>OY982918.1:0-2400000 GCA_963891755.1 Pyrrhia umbra | reverse complement strand
AATATAAAGACACGGTCACTATACAATGTTCTAACTCGTTATTATGCGAATTTATAAAACTCGTAATTTTGTTTCAAACAAAATAATAAATAATAAATAATAACTAATTGCAACCCATATTTCAAACAACCCATAAAATTCTATTATTCTATTTCTAGCCTTATATTGTCCCACCACTGAGCAAAGACCTCCCCATCAAATATCCACACCTCGCATTCTTGTGCACATTCCCACTAGTCCCCACCATAAGCGTCCAAGTCACCCCACCATCTCTTTCCAAAAAGTTAAACCCTCAGAAATCCTACATCGAACCTCTCTAACAGGACCGTCAAAGAAAAACAAGTAGGATTTCACGTGATTCGTGACGTCATTGCACGGCGCACGCGTCGTGTGCCCTCCCAACTCAATTAACAATCCCTCCGCGTTATGTAATTGAAGTCTACACGAGTATAGGGTTGTCAACTGAGAGATGCTCCCTCCCGACCCTAGCTCGACGAGCCGGCCCGCGAGCTGAGCTAATAGCTTTAAAATTCCCGATTATAATAATCATATATAATATGATCCAGCCTGTCCCTTGCTGTCCTCCCCCAGCGACGCCCTAAGCCGAGGCCCGTACCCCACTAGGGGGTGCCCTTAGCGTGTAGTCACTTAGTTTTGTAAGTTAAGCCCTGGCTGGAGGCCCTAAATTCATTTAAGGTACTTCACAGGCAAGCCCGGTTAAGCAGTCGACAACCTTCTAGGTTGACCTGCGAGATGTCATTCAAAAAAAAATGAGAGATGCTTTGTAATATTATAAATTAAAACCGGCCAAGTGCGAGTCGGACTCGCGCACCGAGGGTTCCGACCATTGGAAAGAAAAAATACGCAATAAAGTCGCAATTATCTTGTTTTTTCCGACCGCATAATTAAGTTTGTTTGTAGAGGAAAATTGCTGATTACTTAAAAACTACCAGCTAGATCTCGTTCAAACCAATTTTCAATGGAAGTTTGCATGGTAATCTACATCAAATATATTTTTTAGTTTTATCATTCTCTTATTTTAGAAGTTACAGGGGGGGGGACACACATTTTACCACTTTGGAAGTGCCTCTCGCGCAAACTATCCATTTTAGAAAAAAATGATATGAGAAACCTCAATATCATTTTTGAAGACCTATCCATAGATACCCCACACGTATGGGTTTGATGAAAAAAAAATTTTTGAGTTTCAGTTCTAAGTATGGGGACCCCCAAAATTTATTGCTTTTTTTCTATTTTTGTGTCAAAATCTTAAAGCGGTTCACAAAATACATCTACTTACCAAATTTCAACAGTATAGTTCTTATAGTTTCGGAAAAAAATGGCTGTGACATACGGACGGACAGACAGACAGACAGACAGACAGATTTGACGAATCTATAAGGGTTCCGTTTTTGCCATTTGGCTACGGAACCCTAAAAACTGTCTGTCCATGTTTAGATGTAATTTACTAGGAAGATAGATTGGAAATGAACATACGATGTGAGTAAAACTGCTAGAAGTAACAAGTTTTTTTTGTCTTAATAAATATACATATGTTATGAAATTGTAACGTGAAAAATGTGTCTGTTTAAAGTGGGTGTATTTTTTTGTTTTTGTTTTTTAAGGAAATAATTTTGTAAAAATAGTACTGAACCTGTAATACATTCAGATTGAAAACAAAAATTCACGATACAATCTTAGTCTTCTATACTTATAAATGCTATGTCCTGAATGACTAACGGCTCAAGGTAGCCTAAACTGAAAGTAGAGACCTGAAACTTAGATGGTATCTTCCTTGTATGACGTAGGCAATAAGAAAGGATTTTCCGAAATTCTACTCTGTCATTTTAAATTTGAAATCGTATAAGCCACGCGAGCGAAACCGCTGGCTTAAAGCTTGTATCACAATGAAAACTTGTAGCAGGCATCGTACCGATACGATAAGTATCTCTAATCATTCTGCCATACAATACTAATCACGTCATAACGAATATGCAGAAAAAGCTGAAAATCTGAAACTCGATTTAGTATTTATCAATAATATTTTTTGCTTTAAATTCTGTGAAAATATATTCAGATATTCAAGGTTAGATAAGGTAAGAGAAGTAGAGGAAGACCACAGGCACGATGGGAAGATAAGATAAAAAAAACCGCCGGTTCAAATTGGAGTCAGATAGCACAAGACCGTGAAAAATGGGCATCTTTGGAGAAGGCCTTCACCCAAATAGGGGTTCTTGAAGAAGAAAAAGATGATGAATATTTAAAAAATAACAACTACACTAATTAAAAACTACTAACAATTTAAACTACTAAGTAACATAATAGAAATTAAGATATTACATATATACATATAAATTAGATAAAAACTGATAACTAATCTATTTACACTTAATGTTTATATATACTAGATACTAAGATACTATGTGTTTTTTTAGCTTTCAAGTTTTGCAAGAAATAAAAGGTTTTTTTTTTATTTATTATTCAAAGTGCAGGTTTTCAAGCACTTGGAATACTAACAAGCGAGACAAGTTCTATTCAACATTTATAAATACAAATCCTAATGATATCTTCATTGAGATTCTTTATGGTTATAATGTTACTCTTACACGCAAAAAAATTGAACGACTCCTGATGATATTTAGCACACACATAGCTTCTAACGGAAATTATTACAGAGAATACATTTTATACGGTGTAAAAATAACTCCAAGTCACAACTTTTCTTCTTATCGTGTGGGTTTCAGGTTTCACTAACTTATACAACAAGCCTTCAGTGTCAGAGTTTGCTAAAATCCGCCTGACGGCCTCTGACATGGAGTTGTACAACTTTTCTTAAAAAGCAGCTCTGAAAATTAGATAGAAAATACAGTGATAAGAGTTGGAAAATTGTGACGTCATATGTATATAGTATATGTATATATTGACATACAAAATCAATGGGTGAAACGTGTTCTGATGGCCCATAAAAAGGATGTCAATCGTCTGGTGGTGTCAAATATCCTATTCGATAGCCAGACAGACAAAGTCGCGGTCAGTAGTTAGTCTATATATATAAAAGAAGCTGTGTGTGAACTGTTTGGCTGACTAACTGATTCATCAACGTACATCTCAAACAGCTCGTTCTAGAAGTATGAAATTTTGTACAAATGTTCCTTAAATGACGTAAGCGTGTACTTAAAAAGGATTTTTCTAAAATCATACCCCAAAGGGTAAAATAGGGCATAAAAAACCGGCCAAGTGCGTGTCGGGCCACGCGCAGTAGGGTTCCGTAGTAGGAGTTAGTTAGTCGACTATAACTCTGTAACCGGTTAAGCCTACTTAGCCGTGATAGTTTTCCTTGTAATTTCATTACATGTACTACGTCTGTGATTTTTTTCACATTTCTAGGTACAGCCATTCAAAAGTTAGAGGGGGGGGTAACTCGTATCGAACAAAAATTTGCACTGAAAAGCTAGATATTTCGCAAATGGCTCGCTTAACCAAAAAATGGTCTTCACACACCCATAATATTTTTGAAAGACCTATCTAACGATACCCCACACGGAGGGATACGCGAGAAAAAAAATATTCATCCCCACTTTATGTGTTTGGGAGCTACCCTAAAAAAAATTTTTTTTCAAAATTTTATTTTACCACTTTTTTGGCGTGATCAATATACATATCCATACCAAATTTCAGCTTTCTAGTATCAAGAACCTCGGAGCTATGCCGCGGACAGACAGACAGACAGACAGACAGACGGACATGGCGAAACTATAAGGGTTCCTTGTCGGACTACGGAACCCTAAAAAAATGTATAAAACTTTTATTTGTGCTAGCGGGCGGAGCCGCTGTCGGAAAACTAGTTTTATATGTTTATAAAACTAATGCTAGGCAGCCCTACATTTATGTATACTCTACTTCAAATTGTAGTTAAAAGTTGTTGACAGTTTATGAAATTCGATCATGTTTTGTGTTAAATGTTCTGATGAAAATTTACTTTCTGCAAACTAGTTAGAAAATAAACTGGTGACGTTTTTTTTTGGATTTTCCTGTTACTCTTTCTAGACTGAAAAGCTGAGAGCTTTCAAAGTTTCATTATTATAGATCAGGCTGAATGGAAATTCTGTACAGAATAATTTTTGAAAAACACTTTTTAAGAATGGAAAAGGAATTCGTAACGCGTCACTTCTATCTACAAGAGGGTATTAAAACAAGAAATAAGTTATAAATTGTGAAATATACATATTTTATGTATTGCAAAGGGGCGGACAGAGGTGTATAGTATACTAGCTGTTTCTTGCATATTCACTCGCGTCCTGAAATAATTACATCACGCAGGTAGATAAAAAACCTATAAACGTCTCCCGTGTTCCATCTATCTCCATACCATCTTTAATCTTATCGATTCATTCTTTTTACCCTAAAAGCGTAACAAACAAACACACGTTCGTATTTATTACATTACACAGTTTTAAAACATCTACACTTTGGAATTCTATGCTTTGACTAACAATGTACAAAATGCTTATCTAGTATTCATTGCAAAATGCACCTTATTTCCAAGCGCGCTCGCAAACAAAACTATCTCGTTAATTCAGTAACTTACAACGAGTTGGATCACAGTGAAGTTGCACACAATTCTCACAATTGCGCGAAGCTCGGACTGAACTGTGAATGGTCTTTATAAAGTTTTGAATGATTTTGTAGACATGTTACCTTCAGCACGTTTTAATTCAGAAGGTAATTTCCTCTTCCAACTCAGAGTGCAGGATGCAGTTTCGCTCAAAAGGAACTTCACGTTTGATATTTACGTATCGAAGGACCAGTTTTTTTTATTAATGTTTCCTTCACGTGGATTTTTATTAAGTTTATGTTGGAGTTTTATTTACGTTACATATTTGTGTAAGTTAGAAAAAAACATTTATCATTTTATAAGTGTATACAATATATGAGTATGCAATTGACTAAGGAAATGCCAAGGCATTATAAATATTAATGTTTGTCCACCGACCAATCAACTGAAAATAAAAATACATGTGCCATGCTGCCCATCTCCTATGTTCTGGAAGAAACATTGGGCAGAGTATAGGTTATAACTGCGTCCACGGCCCCATCTATCACCACACTAAATTTCATTTAAATCACTTTTGCTGTTTTACCGTGAAAGCATAAAAAACTAAATAACAGACATTCGTATTTATAATATTGGTAACGATGTAAGTCATGCAAATAAATATATGTATGTATATCAAACAGGATTCAATTCACAAAGTCGGACAGTAGGTGCCATCTGGTCATGTTGAAGCTTACACTTCAAGCTCCAAGTACCGGCGCTTTAGTTAAGTTAAAGTTCAAGCTCTGTGGTTTGGAGTGCCAGCGTTAACTTTCAGTTTAGTTGGAAAGGTTAACAAGAAAATTAGTAATATGCATTACACGGCAGAAACTGTTGCAAGCCATGTTGAAAGATAAAAGTTTCGCAAAGGAGTCTTGAAATTACATGTCTTTAGGGAACTCTTATTTGAAAACTAGTATACTCTTACTCGGTTTTATATCTACTTAGTTATCCACTTTTGAGTTTCTTGCGGAAATTATAAGCTACTATATAGTAGGTTTATTTTAAAAGGTCTTATAGGTGTACTTATAAGCCTAATAAGTTTTAACCGACTTCCAAAAACCGGCCAAGTGCATGTCGGGCCACGCGCAGTAGGGTTCCGTAGTAGGAGTTAGTTAGTCGACTATAACTCTGTAACCGGTTGAGCCTACTTATCCGTGATAATTTTCCTTGTAAGTTCATTACATGTGCTACATCTGTGATTTTTTTCACATTTCTAGGTACAACCATTCAAAACTTAGAGGGGGGATGCTCGTATCGAACAAAAATTTGCACTCAAAAGCTAAATATTTCGCAAATGGCTCACTCAGTGGAAAAATGGTCTTCACACACCCATAATATTTTTGAAAGACCTATCTAACGATACCCAACACAAAGGTGTACGTGAGAAGAAAAATATTCATCTCCACTTCACGTATTTGGGAGCTACCCTAAAAAAAATATTTTTCGAAATTTTATTTTACCCTTTTCTAGGCGTGATTAATATACATATCCATACCAAATTTCAGCTTTCTAGTATCAAGAACCTCGGAGCTATGCCGAGGACAGATAGACAGACGGACATGACGAAACTATAAGGGTTCCTTGTCGGACTACGGAACCCTAAAAAGGAGGAGGTTCTCAATTCATCGGAATCTATAATTTTAAGTCAATAATGCATTATGATTTGATTTTAGACACGTAAAGATGTAAAGAAGCGTATAAAAAACCAACCACAAAAATTAGAATAAAATTATTAAATAGCCTAAAGTCACATGTGTTCACAAAAGAATAATCGTTGACAAAGGAACTCGGAATTCGAAAACCAATGTTCGAGATTATTCGGTAACAATACTATTGTACGGATGATTCGTCGAATCCCGAGTGAGTGGCCATCCACCTCTCCCCTTTGATGTGGAGTGTCCTCAAGAAACTCTTTTATTTACCACATCTATTTGTCTGAGAAGCTTTGCAGAGGTGTTCAGGCGAATTTCCGAAGCGTTAAACTATTTTCTAGGAAGGTTTTGTTCGATTATTTTTTTGAATGTTTTTGGCTTGGGTGATAAAATTGATGGACAAAGACAATTGAATTGTTTTAATTAGCTTATTTTGAATATAAGAGATTTTATAGGATTAAATGAAAACATTACGGCTATTTTGTCCAAATGGCTAAGCAGAAGCGTACCTAAAGTACATCCATATTTTTTTCAGTCCAGAAAAAATCTAGACTATGAAATACCTGTAGACAAAAAAGTCCTAGTAGAATACTTAGCCCGACCTTTAAGTTTCGGTTATCAAAAAATCAACGTCAGCAGTTACTGCTAACCAGGATCAGGAACTCAAAAATCTCACAGCTAGACTAACACAGAAGATCTACAGAGATCACATGGTACTTTTTCCATATATTACGTCATTCAGTCTCATCAAATAAGACAAAAAATAAAGCGCCATCCTAGTTTGACCGAAAATAGTAACATTAACTCAACGTAACAGCTTAAAAATTTACTCCTATAATCCTCAATCACCATACCCGAACTCCCAATATCCTCAACACTAAACTAATACCCCTGTTCAAAGATTTCCTAGCAAACTAGGCAGCATATTTGCTTTGTAGTAACAGTATGAGTTCCGGGGCGCATTAGCATTTCACTCGGTGGCAGTTCATTTGGTTCTCTAATTGTGTACAATTTTGTTTGTCCTCATTTATATGCGTTGACGGTACGCCCAAGTGCTGGTATAGTTTTTGATTAAACTGAGTGTTTAAGTGGGCGATGATCGTGTTTTTGTTGGTGTCCAAGTGAGATATTGGTGAAGGTGCAATAAATCTGTGCACTTTATATTCGAGACAACAAGTATGCATAGTTTTTTTTTAAATTAAAATGAGTATTAAAGTGGGCGATGATCGCGTTTTTATTGGTGTCCAAGTGAGATATCGGTGAAGGTGCAAAAAATCTGTGCACTTTATATTCGAGACACATAAAATATGCATAGATTGTTTTTTTTTTTAATTTCATCGATTAACTTTAGATTAAATTACTAAGCCTAACCCACATTGTATCCGTCGGTGTTTCGTATCGTTGTGTCCTAAAACATGTTGGCTTAGAATTTAATTTGAAGATTAAAATAGGAAAAATAAATAAATAGCGTCTGGATTAGTTCGGATATATAAGTAAGAGTACTGTATTTTCTTCTTATAAACAAAGCCAATTGATTGTAAAATATTGGCCATTTAGAAAGTTGGTAGCGAGGCTGACTAAAAGTATGCTGGTCGCTCACGTAGGTATCGACAATCGTAGAGAGATTGCAGGAGTATTTGCATATTCCCATCCCCACATTAACCCACATTTCCTTCTCCAAAACCGATCAAAATTGAAATCTATGCATGTATGCAACCATATCCATGCTTAACCGTGCATGCGTTGAGTAGATTTGCATATTCTTTCAAAAACTTGCTCGACAAAGTTGTGTTCTGATAGAAAACTGAAAATTCAACGTTCCATCTTAATGGATTCCCGTCCATAACCGATTGAAAAGTTTACCGCTTTGCCAGAACATAAGTTGCGTCTTCCTGAAGTTTTTTCACATCATACTTATAAAGATTGATGCGCTTGGCCAAGTGTTTTCTGCTGAGTTTTCTTTTTAAACTGATGAGGCTAATTTTGGTAGACCATTTAAGTCTAGCCAAGTTCTTGGCGAATAATTAAGACGAGTGCAATTATGCAGAAATGTAAGTGAAATCTCGAAATGAAAACGTTTATTAAAAAAAATCTCGAAAAAAAGATCGACTAAAAAGACGACTATCTTGTTAGTTAGTAGTTGCCTTGTCTAGTGTTAGTAACCACGATAGTTGAGTAAAGTCCTGGGTTAACTCCCGAGTGTGGCAATGTCATTGGTTTTTTCCATATTGTTTGTTTTGTGAACACATATATCATGCATATATTATGTATCATTATTTCATTAAGAATAAACTACAAAAAAATCGGATTTACTTACAAATAGTTGTATGGGACTTATTGCACGCTCTGATCTTTTTCTTGCTCTTCCATCCAAGCATGCTAACAACAAATACTAACATAACAACCACTTAAGAAAATCTCTGAAACACTTAACTCTACAAGCCAAAAAAAATAAAACAACTCGATATTCTCTTTTTCTTTGACAAAACAGACCCACTCACAATAGATATGGTAACAAAATAACAATTTCCATCCACAAACAGGAAGACATTTGCAAAAGAAAATTGCCAAGTACGAGGATCAAAATATTCGTCAACATGGTCCCTCAGATGACGTTACGAAATGGCCGGAAATTGAAAATGTTCTTACATGTCTGTCGGTCCTTGCGTACGGAGTTTTTCATCCGAATCCGGGGTACGCGTGTCATTTGTTACGTGTTTCGGATTAAAGATCGATCAATTGTAACTTTAGATGTGAGGGGTTTGTGTAAAAAGGATTATTGATGGCTATTTATTTGTATTGATACAAATTGGTCATTATGGCTGTCGCCTGAATATCGCTACATATATTGACAGATATATCATAAAAAGTATGCCTCAGAAAGAAAGAAATAAAGGTTAGTTACCCTGATTTTGGGCGTCATCAAAAGTGATTTTGATGATCAAAACTTGAATAAAAATTGAATACAATTCAATTCAATTTATTTGCCATGAGTATTGGTACAGTTTGGGTCTTAAAATTATGTTGTATTAATTATTGCATTATTTAAAATTATGTACAAACACTACGCCTGCGACTTTTTACGCGTGTGTGTTGGTATTCCTCTATAACTCCATCATTGCCTTGAAAGTTTTACGTTCGTCGATTTCTTATGCAACTAGCAGTACCATCCATTTACGTAGTTTCTTTACAGTTTTTCATTTTGAAGAGAATTTTAAAATTGCCAGGAAGAGGTGGTAATTCCAAATAAATCGTTAAGGTCTAGACCTTAAGGATTCATTTCGAGATGACTAGGAAAAATAGTAATAATTACCCTTCAAAACCGTCTTCAATCTCTCTCTCTCTCTCCAAAGTACGGTTGATGAGTTGACTGACCTTAACAAGGGCAGTTTAATCTCGCAGAGCGAATGATGACCCAGCGCAACTGAAATGAAACCCAATAAATTACTCACCCTGTATCAGAAGGACCGTAAAAGAACGAACAAATTAACTACGTCGACATTTTTATGGCGTGCTTTGTTCGAGCTGTGAACCTAAAGTCGTTTGCAAGCCCCCTCCGATAACTTCGCGACCAGGTCTTAACAAGGGAAATTGATGACGTCAGTACTTTGAAAGTACTTCCATCTAGAGATTATGTGTAGGAGCATACTTTGGAAACTTTGGGAGAGTCATAAGGTGGATTATATACGTAAAACGTTATAGTGTACTGTAACGTGTATGTAAAAACTACAGATTTTGTTGTTGTTTTCGTCTTACGATATATTCAAATTCCATAAATAATAAATAAGTAGTTTTAAGATTTTTTAAATACAGTATTAATAGTAAAAGCATGCGTCAAACGTAAAAGTATGTCGTATAAATTGCTTTAGTTTTGATGCAGGTGGTAAATGTTAATATTGGAATAAGGAAAACTATTGCTTGTAGGAGATTCTTTGTGGGTTGAAATCTGATAATAAGGGATGTGTTATGTCCACTAAATGTAATAAGAGATATTATATGACATTAGATAGTAATTGTGACAGTACAGAATAAACGCCCCTAAAGCATTAACGTGTCAATTCGCCTTTTTTGTAGTGAGAGCTTCGAGATAATGATAATTATTTAATTTCAAAGTAAAAGTATTTTTTTAATTTCAAACTAGATGGCCCATTAAACTTCGTGTCACCCACATGGTTGTCAACTTTTTCTCACGGTTGATACTCGGCATATTTTTTTTTTAATGAGCAGTCCAAACATTTTATCATTTATACTTTATACTTTTACGAATATTCCAAAACACGATTTCAATAATAAGCATAATTTTAATTATTTTATGATATCAATATAAGTAACCGCATATTTTTTGGTGCAACCGGCTGTAAGACTCTGATGAAGTCATCATCATCATCATCTGCCTAGCCTTTTCCCAACTATGTTGGGGTCGGCTTCCAGTCTAAACCGGATACAGCTGAGTACCAGTGTTTTACATGGAGCGACTACCTATCTGACCTCCACAACCCAGTTACCGGGTAACACGGCACCCCTTGGTAAGACTGTTTGTCAGACTTTCTGGCTTCTGACTACCCGTAACGACTGTCAAAGATGTACAAGTGACAGCCGGGACCTACAGCTTAACGTGCTTTCCGAGGCACGGAGGAGTCTCGCTATGACAAAGATGGTCACCCATCCACGGACCGACCGCGCCAAGCGCAGCTTAACTGATATCGGTCGTACCGTGCGGCTGTTACTTAGCCACGAGCTCCTCCTCTGACTCTGATGAAGTACCTATCGATAAAAAAAATGTGTAAGCATTGATACCCTCATTGCTGTACTGAATCGTGAAAATAATTACTCATTTATGAGTCACTATATTAATAAGCTTAGGCATTAAAATAATAGCTACTAAATTAATTAACGGTTTGATAGTTTATTCGTAATTTGAAATGCTAATAACATTGAAATGGAAATTATTTTATCGTGCAAAACAATAAAGATATGGGTAATTCAATAATTATGTTTTGTTTAATGAAGTGTTGAAATCGGGATTATGTGAATTAATCAATATTTGATGTGTAATAATGAATATCTATACACATAATTAATATTCCTCACTGAAAAGTTGTTTTTGTATCAGAGTGTTTTTATTACAAACATACATCGTTATTTTCTCAACTTTCTAAGTCGTAACAGCCTATAAATTGTGCAAGTTCATTTTGTTTTATACGGAAATGGAATCCTCAATAATACCGCTGTAATTTGCTATATTTTTGTTTATTTTATATGCACAGAACTAAGTTCAAATTAATAGACTGTGGCCGTCACTATTTTATAATTAGTAAACATTTAACAGCAAATGTGTAATATCAATGGGTAGGGAAGTATAGGGCATACACTGCCTATACTCAAATGGAAAAACAATGATGTACATTGTACATAAAAGGATAAATAAATGTACCACGCACATACACATGCAGAGACTGCCAGCGTCATACCATTTACCGTCATGGCATACCAGCCAGTCTCACCTCTTTTTTTCGGATGGGATATCATCAAATGACCCTTCCCACTGTGGGAGGGGCGGGAGGGAGTGTCCGACTCTTACTGACTAAAACCCATCCATGTTCCTTCCTTAGCCCTTTATATGCCGGGGACGCGGTAACTGTTTCGAATATCCCGTAGTCCCGGCAGAGCCAGTCTCACTCCTAAAACGCGTTCATTTCAATAGTTTATACTATATTTAAGTGTGTACTGTTTATTTTCAGTGACGAATAAATGCACACTAACATACACAAGAAATATGAACACACACACATGGCAAAATTATGTTTATAAGTCGCAGTATGTAAATTAAGTCGCTACCAACAAATGGTCTAGTCACGTAAAATATTATTCTGCCCATCCCTAAAGACATAACCTTTATAGTCGAGTCCAGTGCACCTGCGAATGAGTTATGCGCGAAGATTTATTATAACAGATAAGGTTTTGTATCTGGTGTAACGCAAATGTTAGCAATATATCTGTGGTTTTTCTTCAGTGTTTGTTGCAAAGTGTGTTGGTCTTTTTGTACGGGAAGTCGGAGGAAGAACCGAAAAAATATGGAGTTTTTGTTCAGTTATGAGATAAAGGTGAGTAAATGTAGGCATATGCTTGCTGAAAAACGGATTTAAATGACACTGAATTAAAAAAATAGAAGCTGTATCATATTTCTCTTCTTTAACTACCACTTCTTTTCTTAGTTAGAGATTGTAATTCTGTAATTCATATTAGAAGTATAGACAGAAGATAGACAGAATAAAATAAAATTATGGCTATTATATTATAACATTTAGAAAATTACAAACCTTAACACTAACCCGTTAGATTCTGACAACTAGCTGCAATCCGGCTCAGCTTAAAATCTAATCAAGATTTGGGTCGAAACAATGGATCCTACACGAGAGGCCCTAATGGACAAGTTGTCCTGACTCAGCAGAATCTTACTGCATTACTAAATGACCCAGTAGATGACTAGTACTTTTACATAATTACCAGAGTTTTACCTCGTTGGCAATTACCTTCATAATTAGAACAAAAAATACAATTCTTCTTCTTTTTCCTGAAAAAATATCAAATAACTACACAAGTGTATTAAAAAGAGTATTTCTTTTATGGGTAATCTTTTAAGCTGCTGGAAAACAATAGCCAATCTATCAGGGCGTCTTAGCTCTGCTGCTTTTGCAGTCAGAAAAATTAGACAACTGACCGACATAGCTACGGCCAGGCTCGTTTACTTACGCCTATTTCCATAGTTTGATGTCGTATGGCATACTGTTGTTGGGCAGCTGATGTTCAATCTATTTTTGTGTTACAGAAAAGGGCGATTCATGCGATCTACGACATGGGCCCTCGTGAATCTCTTAGAGACTTCTTTAAAGAAACTAACATACTTTGCCTTCATTGTACATTCTTGAAAATATTATGTTTATACGTAAAAATCTTCATAAGTTCACAGTTAAAAGTGACATTCACAATATTAACACACGTAATAAACATAAAATAGTAATCCCAAAATTTAGACTCACTAAGTCAAATAAATCATTTTTAGGGAACTGTGTACGCTTTTACAACAAGCTGCCTAAATGTATCCTTGATCTTACGGATAAAAAGTTTAAAAATGTTGTCAAATCAACACTTATAAAAAGGGCCTATTATAAAATCCAGGACTTCATTGACGACAAGGATGAGTGGCGTTAGTAACTTATTTTCTGCACAGGTGGCTTCCCTGGCGACCAGAAAACTACTTGAAACATTATTTATATTGCTAAATTTAAATTGTAATTTAATTGTTTCATTATTTTTTTGTATAGCATCATTTGAATTGTATAACTTTCTCAGAGATAACCTATACTGTAAAAAGACTATTGTAAACAATTCCTTTTGAAAAGAGTGTCTATGGAGTTTCTTGCCGGTTCTTCTCCATAAGACCCACTTCTTGGAACCGTGCAACTAGCTTGACGTTTCATAAGTGCCTGCAAAGACCTATTTGAAATAAAAACATTTGAATGTTGAGTTTCAATTCCAAAAAATCTTACACGGAAAAATTTCAAATGAAAAAATAATTTATTCAAACAAGGCTGAAAATCAGCACTTTTTGAAAGTCATATTTACAAAAAATCGCTCCAAAATAGCCCTTCACCACTTCTTACATATTTTTGCTATGAAGAAGCTGGAACGAACTCCCTAGCAACAGAAATCTCTCCAACAACAAATTCACTAATTAGTTTGAATAATAAGTTCATTACCTAAGAGCTTTCGTATACTAATTATTAATAAATGCATACATACTAAAGTGATCATGAAAATCAACATAATTACTTTAACAAATGTACACTGACGGACTAATAAACTGCATCAATGTTCAACACGCACCTACCTTTGAAAAAAACATTTTAACTAAGTATCCCAACTTTTTATACAAAATTAAATTGAAACCTATAGTTTGGTTCGTTAACTTCATAACAGCGTAGTATCATTATCCCTAAGTGTATGTTTGTATACTAGAAAGGGCCATACAATTTTTTTTAAACAAAAACTTTGATGCTGTTTCTTTGTCTGGGGGTATATATTCCCAAATTCTTAATAAGCTGTAGCGATAATATTGACACACTTTCAATTTGGTATTGAAGCGATCCATCATATCCAGACTCCGTGCAAATGACATATCATCAAGCTGTAATAAAAATCAAGTAACAACAAAATGGAGTCAAATTTCCAAATTATTATAATGTACCCATTTCCTAAGACGCCGCTCATTAGCATCGTTTTATCAAATACCCACAATTTTGTGAATAACATGGCAAAAGGTTTTTTGTTAGCAATTTCTTAGAAGTAGGTACCCAAATTTTTGCTTTTCAAACAGTTTCTTGGAACATATTTGTAAAATATACCGGATAGAAAAAACACCTTATGGTGTTTTTTTTCATCGAAAACTTGTTTTTGTGTTAATTACATCATTCTAGGCTATTTTTTAGGGTTCCGTAGTCCGACAAGGAACCCTTATAGTTTCGCTCTGTCCATCTGTCTGTCTGTCTGTCTGTCTGTTCGCGGCATAGCTCCGTGGTTTTTGTTATTAGAAAGCTGAAATTTGGTATGAATATGTATATTGATTACGCCGAGAAAGTGGTAAAATAAAATTTTGAAAAATATTTTTTTTAGGGTAGCTCCCAAACATGTAAAGTAGGGATGATATTTTTTTTCTCGCGTACCCCTTCGTGTGGGGTATCGTTAGATAGGTCTTTCAAAAATATTATGGGTGTGTGAAGATCATTTTTCGGTTAAGCGAGCCATTTGCGAAATATCTAGATTTTAAGTGAAATTTTTTGTTCGATACGAGTTACCCCCCTCTAACTTTTGAATGGCTGTACCTAGAAATGTGAAAAAAATCACAGACGTAGCACATGTAATGAATGTACAAGGAAAACTATCACGGCTAAGTAGACTTAACCGGTTACAGAGTTATAGTCGACTAACTGAGACCTACTACGGAACCCTACTGCGCGTGGCCCGACACGCACTTGGCCGGTTTTTTTAAGTAATTTTATGTATTTTAAAAGTGTTTTGTCTTAAACCGTTTATTTTCTTAATTTTTGTTAAGCCCATAAACCCATTCTTAATCTAATAATAACTTATTTCCTTTAATAAAATTGAGTAAATATTTTCAATTAAAACTTTTGTAAATTCAGTAAAATTTGTCAGATTCTTTCTAATTTTGAAGCATTGCGACCAATATTTAAGTACCTGAAAAATCTTTCTAGCTTAAAGATTTTTCAGGTATTTACGTTACCGTTACATACCGCACGTTGATTTTCCGATAATTATAAGTTTATTTGTCTCTACTATGCACGGGACTATTTCGACACCCAGAAGACCATAAGTTTGATATTATTATCTTTGGTCCTTTGAGTCATACGGCTACTTTTCTTCACCATTCGTGTTAAAGACGAAATATAATAATAATAATTGCTATTTATATATTATTGCCTAACCTATATATATATATATATAAAATAATAAAAAATATAAAAACCTATTCACCTAGTTGTTAGTACAATTGACTGTTTTATATGCGCTGAATTTTTATTAAAGCACTGAAGTATTATTTTAAGTAAAACGCAAATAGTTTCAGGACATAAAGACCCATTTACAATCATGAAGGTGCAAGACAGATATTCGAGCAGGCTTGCGGCCTGACGTAGCCAAATTGTATTCCTGCGTGCATCTTCTATGCATATAGCATTACCTTGAGTGAGGCCTGGGCACTGTCGGGTAGCGTTTCTAACCAGGCTGCTATCGAGTTAGTCACATGTCTCGGATACAAGTGGTACATATGGGTGGTATGGCAGTATTCAGTTAACATACACTTTGAGTAGACTAACACGTTCTTGAAAAAGGACTAGGAAAATGTTTGGTAGTGTGTGCGACAGCTAAACATGAAGGCCTGGGATCTATGGCTAGGGTATTTGTTGTTAAAGTATTATAATATTATTGTAATTCCTTATTTTACATAGCTTGAATACTAAATGTCATTGCCTAATATTATTGTGTGTGTGGCAACACTGATTAAAACTGTCCTTCCTGTTTCTGCCTGCATGGATGTACGAACTGTGTGTTTTTTATTCTCGGAATAAATGTAATAGTAGAAGATCCGACCCTACATCGACATTCATCGGGTTGATAATAGAATCAAACATATTTTATAATAAATTTCGTATAATAGAAAATATATTAAAAGTGGGTTGACAACAAAAATCCTGGACAGAATATTTTTAATTATTTTTTAAAAAACTGTTTTTTATAAAATTTTGCAACATGATGATAATAATAAAATTTTATACTGGACTTAAAGTATAAAACATATAGAATGTGCTGACGTAGGGTTGACTATTATTTACCTGGACGAACTACTGGGTTGACAGGTATAAAAGGTATGTAAATTCTAGTTACTTTCACTGATTTGATAATAGAAAAAAAATTATATCAGCATAAGCGCTGTTTTATTCCGAACACGATGATATAGGGTTGACTGCAAAAAATTCGGTCCTAATAGGGGTATACAAGTTTTAAAGATTTAAATTTCAACGCGTGTGGAAATTAGTGATAGATAGATCCGAGGTAAGTATACCGTGTGATAATAAAGGACCGAACATTGCAGTCGTGTCTGATGGGATCGTGAATATAAGAAAGTGCACATGCTCGGTATATAAACTATATGGAGAGTAGAGGTACCCCTGCTACCCTCCATATTGTAAACAGTACGCGTTATTTTGAAGCAACTGACATTTGAATTCAGTATGCGTTATTTCGGAGCAACTGAAAATATTTTTTTTTGTCTTATTTTCTTGGGAAAAATTAAAAAAATAATAAAAATGTGAAAAGGTAGAAATTGAAAAACAAAAAAAAAAACAGGCCGAGGTCCTTCAGAAAAATTATTTTTCAAATTATTTGTTTGATAAAAACGAATTCAACGAACGTTAAAATTGTGATATATTTCGAATTCTATTAGATAATAATTGGAGGAATCATATATTATGTACTTACTGCATACTCTGTAAAGAAAAAATTATAGTCTTCATGCTATTTACTTCGTAAAGCAGTTATTTTTTTGTTGGTATTGTAACCAACGAAATTGAGTGCTGCTTTAGTTAGTTCAACTTCATGATAATTGGAGAGGTGAAAGGTAAAAGGCTTTAAGCGACATTTTATAAACTTTACAGGAGAGCCATTTAAAGATCTAAAATTTCGAAAAAAAAAACGTTATAAAGAAACTACTACTCCTACTTTAATGAGGATCGGGAATCTTTATTGCAAACAATCCACTGATGTTTTGGTATACTTGTCATAAAAAAAACTGCTATAATATCGAAAAGAATGGTCGCTTAATACAAAATGATCTATACTGTCTTATTTCTAGAGTAAGGAAAAAAGATTAAACTGCCAACAGTGTCTATCAGTTGACGGCAAAATGGTTAAAGTGACTTTTCAGTGTTATTCAGTAAAAAGCAAAGTGATATAAATGACTTAACTCAATGATAATGGGAAGGGCTATTTTGTTTAACCACCAATTAGGTTTTGATAAATACTCACACTAGGTGGCTTAGGACACGTTTATTATACTAAGGCCCAAGTTCACCGAAAAGATAACGGTCCGATCAACTGAAAACAGCTGTTTAGCTTAAATTCAAACTTCTACCATACGATGAATAACCTATTATTTGGGTTTTTTATTCCTAAAACGAGTCGATTACCAAGCCAGGGTTGAACAAGAAGTTGACTACACGAAAATTCCCGCTTCGTGGTTAAAAAACGTTTTCGTTTAACGGGCCGATTATATAACCATCTGTTGGTGAACTTGGCTCTAAATGAGTTGTTTAGAGTCTCGTCTTTGAAAAAAAAATCATAAAACATAGTTTTTTATGCCAAAAAATAATGAATGAATGTTGCTGACAGTCAAATGGTTGAAGCGACACTGCATAGTGTTAGACGAGGAAAGCAACATGTATGAAGCGACTTAACCTTTAAGTATGGACGTGGAGTCTCACAGACTACTCAATGTTTTCGTTTTCTTAGTTTCACCTAATTCCCCTCACTCCCCGCGATTGAGCGGCTCAGTAGCTTTTGTTTTAGTGGTAAAACTACCAACCAGGGAGAAGGTTGCGACTTCCGATGAATATCTTGAAAGTAATGACCATCAAAATATTGACCGTAGCCTGTCAGGCTACACGTCCATTTTTGCCCTATGACACATTTTATAAGAGCGATTAAGTTTGCTTCAGATTTTTTAGTACAAAATCTCAAAAATCAATAAAGCTGGTAATTCTAAATCAAAACGACCATCTATGAGTTCTGTTCAGGTCCCTGCTAGAAAAACTGCTGATTGATTGCCAAGAGAGCTGAAGTTGACCCTGACTCGAGTTTTAGGTAGTGATCTGGTTACAGAAGATGTCCAGGACCAAGCAACCAGTCAAGGAACCAGAAGAACGTGTAGAATCTGTTCTGCGACAAAACATAGGGTGACTGCACATGTTTGTGTTGAGTGCAACCAACCTGTGTGTCTCCAATGCTCTAGACCTTTGTGCACTGACTGCCAATAAATTTACGTTATTAGACTATTGTCAAAATTTTATATATTTGTTACCCGAAGTAGATGTTTTGTGTTTTTGGTTTCTTATATATTATATTTTGAGAAAAAAAGACTTATTTTGTTATGGGAATAAGGTTGGCTGTTTTTAATTCCTAAAAATGGAACCTAAGTAGATTTACGCTAAAATGTGTCATAATTTTTGATTTTTAAAATTTCTATAATTTTTCAAATGAGAGTTGAATATATAAGCACGGTATTTTATTGCTAAAACACATACCTTTAATATTCAATCACTTTTAAAGCGATCTTATATCATATTCCCCAAAAAAAATATGTGTGTATATAGGAGCCTGTGAGGCTACACGTCCACAGTAGTGTTAAGAAAAAATGACGTCCATACTTAAAGGTTAACATTAATAGTTAGCTACATCGAACACGGTTAATCTGCCATTTACTTGTAATTTTAGGAAGAGAATAAAGGCTTAAGCTCCGATTCACTATTAATGAGTACAGCTTAAGTGAAGAACTAAATAAAATTGCCAAATTTGATGTCGGATCATACCTTGAGAATTATGGCCGAAAATTGCATTGTCTTTAGCGCCAAAAAAATGCTCAGGATCGTGCGAAAAATCGCTGATTCTAAATATGTATATAAGTCAATATCGCCCAAAATGTTTTACCTTTCACCCCTCGATATTTAAAGTTTTTTTTTACGAAAAGGTAGCTTTAACGAACAATTTTTAAAAGCTTCATCTGTAAAATCACTTAAAGAATCGTCCAAGTCACATAAAAAACACTTTTTAGCCATTTTTTATCACAACGATACAGAATAACACGTATTTTCGATAAAATATAATATTATAAGTCATTAGCTACTCCAAAATAACGCGTACTGTTTACAATATGGAGGGTAGCAGGGGTACCTCTACTCTCCATATAGTTTATATACCGAGCATGTGCACTTTCTTATATTCACGATCCCATCAGACACGACTGCAATGTTCGGTCCTTTATTATCACACGGTATACTTACCTCGGATCTATCTATCACTAATTTCCACACGCGTTGAAATTTAAATCTTTAAAACTTGTATACCCCTATTAGGACCGAATTTTTTGCAGTCAACCCTATATCATCGTGTTCGGAATAAAACAGCGCTTATGCTGATATAATTTTTTTTCTATTATCAAATCAGTGAAAGTAACTAGAATTTACATACCTTTTATACCTGTCAACCCAGTAGTTCGTCCAGGTAAATAATAGTCAACCCTACGTCAGCACATTCTATATGTTTTATACTTTAAGTCCAGTATAAAATTTTATTATTATCATCATGTTGCAAAATTTTATAAAAAACAGTTTTTTAAAAAATAATTAAAAATATTCTGTCCAGGATTTTTGTTGTCAACCCACTTTTAATATATTTTCTATTATACGAAATTTATTATAAAATATGTTTGATTCTATTATCAACTCGATGAATGTCGATGTAGGCCCGGATCTTAGACCATAATGTTTAAAATCTATTTTCCATTTAAAATCTCAACATTTATAACGTGGATTAGCACATAGGATAATTTCTATACGTCCATTATATCTGGGCCCGATTCGCAGACGAATCGTTGTTGGAAATATGCCAATATGAGCTGATACTGAATGGTTAATTTCGCTGCGTTATCGCCACCGTCCATACCATGTTGAAAGCACCGGTTCTCGTCCGATCACCGAAGTTAAGCAACATCGGGCGCGGTTAGTACTTGGATAAAAAAAAAAAAAAAAAAAAAAAAAAAAAAATACGTTTATTTAGGAACACAACACAATGTTACGAGATACAGAGAAAACGATGATAGCTGCAAAAGTATAAACTGTGGCGCAGCTATCAACGCCCACCTCCAGATTAGGAAAATTATAATAAATTTGTTCCAGACAATTTAAAAAAAAAAATAAAAAAACTAAAATAATAAAATAAAAATAATGCAGAAAGAATAAAATAAAAACTATTATTATGTAAGTTTATGTGGAGTATAGTATATGATATGATTGTTGTGTGTATTTTATGTGGATGCGTGTATGAACGAGTGTGATGTATGTGTGTGTATGAGTGTGTGAGTGCATATGCGTGTGTTTGTGAATGTGTGAGCGACGGTTGTGTGTAAGTTACACTTCTGCAAGGTCTTCGGTTGCAACATAATCCAGTGATTTTAGAAAGGAATCCAGTTTTTTTTTGCATTGAAATCTAGTCAAGGGGTAGATGTTTATACTTTTATTAATTTTATTGTAGATTTTGGAGCTTATGAATTTATAATGTCGACTTGCTAATACGGTTCTTCGAGGTTCTATTGTGCATATTCTATCAGTTCGGCGTTTAGAACTAACTATGCTTGGATCATAAGTTAGTTGACTATGTTTACGAATGGATGGGTGACCGCCTGGGAATACCGCGTGACGTTAGCTTTTTAAAAAACATAATTTATTTTGTTGTTGTTGTTGTTGGAAATACTATACAATTTTTAACATTATGAAGACATGGCTTAATGTCTACAAATATGAATACTTTATTTTCTTCAAACTCTCGCGCTTATCGTTCGTGATAAAAACTAAAAATATAATGTTGGCAAGCTGCCAATTTAGGCCAGTACCAAACAGTAAATTTAACTACTCTTTCGCCAACGTCCATACCATGTTGAAAGCACCGGTTCTCGTCCGATCACCGAAGTTAAGCAACATAGGGCGCGGTTAGTACTTGGATGGGTGACCGCCTGGGAATACCGCGTGACGTTAGCTTTTTGTTATTATTTTTGTTTATCTCATTTTTTAAGTTGTTTTCAAATGAAATTCAATTATTCAATGCATATTTTTAAATGTATTATTTTTATAGAATTCTCTCTCCGATTTCTTTATCGACAATCATAAGCTGCATAACATTGAAATATTACTTATTTTCTTAATAATTGAGTACCGATTGTGAGTATAGGTACTATGAATATTATTTTCATTCTACCTATTGCCTGCAGTTTCACTTGCATCCTGAGAGAAACACGGCATACACCTGGTCAACAAAAAAAATCTCTATATTCTACCTATCCAAACATTTAAAATGCATTATCCTAAATGACTGACGGATCAACGCACAGCCTAAACCGCTGATCGTAGAGACCTAAAACTTGGAAGGTGTGTTCTTTTATGACGTAGGCATCCGATAAGAAAGGATTTTCCGAAATTCTACCTCTAAGGGGATGAAAAAAGGGTACAAAGTTTATATGAAAGTGTAATTCTTTTATTTGAATTCGTATAGCCCACGCGCGAATTCGCTGGCGCAAAGCTAGACTCTGTATATAGATTTTCATCTTCTAACTGTGAAAGCGTTACAAAAAGACAGAGTTACTTTCGATTTAAAAATAAATATATAGGATGAGATCATCTAGCTTTTACCCACGTCCTTACTTATGTAGTAAATACATCAAAAATTCCGGAAAAACCGATACGCAATTTCATATCCAGTAATTATTTTGCTATCTGCTTTCAATGTAAACTCAAATTATGGAATAACAAGTTGTATTTGTTTATTTTGTGTATTGGTTTTTCGCATATTCATGTACATACGTGGAACTGTTAATTACTTGACTTGTAATCTATGGAATTAAAAATGCTTTATACCTATGTAAAAACGTTTTTGGATATTTTTTTAATGTATTTTTTTTTTAGTCGTAACACTAGTTTTTTGTCATATGTCGTAAGTGTATTATATAGTGTATGTAAAGGAGAATCTATAAATATGAATGTCTGTGGGCCCTTTGTTTCGGATCTTTTCAAATGACCCTTCCCACCGATGATGACCCGGGTGGGAGTATCAGACTCTTACTGACTAAAACCCACCCATCCATGTTCCTTCCTCAGCCCTTTCTAATTATCCGGGGGCGCGGTATCCCTTTCGAACGTCCCGCAACAATGTCTGTGGGTGGTTCATAGTTTACGGAACGCATCAGCTTATTTCTAAGTCATTGCGTTACACCTACATAATGCTACCATCTTTATAATTACCGTACACACTTATATGGATCTACTATTGTAGATCAGCCATTATGTATACGAGTTTTACTCCCGAGCTTTAGTGAGGGAGAACCTCGTGAAAGCTGAAAAAGAAAAATAAATTAAAAATCTTGATTTGGCTCACGAGGTTGTCGACATGTGGCATGTGGACTCTGCAGTCATTGTGCCGATAGTCGTTTCAGCCAATGGTTTGATAGCCAAGAGCCTCGACCGACATCTAAAGAGGCTTAGAGAGTTAGATGGTTGGATCAAGCGCTTGATACAGAAAGCGGTATTACTGGATACGGCACGCATAGTCAGGAGGTTTCTCTCTCTGGGGTCCTGACCGCCGGTAGCCTGGACCATGTTCCCGTTGCCGGTGGTGTACTATTTTTATATTTTTAAATGTTTTTTATATATCTTTATAATTTAATATTTAAAAATGTAAATAATATGGTAAATAAATGACTTAATAAGAAAGAGTGAAAACATTTTTTAATCATCAGCAACGGCGCACAGATTATCGAAAAACAAAACACGATCAAACATTTTTTAAACCGCTACCCTTACGTTGACAATGACGCGACGTGACGACACGGCCGACACGACAGCAGCAACAAGTTGACTTGACGTCAACGGGTTTATTTATTCTTTTTACGACATTCCTTTTGATGTGATGTGACAATTTTATTTATGGACTAGCTTTCCACCAGCGGCTTCGACCGCGTGGACTATACGAATTTCAATTAAAAACGATAGAGTTACATACAAACTTCGCCCCCCTTTTTTACCCCTTTAGGGATAGAATTTCGGAAAATCCTTTCTTATCGGATGCCTACATCATACAAAGAACACACCTTCCAAGTTTCAGGTCTCTACGATCAGGTTTAGGCTGTTCGTTGATCAGTCATTCAGGACAAAGCATTTTATATATTATAAAGATCGATTGCATCCTAACTACTTTTGATTTTTTTTTCAACTTATTCTTGGAACTTTATCATCCCTAGATCAAAAATGCTGGCCCTTGAGTCCGCATTTGAAAAAAATCTAAAAATATATCTATACTTATAATAAATCTGTAGAGAGGTCAATTCTGTACATGAAATATATTTCCAAAATAACTATCAGGGGGTGATTAGGGATCGATACTGATGCCAAAAATGCAATCAGTAAAATTTTTGTCTGTCTGTCTGTCTGTCTGTCTGTCTGTATAAACTCTATAGAAACAAAAACTACTCGACGGATTTTAACGAAACTTGGTACAATTATTTGTCATACTCCTGAGATGGTTATAGTATACTTTTCATCACGCTACAATCAATAGGAGCAGAGCAGTGAAGGGAAATGTTGTCATATTGTTTAAACGCGCTAATCTCAGGAACCGCTGGTCCGATTTAAATAATTCTTTCAGTGTTAGATAGTCCATTTATCGAGGAAGGCTGTAGGCTATATATCATCACGCTAAGACCAATAGGAGCGGAGCACCACTATTCCACGCGGACGAAGTCGCTGGCAGAAGCACTAGCTTCTGCCAGCGACTTCGTCCGTCCGTCCGTCAATTTCATATATTTAATTACTAAATTAAATATATGAAATTGAATTGCAACCCAAGCTAATACCGTCTGAAAGAAAAAGAGTGCAAAGTTTAAGTAAGTAAGTTCGATCTTTCCCCGAGAGTCTGCAGGATGTAATAAAACTTTTAAAACAAACTACTCACGCCTCCACTGCTATTGATTGGAAGTGTTTTCTTAAGTGCACTAACATGTACCTACTTGTGTTTGAAATGAGGTATGAGAATTTGTCTTTCGGGTACATCGATATAACATAAACCTTCACAGAATATTTGATATAATTATCCTAAACCCGCCTTAGACAAAAAAATGCCTGTGTGTTTAAATATCCCGCCTGAACTTATTAAACTTTTTCTAATTTGGAAACCACGGGCTGAACCTAGTTATTTCCAAAGGTACTTAGAATGATTTATATTACATCTTTTTACGTCTCATAACACTCACATTATAATTTAAGAAATTTCATAGATCCAAAGCTGGTGCTTCCACCTTTACTTCCATAAATCTCCGTAATGACTTCACAACTTCAAATCTTCCTTATTAAATTCAAACCTCACAAGAAAAGGGATTCAAAACTCCGGACATAATCAGTAATGAGGAAATCCGGACTAGAAATGGCAGTAAGTGTCCGGACTGAACTTAGGATTGTCACGTCCAAACCTAGGCTATCTGGAGATGACAAGCCCTTGAACAGCGGGCGTCCATCCGCTATAACTTGAATTAATTTAAGCACCTACCCTACTTGGAGAGGCACTATCGCAGACGGTAATAGGTACTATCTCTTGTTAATGTCAAATTACTACTTGTCACATTTAATTTAATTTTAAAATACGTGTAATGCGAGCGTGTTTAAATATGCTTTAACATTGTTTTAACGCAACGAAGTATTGGCGTTCGTATGACGCGCACAATAAAATATAATTTTAAATTAATTTTCATGTGACATTATCAAATTCGTTATTCCTCACGTTATACGTAAAAACAAAGCCTATTTAGTATTCAAGAGCAGTCTAAACAATTTGAGTCTGAAAAAAATAATAAATAATTATGCTATGTAAGTTTATGTAATAAATAAATATTTTTTATAGTTGATACTTAGCTAGCGAATCGACTTTATTGATTTACGATTAAAAACAGTAATTGATTTCGTGAAATATTTTCGCAGACGCCTTTAATAACTAGCCGCCCAGTCTAGGTTTGTATCGAGTGCCAGTGTAATCGAGTGTGGCTAAATGTGTTGAATGATTCTGACATAAAACCATTTGCAGTGTAGGCTATTATTAAATTCAAAACTGGCAATAAAAGTTTTTTAAATATTTAATTTCGATTCATTGAGCTGACAGCACGACTGTATTAATGGTGCCACAAATGATATACCAGCTAATAAAGTGTGGGGCCACGTATTCCGTATTTTGTTGGATTGTGGATTGTCACAAAATGGTTTATAGAATTAGAATTAATATTGTAAATGCCATTTTTACCTCAAGTGAAAATGTTCTTGTTTTTATTTAGCTGTCGGATGATAGGGAATATTTTATTAGAATAAAAAAAAAACGGTTTTTGTTTCACATAGAAATAAAAGCTCGCGGTTGGCTTTCCAATTTATAGTTTGAATTTCATACCGGCGTTTCGACTGTTGCGGTTTTTAGTTTTCGTATTTTTTGTATTGTAGACTTGTAACATCTAAAAACATATGTTATTGAACTTTAAAATATGTATTGGGATTTTTTTTTATCTTACGGAATTAGTAGTCAATATTTTATCTCTATCTCTTTTCAACTAGTAGAATCACCACGTCATCACTTTAAATCCATAAACTACCCCTTCACCTCACACACACAATATCACAACTCGCAACATCACGTAACCACACCAATAAAAGAATTCCATACAATTCGCGGGAACGTTATTAAACGGGAATTTCCCGGTTTGTATTTTCTCTTGGTCGCCCTAAACTCGGTGAAATATCGAAGATGCTGAGCGGAATATTAATGTTTTATCGCTCACTGGGCTTGTGTGTTATTTACTTGTACTGTTCGTAGCTTTAGAAATATCTTTGTGTATTGAAAACTGGCTGTTGACAAAAGCCATGCGTGGTGCGTGGCTGTGAAATCAAAAGGAAATGAAAAATTACCATTATATAAAAAAAAACAAGAAATACGGAATATTTTTATTATCAATATTCTGAAGGGCGTCGGTACAAGCGGATACAAGCTACAGTATTAGCAAAAAACCGGCCAAGTGCGAGTCGGACTCGCGCACCGAGGGTTCCGTACAAACCTGCAAGGTTTACAAAGTTCGTTCATTACGACAAACGCGTAGAGGTATTAAATTTCAATTTAATACCTCTACGCGTTTATGAGGAAATGGGTAGTAAGGTTAAAATTATTATAAGACGTTGCTTCGTACCAAATTTCAAGATTCTGAGTTCACGGGAAGCACCCTGTAGGTTTTGATTCCCTTGCAAGTGTCGAAAATTTGCGGCATAAACGGCTGTATCTTTTGATTGCGTTGGCTTAAAAGTTTGATTTTGTTACAGCTTAAAGGTATTATAGACCTGAGTATTTGGTATGAATTTCAATTTAATACCTCTACGCGTTTATGAGGAAATGGGTAGTAAGGTTAAAATTATTAAAAAAAAATATATTATGTGATGTAACTAAAAATTTATGGTTTTCGTAATTTTTACTTTATCTATGCTATAAGACGTTGCTTCGTACCAAATTTCAAGATTCTGAGTTCACGGGAAGCATCCTGTAGGTTTTGATTCCCTTGCAAGTGTCGAAAATTTGCGGCATAAACGGCTGTATCTTTTGATTGCGTTGGCTTAGAAGTTTGATTTTTTCACAGCTTCAAGGGACAGTAGACCTGAGTAATTGATATAAATTTCAGCTTCATACCTCCACGCGTTCCTGAGAAAAAGGGTCTTGACAGACGGACGGACGGACGGACAGACGGACAACAAAGTGATCCTATAAGGGTTCCGGTTTTTTCCTTTTGAGGTACGGAACCCTAAAAAGTTATACAAACGTTTTCACAAATAACGAAAGATAAATAAAGATTATAAGATAAAAATATCCTGTTAAGAATTATTTACGCTTTATTTCCATTGTTTCTTATATTTTTTATATTCTATGTTCTAGAAAAATTAATTAGTTTTTTTTTCATATAGCTTGCTCTTTATAATTTAACACTACAATGAATGTTTCTTTTTATGCTTATGTATTCATCTCTGTTTATCATCCGTGTTTGAGTATATGTAGCTCTTTACCTACTTACCTGATAGGTTACAAGACTATGCTATGGTTAGTTATGAAGAACGTGAATTATAGTGCTGCAGTAGATATGGCACTAGCAACCTGTCACTTCTTATTACGCCTAACCATGAAATATGCATCTATCCCTCTACTGCGGCATTCGATTTCAGATGCATGCATTTTTCCCATATCCAAAGTCGTAAAAAATAAAGGAAATATGTGTAGAATTGTAGATATCTCACTTCTTTAGATACTCGCTGGATAATAAAAGCTCAAGCCTGGGTAAAAATTGAACCTTTTATATTTAAAAAAAACTTTCAATGTACCTAAGGACCAATTTTTAACTGACTGAAGAACCAAAAAAGCCAAAAAGAATCCTACTAATATTAAAGTGAAATTTGGAAAGATGTTTCTTATTCAAAACCACCAAATGGATTTAGACAAAATTTGGTACATATATACTTTATTTTATAACTTGGTTAACACACTGGATAATTTTATTCAAGTATCAAGGCCGAATTCTACCTCCACGCGGTCGAAGTCGGGGGTAGAAGCTAGTTAGCAATAAAATATCAAGAACAAAGCTACAGGAATTCAATACGTACCAAACGAAATAGAGTTGTGTAGTAGTGAATAAATGATTTTGCCGTACTTCTTGATAACACGGGAATAGGGTACTAGCCTTAAGGAAAGAGGGTCCCTGGTCGAACCTTTTGTATTGTGTAATCAGATTGAAATGTTGCTTATCTGTTTCAAATACCAAAGAGAATTATATGGACGGATTTTTCGTTCCATGTGTGTATACGAAAATATGTTCTCTAAAAAGTATTGAAAATATTTTTCTATTTATAAAATAGCTTATCTTTAGCCGTTTTGTAAGTAAAAGATATGTATCAGAATTGCAGATTAAATATTTAGGCTAGAATGATGTTCTTCGTACATATTTACTTAATATAATGGAATTTCAAGAGATTTTATTGACTTCTATTTTTTAAAACAAATGCTAGTTACTTAAAATATTCTAGAACACACATATAAACTAGATATCTGAATTGTGGATAAGCCTTAAAAGGGTATAACAGAAAATCGTAAATTCCGGATTCAACGAACTGCAAAAGCTTAATACATAACACAGAATATTATAGTAAGTATCCTTATCCCACAACTTTCCGCCCGGTTCTTTCCCCCAAATTTACCCCTGAAAAATGTGACCCTAAAAAATCCAAACACCCTTGCGTAATCTCTCTTTAACCCATACTTTGTTTACAAGCTGAAAAATCTCTTAGAAAAGTTTTCTTTAAGAACATTAATTCACCACTTGTGACTTGGGTACTTTTAACACGTACAATATCGTAGCGATTTTTGTTGTACCTTTAGGGTTTAAATTACCAATAGTAAGCTTACAAATATTAAACATATTTTATAGAAAATAAATAAAAGAGTTGCTAACTCAGTCGTGGTGGCCTAAGTTAAGGCACGTGCCTCTCGTGTACGAGTGTGCAGGTTCGAAACCTGGCAAGTACCAATGTGACTTTTCTAAAGTCATATGTACTTTCTAAGTATATCTTAGACGTCACTGACTAACGGTGAAGGAAAACATCATGAGGAAACCTGGACTTAAAAAGTCTGAAATCGCCAATCCGCCTTGAGCAAACGTGGTGATCAATGCTCATGCCTTCTCTATACGAGAAGAGACCTGTGCCCAGCAGTGGGACAATATATATAGCCTGATGATTTAAACTCAGTAAAGCGGCTAAATTGATTTTGAAAAAGTTCGATATGGGCCTTGGAGATAGTTACAAGAACTTTTTACGGTGCGTGTAGTAGTGGGAACTACTACACGCACCGTAAAAAGTTAGTGAAAATTGCCATTGGTGAAAACATAAAATAGGGTTGAGCTATGAGAGGTTGATGCGCTCATCATACTCGTGGACGGGTGCCGTCAGTCGGGACCGGTCCACATTTTAGATGCTATGGCAAAGAATTTAGGTGCTTTCCTTTTTTTTTTTATTTTCACCATTTCCTAAATATACATTCAATTCCTCATATTGGTCCTCATATTACACAACTATTACAAAAGAGTATTTTAACATATTTTTTTCTTCCTACATTACGTCAAATCTATGGACTTTCTTGTCGTTTCTTCTTCCTTGAACCATGAAATAGAAAACTTTTAATTTTATGCTTTGTATTTAATGACCGGCACTGCAACATTGCATTTCTGGTCCTTCCATCTTTGTAGCACATCGCGTTAATATATTCACGCGACATTGGACCTTCGCTCGACGTGCCGCCATAACTAATTCAGGTCGACTTGATGAACCGTGGCCGCGTTTTGAGAATTTATGAATTATGTCGTCACCTCTCACAGGCAATTTCTGTTGCTTGAGCTAAAACGTGCATACAATTTAACAAGGTTGAGTTTGATAAATCTTGAGCGCTTTATTCGCCTTGATTAGTGTTGAAAGCGCTGCAGCTGCTGGAAGTTTTGTTAAATACTTTTGCTAATTAAGAAATCGATGCTGTTTTTTCAGGTTTAATTTCCTTATCACCTTCGATATTATTTTACTTGCTATTTGCAAAGCTACTGTATTAATCCTACTGGTGATTCCAGAGATAAGCTCGTTAAAATAAACAAACACACACTTCAGATTTACACTTACAGCCCGTTGCATCAAACTTTTTATCATTTATCTACACTAATCTACACTAATATTATAAAGAGGAAATATTTGTTTGTTTGTAATGAATAGGCTCAAAAACTACTGCACCGATTTTAAAAATTCTTTCACCATTCGAAAGCTACATTATCCACGAGTAACATAGGCTAAATTTTATTTTGGAAAAAAATAGGGTTCCGTAAGATATTTGGGTTTTTCGGACACAAGGTGTAAGAAATCAACCATCTTTTCAATTCATCAATCAACTTTTTTTGCGTACGCTACTAATCTCAGGAACTACTGGTCCGATTTGAAAATACTTTCAGTGTTAGATATCCCATTTATTGAAGAAGGGTATAGGCTATATTTCATCACGCTAAAACCAATAGGAGCAGAGCACCACTATTCCACGCGGACGAAGTCGCGGGCAGAAGCTAGTACTTTATACTTTTACGAATATCACAAAACATGATATCCATAATTAACATACTTTTGGTATTTGTTATGTTATCAATACAAGGATATAATGATTAAGTAAATATATATAACATAGATATTAAGACGAAAAATATAAAACAATAGCACAATTAATAAATTTAATCCTCCATTTTGACAGATCTTGAATGACAGTTCTTCCGTTTCACGTATAAGTCACCGCATATTTTTTTGATGCGACCGGCTGTAAGTATAATAGGGATGGAAATGTACACAAACTACAGGGGGGCTAGACAAGTGGCAAAACGCTAACGCTAACGCTATAGAATAGAAAACAAAATGTATGGGAATGACATATAGCTAGTCGTAAACGAATGTCATTCCCATACATTTTGTTTTCTATTCTATAGCGTTAGCGTTAGCGTTTTGCCACTTGTCTAACCCCCCAGATATAAAGATATCACAAGTCTTATTAATAATTAGAGACAGTTTACAGCATAGTTTACGATTAAGGAACACCATTCCCTCTTGAGATTAATTTAAGTGAATAGAGAATGTAATTGCGTGTCGTCACACCCGGTCCCAGAGCAGACGTTTATGAAAATGTGTTTCTAAATCTACTACGGGCGAGAGATTCAGGTAGCTATTGTACTCATTATATATACAACTAGCTTCTGCCCGCGACTTCGTCCGCGTGGAATAGTGGTGCTCGGCTCCTATTGGTTTTAGCGTGATGATGTATAGTCTATAGCCTTCCTCAATAAATGGGCTATCTAACACTGAAAGAATTTTTGAAATCGTACCAGTAGTTCCTGAGATTAGCGCGTTCAAACAAACAAACAAACTCTTCAGCTTTATTATATAGATTACATACATTGAATTGAATGTTAAAATAACAGTTTTTTGCTGTAGGCATACTTATGAATGTTTACACATTACATATTCGAAAAATATCATTTTTTGTGTTTGTTTGTTCCAGTTAATTTTTAAGCGGCTGGACCAATTTTGACGGACTTTTACTAGCAGATAGCTAATATTATAGAAGATTCTTAGATTTTTATTTACCTAAAGAATTAGTGCCTGCCAAGTACACTGACGGACTAATAAACTGCATCAATGTTCAACACGCACCTACCTTTGAAAAAATCATTTTAACCAAGTATTCCAACATTTTATACAATTTTAAATTGAAAGCGTAGTATCATTATCCCTAAGTGTATGTTTGTATACTGGAAAGGGCCATTCATTTTTTTTTAAACAAAAACTTTGATGCTGTTTCTTTGTCTGGGGGTATAGTTTAAGTGGTTCCAAATGCAGGAATGCTAAGTTAAGCAATATTCAGATGTAGTATTTAGTCTTGTACTGATAGTCCCTTTATGTTCGAGCACTGCAACAGCCATTGGTCCTTCGAGACTTAATTAACTCAAGTTCACATCAGATTATTTTGTCAATGCAAGCATTAGTTATTCTTTCCTACTTCATTTCCGCAATCCATCATTTGCTGCGTAAAAAATGACAAACATCTGTACACAATTTCGTCACCTAAATAATTTTAGGAAATATTACACATTTTTTCATACACTTTCGCGGTAAGGTACGTAACAAATAATTGTATTTGCACATTCCCGTTCCCGGGATACCAGTTTGTTCTAAACGCACCTCTAAACGCGAATAAAACAATAATTCTACGTCATACCAAAGTCCAATTTTCCGCGGTTTTGTCATCGCAATATCTATTCATGAGTTTTCGTGTCATGCATGGAACGCCAAACCTATTTATGCGTGTCACATCAATCTTGTTACAAAGGAATAAGGTTTGTTTTGTGTGTTTTCGAGTGTGTTGAACGAGGTTTGTGACGCTATGTGAGTAGGGTTACCACACAGAATTATAAGTTTAAATTGTTTTGATTTTAGTTGTGGGGCTAGATAGTGTACTTATAAAGTGGAAATATAGGTACGCAGGTGAATGAAATTTATTTTAATGGTTTAGGTAAGCCATTTAAACTTTAAATGATTTATTCGTAGCTTAGCTAAGAAAACACGGCGCACAGTAATGTAGTAGTAATATTATGATACATTGCTTTGTCGCTTTATGTAAAGAAGTTTGGACCAAAGGACCAACCGAGGATATTCATATCATTCATTAGGATTCAGATTGGTCTGTAAGTGATTATTATACATGAATTATGCTGTTATTTTACTGACGAATATTTTGTTTTATGTTGTTATATATTTATTTATTTATTTATACATGGAAAACCAACAGCTATACAAAATATGAATAAACAGTAAGATTAGAAAACATAAAGCCAATTACAGGTTTTCACGGATAGCTATAGTAAAGCACGGTTATAGTAGGAAGCTAGACTTAGCATACATTGAATGTGAAAACTTACCATTTCTTAAAGTTAATTTTGATTTTGGAAGAATTTAAGGTTTAGCTGCTTACGTGCCACGAAGCTCTTAGTGTTAAACGGATCAAATGAAAACTCTCTACATAAATTATTAAAAACACGACTCGCTCGGACAATACAAGAATTTTGCCTATAGTTCGAGGATGAAAACGGGACAGACACAGGTGGATTAAATCTCATTGACCTTTGAGGAACATTGAAATGTAGTTTATGTAAAAGATCAGGACAGTCAATTTCATTTGAAAGTATCTTAAGAAAATATATACAGTCAGCTAAACGTCGACGATTTAATAGTGGTTGTATATGGAATTTTTTGCAAAGTGTAATATAATTATCTGAATGATATGGTATTTTTAAACGGAAACAAAGGAATCGAATAAATCGTTTTTGGATATTCTCAATGCGATCTATGTATTTATTATAGCATGGGTTCCAAATTTGTGAGGCATACTCCAGGTGACTCCTTACAAATGTGCAATACAAGATTTTAAATGTTTTAGCTTTCTTAAAGCACCGGGAGAGCCTCATCACAAAACCTAACGCCTTCATAGCTTTAGAAATAATTTGGTCAATGTGGAGGTCAAATTGAAGCTTAGAGTCATGGTACACACCAAGGTCACGCACTCCATCACATCTTGGTAATAGTTGGCCTTTAAGAATATAAGATGTCAACAGTGGGAAGCGCTTTCTACTGAACGAAACTACAGAACATTTCGCGGGATTAAGATCCAATTTATTTATTTTGCAATATTCATCCAACCGTGACAGGTCAGATTGAAGTGCCTCCATATCTTTTACCGATGATACAGTAGAGTAGATTTTCATATCATCGGCAAAACATAATAGTTTGGAATTATGGAAGCACGAGTCGATGTCGTTTACATATAGAATAAAAAGCAACGGTCCCAACAAAGAACCCTGAGGCACCCCGCTTGGAATCGAAACCCAACCTGATATATATGTAGCTAAGTTATATAAACCCCGGATATTTACACTATTTACATACTAAATTGTGTACGAAAAATTTTTTTTACTGAAGTTCAGATTTTTTGATGACATATATAGGTACACATTGCAGTAAAAACCTCTAAAATCAGGTACAGCCAAGAACCTTTTTTATTATAAAATCCTAATTATTATTTATAATATGCGTAATTAATTTATCCGTGTTACAATATCCATAAGATATAGAATATTCGCTGTGATATAGCGGCTCAGATGTTCAGACTAGCAGCTGCTCCGTTATTAATATTCGTCAAGAAAAATAAAACGATCCTCCCACTTAGCATTCTTATTGAATTATTTTTAAATTGCTTTAGAAGTACCTACTTAAAGATAAATGGCAGTTTTTTATTTGTTTTTTTTTCAACCTTTTAAATTAATACAAATGTAATTGTTTAACACGTAAGTGCCTAATAAATAAACTGAAATAGACAAAATTATCCATTTATAACATGCACAAATCGTTAAAGAAGGAAGAGAAGCTCGTGATTAAGTAATAGCCATAGTAATAGTCATGGGTCGACCGACCAAAGGTTAAGCTACGCTTGGCGCAGTCGGTCCGTGGATGGGTGACCATCCATGTCATACCCAGACTCCTCCGTGCCTCGGAAAGCACGTTAAGCTATTAGTCCCGGCTGTCATTTGTAGATCTTTGATAGTCGTTACGGGTAGTCAGAAGCCAGAAAGTCAAACAAACCAGTCTTACCAAGGAGTGAGACCCGGTAACTAGATTGTGGAGGTCAAATAGGCAGTCGCTATATGTAAAACACTGGTACTCAGCTGCATCTGGTTAGATTTGAAGCCGACCCCAGCATAGTTGGGAAAAGGCTAGGCAGATGATGATGAGTCGTCGAATATTTGCTTTTTAATATACGCATGTAATTATTCTGTAATTTCGATTAATTACTAGTCTATTAATAAAGGTGTTGTACTTTTACGGTGACTTATTAACACTCAAAAAGTAATAGAGCTCCGACCGAAAAAAAACGGATTTACCAAATTGATGATTATACCTACCGTACTAAGGATAAGGCCACAATTACTAGAGAACCCATACATACACCCCATAAGCCAAGTTCAAGATTGATTAATTTATGCGACCGGGTTAAGCGTTGTCAACAAATCTTCAGCGAGAACCTTTGACACTATATAAGCTCACAATTGATATACGTGTAGGTATATATGTAGAAAAGGATTAGAAGACAATAGTATAGATACCTAATATATAAAGAACACAGTAATTACGAACATTTATTTACACAATTTTATATTTATTTCTAGTTTTTGCCCATGCTCATGCCATCGATAACTGGTAGAATTCTACTAATATTGAAGAAAAATAATTGAATCGTTCCGTTATACACATAATAAGTAAAAGTGCCATAAATTAAAAATAAAAAGTAGGTGAGTAGTGCGTGTGTGAAAGAGAGAAAGAGAGAGAGAGAGAGTGAGAGTTTTAAGTGTAAGCGTCAATGAGGGTTCGAAGACCTAATGAGGAATATTGAGTAAATCGTCAGTGTAAGAGTAATATACAAACCTACAAACGTTATCTCTTCATAATGTTAGTATAGATTAACATTTTTCTTAATTATTTCGTTTAAATAAATCACTTCAATTCTATTATATAAAAATACAGCTCATATTTACGTTAGACTAATTTTATTACGCTCATTTGTCCCATATTTTTTAGTCTCATATCCACCCTACTCTTCGACCACTTTTTGTTTTGACAAATCCTGTCAGCCAGTATTATAACTCGCTGCAGTCATGGACTCACACATTCAGTCCTCTATGACTATGAAATAGTTTTATATCAAGCACGCGGTGACAGGCCATCGGCCGTATATTTCGCGGCCCGACAGGTTGGGAATTGAGACCACGTTGTAATAAATAAAAATAATAATATGAAATGTTTATTTGTAAGTATTAAATACACATTTTTATTGTATAGAAATGTATGTGTAATTCCATGAGTTAGACAATTACGCCATCCCCACCGAACAATACCGTAATCGAAAAATCAAAATTTTACAGGAAAAATAAAATACGGTTTTTGGCTCGTAACTTTTTACCAGGTTTACATAGAAAAATCCTTTAAATACCAAAAAAATAGCTTATTTTTTCCTTAATAAAGTGATTTACTTTACCAAAATTGAAATAAAATCTTCATCCGTAAAGCAACAATATGATTTTATTCGGGTAAATTATATTATCGATGGTGGTCGATACAGTAATAGTTGAATACGATCTTATTCTCAGTTTTACAGCAACTCGGTAATGAATTGTTACCATAATATTCGGTGATTAAACACAGTGAGATGTAAATTGTAAAATGTATTCACGTTAATATTCCATGGCAAACAAATCCCACCGCATCCCTCGTTCATCCTATCAGCCTGTATATTCGTAGATCCTTAAACCATTTGCTCTTCGTAAAAAAATCTAAACAAAAACTTTTTTCCAAAAAAAAAATAGAACCGACCTCAAAATCACCTTTAAAGTGAAACTTGAGTTACGTTACGTTCTAGTCGGTCGGTGTCTTAAATTAGGTAGTGTATTGTGTATGTGTCTTCAAGTATTTCGCCAGACAAAAGTTATTTTTCAATTAGTAGACAGTAGTGTTTTTGAAGTCAAACTAAAGAAGAATCAAGCAAATCGGATCGTAAAACACAGAATAATCGGTGTACAAACATAAAAAATATACCAATCGAATTGAGACCCCCCTCCTTTTTGTTAAAGTCGGTTAAAAAACATCTTTTGATGTGCAAACCATACATTTGGCAAACCGATTACACAGCAATAATTACAGTGACATCGAATCATACATCATTAAAAGAAAAACTCAAAATAATAATTAAAACCGAAATAATGTTCAACGAAATGATTCACGATACAGATATTCGGATTATGAAGGATTACATTTTAATTATACAGAACTGAACGATCGGGTGAATAAACTTCCATACGTTCTCGTTCATTCATTCGTTCAGTTAATGTATGCGAGGAGTGTATTGTCTGCGGTTGAATGATGTGCCGATAAATTGGAAATTTTCTGTATTAATGTGTGTAGGTCTGGTAAATACATCGTGTTTTTTGTGTTTTTTTTTACGATTATAAATAACGCGAAATGTTATCGAGTTAGGTAGAGATTCCCTGACATGATTTTCACCAATTATATTTTAGTCCACATTTCAGTATTTGAGTATTAGCCAACATGTTCTTGTAGGGACACAATGTATTGTAAACTGAGACGCACTGCTGACGCATGGGTTTAGCGTACAGGCACGCGGCTGTACTAGCGCGGCGCGGCAGTCGTCTACCACCCAATCAGTTAGGTCGACATTTAGTTCATAGTTAATATCGTCGGTTAAATAGAAAAAGGTCATATTACCAAAAAAAAAAAAGTGAATGAGATTATTCTGTCGACGTAATGGAAAAACTATATATCTCCAATTTTGATGAAAAAAAATTGTAGTCGAAAAATTTGGATATACGTCATTTTTCCATTTAACCAACGATATGTAATCTGGTACCAGTAAAGTAAAGTATATTTTACCCATAATTTGTCCCTCATTGAAGAACTTTCAACACCTAAACAACCTACCCCTACATACTTATTTTAATTTTATCTTAGCAAAAAGACAATGTATACATAAAACATAGAAGATATTGAAGCGGGAAATTTCTATCCAAGTGTCGCAAAATTATGTTTTCATTTTGCATTTGGAACTGTCGAGTTACTCGGCGTTTTGACATGATGACATCATAATTTAATAGTACTGTAGGGATTGCGTAGTCAGAGGTGGAGGATTCGAAGATTAAATCAAAGAATACTTTTAAGACTTTTGCTTTATTTCATGATCTGGAATCGACTTCACTCTACTGACATTCCATAATATAAAAATCTGCTATTTAACTTTCCTTCATTCTGATTTCAAATGATTGTGTGGCCAGTTTAACCAATAAGGTTTAATTCCTATATATTTCATAGAACCTCTACAGTACTATCTTTTTCTGGCAACTACTTTTAAAGTGCTTCTAAGTTGGACGCTTTTTAAGACAGTTAGTATTTCACTGCAGCTTATAAAATATAGGCAAAGCCCATAGGCCATATTTTCACAGTTTATTTTATTGAAAATGTGATCTATAGATTATATTTTATTCTACAAAAAACCTATCGCTGTGTATTTTTTACCACATAGTAAATCAAAGTTACTAAAGTACTTAAACATTTATTTAGAAACAGGGTCATAAAATTCATTCAGCGATATCGCAGTTTCAAAGTGTCGTTATATTTATCTTGCTCAAAAGTTTTACAAAAATATATTAAGTTACGTAGATAACTTTCTTTTGTTAAGAAATTATCAGGCGTAGATAAATAGGGGTGAATTTGTTCGCTGTCATAAATAAAATATTTAAGTGTCTGTTAGTCTGTCACTGTGTAAGCATAGGATTTAATACAGATCTTAGCTTATACCTGCAACATAGATGTTTGATTAAGAATCTCAGTTTCCACAACGATTCAGAAAATTGTTTGCTCTTGAACCAACTTTAGCTGCAACTTTTTCTTAGTAATAGAGTCATATTAATCGGAATCGGTTCAGTATTACTCTGCTACAAAAAACATAACAGCAAAGTTACCGAGCATTGAACGCTATTTTTAGTGTATTTTTTTCACCATGTTCTACGTTGTACGTGGGTTATATTTTATTGTTTATATCGATACAGTTTAGTGTTGACTTAAAATCATTTTAAAAATAAATAAAAATTCGCTAGCTTTTCATGCACTCAGGTGAAAACTACCCTATATCTTTTCGCAATTTTCAGTCTATCTTTTTACCATATTTCATTTCAATCTGTCCAGCCGTTTTTCCGTGAAAGCATTACAAACAGACAGGCAGTTACTTTCGGGCTTCTAATATTATTAAGAATTGAAAATCCATAAAATTTTATTCAAAAATTCAATGCTACAAGCCTTTCCAGCTTTATGTACACTTGAGCACAAAAACGCTACAAAAATTTTCGTATTTTCACACGTAAACACATATTTGCACTAAAAACAATTGAAAAATATTTCAATTACTAGATTAAGCAACCTTGGTTGGCGGCAAGGTCGCTGGTGGGCCGACGACCGGGCAACGAGGCTCGCCGGTTGCCATGGCAACGCCCAAGGAGAGCATGTCACCCTCTTGTCTCCAGCCTTCGATAACACTCGCAAAAGTGATAAGATTTGGTTTTTTCTTCGGTACAAGCGCTTTAGACGTGTTAAGGGTTATAAAGAAATTAATCTTTCATTTTTATTGTATGATTCTTTACGTGGAATTTTCCTTAATTTTTATGTAATTAATTCTGATTCAATAAATATTGTTTTAAAGTTGTTGATAAAATCCTAATTAAGTATTAAAAATGAGGATGTACTCGTGACACTGTGTATGTTTATTACATTTTCAGAGTTTAACCGCTCTACCGATTTACGTGAAAATTACTATGGCGATAGGTTAAACCCTGGAAAAGGAAATAGAATACCTTTTTGTCTTGAAAAAAAGGAGTTTTGTAAATAACGACCGTTGTTACGAGTGATCAGAAGCCAGAAAATCTGACTTACCAAGATGTATGGTGTTACTCGGTAACTGGGTTGAAGAGGTCAGATAGGCAGTCATTTCATGTAAAATACTGGTACTTCGCCATACCTGGTTTGACTGGAAACCTACCCAATACTTAGGAAAAGACTAGGCAAATGATAGTCACGAGTAGAGGACAAACCAAATATCTAATTTAATTCTTTAAATGCACGCGTAAAATCTTAAATCTTTACAAACATACATAATATCTAGCTGTTGGTTGTCATGTGTGAACACGTAAAGGGAGCTGTCTTGCCCATCTCAAGATCACAGCCTCTGATAACATAAGACATGTGTACTGACAAACTGTACCTACTTACTGAGTGTGTTATGTAATATTATAATATTAAACTAGCTTTCCGCCACCGGTTTCACCCGCGTGGGCTATACGAATTCAAATTAAAAAAAATAATAGTTTAAAAAAAATAAAAAAACACGCTTTTATTGCTGACCGAACTAAAAAGTAGAAAAAATTTTTTAAATAATTCAATACAGAGAAAAAAGCGTGGTGTGCATTTTCACTTATAATACCACAAGAGTTTCAAAATTATCGGGTATTTCCCGATAGGTTCGTTGCAAACAAATGAAGGAGTCAAGTTTTTCAGGTTAAAAAATCACGAGCGCGAAGCGCGAGTGATTTTTCCTGAAAAACTTGACGACCAGATAATTTTGAAGCTCTTGTGGTATTCGGGGGATTATTTTTCCGACCCAAATATCGACCAATAGAATTGCACCATTCGACGTCACGTGGTACAACCATAAAAATAATCAAAAAATTATCAGTATAATACCATGTAGGTTGTACCACGTAACGTCGAATGGTGCAATTCTATTGGTCGATATTTGGGTCGGAAAAATAATCCTATATTTTCATGAGTCTCCTCTCATAAATGGTTGCCAATAGAATAGGTGTAATAATTAAAATATCAAGCACCGCACGCTTTTTACTCTGAATTGAATTATTTAAAAATTATTTTCTACTTTTTAGTTCGGTCAGCAATAAAGGGGTTTTTTTTAGTATTTTAAACTATTATTTATTTTCCATTTTTTAGTTCGGTCAGCAATAAAAGCGTGTTTTTTTTAGTTTTTTTTTATCGGATTATTGAATTGTCATCGGCCCTTAACACGTGTGCAAAGTTCCAAGTTGATCAGACGTCTAGAAACCAGTGAAAATTAGGTTCAAAGATTCCGTTACATACATACATACATACAACCCGAGCTAATAAAAGCGTGTTAATGACAGAGTTTTATACAAATTTTCATTCCCTATTTCACCTCTTTAAGGGATAAATTAAAAAAAAAAATCTTTCTTAGTGCACATTTATTGAAGGAACATCAATTGTGCAAAATTTCATACATCTAGAACCAGCAGATTCAGCTGTGCGTTGATCGATCAGTCAGTCAGTTAATGTTTTTTCTTCTTTTATATAATTACTAGCTTTCGATTATAAAATATCTTTCTTTCTCCGCCCGCGTGTACAATTTTTTTAACACCTTAAGTTTCATTATCCAAGTTTTAGTATCGATTCCTAATTATTTCTGGAAATAAATATAGCCTATGACACTTCATAAAGATGTATCTTTCTAATGACGAAAGAAATTTTAAAATCGGTTCTGTAGTTTTTGAGTTAAACCTCTACAAACAAACAAACAAATCTTTCCTCTTTATAATGTTAGTATAGATATAGATTTGCTGTTTCTCACAACTTCATCTGCTTGTAAATCATAGTAAAATCCTTCGCGGTCTTAATTATTTTGCACAAGTATGTATTTAAATAAATATAGAACAAGTTTTTTTTATTATGTGCCAATGAAAATATTGTCTAAATCGGTTTAGCCGTTTTGAAGATTAACGGAAACTAAAAACGCAGACCGACAAAAAATGTAACGAAAAAATGATCATGACCATTTAGTAAAAAGCTATTATTTTCACATTAAATTTACAAAAGGGTAATTTATATTTATTTGTTAGTTAGACCCAGTTAGCGAGTAACAATCGGTTCTAGACGTCGTTCGAATAATAATCAATAAAAAAATTGTTAGACGTAACGTTTGGAGTGGAGTTTCTTGCCGGTTCTTCTCCATAAGACCCACTCTTTGACACCGTGCAACTAGCTTGACGTTTCATAAGTGCCTGCAAAGACCCATTTGAAATAAAAACATTTGAATTTTGTTTAGTCATCTCCAAAGTCAGACCAATGATAACAATGTAGAACAATTATTTACAACTAGCTTCTGCCAGCGACTTCGTCCGCGTGAAATAGTGGTGCTCCGCTCCTATTGGTCTTAGCGTGATGATATATAGCCTATAGCCTTCCTCGATAAATGGACTATCTAACACTGAAAGAATTATTTAAATCGGACCAGCGGTTCCTGAGATTAGCGCGTTTAAACAAAATGACAACATTTCCCTTCACTGCTCTGCTCCTATTGATTGTAGCGTGATGAAAAGTATACTATAACCATTTCAGGAGTATGACAAATAATTGTACCAAGTTTCGTTAAAATCCGTTGAGTAGTTTTTGTTTCTATAGAGTTTATACAGACAGACAGACAAAAATTTTACTGATTGCATTTTTGGCATCAGTATCGATCCCTAATCACCCTCTGATAGTTATTTTGGAAATATATTTCATGTACAGAATTGACCTCTCTACAGATTTATTATAAGTATAGATAGATATTTAAATATCCAGTCCCGCGATGACTCAATTGTAAAATTTTGTAAGAACCTAGACAATTGGTGGTACAATCAGACCGTTTTTGTTAGAATTCAATACAACCATTGATTTCCAAAAGATCCATTAATAATAATTGTTTCAAAATGTCTGACCAGTCTATCAAATTAATCGAGATCCATTTTCGATAAACGTACACAAAAAACTTGAAGCTCAAATTAAATTATTACATCGTTCGGGTTATGAACCCCTGACCTCAGAGAAACTTGGCAAACTCGACGAGGCAGCAACAAGTTACAATGTTACACGATCTCGGTTAGGTAGGGGTCAGAGAATTTTACCTACTACAGAATTTTCAATCAAACATTAAAATAAAACATGACGTTTTTCTATCATTATTGTTCCAGGGTGAGAGCGAGACAGAGCTAAACTCTAAGTATACCTCTATGCTTTTTTTGCAAGTGAACTATGATAGCTTAAAAACTTTAGACACGTAACTTATAATGTATTAGGAAATATTAATTACTAATAATTTAAAAGTAATACTACTACTACTAAATAACATAATACGCTAAAACTATAAATATAAAATACAAAAGAGGGAGTAAAGAATGAATGACTGACGGATCAACGCACAACCTAAACCACTGATCGTAGAGACCTGAAACTTAGAGGGTGTACTCTTTGTATCACGCAGACAACCAATAACAAAGGATTTTCCGAAATTCTACTCTTAAGGGGGTGAAAAAGGGGAAATGAAACTCTGTCATTTTTAATTTGAATTCGTATAGCCCACGGGTGAAGCCATTGGTGGAAAGCTAGTCTAATCATAAAATCGTTATCAATAAACCAAAGTAATACACACAAACTCAAAAACTGAAATTAGACTAATTAAATTAGTACTTTATCACGTCAAAATACATTATAACAGCACCCCGAAAAACGCCCACCCTTCATTTTTTAAGTCGTTTCCAAATACTGGCCTCCCAAGCATACTGAAGCTGGGTAAAAAACGGATGATCAAAGATAATTTCGTAATTATCCCTTTCCCTAGTTCGTTAAGAGACCGTCAAAGTGACAGATGCAAATGAGAAAAGGCTACTCAAATTAAAAAAGTACCTAAGTGGAAACAGAAAGTAATATCTCTTACAAGTCTCCAAAGATTTTGTCACGATATTGATGTAACGTCTAAAAGGTCAGAAGGTTAACTCTCAACTGAATGTTAGAACGAGACTGTGGTTGTACTCAGGCACTAAATCTTATATTTAAAAATGAGTCCCTATTTCACGGCATCGAGCGTGAATGGCTAGACTGATTTGTATGAAATTTCGTACGGTAATGGAAGGGACCCTGGATTAGGTTTTAGGCTATTTTTATCCGGGCGCATTAAGTAGTTCCATTGGGACGCGGGAAAAACTGTGGGCAATAGCTAGTAATATAAATAAGTTTATACATATAAAATGCTTTTTCCTTAATGACTGACAGATCAACGCGCAGCCTAAACCGCTGATTGTAGAAACCTGAAACTTGGAGGGTGTTGAGGTGTTCTTTGTATGACGTAGACATCCGATAAGAAAGGATTTTCCGAAATTCTACTCCTAAGAGAGTGAAAAAGGAGGCAAAGTTTGTATGAAACTCTGTAATTTTTTATTTGGATTCGTATATCGTACGTGGTCGAAGTCGCTGGCGGCAAGCTAGTCTGTTAAAATAATCGCCTATTTTTAATTTAATCCTTCTTAATCCCAAAAGACCACATAATTTCTAAGTAAACATAGTGACAAGAAATAAAAAAGTATAACCCGAAATACAAATGTGTAAGTTTTCATGGTGACATCATATATCTGAGGATACTGTATCGAACAAGAATAATCTAAAGATATTAGTTTAAAATGGTACTGGCTTTCCAATGGAACCAACTCTCAATAAAACTTTATTATGTAACATTACATTCACAGCCAGTGAGATTTTTAAATGTCTTTTTTAGGAGTTGTCCCCCTATTACTTCTGTATCGTTGGCGCGTTTAAAAACCCGCACATTGCTTAGCCACTACGCAAGCATAAATAACATTTAAAGCCCTTTAATTTAAATCATTTAATCAATGCAGAAATCGTTGTTTAGATACGCCACTCAGACATTGACAAACAGTTTCTGTAGAGAGTTATACGAAATTGACTTACTGCATATATTATTGTGTTGTGGATTTCGTTCTTATCTCTAAAACGGTCAAGGATAAATACTCTAAAGGGTTTTCGTGTTACTTCCTTTACATTAAGTTAAGGAAAGTTTCAAAAGAAAAATATTTTGTACAAACTTAATTACATTAATTGATTTATGAAGCTAAAATTTTGAAAAATGGTAGTTTTACTAAGTAAGATTAGTGATTCCTAGAGTTTCGATCTTAATTCGTCATAAAAAACTTTTAATTTATTAATTTATACGTCAAAGGATAGATAAATTTTGTTTGTTAACATGGCACAATTAAATAAAACAGCCTAATATTTAACATAAGTAACACTGAAATAAAATATCCTAATTTTTGAGCTTTCACAGTAAAACGGCTAAAACGATTTAGATGAAATTTAGTATAGAGATAGGTGGAAAGCTGGAGACAGTTATAGGCTTATATCCGAGTGCATGAAAGTGGCCCTGTTCAGGTCACAAGCAAAACCGCGGAAAACTAGTAGTCAATAAATTACAACATACAAAAAGGTATCATCTTTCATATTATTGTAATGGAATTTAAAATACTTATCGATATAAGGCACCCATTAAGCGTTAATCGATGTGTAAACATCGAAAAAGATTATGAGACTATAATAGTCCCTCCCTTAGTAAATATAGGAGCAGTTTTATGGGAGTGACGATAGAGGTGGCCTCTTAACGATATTGCAATTTAGATATTGCATTATTAGTCTTAACAAGGAGTATCGTGTTACAACTGGTTGCATGCTAAACACTGGTACTCAGCTGTTGTTAGACGCAAAGCCGTCCCCTATATCGACACTGTCGTAGAACAAAGTCAGATGTGATAATATAATGAAATTGTGATTTTCTCAAAATCAATAAACATAAACATAATCTATCGATATAAGCTACTTTCCGAGATATTAAAACGAACAAAGTTGTATTTCCAATATGTTCCAAAGAAAATCAAAACTTAAAAGTGCTCTCCTGTAAAGTAGCTATTTTGAGATCCGACTTTGTTCTACGACAGTGTCGAATAATTGGGCTAAAATGCTAGGCAGATGATGACGATATTTATTATTAGAGTAATATTTTTTTAAATAATTTAATATTTGAACCGTAGATACATATCTACTAGTAATTTCATGTGACTTCACTCGCATCCTGAGGGAAATTCTTCAGGCACTAGAATAAAAACCGTCATAGTCTTTGCCAATTGATTTTACGATAAATGAAAACAATTTCATTACCTATTCTGTTCTAATTTTACCACATAGATAAATAAAATAGCATTAAATGACAAATGCTGATGTTTAGAGCATGAAATTGACATAAATGCGCCATCCTTACGCCGTTTTGTTAATTTTTGTGGCAAAATTAGAACAAAATAGGTTATGACTTTGTTTACATTTTTGATAAAATCAATTGTTTCAAACAATTTTACTATGAAAGAATGATATATATAGACAGACAGTAAATTTTGCATTTATAATATTAGTCAGAATGTGGTATACTAGGTATTTTGGCTACTATAATCATCATCTGCCTAGCCTTTTCCCAACTATGTTGGGGTCGGCTTCCAGTCTAAACCGGTTGCAGCTGAGTACCAGTGTTTTACATGGAGCGACTGCCTATCTGACCTTCACAACCCAGTTACCGGGTAACACGGTACCCCTTGGTAAGACTGGTTGTCAGACTTTCTGGCTCCTGACTACCCGTAACGACTGTCCAAGATCTACAAATGACAACCGGGACCAACAGCTTAACGTGCTTTCCGAGGGACGAGGGAACGAGGGAGAAACGGGTCTATTGTCATTGACAGAACAGAATTACTCTAATTCAGGGTAAAACATGAAGTAGCAAAAATCATTTTTTTGTAAGAAAAACACAATAATATCACATTTTCCCTACATTCTAAGAAAATGTCTTTCATAAGATATACGTACATACTAACTTTCAGCCAGCGGCTTCGCTCGCGTGAGCTATACGAATTCAAACAAAAATGACGGGAGTTTCATACAAACTTTACCGTCCTTTTTCACCCCCTTAAAGGTATAATTTCGGAAAATCCTTTCTAATCGCATGCCTACGTCATACAAAGAACACACCCTCCAAGTTTCAGGCTTCAACAATCAGCGGTTTAGGCTGTGCGTTGATCCATCAATCATTCAGGACAAAGCATTTTTTAGGTATAGATAGTGTAAATACACAATGTAAGAAGACGGCACGAGTCAATCGGCAGGCGTTTTAGATTAATTAGAATATTTTCCTCGAACGTTCTAGAAACGTCGTTAGTTAATTGGTTTATTGGGAATTAATGGGGAGGAAAATTGTGATAGTGTTTAGAAGGAAGTTTTTTTGGAGCGTATTGATTTTTTACTGACGCGCCGGTTACAAGAGGAAAGTAAAACTTATTTTTGAACTAACTATGCCCATGATTTAATCCACATCCTGAGGGCACTGCTTCGCACACCCTATACGTCAATCAAGGTTATAAACTACGTGTGTGCCAAATTTCATCCAAATCAATTCAGTAGTTTTTGCGTAAATGATTAGCAAACAAACATACCTACATATTAATAGATTTTTTCCTAATGAACTTGTTTCGTTGTTGTTTATAATTTAACTGCAAACACTTAATAATTTTATCGATTCACTAATCATTCCCCGCGGTTTCACCCGCGTTCTAAGGGAATTACTACACGTACCCAGACAAAAACCTTCCCCAGGATCCCCTCTATCTCCGTACCAAATTTCAGCCAAATCGATCCTGCCGTTTACGCGTGATGTGATCACCAAGGGAAATAGGGATTCATTTTTATATATAGATAGATAGATAGATAATACTTAAAGCCATGTCAAAAATTTAAAATAAAAAATAAGTGTGAAATAGTGTTAGCACTTTTTGCAGATAAAAAAGTAGATACTCTTAACTTTATACATCGCGGCGCTTTAAGCGCTTTAGGCATCGTTTTCACGCGTCAAGCGTTTTACAGTAGCAGTCGGGCTGCAAGGCGCTGCATTTGCCTCTAGTAAACGGCATTTCGTATTTGAGCAGTGGCAGGGTAGAAATATTTTTTATTTTTGTTTGGTAGGGAGAGAATTTATGGGTGAAGTTCTGTTTTTCTTCTAGCGTTTAGTTTGAATGAAATATTGGGAAAAACAATTTAAAACTTATGGTCGTATGGGTCTTTTTCCAGTGTTAATGTCGACTTGTGGAATGGCCACATGCAGATGAATACCGAAATTTTTCATGGAGTAAATCGAAAATCGAAAACGAAAATCTTCACATAGATGTACTGCCTATCTGACCACGTCAACTCGGCTAGGTAGGTAACATGCCTTGGTAAGACTAAAAAAAATCTACTTTATCTTTCAAAAATGATATGGTTAAGATGCGCTTGGCGCGGTCGGTCCGTGAATGGGTGACCATTTATGTTATAGCGAGACTCCTCCGTGCCTCGGAAAGCACATTAAGCTGTTGGTGCCAGTTGTCATTTGTAGATCTTGATAAAAATATCGCGAGCGAAGCCGCTGACGGAAAGCTAGTTAAAAATAAAAATAGATTGCCGAAATGTATGTATATATTTACATATGTATGCGCATAACTTTCGAACAACTGCACCAAATAGGATTAAATATTTTTTTGTTATTGTCAGGACAATGTTTGTGTACTTGAAAGTCTCTCTTTATCAATAAAGATACCTAAATTCATTATACAAAACATTATTAACCTACTTATAGATAGTAACCAAAGGTCATTCGATGTATGTGCAAGCCGCTAGCTTCTAGAACCAATCGATTAATGAATGAATTGATTACCGTAGGCACTACACGCATGCATGGTTCAGGGACGATACCAATTAGTATATTGATGCACAAGTGCAATCATGCGATGTATTTTAATAATCTGGTTGCATTTCAGTTAATGATTACCACAAGTTTTACCAACAGGGCCCGTATTATTAGACACTAGCGGAAAGCTAGTGCCCATGACTTCGGCCGCGTGGGCAATTTGGGTGTTATTATTGGAGTTTTAGTAGAGATCCCTAATTATTTCTGGATATAAATATTTGCCTATGACACTTCTTAAAGATGTAGCTTTCTAATGGCGAGAGAATTTTTAAAATCGGTTTCGTAGTTTTGGAGTTAAATGCCTACAAACAAACAAATCTTTCCTCTTTATAATATTAGTATAGATGGTATAGATTAAACTACGTTACTAGTGTGAAAGAGACAGAGCTATACAGGATAGATGCAGCCTCTCTTTCTTACACAAAAAATTGAATGACTTTAAGGGCAATTCGGATACGTGTGTCTACGTTTGTAAAAAAAAAATGCCTGGTCAGGATGCTTTTTCTTTCGGATAGGAAGTCACCAAATGATTCCTCCCACCGTCTGTGTCAACCCCTCCATGTTCTTTCCCCTGACCTTTGCATTCCGGGGGTACGGTAACTCTTTCGAATATCCTGCAGCCCCGGCAGGAGGTCATAATTCTACAATTTTATTTATGTAACTGGGGAACCATAAAAAAGTAAAAGTAAGTAGGGAGCTGTGGGCATTTTCGAAAGACTTACCACGACCCTGTAACACAACAGTAGAAGAAAGGAACACGGATGGGTTTTAGTCAGTAAGAGTCTGACACTCCTTCCCGCTCCGCCCACAAATGGAGGAGTAATTTAATGATTTCCCATCCCTTTAAACCTACCTATAAAAGTAACACTTCCTCGTCTATAAAGTTCCTACAACAGGAAGCAGTAATAAAGGTCTCAGCTCGTACAGCGGCTAATTGAATGACGTCACTTTACTGTCGTGCACGATGTTGTACTCTAATTCTAGGTTGTATACGAACACACCTTAGTCTTTATCTAGATTAAATCGTAGTGCTTAAGTCTTACCTGGAATTTTTGCCTTTAAACATGGTACTAGCTTCTGTGTTGAAACTAGAGAATAGTTTCTAATTCTCCTATGTTCTTCCTCAGGGTTCAAGCTATCTCCATTACAAATTTCATCTAAATTGATTCATTTGTTCAAGCGTGAAGAGCTAACAGAAAGACACACATTTTCTCATTTACAATATTAATATCAGTATGGATGAATTCATAGAATGTTCCTAAGATAGTCCGCGTTAAAATTTCGCCAACTTTAAAACATTAGTTGCTGCCTATCAAAATCATTTTCTTATTTTTTTTAAATCAATTTTGTAGATAGACCTAATGCTAAAAGATAATTTCTACTGAATAATAATACCAGTAAACAGGCTATTAGGTTTCCGACTACCCGTAATGACTACCGCTGAAATGTATTATAACAACACTGAATGCATAATGAGCGAAATAATCCACGCGAACAGCGAGGGCAATCAATAAAAAACATGCCAGTATTTTTTTATTTCTTCCTTCCTTCCTAAACATTACAAATTCAAATTCAACCACCAAGTCACAGATGCTAACACAACAAATTATTTCACCTGTCAAATAGGCGCCGTGCATGCCTCGAAGTCTTGCCGAAACGTGACCCCTGTACCAATAGGTGCGGGACCGTGACAAACGCGCCACGAATTCAATAGCAGGTAAGACCGTAAGGACCAGGCTTTGCCTGCTCTCCGGCTCCTAGGTAACGTGATGTTTTTATATTAAAACTATTTTACTTACTTGTTCTGGGGGGTTTTATGAGCAGAAACATTTAATTATTACATGGAAGCATTTATTTGTTTGTTAGTTTAAAAACTACTAAACATAATCTAATAATTCTTTCAAAACAACCTACTAGTATTTTTTTTAGAACAAGTGTATTGTAACTAAAAAAATACAAACACACTTTTTTGAATAACAAAGGATATGTTTCATGCAAACCTGATTACAACCAATAGAACACTAGTAAACAGCTTTGTGACTGGACTGTAGCTTACGTATCACATTTTTTTTATATATCAACTGCGATAAGGTTTATTTTGACAGATAAAGATTAAAAGGTCCATAGTGCAGAATTATATTTAAGGTTATGTCTTGCCTTGAGCATAGATTTGTAGCAATTTTATTGTTTGAATTTCGAATACCATAGTCAGGTCGAAAATCATTTTTAGTATATATATACTAAGCAATATACCTGATGGAAAAGCAATACCGCAACGAAAACTTTTTACAGGGAATTGAATCCCTAGAAAAAGTTTTTCCCCGCGGTTTCCCTTCGACTCGTTATATTAAATTTCTTTGGGAAGGGTATGTCAATTTGATCGTCGAGTTTTACGTAATTAGGGGGTGGTGTTTTCCAAACCCATCGCGGGTAGAAGCTACAAGCTAATATAAATTCGCCTTAGGGCCGATTTTTCAATAGTCAGAGAACTATTGTCTAAAGAATAAATATGTGAGTTTGGCAGAGTATGTAATGAAAATATGTCAAACTATAATATTTATCTTTAGACAAAAGTTATCTGACTATCGAAAAATCTCCCCTTAGTAAAGTAGGATATACCATAGAAGAGTGGTGTGTAAAAAAACCCGTCTCCTAGCTTCTCTTTAGCTCTATATCCTTACTAATATTATAAATGCGAAAGTAACTCTGTCTGTCTGTCTGTTACGCTTTCACTCCTGGTACAGAGATAGAATAGACCCTGAGGAACAACATAGGCTACTTTTTACCCGGGTGCGCTAAGTAGTTCCCTCGGGATGCGGGTGAAACCGCGGGAAACAGCTAGTATAGTATAAATAGAAGAAATTTTTCTCATCAGTAAACCAGTGAAGGTTCTCACGTATGTAAAGTTAAAATGCATGAAAATACCCGAATGATCCCTTTACCTTCTTACTCGTACATCGCCGTGTGAACCTTTTCATGCCTCCACAGAACCCTGAGTACTATTGTAAGTTTTGAAGTAGGGAGAGGCTCGGCTGGATCTTGATATAAACTAATTAGGGCCGAATTCCGAGGGATGAGAGAGAGGCGGAGATTTTTCTTCAATTTCTTTGATGACCCATTGAGGTAGGTGAGTTAGAAAAAAAATAATTTTGAACTAGCCGTGAATTTAACGCCAAAAAATATTTTGTCAAAATTATTATTGCGGGATTAGTTAAATTGTTAAAGGTATTATAATAACGAAGATGATAAGTGAGATCTCAGATTTAAAATAAACTTCATCAAGAACATCTGATGATTTTCGCATAGTACATTGCTTTTCAATATTTTGGTCCTAATGTTAGGACCAATTCGTATATAAGGCTCAGAGTTAACCTCTATTTTCTCCCCCGGCCCGGATGGAATCTCCAATAGAGTATTCCAACTGCTCCCAGCCCAGCTCATAGCGCTCCTAGCAGCCATCTTCAATGCCGCTATGAGCAATAACATTTTTCCTGATGAATGGAAAACTGCCACAGTCATTGGCATTCCCAAACCCGGCAAACCCAAAGCCGAGCCCTCCAGCTATCGCCCTATAAGTCTTCTCAATGTTATTGGGAAGATTTACGAGCAGCTGATCTATAACAGACTCAAAGCCTTTGCCGAGGCTAAGAGACTCATTCCTGATGAGCAGTTTGGTTTTCGAACCAAGCACTCCTGTGTCCAACAAGTCCACCGCATCGTCGAGCATATCAGTGTTGGTTTCCAACGCAATATGATGACGGGCGTACTATTCTTCGACGTAGCGAAAGCATTCGACAAAGTCTGGCATGACGGCTTAGTATATAAGCTGTACAAATTCGGTGTGCCCGACCGTCTCGTGCTCATCATTCGAGACTTTTTGTCGAACCGCTCGTTTCGCTATCGTATAGAGGGAGCACTATCCTCCCCCCACCCTATTCGAGCAGGGGTCCCACAAGGCTCCGTACTCTCCCCCCTATTGTTCACGCTGTATACCAGCGACATTCCCAAAAATAGTAAGGCCCGGTTGGCTCTATTCGCTGACGATACGGCTATTTACTACACGGGTCGCAAACCCGACTGCATAACCCGCATCCTCCAATCTGCCGCCACCGCCCTAGGCAAGTGGTTCCGCAAATGGAGAATCGAAGTCAATCCCGACAAGAGCCAGGCCGTTCTCTTCTCGAGACGCACTCGCACTATCGGCTCCACCCCACCCCTCAAACAGATCGAAATGTTCAATCGCCCCATCCCATGGGGCGACAAGGCCAAATACCTGGGCGTAATCCTCGACAAGAATCTCACGTTCGGTGAACATATAAAGACGGTGCGTTCGCGCGCCGCCTTCGTTCTCGGACGCCTCCATCCCATTCTTAATTCACGCAGCAAATTGCCTCTCAAGTGCAAATTGCGCATCTATACAGCGTGCATCCGCCCCATCATGACCTATGCTAGCGTAGTGTTCGCACACGCAAAATCTTACCGCCTCCATCAGATGCAGACCCTTCAGAATCGTTTCATGCGTAGGGCCACAGGAGCCCCGTGGTATCTTAGAAACGAAAATCTCCACCTTGACCTCAAACTGCCTACCATAAAGCAGTTTATGAAACGCGCTTCAAAGCGCTATTTCGACTCTGCCGAAAAACACACCAACCCCCTGATCGTATCGGCTTCCCATTACACTCCCTCCCAGATTAGCTCGATTCGCCGTCCGCGGCATACTCTCACGTTCCCCGACGACGATATCACCCTCCTCCAAGAGAGTAATAGGGAAACCAGTACAATATACAAATACAGACCGCCGTCATACCGTCCTCGCCGCCGAGGCCCGTCGCGACGTCCCCGTCCATGCTCTCCCCGACCCTTGCTCGATGAGCCAGCCCGCGCGCTGAGCCAGTAGCATAAAAAGTCCCCTAATAATAATATTGTTATGATCCAGCTAGTCCCTAGTTGTCCTCCCCAGTGACGCCCTAAGCCGAGGTTCGTTCCCCACTAGGGGGAGCCCTTAGCGCGCTGTCACTTAGTTTTAAACTTAGTTTTAAGCCTTGGCTGGAGGCCTTAATTTAATTAATTAAATTAGGACCTCGCCACATTGTCCGGTTAAGCAGGTCGAATGCTGTTAGAAGCACCCTGCAAGAGGTCATGTATAAAAAAAAAAAAAAAAAAAAAACTCTATTTTCTTTTCTCTTTTTTATATTATTTAAAAAATATAAACTTTAATTAAAGAAGTTTTGTAGCAATAAAAAGCGTGGTAAGAACAGCAACAACGTAATCACGCGTGCCAAAGTGCAGTTAAAAGTAAAAGGGTCGCTTTATCGGCCGTAAACATGTGTCGTGGGTTTGTTCAGCTTAAAAGCGGTCGGTTAGACCCTTGTGTTGAAGAAATTTTGATAGCACGTAAATGTAAATAAATATTATCTCTGAGGTATAAAGATAATAATTATCCAGGCAAAATAGAGACTATTCTGCCTAACCTCTTTCAAGAGATTAAGCTGAATTATAATTAATCACGTTTTGTTGTGCAGTTAAGTAAAAATTAAGTAACTCTAATAAACTAATAATATTGGATGGAAAGAGGCTAAAAGTAAAACAAGATAATTTAAAGGCAGACATTTTAACCCTAAGTTTTTTACCCTTGTGTTTTTACTTTAATAATTGCTACAGGATCACACAAAGAACTGCAAGAACTACCTTAGTACTAATTATTAAGAACTACAACTAATACTGGACCAGATAACATATCTTAGCTATCTAGTAGATATTTCTTTAAAAAAAATGTTTTTGTCATTTAAATCCTAAACACGCCAAATTCATAAGTCATTCATTTAAAACAGTTAAAAAGTATTACTACGAAAGATTGAGCTGTTAGAACACAGATACGAGTAGCATACGAATTTACGATCGAAAGACCGCGTCTCCGAACTTTGACTTTCTGATGAATACAACCCAGAAATTTATGGGAGAGACATGCCTATCAGGCAAAGGGCTTACTCGTACATACGAAAACTTTCTAACTTTTCAACTTTCTACGATATTCTTTTATATTATCTGATTGGGATTATTTTTCAATAGATATTTTGATTAATAGATGATACTTTCACCTGGATGTTGTTGGAAACTACACGGTTGTATACAAAATACTAATTATAGGTCCTTTGCTCCAAATTGTAGCATCATCGATATCAATATATCACTCTCTTTGAAAAGCTAGAGTGAACTCTTAGCCTTTTGTACGCGAGATACACAATTGGTATCTACTGTCTTTTAAATAACTAGCATATGATAGATTAAACGCAACTATTTTGTGTAATAACAAGGTATTTGTTGATTTACTTTTAATCATTAATTATTAAACCCAAAGACTGAATAATAATACGAATCTCTCAAACAAACGATAGTCCTACTACTGTAAAAGATTTTTATGTTTGTTACTCAGTCAACCAACAACAACTGGGGGGTTAGACAAGTGGCAAAAACGCTAGTAGAATAGAAAACAAAATGTATGGGAATGACAGATAGCTAGTCGTAAACGAATGTCATTCCCATACATTTTGTTTTCTATTCTACTAAGTTTTTGCCACTTGTCTAACCCCCCTGTACAGTTTTGGATTCAATATCTTCAACAAATACTTTGAAAACCTGAATTAAGATGTAGATTTTCTTTCGGGACGTAAGTCCACGAGCAAGAAAACTTATAGTGGAGCGCCTGGGGGTTTTCACCTCGGATTAGAGTTATAGTGAATGAATTAATATGATCGATGTGGGATATTGTTATTTAAACTATAAATTGCAATGTTTACCCAAAATTTTTTTGTGCACTCCTTTATTTCATTGTTTAAACAAATTATTATGAAAAATTAATGTTTGACCATATATTTTCACTTTAAACAGTTTTTTTTATTTATTTATATGTTAAATCTTACCTGAGTAGACATATAGGAACATTTTTCAAAGATACCTGTGTATAAAAATAGCAGTAGGGATCTCGAACAGGTAGAAAAACGTGGAGGGGATAAAATTCGCTTAATAGAAATGTTGAGAATTAAATTAGCTGACAACAATATTTTTACATGCCAAGTGGAAAGCGATGCCGACAAATTAATTGTTGAGACGGAAATGAATTTGGAATCAAAAGATGTTGTTATAGTTTCAGAAGATATCGATGTCTTAGTGATATTAACGGCATTGGTAGATAAAGATCGTGAAATATATTTTCTAAAACCACCCCGAGGCAAAGTTCAACAGAAGATGTTTTCATCGAAATGTTTAGAAAAAATCATTACCAAATTGTAAAGAACATATTCTTTTTTTTACATGCCTTTACGGGTTGTGACACTACTTCTGCGTTTATCAATAAAGGAAAAATTAAGTTTGCCAAAATTTTTGGAAACGGATTGATTTACACGACTCAGTAAAAGTATTTAAAAATATCAATGAAGACCCCAATAATATATTGCAAGCAGGTGTAGCATGTATTTTGAGTTTATATGGAGCTCCGTCTAAAACTCATGATTTAAATACATTGAGGTTCAATTCTTTCATAAAAGCAACAGCCAAAAATACGAGTGTTCTTTTGTCATCACCGCCTCCAACAACTCCCCCATGGCATATGCTTCCGTTGTGTTCGCACACTCAAAGCCATATCGTCTCCATAGATTGCAGAAACCGTTTCTTACGAAAGATCACAGGAGCCCCTTTCTAGGTACGAAACGAGAACCTCCATCTCGATCTCAAACTGCCCACCATCCAACAGTTCATGAAACGTGCCGCCAAGCATTACTTTGATGCTGCCGAAAAGCATCCAAACCCTCTGGTCGTATCGGCCGCCGGATACGCACCCTCCCAGATCAGTAAAATTCGCCGCCCGAGGCATACTCTCATCATACCCGATGATGCTATAACCCTCTTCCAAGAGAGCAATAGGTCCACTAGCACTCTATACAAACACAGATCGCGTTCGTATCGACCTCGCCGCCGAGGTCCATCGCGACGACCTTGTCCATGCCCTACCCACCCTAGCTCGACGAGCCAGTCCGCGAGCTGAGCTAATAGCTCAAAAATTCCCGATTATAATCATATATATTCTAATCCAGCCTGTCCCTTGCTGTCCTACCCCAGCGACGCCCTAAGCCGAGGCCCGTAACCCACTAGGGGGTGCCCTTAGCGTGAAGTCGCTTAGTTTTGTAAGTTAAGCCCTGGCTGGAGGCCCTAAATTCATTTAAGGCACTTCACAGGCAAGCTCGGTTAAGCAGTCGACAACCTTCTAGGTTGACATGAGAGATGCCATACAAAAAAAAAATGCTATTTTTATACACAGGTATCTTTGAAAAATGTTCCTATATGTCTACTCAGGTAAGATTTAACATATAAATAAATAAAAAATACTGTTTAAATTGAAAATATATGGTCAAACATTAATTTTTCATAATAATTTGTTTAAACAATGAAATAATGGAGTGCACAAAAAATTTTTGGGTAAACATTGCAGTTTATAGCTTAAAAAAACAATATCCCACATCGATCATATTAATTCATTCACTATAACTCTAATCCGAGGTTTTACGGTTTTGAATGCTCCAGGCACTCCACTATTAGTAATAAACCTTAGGCTTACAGTGTGTTACGCATGGTCATCCATACTAACTCAACTAGATCTCTAATGCTACTCACTAAGAATTTGACGACCTGAGTGGTTTAGTGGTCAACATGCCCGAATGCCACGCAAGAGGTCCCGGGTTCGATTCCCGGCCGGGCAGAAATTGAAATGATGAATTTTAATTTCTGTAATGGGTCTGGGTGTTACTATGTATAATATGTATGTATTTATAAAAGTATATAAGTAGTATATCCGTTAAGCTAGCACCCATAACACAAGCATGCTTGCTTGCATTGCTTACTTTGGGGCTAGATGGCACTGTGTGAAATTGTCCAAAGATATTAAAAAAAAAGACCTCCCAAAATTTTGGTCCTAATTCAATAGATAGAGCACCACATGTCAAGTCACGACTAAAGGGCCCGCACCGTGACTTATTTCAACTAGTTTGACTTTAACGCGACAATTACAACAAACAATAACTAAAGTTCTCTGTTTCGTAAAATAAGACCCTATAAGATTCAAAGAATTAGTGTTAAACTTAAATATTTAACGTTAAACAGAAAACATATTTTAAGTTATGATGAAGTTTACAGCTTTAATTAATTACTTTGTAGACGCTCTAAAGCCATTTTCTGTCTCAATGTAGCGCTTGAGACAGAATTTTCCAAAAAAGGCAGATTTTTTGTCATTTTATTTTTGTACACGAAACAAGTCCTAACTTAAGTATAAATGCAAAAGTAACTGTATATGTCTGTTTATCGCGCTTTTACAGGAGAACGGCTTCGCCGATTTAGATGAAATTAGCCTTTATTCGGGTGCACGAAGAAGTTTCATCAAGATCGGGTAAAACCATGCGGAACAACTAGGTAATATATATATATCCTTACTAGCTGTTTCCCGCGGTTTCACCCGCATCCCGAGGGAACTACTTAGCGCACCCGGGTAAAAAGTAGCCTATGTTGTTCCTCAGGGTCTATTCTATCTCTGTACCAAATTTCATTTATATCGGTCCAGTATTTTTGGCGTGAAAGCGTAACAGACAGACAGACAGACAGACAGACAGAGTTACTTTCGCATTTATAATATTAGTAAGGATATGATAATCATAAATTATACTGCGGTAATTTAGATATAAGATATTTGGCAAAATCCGTTAAACTGGTACAACATTTTACGTAACAAAATCATCATTGTATTTGGTCCTACGAGGCACCATTTTTTCAAAACATCTTTGCCCTAATAGAAAGACTCGTGTCTAACAGCTACTGATCAGGATCCATCGACAAGATAAGGCTGCGTTTGCCACCATCACTTTAAAGATGGCTGACCATACCAAGCCTCTTCAAGAGCAAGGTTGGACATCGCAATCAATCCCTTTGCATCAACTTATCTCGGTGCACTATTTGTAATCATATATTTTCAATGAACAACACTCAAAATTGTAAGTACCACTAAAATATTTAACCGCAGCATATTATGAAGATGTTTAATCCAAACTATTATAAGTGCTGATAATATCCAGCACGGTGTCTGCTCCCAGTTCGCAGCCAGCATCTAACATGTGCTAACTAAGTTTGTACTACGGTCCCGGAGCAACAGAAATCGGTTTACAGAATGCGTGAGGACCAAGTTATAGGAGTAAGCGGGGATTATTTGCGTACCTTTGGTCTCGGTGCAATGTACACTACTGCCCCAGTTTTTTTTTTAGATTAGGTACCAAAAAAGGCTTGAATCTGGAGTAATATATTTTTTGACTATATTAAAGAGAAGCTTTGAAACTTTTGAAAAATGTGAAGGTTCTCCTTTCAAGGTTCGAGTTTTGTTTTTTTTTGTGACTTAAGTCAACGCAGAAATGGTGAATCCTAAGTATAGTCCGACATGGCTATGGCATGATGAATTAATAAATTGCTATTTATCATGTCATGATTTACTTAAAAAAAAGGAAATTTCCATTAATTGGTATCAATATCTCTAAAAATGACATTTCAAGATGGTGGCTAGCGTTAGTTCACCTGTTAGCCACGTTCATAAATAGCCATGTCGGACTATAGTTGAAGACGTGGTGTCTTCTTTGTTGCCAACATTATTTTTTACTTATATTAATTTATCATATTTCTACTCACCAATACTCTTCTAGCCAGTTTCATCCTCCTGAGAATCCATCGGTAATATCTAGAAAATAATTTTCAATTACTGTTCTATTTAAAAATTAATATAGTAATTATTTTCTATTCAGACGTTTTAGAGAAACCGGTCTTTAGAGGCTAACTCAAAACGCTACTGCTTATAACATACTCCTCCCCCAGTATGTGTCAAGTATACGACTTTGCACTCAACTTTGCTTATTAGATTGTTTTGTTCCGTGCCTTGTTAATTAAAGCAGTCACACACCTAGTTTCGGTAATACCGCCTTCATTTCACGAGTTTATTATCAAACGGTATTATTCGTACCGATCGAGTTTCGACAAGTTTTTCTTTACGACTGTGTTAGAGTTGGTTGAGTTTAATAAGCTCGCGTAGAACTTGTGCTGTTTAGTGACATGTGTTCCACGGTTTATTAATTAATAAAGTGCACTAGCTTTGCGATGCCTTTAAGGTTGAGTAATATGTCTCGATGCTTTATTATTCTTAGGCGTTTCATTGCTCAGAATATTAAGCGTCTTCTTTCATTTTGGAACAGTGTTTAGGTTCGCTTTACATATAAGGATATAAGATCTTGGGACAGAGTTTCATTCAGCCTTTTCGTTTACTTGATTACATTGATATTTATTTATCTCTCATTACTATTAATCTGCAGTTGGTTTGCCTGTATTGATTCTTTTTATTGACCACATACACAAAACTACAACCATAATTTTAATCTGTTATTTTTTTTATTTTATCACAGCCTCAAATAACATAATTTTACTGTAAATATATGTTTAAAACCACAGTGTGTTCTTCAAAACATTTACCCCATTCACACACCAGGCGACATTAAACAACTCAATCCCCCTCTCAGGTAAGTGCTCACAGCTAAGCCGCTGGAGCGCCTAATCACTAGCGGTGCTGTGTCGACGAGATCAAATGTACGAGACGTGTGCTAAATGTGTTGCCGTGTTAGTACTCTTTAGTGAGGTGATAGGGAGACACGTGTATTTTGACAGCTACTTAAACTAGCTTTAGTGTTTGATAATCAGTCTTACGTAAGGGTTTCGTGTTACCGTGTAAATTGCTTGTGGAGGTCAGATGAGCAGTCGCTCCATATAAAACACTGGTACTCAGCTGCATCTGGTTATATTTCAAGCTGATTCAACATGGGGAAACAAGGCTAGGCAGATGATGATAATGACTTACTCTAGGTTTACACTACGACACCGTATACAGAACTCGTAACTACGTATGGTGCTTTGACCAGACCACCGCTAATTACAGCGAGTGTCTGTGAGTAGGTGTGTGATATTTAGGGCCAAGTTCACCGACAGATGGTTACCTAATCGGCCCGTTAAACGAAAACGTTTTTTAACCACGAAGCTCGAATTTTCGTGGTACCCATTTCTAGTTAAACCCTGGTTTGGTAATCGACCATTTCAGGAATAAAAATCTCTAATAATACGTTATCCATCGAAAGTTGGAAGATCGAATTTATGGTAAACAGCTGTTTTGAGTAAATCGGACCGTTATATCATCGGTGAACATGGGCCTTATTGTGACACAAGAAGTGCCACGATAGCGGCATCACATACAAATTATTGAATTTAATTAATAATAATATACATTTACTATGCTATACCTACTTAAAAACCTCAAAAGTAACCGACATGTTATTTTATTTGCAAAATAATCAACATTTTTATTACTACAGGCCGTAAGAAGAAGATTACACCTAATAGACCAAAACCAACCAACCGCTAGACCAGTATAACCACATTAGCTGAATAATGCAAATAATGTCCGGCATAAATACCTACACAGATCGGTCGCATTAGATATTAAAGCTGATAGGCTGTAGTTGTCACCTGTTGGACGTTCTACTGGTTCTGGACTCTGGTGATTATTATATATAATCCTTACTAATATTATAAATACGAAAGTAACTCTGTCTGTCTGTCTGTCTGTCTGTCTGTTACGCTTTCACGCCAAAACTACTGGACCGATACAAATGAAATTTGGTACAGAGATAGAATAGACCCTGAGGAACCACATAGGCTTGTGGGTGACTCACATGTTATTTACATTATTTATATATATATTTACATACCTAACATTAATAACATATTACATAAAACATATTTACAAAATACTAAACACTTTAAAATAAGTAAGTATTATAATTATAAATTTCATCAAAAACAATACAGCCGACATAACACAAACCGTACACTGGACACACACACCGCCAGCTGATGCCCTATTGTTTAACCTGTCGCGGCGATGCGTCCACGCGCTATCGTGACGTAGCCGCGTGCACACCGCGCTCGGTGCAATGGTATATGCATCTCAGTCGCACCAGTCCCGATTCACCTGAGACGCCGGACGCCCGCTCGCTTTATGCTTGAGCCAATATAAGTTTACCCGCGCTTAATAACTGTGCTTTTTATATTGCGAATAAAAACTTTTCTTACTTTCTCCTTTCGCTTTCCGCTTCGCTTGTGCTTTGTACTGTTCCCTGTGCCTTCTAACTTTTATGTGTATTGGTGTACAGTGTGTGTTGGACAATAAATTGATTGAACATTACGTGTGAGGACTATTATTTTAATCGCCGTAAGTTACCTACACGACACACATACATCACCTCCCATACTGGTGACCCCGTTAAGAACATTGTGGTGAATAGTGCATTATTAAAATGAGCACCGACGGTAGTGATACGGAGACTTCGCAGCGCAGCCAACGCCCTAGTCGGCGAGCCAGTAAATGCGAGCGCATTTCCACTGACTCGGAACATCCGTCATTGGAATTATTTAGAGTAGGTGTTCGCATACCACCTTTTTGGCCTGAAAAGCCCACTATATGGTTTTGCCAAATTGAGGGTCAATTCAAGCTGGCCCGAATAACCGACGACCACACAAAATTCCATTACGTACTCGCTCACCTGGATCGACAGTACTCAGTTGAGGTTGAAGATATCATAACTTCGCCTCCTGCTACCGGCGCGTACGAAAAGCTCAAGAGCGAATTGATCAAGCGTCTGTCGGTGTCAAAAGAGAAGAAGGTGAAGCAGCTTCTTCAGTCAGAAGAACTAGGTGACCGTAAACCGTCCCAGTTCTTGCGGCACTTGCAACACCTAGCGGGACCAACGATACCGGAAGATTTTCTCCGCACAATCTGGACCAGTCGTTTGCCAGGTAACCTGCAGACTATCATCGCGTCCCAAATGAGCCTGTCCCTCACCGAGCTTGCTGACCTCGCAGACAGAGTGCATGACATGACGCCTACATCTCCTCAAGTCGCAGCAGCTTCGACGTCACGAGCGGAGCCCTCGATGGACATGATGCGTCTCATTATGGAGCTGACCAAGAAGGTAGACGCGCTGACAGAACAAGTGCATGGTCGCTCCCGCCCCCGCACCAGACAAGGTTCGGGCCACAGAAGCCGCACTCCGTCCCAACGGTCGCAGTCCAACTACAGGAAGTTCCCGCATTGTTGGTACCACCACAAGTTCGGCAGCCAGGCGAAGAAGTGCGTGCGCCCGTGTGACTACAAGGCGGGAAACGCAGCGGGCAGTCGATAATGGCGACTGAAGATTGCCCCTATGTGTCTGGTCGCCTGTTTGTGACAGATCGCAGGTCGAAAGTCCAATTCTTAGTGGACACAGGAAGCGACTTATGTGTTTTCCCTCGATCTGCGCTCCCAAGTTATAGATGTGCGAAGACAGAATACCAGCTGTGTGCAGCCAACGGTTCAGCAATCAACACCTACGGTTACCTGCAACTAGTATTAAATTTAGGCCTGCGTAGGGATTTTCCGTGGCGTTTCGTAGTAGCTGACGTCACCAAAGCTATTATAGGCGTAGATTTTTTGTCATTTTTTAATTTAATTGTTGACATTCGCAATCAGCGCTTAATAGATAGCACAACAAATGTATCAGCTGTAGCTTCAATATCTTTCACTGATAGCATCTCAAGTGTGAAGGTCGTGACTGGTGACAGCAAATATCGTAAGTTACTGCTTGAGTTTCCTGAAATAACACGGCCAGCTGGCGTTCCATTCACACCAAAACACAGCACAACACACCACATTCGCACCACATCAGGCCCCCCAGTGTCTTGTTCCCCTCGCAGACTAGCTCCGGACAAGCTGAAGATCGCCAAGGCTGAATTCGAGGCAATGTTGGCGAACGGTACAGCCCGACCCTCAGAGAGTCCTTGGTCGTCGGCTCTCCACCTCGCCCCGAAGAAAGACAATGGCTGGCGTCCTTGCGGTGATTACAGGCAGCTCAATGCAAGGACAATACCGGATAAGTACCCAATCAGGCACATACATGACTTCGCCCATAGCCTATCTGGTTGTAAGATCTTTTCGACAATTGATCTAGTAAAAGCTTACAACCAGATCCCAGTTTTTGAGCAGGACATTCCGAAGACCGCCATCACTACACCCTTCGGACTCTTCGAGTTTCCGTTTATGACGTTTGGCCTGAGGAACGCCGGTCAAACTTTTCAAAGGTTTGTTGACGAGATGACTCGTGGTCTAGACTTTTGCTTTCCATACCTTGATGACTTCCTACTTTTCTCCAAGGACGAGGCAGAGCATCAGCAGCACCTTCGCCAGCTCTTCCAGAGGATGAAGGATTACGGCATGCTCATCAACACTGCCAAATGCGTTTTTGGGGTACCAGAGGTAAATTTTCTAGGCTACCACATCTCGCAGCACGGTACGAAGCCTTTGGAAAGCAAGGTGCAGGCAATAAGGGAGTTTCCAGTCCCCAAAACTGCCAGGCAACTTAGGAGGTTTCTGGGCATGGTGAACTTTTACCGGAGGTTCATACCTCAGGCTGCCCAGATCCAAGCACCTTTACATGCCTTACTGACCGGTACCATCAAAGCCTCACAGCCAGTCGACATCAGCGGAACCTCATTGACAGCCTTCGAGGAGTGTAAGGATAGCCTCTGCAATGCAGCATTGTTGGCACATCCTGATTCAGACTGTAAACTGGGCCTTGTCACGGATGCGTCTGATTTCGCAATTGGCGGAGTCTTGCAGCAGTTTAAAGATGGTAGCTGGCAGCCCTTAGCATTTTTCTCCCGCAAGTTGAGCCCAACACAGCAAAAATACTCGCCGTACGACAGAGAGCTCCTTGCAATTTACGAGAGTATTAAATATTTTCAGCATTGGCTGGCCGCTACCACCTTTACTATCTATACTGACCACAAGCCGCTATGTTACGCTTTCCATCAGCGGAAAAGTAACTGCTCGCCTCGTCAGTATAGACACCTAGACTACATTTCGCAATTCTCGACTGACATTCAGCACATTGCCGGAAAAGATAACGTCGTTGCGGACACTCTTTCCCGCGTCGAGGAATTGCAAAGTCCTGTAGATCTAGATGTACTAGCCAAGGCACAAGATTCCGATCCTGAACTTGCTCAATTCCTTACTGCAGATTCTTCACTGCGCATTAAAAAGATGAGTGTACCAGGTAGTCGTACCGTTTTGTACTGCGATGTCAGCACAACGACTCCCAGGCCCTTCATTCCTAAACCTTTGCGCAAACAAATATTTGACTCGTTGCACTCACTAAGCCATCCTGGCGCTAACGCAAGTGCTAAACTGGTAGCGCAGCGCTACGTTTGGCCACAGATGCGGAAAGACTGTCGCGATTGGTCTAAGGCATGTTTGGCTTGCCAGCGCACGAAGGTTAATCGACATGTTTCCACCCCCTTGGGTACCCTCGATTTACCTTCTGCGCGATTCAAACATGTCCACCTAGACCTCATCGGACCATTGCCCCCTTCCAATGAATATCGGTATTGCCTGACACTCGTCGATCGCTTCACGCGATGGGTTGAAGTTGTCCCTATTACCGATATTACGGCGGAAACTGTGGCCAAAGCGTTTTTGTCGGGATGGGTAGCACGATTCGGTTGTCCTATCGACATTGTCACTGATCGCGGTAGGCAGTTTGAATCCGGTCTTTTCGCATACCTTTCAAGGACCATCGGGTTCAGGCATCGCAAGACCACTGCTTACCACCCACAGTGCAACGGTTTGATCGAAAGATTTCACCGGCAGCTTAAAGCAGCGATCAAATGTCACGCTGACAGCAGCTGGACTGAATCTTTGCCATTTGTACTGCTCGGCATAAGAAGTTCATTCAAAGAAGATCTTCAAACATCTTCTGCCGAGCTAGTATATGGCGAACCTTTAAGGCTGCCGGGAGAATTCTTCGGCGAAAAGGTTGACAAGTGCACGACTGATATCACTGATTTTACAGCCCGTATCAGATCATTTGCCAACCACTTAAAGCCAGTTCCAACGTCGCACCACTCAAATAACAAAATTTTTATACACAAAGATTTATCCTCATGTTCCCATGTTTTCCTGAGGGACGACGCGTTGAGAGGTGCGCTCCAACCGGCATACACTGGTCCCTATGAGGTGTTCGAGAGAGGTGCCAAAGTTTTTAAAATTAAAATAAAAGGTAAAATCGTCACAGTATCTTTAGACCGTTTAAAACCAGCCTACATACTGTCAGACAATAATGACACCCCTAATTTACCTGATCCTGAGCCACCACCACCTTCCACTCCAACAGTTAAAACCACACGTTCCGGTAGGAAAGTCCACTTCCCGGACTACTATCGCCCGTAGCACGGTCTCTGGAGGGGAGTGATGTGGGTGACTCACATGTTATTTACATTATTTATATATATATTTACATACCTAACATTAATAACATATTACATAAAACATATTTACAAAATACTAAACACTTTAAAATAAGTAAGTATTATAATTATAAATTTCATCAAAAACAATACAGCCGACATAACACAAACCGTACACTGGACACACACACCGCCAGCTGATGCCCTATTGTTTAACCTGTCGCGGCGATGCGTCCACGCGCTATCGTGACGTAGCCGCGTGCACACCGCGCTCGGTGCAATGGTATATGCATCTCAGTCGCACCAGTCCCGATTCACCTGAGACGCCGGACGCCCGCTCGCTTTATGCTTGAGCCAATATAAGTTTACCCGCGCTTAATAACTGTGCTTTTTATATTGCGAATAAAAACTTTTCTTACTTTCTCCTTTCGCTTTCCGCTTCGCTTGTGCTTTGTACTGTTCCCTGTGCCTTCTAACTTTTATGTGTATTGGTGTACAGTGTGTGTTGGACAATAAATTGATTGAACATTACGTGTGAGGACTATTATTTTAATCGCCGTAAGTTACCTACACGACACACATACATCACCTCCCATAGGCTACTTTTTACCCGGGTGCGCTAAGTAGTTCCCTCGGGATGCGGGTGAAACCGCGGGAAACAGCTAGTATATTATATATCTAGCTCTCCGCCATGGGGTCACCCGCGTGGACTAAACAAATTCAATTAAAATGAATACAGTTTCATACAAACTTTGCGCCCCTTTTTCACCCCCTTAGAGGTAGAATTTCGGAAAATCCTTTCTTATCGGATGTCTATGTCATACCAAGAACACATCTTCCAAGTTTCAGGTCTCTATGATCAGCGGTTTAGGCTGTGCGTTGATCCGTCAGTCATTTAGGACAATGCATTTTATATGTATAGATTTGTGTAAGTTACTTCACTTTTAAAAAATTTTAGCTATCTCTCGCGGTTTCTTAGTCCTCGCGGCCATCAAAACATACTAAAACCTTCCTCTGAATTCAACCTGTATCCTTACCAAATTACATATAAATCGACTCAGCTGTAATAACGTGAAAGCACTAATAAACTCACATTCACATCTACATATATCGTTGGTTAAATGAAAAAATGACGCATATCCAAATTTTTCGACTACAATTTTTTTCATCAAAATTTGAGATATATAGTTTTTCCACTACGTCGACAGAATAATCTCTAACACTTTTTTTTGGAAATATGACCTTTTTCTATTTAACCGACGATATACGTTTCCCTGAAAATCTTGAAACAAAAAAAAACAGGCATGATGTTTGACAAAATTGCTAATGCTCTTGCTAATTTAAAACTCGATTCGACATAGAACCATTTGTTTTTCAAACAAAATACACGTGGCAACAAACAATTTTGATTGGCTGGTATTACAACTAGTGACCGAGTCAAAGAAACCAATAATGCAGAATGTTTTTCTCCTATAAAGCAGGTAATTTCATGCAACACAATAGGCAATTTTGTATTTCACGGAAAACCGACTTTGCAACGGGTCTGGAACTGACCACTTTTACACAATTACTCATTGTTTCAAATTAACCATTGAAACCATCGAGATATATCCATAGAGCTGCAATCCTGAACATTACGCGGTCACAAAAACGTAACCATTTTTTAGAATGCAGATGTAGCTTTGAAACTAGTAATCATTTTTATGTAAAATTATATCTATCTCTCTCACACTAACCGAAACGTAATGTTCATGACATCTGTATGATAAGGATGGCATTTACTACAAATTTGCCCATACATTTACTACAAATTTGCCCATATTATTGTTAAAATCGTCCTGCTGTACTCTGATAGATTCAAACTGGCTTCCAAGTAACAGATGAACCTTTATGGCACGCATTTTGCTTGGTTGCACATCTAGTTACTTTAGTAACATATATATCTATGATTGAAACCTCACTTATGTACTTATATGAATATCACAAAACATGATATAAATAATTGGCATTATTTTAATATTATTTTTGTTTTCAATACATAGCTATAATAATTAAGTAAACCTAATTCATAGATCATAATGTTAAGACGAAAAATATAAATTAATAGCAAAACCATTAATATCGATTTTGACAGATCTTGAGTGACAGTTCTTCCGTTTAACGTGTAAGTAACCTGATATTTTTTTGATGCAAGCTTTAAGTATGCAAAGCATTGCACTTTTACTTATTATAAATTTAAGACAACATTTGAACGACTTTTGTGCGAAAAAACAACTAATTAGTCAAAAAGCATATATCTAATATTATTTATACTTTAAAATATTTCTTATACTAGGTACCTATTGTAAAATTCTACTATAATTTCAAATGTTAAAATTTATGAGGATGTTCGCATGTCTATTTGTTCATTATTTTTCACACAAATACTTCGGAAAATAGATAGAATCCTGGTTTAAATTAACATAGGATACTTTTTGTCCGGGTGCGCTAAGTACTCCTCTTAGGTTGCGGGTGAAATCGCGGCAAATAGGTACCTTGTAATATAATAAGATAATAATACTGAACAATTTCAAATATAGAACATCTACTAACACTGATAGTAGGTCTACCCTTTACTTCTCATGGGTGTCTTAAAGCGATTAATATATTTTCGGAATGGTATGGGAGGCTATGAAGGGGTAATGCCATCCATTTGTGAATCAATAACAACATGTCTACGGGGTATCATTATCAGTATTGTGTTCTATTATTTACCTAAAATATATGAGAATATATTAAAGTAGACTAAACGAGCCCTTGTAGACTGGCAAATTTTTTACAGCAAGAACAATTCTTACGTAGTATAAACCGTTACCATTGAAAAACTTACTTCAAAGACTTTTCATTATAACATCATACCTTTTTCCTCTTTATATATGAAGAGGAAAAAGGTAGAGGTGGCAGGCAGCGGATGGATGCAAGCTGCCCAAGACAGGGATAGTTGGCGCTCTTTGGGGGAGGCCTACGTTCAGCAGTGAAGAAGATATATATGTATGTATGTTCAAATTTTAAAAGTAATGATTAAGGCTCAAGTTCCCCGATAAGATAACGGTCCAATCAACTGAAAACAGCTGTTTAGCATAAATTCAAATTTCTACCATCCGATGGATGGATAATATAAAATGCATGGGGCCTGAATGACTAAACCGCAACGCATAGCCTAAACCGCTGATCGTAGAGACCTAAAACTTGTAGGGTGTATTCTTTGTATGACATAGGCATCCGATAAATAAATTATACCTGTAAGGGGTTGAAATAAGGGATGAAAGTTTGTATGAAACTCATTTAGCACATGCGGGTGAAGCTGCTGGCGGAAAACTAAGTATTGTTTATACCTGTCGTTAAATCACCGGATAAAATCTACCCTTAAGAAATAAATGGCCGACGAGATGAAAAAAAAAACCTATCATTTGGGTTTTTTATTTCTAAATCGGTCGATTACCAAGCCAGATTTGTACAAGAAGTTGACAACATGAAAATTCCCGATTCGTGGTTAATAACCATAGATTTCAAGCCATTATACTGAAACTCACGCTTGAACATCAGTCTAGAATACCTGTTTGAGTATCAACGCATTTTCAAAAACCCCACCCTTTCGACTCAAACTCCGTGTAAACCTGATTACCATTCCTTACAAACGGCTCCGCTAGAGGGTTAAGTCAAGTTAACCTTTTCAATCCGGGACGTTCAACAGATGTTACGTGTGTTATCAAATGTAGCTGTTTCCAATTATTTTCGTACACGGTCCGTCCGCCCGGGGCGTTCCGCTTCATTGGGGCAACGTGACTCAGATGGGGACAGACCGTTTTTCCCCAAGTATAAAACGTGGGGTAAACTGGACAAAAGGTATATTTTTCTTGTTATTAGATAATATTGTTACTGGGTATTCGATAGTTGAATTTACTGATTGAATGGGTGCCTCTTGCAAAATTCTTATATTGCTGTGAGGCGTGGGTGACAGCGAACAACCGGACGATACGTGGACACATGGACAATTTAACGTCTAAGTCCATGTAATAAGTTGTGTTGAGGTATGAGGTATTTAATATTGTTAGAAGTACCTATATTTTACATTAAACAAAAAAATATTCTCAACGTTTGTGTTAGTTTTGCTGAAAATCTGTCATAGAACCTCATTTGCCTGGTATCACCATATCCAGACAAATCATAATATTTTTGGCAATTAACAAAATTATAATAATTAAAAAAAAAATAATAGTCCCATCAAGAATCTCGTACAAATGATCATCCAATAAATATTTATTAAGCACAATTAGCGTATTTTCGATGCTTTTATTCATTTACTTGAATCCAGTACAAAGTAGCTTCTCAGTTGATTTTTAATGGGAAAACTTTTCCCGTTTGCATGGACGCTACGTCGGGCAATACGCAACTTCTTAATAAGAAGAAAAATATGTTTACATTTTAACGTTAACTTTGATAGTTTTCTTTAGGAGACAGGAAAAATATTGAAAAGTGAAATACTTTAGTTAGGTAAAGAGAACATCAGAAAAAGAGAAGAATATATATTTAATTTAATACTTTAAAATTATATGAGTTAAAGTAAAATGTTTATTTAATGGTAGATAATATTAATATTGCGGGCGGTTTTAGTAAATAAATTTTTAGAGCTCTAACAATGACATTGGCTTAGCCTTTCACCCCCAAAGCCATATTCATCTCCCAAAGGACTCTGTAGCCTCGTGGGTCTCATTAAAGGAACATGGATGGGTTTTAATCGATAAGGTTCTGACACTCCCTCCTGCCCCACCCACTGCGAGAGGAGTCATTTGATGATTTCCCATACGAAAAAAAAGCCACAATTAATTAATTGTACGACACCACTTTCCTGAAAAAGTAGCTTATTTTAGTCGTCAAAAACGACTAATAATATCAATTACCTGTAAAATTCGATTTTTATTTGCTTTGGAATCAATAAATAATTTTGATTGAGTTAGAAAATAAGTAACGGCTTGCTAATCCAATACAAAATCTATGCGAGTATCACGTTTGACACTTCATAAAAAGTATGACAATTCATTCGTGATATCAAATACTTAATTGGATCAATGAGGTATTCACTAGGGTAACGAGGCGGTGAAAAAAAATCTCACTACTAAATATACAAAAAAAAACTTCAATAAAAATATCAAAAAACGCCCGCAGTCACACGTTTCGAAGTCTAAATTAGCCGCTCCACAGCTAAAAAGTTCGTGAAAGAAATACAATCTTTCTTTCTTTCCTTAATTAAGAGTTCTTTTCATTCGCCGTAAGGGAATATTTGCAGATTTTTCCTGCTAATGTCTCGTCGCGTGTTGTTCTGAACATAAACAAAGGAAATAATATTCAATAGCATTCTCTGTTGCGTTTTGTTTGGCATTAAATGCTTGTGGACTGGGAGGAATTAATGATCCTTAAATTTCCAAGTAGGACAGCAGTAGGGCAATGTTTTGTGATACATTACATTTATTATTTGTTTAGAAACTCATCTTATTTGAAATTGTTTCTAATTTCAAATAACTTATATTATAAATGCCGATATAAAAAAAAAACAAAAATATTTATTTCATCTCATACTCAATGTGATTTTGTTTTTTCTTTCGCGCTAAAACGGCTAAACTGATTTACACAAAAATTTGGACTTAAAAGCTGGATATTTCACAAATGGCTCACTTAATCGAAAAATAGTATTGACACACCCATAATATTTTTGAAAGACCTGTCTAACGATACCCCACACGATAGGACATGCGAGAAGAAAAATATTCATTTCCACTTTACGTGTTTGGGAGCTACTAGCTAAGCCACGAATAGACAGACAGGCGGGCATGGCGAAACTATAAGGGTTCCTTGTCGACTACGGAACCCTTAAAACTATACTTACTGTAGGAAAAGTCTAATAAAAATTCTTTGTTTGTCGAACCTCCCCTGAACCATAAAATACAAACCAAAAAATATTGCGTACCAAATTCTAAGGGAAAACAGACTGATTTAAACTACAATGCGTCCGGAAATCTGTCAGAGGGTCGCCCAATTAAAGAATATATAGCGGTCGCGTAATCTGGGACCTTTGTGGCATAGATTGATTCACCGAGGTTGAATTCGTGAATATTTTAGGCTGAATCGAACGGTTCCTTCGCCAGGCGGGTGAATAAAAAATACATGCGCATTGTCTTTGGCGTACGTCGTAGGTTTTAGCGGGAAAACATTGTGTCAATGATATGTTATTTTCGACACATTTCATATTCGATTTACGTATTGTTTCGTTTGGTTTTTGGTACATTTTTTATTTGCTGAGATGCTGTTTTTTTTTGTTTTATTTATTGTTAACATCTGGGACATAGTCGTGAGATATTTAGTAAACGTGTTCTGGTGATTTAGGAACACGCATCAGCAGTAAATACTCTTGTTTTAGTAGACGAGTTCAATGTTACTTATTAATAAAGTTTCAGTTAGAAGTATTTTCATTTGTTAATGGGAAATTTTGTGCTGCGCCGACCCCAAATAAAATTGGGATAAGGGCAGGAGGATGATGATGAATGGGAAATTTTGGAGTTTCCTTAATTCATGATTAACAGATTTAATTTGACATGGAAGCCTATCAGGAACTGAAATGCCGCTTCGCTGGTTACTGTAATATTGTACTAGTCATTTTGTATGGGCATGTGATGAGGAGGAATGAAGATTATGTAGTGAGAAAGGTTATGGACATGAATGTGGATGGATATAGAGGAACGGGACGACCGAAGAAACGATGGATGGATTGTGTGAAGGTTGATATGATTAGAATGAATGTTACTAGCGAGATGACGGCAGATAGAAGAGTATGGAAGAAGAAAACATGCTGCGCCGACCCCAAATAAAATTGGGATAAGTAAATAAATAAAATAAAAATTTATTAAAAAACATAGTTCAAACATATGCGAATTACAAATGGCTCAGTTGTAATAACAATCAAAAAATCTTAATAATAAAAATCATAGGAGTTGACTTAATCTAGAGTAATACATAATATATGCGAGAAAGACGTTCTAAATCTATTTTCGGGACCACCCGAACTAGGTTTATTTAAACCTGTGTTTCGAGTTATCACAGCACAAAAATGATTGTTGGATATTTTATAATCATATCACATAAGTAATTATAATAGACTAAGCAGGACAAGCTGTCCCAAGTTATTAAATTACATAACTACTACCTATTATATAATTGACTAAGCTAAACAGTTTATTGTAACACTTCTAGCAATTTTTCCGTATCTGAGTAATTGAGGGACTGTAGATATTCTGTTACCATTACATTACACCTATTTAAGCTTACACTATATATTTTCAGCAGTCTGTTAAATTTGTTATATAAATAAGGTCCCAGAAATAAATAAAATCTGTTAGTAAAAGCATGTTTCCTCTGTGGGTTAGTGCAAACTAAATCCTTTCTTCTCTTACCGGATGGTACCGGGCTGAGAGCAATTTCAGTATGCTGGATATGGACTATATTAAGGATAAATAACTGGCGTACTGTCAATACTTTGCATTCCCTGTATAACTGGTGAGTAGGGAACCTGAATGGACGAAAGGTAGCGACCACAAGGGCAGGACACGACATAAGGGCAGGAGGATGATGATGACTAGTCATTGTGAACACACTTTTTGACAAGTATGGAAACTCGTAGACCCTTGCTAACTAGCTTAAACTTTTTTGACATGCCAAAGTAATCCCACAAAAATATTTTACGGTGGAATTTTCATAGTCAACTATAGCATTAATCGCAAAAAATACGAAACCAGTTTTATTACAAAGAGAAGTGTACGATTTGACTTCTGAATTATAAATGCGACAGTAATTCTGTCTGAACCGAATAAGATGAATTTTGATTTTGAGATAATTTGAAGAATGTAAGGCAGGGCATTGTGTATGATGCTCGCTTAGATATAAGTCGAAGAACCGCGGGAATTTATTTACTTTATTGTATAAATTTAGTACAGTCAAAAGCCACTTATCCTAAAACTAGCTTTCCGCCAGCGACTTCGCCCGCGTGGGCTATATGAATTCTCAGCCCGATCGGTTTAAAATTGACAAAGTTTCATACAAAGTTTCATCCCCTATTTTATCCCCTTGGGGGTAGAATTTATCAAAATCCTTTCTTAGCGGATTAGCCAAATTTCAGCCCGATCCCTCCAGTGGTTTGGGCTGTGCGTTGATAGATCACTATGTCAGTCAATCAGTCAGTCAGTCACCTTTGAGTTTTATATATATTTAGATTTAGATAAATAAATATTAATAAATAAAAAGTAAAAAAAAACTAAATAAATATAACTTAACCATTCCTATTCTTTTTTTATCACGCATTCTTCTTCTCAAACCTTCTAACATTATTAGTCTTCCATTCATCAGCAAACAGATCCAAACCTGGAAATTTAGTAGTCGTACACATTTTTGGTAACCAAAGTAGTGGGGTTGGTAGACAAACTTCGTTATTATATTTGAGAAAACATAATTCCTAATATCACAGAAAGCAAATATTCTATTCACAGTAGATGATTAAATTGTATATCATAAAAGCTTTGTACAATCAGACAGGACGGCCATATTGTTCATACCTAGAGATATATTTGAACTGAATTGTTATTTACCTAGTTTATTCAGCGGACTTTGGTCTTCGTGCTGGTAACACATGACAGACAGACATGTGTTGCTGGGGAGTTTGTTGCGCCACTTCTTCTTCCCAGCTAAAACACATAGGAAGTGGTGAAGGGCGGGCGTTTTGGGGGCTGTCTTTTGTAAATTTGACGTTCAAAAAGTGCTGACTTTCAGCCTAATTTGAATATACGATTTTTGAATTTTGAACAATAACAATATAATAAAGGTTGATGTGATGCATACGTTAAAAAATAATATATTTTTAAGGCTGTTTTCTTATATAACCTATCTATCCTTAAATTTGCTTACTCGTGATAGTTTTTTGACATTAGTATTTGAAAATTTATGTGAAAATTCAATCTTTGAAAATGAGAATTAAGATCCAAGAGATCACAAGGAGCGAACGTCCGGGCTTCGATAGGCAAGCTACGCTTGCTGCGGTTAGTCAATGGATGGGTGACCATACTTTAGTACCTATATCTATATAATCAATACAGCAAATCAATAACTTGCAACTATTTAACGAAGATTTTAATTAAGTTTCCCGTTTCAAGCGAATACACACACCAAATAGTGTTTATTTTCAATCTAAGGAACGAAATTACAAAATTCTGAGAACATACAGTTTCCCTCCGTCCACGAGCAATCGTAAATGGAACAAATTTTTTAGATTTTTCTCTGATTTCTCTATTTGCGTCACACACTCGACACATTTCCTGATTTCTATTTAAAATTATATTTTCTGAGTGAACAAAAAGTATTTCTTATTCATGAATTTCTAAATCTATGTTTTGTTTACTAGGCCAGTGCTTTTAGCCTCTAAAAACGGTAAAAAGTGAATTAAATAATAGTAGGATGAAACCCATTGGAAAAGGAGGAGAATACAATAAAAATGATAGGAAAAATAAATTACGGGCGATCTGAGGTCGGGAAGTGGGGGGGAGGGGGGGTTAAAGTTAAAAAAACGGTTTATCTAAATTTCCGACAAAACTACAAGTCCTATGAAAAAAAGTTAAATGGCAAAGTTGTAGGTAATAAAAAGATCTACAACTTTTGGATTGACACTTTTTCACATAACCTCAAAATTTATGTGAAAAATTCAAAAAACCAAGTTTTTGGTTTTTTATTTTTATCTTTTACAATAATTAATTTTTTATCACGAAATTTGGTGAAAACTTACCTTTTTATGTCCCAAACACACTGTAATTTATTTGATTTAAAATGATTAATTTTTCACCCTTATTTTGACTTAATATCGAAAAAAAACCCTAATTTTCAATCGAAAATTCTCGTGTCAAAATATCACTTTTTTTTAAAAAATTGGTAGTCTTTTTGTTCTTTGAAATCTCTACTTTCAGATGTTATAAAAAAATATTTACATTGCTATGGTAAATGTTCTCAGAAAATATAAAGAAACGCTACAAAATAACAGGTAGTAAGGCCTAGACCGGCTTAAATTTTTTGCGTAGATGCCTATTTATTGCTATTTTAAGATAACTTATGTATCTGAGTGACCTACGGAACCTCTGACCTCTCTATGAAATACCTTTTAGCTGATCAAAAGGTATTTCATAGAGAAGTGGGGAGTTGCTAGAAGGATCTTGGCCTTGCTAACTGTTATTTCGTAGCGTTTCTTTATATTTTCTGAGAACATTTACCATAGCAATGTAAATATTTTTTTATACCATCTGAAAGTAGAGATTTCAAAGAACAAAAAGACTACCGACTTTTAAAAAAAAAGTGATATTTTGACACGAGAATTTTCGATTGAAAATTAGGGTGTTTTTTCGATACTAAGTCAAAATAAGGGTGAAAAAATAATTATTATAAATCAAATAAATTATAGTGTGTTTGGGACATAAAAAGGTAAGTTTTCACCAAATTTCGTGATAAAAAATTAATTATTGTAAAATATAAAAATAAAAAACCAAAAGCTTGTTTTTTTGAATTTTTCACATACATTTTGAGGTTATGTGAAAAAAGTGTCAATCCAAAAGTTGTAGATCTTTTTATTACCTACAACTTTGCCATTTAACTTTTTTTCATAGGACTTGTAGTTTTGCCGGAAATTGAGATAAACCGTTTTTTTAACTTTAACCCCCCCTCCCCCCCACTTCCCGACCTCAGATCGCCCGTAATTTATTTTTCCTATCATTTTTATTGTATTTTCCTCCTTTTCCAATGGGTTTCATCCTACTATTATTTTTTTTGTTTTCAAAAGTTAAAAGCACTGGTCTATACGTGGAATTAGATTGATGCATATTTTATTACTTGATAATTTAAAACAATTAAATAGCATGTAGGCAATATTAATGTATTACTTCTTTTTTTTTTCTTATATTTGGATTTGTATTCTATAAATAATTATGTTACTTATCTTAAAATTTATCAAAAAACAAACTGAAAATCTTGAAGTTTATAAATCTTACAATTGCTTTTCATATTTGCGAGCTTGATTAAACAGGCTATAAAAGTCAACAATACAAAAATAATAGTAAAATTACATAAAAAATTATTAGTGATGTATTGTAGTGTATCCCTCCCCTCATCTTTTCTGTCCTCAACTTTACTGCACCTAATGTATCTTAAAGACATTTTGATTGCCACAAATTCCGAACATATTCTCATATTTACAACTCCACCAACTTCATGAAAATTGCCAACACAATTTGGAAACAAAAACAAAATCGCTCCGTCAAACCGAGTCGAAGGTAAACATGACTTCGTACAGATATAACAGATAACTCGAGATATGCCTCGAGGGTCTGTCAGTGTGAGGAGGGGACAGAATAAGGCCCAGTGTACACTTGACGGAATGATTAGGAATGTCCGTCAAGTGTGTCCTGTGCTTAACGTGTATCTTTCGGCAGGGAGTGACGATTTTGGAGGAATAATAAATTGATGTGTGCGATCTTGATTGGATTTTTTTATTGATGCAATTTATCCTTTTTTTGTATGATAATCACTTGCCTAAAGAGGTGACATTCTATCTAAAAACTGATAAAGTTCTAAATCGTTATAGTTTTGTAAATTGGCTTGGTACTCTCTTTAAAATTTTTATTTATGGTGCATAGTAAATTATAAAAATAATGTTGGTCTGTACTTCAAGAAGCATTTTAAATTGTAATTCATAGCATTAGATACGGTTCAGATAATCTGTACATTGTTGTCACATTTTTTTTCTCGAATGATACCAACAAATGTAAAACAAATATTGTAAACTAAAACACGTTTGAAAAAGAGTAACCATGGAGTTTCTTGCCCATTCTCCTCCATAGGAATATACGCTTTCGAACGGGCAAATAGGTTCAATTTTTCTTTTTCTTTTGACTAACTAATGGACTCGTCATTATTTGAAAATTCAAAAGTGCCTGTAAATGGTCTAATAAAAATAAATGTATCGAATATTTAAATTTTTTTAACCTCTAAAAACAAAATCACTAACTTACTAACTAACAACTAAATTAAGAAACAAAATGTTCACCCACTATTAAGATTTGCATGCCAACAACAATAGATCGAGATAAACTCATCGAAACCCACCAACGATAATAACTATTACACGTAAACAAAGTATCCGAACCCTTCACCATGAAGCGTCAACTCTGCGTCATATCGCAAGGGTAACAATTCATTGATTTACACAAATTTAGAACGAAGCCACCCTAACACCCATAGCAGGATCAATAAATAGACATACGTACACACATTATACATATACACGTGTTTAGCTCCGACAATGCTTTGAGAATATAATGGTAATATTCCATTGGCCTCGATTTTGTTCAGCATTTAATAATAAATGAACTTGTAAATTATTTTGACTTGTAGGAACATGCTAATAGAAATATTGAAAAGAAAACTTAGTCTTAAAAAAAAGTAAGAGAAAATTGTTGTATTATACACATAACATATTATGTTATTTTGTAATTTAATTAGCCTCAACAAAAATGCTACATTTTATTAGTCAATGTGTAAGTTACAGACATGTATCTAAATAGATGTGTATTATAAATATGTGTATTTCACGTGTAACAGATGAGTGCAGTACACCTAAACCGACACCGTCTGAACTAATCCGCGCACTAATGTATTAGCATCAAACGTCAACCAAAAGCTAGAAAATGCATAATCGTGCCAGAAAATAGCAATGTGCAACAATTGGGTTTAGATTTTCCATATACATATACCTGTATATATATTTTTAATATTACGTATTTAACGTCATTTACAAATCGTATATGACAGGGGTCGGCAACCTGCGGCTCGCGAGCCACATGCGGCTCTTTGGATGTGAAGCTGCGGCTCTTTAGTTCCATACGCAAATATTATATATAAAAAAAAAACATTTAAAAATTGTTCTCAATCGATTAACGAAGATAAGGCACCATTTCTATCGCTAAGCCACTTGTAATAATTTCATTAATCTCATTAAATTAAACTTAATTTTTAGCAAATAATCGTCAGTACCAACATGGGCGTATTTACCATAGGGCTGCGAGAGGCGGCAAGGCTCAGTCTTTTCTGGGCGCGTTTTATTGTCAAGCTAACCTTAAATATTTTTGATTATAATTTAATTGACATTTAAATTAAAAACAAACGCATATCGAAGAAAAGTTTTGGAAAAAAAACACAAGGAAGAGAAAATTGACAAACAAACGCATAAAATAGATAGCTTTTTAAATAAAAAGAATGCCGAAACATTTGCTTTTTAAAGTAGACCGCGAGCCACGAACAGATTTTGATGACTAATAAAAACCTTCGGCGCTTAGCTTGCAGTCTAAAGCTAGATATTTCGCAAATGGATCTCTTTACCGAAAACTGACGGGCCGAAGCCGACACGCAGAAGCCATTTGAGCCACCTTTAATGAAATGTGATCATCCTATCTTCTCATTCCAATTATTATTATCCTAAAAAAAAATCGCGCTCGCTTCGCTCGCGCCTTCAACCATTCACAGTACTTTTTGCATATTTAGATATTGCTACAATTTACAGTTCTTTACTACAAACATTATCATGCAACAAACAAAACCAACTCAAAACTAAAAAAAATATTTGTTTTTATTTCGAACAAAAAAAAATTCGCGCTCGCTTCGCTCGCGCATCAACTGTTCCTACTTTACTTTCATTTGTTTTGGCTACAACTTACAGTTCTTTACTCCAAACATTATCATGCAACAAAAACAAACATTTATTTGCAAAAATAAATCCGACTTAAAAAACAATACAACAAATTGGAAAATAACAAAAATACATCGTTCTAAAAGTCGATGTCACCAATTAGTATTGTATTTTCACGACCAATTTCTAGAACGATGCATTATTAGGTTCTATTTACGCAAAAAAAACACTTGTCAATGGGGCGGCAAAGCTAACTGGCCCGGAGCGCAAAATCTTTAAATACGCCTCTGAATACCAATAATGTATTTTTTAAATATTAAGTGATTATCTAATAATATCAAATATATTATCTTATTCGTTGTGAAAAACACATATGAATAAATAGATATTTTTCTCATAAATAGATTGGTTTTTTTATCAAAAAACTTTATTTATGCAAGTACTATTAATTGATGGAGAAAAAAAATTGTGGCTCTTTTAAAGCTTTGGAATATTGTTAATTGTAATTTATGACTCTTTAGACTCAAAAGGTTGCCGACCCCTGGTATATGAGAACAAGTTTTATATTTAAAACGAATAAGTGAACAATCTAAAGGCAATTGTGCAATAAAAAAAGAACTGCCATTTTCGACATGTTCTCCGTCGACATATCTATAGTGTAAATCCTATATGGTAAGTGACTCTAGGTCAACAACGCGGCGATATACGACTTTGCCCCTTTTAAAGCTAATGAATACGCTTTAACGACTTGCTTTCATGATTTGAAAAGTATATATACTAAACTAGAGCATATGCTTGATAATTTTGTATAACGTTTTTTTTAATTATGTATTTATAACATTGTATAAAAAAATCATGAAGTTAGGTCTAACGCAGAAGAAAAACTGAGTTTTACATAGAATTTATCAAGTGGATTTTAATAAAACCTGTACCATTTTATAGAAAAGTTAATTATCTGTCTTTTTGTATACGAATATTTTTTTTAAATCGTACATTTACGTCAATTTTTGTGCTTTTGTCAAAACGTTGAGTTGAAATTACGGAGGGGCTCCACCGGGCGACGGGGGCAGTACGTCCGTGACCACTGTCACGGGTAGACGCTGTCACTCAGAGCAAGCACATTACGATGTAAATAAATTATTATATTTGTGATAAGATGACTGGTGAATTATAATTATTACATTGAAAAGGCACTACATGCGGATAAAATATTTTTTTGATGTGAATAACGTGTTTTCAAACCAAATCATCCATAATCTGTCATAATCTAAAATGTGTGTATCTAAATTTGGCAGGACAAATATATTTTGTTATTAACTTACTAAATAATTAAATGTACTTTATGATTTAAATATGTATTTCTTTTAATACATTGCGTATTCAAAACGAGAATATTGCATACCTCATTTAAATTTTACATGTAGGTCGGAAATAATCGTCAAAATTAAAATTCTTTCATGTTATATTACAATATTTCCTAATAGTTTGGAATTTATAGAAATAGTAGCTATAAGTCAGGGCATGGGATGATATCTTAAAAAAAACTTAATGGTTTGTAAATAAAACGGTTTATCCATGGGTAACAAGGTGGCGCTATTCTAAATTATTACCAATGAAAATATTTTTCTAAACACGTGAATTTGGGTTCGAGTTTCTTTGCTACGAGACGAATTTGAAAAAAAATGCAGAATATGATAAAAAAATAAGCTTACGCTATTCAAAGAGTATTGTAAAATGTAAAATTGTAAAATGTATTGTATTGTCTGACTATTTTAGCTAGACCATTTTTCTGTTTTGGATTGGTTACATTAGTTTTATTTTTAGGGTTCCGTAGTCCGACAAGGAACCCTTATAGTTTCGCAATGTCCGTCTGTCTCTCTGTTCGCGGCATAGCTCAGAGGCTCTTGGTACTAGAAAGCTGAAATTTAGTATAGATATGTGTATTGATCACGCCGAAAAAGTGGTAAAAATGAATAAAAAAAATAAAATAATTTAGTTGAGCTCCCGAACATGTGAAATGAGGATGAATATTTTTTTGTTGCGTAACCCTTCATGTAGGGTATCGTTAGATAGGTCTTTCAAAAATAAAAAAAACTAACTTTCGAAAACTATCACGGCAAAGTAGGCTTCACCGGTTACATAGTTATAGTTGACTAACTAAGACCTACTACGGAATCCTACTGCGTGTGGCCCGACACGCACTTGGCCGGTTTTTTACTGGTAACATTGGGTAGTGATGCTTTACATAGCAACCATTTTAGAAGTTTAGTAGAAACGCCAAGTAAGCAGTCACATATGATATACATATTAATGTATTAGTCAAGGTATCTAATGTGGGATAATATTATATACACACAATCTAAAAGATAAGACGAAGCATAGTGTTTTAGAAATGAAGGTCCTACTTCACTATGCCACTCTTATGTTTTATTTTCAACACCAAATAGTATCCGACAGAACGTCGATTTTTAGCTAGGCCTAAGCCGATTAATAGGCAATCGCTTAATTCTTTGGCTAAAGCCCTGATAAATAAAAAGGACTTGATCTTCTTTAATTTTTGGTCCAGAAGTCAAAGACAGAAGAACTGAAAATGAAAAAAAAAAAGATATATTCAAATAGTATATTTAAGGTTCCGAACCAAAATAGTAAAAAGTAACCCTTATGGGATGCGACTTTCTCTGTCTGTCTGTCAGAGCTGATAATTACTTCAGGAATAACTAACCTTATCGATTTGGAATAATTGTTGAAATATATCGCAAATGGATAAAGTAGAAAAATACTACTTTCGAGGAAAAATGGAATTTAAAATTACAAAGTGTAGTTTCTACGTCATCATAATTATGAAAGGGCTTGATATAAAGGCTTGATGCATATTTTAATATTTTTTATGTTTTCTTCGACATCTTTTAGTATACGAATTAAATTTTAAAAAAAACTCTCCGTAGTTTGTAAAACAAACATTCTGAAATAATTAGACTTCCGTACATTTTTCTCTTAAATGCTTTTCTTAATATGGTATTTCGACCATTTTCCAATTCCAAGGTTATGTTTGAATTCCGATGAATTGTAATAAGAAAACTAAATGAAAATTGAGCTACTGCATGTCAATTTAATAATCTTTTTATAAAAAAATCTGTCAATTTTTGCGGTGAGTTTTTCTGATAAAATAATTATAAAAAACCTTTTATTAGTAATATAAGGTAAAAAGATAAAGATCAAAAATATTTAAATCGGTAATTATAAATGATTTCAAAGTCAAAAATCGATATTGCATCTTTCTAAAAGATTATCGAAATGCCATACAATGGTAGGATTTTTTTCCATTACTTTATTTCTTCAATAATGCATGAAACCGTGGAAAAGGGTCGTACAAATTTGGTGCTTGAAAATGTAACAGCTAATTCTCATTCAGACTAAGTCTATATCCGAATTTAGCACATTTATTTTTGCATTGATTTTTTGCTTTGCGGCACTTTCAAAATTAGGCCCAAAACGGGTGAATTTCCATTGTTCATGATAGGTAAAAAAATTAAAAATCCTGGTCATAATCGGAATCTTTACTATCCCACTTTTGGATATGACATAGACATGCATTAGCATTAATTATCACGCTTTTTCAAGGTGGATTGGTGATTTCAGACCGTGTAGTCCAGGTTTCCTCACGATGTTTTCCTTCACCGTTAGTCAATGGTGTCTAAGTTATACTAAAAAAGTGCATGTAAAACTTTGGAATAGTCAGATTCGTAATTTCTAGGTTTCGAAGTCCGAATCTGCATACTCATAAATAAGATGCAGGTGCCTTAGCAAAGAAGCCACAATGACTTTTTACTTAATAATATAAATAAAACTACCTGCAGCTTATTTAAAATATTAACATCATTTGTAATACAGTCTCACTCACTTTTAGGTATTTAAACGTAATAGATTATTCAATTTCGGTTCTGTTGGTGTCAAAACTTAGGCCAATTTTAAGCTAATGGTTTGGCCAAAGCTGATACCAAAGGTTTGGTCGGACACTTTACAGATGGATCAGAAACGTCGGACTAATTAACTGGCTTCCAGGCTCTCCTTACAAAACTAATATGATTTTCCTATACAAGTGAAGATGAGCTGAAGTTATTTGAGAAGCAGCAGATGTCGTAAAATGCAAATATGAAAAAAACTTGCGTGCATTTCTGTTAGAAGAGCTCAAAATGGACACCAATATGGCCTAAAAATTAACTCCTATGGTGCGATTTTATCTGTCTGTCTGTCCATCTTTCACAGCGGATTAATTCAAGAATGCTAGTTTCAGATTTTTTTCTTGAAACTTGTAACAATTCAGATCGATAAATATGTTTTGCAGATTAAAGAAATTGAAAATATTTTTGCTTTTCTAGCAAACGAAGTATGCAGTGGGGGTTGGAAATTTAAAATTAGTGTTTCGAAGTATTACTCAGACAGATGTTATTTGTATTTCTATTTTTATATCTTAGACATGCATATCAAAATACAATATGCGACTGTCCTTAGAATCTCTACATAATATTATGGTCACCCGTCAAAGTTCTTCAAAATATAAAATGACAAGCGTGCGGTGTGCATTGCGGGGTCGCGGGGGGGAAGCTCAAGCTCCGCCCATTTGCTCAAGGTCATTGGCGGTAGTCGTCGTCTTAATAGACTTAGCACACAAGGTTGTCGACATTGAGGCACGTGTATTCGGCGGTCATTGTGCCGATAGTCGTTTCGGCCAATGGCTTAGCCAAGAACCTTGAAAAATACCTAAAGAGGTTCTCTTAGGTAGCTAATTCAAGGGCTTTATACAGAAGGCGATACATTGCAGGTACTGTCTGAAGATCTCTGGAGCCCTTTTTGTTTTTTTTTTTTCGGATCAAATGAAGGAGTCATTTCAATTTGAACTGAATAAAATCAAACATTCAAATACACTGTGGCCCTTTTTTTCGAATGGGAAATCATCAAATGATCCCTCCCGCTGTGGGTAGACACAGACTTCTAGAACGGTGTATTGATCCGCAAGCATTTCGCCAGATAATAATTATTTTTCAATTTATAGTGTTTTAAAGTCGGTTCTAGATTTTGAAAAATAGATTTTTTAACGATATTAAATGTGGTAGTTTGTTTTGTCCTAATCCCAACTAAAATTATAAATGAGAGTTTGTTATTTTAGTACGCTTACATGTTAAAATGACTGAATTGATTTAGATGATATTAGCTATGGAGATAGATAGGACCCTTGAACTATTACATGCTTCTTTTTATCCGCGTAACAGCTAGACAAATAAAAGAGAAAACAAATCAATTAAAAGTTTATTCCTCCTAAACTGTTTTCTTCCCACATTAGTATTAAGTGTTAAGTAAAAGCTTAAATAACTTAATGTACTCTATGTCAGGTTTCACGGAAATACGATGCGGTAATGCCGTTAACTCATGACGCACGTGCAGGTGTTGCCAATGGACTCTAAACTGAATGTAAACCTTGCTTTACAGCGTCTTAAAACTAGTTTTGATTTAAAGATTTTAGACTGAATAGATGGAGTCGGTCTTTTGTAATATTATCGCCAAACAAAATTAGATAACAAGACGTATTTTTAATATTTGTAGACCCAATTAATAAATGAAGACAAAAGTGCATGAAAAGAGTTTAAAGCTAAAATCATCAGCCTAGCCTTTTCTGAGCTACGTTGGGGTCGGCTTCCAATCAAACTGGATGCAGCTGAGTACCTGTGTTTTACATGAAGTGACTGCCTATCTGACCTCCACAACCCAGTAACCAGGTAACACGATACCTCTTGGTAAGACTGGTTGTCAGAGTTTCTGGCTTCTGACCATAACAGGCTTTGACAAACCGATTGAGATGAAATTTAGTATAGACATAGATTTAAACCTGAGAAAGGACAAAGGATAGCTTTTATCCGGGCAAGTGGAAGTACTACAAAATGTAGGTAAAACTGCGGGAAACAGCTGGTATTTCATAAAAAAAATCTCTTTCTATAAAATATTTCAATCAAGTTAGTCAAAGCGCTACGAAGAGGCAGTACAGAGACATTTTATTATAGCGACAATAAAACACAAAGGCGTCCTTGCTGCGCGCTCTAAGTCGAAATGGATTACCAATCTAGAGCCTGTAGCTACCTGTGCCTGTACCGCAACACTACTGCAAGCTTTTATCCCTGCACTTGAGAGGCACTTAATTGAACTTACGATAGTGATAACATTATCTGCTGTAAGTAAGAATGAGGCGTTTTTGTTGGGAATAAGAGTCCCCGCAGACCACAGACTTTCTATCGGCCGATAGTTTGGTTGGTTTCTTAATCAGTATGAAGATGCATGCAAGTGCGCAAATTGTAACCATTGATAATTATGTTCATATACTGATTAAGAAACCGACTATCGGCCGATAGAAAGTCTATGGTCTGCGGGGACTCTAGACTCTTTAGGAGAAATTTTATACTTGATACTTTTAATATTTTTTTTATGCAGGTTTTTTAAGTTATGTAGGAAAAGATATAACAAAGTCAACATTTTAGTAAACTGTAAATATTGTGAAATCAAAAACATTACTTAAAGAGTTAGTTTTATCATCCATTTTGATAGCAAACAAATGCGCTTTACCATTCTGTAAGTTAATATTTTTTGTAGAATTGTATGTATGATTGGGTACCTTATATCGAAAAAAGACAACTTTATAGAGGTCCACTATCCGGAAAATCAGGGAAAGTCAGGGAAGTAATAGTTGGTTAGGGAAAATCTGAGTCATGAAATAAATATATGATTCCTAAGAATTATGTTGATCTTTCTAAAAAAAACTTTTTTTTGGCAATTGGTGTGGTTACCCTGATAAACTTAGTTCACAGAAGAAATAGCAAAATATTCCACCATTTCATTAATGAAAATCTTAGCACTAAACATTTATTTTTATAATTTTCCTTATCAAATAGCCCCTAGTAACTGTCATAACATAGTTATTCATAGTTTATTCATTATCATAACTTATTGTACTGGGAAGTCGTAGTCCCAATCCCACCCAGTTTAGATAAAGGAATCATTCCAATTAGCCAGAGCAAATACCTAGAATTGAATAGAGATTTACGCGGCGAACTGGTGCCAATGAACAGAGAAAACAAAAGGTCAAGATTTTAGTACAATATGTCAGGATTAATGGATGATGATGATGATGGATTCGTTTGCACAAAAAAAAATATCATTTGTATATTCAAATATATATTCGGTTATACGGAAGGCAACCCCAAGATAGTTGGGAAATGGCTAGGCAAATGATGACCAATGAGCTTAATGTAATTGAGTATGCATGTGATGTGATGAACTTGTAGAAAAATGAATATTGGTAAAACATAGAAATATTTACGAGTACTCTAACATTAGATTAAATTTATTAGTTTGAGCTTCTAACTGCAAATAACAACTACAATATTTGTATATCAGATAGTGTATTCCACTATCTATAAAATCAAGAATCGATAAATCGATATTTTTAATTTTGTTTAATATAAATTTTTATAGGTCTGGTATTCAGTGTGTTTAGTCGATTGCCCGATGATTAACCACCATCAACCTATTTACTATCTCACTGCTGGGCAAAGATTTTTCTCATATAGATAAATTTAAAGCAGGTCTCTAAGATTGCCGATGATGAAGATGAACTATGATCCATAAGTTTTTTCCAAAAAGAGGTAAGGATGCAGATCCTCCATATTCCTCATTATTATAATGATGTCAAGTAGTTTTTGTGAAGTAGACCTTCTGCCATCACTTCTATTATGTCCACACTGAATCTCCAACGTCTAACGTCGCACTGACCTCCAATTATAATTGTTTGGTATAACTATCTATTGTTACGAGGAGCTGAGGTGAATCGTAAATGGATGGATAGTAGCTTGGGAGGTCAGATGTCAATTTATTGGATCTTATAGCAATTGTTGTCAAATACGTAGTTTGTAAATGGACTTAAATTCGAAATGGATTATCCGTAGTTCAGAAGCTACGTGTTTACTACGCCGTAGCAATAGTTGCTACGCTGGCTACGGTATCGTAGTTGTGTCGTTTCATGCATTTTTAGGGTTCCGTAGCCAAATGGCAAAAACGGAACCCTTATAGATTCGTCATGTCTGTCTGTCTGTCTGTCTGTCCGTCTGTCTGTCTGTCCGTCCGTATGTCACAGCCATTTTTTTCCGAAACTATAAGAACTATACTGTTGAAATTTGGTAAGTAGATGTATTCTGTAAACCGCTTTAAGATTTTGACATAAAAATAGAAAAAAAGTAATAAATTTTGGGGGTCCCCATACTTAGAACTGAAACTCAAAAAATTTTTTTTTCATCAAACCCATACGTGTGAGGTGTCTATGGATAGGTCTTCAAAAATGATATTGAGGTTTCTAATATCATTTTTTTCTAAACTGAATAGTTTGCGCGACAGGCACTTCCAAAGTGGTAAAATGTGTGTCCCCCCCCCCTGTAACTTCTAAAATAAGAGAATGATAAAACTAAAAAAAATATATGGTATAGACTACCATGCAAACTTCAATTGAAAATTGGTTTGAACGAGATCTAGTTAGTAGTTTTTAAGTAATCAGCAATTTTCCTGTACAAACAAACTTAATTATGCGGTCGGAAAAACAAGATAATTGCGACTTTATTGCGTATTTTTTCTTTCCAATGGTCGGAACCCTCGGTGCGCGAGTCCGATTCGCACTTGGCCGGTTTTTTATTTCTTTGTTTGTGCCACTGTGGAAAAGTTGTACGTATATGTATTTTTAATTGAGGCAAAATATTTTCTGCATGTATAAATATCATATTCAAAATGGATATTATATTTGTCTATGCACAACAAAATTGGATTGAATTTCGTTTAGACACGTGTAAATAAATATGATGTTTAATACCAAATAAAAGTACTAACAAATAAACGTAATAGGTAATAAATGGCCGCCAATTTTCTCTAAAAAAATAAAAACCATTGAATAATACGATATGTTACCAATTGTGGGCTAATCTATGATTACAGTTTATCGCTAACTATGAAAAAACTACAATTTAAACTCAAATTCATAACATGCCCAACTCAACTATCAATATAATGACTTTTTACATAATTTTTGTTTCTCAGCATAAATGACGATTCTGTATAATATTTTATTTTCTTCCTTTTTTAAACGTTGTTTATAAAGACCGTTTTTTTTTCACATTATTGTACATTTTGAAACCCAATTCATGGCTGAATATTTTCACTAAATACAATAAAATATTCACACGCTAAAAAAACTAAAACTTTCTTCTAAATATTCTAAGCATTACACCAAATAGTACCAGGACTACATAAAGCATCTGGTATTGGCTGTTGAAATCTAAATGATCCATGTCCAACACAATTCTCCAGAGTGAGATATCTATATCTACTAATACCACAACCGCATTGTACCAGGACCTCAGCAAGGCGAGGAGATCTATTATTCCAAATTTCAATAGAGACAAAGTTCGGCACGTGACCGATGTCCGCTGGGAGACTCGCGTGTTTCTACTCGTTGGTTAAGGCGAGTATACACTGGGGGAGATGGCGATTAAATAGACTCTCCATTATCAATTTATAATATTGTCCCACTGCTGAGCACAGGCCTCTTCTTATACAGAGACGGCACGAGCATTGATCACCATGCTTGCTCAAGATGGATCGGCGATTACAGACTTTTTAATTCCAGGTTTTCTCACTATGTTATTCCTTCACCGTTAGATACCCAAGATAGTTAAAGAAGGCAGATGATGTTGCAATCAAATCATCAAGCAATAAATGCAGTTTCGATATTTAGTATCTCAAATCAATCACAATTTTTGAAACAAAATATATTTATTATTCGCCACAACTACAGCTGTATTCATCGGAAATTCCTCGTAATGTATACAAAGCAAATATATTGGCATTTCATTGCGATAGTAAATACAATATAACAAGCCTACCGTAATGCTTAGGTAAATAGTTTAGCTAATTACCCATACAGGTATGCTTTGAGCATGTAAGGCAATATTTAGACTGTTTAGAATTTTCATTGAACATATTCCCTGCGATGTCAACCGCAGTGTTCCTATAATTTCATAGGTTTTAGCTCGGACTCTAATTATTTTTTAATAATAAAAGTAGCCTTAATTAATCCTAAAAATATTCCTTGTCTGCCAGTAATTATTTTAGTGAAACGTGAACCGGCCGTTTCGGAGATCAGCCGAAACAAACACAAACTCTTTTGAAATTGTTTTTTTTTTTGGTATATTATTTAGTTACTTTGGTATATTATTATTTGGATATCTTATATAGTAAATAACTGTTATTTTAAGGTAAGAAATAGACAGTTTAATTTTATTTATTTGTAAACGTATTGGTCTGGAATCACAGAGAAAGTCTGGAATTCAAAGAAAAAAAGAATGAAGTTTTAGCTCTGTAAATGAATAAAGACCCTTTTTTAAGTCCAGGTTTCTTTCACATTGGTTCTTACCAGGTTTCGAACCCTCACTTGCTTAAAATGCAAGTTCCCTAATTAGCGCAAAATTTTAGTTACTATTCAGCTACTACGATTTTTTTTTAAACCGCTTAAGCGAATAAACTCGTAACAGCAGCCTTAAAATATCTAGTAGCAAAACGCGCCGTGGATTAGGGGCTTAAGCACAAGATTACGGAGCAGGCAGGCGATCGGGCGATTAGAACAGCTCCAACTATCATTTACTTAACGGGACTTTCAATAGTTACAAATGCATGTGGCTATTAAAAGTTTAGAGCTTCGTTTATGTACACATAATGTAAGGTTTATTTGATTACAGGCTAACTAAGCTAGCCTTTTCTATATTAATATTATAAAGAAGAAAGATTTGTTTGTTTATAGGGTTTTAAGTCAAAAACTACTAGACCGTTTTTAAAATTCTTTCACCGTTAGAAAGCTACATCTTTACTACTTTACTTTTATTTCCAGAGATAATTAGGGATTGCTACTAAAACTTGAATAATGTAACCCAAGATGTAAAAAAATGGCCACGCGGGCGAAGCCGCGGGCGGTAAGCGATAGTAGTAAATAAATACGTTGGTTACTATTTTACCGTTATAAGAAAAATGCTATAACTACTATTTTTGACTACTATTATCGATATTGTGTTATGTACATATTTGAAATCAGTCAAAGATTCTGTATACGAATATGTATTTAGCTCAATATTGAAAAAACATAGTTGCGGCCTTTCTTCTTAAGGCAGCAGTACTCTAAACTCTAACTCACCGAAATAATACTTCGAAACAACCGAGAATAGACGATAACGTTTTTTTTGTGATGCAATAAGGTGCGATCTGCTCTGTACAAAGAGGGATGTTCTTATACAATCCATATTTTATAATTATTTAAACCTTACCGCCTTAAAATTCACAAGGTAAGGTTCCAAATTTCAATCGGATCTTCGTTTTCGTTGAGTTCGAATAGACGTGGCTGAATTTATCAATGTTTATGGACATGTCTTGTCAGTCAGTCCACCTGATTAGGCAACTGGCAATAGGTCCCAATTCTATGCTGCCAAAATCAACTTTTTTTTCTGCCCGCGACTTCGTCCACGTGGAAAAGTGGTGCTCCGCTCCTATTGGTTTTAGCGTAATTAAATATAGCCTATAGCTTTCTTCAATAAATGGGCTATTTAACACTGAAAGAATTTTCAAATCGGACCAGTAGTTCCTGAGATTAGTAGCGTACGCAAAAAAAGTAACTTTTCTGGTTGATTTCTTACACCTTGTATCCGAAAAACCCAAATATCTTACGGAACCCTATTTTTTCCAAAATAAAATTTAGCCTATGTTACTCGTGGATAATGTAGCTTTCGAATGGTGAAAGAATTTTTAAAATCGGTCCAGTAGTTTTTGAGCCTATTCATTACAAACAAACAAAGTTTTCCTCTTTATAATATTAATGTAGATATCAAACAGTGATATCTGTTTGATTAGACGATATAAATAACCTGGGGCCGTACCACCACGTGTTTTTGCAATCAATATTCAGGTGTGAGAAAACAAAGCTACTAACTTCGTATAGCAACGTCTTTCTTCACAAAGAAACTATTCCTGCTTTGGCACGTCATTGTAAGGTTGTTTCATGTATTACAATCTACGGAAAAATCTCGTTTTTTTTTAAGTTTAGTCACCTATCATTGAGATGTATTTTTCTTATTTTAAAGAAGATTGGCAATCGACAGTATTCTCTTTATTTAAGTAAGTTCTTTTAACTTTTTTTCCAGATAGATAGAATAATCTTCATTGTACACCATTAGACAACAACACAGGAAAATACAAACAAAATGGTAACAATACAATAGGCGGTCTTACCGCTAAAAGCAATTTCTTACAGACAACCTTCCAGAGCACCTTACCAGATACATAGAGTTAGATAAAATATAATTGTAAAATTTCCCTAATTCGCAAACTCCATGCTTAATACGACATGAAATAAAAGGCACACATTTCTATCTCCCCTCAGTCGTAATTCTCGTCACAGTGGACCGCATTTCGTTGCAAAAATTCAAGCGTTTTCACGGTTTCAAAATTAGTTTTTGGTCTTCCACGAAACACATCAAAGGATAACTCCAAAGTTTAATTGTAAGAAATTGTGCCGACTTTGCGGGGTCTATTTTCGTTCGGAGTGAATTTACTTAATAATGAATAATTATTATTAACTTTAACTAAGAAATTAGAGGGGTTTAGTCATTTTTGTGTTTAAAATTTTCAGTTGTTGTAAAGGCGATGATACTGTTTATTGAAGATATTTTGAGATGTGATTTATGGAATGTAACCTACCTAGGTTTTGGTGACAGAAGTTCTAACATTATATTTGCTGCTTATGCTTTTAAGAGTAACCGAACATGTGAACGCATTCGCACCATAGTTCCTTTTCTTTTTTTCTGCCCCTCTTTCCTATTTCTTTATCACCTCCGTTAAAAAAAACCCGGCCAAGTGCGAGTCGGACTCGCGCACCGAGGGTTCCGACCATTGGAAAGAAAAAATACGCAATAAAGTCGCAATTATTTTGTTTTTTTTTCCGACCGCATAATTAAGTTTGTTTGTAGAGGAAAATTGCTGATTACTTAAAAACTACCTACTAGATCTCGTTCAAACCAATTTTCAATGGAAGTTTGCATGGTAATCTACATCATATATATTTTTTAGTTTTATCATTCTCTTATTTTAGAAGTTACAGGGGGGGACACACATTCTACCACTTGGAAGTGCCTCTCGCGCAAACTATTCAGTTTAGAAAAAAATGATATTAGAAACCTCAATATCATTTTTAAAGACCTATCTATAGATACCCCACACGTATGGGTTTGATGAAAAAAAAAATTTTGAGTTTCAGTTCTAAGTATGGGGACCCCCAAAATTTATTGCTTTTTTTCTGTTTTTGTGTCAAAATCTTAAAGCGGTTCACAGAATACATCTACTTACCAAATTTCAACAGTATAGTTCTTATAGTTTCGGAAAAAAATGGCTGTGACATACGGACGGACAGACAGACAGACAGACATGACGAATCTATAAGGGTTCCGTTTTTGCCATTTGGCTACGGAACCCTAAAAATAGTGCTTTAGGATAAAGAGCCTAAAGCACTCACGATAAAAGTATTTTTTAATATGTGTTATTCTTAAAAAGTATTTATTAAAGTTTAGTGTATAGTCTGTACAATTGAATTTAGGAAAAATGAAAACAAAATCATTACCTATTTTGTTCTAATTTTTCTACACAGATAAATAAAATGATGAACATGAAATTAACATAATTTCACCTTCCTTACGCCATTTCGTTAATTTGTGTGGCAGAATTTGAACATAGGGTTAGGACTTTGTTTACATTTTTCGTAAAATCGATTGGTACAAAATATAGGTAATTAGATCTTTTTCTTTAAAAATGACAAAATATGATAAAACTTTCAGCATACTTATACTTATGCCGAAACATAAACCCACCAAAAACTCGTATGAATACAATCAGCAACAAAAATCTTTACGATGTATTATCTCGACAATAAAGAAAACTCCTACTGAACACATTTTATGAGACTTAAAATTATGACTACAGTACTAACGTAAGTTAATTATATTATTAATGTCACAACTTTACTGCGTCGTGCCTCGTAAAGTTAATATTACGATGGATCCATAATTCGCCTGGCGAAGGATGATAAGTAGCTCCGTAGTATTTTGTTTTATTGCTAGATCAGTTAACTCGTAAACTGATGCTACACACACCTGATTGTGAAGTTAGCGCCTTATTCATAACTAACTGTTTCCCGCGGTTTCACCCGCATCCCGAGGGAACTACTTAGCGCACCCGGGTAAAAAGTAGCCTATGTTGTTCCTCAGGATCTATTCTATCTCTGTACCAAATTTCATTTATATCGGTCCAGTAGTTTTGGCGTGAAAGCGTAACAGACAGACAGACAGACAGAGTTACTTTCGCATTTATAATATTAGTAAGGATAACGCAATTCGCCTTATAAGCCTACTAACTTCTGCCCGCGACCTCGTCCGCGTGGAATAGTAACTTTGAACTATCGGTAACTTTAACCCCCGATTTTGAAACATTATTCATTGATGCTCCGCTCCTATTTATTTTAGCGTGATGATATATAGCCTATAGCCTTCCTCGATAAATGGGCTATCTAACACTGAAAGTATTTTTTAAATCGGTGTAGTAGTTCCTGAGATGAGCGCCTTCAAACAAACAAACTCTTCAGCTTTATTATATTAGTATAGATTTTAGCTATCAAATATTTCTTTTTTATGTGTCAAGTCAAAATTAAGTTTCTGTCAAGGGACAAAACAGTTGGATGGGTATAAGAGGCTTATAAGATGACTGGTGTTATTATGAATAAGAGGGAAAAGTTTTAAGTGTCATGTTCTGTTCATAATAAAATCAATCCATCAATATTCTCAGTTTAGTGTACATATATAAATATATTGTGTACTAGTTTTTGCTCGCGATATTATCTCTTTTGCGCGAAAGAGTAACAAGCATACACGCATATTATATCTACACTTACAAACTTACACATTTTTAATATTAGTAGAATAGTAGGACAAAAAAAATATTCCATGAAAAGCATCTTACATTAAAAATAATGTTAACTTAAGTCGGATAATTTTGTGATAAAAACAAACATATTATATGTACAAACAAATAACCTTTCTCATAAAAGCTTGATGTAATAATATAATTCGATGTCTCAATTATCCAATAATACACCTAATTAAACTTTCTTCTAAGAAAATAAAAATAATAGAAAAATCCTCGCGAAAAAATAACTCCGCCACAATTATTTACCGCACTAAATTACATAAAAAACATAATCAATTGCATGCAATAAACAAACGCCTGGACGCTAAAATCTCAACAATAAAACAGCATTAAGGTGAATTTAAACTTGCCACTGGCAACGATGAATTATAACAGGGTAGGCAAGAAAAATCCGGGCAAACGCCTCGAGGAAACCGGGCAACTTTTCATCCTTGTACTTAAAAACTTTTTTTTTTGCAAATCTGTAAATAAATCTTCAAAGGTGGTAGTTGTGAATATTTTATGTGCCAGCCAGTGTAAAAAGGACTTGAAGGTGTCAAACCTTTAAATTTAACTCAAAAATTCACGTAAAGCTGCGAAGATTCGAGGCTCTGTTTAAAATGGTGGCTCTTGACAAGATTTTTTGAGTCAACGCTCTTATAAAATGTTTTGAGACTCATTGACACTCCGAAACTGACAAAGTTGAGTGCCGCGATTTTACGTTGAAAAAGAGAAATCTATGAATAGTTAATTTGATTAACTTTGTTAGACAACCATTAACTTGCGACGTAGTTGTCTCAAGAGACTCAAGATTTCAGTACATAACAAATAAGAACGTGTTTTTTTATTATTTGCAGCAATGTCTAGTGTACGTGTTACGTTTTGATGTGAATAGTTGGAGTTAACAAACAAATGAAACTTTCAACTTTGTCTCAACTGTTTATATATTTAAATAGATTTTGTCTGTACTTCTTGCTACAATTTGAGTAAAAAAAATGTTTTAGAAAAAATATTCATGGATAAACCTCACCCGGGAACTTAACCAAAGTTCAACATTAAAAGCTAAAAAGAAAAGCTATAATTTTTGTGACAAGCCTGCTACACTATTTCCAACAACTGTAACTCCTGAAAGCCAGAGTCAACACTAATAACCATTAGAAAAGCGTCAAGTACAAGAGAAACCCGAAACGAAGTTAATCGAAAACCAACAATAATTTAGCCTAATCTTCTAAAGATAAAAAAACTAGTCAAGAGACTAAAGTGATCAAATAAATCCTTCATACACCAATGCCATAGACACGACTATATTTTTAAATTTCATTCCTCGCGCATTGAAAGGTTTCACTATTTGACATAAAATTTTCCAATCACCCTGTCAAAATATCAACATGAATATCAAAATTTCTGGTGCACTGAAAAGAATTTACACAGTTTGGTAAGCGATACATATCTATTGAATGCACATTGCATTGGTATGATATTAAATTGCATATTTCTCGCATTTCATTTGGCTGCAATTTCGTGTTTTATTTTTCACTCTAGCCATTTCCCGGGGTCCGTATACTGTGCAGACTACAATATAAAATATCCTGTATCCTTTTCCAAGTTTCAGTCTATCACTATACCAAACTTCATCTACATCGGTGCATTGGTTTTATCGTGAAAGACAGAAAGACAAACATAGTTGCTTTTGCATTTATATATTTTATTCATAGAAAATGGTACAGTATAATGTATTTTTTACAATATAATGAGATCGATTCTTTCGTTTTCTGAACGTTACAATAGTGTGAATGACCTTGAACGTATTTTATTTAGTGAATGAGTGGTTCTTTTATGCAAAAGGTTGTAGAATCAATTCCTGAACGAGCACAGATATTTTTATCATCATTGTCATTGGTCTATATATTGTCCCACAGCTGGGCAAAGGCCTCTTCTCATACAGAGAAGCCATGAGCATTGATCAAAGATTTAAATCCAAGTGTCACCATCAGTGATGTCTAAAATATGCTTAGAAAGTACTTACGACTTTAGAAGTCACATTGGTATTTACTCGGTTTCGAACCAGCACACTCGTACACGAGATGCAGGTGCCTTAAATTATTTTTATGGTAGGGAAAATTTTATTGTCTTTACTCCATTTACTGTGAGATAAGACATTTAAACGTACCGTTAGTTCAAACGATTTTGAGCTCTATTGCTAAGGTGATATGACAAAAACAGAATGCAGAATATATTTGTGATTGTAAACATTATTTTGCTTTCAGCACCATCCTTATCAGTACGGTATAGAACTCAAAGTCGGTTGAATAAGCTGCAAAAAGAGTTTGGAAGTTTTTCTAATCTTATTGTAAACTAGCTTCCCGCCAGCGTCTTCGCTCGCTATATTTTAGCTAATGAATATAAAAACTTGACAAATTATATACTAAAACCTTCCTCATTAATCACTATCTATTAAAAAAAACCGCATCAAAATCCGTTGCGTAGTTTTAAAGATTTAAGCATACATAGGGATATAGGGACAGAGAAAGCGACTTTGTTTTATACTATGTAGTGATGAAGTATAGTGTTCTTAACAATTAAAATCCTTTCAGTTTCAGGGGTAATCAATTCAGCCACAAAAAATGTCAGCCTCCTATACCACGGATTCAAAATTACCCGAACCAGGACACTATCAAGTTGGCCACGGTACGCATCACACCTAACCTGAAGCTATTGTCCTTCAGAGTGTCCAAGAACTACCTGTACTTCAGTTTCGCGAGACCGGACACTGACCTGTTGGAGTTCAATGAACTCTGCAGCGATGAGGCATAATTTCGAAAGTTGGTAATGTTATAGTAGTTAGATTGTAGAAGTATTTTTTTGGTTTTTTTCGCGGAACTGTTATTGTTTTAGGTGTTTAATAGTATAGACTGGTTACTGTCTTTTAGGGTTTTTTTTTTAATATAAAGTCTTACTGACCATGGAATAAGGACTATTTTGCAGTTGGCTGTGTTATAAACCAGTGTTTTCAAAATTTTGGTTTGTGCGGGTATTCATGCAAAGCGGTATGTGCAGGCTATTTTTTTGGTATTTAATGTGAAAGTTTTTGTAAAGTCTCAACCATATGCCGTTAATTCTTGTTTTTATTTACGTATGCCCACTGTCCCACAGTAGGGTAAAAATATTATCTACCCTATTATTCAATAGATTTAAAAAACTGCTCAATTAACTGGATTTTATTGTCTCAGTCTCAACCATATGACCGTTAATTCTTATTTTTATTTACGTATGCCCACTGTCCCACGGTTGGGTAAAAGTATTACCTGCCCTACTCTTCAATAGATTTGAAAAAGTGCTCTGTAAAATGGATTTTATTTTCCTTTCACCAGTAATTTTAGCAATAAAAATAATATATTTCTACATAACTACATACTGTTATCACATCTAAAACTTCAACTCGGTGACTATTCTTTCAAAGTTAACTTTAACATCTAACGTAACTATAACAATACTAAACATTTATATATTAATGATATTGATAAGTTTAACCGTGTATGTCTGTACTTAGTCCATGTATACGTTTGTTTGTTTTTTTTAAATTGTATTAAACATAATAATTGGGTTCTCCAGATTGTTATAAAATATGTGTTTGTGTAATGTCTTGTCCATGTGTAACTGTCCGTATCGTATTGTTAACGTAAGTGTATTGTAATGTCAGAAAATAAAATAATTGCAAACTATTATTGGTGTTTTTTTATACCTTCACTGTTTTCTGCGGTTTCAACCGTATCCTGAAAAAAACTGATTCATGAAACTAAATAAAATATATCTTCTTTCACAGGTTTTAATCTACCTCCATACTGAGTTTCATTTACATCAGTTCAGCTGTGTTCTCGTGGTGCCATTATTTTGTGCCATTTCATTTTATATACTTGGTTTTACGTAAAATTGGGACCGGACCACCAGCGGAACTTGTGTCTCGTGAACCAATCAGTGTGATTGATACGAATCAGTGTTAGACATTAGTCAATTGAAAATTCAATTATTCTGAAAATAGTTTTAAAAACTGCGCTGTGGACCGCCTCCCTTCGTTTTGAGGGACAAATTACAATTCAAATAATAAATGCTACTTCTACAGTTAAGTTTAAATATATGTACTTTAACCTAAATAAATCAATTTCAAAGTAAAATTATTGATCATTAATTGTGACTGAAATTAATTGCAATAAAGTTTTTAATCAATAATCGAAATAACAGAATTTTCACTTGATTACGGTGCCACTCTGATTCGTATCTAGCATTGAATTCCCTGGTGCTCCCAATTTTATGAAATATCAAATACATAAAATAAAATGAGACCACGAGAAATCGATCGATCGTCGTGCCCCATTGATGGGACAAAATAATGGGACCATGAGAAAAGAGCCATCGATTCAGCCACATTACCGTAAAAGCATAACAGACAGACAGATCTACTTAAACATTAACAATATAAGCATTAAAAAATGTAAGAAAACATATTGACGGCACCTGTGGCGTAGTGGCTGAGCAATTGGCTACTGCGCTGCGTGTCGCGGGTTCAATTACCGCACGGGACAACTAAGATTGTTCCGGGGTCTGAGTGTTTGTGCATGTGTAATAAACGTTTGTAAACGCACCTACGATGCAGGAGTAATTCCTAGTGTGGGGCAACGTTTTTCTAAAAAGAAAAGAAATATGTCGATTTTTTGTAATACCGCTAAAGATCTTAAGTGACTACAGCAATTCTTATACAATCAAACAAAGAGGAAACGAAAACTCCCCTACATCATTACATTGTACTCAATTCTAACCCAATAATGCACTCATCAGCAATGCTAGTTCATTAATCACGTAATACCGTACACGATATTCACATTCTGCTTTGCACATAACAATACAACTTACTGCACCAGCCCATTGTACATACGCAAGTTAAATTCTAAGTTTGAAGTATGAGCTAGGAGCGCAAATATAGTGCCTACATTGTGCATACAAATCTTACATCCGTATTTGACAACAATACTTTGCTAAGTAAGGGAATACCCATAGATTTAGTATTTCACTATAATATATCTATGGGAATACCAGAGATCACATTAACAACGCAAAGGTGATCTGAGGAGCTCGTGGCTAAGTAACAGCCAAGCTAAGTAAGTGGATTGATCAGAGGATTAGCTGTGTTTAGCGCGGTTAGTCCGAGGATGAATGACCATCTATGTCATATCGAGACTCCTCCGCGTCTCGGAGAACATGTTAAGCCATTGTTCCAGGTTTTCATTCATACATAGTTCTTTGACAATCCTTACAGGTAGAAGCCAGAAAGTCTGACAACCAGTCTTAGTAAGTGGTATCGTGTTACCCGGTGACTGGGTTGTGGAGGTTAGACAGGTAGTCGCTCCATGTAAAACACTGGTACTCAGCTGCATCTGGTAAGACTGGAAACCGTCCCCAATATAGTTGGGAAAACGCTAGGCAGATGATGATGACGTTAGCAACGCAAAATTGACCACAGATGTATTCGTTGCTGTGCGTCCGCGAAGTAAACAGTAACTTGAATATGAGAAGCTGGCCACTACAAACACTATGAGAAAATCCTTACTTAGCATAGTATTGTTCTCGAATACGGATGTTAGTGCTTTGTCGGTACTTAGGTCTACTCGGGGCTTAAGCCCTATAGTACACAAAGCTACCTATGTAGGGCTTACAAGGGAATGGTGTTGGTTTTGTTTAGAGTATTAGAGCTTTAAGTATTGTTATTTTTAGCTTACAGTGGTATTGCACTCGTTTCTTTTTGAAATTGTGATCAATGTTCTTAAATTACTTTAGGAACTCGAGGTTTTTTTATTTGATTCTTATCCCTTTTGATAATGTATGTGTTGCAATTGCAGAGTCCAATAAAGCTATTTTGTTTGATGTCTAGTATTACTAGTTATTCCCCGTGGTTTCACCAGCGTCCTAAGGAAACTACTTGACGCATCCGAATAAAAAGTATATTTTACCTTTCTCAGGGTTCAAGATTTCTTTATACCTAATTTCATCTGAATTGCTTCAGTCGTTTTACCGTGAAAGCGTAAATAACAAACAATGCATTTATAATATTAGCTAAAATTTTTACAATATGATTGCATGATAGAAAAAAGTTTCCGATCATTATTGTGGCAGAATAAGTGTGTACCCATGCCACCAGTCTGCCAGAAAAAAATACAGCACAAACATTATGTCAGCTGTCACCTTTGAAAGACAGCATCAGATTTTTTGAAAATATTTCAAAATTTCAGTCCAAGATAGATTAATTAAGATAGATTCAATGAAATGAAATGCAACAAAATATATTAAAATGACTGTGGTAACTTTAGCACTGATAAAACTATGAAACTTAAATGCATAAAATTTTGTAAACGAGGGCGTAAACGATGCAAACGATGCTGTATCAATCTGTCAAGATGTCTCAGGAGAATATGTACTTGTCGCGGACGAATGCCGAGGTGCTGGAGGAGGTGCTGGAGGAACTGCAAGAAGTCCTCCTGCTGGGGCCCCATCTGTCGAAGGTGCAATCTCTGTGAGAAATGCAGGCTGTGTAGTAGAAGGGCCTTCCGCTGCTGCTGCCGACCCAGCCGAAGGACTCGAAGGGTACCACACGTTGAGTACTACAAAGTCAAAAAGCGCTGGCGAATGCTCGTGACTGGACGAACTTCGGAAGACAACAACCAAGTTTATTTTTGTACTGTAAATAGTAAAATCACTGAAGACAATCCACCTAAAACTCCAAGTAAGGTCGTAGAAAAAGAAACTGAAAAAGAAAAGGAAAAAGAAAAAGCTAAGCAAAAAGAGAAAATAGAAATCATAGAAGAGAAACCGCAATGCTCAAAATATATTAAAAAAGATAAAAAGTATAAGAAAGTTAAAAAGGAAAAGAAAGTCAAAGAAGTAACGTTACCAGCTGGGTAATAGAGTTATGAAGAAAAGTGATACTTGCAAATTATTATAGTAAATTATATTTTTTAAATTAAATTATGTGATGGATTAAAATGTGATGTGTACTGTGGGGGCAAGCATTGGTTTTCTTGATAAATGTACAATTATGTGTTACAAATTTATTATAATCAATAACTTTAATTACCTTGCTATAAAGTTGGCATATTATATTGCATACCAATACAGTTTTGCCTGTTTAGTTTCTAGACATAAAATTGAAGCAAACAATAGTTATGAACCTTCACATTTGCATCAAATTAATGTTGTTGTGCTTCTCTGGAAATACTGTGAGTAAAAATGAGTTTTCCTAAACATGTAATCATGAGTGATGAACCACCAGCCCCGTATTTTGCAAAGGTTGCAAGGTAAAACTGCTGTTACCAAGGTCGTCAGACGCACAAGATTCTTAACATCTAATACCTTTTTTTCGGTTGGGATATCATCAAATGACATCTCCCACCGTGGCGGGGTGGGAGGAAGTGTCAGACTCTTACTGATTAAAACTCATCCATGTTCCTTTCCACACACTTTGTGTTCCGGGCCAGCGGTAATTCTTTCGAACATCCTGCTGCAAGATATCTAGTACCCTTAGCATATCCATTAAAAAACAGCCTCTATCTCTGACGATAACTGAACTACTGGCGCAGCCTGGACTTTCAGACCAATCAGTCAACAGATTTTTTTTTATTACGGTAGTGGACTATGATTGTATCTTTATATATATAGATTGTTCTGTACGTGTGTTTGTCACCGAACTCCTCCTAAACCGACTACCTAATAACCGATTTGGATGAAATTTTTGGTGGATATTTGAAATGATGCTTTGAAAATACGATTGGACCTGGTAGTGTCGTCGTTTTCATAAATATGCCATAGTTAGATAGTGCAACGTCTCTTGGGTCTGCTAGTTTATTTATAAAAAGAAAGTAGAAAATTAAGAAAATCAAATGATGGACAGGGGGGTTAGACAAGTGGCAAAACGCTAACGCTAACGCTAACGATCAATGTATGGGAATGACATTCGTTTACAACTAGCTATATGTCATTCCCATACATTGAGCGTTAGCGTTAACGTTAGCGTTTTGCCACTTGTCTAACCCCCCAGGTCACATTACTACACAGTATTTTAATTTAAAAGACGGTATCCCATTATTCTTTTGCCAGATGCAGTCCGCCCACTGCCCAGAATAATGGACCATAATGCGAAACGCAAAGACAAAAACTGGTCTCCAAACTTCTGAATTTTAACGAACAGATTTAAAAGGCTCATTTTCCATGAAACTAGTTACTCTTTTTAGTTTTCGACATTAATTGCTTATGAATTATGCAAAAACGCAAGTGCGCCGACAAAGTTCTCGTTCGTTAGCGAAAGTTTCCACTGATATGTTACTTTGTAGTAGGTGCATTGATGTTGGATGCGACTATGTGGAGTGACTGCATAATTTTGTTACAGATTCGTATAATATGTTTTTGGTATTACAATAGTTCTCAGGCACAGGAAGATCAGCTCAGAGCTGAATCGATCTATACAATATATTAAATTCTTTGTCCTGAATGACTGACGGATCAACGCACAGCCTAAATTGCTGATCGTATACACCTGAAACTTGTTCTTTTTCTGACGTAGGTATCCGATAAGAAAGGATTTTCTGAAATTATACCTCTAAAGGGGTAAAAAAGGGGGGTAAAGTTTGTATGAAACTCTAACATTTTTGTTTTCTTTTTTTAAAAGGGGGGTAAAGTTTGTATGAAACTCTGACATTTTTGTTTGACATTTGAATTCGTACCAGAACGAAGCGGGGAAAGTTAGTGCTGGGATAAAAAGGTAGTGAAGTTCAACTCAATATACCGACAATTGTTTAAGCGTCGGACAGCTTAAGCCAAAGTGAGCCTGTTTAGAATTTAGTACACGCAGATAGTACTTTGAAGAGACGTGTAGGCTACTTTTTATCCGGGTGAATGATAAAGTTCCGTTAAGATGAATGTAAAACCGTAGGAAACATATAGTTTCTAAATAAAATGAAATACGACCCGACATCTACAGGGCATGACGTCAACATATTACAATTAAGTCAAGTCTCAAGCTGCAAGCTTTGCTCTCTCGGAGACAATTTCATAATTAAACTTGTGTTGGCAAATAAATACGTACATTTAAATGTATGTTCTTACGTCGAGGATATATTTTATTAGTGTTTGCCTTGAGCGATTTGTCTTTTGCATTTTTGATGTGTGAGATATGTAGTTTTTCGCGGTTTCACCCGCGTCTTGAAGTGACTACTTCGCGCACAGGGACAAAATGTTTCCTATGTGTTAATCCAGGTTATAAACTACTAGCTTCTGCCCGCGACTTCGTCCGCGTGGAATAGTGGTGCTCCGCTCCTATCGGTTTTAGCGTGATGATATGTAGCCTATAGCCTTCCTCAATAAATGGGCTATCTAACACTGAAATAATTTTTCAAATCATACCAGTAGTTACTGAGATTAGCGCGTTCAAACATACAAACTCTTCAGCTTTATTATATTAGTAAACTATGTGTAGACTAAATTTCATTCAAATCCATTCAGTATATTTTACGTGATAGAGTTACAACATAAATACATATTTATTTATTTTTTAAAACGTTGCCCCCCACACTACGAATTACTCCTGTGTCGTGGGTGCGTTTACAAACATTCATTACACATGCACAAACACCCAGACCCGGAACAATTTTAGTTCTCCCGTGCGGGAATCGAACCCGCGACACGCCGCGCAGCAGCCAATTGCTCAGCTACTACGCCAAACGTGCCAAATTCTCGTTAGAAATTCTCACAAACATTTGCAATTTATTGGTTGGATTGCAATTAAAAATGAGGACCAAATTGACAAATTAATAAATATCATTGTATAACTAAGATATTTTTTCTCAGAATGCAAACGAAACCGCGGGAAATGGCTAGTATATATTATGTATTATATACTCAACAAATACCTCCTTAATAGTAAGCCACAACATCCCTTACTCCGCCCACTAATACACAACCCGGCTATAACTCAACTATGTATCACGCTCAACTATACCCGGATTTCAGAATCAATTTATCAAGCAGACATAGTCGACTACCGAAGCCGGTTGACTTCCCGGTTGAATAATAAACCGCGGTTAACCGCTCCCGGGTGCGTTCCGTTTATCACCGTTCACCACTTACAAGTTATGGCTGCTTTCAAAATTTTAACTTTATAGCTTCTACACTAGGAACGTCGAAGGAAAAGATATGCTGACAAAATATAAGAAAATTAACATAATTCTTACTAATACGAGTACTATAAATTCAAAAGTGTATGAGAATGTATAAGGTGCTCGTGGCTAAGTAGCAGCCGCACGGTTCGACCGATCAACGGTTAAGCTACGCTTGGCGTGGTCGGTTCGTGGATGGGTAACCATCTTTGTCATAGCAAGACTCCTCCGTGCCTCAGAAAGCACGTTAAGCTGTTGGTCCCGGTTGTCATTTCTAGATCTTTGACAGTCGTTACGGGTAGTCAGAGGCCAGAAAGTCTGACAACCAGTCTTACCAAAACGTTACCCGTTTTACCCGGTAACTAGGTTGTGGAGGTCATATACGCAGTCGCTCCATGTAACTACACTAGTACTCAGCTGCATCTGGTTTACACTGGAAGCCGACCCCAATATAGTTGGGAAAAGGCTAGGCACATGATGATGATGTATAAATCCTTACATCATCATCATCATCATATATTTGCTATTATTTTGCGCAAAAATTACTAAATGGATTCGGATGAAATTTGGCACACAGATATATAGGATATATCTGTGTATATTTTTATCCAGACTTCTAGATTCGACTTTAAGATGAAATCGAGGGCAGTAGCTAGTTATAAATAATAGCTATTCACACCATTACGACTAGGAGGAGGAATTGTATGTAGTTAAGTTTGTTTTCTCGCACAGGCTAATCTACTAAACCCATGCAACAAATGAGGTGTCCTTAAATTGGTAGACTTAGGCAAATTCTAATACAATAGCTTTTTAGATTAGAAAAAAAAACCCACATGATAAGAAGAAAAATACTACGCAATTTTTTAGCATATCTACCTTGTTTTACGCTCTAGACTTTAATGAAGAAAGTCGATATTCTAAAACGTTTAATGTTCAGCCATAACTGGTATTATGCTACCTTTGTACCGTCAGGCAATTAAAAATATCTTTATTAAGATCTGGGAATGAATTTTACTATAAAAGAAATATGAATATAAAGCTTTAGCGGTGCGTTGGACCTTCTTTTTGAAATCCTTTTTTTATCTATCCATACTTATAAAGTCCGACATGGCTATTTATGAACGTGGCTGACAGGTGAACTAACGCTAGCCACCATCTTGAAATGTCATTTTGGTTTAGGTGTATTAGTAAAAATATAGCGCTATTCAATAAGACTAGATTTTGTCCTTGAAATAGTTTAGAAAGGGCAATGATGATCTGCGATGCCTCTGGTGTTGTAGATATCCATCGGCCACGGTGACTACTTAATAATCAAGAGGGCTCCGGCTTGTGAGCCACCTATTAACATCCAAATGTGTGTTAAATGTTTAAATATTGCATTTTATTGTTTCCAATTTAAGAGTAATATTAAAACTTAAATGATGAATTAATAACTTGCTATTTATCATGTCATGATTTACTTACAAAAATGGAAATTTCTATTCATTTGTATCATTACCACTAAAAATGACATTTCAAGATGGTGGCTAGCGTTAGTTCACTTTTCAGCCACGATCATAAATAGCCATGTTGGACTATATCTATACTATTCATCATATCTTACTAATGTTATAAACGCGAAAGTTAGTGAGGATGGACGCATGTTTGTTACTCTTTCACGCAAAAAATACTAAACGGATTTGAATGAAATTTGGTAAACACATAGCTTCCGCGTATATCTATAGCTCAAAATCCATAAAACATACCATATTAAAATGTACCCACTTCTTATATACCTACATCAATGGGAAAATTTACCTCGACACACTCCTATCATTAAACGATACAGTTAAGATTAAGACCAAACAGTTATTATCTTACAGTCCATGAAACCAGAACCAAGCCGCGGTTTGGACGGTCGCCAATACACTTAGTACCAATACCACTTACACTGAGCACCCTCTAATGAATAGGTCGTGAAGATACAGCTTTTGAGTCCATACAAGCTATTAGGTATATTGTGCGGCTAAGTTTATTGAAGCGATTTCTATTCAGTGGCTCAATAGTTATCTTTTCAATACATGTGAGTGTGAATGAAACCAAAGTTTAGAAGTAAACGTAAGATAGTATAACGCTTATTACACCCGAAAGGATAGGCAGAGGTGTACCGTTAGGTATAGTCCTTTCTAACTAATCTATACTTATAAAATGCTTTGTCCTGAATGATAGACGGATCAACGCACAGCCTAAACCGCTGCTGATCGTAGACATCTGAAACTTGGAAGATGTGTTTTTTGTATGACGTAGGCATCCAATAAGAAAGGATTTTTCGAAATTTTTCCCTTAAGAGGGTAAAAAACGGGGGCAAAGTTTATATGAAACTCTGTAATTTTTTTTAATTTGAATTCGTATAGACCACGCGGGCCAAGCCGCTGACGGAAAGCTACTATTATATAAATCTGTCTATCTGTCTGATACGCTAACAAGAAAACTAATAAAAAAAATAATAAATGACGATTAAGTTTGAAGCATACCACAAGGCTTAGCCCTGCGTGATGACTAGCATTCTGCAACTATAAACTTGGTTAACGTTTAAAGTTAATGTGGCTGCCGCAACAATGTGCAACTAACCACCGAAGTAGACTAATGACGGTTTAAATTTACGACTTTCAACACAGAGATACTTCATTACCTTAGTAACGACTGGCTTCTGCCAGCGACTTCGGCTCCTATTGATTTTAGCGTGATGATATATAGCCTATAGTCTTGATTTCTGTGTAGCTTTAACCATTAAGGTTGCACACGCGACGGAAGCTTAAAAAATGGAGTAACTTCTCCCATTTTCCCAACATATTAGATTGTGCGTGATGAAAAGTATACTATAACCAGCACAGGAGTATGACAAATAATTGTACCAAGTTTCGTTAAAATCCGTCAAGTAGTTTTTGTTTCTATAACGGTTATACAGACAGACAGACAAAAATTTAACTGATTGCATTTTTGACATCAGTATCGATCCCTAATCACCCCCTGATAGTTATTTTGGAAATATATTCCATGTACAGAATTGAACTCTCTACAGATTTATTATAAGTCTTCTGTGTTTAAGAATTTAGCAGTAGTATTCGGCATTCTGTGGTCTCTGCTCATCCCTATGGAAAAGGCGTGAAACTAAGTGTGTATTATGCTTCTGTGATATATCTAGACAGTGCAATTTGAGCTCCTTAGGGTAAAGTATTTGTCATTTAGCACATTAACTACCATTAACTATTATTATACTTAGAGAAAGAGATTAGACTAGAAATTTCCCGCGATTACGCCCGCACCGTGGGGAATTTTTTTTATGCACCCGGATAAAAACAATCTTATGTCATTACCCAGGGTTCAAACTATCTCCATATCAAATTTCATCTAAATCGGTTCAGCCATTTTACCATAAAAGCGTAACAAACAAACTCACACTCAGGATTAGGATATATGAGAGATTGGCCAGTTGTATTGGTTATAGAACTTTCAAATCTTCGTTCCTAAAGGGAGTCCCCCAGTCAAACTTTTTTTTATTCATGTCATTGTGATACCATCGCAAGATAATGGTCTAGAACCAATAGTTTATTACAAGATCGCATCATCAGTGATTGTAATGACTACCTTTGATTTCTAGTCGGTGTGTAAACCAAGGGAAAATATTGGTTTCAATTCTCAATGTGTGCATTATACAAAACCAATTTTTAGATTCGCATACACTATTTTACGGAATCAGACAACAATTTTATGATATACAGTTCGCCTGTCTTAAGTTTTTATCTAGCTTAGAATGCATTATATCAAGTGGCCGGCCAGCTGCACCCTACATTTACTACATAAAGTGAAACTTTTGAGTAAACAACAAAAAAACCACATTGTTTATAATGATATTCTGCATTTAAGCACCACGAGTGGTGTCGGCCATTGCTGGAAATTTCAGACGATGTTGCAAGTTTTAATGTCTCCGCTGAGACGATGTGAAGTTACCATATCTTTCTACAATGAAATTTTGGGAAAAGTAGTTTTCTTCATCCTTGCCACATCTTTTCGACAGTATTATTTATGGAAAAAGTATTTTTTTTCCATATAAAAACAAAAGAAGATTACATTTGAATTGATATGTAAAAGAGATATGTAAGTATTAAGAGGTTTTTTTTTATCTATTATCAGCTGCGTATCCAGCATTTAAAGAGTATGTATACTCTTCAAATGCTGGATTTGAAGAGTATGCTCTTCAAATGATACGATCCTACTGGGCGATTTCAATTCCTCAGGCTCAAAGTAGTTGGAAAAGCAACTAGCCTCATACTAGAACAGGGAGCGTCTACAGCATGAAGCATCCTTGAATCCCTTATTATATACAGAAAAAAATCTTAAGTGGTAGGATTAAACATTAGACTTTAAACAACTTAAAAGTCAAAGTTTATTGTTAGTCACGTTGAAATAAAATATATATTTATAAAAACTTTACAAATATATAAATTGCAATATACAAAGTTCCTATTTTTACAACCAATACGCGCAAATAAAAGCCATTAAAAAAAAGAATGCCATCTAAAAATGTAAAGTTAAGCCCCTCAAAAAGCTTCCCGCCGCCGAAAACCGTACACCCTGGCACCACACTCTAATAACATACATTGTAAGAACAATATACGATGCTAATACGATGTCATAACGTTTCAATTTGCCGGCACATTTCCTAAATATTCCCACGACGGTGAATTTATATTAGACGCTGCGCCCCAGCTGCGCATGAACGCTTTTATATAAGGCGTGACATTCGGTTTATGACAACATGTTGGGTCCTTGCTGATTGCATTGTCTATATTAATTTGTTAGGTTTTTTTCGTGCCTCTCTATGATGGACTATACACTGACGGACTAATAAACTGCATCAGTGTTCAACACGCACTTACCTTTGAAAATAACATTTTAACCAAGTATTCCAACTTTTTATACAAATTTAAATTGAAACCTATAGTTTGGTTCGTTAACTTCATAACAGCGTAGTATCATTATCCCTAAGTGTATGTTTGTATACTGGAAAGGGCCATTCAATTTCTTTAAACAAAAATTTTTATGCAGTTTCTTTGTCTGGGGGTATACTAATAAGGTAGTCTCTACTACCTTTGCAGTCTGGGTTATGCTAACGGTTTCATCCACGTGAGGTAACTTCTTATAAAACTTTGGATAAAAAGTATCCTATATAATAATCATGATAACAAACTATGTGTGAACGAAATTTCAATCAAATGAAGTGTATTGCCTTAGGTGAATCTATTTAGTATTGGCCTCAACAAAATGATATCATACTAATTAAAAATTCCACTTTAAATTGTACTTTACTAAATGTCAATTACTGTAAGACTATTGTATTTAATTATATTATTCAATAAATACCATTACATCTATCGGATGTCTACTTTGTGAGCTCTCAACATATTGAGAAAAACATTTCACAAATCCATTCTATGGTTATGGCATGAGAAGTGTAAAACAATAGACAGTCAAAAATTTTAAAAATTGTTTTGTCAGCTTCTGCTGCTCTTATAAAGTTTGCCCATATTAGTTTTACTTCAATATCTATAAATTTACAGACATCAGCCTATTCAAATTTTATTACATGTATAGATGTTTCCTGGGGGGCTAGACAAGTGGCAGTCGTTTCTATTCGTTCTGACGCTAACGCTTAAGCGTTTCTACTTGTCAAATGCTCAGTCGATTAGAACGATAAAAAAAAATTACGAGAAGTTGTCTATGGATTGCTCTAAGGGCCTATACATGTGGCATCAAATTTAAGAGAATTACATTCATTTACGACTAATTTTTTGGACCTAGAGTATCGCACTTGAAATTTGTAGCCAAGTGACATTATTTTTAACAGACTTCAAAAAAGCAGGTTCTGTATTCGACCGGCATATATGTTTGTATATCCGCGATTTTCAAAAACTACTGATCCAATTTGGATTTTTTATTTTTATTTAAATGCATATTTTGCAAGGAAGGTTTTAGTATATTTTATATTAGGATTTGATGAAGATCTTTGGAGATAGCCAATGGAACTCATCAATTTATTACTAACAGCAAAGGACTCGCGATCGTTGTGATTGTAAGCCTATGTATTGTTTTCACCATTACATTACATAACATCACTCCTCTAAGCTTTAAATAAAAAGCACAGGCATGGAGTAAACCCTCATTAAATTACAAACATTTTGAACTCGGTTTTACTTTTTGTAAAATAAGTTTTTAATAGATTTCGAAAGGAAACGTCATCTAATACAATTTTTTTTTTAGAATCCGTAGTCAAGTGGCACTGTTTGACAGAAGAAAACGCTTGCGAGCGTCTGAACGAAACGCTCGCTGAGCGAACGCAGACACCTTGTAGATAACTCTACAAAATGACCTTTGTGAATCAGCTGGTGAAGTGTTTTGGTATATTTTGTGATGAAATGTTTGTGAATTTTAATACTTATGTATTAAACTACACTCGCTTAAATTATTATGGGCTGCGCATAATGAGGAAGTGTTGGCTTAGGCGTCAGAAACGAAATTCTTCACGTCGATGTCTGCGGTTTCACCCGCGTCTCCAGAGTAAAAAGTAGCTTTTTCCAGGGTCTCCGCTATCTCCATACCAAATTTCATTCAAATCGGTCTAGCCATTCACGCGTGATGCCTTGACCAAGGGAAATAGGATATAGATTCATTTTTATATATATAGATGCACAATTTATTGTTCCGGGTGGTGTGATTCTATAAGCAAACATTTAATAAGATTTGTCTGGAATTCCGTGCTCATGCATCATTGCGAGGAACTAAAGAAAGGAGTAAAGGTAAGTTTATTATTGTTTACATTTCTTATCGTCTGTTATCTCCCAAGTCTCAGACAGAGTATGGTCCTATAGTAGAAAAAAGCCTTACTACCTACCGTTCAAAAATAAACATTACCACAATTATTATAAGTAAATCAAAGTTATGTAAAAGTACTATAATTATAATCTTTATAGAATACACAAATTCTTGCTCTTCAATGCCAGCTTGACCAACCATCGAAGTCACACTAATAATGGCCACCACCCTTACTTCTACAGCAGTTAAAGACTGCTGCTGCTGTTTGGACCACCTGCATGCTGCCTTAGCATGCAACAGACACTGGTGCCCAAATATTTTTTTTATTCATTTTCCAATCAGCCCAATCGTAAATAAAGACGACTTTTATAACCTTAAACTTATTGTTGTCGAATAGAAAGAAAGCGGTTCTTTTATGGGAATGCATACAAACACAATACATACAATAATTGCTCATAATGTGATAGTGCCAGTAGTGGCGATATTGAATAAAACACTTTTGGTCGGTGGCTCATCTTTGGCCTTTATATGAATCCTACCAAAACTGAAAATTGCTCTGCACTAGCACGTATTCTCGGCTCTAATTACTAAACAATAACAAAAACGAAGTCCCTAATCATATCATGGTCATTGTATGATCCAAATAAATTAGTTTTAAACCTGCTGCAAATACTTTAAACTTTCGCGGTTTGCACCGAAGTCAATGGGACTATCGTTTTTGCGGTCACCAGTTGGCGCCACTGTTGAGTAAGTCCTGTGAGTCAACAGAAAAACAGCTCAAAACTCTGCAATATATACTTTTAATAGACATAGATACGATGTAGTGAACTCGCTGTAGATACTAACTAGTTACTACAACTAACTTTGAATGAGCTGTTTTTAAGGCCCACTTATTTGGCACCTATTCTTGGCTTTTATGACAAAACAATAACATGTATTGAGCTATAAAGTATATCTGCCTAAATTCATCAGGAATGGCACAATATTTGCAATAATATTTGCAATAAAAATCAATAATTTAAAGTAAATTACCATAAAAATGCTCGCAGTGAAAGATCTCTTACATTTGATATTTCTTGAGACCTTGCTCCACACTAGCGCATCCTAGCGGCGAATTCAAGTGCGGTAGCCCTCATTGAGGTGTAAGTAATAAACTACTTACGTAGTATTGTATTATCTTTGCTACTATTGCAGAGCGATCCATAGACAACTTTCTGTATTTTTATCTACCGTACGAATAGAATGAGCGTTCGAGACATCAAAAGCCACTTGTCTACCAAAAATTGAATCGCTAACGCTGAAGCGTTCACACAAATAGAAACCAAAGAGAATATAATACGAAATAATAGAAAATAGAAACGTCGGACTTTTTGGTGGGCTTTCAAAAAGGGTATAAAATAGTTTGTGTAAAATATTTTTATTTAATTTTTAGTTCAATATTACAGTATATTTGTACATAATTATCTGTAGATTAGTGTTTAGTTCGGTTAAGAAGAGACGGGCTGCGGATGGACTAAGTCAACCTTTAAAATTCAGTTGGTGATGGTATTCAAAACACTCCAATTAAATGGAAACAAATATGTTTATGTTCGTACCTACACATCACCAAAGAACCTCTTTCTTTCTATTTCACAATAATAAGTAAGTTAAGTTTATAAAATTCGTCTTTATTTAGGACTAGCGGCCCGTCCCGGCTTCGCACGGGTAGCCTATATTACTCAGGGTAAATGTAAATTTCCGATGGTGAAAGAATTTTTTGAAATCGGCACAGTAGTTTTTGAGTTTATTCATTACAAACATACACACAAAAATACAAATCTTTCCTCTTTACAATAGTAGTGTAGATGTAGATTGGGCTGATTGGAATACAAATAAAATAAATTTGGGCATAAGGCAGCATGCAACAGGCACTGGTGGTGGTCCGAACAGCAGCAGCAGTTTTTAACTGCTGTAGAAGGAAGGATGGTGGCCATTATTGGTGTGCCAGAAAGCAAGAATTTATTGTGTGTATTCATGGTGTATTCTATAAATATTATAACTATAATCTTTTTACATAACTTTGATGTACCTATAATAATTATTGTGATAATGATTACACGAGATTTTTTGGAGTGTTATCCTACTATATAATATTATGAATACGAAAGTGAGTTTGTTTATTTGTTACGCTGTCACGATATAACGGCTGAAGCGATTTGTTTTAAATTTGGTACGGAGATAGATGGAAGCTTGAAGACAGGCTTATTTTTTATCCGGGTCCGTTAGTAGTTCTCTTGGAACGCATATGAAACCGCGGGAAACAGCTCGTAATAACTATTATGAATAACTACTATATGATATTTGAAAATAAAAATAAAAGGCTTTCTGAACACAGAATATAAAATATTTATCTTTTAATTAATTAAATGTTATTAAGAAATCAAACTACTGAGCAGTGCTCTACCACGAAGAAGGTTATTTTGGCTTTCCTCGAAAGACGTGCAGCATTCAATATAGGGGTCATCATCCAGGCCCTCTGTGGGTATCTAGAATCACCTAAAAAATAAAACAGACATTGGAATAGGGGTGGAGGATGAAACGCACTAAGCTGGCGCATCACTAAGGTACCACCGCGTCGCCCGCCAACGGTCATTCATCATATTGGCAGAGGTTCAGTAGGTGAACAAGGCAAAATTCGCGCGCTCGAACAATGTGTTTTATACTAGATTGTACCTTAAAATTTAACTACGACCGTGCGTGAACTCATTTACCCTGAGCTACACATCTAAACACTTGTAATACACAGCAAATTATTCCTGAACGTTCGGTAGTAAGGATTTCTCCATTTCTCCTACTATAGGACCATACTCTGTCTGAGACTTGGGAGATAACAGACGATAAGAAATGTAAACAATAATAAACTTACCTTTACTCCTGTAACACTACCTGTTATTTATAATTACTGAAATGATTCCGCCTTACTAATAAGTCTATGGATAAGTCTTAAATTGTCTGTGTTTGTATTTTAATATCCAAAGAGAATAAGGATAAGTGTCTATGGCCCCTGTAAAGGAATGAGGAGCTTCTCCCGCCAATTTGGGGATTTTTGACATTGACAGAGAGACTCCTGGTTACCGACTAAGGTGGGTGTTAAACTATCTTATTTTCTGTTTTTATTTAATATGTGATGATGATGATACTATAATTACCTGATACATTAATTGAACATTGTTATTGCGCTGATTGTGATTTAATTAAACCTTGTTGATTGTGTTATGATTTGTTTTGATTCTGAGAACCCCTTCTGAGGTCTATTACATCTCAGAAGTGGGATTAAGACAAGTAATTGCTTGTAATAACCACCCCACAAGCTCGACATTCCGACAATAATATTGGGAATAAACTCATTTGAATGTAATTTGTATATTCGATTGTTGTAAAGTACAGAAAACCATCACAATAACAATGTGGAATTAAGAAAGAACGTGAGAATAGAGATTGTGTTTAGATACATTATGAACCACAAATACTTCATCAGACAGTGTGCATATCCATCATCTATAGTAAAAATCATAAATTGTTTGGCCAAAATAGGGAATTTTGTTTAACCTTGAAACATTTTCCTTTCTGTTAAATAAATTTATCATCTGAGAAATAGTAATAAAGTGAAATACATGGTAACAATAACTTACATCAACTAACTTACACTACAAGAGAATAATTAATCATAAATAGTATCTTATTCTTGACTAAAAGGACATAATAATATTCATAATTATACTATTATAGAGAGAAGATAGATTATTGATATATATAGATTGATAGATTAATATATATATATCCTATCATGAAAAGTTATAACAAAGTAAATTACATGTATGGGGTAATAAGTTCTATCAACTAATCAATACTCGATGTACAAAAAAATGGTTAATCTTAAATGTCAACTTATTCATAACTAATAGAACAAAATACATGAAAAAAATATTTTGAGTTACAGAAAAATGAGCAAAAGAATGATCAAACAATAGATGAAATTAGGTCAGAGGCTAGTGAACTTATTAAGAAAAACCAAGAATCAAATAAGAATCGATATGATAAACATAGAAAGGCGGCTAAGCAATATAAAGAGGGGGATCTTGTGCGAATAGCTAGGGCTATTGTAACAGGGCCGTATCAGTCGAAAAAGTTAGAATCCAAGTGTCAGGGTCCTTATCGAATTAAAAAGATTTTACCTAATGATAGGTTCCTCGTAGAGGACACTCCTCTGACTCGAAAAGGTGTTAAATATGAAACAATTGTGGCTATTGATAAAATATTCCCATGGTTAAGTTTTGATGCCCCTACTTGCTCTTCCAGCGAAGACAACGAAGATGAGAGTGATAATTATGAGTAGTAATGTTAGGATTGTTCTTGTTTTATTGTTGACTTTATTATTGCCTAGAATTTTATTTGTTTTAAAAGGAAAATAATTCATTGTACGTTAATCTGACTATAGCGAATTGAGGAAAAGATACGAATTATTGTCGCGTAATCTCTAAATATATAATTATTAACACCAATAAGTGATAATGATCTCATTAGAGAATAATAGTGATAAACAGTGAATTAAAGTAGTGTGTTCAGTTGACTGGGATACGAACTTTCCAGCCATAACTGACATACTGCAACAAAGTGAGGGTATTTTGAGTGACGAAATACCGCAGTCGCGTGCAGAGTGGGTGAAGGAAGTAACCCTCAGATCGCACACGGCTATAATTAAGATGTTAGGCCGAGTGAGGGTGTTCTGAGCCGGGCAAGATTGGTGAATGGATTCGCCGCCCATGATTGGCTCGGAATACTGCAGCCAAAGGCGATGTAAAGACCAAGGAAGCGGTTTTCACATCGACAGGCTATAGAATAGATTAAACGACACGAGTAAATCGGATAGGGAAGTAAATATAACCAAATACTACTTATACTTTAGGATTGATTGTAATGGTAAAATAATTATTATAAGTAACGAAGGGACTCGTTATAATAGGATGGCCGATTGTAACACTACCTGTTATTTATAATTACTGAAATGATTCCGCCTTACTAATAAGTCTATGGATAAGTCTTAAATTGTCTGTGTTTGTATTTTAATATCCAAAGAGAATAAGGATAAGTGTCTATGGCCCCTGTAAAGGAATGAGGAGCTTCTCCCGCCAATTTGGGGATTTTTGACATTGACAGAGAGACTCCTGGTTACCGACTAAGGTGGGTGTTAAACTATCTTATTTTCTGTTTTTATTTAATATGTGATGATGATGATACTATAATTACCTGATACATTAATTGAACATTGTTATTGCGCTGATTGTGATTTAATTAAACCTTGTTGATTGTGTTATGATTTGTTTTGATTCTGAGAACCCCTTCTGAGGTCTATTACACTCCTTGCTTTAGTTCCTCGCAATGATGCATGAGCACGGAATTCCAGACAAATCTTATTAAATGTTTGCTTATGGAATCACACCACCCGGAACAATAAATTGAGCATTTCTCATATTTCGTCCAGACATCGATGTAATGAATTTATTTTCTGGCCCCTAAGCCATATTTCTTCATTATGGGCCATAATCATTTAAGCGACTGCATTTTAATATTATAATTCACAAACAAGTCACAAAATATACCATCACACTTCAACATCTGATTGACAACCGCCATTTTGTAGCGTTCAGATGCTCGCAGCATAGACTAAGTCGATTCCTTCTGTCAAATAATGCCACTTGTCTACCAATTTGAAGTACGAAACGCTAGATCAAATAGCTATTCGTTACCTAATGTCATTCCCATACATTAAGCGTTAGCGTTTTGCCACTTGTCTAACCCCCCTGTGCAGACAAAGCGAGCAATAAAAAATTGCAACACTAAATTGCATCTTTGTAAAGCAAAGCATCTTTCAAGATACGTGGTGTGGTTTAAAATTTATTTTCAAGTACTTAACTTCTGGGTGCCATAAAAGAGATCTTTTGTGATACTTTACTTTTCGCTATCTCCGAATAAATCCTACACAATTGAACACGAGCTGTGCCAGTTTATCTACTGATAACATAAAGGCACAAATACTCCACACAATGGTGGTAGTTACGTCCTTTTATATTTTAAACTGTCTATTGTGGCGGGAGACACATCGTGCCGCCATGTTGTGCGTCTCATTGTTATACAGCTAGTAAGCCGTTGAAGAATATTCTGGTGGACAGTCTTGTTCAAAAACATCGATGTTATAGTTTTTTCTATGGGATAAAATGTATGAGATGTTGTTACTTAAATTGAGATTCATGAACTAAGTAGCAATGCATTTTTCACGCTACTATAAATTGGCAAAACTAGTTCATTAAATGGCAACTCCCGACGGATATTCTTGGGTTTTTTTTTGTAATTAAGATCAGGGCATAAATTTACTATCAAATAAAATTACTCTGTTTTTCTAAATTGCTATAAAAATAAACATAAGTTATGATTTCATTTTCTCCTCTCTTGTAGAAATAAGTTTATTCGTATAACTGTATGATGAAAAAAACTTGCTAACATTATCGGTCCCTATTATCGTTTTGTATAATATTTTGTTTATTTGTCATGGTGTCAATAAATGTTTTTAATTAATGAGCAGGAAAACCGCTGAACCGGTTTGGATAAAATTTGGTATGCTATCTATTTAGAGGACTTCGGACACGGTTATATGCTTTTTATCCGAGAGCGTAAAGTAGTTCACTCAGGACGCGGGTGAAGCCGCGGGAAACAGCTAACATACGCATAAAACCTTGCTTATTGATACTGCACGTAGGGATACAGCAGAATTCTATCATCGAAAAAAATTTGGACAATTATTGTAATTTAAAATAAATAATTAATTTTATTCAAAACTTACCGCTGTTTTTTGCAAAACTATAGTCCGTTTATGCCTTCAAGCCGCTGGTTGATATCTGCCGATGTTTGGAGACCTGTACCTGACCATCACTTGTATCGTACCTGTAGACAGAACAGCTGTATAATTTCTGGACATTATGATTAATTTATGTGTCGTGGTTGTCCAGTGATTAAGGCACCTACTTCTCATATACGGGTGTGCGGGTTTAAAACCAGGCAATATGCCAATGTGAGTATATCTTAAGACATCACTGACTAACGGTGAAGGAAAACACCGTAAGGAAACCTGGACATAAAAAGTCGGAAATCGCCAAACTGCCTTGAGCAAGCGTGGTGATCAATGCCCATGCCGTCTCTGTATGAGAAGAGGCCTGTGCCGGCAGTAGGACAATACGTAGGCTGATGATGATGATGATTATCTGGAATGACAAACGTACATTACATTCCGGGTGAATCCGTGTAAAACTGCTACCTACAGCAAACACTAGGCCTAAATACCACTTGAACAATATTTCAAGCCTATTTGCACGAACCGTATGATTTAAGGCCAGGTCCAGCTTATCTTAAGTTGATAAACACGAGCGGTACACGCGACGCTTTGTCCCTAGCTGCGATCTATCAACGTTCCCTGAGCGTTTGTTCAGCGGTCGTTTTCTATTGTTACGGGGATTTTATTTTTATAGCTTTGCTTTTAGGTCTGGTCTTTATTTGATGGTTTATTTTTAGATTGCGGGATTATTACAGGAAGTACTGGACTAATCTATAATGTAAAATGCTTTGTCCTGAATGACTGATGGATCAACGCACAGCCTAAACCGCTGATCGTAGAGACCTGAAACTTGGAGAGTGTTCTTTGTATGACGTAGGCATCTTATTAGAAAGGATTTTCTGAAATTCTACTCTTAAGGGGGTGAAAAAGGGGACAAAGCTGAAACCATGTCATTTTTAATTTGAATTCGTATAGACCACGCGGGCGAAGCCGCTTGCAGAAAGCTAGTTCGATATAAAAAACGGGTGGAGAGTTAAAGAAAGTTGAGTAGGACATAATATTTTTTTTATATAACAACTTAGAATAGAATAGAAAACATTTATTCGATAGTAGACACAATACAACACAGAACATTGACAGAAGTATACACAAGAAAAATAAGTAATACAATTAAACAACATAACATAGACGACACTATTTTTATTTTCAGATGGGAAATCATCAAATGACTCCTCACGCCATGGGTAGGGCGGGCGTGTCAAACTCTTACTGCCTAAATCCCATGCATGTTCCTTCCTCAGCCCTTTTTATACCAGAGGCGTGGTAACTCTTTCGAACATCTCGCAGCCCATAGATGACACTCTGCGCTGAGCCGAATGGGTTACCACCTACCAGTAAATTATTTATTTGTGTATTATAATATAACTAGCTTCCCGCCAGCGACCTCGCCCGCGATATTTTAGCTAATAGATACAAAAACTTGACAAATTTTATACTAAAACCTTCCTCATTAATCACTCCATCTATTAAAAAAACCGCATCAAAATCCGTTGCGTAGTTTTAAAGATTTAAGCATACATAGGGATATAAGGACAGAGAAAGCGACTTTGTTTTATACTATGTAGTGATTTCTAATAGATTACTGCTGCAAGCCGGAAAAACAATTAAATCTAAAAAACAATTTACTAATTTAAAGCTGCATTTGATACTAAACAACTGTAGGTAGAATTTACGTCAGTTTTTTTACCACAGAAACTTATATTCCACACAAAGCTTCGCATATTCCCTATGGAGCGACTTCCACGAATATGTGTAGTTTAGCTAACAAACTCTAACTAATTATATCCCTAACTACTTAAGAGAACAGTTTATTAACGCTTGCTATATTGAAATTCTTAATGCACTCTCAAAACTTATTAGTTATTTTAAGTTTTCCGTAGAATGGTGCATCTGTTGCCGCATAGATAATGCATAGTTAATACAATATCTAAGAAAAAATCATAATTAATACTGAAACTTGAAAAAAACTATTAAATACTTCATCATCGTTATTTTTTTGGTCCTACCATCATCATCATCTGCCTAGCCTTTTCCCAACTATGTTGGTCGGCTTCCAGTCTAAACCGGATGCAGCTGAGTATCAGTGTTTTACATAGAGCGACTGCCTATCTGACCTACACAACCCAGTTACCGGGTAACACGGTACCCCTTGGTAAGACTGGTTGTCAGACTTTCTGGCTTCTGACTACCCGTAACGACTGTCAAAGATCTACAAATGACAGCTGGGACCAACAGCTTAACGTGCTTTCCGAGGCACAGAGGAGTCTCACTATCACATAGATGGTAACCCATCCACGGACCGACCGCGCCAAGCGCAGCTTAACCTTTGAACGGTCAAATCGAGCGGCTGTTACTTAGCCACGACCTCCTCTTGCTCCTTTTTTTGTCCTACCAATCCTAATAATATTAAATGTGAAAATGAAGATACACACGAACAAAGACATAGCATGTTGCAAGGAGCATGGTAGACCTCTTGTTCACAAAATAACTGAAAAATATATTTAATTTGGGGTGCATTAAAACAAACCCCACTTAGAGCCAAGTTTACCGACTGATAGTTTCGTAATCGATCCGTTAAAGGAAAAGGTTATTTAACCAGGAACCTGGAATTTTCGTGATACCCACTTCTACTTTTAGTCTGGTTTCGTAATCGACCGTTTCAGGAATCAAAATCTCAAATAATACGTCACCTATCAAAAGTTGAAATTTAGAAGTTATGGTAAACAGCTGTTTTAAGTTAATCGGACCGTTATCTTGTCGATGAACTTGGACCTTATAGTTAGAACAACACCCCACACTTACAGTTTTCCACCCTGGACAGTCTAGTCTTAACTCGTTTTCTTGCGTATATTTTTTACCACGACATAAGCATTTCTTGACACATTTATTTCCAACTACAAAAAAGAAATAGAAAAATATTTTCTACTAAAATGTTCAGAAAGAAAATATAAACCGCTTCAATATAAATACAAGAAAAACTACACAATTTCTGCTGTTCGATGTGAAAGGCCATTAATAGGTTATTACAGCCGAACCCTCTTCGCGCTAACGTGAACGACTCTAATGAAAAAGTAATTGAGCTTAGTGCCGACATATTCTGCTTAGTGACGTCACAGCAGTTTCAAGATAAAGCGGTTTATTGCTGAAACTTACATTTTAGCAAATGTCATTTTGATATCCTGTATCTGTGAATAAATTGTAATGGGGAAAGCTAAACATTGAATACATTCACATGTTCCTTACCAGATGATATATCACATTACCGTATACACTATATAAATGTGAAAAGAAAAGCAGCATAAGATATTCGGGAGTTTTTGCCAATCCCTATCGGTAAACGGCGTGAGTTTCTGTGTGCTATTGAGAAACAAAATACATGATGACAAACAAAAACGTGTGTTGAACAAGAAGCTAAGAGATTATAATAAGAAGAAGGACAGCTGTGTTTCTGTTTCTCGGTCAAGGTTTCAGAGCTTTTTAGGAGATTGCAATCAAGCAAGACACGCTACGTGTTTTCGACAAATACAACGTAGGTACTATCGCGGACACTCCCGCCTGACTACCACTATGTTCATTTTGGCTTGCACTCAAAAAATAGAAGCGATCTCTAGCGACCTCATTGACCTTGAATAGACAAATGAAAGAACACACTGCAAGGTAATTGAAACAGATATTGCGTGTATGAAAGAGAAAATAAGGGGGCGTGGCTAGGCGCTGTCGCAGTATTCAGGCAAAAAAAAAAAGTGATCAGGCAGCAAAGGCCGCGGTAGTACATACAACGAAAACTGTTGTACTAACTAAAATATATGTTATCTGCGACACCTCTTTTTTGTTATTATCTTTCGGAAATATCAACATCAAGATACAACTTGGCCGAAAAGAAATAGTATTTTTTTCTTGTGATATATAAGCTGTTTTATTTACCTACTAGCTTTTGTCTGCGACTTCATCTGTGTAGAGGAATTGTATCCAAATACCTAGATAAAAAGTGTCCGATGTGTTAATTCACCAACTATGTGTGTACCAAATTTCATGTTGATGTCAAAGTTAGGATACATATGAATGTCAGTTTATTTGTTACGCTTTGATGGTCAAATGGCTGAACCAATTTTTATTACATTTAGTATGAAGATAGATGGGATACTTGAGACTATTACTACTACTATAGGCTAGGCTTTTTATCTGGTTGCACAAAGAAGTTCCTTCTGACAGCAGTTAGTGCTTAATTACATTAAAAATATAAATCACTAGCGGCCCGGCTTCGTACAGGTAGCCTATGTTACTCAGGGTGAATGAAGCTTTCCAATGGTGAAAGAATTTTTAAAATCGGCACAGTAGTTTATGAGTTTATTCATTACGAACATACACACAAAAATAAAAATCTTTCCTCTTAATAATAGTAGTGTAGATGACGTAACATTATCAAACAAAAACACGATTGTTCTGTTCGACGTCAACAATAGATCAAGTATAAGTACCTCACCGCTTGCTTTCAATTTGGCAAGATAATGGACGATTTCAGCTAGGATCCTCCGCTGAACAAGCTGGAAGATTTGCATAACAACCAGTAGGATTTGTTACCGGAGACTGATGGCCAATCTACTGGTGATTTACGACTGACAAATGTTGTTGGACATCCCTAATTGCTCAGTAGAACGTCTGCTTTGATTTGGTGCAAACCATGAATGGAATTGGCTTTTAACGATAGACTCAACTTTGTATTTGAAAAGTCTAAATACGTGGAATTGCTTTTCATACTCCCAAAATCTTTAGAACTGGGTTGTGGAGATCAGATAGGTAGGTGTTCCATGGTCAAACACCGGTATTCAGTGGTGGGAAAAAGCTAGGCAGATGATTGATTAAGCTATGCAGAGCACTGACTACCACCTACGTTATTAAAAAAATATTATTACATTTATAACTAGCCTAATTTTATAGCAACCCATTGTATACCTAAACACTTATATGAATAGGCTATTTCTCCATATCAAAATCAACCTAAAACATATTCCTAATGTAAGCAGTATTGAGCTCTCATTGCAAGATAAGATAATGAAAAACAACACTTTTGCCGGGCAATAAAACGGGCAAGCAGGCAACAATCGGGCATAAGTAGAACACGGACACAGCGTGGCATAAATAGAAGGTGTATAGTTCGTATCAAAACAAGGCTTGGTATTCTTATTCTGTTCAATAACACACTTCTATAATAATGCTATAAAACTTTGCTGGATATAGTATTAGTTTGTTTGTACGTAACTTTATATCTAGAAGTAAGTACTGGACCGGTAGAATTTTCCTATTTTTTTTTGTCTTGGACATATATTCGTAATAAAGGTTTTTTTTTCATAACTAACAATCTAGATATATAAACAAAAATCAATTTTCGCATGTATAAAAAATCATAAGAACAGGTATAATTTTAAAACGGCACAACATTTTTTTTTGTTTTTTTATTGTTGTTTTAACAGAAAACAGATTATATTATAGAAACCAAAGATTATATTTTTGGAAAATATAAAAATTGCCGGGCCGGGTTCAGCTCCTATTTATTAAAATAATATTTAGTATAATATAGGGGCATATTTTCTTAATTGATAAATATTATTATAAACCTTTTTATTAAGTTTCAAATTCACAACTTGGTTATAAGTACAATAATACAGCAATAAGATTCAAGCAAATACAGTACAAAACGCTAGTATTAAACCAACCACAAGTATAATAACAAAGGGTTCCAGTATCGACACCGGTTAAAGTTAAATTACGCTAAAAGTTGCAGATGAGTTACTGCTTCAAGTGCGGAAAAACAAAAATAAAGATGGAAAAATATTCGCCAACTCCCGGGAGGAGTTGTGAAACTGTTGCTGTTATGTGCAACTAGCATTTGCTCGTGGGTTTGTCTGAGCTAAAATATTTTTGTGTCTTTTATGAAAAACTTTATCATACATTTTATGAATATTTTCTTAATTTACCTAATCTCTATAGCTTAACGGTGATGGACACGTGAACTTATAAGTCTGAAATCGCCAATCCACGTTGTGCGATTGTGGTGATAAATGCTCATGCCTTCTCTGTATAAGAAGAGAGGCCTCTGCCCAGAAGTGAGGTAGTAAATGACCTGATGATGATATTAGAAAAAAAAAAGCTATAAACGCGTAGCTTAAATTATTTGTCTTGTCTTGATGTATGAACAATGAAACTAGACTGTAAAAAATTTAAAAGTATCCGCCGAAAAATGTGGTTTTGCGCTTTATACGCTAAATAGTGTGATTTAAAGATAATAACAGATGGTACTTGAATTCGTAAAACATTTTTTTTTGTGTTCAAATATTTTGCTGTAGGGAGTTTATGACAGAGCACATCTTAGTACCGCCTAATGATGCAAATTGGAAGAAGTCTTGTTTCTTAAAATTCTTCTATAGATAAATAGTTATATTACTGCATTAAAACGAAATGAGAAAATAATTTTCTAAGAAGCACAAAAAATCGCTTTGGCATTTGTCCTAAAGTAATCCTATATATTTTAGTTGCTCATTTTTTTTATAAAAAGTGGGAGCCTGCCAAAAATTACCAAATAATTGTATTTTCTCAAAAATATTTAAGCAACGAAATTATAAGCCTTTTAACTAATAAAAGCTTCGCGTAACGATCTGGAACGACCACATAATACGACTGTAATGGTCTACATCCAAAACCACACACCATGAAGTTTTGAACCCACCAGTGTTGGAGCGGGATAGCACTCTCCATTCTGTATACCTGTCCTGCTCTAGCAACGTAATGGTTGTGGTTTTTATAACTTTACAGGCTGACATTATATTGCTTGTAATATTTTCATGGCAAATGCTTATTATCTTTGCATCTATACATATAAAATGCTTCGTCCTGAATGACTAACGGATCAACAGCCTAAACCGCTGATCTTAGAGACCTGAAACTTAGAGGGTGTTTTCTTTCTATGACGTAGGCATCCAATAAGAAAGGATTTTCCGAAATTCTACCCTTAAGGAGGTAAAAAAGGGAGGAAAGTTTGTATGAAATCGTTATTTTTAATTTGAATTCATATAGCCCAAGCCGGCGAAGCCGCTGGTAAGGAATAAATAGGTTACGGTTTTCTTCGTTCATAATATGAAGTCTCTTAATTTTATTGCAAAAAATAACAGAGAACTTAACAAACTTTCACATTAAAGGGACTACATTTTCATCGTCAACTCTTCTGTCTCCCACAGCTAAACTAAGGCTTCTTCTCATACAGAGAATAAACCAGTTCTGGTTACTCTTGCATTAGAGTAATTGCCAATATTTAATTTGTATGTATGATATGGTTTTTTCACGAAGATTTTCCTTTTCCGTGGATAGATTTTTTCTTACCTACTATGTTAGGAGAATGGCCACTCATTCAAAGACCGTGGCTAGCGCAGCTTAACCTTGCTATTCTGTCAACCCGCACGGCTGTTACTTAGCTACGAATTTGTTTAAATATATATTAATGTCTACATGGTACCCCTATGTATAGTATCTGATATATTAAAATTAAATAGGATCCAGTCAAAATTCGTATCGAAAGACCAGTAAAATAGATATGTGTGAAATAATTAAATGCCAATCGTTGAACGCAGACAGGTGTATTTGCGGCCTGCGCTCTGTGACTGACATACGTCTATCGCGCGCTAGCGTTAAATTCAATTAATATTGATATAAAATTCTCACTGATTGAAATGATTGGCTTCGTAGATGAGCTGTAATTGTTAATTCATTAAGATAATCTTTTGTTTTAATGTACACTGTGAATTTGGTCAAGTAAAACCATTTATTTTATAACATAAATTAATACGGTGTTTTTTTAATATTATTATGAAATGCTTTTAGTAGTTTTTCTTTATTCATTATATTTTTTTTTGTTCGGGCCCAGATTGTGTGTTTTTTGGAGTTTCTAGCAATCCCAATTTTTTTAGAGTAAAGTAAGTATATTTGAGCATGCGATATTATGATTTCATGCCACGAAAAGGAAGACAGTCCCACTAGACTACTGTATCGATTCAAATCGATTACTTATTCGAGTCTCACTCGATATTCGGAATGATTTACGCGTAGCATGTTGTGAGCTAGCATATTTAAATAATGCGATACCAGTGTGTCTGTTCAAGTAATATAATATGAAGTATCGTCGCTTCCATATTTATGAAGAACTTTCGATTTTATGACAATATGCTGAGGATTTATGTTTTCTTTTGTGGCGTCTTGATATAAAAATATTCTTTTCTTTAAACTAGTTTTCATAAAATACATAATGAATACTTCATTTTGTAGAATTATAACAATGTCAATAATGTTATAGAGTTTTAGTGAACCCGATAGACGTTGCACTTTACCAAAGTTTAAATGAAAACGATAACATTTACCCCGTCCAATTGTATTTTCAAACCGTCCAGGGACCCATTCAAATATACATACAAAATCTCATCTAAATGGTCAAGTCGTTTAGGAAGAGGTAGATGATAAACACGCGTATAAAAGAAGAATATAATAAAAAGTATTTTTTCTTATGAGCGAAAAGGCTCAGTGACATATACAAAATGAGTGCTAAATTAGATAGAATATATCAATGTTTCATTTCATGTTTTTCTATTTTTATTGAATTTTCTTGTGCGTAGCCAAATACCAGTGTTTTACACAGAGCGATTTGACCTCCACAACCCAGTCACCGGGTCACACGATACCCCTTGCTAAGACTGGTTGTCAGACTTTATGGCTACTAACTACCCGTAACGTCAAAGATCAACCAATGACAACCGGGACCAACGGCTTAAAAAGCTATCCAAGGCACGGTGGAGTCTCGGTATTATGTAGATGGTCATCCATCATAAATCTAATACATTTCTAATAAAAATGTTCACAGAATTGCCACCCGAAGCCATCTCTTATAAATCAAGAAAACAAAACAACAAAAATCAATTTTGAACAACATTTTTTCGTCAACATCAAAAGCCTAGGTGTCGCCTTTACATCACAATCAAAAACAACATATTGGCCGTTATTTCCATAACAATGTTACGCAAAAAAACTCAATCATAACTCGAGTACTCTTGCGGGGGCACAATAAAACGGTATATATGTACTTACTTAGAAAATTCTTTGCTCCACCCTTGTTGGAAATCCTACTTAATCTATATGGTAATAAGATTAAAATTTGGAAGGCAAGCAGACGACTCTTGAGAGATCTCGCGGCGTTATTAACAAAATACAGCAGGTCGGTATGCTTAATACAAAAATATATTCCTTTGTCTACAGTTTTCGGTGAACTAGTGTGATTATGGGGGTTTGCTTGAAAAATTGATTTGTTGGTTATTGCCCTGGTAATGTCTCAACATTCAAGTTTAAGGCTACATTTAAGTGACACTCAAGTTAAAGTTTTAAGTGGTTGGAATATCAGTTATTCTTTTAATTTATATCGTTTTGTTAGATAATATAAGTATGGAATATAACCTAAGTATTGCAATAACCAAAATTAATATCGTTGGTAATAAATCAGAAAGAAACTATGTTTGTCTGTCTGTTATACTTTCGCAAGAAAACGGTTGATCTGATTTCAATGAAATTTGATTTAGAAGAAGATTGAAACCGGGGGAATGACAAAAAGTTTAGCAAGATTTTATCCGGGTGCTTGGAGTAGTTTTCTAAAGAAGTGAGTGAAACCGCGAAAATTAACTAGTTTAATTTTAAATTTAACACTTTGGTTATAAAAAACTAAGATGAAAGCTTTCAAGCTACCTTCAACAATCAGGATTCTAGAGAAAGAAAACTTCTAGCTATAATTATGTTTCCAGTTATACAATTTTCCGACATATAGGTCCTAATAAACCAAAATTTACTAGCAAAAAAAAATCTATCAATACGTACAATCCCTACTGAATCTTCATCCCTCATATAGACAACCTATCAACCCAGTAACAATTTTCACAAAATTCTCAAAGCATTTTTTAATATTATCATCTTAAAACAATTTCTACGTCACACACTTTGGGACAGACAGACAGACTTAATCGTAGTTTTCTTTGTCTCTCAGTTCATATTATGTATTCCCTGAATAAATGTAAATGTTCAACATATTTGCAAGTGTTCCACGTGAACTGCGCTCTTTAATTCCGCCGCCTTCGTTGTGTTACATAAAATTTTCATACGGTATATAGTGCGTAAGTGGTGATAAAAACAAAGAAGTATTATATTTTTTATGTTCGATTTGGGCAAAAAAAAATAAAGAGAAGTTTATAGTAATTTGATGTATTCAAAATTAGGTTCTTATAGAATTACAGTATCAAAATTCAAAAAACGTTTATTCAAATTAGGCTGAAAATCAGCAGCTTTTTGAACGTCAAATTACAAAAGACAGCCCCCAAAATGCCCGCTGTTCACCACTTCCTATGTATTTTAGCTGGGAAGAAGAAGTGGCGCGAAAAACTCCTCAGCAACACATGTCTGTCTGTACTGTTTGAAGAACCATCTTTATACAATATCAATATTAAATATTTGTTAAAAAATATTACATTTAATTAGGTAACATTTTTACACATATTGACTAGCACACTCCCTTAGTAGTACCTATCGGTATATATAAGACTAGCCCGCCACACTATTGCCAACCACTGCAACAAGTCCCAGAGAAATGATTTTAGCTGTCTTGGAACCCGCAACGAAATTAAACAGAAAAAATGTCGGAGAAGTAGGAAAAAACATAGTTTCCACTTCCTTCATATAAAGCACTCACTCAGTATCGATATAGTTAAATATTTGTTAGCAAATTTAATTATACGAAGTGTTCTGTTAATTTTGAAAAGTTGATACGCTGCACTAAAACCTATTGTAACTCTGTAAAACTACCTCGTGTATAAAATAATTTTAGCTCCTTGTATAACAATCTACTATTTTTTATGATATTAAACGGATTTTTGAACATTTTCAATAAGGAGCTGTGGACTTTTGAACAGTCTAAATTTTCAATCGCATACACGACTCAAGTTTGTTTAAAGATAAGGTGAAAAATTAATCTTTACACTATTCTTACTAATATTATGAATCCGAAAGAATCACAGGCAGGAAGAACATATGATATTTTTTATGCAGAAGCGTTAAGTAGTTTCCTCGGGATGTCGGTAAAACCGCGGGAAATAGCTAGCAGAATATAACAAACAGTGGTTGTAATTCTGTCAAACCGTACCTAAGACCAAGATTTTCAGAACAAATTTATTAAAAAAGTCAGACCAAACCAAAAAGCCGACCTAAAAATTACATGACTCCTTCAAAGCCTAAACACATAAACATAATACTTGGGCATACTGCGAGCATTAAGCCGGCTAAGTAAGGGCGGAAGTGACTTCGCAACAGTGTACTTATTGTAAGTACCCCCTCTGGGGAGCAACACTACAAACGTACGAACAAAGACGAAACAAGCTTTGGACACTTTACTTATACATATTACGCTTGTTACCACTAAAGGGTAAGCAAAGTTGTTGGTTAGTGTCAAAGCACTAAGTGAAATTACTTGATAATAACTTTGTGGTGGCACACCTATTGTTGACTACGACGTAGGCGTGCTACGCCGTAGGCATGCTACGGCGTAGGCAGTTCTCCTAGATACGTATAGTGAGGAGGTCGTTGGAGCCCAATTATCTGTCGATCGATTTTTTACATATTTTATGATAGATTTTAACAAAAAAATGTTTTTAATATGTCTCTAAACGAATTAAGAAACTATTGTTATTTAGTATAAAATACAAAAACTCCACTGAAACGTGAGAAAAAAGCATAATCCGATATGAAAAAGTTTTTACTCGTCGCCGTGTCGTTCATTCACGGCTCCCTTGAGCGTGATGTGTGAATTTCAGCTACATATATATCAACCATTACGTCATGTCTGAAAATATTGGAATGAGAAAAAGAAACACTTATTGAACATGTAATGAAATATATTATATATAGATAATAGCTTTCCACCAGCGGCTTCGCCCGCGTGGGCTATATGAATTCAAATTAAAGATGAACCGCTCGACCGATTTTGTGCAAACTTCACATAAACCATCTACTAAATAGTCCAAACAAAGCCTAAACATTTGGTTTGGATAGGTGCCCGTTCTTGAGTTATAAAATTACAACGAAAAGTGGCATTGATTTTTATATATATTGATTATCGATCCACCCTAGTTCACAAGAGCAAATTGTCCAATATATATTCTAAAAATAAGTTTCACATAAGCCTTGTCAATATGAAACAACTCACAAAAAAACAAAATCGGCAGAGCTTCAAGTAATGTTTTTCATTGTTTAGCTGACTGTCGGGGCTTCACCCGCATATCAAAAAACTACTACACACATCCGAATAAAAAAAGACTATAACCGTCGCCAAGCTTCCATCTATCTCTATACCTAATTTCATCCAAATCGGTTCAGACGTTTTACCATGAAAGGGTAACAATCAAAGAAACGAACAAATAAATAAAGTAACGAACAAACTCACTTTTGCAACTATAATATTAAGTTAAGATTTCGTTATCGAAATAAAAAACAAATTCTAATTAAAAAATTGCAAGAAATCGCTTGCCAATCATCTTCTTCTTATCGTGTGGGCTGCAGGTATTGCCAACCTAACAAGCCCTAGTGTCAGAGTTTTCTCAAATCCACCTGACGGCCTCTGACATGGAATTGTAACAACAACTGCCAGCTATCGAGATAGCAGCTGAGGACGACGGCTTAACGTACCTACCCTCCAAAGTACGGGGGTATTACACCACCAACTTCCTGACCCAGGACTGCTTTGTAACATTTTCCAAAATCCACAAAGCGATCTTTGCGACCCTGGAATCGAATCCGAGTCTACGTTGACAGCAGTCGCGTTATGTGACGGCTATACCAACGAGGCATTCCGCTTGCCAATTACGACTGACGTTTCTTAATACAAATAGTTGGAATTGCATCGCCCGACATTGGAGTAGTATAAACACGGTCCACTTAACTTTGTAATAACTCTGTGCTATCGATGTTACCAAACAAGAAATTAGCCAATTTAATATTTTAGAGTGCACGGCTTTAATTCGAGAGGTTTATAGTAATGCAATGGGTGTTTGTCCACGCTTTCTAAGTAGAAGATAAATTATGAGATAGCTTTTTGAGAAGCTCGTGGCTAAGTAACAGCCGCACAGGTCGATCGTTAGAAGATTACGCTACGCTTGGCGCAACCGGTCCGTGGATGGGTGACCATCAATATCATAGCGAGACTCCTCCGTGCCTCGGAAAGTACATTAAGCTCTTGATTCCGGTTGTTATTTGTAGACCTTAGACAGCCGTTACGGGTAGTCAGAAGCCAGAAAGTATGATAACCAGTCTTACCAAGGGGTACCTGATAACTGGGGTTTGGAGGTCAGATAGGCTAGGCAGATGAGTACCGCCTTCACAAAAGATCGTACAGTCTAATACTACGTCATAAGAAGTAAAGCCTTAACTAACATATTTTTTTAATATTGAGTTAAATACATATTTGGAATCAGGAAAAGCTTCTGATTACGAATATGTATTTAAGTCAATATTGAAAAAAAAAATTAGTTACATCACGTTAGACGGCAGTTAATACTACGTCAAAACAATTCCTTAGAAACCATATCTGTCTAGGAATAAACAATTTCTACTATATTCTCTCAGAAATTTCAATAAAGTTGACAATTTAATCAATCTCAACGAGGAATTTCAGTGATGCTACATATGGGGCATTCAATGTCCCCGAACAGATATCTAGGCGCAAATATATTCAAGGAGTTTAATTAAAATAGCCCATTGTTTTTTTTTTATCCATTCCTTTGTGATCGTACACTATCTTCTGATACTTGATCGCAAAGTATTGAGACGTTTAATTATAAAGCTTTTCTGTCGCCGGGTTTTCTTTCGAAGCTAAAAAGGAGTTGAGAGGTTTTTTGTGGAATGTTAGAAGACTGAAGGTTGTTTTGCTTGAGATACAAGATTATTTAATTAAAGAGAAGCTTTTTCTTTTTATCTGTACAAACTGACTGCCTTATTGGTCTAGTGGATCTGACGCGACGGCTGTGAGGTCTCAGGTTTGATTTCTGGAGAGGACTGTTATCGCTTTGTGGATATAAAAAAATCTGGTAGGTCGCGATAATATCCCCCCGTGCTTGTAACGCCTGGGCACTTTAAGCTGTTGTTACAATTCTAGAGATCGATGGGCAGATTTGCAAAAACTGTGACCATAGTATTTATTAGGTATCAACCTACAGCCAACACTATAAGAAAAAGAAGAAATTCTTTTTCTTATAGTGTTGGCATTAGTTGACATTTTCAACCTACGTAAGAATAACTCATGTTGTGAAAAATATTACATAGTCAATCCACCTAACATAGATACATTCTGTACCCACAGTACATAGAATATTCTATCTGGCTCTGCAACATTTATTGATTAAAAAAAAACAATATTAAGAAAAAATTAATCTATTCATAGTAAAGGATCAACACCTTTTATTCTATCATTATCTTAAACTGGAATCCAGCAAATAATTCCAGCGCCTAACGCTCTTACGCTTATGATAAATACAAATGAATTACAGCTCAGGGAACGTACCCATTTGCGCTTTAACAAACAAATATAATTTAATCAAATACAATAATAACTTAATTAAACAAATGTGAGTCAAATTATTTTCATTTGATACACTTTCTGCCTGCGAAATGATAAAAAATCATACTTGTCAATAATACGTAAAAACTTTAGGGGTCTTGGCATATACTACGAGGGGTCACCGAGGGGATGATGGGGTCAAAAAATCCAAAACAATAGGTCACGTAGTATGGGTACGTTCCCTAAGCTAAATATTCAGCGCGAGTTAAATAGATGCGATGACTGGCCATCGCTGCAGTGAGGTCCGAACTAATTAAAGCCTAAATATTTTGATCGTTTCAGCTGCACAAATGGCTAATATTATCAGCATATCATTACGCTTAATTATCCCGGAAGGTATGGCAGAGGAATTTCTATATTAGTTCACCCACATTTTTGCATGTTGCATTGGCGGAGGCCTGCAGATTACACAGTTGTCATTTGTACAGTTATTAAGATTAGTCAGAACCTGAAAGTCTGTGGTTTTAGTATAATACTTATTTTGTAGGAAAAAATCTTGTTTCATAAGACATTACAAAAGCATGCTTTATGTTTTTTTTTTCTTTTTTTTTTTACAGCATATCTATCAATCGTCAATGGTCTAGCGGGCGCATAACGCGACTGCTGTAAACGCGGTCTCGCGTTCGATTCCAGTTCAGGGCCGAGTGTGCTTTGTGGATTTTGTAAAATTTCACAAAGCAGCCCGGAGTCAGGAAGTTGGTGGTGTTATACCCCCGTGCCTGGGAAAATTAAGCCGACATCCCCGACTGATATCTGGATGCAGGCAGTTGTTACAATTCTATGTCAGAAGCCATCAGGCTTATTTGAAACAACATTGACGCTTGACAGGTTAGTAAAACCTGCAGCCCACACAATAAAAATAATGATAAATTATATTTATTTTGTAAGTAGGTTATAAAATAACACTTTTACACGTCAAACATATTTTGGTTTATAGCTAGATAAGGACAGTGTTTCCTATCGGACAGAAACAAACGCAAGGGTCACAAGTCTATTTTAACGTCCAGACATTTAATTACCAAAGAAGATCAAACATCAAAATCTAAAACACTATTTGCAACAAAACAATTAATGTATCACCAAAATATTCACAACCACTCAACAACATTGGCAATTGCATTTCACAATGCAACAAGATGCAAAAAAACCGACAGTGCTTGAATACAATCAGGCTATTAATTCAAGCACTATCAAAGGTGTTTGACTATGCGCCAGCCACTATTTGGCGCCGCCTAACTTTAAATTAAACTAGAGTTGAATAAAAAAATGTACAAAATCATCTACAACCTCAAACGGTCCGGAATTCATGTTGTACGGCACAAAAATTGTAGAATTGATGTTAAGTTGACTTCCAGAAATACTTAATAAAGATGTCGGTTGTACATATATTTTTGTTATCTCGATCTAATTACCTTATCTGCATAAATTCATGTACTTCTTTCAAACCAGTTTTTATGAAGCACTAAGCTTAAATAACCAGATCATCTAAGTATGGGTGTATGCCCAGATAGAGATAGACCGTTATTTTTAATATATTAACAAAACGGCTGAACCTAAATTGATAAATTTTATATGGGACCACCTCTGAAGTATGACTTACCAAACAAAAAAAGAATTATCGAAATCGGACTAGTCTCTAAAAAGCTATGCGTGGTAATACATATACAAAAAATATACGTGTCGACATGTAAACCCCTCCATTTTTTTGTCGGTTAAAAACAAAACAACATTATAAATAAAAAATAAAGTAACACCTTAAAAAATCCCACTATTCGCCATCCACTTCATACCGCTGTAACCCGGCAACCGGGTCGAGAGGCGAAACTAGCACCACCAAGTAAAATATTAAATTTAATGACCGGCTTTTGTCACTCGGCCGAGTTATAGCAAGCCCTCACCAAGCCAGTTTTACTTTTAATAATTAAAACACTAATTTTGTCGTTGTTGACCTCTAAGTCTCTCTCGGAGCTTGTCTTGAAGATTTTGTTTTAAAGTTAAGAAGAGAAAAGTTGGAGATAGTTATCTTGTGATTGAGGGAGTTGTATAGCTCGCGAGAGAGTGTGTGTTCAAAACATAGCAAGTACTAATTTGTTTTTTTTTATAAGTTAAATGGAATTTCTTAGTTCATTTTTGACGTCATTGATTAACGGTGAAGAAGAAAATCGGCAAGAGGCAAACAGAAGTAGGTAATCCTGTACGAATAAGGTAATAAAATCTCTACATCTTCAATCGTACAAATAAACATATATTATTAATAGTAGTAGTAACCGTGTTTTTTATGCAATTTCATTATAATTCGAAAACTAAGAGACATACAAGAGAACAAAAAAATATATATTAGAATGTGCTTTCAGATATGATACCCCACATGATCTAGTAACTATAGTTTAAAATTTTAAACCCCCACTTCCCCTCACTTTTTCCATAAAAGCAATATGATTTCTCAACTTTATTCATTTGCAATACTCATGAACAATCGTTCTTTATAACTGTTCCACAAGTTAATAGCATGAGTAGTTCCTGAAATAATCAGCTGTGACAGATGGACAGACAGACAGACGAAGTGAAACCACAAGGGTTCCTTTTACCATTTTTGGTACGGAACCCTAAAAAAACAAATGAACTTAATAATATTAACAATGCCTTACTGGATTTCTACCCAAGAAGGGCTCAGCTACACCCATATTCCAACACTTACTCACGTATCCAGGCGCGAGTCAAACCCAATTCACGAGACATACCCGCTGCGGCGCTCTATAAATAATTCATACCCCACAACTTTGAGAGATGTTGTAGTTTAAAGTACAACTGGCTTGCAATTCATGGTTTAGATTCTTGGCCGGCAGACTTTAGAGTATAGACATATATGTAGAAATCTACAGTTGTTGGTCGTAGAATAATCTCATCTTCCTAGTTGCAGTATGATTTGTGACTTTATAAGGATTTGAGAGTAGGTAGTTATGTTTTCCGAAAGTTGGATATAGATATTTTGATACGATATTTTATGTGAGATGTCTTTTAACAGTCGTTTCAGGTAGGAGCCAGAAAGTCTGATATCCAGTCTTACCAAGGGGTACCGTGTTACCCGGGTAACTTGGCTGTGGAGGTCCGATAGGCAGTCGCTCTATGTAAAACACTTGTAAAATGCTAGGCAGATGATGATTATTTTATGTGAGATAATTTGGATATTAAAAATCCTCGTACTCTGTAGCATACGGGTAGACTGGAAGTGGACCCTAACATAATTGGGAAATGACCTGGTAGATGATATTCTCACACAATAAGAACTCTCGCTGCATAGATGCTGTTTAGACGTCGCGCGTGAAATTAGCAGAATAATTTTATCTTTAACTTTTTTTGATTTCTAAACTGTTTTCCAAGGTTTCACTCGTGGTATATCAATATATCATACCAAATTTCATCTTAATCGATTCAGCCATTTCACCGTAAAAGCGAAACAAACAAACAAACAAAGAATTTTGCCAGAGTATTTTCTTCAATCTACTAACCTTACATTACATTAGGTGTAGGCTTTCCCTAAAACAAATTGAAAATAAATTGAAATTTAATATAATAAAATATGATTCCTAGTGTCAAAAAGCCTTCCGACACAATAAAAATATAGTTTTATCTAACAACTGTGCTCACAGATTCTAGCTAACCTGAATAGGGTCAGACCACCACAAAAAGCACTAAATTGATGTTCCAGCTAAACCGTAATAGAATCGGAATGCCACTAAGACCACTATTTATTACAGAATCCAATCTTGGCATGGCTCGATTGCACACCGACTTACTATCGAATCGAGTTCCAATCGAGTTTCAACCGAGTTATGAGGTTAGACATGCCCAACCCTATTTCTACCCAGTGGTATCCAGTAAGACTTTTATAGCCTTTTTTCACGGCTTCAATTCGGTAGCCCACGCGATAGGAACAAAAAATTAGCCGCCAGTTTACTCCACCAAACTACCCGGAATTTAGGGGTTTTTTGCTATTTTGTTTGGTCAAAAACCGACTGTAAAAAGTAAGTGGTTTCACGCTCGGTAGGCGAATGTTCTAAATGTTTCACGTAGGCCGGCGAAAACATTATAAATTAATTGACTAGGGTTAATATATTAAGGTCTTGTATGGCGGTTTTTACATGTCATCATTACTTAATCTTTCCCAACTAGCCTGTTTTTAATGCGACTTATTATCAAATAGATGTGTCCTAAATAACATTATGGCCTTTGAATTCATGAATCTCCTAACTGAAAAACGCTGAAAAATAATATGATTACGAAAAATGAGTTCTATCATGCTTCTACCACATTTAAGTAGATACAGTCTCACGGACTATCAATTAAAAAAAAACAATCACCAATTTTATGATTTGTCATGTATTTACCAAAATGATCGATTCACAATGATCAATTCATCACCTCAAATCGATTTGTCCCAGAAATTCATGATCGAACAATCGGTAAATTATTAGTGTGTTTTTGCTCCAATTCTCTCCAAGTTATTACCTTCGATATGTTAGTTCAACTAATATGAGAGAGCTAGGGAGAAGGCGTTCCTGTGAAAAATTACATGTTTCCATTTCGTTTCACTGAGTTATTGCAGTGGTTTCTTGCGAAGTTATCGTTCGTTCAGGGGTGGGGTTTAAAAATAAGTGCATTGACGGTTGTTGGCGGGACCATTTTTCGGCAGAAAGTATTTTTTACTTAGAATAGGACAGCTGGGATGTACTTGATTTTACTGTCACTGTCATTGCTATATTTCAAAAACTTATTTATGGCCCTATGATAGAATATTATGCTAATCTCCTATTTTTGATTCCACTCATATATTTTTTTAAACAGTGTTGATAAAAAAATCTTTACTACGAAAAAGAATTAATAATAAATTGTTTATCTTTAATTCAGATGCGTAAAAATACTGTTTATAAATCACATAAAAATATAAACATCATATAGGTACTAAATGAAAAAAAAATGAATTATTTTTAATAGTATATGATGTTCATATTTTTATGTGATTTATAAACAGTATTTTTACGCATCTGAATTAAAGATAAACAATTTATTATTAATTCTTTTTCGTAGTAAAGATTTTTTCGTATGATTGTATGATATGATGTTTCCATTTATTAACTGACTAGTTTGACTAAAATGAAAAAGAGTGACCTGGTTGTATAGTATCATAATTAAATACATTCCTATATAATACCAATAACACCTAATTATCCACTGAACGGATTGTCAATTAAATTAATTACGTGTGAACCTTAACGGCATCCTATTACAATATACCAGAGGGTAGGATGTACACAAAATGGCACTCAACAAGCCTCAGGCTTTTATTGCAGCTGTGACACTTCAAATTATAGATATTGAAAAGAAAAAGTGTGCTAATCTCCATACTAATCTATCAGTATCCTTTAGTTTTCTTATGCCAATTTATATATTTATATATTGTGACTAACTTTTCATCACGTTTTTTTTGTTAACGGTTTTTCCAAGCCAGAAAATGGTCTTTTTTCAATTATCTAGCATCCATAAGATGACTGTAGCAAGCACAGATTAACCTACACCATAAACAAGTACGTAGGTACCTTTGTGTAAAATATAACGAAGCATTTTAAATGCAAAGTTTTCAATCAATTTGATTACGATCTAGGTACATCGTATTATTACACCCGTGGGTAGGATATCGTGAGAATGGTATGACAAAGTTGTAAGAGCCTTTCAAGTGGCGGCTATACCTTATTAGGCCCCAGTGAACTGTTCATACTTTATACCCTTAGAGGCCTTTTGAGAGGCGTTCAGTTCGAAGAATTTGTTAAAATGGAGTTGTTTTTTACTACAATTTATTTTAATAAGTAGCCAAGAAAAATACTAAGAAATCGTAGTAAGAAAAATTGATAGTTGTATATTGTTACTTTAGTTGCTAAGCAACTGACGTCGGAGAAATGTATCATGGGGTTGATCCTAAAAAAAGTATTTATATTATATTAGATGACCCGGTGTACTTCGTATCACCAACATGTATCTTAACTTTTTCATACCGTTTAACCTTTCCTGGACTACGACAAACATTTTAAAATCTGCTAAATTAGCCCAGCCGTTCTCGAGTTTTAGCGGGACTAACGAACATCAATCCATTTTTTATACATAAAATGGCTATCTAACCCTTAACGGTCTCTATTAGTCGGTCATTTGACTGAAAGGAAATACTTTCTGTGATTGCCGTGAAATTAATCCCAGCCATCGATTTCAGGCTTGCATGCAATCATAGCACCTTAAAAACTACACCTTTGCCTTCGACTCGAAGTTTAAAAACCTCAACACTCAACGGTTGAGTACGATAGACAGTGTATGAGAACAAAAAGAACATACGAACAAAGACAGTAAGATTGATAACTTTTCCTTACTATATTATAATATCAATTACAACGTCTTTAAAAATCTGCACGAAAATTGAAAATAAAATGAAAAACAAAAGACGAACACACCAAAACAAAAAACATACGTATATTATCCAAAATTAGATTAAAAAATATATATTCTTCGAAGTGCGGCCCTGTGCTCCCAAGGAAGTCATTAAAGTCAGAGCAACTAAGTGAAAAAGTTCACGACACTTGTTTTCTCAAAGTGCCAAAACATTTTTCTTGTAATGATATAACAGGACCTTTGGTGGTACCGTGATTTTTGTTGGTACTTTTTTAAAGACGATGTTCTACTTTTTGTATTAAAGTTTCAAGGTGAGGTGCGTTTGCAGATTTTTGGTCTTTTAAAAAGTAGGGGCAAAACCTGTTTAAATTTTCTGAAGAGTTTTCCCGCAGTTTTACCCGGATCCTAAAGAGGTAGTTGCTGCACCCGGACAGAAACTACCCTATGTCCTTTTCCAGGCATCCATCCAAATCCTCCATCTTCATAGCACACTATAGATTCCATCTAAACCGGTTCAGCCGTTTTTCCATGTAAAGCGTAAAAAACAGACAGATACGCAAAGTTACTTACGCATTCATAATCTATCTTATATAATAAAATGAATTGATGTTCCGCTAGTCTCGCTAAAACTCGAGAACGGCTGGGTCGATTTAGCTGATTTTGGTTTTGAAATCTTCCTCGTAGTCCAAGAATTCCAGTCCGTAGAGAAGGTTTAAACGGTGAGAAAAAGTTAAGATAGATGTAGGTGATACGCAATTCACCGGGTCATCTAGTATTATTATGAATATACTGACGATTCAGGAGAAATTCAAAAGTTATAGTGTAAGAGAAAACATAAGCATGCACTCACATAATTCTCTTCATAATTCTGTCCTGTTCTGTCCTAAGACTTTGTAGACCTTTTCTCTCCCCGAATCCTATCCCTTTACGCCCCGTATTACGTATTTTGAATAAATCATTACAATAACACTCCCGTAATACGTACAAAGCCGATTAAACTTTATTTTTCCGCCATTGCAGAGTTAAACCGAGGTCGTATACGAAATCTAGGCCAAAATAAACCATAGTACTTATAATCCGCTTAGCCACTCGTAATATCGGCAGCGCTTTTTGCTATCGCAGTCAGCTTTGCATAATTCTAGCGTTGGACAAGAACGTTGCTTTCCTGGACGCCAAATTGACAGCTTGATAGCTTAATACAGCGCTGTTTTTGCTGGGTGCAGCTGTATTTTATTTTGTGTTTTTATTTTGGAACAGACGTTCGTTGAAAGATGTTAGATATGTATTTCAAATGTAGTATTTTTTGTAGACTTTTTATTTAGTACACATATTTTTGTGTATATTCTTGGTGACGAGAGATAGCAGAAAAAAAACATTTATTTTAATTAGACCATTTACATGCACTTTTAAATTGTCAAAGCATGATGAGTCCTTCTAAAGTAATTGAAGCTTTTTGCGTGTTCCAAAGCGTAGATTCCTATAGACAAAAATAGGCATGAAACTCCATGGTTGCTCTTTAAAAACTACATCCCGTACCACGTACCTAATTGGAATATTTTCTTACTTTTTACTCGTATCGGAAAGTCTTCCAAATACGTAAATTATTATATTGCTTTTCTTACATGCCTACACGACTGTGCACTTAATCCACCCACTCATACTCACCCTACAATGCTAATTTGCGTTATATTATTTACTAGCTTTCCGCCAGCGGCTTCGCCCGCGATATTTTAGCCAATGGAAACAAAAACTTGACAAATTATATATACTAAAACCTTTCTCTTGAATTACTCTATCTATTAAAAAAAACCGCATCAAAATCCATTGCGTAGTTTTAAAGATCTAAGCATACATGGGGACAGACAGCGGGAAGCGACTTTGTTTTATACTATGTAGTGATAGTGATTCATTCTGTATTATAAAAATAATTCAAAAATAAGTCCACCTTTTCTTCGTAAATAAAAGCTCTATTCTCCCATATATTAAAAAATCCTTAATTATATAAAAAAACTCTGACAATACGATCGATTGGCAAAAATGCCGTGTCACAGGGATCCTTAAGGGGTCGGTATCCCCCTCCGACCCCCGTCGACTGTCAAATAAGCAATAACCCGGCACCTGCCGCTTGTCACGTCAAACTTGAGCAAATACCGTGAGTGTTGGAGTGTATGTAGTGGTACAGTTGAAGGAAATTGGCTCAATGTTGATACTACAGTGGCGTGCAAAAAATAGGACAACATTTCGCATTGGGTAGGTATTTTGTAAAAAAAATATTTCGTATACTAATATGACTACTTTCTTATCACGGTGACGCCTGTTATAACTATAACAGGTGTATAAACATAGTGTATAAACATAGCACTCAGTATTTGATAACTGAAAGATTTTTTTAAATTTTAGATTCTAGAGATTACCCGTTAAATCTAAACTTACACACTTATACCTCTTTACAATATAATAAATTAATAATGTAATTTAAGCAGCTTCCATTATATGCAAAGAATTGATAGATGATAAAGTGTTTTTATTGTAAATCGCCTCTTTCACTTTTGTATGAGGTAACGCCGCAAAATAAGCTCTTAGCTCAATGGCATCAAAAGGAAATTAAATTAACCGCCCACCTGTCATACAGATATTAATTATATCGATGAAAGTTAAAAAATACCATTTCTTTTTATTATTCTTTAAATACAAAACTCAGTCAAAATACGATCACTCGTGTCTGTTCATTTCTCTTTCAACGAAATTAAAATAACAATTGCTGATGCCTACCTTGTTGAGAATATTCTTAGCACTTTCTTCATCTCACATATAACATTCACTTTTAATAAATACTAATCACAAATCGATAAACACTATCACTAGGTATAGTCCATGATATTCGGTAATATCGAGCTACCGATCATTGTGCCGAGCATTACGCTGTTGCAAGCGCCGCGATCGCAGACTGACTGCATAATGAGGCAGTGAATATAATATTAAAGGAAATTAAACGTCTACCCTCTCTTTAAATTATTACGTGAACAAAGTGAAGTTTTCAAAAATCATGACGAAACTCACTCATTTACTCGTTAAAGTCTGGATTTCACTATAGTCTTTACCAATTGATTTTAAGAAAAATGTAAACAAACTGTGTTGCTGATGTTATTTTATAAATACCTACATAAATAGAAAAAAGCGCGTACCCATCTATTCCAAAACAAAAAAAAAATACTGAATTCAAATTTCGAAACGAAATCCATTCATCATAGACATATTTTTTTTCTTATGCCAAAAATCTATGCAGTAATAAAAATATTATTTTTGAATAGGGTGTGTAAATGAAACAACAAAATTATTATAAATCAGATTGCTTTAATTTATTTTAGTTTTATACAAATCGAATACTACTTACGATAGTCAATTTTAACGAATAAACATTTTACCCGTTGTATTTATTTTTACAAATTTACCTTTGTATTTTATTTTTTATTATTTTTCATCTATTATAAAAACCTCCATAGGGGCTTTTCATTATAAACTTACATTACACTCGGCTGTATTTATTCAACTTACTGCAGTCGTATAATATTTTTTTATTTTAATTTTAATTAATTATTTCGACTATGGTTAAGCCACAGGAACACAATGTGGAGTATTATGTGTGATTTTAGAAAATAAATGACGAACTATGTGTGAGAAGCTCGTTAGTTTTAAAATAAAATCGGTCGATGTTTTTAGTACGTGTTTCCGAACGCGTGGGTTTAGCTCTTCAAGCACCATTTTTATTTTTCATAAATAGAATAAAAATATTTCTATGCTCATAAAAAAATGTCTTTTACAGAAGAATATAATTTGCAGCTTAGTCGCAGACGGTCGTAGGCGTTGTTATCTACTATAAATTCTCTTAAAGAAAATGCTAAAAGAAAGTTATATTTTACGAAAATAAAAATAAAGTAGCAAAAGGTTCTTTTTCCAAGAAAATACTCTTATTGTAAAAACAATTTAACCATAGAAAAATCTAACAAAATTAAAATTTGAAGTTCATTGAAATCAATTACTGAAATATCAATTTATATGGTGCTTGAAAAGATTAACCCACCACATAGATGAAAATGTGTGAGAAAAATTTATAAAATATATTATTATATAACTTGTTGCATATATAAGTTGGTGTGTGAGTAAGCGAGCAACCACCAGGTGTAATGTTTATAGATGTAGCCTAAATAGCGATCGAATGAGACACAGAATTACATTTGTTGGCCTAAGAACATAAGAACCATATGACGAGGCATTTAAACTTTGAACACAGACATAATTATAAAATAACATGATCACACATCCATAATTTAAATTAAGAACTAAAAACTCTGTCACTATTTATACTGGCCACATTGAAAAGTGTTCGATTTTCAAAATTCGTGAGCTAGATTTTTGGCGCCGAGAATATCAGTTTTCAATTTTATCAACCGTACATTTAAGCTGCCACAGAGTAAAAGTATACTAAGTTACAGAAAGGACATGTGTCAATAGCGGCCGACTCGTATCGGTTTTGAGCATCGTAACGGAACGAGTTGCGAGCGTGCGAGTAAACAAGCTGTCACTACGGTGCTTCGTCGCAGAGTAACTTGAAAAGGTACAGTATACATTTCATTCTTACAAAAGTGAACAACTCCCGCGTGTATTATACCTATCCTACATTACTGTATTCTTTGTGTAATGTAATGTCGAAACTGGGCCTTAACTACTCAGAAAAAGGCAGGCGTCGTATTGGGACATTAAAAAAGACACAGAAATTATAATAAAATTAAGTTATTTTATTTCTTATTCCTTCTCAACTTTTAAAAACAATTTTCATTCTTGAATTGATTGAAAAAAAATATTAATATTATAGTCTGGTGGGTTCTTAGGTCCTTGGCAACAAAATATATGGTAAACAAGATTTTTGTTGTTTTTTTTTTCAAACCGCTGTAAATGTTTTCTTACCGCTATAACTAATAAACGACTCAAGAGTAGATGAGACTCGAAATATTTAAAATCTTAGTTTACAGCGTCAGAAGTAGAATATACATGGAAATCCAAAATACCTGTTTCACCATTAAAGCATTTTGTTTCTGTTGTGCAGTATGCAGAGCAGTCTGTATGACACATGAATATAATAATTATATATTTATTTAAAAATATATAAATAAATAAAAAATAATCACATCAAAATATGATATTAAATAATTACCTATAAATATGTATTATAATAAAAATACTATATTAAATACATTATATAAAAATGATTTAATTTATTGTTATTACGATAAAATCAATAAACAAGTTCTCATAAAATTAAAAACAATAATTCAACTATACAATAGTATTTAAAAATAATAATTATTTATTCCATATTTAGAATATACCTTTAATGTCATATGTCATACAAACATTTAAAATTATATATAATAGATGTATACATATACGTATAAGTGTAGACATAGACGATAGTGTGTAAACTGGTTCCTCAGTGTTTAGTGAAATTCGGAAATAGATTAGAGTTAAAATTTACAAAATATTTGAGGAAACTTACACACTGACTACAAATATTTTATGCTTACATAAGTTGGTACTAGACCAAAATAAATGGTCTGCAAAAAAAAAACAAAAAAAAAATGATGGAATTGAGAACTTCTTTTTTTGAAGTCTGTAAAAAAAGTTTTGCATTCAACGAAATTGTAGCAGTAATCGGCATTGTACATAAAACATTTGGTATATAAAAACACAAACATTATTATTATCATCAAAATCATTATCGGCCTATTTACTATTCCGCTGCTGGATAATCTTCTCATACAGAGAAGACATGATCATTGGCGATCAAAATACGAACGCTTGAGAAGAAAAAACTCTGTTTTGATCAAACTAAACTGTTTTGTCAGTGACCAAAGTTTCCTCAGATAAATTGCATTATTTTTGAAGTGTGAACAAGTTGTAAAAAATATCAGAAGATTTTCTATATAATTGTAAAAGTGTGAGATTAAAACAATGAATAGGTACTGCTTGTAAATCATGTACGCATCGCATATGAAGTGGTTACGTCAGTTCATTTTGTATGTTTATAGTGTAACCCGGTCCCATGCAGGCGTTTTATTAGTCGGTTTTTATTAAATCGTAGATCGTTTCTACTCGTTTTTAAATTTATCAATATTTTTATTATACTTTATCATTGAACCGCTACCACGGGCCTTACATTCGATTTCACAACCTCTCATTTATTTTTATTCAAACAAAATAAGTTTAAAATTGGCTGAATAACCCGTAGACGCGGCCCAATACAAACATTAACCCGTTAAATTACATGTTAACAAAGACCCTAGTTCGTTTTTTTTATTTTTTCTTTACAATAATCTTCTCAACTTCATCGTTTATCCCTAAAACCAACTTAACTTCAATATGTTTATAAACCCTATTTTTGGCACTAACAAATCTAATTAAATATATTAATTAATTTTACAAATTTTCATTTTTATCATCACTTTCGAATTGAAATATGCACAATCAAATATAACAATAGGGTTTATGAAATTTTAAATTATTTTTAACAATAATTATAAATACGAAAAGACTGCCACATGATATTTTTCAGCACCACACTGTTGAACATAAATTCTGATAAACGACAACGTTTATAATCTCAGGAACGATTAACATAATTAGGTTTTAATAATGTAATACTGGCAAATACAATTTGTGAACGAGCTGTACTTTTCTCTTGAGAACCATTTATTTCTCAGACTCCTTTTTACTTTCCGAATTCTTAAGACATCAAGAAAAAGGTACAACTCGCAAAATACATTTTTTGCGTTCACTCTATATCGAAATAAGAATAAACCAAATAAAATGCGAAAACACTCAGAATGCGTAAAATTTTATATCTAATTTTTAGTGAGCTTCCTTATTAATAGTTATTCCATTATAAGTTTAGCTTAAATCAAGGGACACGACATTCACTAGGCTATCACGACATCTATAAGAGCGAAATTGAGGAACGGACATAGATAAAGACTTTAAATTGTTTATTTTTTAAATAATACGACTATTATATAGATGCTACAGTATGTGCTAAAAGGTTCTAATCGAGTAGACACTTGACGAATTTAAATCGATTACAACCAAATTCAATCAAAAAAGTTTTTCAATTGAACATTCGTCAAAGCGACATATTGACGTCTTATTGGGCGCGAAAAATTTCTGATCGCCTCCAATCGATCTACTTTCGAAATTAATCTGATAACTACTTATCGAGATGATATCAATATAAAGACAGTATCTAGTACTTACTTGTAATAGTGTACTCCTGCCCAATAAGACTGGTTGTTGTAATACTAGAGTGAAAAATGCGATATTTTAGTCTTTTTTCCGATTTTTTTTCTAAAATTTATATACAAATACACACCGTAATATTCTGTATTTACATTTTATCAATATGGTTATGTGATGGTTAGTGATATTAACAGCATTGTAATATTTTCGCTAAGCATAACATTAACATAAACCGATTCCTAATTAATGACTATTTCTGATGCTAATGACTTACTCCCATATCGACACACTAACAGTATAATATTACACTATCGATAGTTAAGTGAGCATTTATCGATACGAGAGATCAACATTTATGTTCTTCGTTTAATCGACAATGAGTTTATAAACTAAAAAGTTATATCGATATACTCGTAAGTTCCATTTAAGTCGGTCCTAATTTATGTTTTTATTCAACCCTCTGATGCTACACCTATTCTATCTTTGGTTCCGTATTAATTGTTGATTTTTATCAATTCCATAACTGTTTAACAATTCCTGGATTTAATCTTCGTAGTACATTCTTTTAATAATTATAAATTTACGTCCATGCGCATTTCTAATGTTCCGATCAATCTAGATTAATACAATATCGATTTGAATCGATATTTATCAATGTAGACGCAGCGACAATCGCTAATCGAATTTAAATATCGAATGGATTAATCTTAAATTGTTATCTATTCTTGACTCTACCGATATTTGATCCATTATGTACATTACTTAATACCCTTAGGTTTTAATTATGTCATCATCTGTGATCCCTCATTACTTGTAAAAAGGATGCCAATTCAAATCTTTTGTTTTAAAGGACCTCCTTTTCCCTAATATTTACGAGAATTTTAATTCGAGTATCGGCGCTAAACCATACTTTTCGTTTCACAAACTTTTTTGATCAAACCTTACTTTTCGTCCAAAGAGTTCAATTTGCAATTAACTTTTTTCATAATTTATTTTTTCTAATTAATGCAACTCTGCCAGCTAAGCATTCCTCCGTAAATTAACCCTCATTAGTACTTCGTTTATTCATATCATATCCATTTATCATAGTAATTAATATTGTTTATTTTAACAAATTATACACGTCAACATTTATCTGTATAACATCCTAGTCAACATCACATTTGTTTAAATAAGTGCTAATGGAAATTTCAGCCTGAACTCAAGGGTATCTAACGTCGAAGAAAAAACATTTTGAAAGTTCACTTTCTGTAACAAAAGATTTGAATAACGATACAATATACAACAATAAGAAAAAATATATACAGTAGAATCCGTTTATTATGACTCCGCCTATATTGACCAACCGGTTATTATGACGTAACTATACTACGAAGTTTGGTTTTCATATGAAATTCTTTATAAATAGTCGGATATAATGACTTCCCTTACAGTGACATGTCGCTTATTATGACCCATTTTTAATAAATTATGATTATAATTATGATCATAAAAACAAAAGCAGACAAGAATTACAGATTACTTACAATAAAAATACACTTGTATGTGTTATAATGTGCTGATTACGTGCAATTTTGATTTTGATTTAATATATTAATTTAATTTAATTTTATGTATACAGATTTAATGTATACATATGTAATTACTATGTTTATGTATTAAACTACTTAAGTACATTCATATTTACATAAAAAAGGTTTTTTTTCACAAAACGCTTTGTATGACGTCCGCTTATTATGACTTGTTTGTCAATTCCTTTCGATGTCATTATAAACGGACTTTACTGTACACACCTCCTTCACGAAACTCCTTTTGCCAGCTAAAATTTCCACTAACAATCGACTTAACTACAATATGTAAATTTATCATAATTTAATGTCTTAAGACTTTGTTATGGAGACGTGTGCGTTTCAACCACGTATTTTATTTAATTACATTATCAATTATAATTACAAATCGGCGTTCTAATAATTATTTCTCTCATACGTGTGCCGGGTCACCCGAGGCACCTAGTAGTTGGTTCATTGCACGATGATATGCGGTGCCGATAACAGGACAGCTACTGTTGCGATGATAGTGAAAAGTGTGAACACGAACAGGCAAAACCTGGGAACAAATATATCTCGTCAGAACAATTTTCATTTTCAACACTACTGAGTTGGCAACATGATACATCCTTGAGGGACCCCTTCATTCAAAAGACAATAATCTCAAGTTTTTTTTAAGATCGCAAATCTTAAATAAAAATTTAATTTTAAATCTTCATAAACTTATTTTACAGGGTAAAATATGTTACATTTACCATACAATATTTCAATATCAACTTTAGCGCCAAATGCTTAGCGTGCAGAACGCTTTTCTTAACAATTTCACAAAGCAGCACTTTCCATACAAGTTTAGACTTTACTTCTAAAGCTCTTTATTTTACTTCGTCATATAAAACTGCTTGTTTGAAATTCAGAATGTATGACCGTAAAGGATTTAGCGTATTTACGTTTGCATTTTAAAATAAAAACTGAACAAATGTGAATTTCAGTGAAGGTTTTTTTAACAACGGACAAGGTTGTGCAGCTAAACGTGCTAGCCTATCTGACGGCTGCAGTCAGAGTGCATTAGCAGATTCCAGGACGTTGCACTCCAACAGTCTGTCCACCGGGTTATCCACAAATATATAACAGGGGATAAACAAGACGATAACCGTATGACGCTAGTGACATGTTTCCATTTTTCATGCTTCCTATATAAATTCCACATACCTAAAATAAAGTCTGTTGAAATATCATAAATTTTTGTTGTGAATATTATTATCCGTTGTACCATTATAGCAGGTTATGAGTTTTTGATACGAATAAAATTTTGTACGGCCTTTGGAGCTATTTAATTTTTAAAATGTTGGATCATTAGCTGTTTCCCGCGGTTTCATCCGCGTCTCAGTGGAGCTACTTAACGAACCCAGATAAAAAGTAGTCTTATAAATTTCTTCAGGGTTCCATTTATCTTTTTGTCAAATTTCGTAATATTAGTTAGGATTTTTTTATGTCGAGTTTATTATTGATGGGGGTACCAAATCAAAGAGAATTATATTGACGTTATAATTTAAGACTCATATTTTTGTATATCTTAGATAGTCTGTTATCATTTTCTTTTTTACTACCTATGTTATGCTGATAATACTAAATTGCTGGCCATTTTATCTTGTCAAACGTTGTAATTTATACGCATTTTTTATCGCACAAAACGTAATTAATGGATGAGTCTAATGTGCCATGGAGCTGTTTAAAATACATATGTATGAAACAATTTAGTTATTTTACATTACGAATTACAGATTAATTTCATTTTCCAATTTTTACATTTGTAAAAATATTTGCTTACACAAAGTACTATTGCATACAAAAATAAAACCCAACGTAATTCATTGAAGTAGGAACAAAAGCTCGATACTGGTTAATCCGCTTTTATTGTGAAAACAATACAGTCATAAATCAATGAATGTAGTTGTACCATATTCATTAATCAATTCGCTGGAGCTTTACGGATTTCATTGAATTCCGAATTGAATCGAATAATTTCTTCATCGTGTACAACATTATAGTCACTGGCTGTACTTCTATACTAAACTAGCTTTTCACCAGTAGCTTCGCCCGCGTGAGCTATATGAATTAAAATTAAAAATGACAGAGTTTCATACAAACTGCCCCCCTTTTCACCCTTTTAGGGGTATGATTTTGGAAAATCCTTTCTTATTGGATGCCTACGTTATACAAATAAGACACCCTCCAAGTTTCAGGCCTAAACGATCAGCCTTTTGGGCTATGCGTTGATCCGCCAGTCATTCAGGACAAATCATTTTATATGTATAGATAGAAAGATAGATTATGTATCGTCATGTCCTATTTACTCTTGACAGTGTTCCCCTTGCATTTCCTTCAAGCTCACTAACGGTGACTTTTAACACGGAGCTAAAACGACAAATTTGAAAAGAATGTATTTTTTTATAGTTCACCTTTATATGACGTTAGATTACATTTACCTATAAGATAGACAACCAAAAGTAGGTATTTATATTAGTAGGTAAGTACGTGACAATAAAATATTATATTCCTTTTTATATGCACAGAGATGTGCATGATTTGGGATAGTTAAAGTCTTTATGCAAAATAATTAAATTGATAGTAACAACATCAAATTTTTTCACACACAACTAATCACAACACACCAATAATCTTTATTTACTTAGCAGTCGCTCCGTCTAAAACTGGTGCTCAGCTGCATTAGCAGCCGACCCTCAAATAGTTGGAAAAGGCTAGGAAGATGGAGTGTCCCACAACAATAGTCTCAAAAAGACCACAGAACTTATTACCAAAAACTCCTTACCTATCAACAACCATCGCAGCAAACTTCCAGTCGCTGATCAGTTCGGCTTCCTCGTCAGCTTTCTTCATCCTTGCAGTAATGAACTGCAACTCCCTCAGGATGAGATGAAGTTCTCTATGGTGGCTCCCCAGCCCGCCCCCCACGTCTTCCATGGTGGACGGACGGACGAACGACCGACGGAAATCCGTACGAAATATTGAGCACCTAGATCGATATAGTGAGATTGGAAGAACTGTATTAGCATAGTAATATTAATGAGATTTGAATAAAGAAGTGTTTTATATTGATTTGTGAAGCGAATTAATTCAAAATTCAAAAAATTCAAAATCGAAATCATTTATTTCAACTAGATCATTTACAGGCACTTTTGAATTATGAAAGGAAAAATCAAGGGTCTAGTTGATATTCTTATCTGATGCAAAAATCGATTGGACGCTAACTATAGAATGGTTCAGAAATATGAGTTTAAAATAATACCCAGCCAGAAAGTTAATACCCGCAGGGCTAGAGTATATTTGAATATTTCAATCAGTTCAGTCTAAATAGAAATGAAACAGCCATAATGTACCACATTACAAAACAATTGCATTTATTTTTGTATTTTCAGTCAGTACGTTTCAAGAGAGGAGCTCGTGGCTAAGTAACAGCCGCACGGTTCGACCGATCAAAGGTGAAGCTGCGCTTGACGCGGTCGGTCCGTGGATGGGTGACCATCTTTGTCATAGCGAGACTCCTCCATGCCTCGGAAAGCACGTTAAGCTGTTGGTCCCGGTTGTCATTTGTACATCTTTGACAGTCGTTACGGGTAGTCAGAAGCCAGAAAGTCTGACAACCAGTCTTACCAAGGGGTACCGTGTTACCCGGTAACTGGGTTGTGGAGGTCAGATAGGCAGTCGCTCCATGTAAAACATGGGTACTCAGCTGCATCCGGTTTAGACTGGAAGCCGACCCCAACATAGTTGGGAAAAGGCTAGGCAGATGAGTCAGTACGTTTCAAAAACTATATTGCGAAATCAAATTATTTTTTTTTACAAAGTTGTTTTTTTTCTTTACTAAGCTGGTATTCATGAGAAAGTAGAAGTCTTTTTTTAGAATGTATTTTTGCCACCAGCTTCTAGACCACAAAGGTTTTCGGCAGGATAGAAATTTATTTTGGCTATAGCAAGATGTTTTGTACTTGTTTTTAATTTAAAAGGAGGTTTTAGGCGCTATCCACACATTTCTGGATACCCGTCCCTGACGGAACACATCACACATCTCCGCGTCAGGAGCATCCGAAGCGTCAGTATCCCGGTACATGGACGTTCTGCCAGTGCTATCCGATTTTTATCTAAATACATTGACAGCCGTTTAATAAATATACGTTTTGCCGGCTGATAGTCTTCTTAGTGATCTGCTTCTTCTTTTAGCGCGATTGCAATCATTGCTAATTCTTGTTTAATAATTGTTAAATAAAGACAATGTGTTAGAATACGGGTGATGGATGGCACGTCCCTGACGGGAACACTGACACGGACAACTCGGAACACCGATAGCACTGATCCGGAAATGTGTGGATAGCGCTTAAAGCTTCGTATTTACTTACCCTGGTCCCAAATTCCCGGTCGATGCTGTACTGTTTGGCGGCGGAGGGCCATGCCTGAAGTCATCGTCAATATCCAGCACATTCGCCAGTAATGACTTGGACGACCTCTCCTTAAGTTCTAACTCTCTCATCCTCGTATTCATCATTATGGTTTTTCTGGTGATCTTTTTCCCTGGCCTCGACATGCGAAGTATCCATGGCAGCCATTGCAGGAACACTGATTTTATCTGCGAATAAAATAATAATATCAGTGTACATAGGTAGTGCTAACACGATACAGAAGAAATTCCTAAGGAGAGGATAACGTTTTATTTAAAAAAATATATGTAAACTTTAATTTTCATGTATTATGTTGTAATGGAAATTGTTCGTTATTCATTTATTATTATTTTGGGCACATTCTTATAGAAACAAAAGGATTTTTTTAAGCGGGCATAATAAAAATAAATAGCCCCTATATTTGTTTGTCAGCCATTAAGAAAAGAGTTTATATATCAATAATTAACTTGAAATTACTCTTTCAATCATAACTGATTTCTAAGGGCCAAGTTCACCGACAGATGGTTACTAATCGGCCCGTTAAACAAAAACGTTTTTTAACCAGAAAACTGCAAATTTCGTGTTACCCACATCTTTTTCAACCCGGTTTGGTAATCGACCGTTTAAGGAATAAAAATCGTTAATAATACGTTACCCATCGAAAGTTGGGAGTTTGAATTAATGGTTAACGGCTGTTTTAAGTTAATCGGACCGTTATCTCGTCGGTGAACTTGGGCCTAAATGTATGTACTAGGTACTTTTTTTAGTACTCACCCACTGCGGCATCTCATGTATGTCAGCTGTTCGATGATGGTAATTTAGTACGACCACTGTTAGTACCACCGACGACGCTACCATAAACATGATGCAGTTGAAGTATGTCCCTGTTGCATACAATACTTATGTAGTTTTTCACGAGTATACTATACTATACTAAACTTGTATGTTGATTATATTAAATGTACATTTAAGGTGAATTAACGATCGAAGATGCAAAAGTTTTTTTTTTAATAAAATACGGGGACAAAATATTTGATTGGAGTTTAGTCTGTTTAAAATTTATTGTAAAGTAAAATATTTTAGCCAAAGGACTTCCAAAGTAAAGTAAAAATTGTATTTACATTTTCTTAATATAAAGTGACAAAAACACGAAAAAATGATTAAAAACGATAAGGAGAAAATTGAGTACTTTTACAATTTTAGTTTTACAGTTTTAAAATAACATTTTAATTTGTAAACCTCACGTGGTTCAAGCCATAATTATGTCATAAACTAATTAACAATGACACAGAAAGCCACATTCATGCATTTTAATTGTTCATGCGATGTTCTAATCTACATTTAGATGAGTTTTAGCATTTATGCGTTACATTAACGGTATCAAATTTAATGAGTCAGCGTTTTATTATATTCTGTCGTGTCTATCTTTAAAAATAATCTTTTAATTCCAAAATAATTTTAAACACGACAAAATATGACTCGTGTTATCTTTACAACCTTACTTTTATTATTGTATGCCAAAGAAAGTGCCTGTCACTTGATTAATTTTATTATTAAATTGAAAATTACCTCAATTTTTGTTTAGACAAGCTCTTTCAATTTATTATTTAACGTCTCCTGTAACGATGTAGCTTATCTCATAATTATTTTACATTTTAAAATCGTTAGTACCGTTAAAAGAGACGTTACTTTGACAAAGGAATTTGTTATTACTATAACATCGAGCTAGATGTTTAGAACATTTTATATATAAGATAAAGAATATGTACCCTTGTAAATGATTTAAAGAAAAGAGTTATGTAGTTTAGAATCTACGTAGACTGTATAAAGTTTTATCAGAACAAATACCTTTGTCAAACGTTTCAATAAGTTTTATCATTTTGTCAATTACAATGATAGTAACAGACCCGGCAAAGTTGAGAGGCGAAGTTCACAAGATACTTGGAGGCTGGTCCCTCACTACCCGCATCCACTTTGTTGCTTTAAACTGTTGTTTAACTTTAAATCCTGCTTTTAAACTACAAGCAATTAAGTATTTAGAAGCTCGTTTAGGTAAGGAGAGATTAACGGTCACTCTCGCCGTTTTACTGTTTTAGGAACCATTTCAAAATCATGCTTGAAGCTGACGTCTGTAGTCGCGTAACTGCTGGCTGTCTACAGAAAGGCCAATAGAAAACAAACAAAAGAAAAGAAAATAGATTCGAAAATGAAATTTGGATGAATGGATCAAGAAGTAATGTAAGTAAATTATTTTAATACATTACAAGAAGATCGAGTGCCAGTATATTCAGGAAATTACCTTTAATAGACTCTGTATAGCTACGTATTTGAACAGCACGAATTTAAAGTGCAATAACTCTATTTGAAGTGTCGAGAGAGCCGCAAGAGCGCTGTAAAAGCATAGATCAGTCTCCAGAGACGGCGAGACTCTAAAATGCAAGTTGAAAACAGAAAAATATAAGAAAACTATACGCTCTCCTTCAAAAGTTCAAGCAAAAATATCTATTTAGATCTTTGTTAAGTTGGTGTTTCATGAACGAGCCGAGGGACATTTTTGGTGAAACACCCCCAAAATATACCTCGAACTGCATTCCTTTTTAGAAAAATAAAATCTATTCATCATCATATTTTATTTCAGTTATTTAGGAAAAAGAATAACAAACGCGTGGTAATTTTCTCACCTATTAGGGGGATCGCCTCAGAGGTTTTTGTGATGACGTGTCCCACCAATAGAGAGAAAACAGTTTGCGACAGGAGGATTGTAACACCTGCAAAGATTAATATAAACTATGACAAACAAAATCAAATCATAATATTTCTATTTACAATGGTTAAACCTATAGTACCATCCAGTCTAGACATCGTCCGATATATGTCGTCCTGTTTGTGTGCTGAGTCGGTATCAGGGGCTCAAGTAAAATCATAAACGAAACATAAGGACAGTCATGCAAACATTATTATAGAGAGTTTTATCACTGGCGTTTTATCGTTGTTATTAAATTTCTTTTATTTCAAGAGAAGGGTTTTATCGAAGTTTTTTGCTAAAGTTGCACCTCCCTCCAAGTATCTAGAAGCCACGGCTTTAAAGCCTATGGATAAAAATAAATGTATTTCCAAAAAAACATTAACATTCAAAATGAACACCCAAATACAAATCATACACCATGGAATCGATTACGTAGACGGCGAACTCACATAAATATTTGAAGATAATAAAAATACGAATGTAAACATTTAGAATAAAAATGTTTTAACTTACCTTCAGTGTCCGATAATAATTAAAAAGCTCTTGACAAAGTTATAGTCACATGCCATGCCACTTAAATCGGAAAGTTAGTATCGTTACAGAAGTGTATCGATCAAATAAACAAAATAATGAGTAGTCAAGTGACCAAGCTAAAGCGAAGAATCACGGAATCGATTCCAAGATTTTAATCAAAATTATTATAAGAAAAGAACAATACCTTCACAATTATTCTTGTCGGACTGTTATAATCCAAGTTCAAATAAAACCATTTTCTGAATTAATTAGTCTTAAGCAAAAGCATTTTAAAAATGTTTAGTAATTGACGTTATTAATTGACAGACAATAATAGAAAAGCTTGAAACCACTTAATAGCAACCTTAAGCTCACAACAATTTAACGTACTTAATTTACTCCTTGTAATGCTTTAAAATAATTATTAATTTATCGTTTTTAATAACAAACACAAATGAGAGCTGAAATCAAAATAAAAATAGTATGAAAGATGAAATAAAAGTACCAGGATTCCATGAACATGAAGAGAAAATAAATGTGGGAGATAAGCGGGATGGACAAACGGTGTGGGTTAGGTTTGGGTAGTGTACCTAACAGGGGGATAGCGTCGGAGACCTGTGGCAGGGTCTCGGCTACCAGGTTGAGGAACACCGTCAGCGAGAGAAGAATAGTGACTCCTGCAATCAAACACATGGTTAACACCCCTACAGATGATGATGACCTTTATCGAACGCTGATGTTAAAACCGTTTAGACATTATTCCCTACGAAATACAGGTATGGATGATGACAATGCCGATGAAATCTACACCAGTAAAGACTTACCGTGTCTAGCTTTTATTTGTCGGGATCTTTGCGGGAAACTAACACCGATACAAACAGTCATAGCACATTCTAGACAATCTAATATTCATTTCAGTGCACGCTGCTTCCGAACGGCTCTTAAAAGTTTTATTACCCCTTTGGTACGTTCAACAAGCTGTATAGCGTGAATTCTTGGCTTTTACGGTACACGTTTATTATTTCTGATTAATTCTCGCCTCCACAGTGTAATATTAAATGGTTCTTGTTGCTTTTATCGTTGGTTTGGGATGAATGTTAAATGTGTTTGTAATATTCTGTCGTATTTTTAATATCTACTTTTCATCTTGGCTCTTTGAGATGCTGTTTTAATAAAAGTCTGTTACCATTTTCAAAGAATGTGAAATTATTTAAGACAAGCTCTTACCCTTCAAACATAGTCTTAAATATGTCATGATTTTGATTCCAAATTACTCATGCCTCACTATATTTACGCTGGTCCTAATATAGGTCCCATAGCGACCCAAGCATGATTCAAACCAGTGGTAGCAGCGTGCACTTTATCACCAACACCATGTCCTACAGTGTGGTACCTATAAGTGGCACTGCGTCTGAAGTTGATGGCATCTTTTCTGCAACCAGGTTCAGAAACACGGTCAACGACAATAAGATTGTCACACCTGTCGACCGGCCAATATACAGTATGAGATTCTCTTAGATAATTAGGTGTTATAGAAAAACGTGTAATAATGTCTGACGCTCTAAGTCTATATCTCTACTACTAAGTGCTTCATAGCATGTTATAAAACTGTGTAATATTTCTCTGTGTGTTAATTATCTCTTAATAGTTATAGTTATTTGAATTGAATCACCATTAGTGACATTAATTGAAATAAGAATGAATCATAAATTTCTACTCGGTTACACCATGATAATTCAAGCTTCATTTGACACTAACTTTATACAACCACGCAAACATAATTAAGTAACTGTATCAATTTATCAAACTCTCAGTAACATAGAGAAGCAACTCAACCGTGGCTGATACTTCAAATCTGAAGCTGCCAATGGCCAATTTTCTAGTCTGTGCAATAATAATTCTAACGCCTCCTTCAGACTTTGCCCCATTAAATTTAAGTACGTTCTTAGTTCCAGTAGAGCTGCTTTTAAATACTTAAGTCTCATCGCTTATAATTAAATTGTAAAACTGTCTTTTATGGACCATGAACAATCTTTAGTTACTAATTATGGAAGCACGCTTGTTGTCGGTTTGCTGCTATCTTGTTATCTTACAGGACGGTTCAATGAGTTCGACGTTGGAGTCAGCTACATTTAAATTCGGTTTGTTAGATTTAATATTATCAGTGAGCATGAAAATCACTTCAAATTTACTCTCGTAACACTGTCTAAGAATATTGTAACACACTTCATTGTCATTAGTAGGATAATTTCAATTATGAACGCTAACCTACTTTACAGGTTCCCTCCACTGTTGACACATATAAAATTTACTGCAAACTTAAACGTGCATCAGCAGTCGCGCCATATACTCGAGTGCGATACGAATATGCACATTGTGGCTATTTCAAGATAAGAATATGGGACACGATTTCGCTCCGTTCTCCCGTACTCCTTTTGCTTACGTTTCGCGTTATTCACTTGTCTAGTAGTATCTAACCACAGTACTTTTAGGAGAATAAAAAGGTTCGTTAAGTCCGTATACTGACCGAGTGTGAGTTTCTCTCCGGAGTCTGGTGGCAGTGTGAACCCGAGCAGTGCCATCGATGAGATCAGCACGCATGGGACGATCAGGTTGAAGAAATAGTACAGGGTTCGTCTTCTGATCATGATGGTGAATGTCACGTCCACATAAGGCTCCGGGCAGCACGCGTATGTTATTGTGTTCTTCTTCCCCGGCATTCCTGTGGGATGTCAATTCCATAGTATTAGTGGGAAAAATAAAAAAAAATGATAGAATAAAAAAACTAAATGAACTTAACCGATATGAATTTATAAAAAAAAATTAAAGATAACATAAAATAAAAACATAAAATAGAAATCAAAATGAGTAAATTATGAAAAATATAAATATTACTCTAGTAAACAGTACCTGAAACGTGACCAAAAGAAAACTAATAAAAATACAACACAAACTCACCTATGAGATACCACTCCCCATTTGTTATGAAGTCCGACAGATCGCCGCCTGCCTCATCTTTTAGCACCAGATCCAACTGTCAGGGCGAGACACGGTGTAGTTTCACACATTCAAACAAGATGCACTAATACTCGCCTAAACTCAAACAAGTAAACATGCCAATCAAGAAACCAGGATCAAAGACGTACGATTTTCTCCCTTTATTCCGTTCACAATACTCCCTTGTCAACGCAATATGATTGCCGCTGAGGAAGCAATTTTCTAATGAAATGGTTCGTACTTTTTTCTCAACTTTTCCTTTTCCTATCATTTATTCTCGAATATAAAATTTCAGCAGATTTCTTAAGTTACAACCGACTTGAAGCCTCGCTATTCGATATTGGTTTAAAAAATGCTGACTCATTAACTGTCCGGAGTCTTTTGATCCTGCCATCTTACGGGTTCCGAAGTTTCTTGTAAAATATTTATACCTTGGACCGAAAGGGAAATGTGAGAACCTCTAAATGCAAGACAAGGAAGGGGATGCAAGAGCATGCTTTGAAACAGTTCAAAAAAACACCGCCATACGGAATTTTGTTCATAAAAATCTAATATAAGTCAACTACTGCTAAATTAAATAAGGATAACAAGAAAGGGCTAAAAAGTTCTAAAATGCAAGAAAAATAATAAGAAGATAAAATGTAAGCAAGAAGAGCCTACTATTTATACTGCTATTACAATATCATTGTAACGTATAAAATGCATAGTTCACATTGTCCTATTTCACATTCAAAAAATCCTAAAACCTAGAAACATAATAACAGCATCCTAACAAAAGCTTCTTAAAGCAAAATTTAGCTTTACTCAAACCCAGACTGACGGTAATAAACGCAGCTAATCCACTTCACTCCAACCATGTCAGCCATCAAAAACTACCCATTATAATGTTAAAGTTAAAATAATACGCGAACACGACAAAGGCAAAGTTAGATTAAGTCTATAACGAACACGTGGTACAAAACTGGAGTAATCACGTCAGAGACGCGACTCGACTCCGGGACACGACGGAATTATTCAAGAACTTATCACTCAGCGTGCGGGATATTTATGACAGAGTTTGTATTGTATTTCACGGCGAGTTTTTTACACTGAAGGGGACACTTTGTAAAGTAATTTCAAAGGCAACGATGGAGAACTTTCTTTCAAAGATATCTACATATCTATCTATACTAATATAATAAAGCTGAAGAGTTTGTTTGTTTGAACGCGTTAATCTCAGGAACTACTGGTACGATTTGAAAAAATCTTCAGTGTTAGATAGCCCATTTATTGAGGAAGGCTATAGGCTATATATCATCAGGCTAAAACCAATAGGAGCGAAGCACCACTATTCCACGCGGACGAAGTCGCGGGCAGAAGCTATTTCTTACATAAACACAGCTAGCCAAAAATGTTTGCTTAAAACGCCTATCGGCTATTAAACATGCAATGTAAAAAAACACCTTTAAAAAAATTCATTAATAAAAAAATACGTTCGTCACTGACCGTGCAACAATTCACAAAGCTTGTGATTTTGGCGTGGCGGCCATTTGTAAACACGACGCGGCAGTTCGGTCAATCGGTTACAAACACTACCTACAATGGACTCCAACATTTGTCTCCATCAACCGAATTGTTGTACGAGCAGAAATCAATCGGGTGACAGTACAGAAACAAATTTATATAAAAGCGTCGCATTCAACTTCGCAGACGGTGTTTGATGTAAAAATATTTGTGCAGCTAAATCTGTTGAGTATATCACAAAGGACCGGCGCGATTGAACTCTTGATCGAAAATCAATACCATATTCTAATACTTTCTCTGTCATAAATTCCCGATAAGGGCTACAAATCAACGGTCTTCCAATAACACGTGATTTTAGCCTCTAAATAAAGAAAGATAGGTAAGAAAATCATGCAATTCTGAAAACTACAGCTAAAAATATCTAAAATATAATAAGAACATTACAATAATTTAGATAAAAAAAATATTAAGAGAGTTAGAACTTTTGAGTGTGTGCTAAATTATTCGAAACGCATTTCAATTTCTTTTGTTTTAACAGCTGCCCTTAACAACATCAACTGCGTAGCTTTGTACAAAAATACCTACTATTATTTTACATGGAGCAACTGCCTACCAGACATGCTCCAACCATTTACTAGAAAATACCACTTGGTAAAACTGTGGTGAAATTGGTCATTCCTATGTCTAAATGCATTGAAACCGTCGTATTACTTACCTACATTTAAAATAAGTATTAAAGTATATTTACGCATTTTATGTATAATTCCAACTTTAAAAAACTGTTACAGAATTTTAAGTCGTATTAATGTAATATAAAGGTGCTTTTCTTTTTGTTTTATTAACTAGATTTATTACAGCATTTTTTTAAACGCCTCATTTTAACTGTTTAAGAAATATTAAATAATTTATTTTTAAGCTTTTAAAGCTGATGTTTAAGCATCGTGTAGCTTAAATTGTTTATTTAAATGAATTAAAAATGTATTACTAAATTAAAAGCCCTGTTTACATTGTATAATATGCATTAAAATCAATGGTATTTTACTATTCACATTTACTACAGTAAAATCCTGCATTCGGATAGCACAAATACATGTAATTACAAAAAAAAATATTATTAAATTATTCTGATAATAATTTCTACAAATAGCTTCATAACTTATGACGATATTCATTAAAATTAAATACGATACGGCGATAATTATAATTTTCCAATAATCAGTTGCGTTGTAAACAATGTCATGTATTTTACAAAGTAATTTATTACTGCGACACGCTTTATAAAATTTATTAATTTAATATTTATTAAACTCACAGTAATAATGTGGTATTAACAATATATAGGTTTTAAGTAAGTATAGCAATGTAGCGTTCATTGTAATAAAAATGGTTTTATTGTCCCACAGATAAGAGGAGTATTTTCAAACGAGTTTACAAGGGTTTTGTTGGTATTTTTTGAAGCGTTATTTTTATTTCGATGTTTTTTTCTCATTTCTATAAAATAAGTTAAAAGAACCTAAAATAAATAATATGTAATTAAAAACCTCAAAAGAGAATTTCAATTTGACTCAACAAGTAAATATATTATAATAACAGATTAAGGAAAAAAGATATTACTTAGAGAAAGCGTTAATAAACTCGTCGAATAATTTAGCAGACCACAACATTAACTTTATTTTTAATAAATAAAATTTTAAAACGTTAAATATACATATATTTTAACACACACTGTAATAAAATACACGTGTCTACACTCTACAGCGTAACACACTTTTTTGCATTTTGATTAAAACAAGTTATTTTATTTTTCAATTATTTTGTATGAAATACATTTATTTATAAATATTTTTTTATTTGAAATAAAAGTAGCAACCACGTATTCCAATCAAAATGCTCAATAAAAAGGTTGTAATAAAATACATATATACATACATAGACACACAAATATTCTACAGAATTTTCCGTATGGCGGTTCATAATTGTTTCATTAATTAATCTGTGAATCTGATCCTTGTTATGTACATTGCTAATTTTTTGCATCATGCAAAATAGTACACACAAAACTGGATATGGTTATATCCTAGGTTTCTCACATGGTTCCCTTAGATTTCTCCCAAACCTTAAACCTAAATCTACCTTATCTTAGCTGAATCTAACCTATATTTTGTCCTAAGCTATCTTTTAATTTAATTATTCCAGCTACGGCTCTTATTTGTAATGTTATTGCGTAATTAAATCTTGGTAATTTAACAGTAATTAATTGTAATGAGGCTCGAATTATCTGCTTCGTTAATGAGATAATAAAAGAGGTTTGTTTTACGTTAAAGCGTTTATAAGTAAATATAGATTTATTTGTTTTACTTATTTACAAGTTACAGAATCACCTGTTCAACGTCGGCCATTTTTCTTTTTACAAGCTTTTATTTTTCATACTAATTTGAAATACAATTTAATGGTAAAGATAATTTACTTTACACCACGATTCATTATTCTTTTTAATTTTTTCTCTGAATCGATAATTCCATTTTAAATTAAATTAATTCGAACTATTTAATATACTTTTTAAGGACAAACTGGCCACAATTTATTTTATGTAAAAAAATTATAAATATTATATATTTTTTTTCTAATTTATAAATATGATACAATATATCATATTCGTACCACTCTCAAGTTAATTTACTTGCTTCTACGGAATAAACATAACGGTGAGGTACTAAATCAACATTAAACACGTAAATACTGCTCGGAGGTATACGTGCTAATAAATCTCCAGTTAACATGTGAAGTAGACAGGTGAATCCGTAAAATGTAACTAAACTTCACACGAAATATTTACACAATATAAACCTATTTATAACAAGCAGAATTAAAATCTATACTAACCTAAGTAGAAAAGTATCGACTTGTGCTTCAAAAAGTTCAGTGAAAAAAGTATATGTGATAGAATCGAAATTTAAAATTCAAAATTTAAATTTAGAATGTGACTAGAACTAGATGTTCTTTTTTTCTTTTGTGTCATAAGAGCCAGAGAGACTAGATAGAGTGAGCAGTGAGCCACATTATAGTTTTTTTTTTAACGTTCTAAAGAGGTTAGCTACCTGATTGCCGTCATATGTCCAGCTACCGAACTTCATATCACAGTGTTGGTCGTCGAAGGGAAACCACGTGATGTCTATCTTGCATGTGCTCTTGAATATGCCAGGTGGCACGTACAGGCAACTGCCGTTGTTTCTGACCACCACGTTGGTCTGGTATGTCCCGTCAAAACCCTCGTCAGCACTACGTATCAATACAAATTGTGTCATCATGTAACTTGTTTGAATAAGGTGTTACTGTTCAGTAACTTGAGATATTTGGTAAACATCATCAATGAAAAACTTGTTATCATTCACTAATATAAAACCTAAGTTTTTTTTTTTATTTGGAAATTTTTTTTTTTTTGCAATGACTGAGGACTGATTCATTTTTCAAGGACTGATTCATTTTACATAAACGAAGGAACAAATATATTCAGAAAATTTTATAGAGATTAAGATGTATTGACTGACCCTTTTGAAACCCTCACAGTTTACAACGAATGTTGGGTACTAAGAGCATTCTTTGATCAGCTATCGTAATTAAATTAACATTTACCTTTGAAAACATTGCAGGGTAAGAAATTAAGATTTGTTGTTTTTTTTTTAAGATCGTTTTAGAAAACCAAGTCAAAGCGTCAGTGAAGTCGCATAAAAATAAGAATCAGTGTCAAATAAAGTTGTTGTTCTAATTTAAATTAAGAACGTCAAGTTTATTTCATTTTAAAATGAAAAGTTTTAAATTAGATACAGCGTATATTATTTTCTTTTTATTAAAGCTAAGTCTAAAGCAAAATGTGCCTTTATAATAAAGCATTAATTATTTTAATTGGTTATTTATTTCTCAGTGCTTCGGATTCATCTGGGACGCTATTTATTAAAATTGTGCTGTCATTGACAAAGGTGAAATTAGAATTGTTTTTATCATTGACTGCACTAAAATCATCATCTCGCTCACCAAATTGAAGAAAAAAAGTTATTTAATTTAAAAAATAAAATATTTAAAAAAGTGTAGCCAAAGAATGAGTTGCCAGTTATAAAAAGAAAATATCTGACAAGCGAGACAATGACAGTGGTGTCTCAAATCAGCGACTAGCGTGCCATGTACGTTTATATTATTTTTATTTATGGCAGCACCGAGTAGGAGCATTCTACCACGCGAACGATCGTTACTTTTAAAATAAAATAAAAAATATATTATAAAAAGGGGGGCAAGTACCGATCGTCACATTCGGGACCAACTCCTACTGTGCTGTCACAATTCTGAAAATTATGTAGTTAAATATATTAATTTTAAAAATAGGAAATAAAGGTACACAAAAACAAAAAAGTATTATTTTATAAAATCCATCTTAGAGCTAAGCAATAGAAAATAGGCAGAATAAAACAAAATGCTTGGTTGATGCATAATTGAACTTACGCAGTTGTATTAAGTTTTAAATTTGCTTGTTCGTTTCGCTTGCTGTAGAAGTTTCAACAAACCTCCCTCAGGCTTACACGCGTCTCCATAAAAGGCTTTATGGTCTAAATAAAGAACACGGGGCCTTATCGGCCTCGTTCATTTATCAACGTGCCCACAAGCTGATCATTAGTATTTTTCATTCACTCCCCCTTAATGAACACCATTCTAATCGGATTTATTATCTGGCATCAAAGTAAATGTTAGATTGAGGCTTTAATTTATAGCATTTGGGTCAGATGTGAAGTTTTCTTGCATTTTTTCTGTCTTATGAAAAGTCATATATTTATTTAGATGCCAGTCTCTTTTAAGTTTAGTAGACATCATTTTAACTAATTATGTTATAAGAATCTGATGCCAGAACTAGGTAGGTGAAAAACGTTTTTACGAGCTCAAATGACAAACTTTTAATTTAAATGGCAACTTTAACGTACATTTCCGATAAGTCTTTCAATTTTCTCCGTGGAATTCACCATCTTTTCCCAACTATCTTGAAGTATATATTCAGCTATATGAGTTCAACCAGCTATAGCTTAATTTCACTAATATTCAGCTTGATTTAACAAGGAGTGACTGTCTATCTGACATCCACGCCCCAATAATATGGTAATACAATACCTTGATGGGTGTGCCAGTAAGATCAGTTTATATCGGACTTTCTGGCTTGATTGTTAAAATTCAAAATCCGAAATTAGAAATCATTTCAAGCGTATGCGATACGTGTATCACCACTATTTTTAACTCCTGACGCAAAAAGAGAGGTGTTATATGTTTGACATCTATGTCTGTCTATCTGTCTGTTTGTGTATGTAGAAAAAAAAGAAAGAAGAAAGCTCTTTTCCAAAATGATGTAAGGCATTTTTACGTAGGGGTTTTTTAAAATTTAATTTAACTTGTGTTTCTTCAACTATCTCATAAAATTTAAAGGACTTTTCTTCTCATCAACTCAGTACAAACACAACTAATAGAATTTGAACATTAAACCACAAAGCTAAAATTCAAGATGTAGTCTGAGCTACAGTTTAACTGTAATTTGTCTGCGAGCGTCGTCCGGGGACTACAGTCGATGAAATGTAGATACTAGTTTACACCGGTTTGTACCGTTCTTAACTAGTTTAAACTTGCTTTTGGTGTGGCTTCATGGAGCTAAATTTAAGTAGTTTTTAGTTTTTTTTTTAATAAGGTATAATCAAATAAAATGTGTATTAGTTGGAGGAGAATTAAATATGTTATATTCCAACCTAAAAAAAAATATTTGATAGAAAAAATAATGTCAATTTTTATGCCAGTTTATGATAAGCTGTAAAATTGTTTATTTACAAAAAAAATGCGGCACGGCACATATTATGTCGAAGACACTAACCCAGCCTATTGATTAGCCACACCAAACAAAATTCCCAAACCCAAAAAACAGATACAATTCTCAGATAGTGAAAAGCTCCGAAAACGTCCGTGGGCGTTCACTACGACAAAAGTGCTGTCATGCTCGCATGTAGTATTCATGGATGTCGTGTGTAACCACTCCGTTAGTTGGCGGCCCGCCAGCAAATCCGTATTAACGTGGCCCCGTGTCACACGGTAGTGTAATTCAGACGACTGAATAAATCATGCGATTGCTGCGAATGGTCAGTTTTCTTTTGTCATGATTTTATTGGGTGGCGTTGTTGGTTTCGCCGTGAATAAAACAGGTTCTGTTAGTATTTATAACTTGTAATATTGTTTGGTATTTAAAAAGGAGATTTTAAGTTTGTAAAATACTCTTTTACGAGCAATTTATTGGCCAAAACTTTTTAATTTTCAGGCACTTTAAAATGTGCATAAAAAACAATAAAATTTGATTATTAATTTTTGACTAACTAACAGACTTATCGTCCTTAAACAATTCAAAAAATCCCTGCAAAGGGTATAATTTAAATAAATTATTTGAATTTAGAATTGATTTTTTAAATTCTTATAAGCATCATCGAAACGCCCTCCAATATTTTTAAATTACACTTCGGTGTGATAAGCAGCTCTTGCCCTCAACGGCTGGCTATGAAGATGGCAAACAAGGTGCCGTGATCACACAGCCCCGTAAGTGATTTAAAAGTTTCATAATCGAATGCTGGACCACTGGCCCAGCGCCAACGGGTGCCAATATTCAGAACGTATTGCCAATATAGTAAATGGGTGTATCTTGTTGTTTTGCTAATATGTTGGAAGTGTTCACTGAAATACTGGGTGGGATGATCTTGATTTCAAAAGTGGATTAAATCATTTATTTCTACTGTGTACATAGTTATTAATTGTTGAGAGCAGATTGATAATACAAAAGTGAAAATAAAATCGAAGATCTTGAGTGAAAAGTAAATGAAAAACAAATGTACCTACATTAAAACTTGACATAAATAAAGTACTCTAATTCTGTTTTCTTTATTCGAACTTGTACTTATTCGATAACTAAATATCAGTCAAATATATCGATATTACTACACAGTATATCGATCTCGTTCATTGCCTGTTAGAATATCTCCCAAGGTGTGGTAAACCGAATAACTAAGTTAGTACTTAATCTAATGTGATTCCGATAACTTAGTCTGCTTTGGTTTGCGATGTAGCCACAGACTCTAAATACGTCTATGAAGTATCTAAGTTGGGAGCGTAACTAGCAAGTAATAAACTACGTGTAAAGATACGACCCTATGATAGCTGTTAAAAAAAAATACAGTCACTATGTCATGTGTGTCACGACCCACACAAATGTCAAATAATCGCCACTTACCATTTGGTACGCACGAAGAAAGGCTTAAAATAACGATAGTCCTTTTTACTTGATTATAAAATTAGCTCTTTCCATCGCCATATTTAAAAAAGGTAATTTTGTTTAGACCTATTAAAATTCTAATTGATAATGTCAATTGGCTTTTAATTCCTACGCCATCACGTTAATGAAACATGCATTCGAAGCGTGATTTTAAGTATACTATAGCAATTTGATATTTGTAATGATGCATTTATTCTCCAAATTTTTTTGTTATCATATATTATTAATAAATGTTCTTTTCATAATTTCCTACAATGCTAATTAATAACCTAATTTTAGAAACGAGTCGAATATTTCCCTCTCAAATATACATCTATTTACGCCAATCTTTTCCGCAACCAGGTATTTTCTCGGCTTGTAAGTATTTACATTTTGCTCGATGTTTCCAAGGCTATATATTAATTATGTTGCCTCCGTGTGAAATTACGAATCACCGACGGTACAAATATCATACGCCCATACGTTGGGCGGAATGAACATGAAGAATAAGCAAAGCTCTTTTGGGTGTATTTTGTACACGCGAGCAAAAAAAAACTGGGAATAAAAATGTTCACGGTTTTTTGCTTTAGAGGAAAGGCAAAAGCGTTCATCAATTAGTGTGCAAATCAGATAACATTTTAATATAAAACTTTCATACGAATAACCTGAAATATCAATTTTATTTTCATTTATATACTTGGTAGTAAATGTATCTCTTTGTTTATTTTGTATTCGGGTTTTCAGTTCTTTCCACTTAATTTAACATCCCATAAATAAACCCATACTGAGCGAAATTAACTATAAAAACGACCATAAATTTCGTAGATTTAAAACATTCTATTAGCAGATTGCAACCCGTACCGTCCGTAATCGCTTCAACAAATCACAAAAAAGTTTTATTTACAAAAAGGATAGTTGACTGGCGAACCTCCAAACTTAGTTTTCAACTAGGTTCCACCATTTAAATCTGCTTGACTGTTGAAAACTTAAAAGTCTGGAAATGTTGAAACCGACCAGTTGCAAACACCGATGGCGCGGTTATGCCGCCATTACACGAGCCCAGTCTGCAACTCTGCAATTTACTCAACCTTTATTTTAATTTGGATGCCTGTTCAAATCTCGCTTAAAATCTTGGCAGTTTTGGAAGGTTAATGTTCGTTTAACCAACAGATAAATTATAACGTAGCCATAATATATTACTGTTAATATAATTTTGGTTAATGTCGCAGATTTTCCTTGTATCATTAAGTGATATTTATCGGCGCTTCTTTGTGTTTAAGGCCTAATTTAATCACGAAAGTATATCGAAACGAAATCAAATTATAGAAAGTTGCAAACAAAAAGAGAGTAACATTCTAAGTTAGAGAGGTCAATGTACCTTCCAGAAAATCTATTCCAAGGGGGTATTAACACAATAAATAAAGTAGATAGCGTCTAAAGAAAACATAGTGGAGTAGTAAATCTACTATCTGTTCCATAATATCTTACAGTCTATGGCGTCGTTAAACTAGTAGTGTTGGAGCCATAACTGCTTATCTATGTATGTTCGTAAAAGTTATCGGCCTAAGATACGTCTATAAACGTCTGGCTTCTGGCCAGGTAAGTGCCGATAAACATGAAACACTCTTACATTAAATCATGTGACACTAGGTTTATATCATTTGCTCTTTAACAGAGTAATGAATACCATGTTTGGCGCGCCGCCAGATGGCGCCACTTCGCACGGACGTCTGTGTGCCCAGAAAATTTGTTTAACGTTAACGACGTTTGAACGACGCGCCTGCATTTGAATTTGGAAATAAATTGTATGATTATATTACTGTGTTCTGGTTCTGCAAATTGCATGTTGCTGAGTCAATGTCGTGGAATGGGGCATTTACAAGGAAAGTTCTCGCAGATGGCTAAATTTGAAGTCAACAGTTCCGGCAAATTAGAAATACTAAGCTTAAAATGTTCCCCAGTGTTCGGCCGTAATTAAAATCTTCTGGTTTTGAAATGTAAAGTAGCCTGGTAAAATATTTCTTCCCCTCAAACGTTGGGACGAACATTAAGGAAATTTATAATTATTTTGTCCGCATATTTCACAAAGTTAGGACCCTCTCGTGAGGTTTAAGTCCTGTTATTACGTACAGTCCCTCTACTGGGTTTTTTTTAACCTATAAAGAAACTGAATAGAAAAGAAGTAAATAAATAATTATTTGAAAGATATCTTAGTTAAACGCTTCCGAAAAAACTTTATTTCAAGACGTAAACTAGATGAATAAATATATATATATATATATATATATATATATATACGCACACACACAAATATATATACTAAAAGAATTTAAATAAACGGCTTCAAGAATAAAATAAAAATGTCGTAAACGTTCCTCATATATAAACTATTACATATAATTATATAACTTTTACAATTAAATCTGAAAGAAATAATTATTCCATTATTTTAGTTGTTGGAAAAATAACCGACTCAATGCAACTTTCTTTTTGCAACCATTTTTCTTTTTCTTTTCCAATGAGGCTGCAAAATTTCTCGCAACGTATAATAAATAAAAAAGCTCATATCCCCGTTTAACACTACATCGCTTTCATTGTAATACAATTTTATATCGAACACAGAATTCTTTCTAATGACGAAAAAATACCGTAAAACGTAATCATAAATCGTGTAATTACGCTTTCTGTTAAAAGATAAAATAGTTAAATTATAATTATGTGTTAATTTGAGTAAAAACAAAAAATATTAAATCATACCCGTTTCTCGTACTCTCACCTATTGTACATGAGCACGTCCGGCTTCCACAGCTTGTTGGGCGTGATCCTGAGGTCCTTGACCCCTCCATACTCGCTGTCGTTCCACCTCAGGTTGTAGTCATTCCACTCCTGCCACATCATCAACACAATCAGACATATCTTCGCCATCACCAATACAGTTGCGAGCAAAAATATTGGAGCATTTCTGATTTCAAAATTAATGCAATAAAAAAAATGTAACAAGTTCCAATTTCAAAAAGTGTTTGTGACATAAATTTAAAATGTACGTGTGTTCGATAAGAATGGTCAATTTTAATTCAAAAAAAGGACTGCAAAAAAAAGTTGAAGTAAGAAAGTGTAAGTAGTTTTTAATTAAGCAAACATTAAACTGCAATAAAAAGGTGCTAGTCACCTCGAGAGGTTTAAGAACAACTTTTCAATGTCAACAGAACAGTTATGAAGTGCGGTGCTGTGAATTGTGAATGATAAATCGTATTAAAATAGCGTTCTTAAGCACTGATAGCGGTGTTATGAGATTAGAGTTAATGGCACAATCGTTTGTGTTATTTAATGTAAATTTTGTTGATACATTAAAGCTTGTAATTTTAATATTAATGCTGTCCGTTACTGAATGAGTAGTAAAATAATTTAGTATTTACTGCGCGATACTTATATAAACTTTTCAAATTCTCACTCTCAGTAACATCGCAGGAAACTAAAACAATTTTACACAACCAAAAATATAACTTTGTCACGGAGCTTCGAGTCAAAGAATGGAATTTTACAATGTCATATAAAAATACATATCAAAAATATTCCAGTTATTCTGCTCGCCAGTGTTGTGAGAACAATGGTGGGTGTCGTTTTTACGGCCGATCTCAACGTAAAGATTTCCTTTGACATAATTTTGTATTGTGCTGCTATTCTTTGTACCTATAGTGACATTCCCGGAGTTAGAGGGAGGGGATTCTGTATAAAAATGAGCTGATTTTATTGTATATATTTATCAGTCGATGGATAAATAAACAGAGCATTTGCTGCCTTATATTCATCATCTCAAGCCTATTGAATATTAATCCACTATTGGACATACGCTTTCCTAATGTGCCATATCACTAGGTCTTCAGTTTGACTCATCCAACGTCTGCTTTTCGCAGCCCTCAGGAAATCCCTGGAGGGATCAGGCACTCAGGTCACTCCATCTTGCGTCTTGCTTTTCATTAAGTATTATATCAGACAATTACCCACAATAAGCCTATATTAATTGTCTACTAACAAATAGATCCAAATTATATATTCAGCATTACAAAACTATAAGAAACACATTTTTTTAAACTGATTTTTTTTTTTCATTCTCTCAAACTATCCGAAAAATGTTTGTATTGACTCCTCAAAAAAACCATACGTAAATATAATTTTATAGATACTCTACACTGAAATCGGCCGATAACGTCATATATATAATTTGGGATTAGTGTATTATAGTTACAAAATCAAACATTTAACCCTAATATCAACCGCAAGTATACCATCTCGAACCGCCGATCCCAAAATCAAAGCTCTCAAATATTATTCACAAAAATAAAAATACTGAAACCCGAACACACGACTTACAATATTGTCAGCTGTGATCACAAACCACCCTGGCTATAATATCAACTACCCAACGATAACAACCCGTTTAGAACCGGGTAAAACAAAGCCAGCCCTTCAAACTCCACCCTCACTCTAATATTACAAAAGTTAGAGCCACAACTTGGCAATATCTACCTCTAGCGATACCCACGTATTTGTATAGTATCATATTAGATTCTGAGCCCGAGGCACTACTTACAAATAGGGTCATAACTCCAAAACTACTTTACTGTTTTTCGTGGAATGTGATGAATAAATCTAGATTGGTGTACTGTCTACATTTGGAACAGATTTGGTTCAAATATTTGCGTAGATTATAGATAAAATGGGGAGATTTGTTAATTTGTTAAACAAGCTTTTATGAGTATTAAAATTATAAAGAATATAGTTTTTTTTTACTTTTTCGAAGGGTGAGCTGAGTTCGCGTCATTGCCATTACGTGGCACGTCTTCGTTTTTTTCTTATATCATAACAGTGGACACACATAAAATTGGACAGTAATTAAGTGAGTAATTTCAGATCTATTTCAATGTACAAACATAAATTTGGAAAACTTGACACGTTTATGAACTAGTTCCAAGCATTCGTGGCAGACAATTACTCCCTGAAATAGTGTTACTGTTAGTCTCCTGCAATGGGGATATTATAAACTGTCATAAAAAATAGTCTTTATCTTCACAAATATACATTACTAGCTGTTCCCCACATCTCAAAGGAACTACCTACTTAGAAAAAAGTACAATCCATCTCGATTCAGTCGTTTTACCGTGAAGGCATAACAAGCAAACAAACTCACTTTCACATTTGTAATATTAGGATTAGAATGAATAATAGGGAATGCTTTGAGAGAACTAAAGGGCTTATGCACTTTGGATAGTTTGTACGATAGATCGCCAGTGTGGGAGTGAGACAGGTATATAACAAATGTTCTCTGCTGAAGGGTTAATGTATCAATTAGATAGTTTAACGGCTTTATTGCTGCCAAACGGTTATATGTGGCGGAGTAACTCGTAACTTGGTAGTTACTTATGTGCTTATAGGATAAACGTGTATTCGAATTCTAATCAATAGATCTGCCAAGAGATTAATTTTAAAGTTTATGGATATTTTAGTACGAATCTTCAATGTTTTGGAAAGTAAGAAATCTAGTCCATATCATTGTAACATCTGCCATTTTGAGTGTCAGTAACCCCAAAAAGACTTATGCTCAGTTATTTTTAAAATAACAAAAAAAACATTAAAATGAATTAACTTTCTACCAAACTTTTGAGAGAGCTTTGAAATTGGTTAAAAGACATGGTAACTTAGCAAATTGATCGTTAAGTTTAAGAACTTTGAAATACAAACTTTATATCGAAGTTGTTAAAGTTTGTTTTGAAGTGTACCTACTCAACAATGTACAATGAATTTAGGTTTACTATAGAAAAATTTGAATATAAAATTGTTTTTACAAATATCATTTTCAAGTCAAGTCAAGTCTCCACAAAAGTTTATGAAATATCTAATTAAACTTTTATAAAACACAAAAGTTTTACGAAAAAATTTTGAGCAATAACTCATACAAATTAAAATTGATTGTACATTTTATTAAATATTAAACTTATAAGAAACATGTATACATTACATTACAAACACAGAACACACTAATATACATGTATGTATATAATAATAACAATAGATAAAAAGAGAAGTTTACATAATACAACACATCTAAAAAGCAATAAAAACGTGCAATGGGATACATGCAAATATATAAAAATATTATATTATTATTCACAGCATTTCTCGTACCTAAAAAGCTCGATATTTCTAATTTCTTTGCAAAGGTATATACTGCCTCTTATTATCAGTAACAAGACCGGGGGTAGGGGACACTACTTCTCTTCAAAATAAGCTGCCGTATTGGTAAATGCTAAAATAATTATAGTTTTTTATAGCTTAACTACATACCTTTATTGCTGGAAAATGGAAAATTATTGTAGGTACAATTATTTTTAATGAACAACTATAATTGCAGTCACTTGTAATATACAAATAAATTTCATACGAGCAACATTAAAAGTATGTACATTAAGCGTCATAGTTTTTAACTTTTTTTATTAGAAAAATAATAAATAAACAAAACCTCTGTCGATAAAATTCGGGAACTGAAGCATAAAATCTATTATTCGTCAAAATAAAAATAAAAAAACCAAACGGGTCTATTTTAAATTATTTTAAAACTGTGTACATTTAATGTCAATTGTGTACACACAATTTTAACAGTAACTCTTTATGACGCATACTACACAGGTACCAAGACACAAAACATTTTAAACAATTAGAAATAGTTTTAAAAATACTTTTTAGAAAATATTTTTTTAAACAATCGAAAACGTCGTCCCGTCGAGGTTTAACTCCGCAGGCAAACTAGATTGAGCATGGTAACCACACTTCAATTTGAACGAGGATATATCTCCCATAATAAACATTCCATGGCCATGCATAGTATGAAAAATACTACAATTTCTTGTAGCGAAAACAAAACAAAATCAACAGCGGGTACCCAGGATGTGCATAATCAATTTACAGTGTACATAAACCACATTTCATCTCAATAACAATATTTGTGCATATCAATATACATAAATCTTCACCAATATGTCACTTCCAATTGACCTAACGAGACCCACTTTAACACATCGTTTAAGTTATTTTTCAATTGAGAAACATGTATGTTTTATGTTGTTATAAATTATTTTGTCGCACTTAACGTCAACCATTAGTACATATTGTTAAACGCATTGCGGCTTACACGGCAGCTGTCTGATATACACAAATGTCACGTGGCCTGCTCACGATACTCACCACTAAACAGGTATACATTTATACAGTACCGACTCTATCGACTACTAATAGTTAAAAAGTACTAAGTAGCTAACTTATGACAGTTTGTATGAAGGGATGCATGATAGGGGCTACTGACTATTCTACAGCACGAGCCGGGGTCAGCGATGACGAGGATTGGACATGTCAAGCAACTCCCATACAAATATCATAGACAAGTCAAATACAAAAAAAGACTGCCGCATATTCCACAATGCTATGCAATTTTCATAACAGTCATAGATTAGAAGAATAACCCAAACAGATAGACAGAACGAAGGTTAAATACAAAATAAGAAATAAATCAAAAAAGAGTAGAAACGAAAATAATGATTAGAAATTTTAGTGTTAATTTTAGGTTTGTCTTTTATTCACACTTACCAACGACAGCCATATATTGGTTATAAGTAGTTGATTCTTCTCGTCCTATTGGGTTAGACGATGTCAACAAAAACAGAAAGGGCGCAGTCAGTATGATGATCTAAACAAACTGTTCCACTCCGCCGGAGACACAATACTTGGGGGCTGGGGCGGCGGGCGAAAATCTCACTTGTCATGCGATCGTAAAAGGTATTTTCGCGCGCCGCCGGACACACAATCTAAATAGATATTATATGCGTAGTTTACAACAATGTTACACTGACTCCATGCGACAGATCTGCCGCGAAGGCGGCGCCCTCTGTCCGCGCCCGCCTCCTGTAACCTTCCCTTCCAAGTGCATTAAATGGTGAATTAAAAAAGTGCTGTAAAATAGTGCTGATTGAATGTGGAAAAGTACGGTAGTTATCGCTCGTTACCCGACAGTGTTGGGATTGCGGGGGGCGGGAGGGCGAAGGCGCCATACCCGGCTCCTACCACTTACCAAATTGAGCCAGACGTTTGTGGTCAGGATTTGATTTTTCTCATCCTTATTTTGTAAAAGGTACGCACGCCGACGCAACAAAGGAACGAAAAAATAATGGTGAACAACAGTACCGTGTAGGGGTCTAAGCTTATACCTCTTAATTTAGCTGAGCTCACACAGAAATATGCAGCTTTCCATTAAATTTTCGCTATAACCTTATTATTTCTGGGCTCAACTTTTTAACAAAACCAACAAATTCAATTACAAGAACAAAAGCAACATTGTAAGTACTCTGTGAAGTCAGCTAAATATCAATCTAAAAACACAGATGAACCACAAAGACGTTTTAATCTCTTGCCCTCGATTTGAGTGTAGGGTAATCCACTTTTGGTCGGGCCAGTCGTTAAGACGAAGCAATTAAATATTCCAGTGACTAACAGAGCAGCAGTTGGGTGATGAGTGATGCGTTTTACGATTTTAGTCGACGGTTGTTTTATACGGCCATTTGTGGAATATGACAGACTTTATTGTGACTAAGTTGTAATATCTGACGCAGACAGATTTCATTTTGGGGTTTTATGTTGCGCTGTTCGCGTATTTTGTAGCTGCATTTCAAATTTTGTTGTCTTGCATCTTTGGAGCTGATTTTAGGATCGTCTAATTTGTAGCATCAGTCTCTTGAGTACAGTATATAAGTAGATTAGTTTTGCGCCAGCGGCTTCGCCCGCGTGACGAATTCAAATTTAAAATGTTTTATGCAAACGTTGCCCCCCTTTTTCACCCCCTTAGGGGTAGAATTTAGGAAAATCCCTTCTTATCAAATGCCTACGTCATACAAAGAACACACCCTCCAAGTTTCAGGTCTCTACGATCAGCGATTTAGGCTGTGCGTTGATCTTCAGGTCAAAGCATTTTATATGTATAGATTATAAAGATAGATAGATATCGCTGCAGTTTCATTTGTATACATAGTTGAATTCACGTTATTTGCTACAGATCCCATAAAAATAAGTTCATGGAACCCTAAAAGTTTCAATATAACTCCCAGATCCTATGACATGTTTATGTCTAAATTCCAGGCGTATAAAGAGATCTATAGAGACCAATAAAGTTTAGATAGCATCTGATAAAAATTTATGACACAGCAAGATTTATGTACCGGAGGGACGGGGCGATTGATTGATTAGGTGAATAGCTCCTTTTTATGGAATAATGTTAAATTGTTATTGCATATAACAATTTTTGTTGAGAACATTTTCTATATGAGAAAGTATTATGTTAAGTAATTGGTTGATGATATTGTATTGGTGGGGGAGAAAGGTTGTATGAACTTCTAGTTAGTACTAACTGTTTCCTGGGGTTTACCCACATGCTAAAGGAGCTACTTCACGAACTTAGATTAAAACTATTCCATCTGAATCGGTTCAGTATTTTTACCGTGGTTGCCTAAAAAAGCAACATAATCAAAACCATTATGGTAGTTTCTAGTAAAATCGTACTATCCTACTAATATTTTGCTTTTGAGACATGATTCACCGCTATTCTTCCAAGACGTCCATAACAGCAAACAACTTTATACTTTATAGCATAAAACGTTAGAACTTGATGCGACAGCTGAATTTTATGATCTAGTAACTCAACAGTCCCTCGACACTAACCACGAATCTAAACGGTCCAGATACTAGCGTGGACAGTATGCATAAATATATAGGTACTTAGACGAAGCAAATGTTAAGATAGATGCATAATATTAAATGGATGTTTGCCGTGGTTTCATCTAAACTACTTAACCCCAGGCTTCAATCTATACCCATACTAAAATTCATCTCAATCGGTTCACCCGTTTTGCCGTGAAAGCGCAACAAACAGACTATCTTGTTAATCTATGTAGTTGTCACACTACGACTTCTGTTGAGCTTAACGGCCTGGTTCGATCCCAAGGAGGAACTGTATTTATTTAAATGATTTCAGATCGGATTCCAAGGAATCTAGATTTTTTTTTACAGAGAAACCCTATTGGACTACTCCAGAAAGACTTTCTGAATAAGAGCCTGGTGTCAGGACTTATCCCTTGGCTTTGGCTCTCTCCTTATCACATGAAACTTAACCTTATCTGGTGCTATAAGGGACATAATTCACACCTTTTTTTTGAGACGGTTAATCATCAAATGACTCCCCCACTGTGGGTGGTGTGGGAAGGAGTGTCAGACTTTTACTGATTAAAACCTATTCGTGCTCCTTCAATTGTTATTTGCGTTCCAAGACAACTCTTTCGAACATTCCACAGCCCCTATACACCTCTGCTTCCCTCCACTGCCTTAAACTTTCATTATAATAAGTATGTACTCGTATGTACAAGCTTTTCCACGCGGTTTCACCCGCGTCCCGAAGGAACTACTTCGAGCATCCGGATAAAAAGTTTTACCTCCTATGTGTTAATCCAGATTACAGACTATCTGTGTACCAAATTTCATCCTTATCCATTCAGTAGTTTTGCGTGGAAGAGCGACAAACATTCATCCATACATTCTCAAAAACTTTAGCGTTTATAATATTAGTAGGATGTACTCGTATATTTCTTCACCAACTTACGTCATACATGTAAAACAGTACAACTCTCACTCACGATACCGCAACACTTCAATATGGGTGTGTAGAATTATTCAATACAGCACTTAAAGCGACAAGGGCTGTTGCAAAGAACGCTTCACTGCGAAGTAGCGTTGCCGTGGGCGCTTTACGCTTTTGTCCCACGCAGATGCAGCACTCGATTTTTGCGCTTTTTTTACAAAGTTGTATAGATTTTTAAAGAAATTTGATGGACGAAGTTTTAGGCGTATGGTTGAGGTTGCTTTATATATTTTTATAATTAAAAACTGCGAATGAGTTTTAGCATACTTCTAATACTGAATCTCTAGCTGTGGAATGGCTAAAAAGTTTGATTAAACATTTTATTAGCTAAGTCAGGCATTTAAATTGTAGGAATTAATAAAATATGGACATTCAGTGATCAGTTTGATAAATATATGTACTTTATTCGTGTATTAAATTATTTTTTAAGTTCCAATTTTGTTTTAACGCTTTTTTTAAATTTCTATACTAAAGCATTTTTGGATGTAATCTATTAGACTCGTCGAGATTCGTCTGTTTCTCCCTAAGAATACACCTTTGATGATCACAATTACCTCTCCCCTCCTCCCCTATTTTACCCAGTTCCACTATCACAGTCAAGAAGTATTTCCAAACTGACATTTCAATTTCCGCGGCACCCATGATGATTTCAAAATTCCGTATGTGTGCCACCATATTTAAGTCTTCAATGAGATGCAACTGTTCCACCTGAGTAGAATTTTTATACAACACTATGTTCTGCTCGCGACTTCTTCCGCGTAGAATAGTAACTTTGGGCTATCGCTAACTTTAACCTCCGATTTTGAAACATTCTTCGTTGATGCTCCGCTCTTATTTATTTTAGCGTGATGATATATAGCCTAGAGCCTTCCTCGATAAATGGGCTATCTAACACTGAAAGATTTTTTTAAATCGGTTCAGTAGTTCCTGGGATTAGCGCGTTCAAAAAAAACAAACAAACTCTTCAGCTATATTATATTAGTATAGATCCATCTATCCCCATACCAAACATCATCTTAATTGGTTCAGCGGCTTAAGCGTAAAGAGGGCATTTATAATATTAGTATAGAATGGATTGATAATATGAGATACTCAATTTATTTAAAACATTCGTAATTTATCGTTGCATATATACATATTTCAAAATTAATTACTTCATATTTACACTCATTTTAATCTTTTTCACATAATATTCTTTCACTTTTTCACTTTTTCTTTCGCTTTTCACTACAGCTATGTAAAATCAGGCACATGTGAAATAGCTCTCGTATTTTTTCTTTTACGTATTCTCTTTTTGATAAAATCCCATTCGAACGCTAAAAAGTTCACAGCGAAATTGCCAGCTTTCATGTTTGAAGCCTATAAAAAAGCTCAGATCAAAAGTTTGCACACGAAACTATAAATATTTTTTTAATCGTAAAAAACTAGAGCTCTACTTAGGTACCAGGTATCTAGGTACCTATCTACTAATTAATCAAAGTAAATACTGGCTAATACAATTCTTCTCGGAATAAAATGCTTCAACATTTCATCATAATTAACTAATATCATAAATGCGGAAACTAAGTTTGTCTGTTTGTTACGCCTTCACGGTAAAACGGCTGAATTGCTTTAATGAAATTTGTCACGGTGATAGAAGGACCCTGGAGGCGGTTATAGACTGTTTTTTTATCCGGGTGCATTAGATAGTTTATTCGGGACGCGAGTGAAGCTGCGGGAAACAGCTATCATATCGGATATGGAAGCATTACTTTATGGATGGACATGAACATGGATTTTATCAATATCCTGAACTGATATTATTATAAAACGGAAAAATACTTATTTCAGAATATCACAAAAAAATGTCTTCATACACTACACTTAAGGTATTGTTACATACACAAAATATAACTTAAATTATAAAAAACAACAATGACTGTACTGCCTGTCTGAGTTCTATGTGGTACCTGGTATCTGGGTTAGATACCAGGTACCACAAAACCGTTGGTGAAATTAGTTGTCAGACTGACTGGTTTCTGACTACCCGTATCGGCTGTCAAACATCTACATTACAGCCCGGACCAACAAACTGAACGTGGTTTTAGAGGAACGGAGTCTCAGTAAGATATAAATGGTTAAGGTCACCCATCCATGGAATGATCGAGCCAAGTGGAGCTTAGCCTATCCGTGTATCCTAATCGACCGATCCGTGTGGCTATTACTCAGCCACGAGTTCCTGTATAGCAACTTCTTAACCCAAACCACCAAAATATGAAGGACCATTAAAATTATCGACTTAGCGTAAAATTTAATCGTTTTCCCCACATTATAGTGTTTGTTATAACAATCGTTATTAGAATGGGCTTCAGAAATTGACCGCAAACAAGTATCCAATTACATGGATCCTTCACTAATATGGATAATAGGGCATTATCGCTTATGACGTCACGTTACAAGGTCATCGAACTTGGGGATGAAATGGGTTTTCTATTTCGTTTTTGTTACTCGTCTATATGTCGCTACTTGTACCTACTAGTCACTTTAGGTACGTAAAATATTAAAAAGCTACTAAAATTAAGTGAAATGCATATACGTAAAAGAGTATTTTGCAAAAGTGATATAAGGGTGTTGAAGCCTAAAAATAATTTCAAAACATGAATCCCTAGTAACTAAAGTTATATCTTCACAAAATCTGAATAATATTCCAACTGCTTTTTATTCAGTAAATTGTATCAATAGAATATATATTTATTCCAAATTTGCAAATGTATTATAATATTATGCTTCCTGAAACTTTGGTTCTACACAAACAACGTCAGTTTACACAATTTGTATTCACAGAAAGCAATATGGCCACCTGCGCTGTTATTCACTGGAATATTTCACCGATTAACATTTCGACGAAATTATTACACAAAAACATACTTTGAAGGAACAACGAGGAATTTTGATAGAACTTCATTATGATTAAGGATTTAATGTATAGATCACATTGATTATTGTAAGCTTCTGTTGTGTTGAGGATAAAAACCAATCTTAAAAGGACTATTACATTTCTAGCTTAGTTTACACGGGTAGGTAACCTAAACAGAGATTACACAATGCCAGATTAATTGCAGTTCCTAAGTAAGGGTACCAAGACCTTGAAATTTGACTTTCAAAATCAACCAAAAAAAGTGTCATGACCTGATCTTAAATTTAGAATTTCAACTTCAAGGTTTTAGCACTAACCGTATTTGTCATCTAGCGGTAACCTCTGCTCTTCACAGCTGATGTACGTTTTACCTTATATTAGCCGAAATTTTGCTAATAAATATAACAAACTTATCCAAGAAATGAAGATGCAAAGTAATCATAATCCTTCTGATATCGTTCTTATTAATTATAATTGTTATCCTTCTATCCTAGCCACGGTTAGAAGATGCTTTAACCATGGCTGCAGGACGTTCGAAAGAGATACCGCGCCCCCGGAATACAAAAGGCTGAGGAAGGCATGTGTGGGTTTTAGTCAGTAAGAGTCTGACGCCTGCCGCCCCACTCACGGCGGGATGGGTCATTTGATGATTTCCCATCCAAAAAAAAGGTGCTTTAACCACGAGGCCATCACGACTTATAAAATAGCCGGTTCTAAATCAAGTTTAAAATAAACTCTTGTTACAGAAAAGCGGTACGATATTATAAAAAGTGGTCATCCCAAGCCGTCAATTTGTGACACGGTCCCCGCAAACTGTCAGCGCGTCAGACGGGCGTGATGGAAATCCCTTCAACACTTTAATCCTCGCATAAAAGTGCTATATCAAAGAGAAATAGCGGTTATATACAAGAAATTATTATGGCGAGATCGCTCAAGCGAATCGCCCCGGTCCTTATATTAAAATTATGAATGAAACTACCCATTTATTTTTGTGGAATGGAGATAAAACTGTTCTACTTTGTGTTTTTTGCTGGGAATATTGTGATGCGTGGAGCTGTTTGCTCACGTGTTAGTTAGTGATATTGTTATTCTACCGCTTTTCTGCTAAACTGATTTATATGGGGTATTTTTTGACATTTATGGTACTCAAACCAAAATTTCCTATAATGAGCGATATTGATAAAAAAATTGTTTCTGATTGTAATAAATACAGGAGACCCAAATCTTGTTTTTTTAATATTCATTTTAACATACTTTGAAAAAAAAATATTTACTAATAACTGCACCTACCTAAAAGTCTTTTTTATTTGACCTACCTATAACTCTATAGTTGTTATATGAACAATGAACATGCCTAAGAAATTAAGATCTTTTTTTAGGGATTTTTTTTTCCAGGGAATCTCCTCAATACAACAGAAGCCCTTAAACCAGAAATGGACTCACCACGTCAATGATCTGCTGCAGCGTGAGCCCGAACCTTACTTCCAGGGGCTCGCTCTCGTTCGCGACTGGCCTCTCCAACGTGTTGTAGTTTGCCAGTAAAGCGTTCAGGAGACGCTTCTCGTGGGGTCCTTGCTCCGATACTGTGAATACACAAGATTAACAGGACTGAGTACAATAATCGTAAATGTGAAGAGGATACTGGTCATGATCATGGCATGGCATGATATAGGTAGGTAGCATGACATGTTATGCGAGGGAATGAGGAACATGTGGTGAGGAAAGTTTTGAGCATGAATGTGGATGGCTAAAGAGGTAGAGGAAGACCAAAGAAACGAAGGATGGATTTTGTGAAAGATGATATGACTAGAAAGGATGTTATTAGTGAGATAACGTCATGGTGTGCGCATGTTATACAAAGGAATGAGGACCATGTGGTGAGGAAAGTTTTGAGCATGAATATGGATAAAGAGGTAGAGGAAGACCAAAGAAACGATGGATGGATTGTGTGAAAGATGATATGACTAGAAATTATGTTATTAGTAAGATGACGTCAGACAGTTTGGAAGAAGATGCTGCACCGAACCCAAATAAATTGAGATAAGGGCAGGTGGATGGTGATAAATAGGATACTGATATATAAGTAGAAAGAAGAGAGAAACTGGTATATAGGAGAGAGAAAAAGAGAAGTAAGACGGAGAGAGAACAAATGAACGATGATGTCAACATCAAAGAAAGAAATAAAATGTGTCAGAAAATTAAACTTGGAGATAAGAATAAAGAATATTTTAATTTCAACAGAAAATTAATTCATAAAGGAACCAAATAAAAATAAAAAAGAAATTATAAATTTACAAAGCAAGAAACATAAATAATTCACTTAAAACATTTCCAAGCGTAAATGTTTAAATAAACTAATGAAATGGAAATGAAAACATCAAGCAAAGCTGTCTATACTTTTATCATATTTAATATTAAACAGATAACGTCTGTTGATGACAGCCGAGGTGTGTGTAAACTGCAATTTCAACCTTAAGTTCTTTATGTTAGAACTTATCTTCGATTACTTACATGGTTCTGGAAAGAAATACCTTAACATTGAAGCTCAAATCCAACAGACAGCCGAATCCTCTTGTAACTAGAATATACATGTTTATGGAGATCTATCGGAAATATATTCAGGATATTCCGTATATAAATATTCATCAAAGAATACATCCACACTCATTACAATAGTTGTATCGCATCGCAATCCTATAAAAACATATTATTTCCGATCAATATGCCACGATATCTTCATACCACAATAGTATAGAAAAAGATACAAATAATTTATTTATAGGAAGAAAATAATCCTTTATATGTAAGGATCGTAAGCAAAGGAATAAAAAGAAACTGCAGAGCGATACCATAGATAAAACTCATTACAATAAATCGCAAATTTCGGATACTATGGCGCAAAAAACCCCAATGACTTCAACAAATCCATCTAGCCTTACATAAAGTGAATAAGGTTTGAAACAAAAGCACCCAATAACTTACGAGACGAAAAGAATTAAGAGCTACAAAGACCAATAATTTTTCACAGCAAATTGGTCAAATCCCCATAGTTCACCGGCCGAGAGCTACGTACATCTGCCACAAGAATAACGACTGGATATTCCTGTCTACGCACCTGAACCTTTAAAAACCATAAAGCAACCTTAACGTTAAAAGCATAAAGGTCATTTTTGCAATACAGAGGGAACTCACAAGAGTCCGGCTCGAAGGATCAGCAATAAACACTCATTTTAGGGGCTTACAATGCTCTTACACGTGATGTATGAAAGCTAGAGTGTGACAAGTATAACGCGCTCATACGCCCGGATTAGTGCGTTAGAAAAGGATAGATGTAAGTGCTCGGTTGCGCGCAAACTCAGGTAATTTATTTTCTTTGGCATCTCCAGGTCTCATGAGGATTTCAGTATGGTCTAATAGTTTCTTGACCAGTATATATCTTGTTCGTTCTCACATAACTTTTATTTAGGCTGTGAGAAGCTAATTTCAATCGGTTTAGTTTGTATTTAATGTATTATAGTCGGTACCAATAGAATTTATGAAAAATATAAACAAAGTCGTTACCTATTTTGTTCTAATTCTGCCACAGAAATTAACAAAATTGCTTAAGGATGGCGATGAAGAAAGCTTGTGAAGATACGTGTATGTATAATTGATATTCTTCCATGTAAAAACCAGTGAAAAGATTTGGATAAAATTTAATAGATATATAGTTTATATCCGAGATTAGAGACACAAACGATACTTTTTATCTCGGTGTGCGAAGTAGTTCTCTCACGATGCGGGTATAACCGCGAGAAATAGCTAGTACACATAATGCTTCTTAAAAACATCTAAAATAAAAGGCCTACAGTTTTCAAAGTACTTAAAGCTTAAGCGTATAACAAAGGCACATAAATTTAACATGTAAGAAAACGATACAACGACTCGTATATCTTACGTATTATAAGTAAATCCCGGTTCTAAATTATTCCGCCTAATATGTGTTGTTATCTGGGTTATATGGGTTGGTGATTACAACTCTAACAGTTTGCTAGATACACGACTTAAACTATTACGGGGGGGCTTAGCAAACTCGTAGTTTAACTGTCTCACTACCTTTAAGTAATATCAGACATATAATTTTAGGTAGACATATTGTGATACGTCAAAGTTATACGAATTCCAGTATCAGAGAGGGATGGAGCTATACTGTGAATAGCGCTGTCTTTATTGGGTATTTGAGACCGAATTACGATAGTCACTATTATTATTACCTCTGTTGGGTAAAACCCTCTTCTCAAGTAGAGGAGGAGGGGGTAAGTTGACATCATTTTCTTGTTTATTACATGTTGTGCTATCCTGCTAATACTACTTGTATTAATGCGAAATTTTGTGAGGATATGTATGTCTATATGTTTGTAAGTCTTTCACGCAAAAACTACTGAATCGATTTGGATGAAATTTGGTGCTGACATAGTTTATAAAATACTATTTATATGGATGCTTGAAGTAGTTCTTTGTATGCAGGTGAAACCGCGGAATACAGCTTGTAGTGTCATATTTGTACAAATAAGGGTAGACAACGCATTATCCTTTCAACAATATAGAAGTCAGATGTACAAAGAACTTTTCTCTTCATTGTCTTTTCTGTAAAGAGTTTGGCAGTACCTACGTTTCGCTAGCTACAACTAAAGCCAATTTTTGCTTAGAAGGATTTTTTGAAAATATTTTATTGGTAATTTTAATTGTCAAAATAATATTAGGCCGAAGTTTATTGTGTAGTTAATGTAGCGTCGTTTTACCTTTCCTAACTTTAATAAAAGGTAGAAAAGTTATAGTACTATTTGAAAATAATAATAAATAATTTTGTTATTATTATTAAATGGTTTTTTTTAATATTTCAATATTTAAAAATGTAAATATTATGTGAAATAAATGAATGAAGAGAAAATAAATATTAATAAAACATCAATCAGAATGCCATCACGAAATGGACGAAGAACATATTAAATTTTGTTACTTGGCATACTTAGAAATCTATCCAAAACATGAAAAGCTATAAAAAATTATGAACAAACTACAACTAAATCCTATGACTTACCACAAAATTGGTAAAAAAAAACTAAAATCCTCATTTAAGGCTTCAAACTAGCACGTAACAAGCCTTAATCTCTATCTATATGAAACCCGACGTGTGGTTTGGGACTATCCATAAGACAGACATGCAATCAAAAGGTCCACTTCAAGACAAAAGGAAAAATACACCAGCTTATAGGTAAATCGAGATATTTCTAATATCATGTGCCTAGCCTTTTCCCAACTATGTAAGATCGGATAACACAGTACCCCTTGGTAATAGTAGTTGTCAGACTTTCTGGCTTCCGACTACTTGTAACGACTGTCAAAGATCTACAAATGACAGCTGAGCGAGGCAATGAGGAGTCTTGGTATGACACACGGTCCGTAACTGACCGACCACGCAAAGCGTAGCTTAAACCTTTGATTGATCGACCCGTGCGGCTTTTGCTTAGCTACAAACTCCTCGAGTTATTTCTAATAGTAATTAATTATTAGCTGTAGCAGAAACAACTAAACCAATAATTTAGCGATGATATTTGTAGGATAGCGCGCACGTATTAGAGGAGGGATAGAGAGCTAAAGATCGAAGATCGAATTCAATATGATATTATGAATTAATAAAACAAAATCGCTTTTCGTAGAAGTAGTAATGAAATATGACTGTTATAATCTTCAGATTGATATAATAAAACTCTTGCCACTAAATAGGCCTATAAACACACTACCATATTTCTGACACTACCAGATCCTCATGAAAGATTATCCTAAAGATCACCACAGGATATTTCGAGTGTATTTTCTGTACACCATCTTATGTAGTGACGTCACCTAATCCATTCAGGGATTAACGCTGCCAGCCGCCCTCGTAAAGTTCCCGCGGTTTACCTCCGCTGTATTGAATGAATAGTTGCTGAATTATAACGAAGACGGCGGCCATTTTGGTGCTTACCGCTTTTTGGATATTATGAGCGGTTTTGATAGCAAATTAGATGTTCATTTGTTTAGTCTAAACCTAGTGGTTAAGGCACTTGAATTTCCTGCACGAGTCTGCGTTGTCGAAACCTGGCATGTACCAATGGGACTTTTCTAAAGTCATGTGTACTTTCTAAGTTTATGTTAGACAGCACTGTCTAACGGTGTGGGAAAACATCGTATGGAAACCTGGACTAAAATCCGAAATCGCCAATCTCCCTTGAGCAAGCGTGGTGATCAATGTTCATGCCTTCTCTGTATGAGAAGAGGCCTTTACCCAGAAGTATAGGAAATAAACCGATGATGATATGTTTAGTAAGTTGAATATATTACCTATTGTTAATTTAAAAATAGAATAAGTCTTTTCGGAATACTGGTAACTATTAGTTAGTCCTTAGAGATGATCCAGAAGAGAAAAAACTGAAGATTTAAAAATTGCTATAGGATAGCAGTGCCGATATTAGTACCTATTATAATTTTTATCTTGCAGATATAAAATATAAAGAATTATCCGGAGAATAATTGCTTAAATGTAATATTGGATATTAAAAAAACCCCGCATAATTTAAATCAACCATTCCACACTGTACTCAATCGATCCTAATTTATATTTTTGTGTACGCCGCACCAAATTTACTTTTTACGCTCCGTCGTATATTGTATTACGCATTTTATTATTCAATTGCCAAGTTTGTTGGGGTTGCCAACTGACGGAGTGCTGCTAAGTACACTCGGCCCAATATAAATGTCAGGTTTGGAGGCGAAATTTTTAAATTATTTCATAAATATGAGTGTAAAAACGGCAATGTTAATAAGCTTGTGAAATGGAAATGTGGATAGGATTGCCAGGATTCTGGATAAAATTGATGTGCTTTGTTTTTTAAGTGTTGTTTTGTTTTTTAATAAGAACTACTTTTACGTCTTGGCGTCTGGCGATCTGTGATTTCGACCATGCTAGACAGCGCTCGCTAATAGTGTTGCCAATCCTAACTGCAAATCTACATTTTTTGTTAATTAATGCTAATCAGGGCTATACTGTCCTTCCATAAATAGTACTGAGTCCTACTTCTCAATTCCAACTGTTCAAGGGATCAGATACTTAAAACACTAGATATTTAAAACTTAATGTAATCAGATGATTGTAGCATGTTTACATAAATAAAGAAGTATAAAGGCGCTCATAGATACGAGTAACATTGTTATTCACGAAATATTTTAGTGTTCCATAACACACCTTAAATTTGAAAAAGGAACGTCTAATTTTAATACCACTCACCACAATGATATCCGATCTCATTGTTTACACACTTCTTACAAAAACCAAAATGGCCACCTGTCAAACGTCAATTTCGCGCCAAATTCATTATAGTAGTAGCTAGTTAGCAACAGGGCTGTAACTAGAAACCGGGGTGGCAATCGTAATCTAATCCCTTCAGGAACAAAGGCGTTGTCTACACAATTTATTTGTACACGCGGCCCTTGGAATTACTTGAAATTTTGATGGCAGTAATAAGACGTCTGTCTGTACGAAGGCACGTGAATGGGAGGGTGAGTATGTTGTGAATAGTCGTGATAAAGCTTAGGAATGTTAAACTGTTCTGTTGAGTAGATAATTCTTGTATAGCGCACGATGTTCTATTGTCAGTGAAGTGAAATTTTAGAAACGTCTTCTCTTTATTTTATGATACAATGCCATTGGCTTTGTGAAATTTTTAGGATTTAGAATACATTTTGATTGAATAAGTACACTATATTCTTGTCGTTGTGTTAATGCCGTGACGCTTAATAAAGTTATAAAATTTGACTAGATTGTTTATGGTATGTCTTATATTTATTTTAGTACGCCCTATCTAGTTTATCCCATTAGTATCGTGTTACGGGTTGTGAAGGTCAGGTAGGCACGCGGTGTATTGTAAATCACTAGTACTACTAGTATGTTATCCCATGATACTTAGCGTTTTAGACTTCGGTTTTATTTTCCTTTATCATCATCAGCATATATAGTGTCCCACTGCTGGGCACAGGCCTCTTCTCATACAGAGAAGGCATGAGCATTAATCAACACGCTTGCTCATGGTGGATTAGCTATTTCAGACTGTTTAAGTCCAGGTTTCCTCACGATGTTTTCCTTCACCGTAGCCAGTGACGTCTAAGATATACTTAGAAAGTACATATTGGTACTTGCCAGGTTCCGAACCCGCACACTCGTACACGAGAAGCAGGTGCCTTAACCACTAGGCCACCACGAGTATATTTCCCTTAGAATTTTGTAAAATTAATTGATAATTACGATTTTATTGCCTATTATATCCCCTTAAACTCAGATGATAATATGGTAAGATTTATCGAAATTTCCTACCACTTCCAGTCCACATAAGATTATATTCACGTCGTGTGATCAAAGGCGGGCTATTCGGGCTATTTCACCTCGAATTGAAGACTAATACAGTCTCTTAATCCTGGTACTGATACAGTAAGTGGCTGGCACTTTGCCCACGAGGGTTATATAGCCTTTACTTCATGTGTCTCTTATATCCACTCTTCTGCACTCATGGATGCTCAAGCTACTTGCGTGAAGTTTTTCATCCAAAGTGAATCCTTTTTCATTCTTTGATAGTGTCTTTTGAATTGAAAAGTTGACGTACAATCGAATGCTTTACGGTCTGTCTGTTCAGGTTAAGAGGGTCAAGCTTCATAAATAAGAAAGAGGGAGAGTGGAGGCAGAGTTTGCAATTTTTTTTTTTTTCGTATAATGATTTAATACATGATTTTGCGAGCTTATTTATGCACACATTTATGTCAAGTGGTCCTTTAGATAGATAGAATATTTTTCATTATACACCATTAGGCAAAAACACAGGAAAATTTAAACAAAAATTCAATAAGCGGTCTTAGCGCTAAAAGCAATTTCTTACAGACAACCTTTTTAACTACGTGTATTTTTGTTCCTACGGGAAAATAATTATGATTTTCATTGAAATCATAGTTTTTTATATACAAAGCAACCACTCACATAGCATTGTACAAAATTTCCCTTCCAGTATGGCGATAGAATGCATTTTCATATTTAAGAACAGAAGTAAACTGCCGCCTTCAAATAAAGCTAGCTAACATATTTCAAAAGCACAGCTGTAAATAAGATTTGAAAACTAACCTCAGTGCTATTCCTTTAAAGCCTTAAAGCAAATAATGCACTGAAAGCCAGGCTTCGGCTGTAAGCCAATCTGACGTGCCTTCGATAAGTCACGGTATGTCGGCCGGATTGAGTCGGCCCGCGGCTGTCGGCCGCATTGTCTGAATATAATCGATGTTTTTCAACATATAACTAGCCCTTAGAATATATTATGTAATAATAATTAATAATAATTCTTTATTTTTCAGACATAGTCCATTTTGTTAGTAACAATTAGACTTACACACTATGTTAGTAAGAAATTCAGCATAAATAGAAAATCATACATTAAAAGGCACATGTACGACAATCCATTATGGTTTCAATCGACCATCCTACTACGAGGCTATTCAATCAAAACCCGAATGAATGCCTTCATAATTGGAGAATCGAATTTAATGAGCTCTTTATAAAAATATGATAATGGTTATAGTGAAAAGTCACTATAGCCTACCATAATAGAATATTTAATCTATACATATAATATGCTTTATCCTTGAATGACTGGCGGTTTAACGCACAGCCTAAACCTCTGATCGTAGAGACCTGAAACTTGGAGGGTGTGTTTTTTATATGACGTAGGTATTCGATAAGAAAGGATTTTCTGAAATTCTACCCCTAAGGAGGTGAAAAATGGGGGCAAAGTTTGTATGAAACTCTGTCATTTTTAACACGCTTTTATTTATTTATTAGCTCGGGTTGTATGTATGTATGTATGTAGGTATGTGTGTATGTATGTAACGGAATCTTTGAACCTAATTTTCACTGGTTTCTAGACGTCTGATCAACTTGGAACTTTGCACACGTGTTAAAGGCCGATGACAATGCAATAATCCGAAAAAAAAAACTAAAAAAACACGCTTTTATTGCTGACCGAACTAAAAAATGGAAAATAAATAATAGTTTAAAAAAACTAAAAAAACACGCTTTTATTGCTGATCGAACTAAAAAGTAGAAAATATTTTTTAAATAATTCAATTCAGAGTAAAAAGCGTGGGGTGCTTGATATTTTAATTATTACACCTATTCTATTGGCAACCATTAATGAGAGGAGAGTCATGAAAATATAGGAAAATGCACCCCACGCTTTTTACTCTGAATTGAATTATTTAAAAAATATTTTCTACTTTTTAGTTCGATCAGCAATAAAAGCGTGTTTTTTTTAGTTTTTTAATTTGAATTCGATAGCCCATGCGGGTGAAGCCAGTGGTGGAAAGCTAGTCACAAATATATAGCTAGAATAGCTGTGCAAAAACGAATTTATTAGTTTGCCTTCTCTATGTGAGAAGAAGCCTTTGCCCAGCAAGTTATAAGCAGCTTATCCTAATTCTATCCAAACTAAATAATAAATGCAAATGTGAGTATGTTTATTTATTTCTTTGTTTGTTACGCTTTTACGCTAAAATGGCTGAACCGATTTAAACTAAATTTATTGCGGAGATAGATAGTACCCTGAAGATTGTTATAGGCCTTTTTTCTGGGTGGGCGAAGCAGGTCCCTCAGGATTTGGGTAAAACAAATTGTATTTTTTTTCGTCCTCATGAAAATCCTAAAAAAAATATTTAATATCCTTTAAAATATCACACAGAAGCTTAGAATATTTTGATGCAACATTCTACGAAAAAGCGAGCATCTTCAAACCACAATAAGTTGCAGCTTACCCGCCATTGCTTACATTAGGCAGCAATAAACTTGCATCAGACCACTAATCTACACCGCTGCATCGCCGCGCCGCTGCACCGCTCGCCGCGCTTCAAGCGCTGTTATTAATGCTAGTATGGATTAATTTAATCGCTATTTTCGCTTTATCGGCGTTGTTTTTGTTTGATACGAGTAGTGTGGAGTTTTTGGTAGTGTTTTGTTTATCGCTTTAACTGATCGCCTGCAAATTGTGTGTTTTATTCATGTACTATCCAGTGAATAAAATGGATATTCATTAGTATGTGTTGTAGTCAAAGTTCGAGCGCTAGTCGGTTAATATATGACTTGATGAAATGACTCAATGAACTTCGTATCACCTATATGTATCTTAACTTTTTCGCACCGTTTAAATCTTCCCTGAAGTACGAGAAACATTCCAAAACAAAAATCAGCTCAATTGACCCAGCTGTTTTCGAGTTTTAGCGATACTAACAAACAACTCATTTTTTATATAGGTATATAATAATATGTAAAAAACTTGATTTAATTGTTTCTGAGCCCCAAACACAAACTTTAAGTAAGATAAATATCACTCCTTTGCGCAAAGTGCTCAAAAAGGGATATTTTTTATGTTCCCTAAACAATAGATTATTAATAACGTCAAAAGCACATAAAAAATAATACAACATAAGACTTTTCACTCTATCGTATTAAAACATTAATGGTAAAAACGTTAACCCTTAGAATGCCACATTTATTCCAAACTACACCACATCAAATCGGCATTTAATTTCAATGAACCGTAAGAGAAAGCACACACTATGTCACTAGAATACCACATACATAAAACTATATTTAATGTCAAGGAAAACACGTAAAAACATACGATTTATGTCCTTGTTTACTAGTTGGAAAACTTGAAGCATTTTTGTTTCGTATTTTCGTACGAGTACAGTAGTATCGGGTTGGGTACAAACCCGTTTTATAGGCATGTACGTAAAAAATAGTATACATGCAACAAATGTTTTCATGGTTTGATGCATGTATGTCTTTTTACTTTTCATTTCTTTTTTTAGTTTTGTTTCGCCAATTGCACTTCGGCTAGGTTGTGACGAATAGTATGGTTGGAGTGCTTGTGTGTTCTTACGTGTTTTTGTTAAAACTATTTTTTTTAAGAGTTAAAAGACTATTGTTTCAAATATATTTAAAAAATAGAAAATCAATTTTAAAAGATAATTTTATTCGTAAGAAATTTAAATGCCAACTGATTCGGCAGTTATAAAAGACAAATTAAAAAATATAATTTTGTAAAACAAAATTTCCATTGTCATTTAATTTGATAAAAAAAAAATTATACCTAACCATTTATGAAAAAAAAATTGAATAAAAACTAATATCTGAATATAAAATAAAAAAAATAACATAAATCAAGTAAAGAAACCAGCAAAAGTTTCTTCATAAGAAACAAAATTAATTTCGTGTCAATCAAAGTCAACCAGCCATTACTCACAGCACCAACTGCACGTCTTCAAAGTAAAACAACGATAATTTATTCAGTCCACGATAAAAGAAAACAACGATAAAATTGGAATGGCATCAAAAGGGGAAATATCGGAAAATATTCTACGACACTACAGACATTGCTAATCTATTGTGGCAGGCGTCGAATTGACGGATTAAAGCGGTTTATCATTGAATTATTTTCCTCGCGGACTGTGATGGTAATGGGAAAATATGCGAGAGAATAGAGGTTTTGTGTTTCGTTCTCTGTTGACTATTTTTTTTTCTTAAGGTTCTGTAATCGATAAAATTGATAATTTTTATGCCATCTTGTTGTTTTTTTAATATTGTGTGCTTAGTTAATAATATTTGATAAGCGTTTAATATTTGATTCCTAAGGCTTATCGAGCTACAAATTAAGTCTTCATTCCTTCTCTTTAAGCATATCACTATGTTATCATTTCATTTACACATATAAAATGCTTTGTCCTGAATGACTGACGGATCAACGCACAGCCTAAACCGCTAATCGCAAAGACCTGAAACTTAGAGGGTGTGTTCTTTGTATGACGAAGGCATCCGATAAGAAAGGATTTTCCGAAATTCGCTGATAGAAAGCTAGTTTACATAATATATAAAGGTTGTGACTACAAGCATTAGGTGAGAAATTCAACATTGAAAATTGTTAAAAATGATCGTCAAATGCATAACGCAAAGAACTTGAATTCATATTCCACATATGAAAGAGTTCAAAATTCTTCGAAACATATTTTAACAATTGATTGATTGAATATGAAATTGATTCTCAAATATTCTACCGTCAAACAACGAGCCAATCTTAAAACCTGCTCAAATATTCTCGTAACCCCCAAACGCTTCAATATCGGGCTCCACTAAATCAACAACACAGCACGCAATAGTGATTCACGGGCGGGGTACATTCGACCCAGCTAACATGGACTAGAAAGGGTTAATTAAAACGTCCGCCACCGCTTTCTAAACTGTTAACAATGTTAACTGAAGCAAGGGCTGCGTACAGAGGCGGAGTTACCGTAATATAGGGCAAGTTAAAATACATAGATACAATATTGTCAAAGGCTTTACAAACCGCCATATCCTTACTAATTCCTTACTATATTATTATAAATGCGAAAGTAACTCTGTCTGTCTGTCTGTCTGTTACAATTTCACGCCAAAACTACTGGACCGATATAAATGAAATTTGGTACAGAGATAGAATAGACCCTGAGGAACAAAATAGGCTACTTTTTACCCGGGTGCGCTAAGTAGTTCCCTCGGGATGCGGGTGAAACCGCGGGAAACAGCTAGTTTCCAATATTTTTTTGTTTATTCTGTATTAGACTTTTTAATCAGATATAAAACACGTAAAAAATAACACATTTAAGATCAAAATTGGCAAGATATTATAGTTTAAGAATGTATCTTATTTATGACTACCTGTTGGTCTAGAAGTTCTGAGTTTGATACCCAGATACTGTTGATATTGATACTGCAGTCTGAATTTCATGGTGGCAAAATAAGTATGATTTGCTGTTGAAGTCCCAATTCCCATCCCAACAGACTCAGACTGACACTTCGCCAGCTATGCTTCGACAAAGCTAGCGAATTATAAGTCTAGACTCCATAGGGTAGTACACCTCTGCCTAATGCTTCAGGTTAAGTAGGTGTGTGATGTTAAATTTAAATAACCCTAATTGAACGGAGACAACTGACTATCATATATTATATAGATTTCACTGCATCATCAACGCAGACATAAAAAAATGCGCTAACTATATACAAATCATAATTGTATCGATATCATAATAATTAGCAACACTAGCGATAAAAAAATCACAATAACCTTATTACACAGCGCACCTTTGCCACTTATATTATGTGGGACAAACAAACATTTACACAATAAAATGTACAAGTATTTGTAGGAGTCCAGCCCTGTATTCCCGTTGTCAAATAAGTTGGAGACAAGTTAGTAGTGGAGTGCACCTGTAGCCGTCGGTAAACAGTTTTTGGATTAGTTGGTATTGTTGCACGTGTAGCGGTATTGGGGTATTGGATACGATAGCGGTATTTGCTGTTGGATAAAACAGGTATTTTCTTTAGAAGGCACGTTGTTCAGGAATGAAAGGAATATAGTGTAGATACTCGTGTGCTTTAAATTTGTATTTGCAAAGCTACAAGAAAATGTTATCATTGGCAATGTAGCCATCAACCCGCGACTTTGGTTGCGTGGCCTTAGAATTGGGTCCTACCTGGATTTAAAATATTTTTTGTATAAATCCAGGTTTAAACTATGTGTGTACGAAATTACTTTGAAATCTGTTTAGTAGTTTTTGCGTGATTGAGGAACAAACGTCCACCTATCCAAACTTTTACTTGTATAATATTAGTAGGGCATGGTTAATATAAGTATACGAGTATCTAATCAACAAATTACATTTATAACTATGTTTGTCTTCACAATCTCAAATAAAAAAATACAGATCTAAGATCGACATAAGGACACAATGCTCAATACGACAGATTAATTTTGATATAAGGCAAAAATATTAAACAGAAATGTGCTAGCAAACCTAACACCCGCCTCATCTAGTTTTTCCCCACAAAAAGGCCCTATATAAAGTGTAATTCTGAAAAATCATATACTCTTAATGAAAACAAAATTAATCAACAAAACACCTAATCTATACTAATATAATAAAGCTGAAGAGTTTGTTTGTTTGAACGCGCTAATCTCAAGAACTATTGGTACGATTTGAATAATTCTTTCAGTGTTAGATAGCCCATTTATTGAGAAAGGCTATATATCATCACGCTAAAACCAATAGGAGCGGAGCACCACTATTCCACGCGGACGAAGTCGCGGGCAGAAGCTAGTGTACTAATACATAGCACTCGCGTCCGTGACACGCCACATTCGGCGATACTTCTGCTACATATTGAGCGGCCTATCTCGATAATTGCAACACGCTGTTGGGCTCCCGTAGGCGTCGGGTTGAAACAGAGGGGGGTCGGGAACAGAGGGGAGGGGGTCGTGTCGCCAGACGTTTGGATGTTCGTCGGACACCCCGATTTTCGTTCAACTAAGCTCTCGAGAATATAAACGGACATGAGACAAATGTACTATGGTTTTGGTGCTTACTTGGCTTTTGTGAGATGAATACAGAGTTTCGTTTACACAAAGAAAGCATTAAAGTTAATAGATTTTTTTTAAGAATCAAGTAAATAAATGTTTTCGGGTTGCGGATTAAGTTAGTACCGAATAGCCACTATCTCATCCAACTCATATTATAAATGTGAAGGGTATGGGTGTTACTCAATCACTCAAAAACAAGTGGACATATTTCAATGATATTTGACGTACAGGTAGGTCATAACCAAGATTAAATTATTAAATCGCGGTATCTGAACTCAATTTTGAACTCTAGCGACACAAAACCACGGGCAGTAGACAGTCCATAAATTATTAAATAGGTCGTGGTGGCCCAGTGGTTAAGGCCTCTCGTGTACGAGTGTGTTGGTTCGAAACCTAACGAAGTGCCAATGTGACTTTTTTAAAGTCATATGGACTTTCTAAATATATCTTAGACACCACTGTCTAACGGTGAAGGAAAACATCGTGAGGAAACCCTTAAAAGTCTGAAATCGCCAATCCACCTTGAGCAAGCGTAGTGATCGATGCCTTCTCTGTATGAGCAGAGGCCCTTGCCCAGCAGTGGGAAAATATATAGACTGATGATGATGATGAAATTATTAAAATAATAAAAGACCTTCCCTATTTACTCTCTAAATAACCTACAAAATTACAACAGCCTCGCCTCTTTTTAACGTTAGATCGATACGTTTAACAAAGGCATTATTATATACTGTCCCATATCTCGCGTTACACCTGGCAACATTATCGGTCGCAGTGGGAGGGGGTCGGACATGAATGGCCGACAGACGCGGGTACAGTCGCACGCACCGTCGCGCTGGACCGCCGAGCGGTTATTTTTAATGGCCCTGTATTTAGTTAGAAAAAGCTGCGTTGATGTGCAAACACTTTTTTATATCTTTATTGTTCATGTAACTTGAATAGTGTGACGTTATTATAATGCTATGTTATAAAAATATATATAAGAAAACTATTGTCATTTTAAAAACGGTTTTGTGTAAAAAGAATATCACGAGAAAATGTTTTTTTTTATGAAAATATTAACTTAAGATAATCAAAGATATAGAAGTAAAGTTTATTAAACGGTATTACGAAAAAAACTAGATATAAATTTGTAACAAATCCGATAAAAAAACGCCCAAGTTTTACTTGATGGAATTCATACCAAAATACTGTCAAAGAAACCTTACAGATTTTAATCGTAGCCAATAGTATGTTTATATAAACAGTCATTTAAACAGCCAATGTACCATGCAGCCTACAAGTACCATGCTTCTGATGAAAATCCATTAGGCCCTGGAAAAAGTCTAGTCTTTCAGAATCTATTCACTAGAAAATACCCCCAAAACTACAGCAAACTATTTTCGTTAAAGATTCCGGTGCATAAATTCTATCAGCCCCACTCAATGGTAAAAAATGCGCATAATCTCAACCGTCGAACCAAATGGTCCCAAGCAAGGCAGCAAGTGCAAATTTCGAACTTGCTTAACTTAAAATCATGTATGTTCTCAATGTTAACTTGTGATGTGGTTAGGGGTCACTTGTTAGCTTAGGACCTTAGGACTGAAGGGCAATATAATTGAGTCGTAAATTGGGTGGCCAATAAATATTGGGATGACGCCATAAATTAGTAATTTGGTGGTGTCGGTTACTGCGTGGCGTTCGATGTGAATTGTTTAGACTTATTAATTATTATTGTTGTTTAGTATTGTTGGAGTTTGATAAACACAAATGTTTGCACTATCGGTCTCGGTATTTCAATGGTTTAATTTAAGTAGTAAGTATTGAAATGAATTTCTGACAGACACATTGTACACAGCTCATTTAGTTCGTAGATTAGATACATGGATTATCAGAATGTATATTATTATTAGTTGCGGCTGTATTGAAGCTACCTAAATCAGCATTTTCCCTTTCTGGAATCAGTAGAGTAGTTCCAGAAATTACCTATTCTTATTACATGCAAATTTTACACATATGCTTACTATTAGTGAAGGTCGTTTAAAAAAAGAAAGAATACTTTAACACTATTTTTACGTAAGGATCTGTATACACGCCGTAACCTTAAAGTTATTGAATTGAAATTGAAAAAAAATATTGAAAAAAATTAATTGTTTATTCTTCAAATAGGATATTAAATCACTTTCACACGTCAATATTTTCTTTTAAGATAACGTTAGTGCCCAACCCTACAAGGCCATAGCCTGACAGGGCTACGGGATGTTCGAAAGAGATACCGCGCCCCTGGAATACAAAGGGCTGAGGACGGAACATGGATGGGTTTTAGTCAGTAAGAGTCTGACACTCCCGCACCAACCACGGCGGGAAAAAAAGTGCCGAAATGACTACGCCTAAGCAGAAAAGCCGAAACAAACTCAAGCGTAATACTACACCTACAATACCAAAATACAAATAACACTTTAACCATATTCACGCAAACATTCACACACACCCAGACATCAGGCCAAACCCACAATACGTATTCGCAGCTCAGAGTAAAATCCGGCGGCAGAAGCAACAGCCGAAGGGGGCGTTGTCATGGCAACCTCTCGGCCGAGCCACCTCGATTTTTGCCCCAGTTACTGCCCGGCGAACGATTGTGATACAAAGCCTAGTAAAGCGAAGGGCATGCCAGTCAGACTGCATCGATTGGGCGGCCTTGCGTGTCTGTTGGTTACTGCTAAATGTATCGTGGTTTTAGTTTGTATTAAGTAAGTATTCATTAAGAAATTTTTGTAGAGTTTATTTTATTTTGTTTAAGATTCTATTTATGTGTATAGTTAAAAAAGTGGTATTTACTAAATTCCTAAACCTAGTACTTATTTTATTGAATAAGATAATATACTTTAAAGTTTATGCTTAAATGTAATAAAAGGTACATCCTATCGAATAGTTTTTTTTATTGAACTACTTTTGTTCGCCCTCTTTTAAAGAAGAGACTCTTTGATCAGAGAGACTTTTTAAAAAATGCTCTGTGTGGTTTTACCGATCAAATGATTTCAGTCATTTTTCTATATTCCTGTTTTATGTAAAAAAAGGAACGCTGCGAATAAGAGTTACATGTAGTAGTTTCAAACGTCTAGTTTTAGTTTATTTTTCCTGAAAAAACAAACAGCTACATCTTAATCCTACTTGTATATAAATGCGAATTTTTGTGAGGATATATGTATTTCTATCACTCTTTCAAGCGACAATTGGTACACACATAGTTTAAAACCTGTATTAACATACTACTATTTTTCATTTGGATGCGCGAAGTAGTTCCCCTTAGGACGCGAGTGAGACCGTGGGACAAAGCTTGTATATTCAGAAAATTACTATAACAAGATAATCTTTAAGAAATCTAACAGAAAATCTAAGTGTTACCACAGTTCAGTGGGTTGTGACATAGAATAGCGTCTTAAATATTATTATATAAAAGTAAGTAATTAATCTTATTACCGATAGAGCGAAGCCGTCCATTAAGAAGAATGAAAAGCGTATGGCTAGGATTTATCAATAACTTGGAGAAAAAATATTTTTTAACAGAACTTTGGGGAGATTACAGTTAGTGGCGAGAGAGAGAGATGGAGCTATAATCCGTCCTATTTTTGCACTGAATCTAGGTGATTATAACGTATAATGATACGAACGCTGGCTTTATTTAATGATCCTTTTTCGAACATATACTGTTGACTATATTTTTGCATTCACATAGATATGATATATGATCTAAAGTTATATGATATAATGCACATTTTGTTGACTGACTAATACTAGTATTAAAAATAACACTACATTATAATAAACTAAGTTGAAAAAAATGCAAGAATTTGTCAATGCTTTAAAAGTAAACTACAATAATAAGAACGAAAAACTTATTTCAGGTCTTAAAAACTCACACCTAATTTCCTGAACACTTCCGCACTTACAAAATATTGTAAGTATAAAGGATTTTGGCATGATAACAACAAAGCCTCGCTCAAGGAAACTGCCCAAACTCCACGGAATATGACTGCCACTACGCCGGTAATCCTCCATATGCTCACCCCTCCCCACTACCCCCTATTAACATGTCAACCAAACGATTATCGCGCCATTCGCGATCCAACGCTGCACGGATGCAATCCGAACTTTAATTCTCCGAACAAAACCAGCTATGTGCACCAATCTCATCTATCTAATCGCTTTCGAGCGAACAGTACTCGAGCTTAGTGGCAGAAATAAAATTTAATTAGTAAAACTCAGTTTCGGTGTTCAGTCTAGCCGGTTTTAATGTCGTTAGCGAGTAGTGTGTATAAGTTGATATCGTTAGCTCTTGTTCAACAAACTGCTTCGGATTATTCCAGAAAGTTTGGCAGCGCACCAATCAACGTTTAATATGTATTTAACTTGTTAGTATTTGCCTTGCTTTTAGAGATAAATGGATTAATTTAACGTGCTGTTTAACTTATATTAATGTGTATCGGTTACCATTGGTTGCAACTCTGTGTATCATCATATAAGTACATATCAATACTACTAATTAATGCAAACAAAACGCCAATCTAAACATATTTACTCACCAAACCGCGTCTACGGGGACTACGCTGTAGCATGTCAGCTACGCCGTAGTCAGTGCTACGAGATCTGAACAATCATTAAACGTCAAGAAATTCATTTAAATGAAACAGAACATCTGTGTTGCTAGCGAGGGGGGAGAGGGGTAAGGGATGGATTTAATTAATTATTTTTACTATAGCGCTGATGTAGCTAATGCACGGGTGTGCTTAATGAAACTGTGTTGTTTTATAGCGATTCGTCGGGATGAGAGACAAAGTGTATGTAGATGTTTTAAGCAATCTATTGTCCTTGAAGTAGATATTCATTGTAGATAAGAAACGTGGGAATACATAGCAATCTAAACTTTTTCTTTGCCACACTAAAATTCTGAAGATAAATGAAAAATAAATTCCTACGCAACCCAATGTTACCTTCAAAGCACGTGGCATGAAACACGAAAAAAGAAACCAACATACAAATTACAGATTCTCAAACAAAACACGCCTTCACAGCACAAAAAACTTCGAACAACTCAAAACAGAACAATAGCGAACTAAATTCAACTGTAGCAACAGAATCGTTTTCTGAACGAACGCAATCAACAAAATAGTTGAAGCACGCAGGGACGTCAGTTCCGAGTAACATTCACAAAAACTAATCAACGTTAAAAGGCAACGTTGACAACCCTGACCGCGCTGTGAAAAATGTAGTGATTATACCTGCCCACGTAGGCCGTAGCAGATTGCTACGGATGTACTACGTAGGTGCTACGCCGTAGATGCTACGCCGTAGCAATTTGAGTGTCGGTATTGGATTTTGTGGAGTAAATGCTTTTTTGCTATGTACGAAATAAATAGAGGTGCAATGAAATTCAAAATGGTACTACGTTCCTGAAAGCCTTTGTTTTCGTTTAATGAAGCTTTGTAGCGTTTTTGGAGTAAAAAGAGTTGGTTCGTGAGACATAAATCTAACTTACATTGGAACAAAAAAATAAAAATTGTTGTTTAAGAAGTAGAGCAACAATAAATGTAGAGAGATAAGAAAAATGGGTGCTCTAAGTTATTAAACTACGTACTTGAATTTAACTTTCTAAGTGAATAAAATATATACGCAGTATAGTACTAAAGCTTCTCAATCATAATTAATTCATTTTTACTACTTTGTATTTAAACTATAGACAAAAAGAAAATTGCTCTAGATATTTTTTACATTTTAAATAAAAATATAATGAACTCAAAACACTACTAAATGTTGCTTCAAAACAACAACCTATCTCACAATAATCATCACGTTGCTCTAAAATGACTCAGGAAAAAACAAACATCACACAGACAAAAGCCAATTATCGCACGTTCGTAGCAGTGCGCTACGAAGCTACGTTGCTACGCTGCTACGGCGCTACAGAGCTCCGAGCTACGGCGTAGGTTAAAGCAACAATGTGACGTATAGAGCGTACGTAATGAAATCTAATGTACACAAGGAAATATTAAAACTCCTCACGTATTGTCTCTAATGGTGACTATTTTTCCAACTGTGTTATTTTATATGAAATAAAGTGTTGTTTTAAGAAATAATTTTACAATAACTTTTTTTTAAACAGTTCTAGTACCTACCTTAAATGGAATAAGGAAGTTATTTATGCCAAAATGTTGAGAAAAAATAAAGTATTTGAATTCAGATCATTTTTCAATTAAATCTTTAGTCAAAATTGACTATATCCGAGCGTTCAAAACTTGGAATTTCAAGCAAGAAGTCAGAGAGTTTGATCTTCATCTGAAGCATTATAGACACGAACCAAATTTCTACCCAATCATATTTACCTTAGAAAAAGAAACAGCTAACATTAAGTGTTTTCTTTCACTTTAGCAACAGCTTAATGATCACGTAATTCCACTTGAGCTCAAACAAACATAGTTCCTTTAATGACTTAAAGACTGAACAGTATAAAATGAAAAAAATATATATAAAAACTGTCACGTTCTTCGTAGTCCATAAACGGTAACAATTGTCTTGCCTCGTAGCGCTACGATGCTACGGGATATCGTAGCATCGGACAACGATTTAAACAATTGATTTGAGAAAACTCAAAGTCCTGGTTTGTTAGGTTGGTAAAAACTTGCAGCCCACATTTTAAGGAGAAGATAAGATTAAATTGAATAGGACAGGTATTTTTGTGTTGACCATTAGTTTTTTTTTTGTTATAGATTTTTTTAAACATTTATTAGCCTTTTCACCTCCCTATTTAGTACCTGAAGCTCAAAAGTTAATATATCGTTTAGATAATCATTACAAAGAACATGTTTTTTTATTTAAATACAGTATAAAACATTTTATCGAGAACTACGCGATTTACGTGAAGTCTGTATTAAAATGCAAATAATTGGCGCTCGGAAAAGTTAAAGTGAAAAGTTAGGTCACAATAATTACCTATTATATTCAAGCGGACTGTTATAGTTTGTACATAAACTTTTGATTTTGTTCTCAAGTGGAAAATAAACCAACTTTCTTAATTACAGTTCAGAACTTAAACATTTTAATTTACAATAACAAAACCAAAAAAAAACACAAACAAAATACTACTAATTGGATGCACAGGCAGTCAGAGGTCAGAAATTCTGACAACCAGTCTTACCAAGGGGTATCGCGTCACCCAGTAACTGGGTTGTGGAGGTGAGATAAGCAGTGGCATGTAAAACTTATAATCAAATGCATGGATGTATCTAGTTAGACTGAAAGCTAACCTCAATAGACAGATGATGATGATATTTTTTTTGATTTTCCTCTATTTTAAAACCATTTAAATAACTACAAACGATGAAGACGCCTCGCATCTCAAATCATAAAAATGTTTTGTCTTTCTTTGAGAATCGAACACGCACCCGTAGCAGCCAACTAACAAGCCCCTAAATCAATCGCAACTCAAATCTAAAACTCACTCTCTCTCACATCACACTTAAACAATATAAAATAACACATAGCCTCCCTAACAATAGATTCGCGAGCATCAAAAACCCGCGCTATCGACATGTTACCCTCGGCGTGACAAGTAACAACCACAACGTGACGGGACGCTCCCGTCAGCGTGTTCCCGTTAGAACACGTTAGAACATGTCTTTTTTTCACGGCTCGCTAAGCACGCTTTTTAAAAAAAGATGAAAATAAAACGATAACTGGTTCTTTGTGTTGTGGGTAAAGTGTATGATGTGGATTTTAGTCAATATTTTGTAGCAGCAGTTAGACATTTGAAGGATAATATGAGTACATCAATATAAAGCAAATATGACATTTGGGTGAATAATTTTTACTTCACTACATAGTATAAAACAAAGTCGCTTCCCGCTGTCTGTCCCTATGTATGCTTAGATCTTTACAACTACGCAACTGATTTTGATGCGGTTATTTTTAATAGATAGAGTGATTCAAGAGGAAGGTTTTAGTATATCTTCTATACTTATAATAAATCTGTAGAGAGGTCAATTCTGGACATGAAATATATTTCCAAAATAACTATCAGGGGGTGATTAGGGATCGATACTGATGCCAAAAATGCAATCAGTAAATTTTTTGTCTGTCTGTCTGTCCGTCTGTCTGTCTGTCTGTCTGTCTGTATAAACTCTATAGAAACAAAAACTACTCGACGGATTTTAACGAAACTTGGTACAATTATTTGTCATACTCCTGAGCTGGTTATAGTATACTTTTCATCACCATACAATCAATAGGAGCAGAGCAGTGAAGGGAAATGTTGTAATTTTGTATAAACGCGCTAATCTCAGGAACCGCTGGTCTGATTTGAAACATTCTTTCAGTGTTAAATAGTCCATTTATCGAGAAAGGCTATAGGCTATATATCATCACGCTAAGACCAATAGGAGCGGAGCACCACTATTTCACGCGGACGAAGTCGCTGGCAGAAGCTAGTAATTTAATAAGTTTTTGTATTCATTGGCTAAAATATCGCGAGCGAAGCCGCTGGTGGAAAGCTAGTATATTATAAATGTGAAAGTTACTGTCTGTCTGTTTGTTCGTAACGCTATATTAGCAAACTATATATACTACTTAAGCAAAAAATCGAAATCATTATGCTCAAGAAACATCAGAAATAACATTAAATTACACAAGAAAACATAGTTTAACGCGCCGATAGTTCTTTTGTGAGGTTCTTTTATATCCATTCCCATTCATCGCTAACTAAGATTAATGTGGTGCAATCTGTCTCGCCGATAACTATCTATGACACAGATTATAATCGTGGAGGATGGGTGGGTCATACCATTTTTGTAGAGAAGCAATAAATATGACAGGAATGTTTTATTTTGAATTTGTTTAACATAAGAATAATTATACTAAAGAAATTAAGCAAAACCTTATAACCGGAATTGTGCCTAAAAGACTGGCTTCATTGTCATGTTGTATGATGATTCTTGATTTTTCAAACAAAAGCCAACCTTTTAATTATGCGTAGAATAGAGTGACATTATAGTCAAATATTTTTAATTTAAGAAAATATTATGATCCATAAAATACCTTATTATTATACAATTCTAATTCGCTCCACATTCAAACATTTGAAATTTCACCATACGCTAAGATCTACAAAATCAAACCTAATATCAAAGGAAATAAACTTCTATTGAAAGTTATCCATTCAGAATACACTTCAATAATGTGCCAAGTAATTCAATATCTTTGGTTATTGGCATAAGTATTCAACATTGGAGACTTGTTCAATTTCGCATATCTCACGCTTACGCTTGCGTAAACTGGTTTATTTTATTTATTTCTTTGTATATTTGAGTTCACACTGAGTTTCATGGTTGTTAAACAACAAAATGTATTATATACTTCAAAATTTAATATTCAAATGCCATTTATTTAAACTAGTCAAAAATCACTTTTTAAAAGTATACATATACTAAAACTATAATAGGCCGATGTCTGTACGATATAGATATTGAAGAAAAAATAGCGCGAGGTAAAACAGCTAGTAGCAATATAAAAAGCACCTTTCAAAAATTTCATTTTCCAACACCATTTATGTAGAAGCAATAGATCATTTTATGACATTAATTATTTCGCAATATCCTCAAGAGCTTCAACTCGCGTCAAACACGGCACAGGTCGGACAAATTTTACAATTAAGTCTTTAAATAAGTACATGATTAATGACTTTCGGGTCCTGTTATAATGAAAAGGGGTCCCCCAAATCAGGGTTAGAGTAAGTTTCTTTTATGTACGTTAAAGTGTAATAAGGATGTGTTTTGTGTGTGTTAAATAAAGTTTTAAAAGCTTTGTAATCGTCTCCATAAGTTTTTTATATGTTTTCAACCATGATCATACTGCTTTTTTTAAATATGTTACTAGTTAATATTACCTACTTTATAACCAAAAAAGTATAGGTCTGTACCTCAGGTTTGCGAAGAAATCAACTGTTATATTCTGCGTGATTGGAAAATATTTTTGTAACAATAAGTCTAACTTATACGTACAAAATATGTACGTCTGTGAAAACACCCACGATACAGGGGAAACGCCTGTAAGTTTAATAAATTATTTATCACATTTTGGTTTTTTCTACTTATTTTAGCTTACACATACCTAGCCTCATCAAGCTTCTGATAGAAGAGAATGAGAGAGACCAAGCAGTGGGCAACACGAAGGTTTTAATACTTTAAACGAAGAAAAAGAGTAAAAAATATTATTCCTCCTAACTCCATACATTTATGCAACAATATCTAGCTCAGAGCAGGAACCATATTTTACAAAAACCTTATACATATTCCACGAACAAACAGACAAAATATGTCTTTTAATATAGTGAGTAATAATATAATAGTGAATGTTATATGCCTGAGGTGCGAGGTGCGCCCCCTACCGCAATTCTCCAGGCATATCTCGCTTAGAATTTATTATGAGACGTGTTAGTTTCCTTGCTATTTCCTTCAGCATTTCGAGGTAATAAAGTGTGAATGGGAAGGTTGAAAAATGCATTAGTACATTGAGAAATGTGAAGAGAATTCAGCTGGAAAGATGATCATTGCTTTAAGTGAACACGAAGTTAAGGAAAAATGAATGAAACTGATTTATACAATGCTAGCTTCCCGCCAGCGGCTTCGCCCGCGATATTTTAGCTAATGGATACACAAACTTGACAAATTATATACTAAAACCTTCCTCATTAATCACTCTATCTATTAAAAAAACCGCATCAAAATCCGTTGCGTAGTTTTAAAGATTTAAGCATACATAGGGATATAGGCCTATTATAAAATCCAGGACTTCATTGACGACAAGGATGCGTGGCGTTAATAACTTATTTTCTGCACAGGTGGCTTCCCTGGCGACCAGAAAACTACTTGAAATATTATTTATATTGCTTAATTTAAATTATAATTTAATTATTTTTTTTGTATAGCATCATTTGAATTGTATAACTTTCTCAGAGATAACCTGTACTGTAAAAAGACTATTGTAAACATTTCCTTTTGAAAAGAGTGTCTATGGAGTTTCTTGCCGGTTCTTCTCCATAAGACCCACTCCTTGGAACCGTGCAACTAACTTGACGTTTCATAAGTGCCTGCAAAGACCTATCTGAAATAAAAACATTTGAATTTTGAATTTTGAATTTTGAATTTATAGGGACAGAGAAAGCGACTTTTTTTATACTATGTAGTGATATCAGATCATATTGTAACATCTCCTTGTTACAAAATCTCTGATGTAAATAGTAGTAGTGTGAGATAGCAGATATACAACATGCAGTCACATGTGCCATCCATTAAGCACCACTAGTACTTGAGTAATGAACTACTCACTAGTAAGAGATCGGAGTATCTATAGCTAGAACTTTATAGTTCATCTCTGTCTTTCGTATCAACTTAAACTGGATAAAATTTTGTCACGTCGTAGTAAAATGAACATGCATTTATTAAGATACCAGTAGTAATGAATGCTTTAAGTATCGTCATTTGTAGATGCAATTTCTTTGTATTGTAGACTGTCTAGCTATTTTCATTGTATTCATCCGCCGTCAGCCGTCTCGAAGGAACTACTTGAGGTAACCGAATAAAAAGTAGCCTATCACCGTTTCCTAGGTTTCATCTATATACCAAACTTTATCTACATCGGTTAACGTAACAAACAAACTCACTTTCGCATTTATAATATTAGTTGGAAGTATATACCAATTTACGGAATATAGTTAACAACTCAAATTATTTTAAAATTTACGGTTATCCTATCTATCACCATGGCAGTGAACGAAATTCTTAAGTAGATGTTGAATACATTTCAATATCTCTCTTAGCCTAGCTTATCGACGAATTATACACAGCTAACATTAATAAAATACGAGAAGATCAACAAAGCAATTACGTAAGTCCCGAGACAAGGCTTCAATTCCGATGGGATTTGAGAGTTTTTGAATAATACTCAAACATAATGAAATGGGGTTTACGTTACTGTCTTAGGAAAGTATTATAATATCAGGTATTTGTGGAGATAACAAAAACAAATATTTTGGGAACTTAATTGAAAAGGTGGTGATGATCAAATTCGCCTTGACATCGAAACCATTTCTTTTTCATAAGAACCAATCACTCAAAAACTATTTTTAACTTTATTATATAAAATAGAATCTTAATAACTAGGTATATAATGCCGGGGCTGCGGAACGTTCAAAAGTTACCACGGCTCCGGAACACAAAGAGCGAAGGAAGAAACATGTGCGGATTTTAGTCAGTAAGAGTCTGACACTTCTTTCACCCACAGTGGGAGAAGTTATTTGATGATTTCCCATCCCTAAAAAAAGTTACAATATAAAACGTCAACTCCAATAAAACACTTCAATAAAATATTACAACCTTTATACACGTCAAATCCATACGAGCTAAACCAAAAACAACACGCCCATTAACAACAATATCCTACTCGCAAACCAATAAAAAATAACATAGGTCGTAACATGAAAGACCTTTGCCCGTTTACCTCAGACGCACGGCCATAGACACGGGACACTTTATGACCAATAACTGGCAAGATGGCGGCGTGCGCGGGAAAATATTTTGCGACGAATTTGTGTGTTGAAGTGGCCAAGATTTATCGTGTACTGTTTGTCTTCAAGGAAATCGGCGACACTTGTCCCCAATTGTAGTTGGGAAAGTATTTATTTATGTTTTTGCGAAGTTTCTTGGCGACCAAAGCAATATTCGTAGTTAACCTCACTTTGTCGCGGATGGGCGTGTGTCTGCCTTCGATGTAATGTTTCGCCTTTTATTGCTTGTTATTCTAGATTTTATAGTTTTATCACTCTTTGGAATCAGAGGCAAATTAATTGCTATTGCTATGTAGGTACGGGAAGTTTTACACGTACTAAACTATATGACGACAAACAAAAAGAAAAAAAAGGAAACAGTCAGATAAATACTTACATTATAAAATTCTGAAGAAATAAATGACAGTTTTTAACAAAAACAGACATTTTCCTGAACTTTATTCAGAGACTGCAAAGATCGCTTAAAATAACTAAACTTACAACATTGTACAACTTAAAATAAACTTTGAACGAACAAGCGAAGGCAAAAGAGACGTCAATGCTAAATAAAGAATGACTAACTTAGCCAATGTTCTGGCAGACAGGCAAATGGCAAAGTCGGCCATTGTGAAAGTATCGAAAAAGTGCTCGAACCTTTTTTTAAGAACCTCATCTGCTTCAGTTCAATAGAATCAGATTCAAGGAGTATTTAATAATTGATTTATTATCTATAGCCAGTTTATAAAGGTAAGGAGTTAAACTTACTGTTTAAGATTTTAGATAGGGAGCTGTACTTACTATAGGAAGGTATATATTAATCTCAATCAATTAAGGACTATCTTTTAATCTTTCTTTCTTCTATCTTTTATGATTTTGTGGTGTTATGAATAAAAAATACAAGTCCTAGTAATAAAGGTGAGTCCTCAAAAGGACATTCCAGGGGGGTTAGACAAGTGGCAAAACGCTTACGCTAACGCTGTAGAATAGAAAACAAAATGTATGGGAATGACATTCGTTTACGACTAGCTATATGTCATTCCCATACATTTTGTTTTCTATTCTATAGCGTTAGCGTTAGCGTTTTGCCACTTGTCTAACCCCCCAGAAATCGTCCACAAGATTACACACATTAATATTTTATAATCTTTTTTTTGTATAGACTTTAAAGGAGATCACGATCCCAAAGTTTATTTTGGCATTTTTCTTAAGGTAAGCAGCTCCAGCGATCTCTTAAAACAAAATTATGACTTATAAAACTGATTTATATCATCATCATCATCAGCCTATATATTGTTTCACTCCTGGGCGCAGGCCTCTTCTCATACAGGGAAGGCATGAGCATTTATCACCACGCTTGCTCAAGGCGGATTGGCGATTGCAGACTTTGAAGTCCAGGTTTCATCACGATGTTTTCCTTCACCTTTAGTCAATGGTATCTAAGATACACTAAGAAAGTACATATTATTATGACTTATATCATTTATGCAAAATAAACAATTTCATTAGAACTCAATGTCATTCTTCTACCAAGATACTGTTTCCTCGACGAGATGATTATGTACGTAATAACAACGACTATTGTAACCGGACCCAGTAGTTGCCAAATTGTATCATGAAACTAATTTACAATTAGTGCCAAATAGAACAAGTACTTCAAACCACTTGTAACTTAATAACCGTGAACACTTCGTACACTGGCGATAGAACTAAGCTATAATTGGATCTAACATAATATAACTTAATTTTGTTATTATTCACGGCGTATCTCTTTCTAATGGAATCATGTGTAATATAAGCAAGCCCTTTTTAGACTATTCCATTCATCATACGCCTATTTTCATATAATATTATAATCAATAGCTAATGGAATTACTCTGCACACACGGATAAAAAATACCGTATGTGTTAATCCAGTTTATTAACTATGTGTGTTCCAAATCTCATCAAAATAAGTTCAGCAGTTTTTGCGTGAAAGAGTAACAAACACGTACATCCCCGCAAACCTTCGCATTTAAATATGAGTAGTCCGGAAAACTGTTCAATTATATCTAAAAATCTTTTCGATATAAAAACTTAAAAGGTAGACTTTTATCACAGCTCACAATACACATTTGCCGCTAAAAATAATAATTAAAGCTTTATTCTGCCTCTTCCAATCATTTGAATTTCAGAGAATTATAGCTATGTTTTAAATATATTTAGCCTTCATTGTATTGATTAAGCAATGGTGCTTTAAATAAATACATTGTCTGTGTAAAAATCTTTCATGTTCAATTCAATACGAGTGCTGACATCAACCACGTACCTACAACATTACTTTCCGCGAACAAAAGATCTTTGAAATATATACGCACAATAAAATTATGCATCGTCTCCACCCAATTGCCAAGCAAGCATACAGAATCACTTCCCCTATATCTACCCTCATATACATACATATTTGTTCACCCAAGAGCCCTTTATAAGAGCGTAGTCAACAAAAGAGTCGGTGTTTCGGATAAGAGGGGAATTTTTCCGGATTTTTTTTCGGAGGTCGTATCGTGTTCTTCGGTCCTTCGAGGCGTATCATGGCAGGTGATCTTAGGAAGGCGTCGGACCGAAAGTTGATGAGTTAAACTTGGTACCTTGTCGGACAGATGGGTTGATAGGCACAGGTGGCATTTTGAAACGGATCCGGGTAGACATCTAATTCTCGCTCGGTGAGATGAAAGGAATTTTAAGAGGGTTTATTTTACTTTAAGATAACATCTTAAAATAACTTAAAGAAAATGTATACTGAATAATTAACATCTAAAACTGACAGAATTCACTAAATAAAATTACTGAATTTTAATGAAACGAAATGTAGTCTATCTTTTTACAGAATTTTCCAAGTGCTCGTTAAATGCTAACGCGGTGTCCTGCGTGAGCGACGAACGCGACGCGACGCGACGCTGCGAACGCGACGAACGCGATCAACTCAACGGCTACCCTACTTGCGGCCTATGTGTCAGTCTGCGGCAAGACGCGACGTAACGCGGACTTGTTTTGAGGGCGACCAGACGCGACACCACGAACTCGAAATGGTTGATTCAGAAGCGTTTTCTTTCTGTGCTTTTTACGATATTTTTTTAAAAGTCTGTACTTTAAATATGAACTTTCGAGCAAAATTGTACTGTACTTCTCCATGGTTCGAGAAGTAATGACCAAAATCACGTAGGACATTTGTCGCGTGTAGCATCGCGTCGCATTACGTCGCGTCGCGTCGCGTTCGTCGCTCACGCAGGACACCGCGTAAGAAGTTAATAAAAATACCTATCCGTATACTTCGTAAATGATACGCAAACATACCTATCCCAAAGCCTTTCAAAAGTAACTAACGACCGCAGAAATTGGGACAAAGGAAATTCAGTTATAAAAAAAGCAAGTACGTTTGCAAACTTAAAAATAATTCAATGAAGTCTTTAACAACGAAGTCATGATTATCCCCGAGGGTAACTCGTCACGGTTACTTGCGGTTTTACACGATTCAGCCCTAATTTATTAAAGTTCCGACGTCCAGGTAAAAGGAATTGGCTTAAACATGACAGGAAAACCTTTTTGTCTTCTTTCCTTGTAAGCTATTTTAATTAAGTTCGGAATTGTTGTTGTTTTCCTGTGTTTTTATGAGTTTTAATTATTCACTTTGTGATATCTTTTGTCGTGGTGTATTATGGCTAAAATTATTGCGAATTCAAATCATTGTAGACTTTAGTTTATATCAGCGAATTTTAAGTATCTACCAATCAATAAAATAACATAGTTTAATTAGATGCATGGGATCTATGTATAGTATTTTTTTTAAGTCAATTTCAACAAATAACATTTAATACACTGTATTTTATTTTAAAATGTCATCTGCCTAGCCTTTTCCCAACTATGTTGGGGTCCGCTTCCGGTCTAAACCGGATGCAGCTGAGTATCAGTGTTTTACATGGAGCGACTGCCTATCTGACCTCCACAACCCAGTTACCGGGTAACACGGTACCCCTTGGTAAGACTGGTTAGCAGACTTTTTGGCTTCTTACTACCCGTAACGACTGTCAAAGATGTACAAATGACAACCGGGACCAACAGCTTAACGTGCTTTCCGAGGCACGGAGGAGTCTTGCTATGACATAGATGGTCACCCATCCACGGACCGACCGCGCCAAGCGCAGCTTAACCTTTGATCGGTCGAACCGTGTGGCTGTTACTTAGCCACGAGCTACTCTTTATTTATTTTATAAAATGTGTTATGTCTATATTAATTATATAGAAAACATTTTAAACCAAGTGCTACACACAAAGAAAGGCGAACAAGAGACTAAAAACCCAACATCTTATCACTACCATTAACATAACCCAGGCGTCCAATCCCCACAATTATTCACCTCCACCATCTTATAAATACACCGAGACATCGGAACCAGGCGTATATAAACAAAAGCACGTCATGCAAGATGCATGCCTTCCTCAAATGAATAATTTATACAGGTTAGCAGTCCTTGCATTTCTTGGTACCTAGGATTTATTTAGTAGCGCATATCTCGGTTGGGTCTATTTATTTTACACTGCAGTGCATCGGATTGCTGTGTCATGTCGCATAAATAAGTCCTTGCCGTTTCCTTTCTGCTATCGAGGTCGTATTCTGCATTTACTTGCATAATTATAGTGTTTGATAAGGTAGCTTTATAATTTCCTTATGGGTTTCATTTTAGAGTGGCCGTTTGGTTTTATGTTGCTATTAATTTTGTGGTTATGATTGAAGTTATGTGTAATTTGGGTTCGTGTAATTTAAGAAAAACATGCAAGCGTATGCGATACAAAAAAAATATAGAAACAAATATTACACTGGAGTTTATTTATTTTTACTAAGATCTTTCGATTTTTACTTGAAAATAAACGCTTGCTGGGAAGAAAGTATTTTTTTATATATTTCCAAAAGATCTCACTTCCACCCAAAACTGAATGCGAATATTTTTATAAAATATAGTCTGAAAATTACTTTCGTTCTGGAAAGATAAAATTCTAGATTTAAAGCGGTATAAAGAAAACCAGAGAAGAATTCCTGTGCCAAATGTCGGTGTATTTTTCAAACCTGTTGTTTCGTAAAGTCTACGACCTAAGTACGTTGAGAAAATATGACTTTCTTTTATTTTGAGCGCATAATTTGTCTATGCTTGGTAATGAAGGTGTTCTCAGTTAAATCTAGGAAAAATATTAGTATGATATTATGACATTATTATAATAATATTTATGAGTCATTAACAGTATATACACGCCGAGTAACAACATTTCATAAAAAAAACCACAAGCCAATAAGGCTTAGCCAATATCTACTATGTTATATTTTCGTCTAAGTAGGATTATTTATACCTACTTAATATTTGTTTAACATATTCATATGTTGCTCATGCTTGTTAGAATATTATGAAGCATATTTTACAACTTATCTATTCTATATCTATCTATACTTATAATAAATCTGTAGAGAGGTCAATTCTGTACATGAAATATATTTCCAAAATAACTATCAGGGGGTGATAAGGGATCGATACTGATGCCAAAAATGCAATCAGTAAAATTTTTGTCTGTCTGTCTGTCTGTCTGTCTGTCTGTATAAACTCTATAGAAACAAAAACTACTCGACGGATTTTAACGAAACTTGGTACAATTATTTGTCATACTCCTGAGATGGTTATAGTATACTTTTCATCACGCTACAATCAATAGGAGCAGAGCAGTGAAGGGAAATGTTGTCATTTTGTTTAAACGCGCTAATCTCAGGAACCGCTGGTCCGATTTAAATAATTCTTTCAGTGTTAGATAGTCCATTTGTCGAGGAAGGCTATAGGCTATATATCCTCACGCTAAGACCAATAGGAGCGGAGCACCACTATTCCACGCGGACGAAGTCGCTGGCAGAAGCTAGTTGTTAATAAAAATATAAAATAAACTTATAATATATTAGAGTCTTTTAAAAAAAATGAAGACCAGATCTTATCATAAAATAAAATAGTTTCAAGATGAGTAGCTAACTTTGGAATACGAGTATACCGAAATGAATTCACATTCGATTTGAATAAACCGCTTCACGATTTCTAAATTTATTTCAACAATAAAATTCAACCAACTCCAATACACAGCACAACATCTATATTCAAATTCGCTATCATTCTTTCCATTTCCAAAGCAAATTGGCCGACAATGTCTCACCATTCGGCTACAAGGACCCGATGGTTTCTATCATCCCCTTAACATTCCACCACAGAGCTATTGTGTCACGAATTCACGATCGATTCTACCGTCCACCCCTTCAGCGCGGGGTGGGGGGTGGCTTACAATGTTTTTAAATTGAAAATAGTTGTTCAGAGATTATTTATGCTTGAGACAATACTGTCGGGTTGAGATACCCTTTATTTACTTGGAGATTATTAATTTGAGTTGTCGATCATTTTGAAAAGGGATTTTTGCTTGAGGCGAGAGGATTTGTTTACTTTCTTGCTAAGGTAGGTATCAAAATGTTCCGTATTTGAGAAAAATAATACAATTATTTATTAGGTACAAGCTGTTTTCTGCGGTTTCACCCGCATCCTAAAGGTATCGATGCACCCAAATAAAAACTATCCTATGTCCTTTTCTAGGCTTTAATCTATCTCCATACCAGATTTTATCTAAATAGTTTTAGCGGTGAAGAGATAACAGACAGACACACTTTAGTATGGATTTAAGACTGAAGTTACGAATACATTTTAAAAAATGATTCGTGTTAAGCCAGCAAAGAAGAGAGTCTTCATAAAATTTTCTTATCTTATGATAACAAATATTCTTTTGATTTAAGACTGAAATCAAATAAAGCAGCACTGACAATCCCAAGTACCCTCACGTCAGCCCTCACAATGGATGCTCGCTCGAATCAAATTCAAATGTAAACTTCGCAATGAAAGGTTGAAGTTATATTCATATCCATATTTGTGTTGGAAAGCTAAGATGCTTCGGTTTGTGAACGATAAAAACTGAACTTAAAGCTAATGTGGATATGGTTCAAACTCGACTGAATTTTAATTAGTTATTATTTTGATTGTTCGTTCCGTGTGGATACGTTTGCATAGACAAACGCACCCTAAATGGTGTTGGAGATTTCGTGTATAATATTAACGCATGAAAGACTTAATCAACAATCGCTAGCATATAAACTGGCTGGTGAAACTCTGGCTTACTTCCTGTAATAAGAGGTAACGAACCAGTACAATTACATTGACAGAAAATTAATAAACACTAGCACTTGATCGCGGTTTTCTTCGCTTTTTTGAAGAACCACTTAGAATTAGTTTGTTGGCGTTTTCCAGTGATGATCTTTTAAAAACAATCGATTATTAATATGGTCAACGCACAGCCTAAACCGCTGATTGTGGAGATCTGAAACTTGGAGGGTGTGTTCTTTGTATAACGTAGGCATCCGATAAGAAAGGATTTTCCGAAATTCTATCCCTAAAGAGATGAAAAGGGGGAGGAAAGTTTGTATGAAACTCTGTCATTTTTAATTTTTAATTCATACGGCCCACGCAGGCAAAGGCACTAGCGGAAAGCTAGTTTAAATTATAAACACTCATTTGTTTTTAATATGATATTAAAGCAGAACCTACTTATAAGGCTTTTTGCAAGTAAGTTCAACTTTTAAAAGGTTGAAGACGCTATAAATATTGTAAGTTCTTTAAAACTATCGTGTAGCCCGACCCTAGGCACCTAACTTTCAATATTGCCAGTTTACGAGATTATAAAGTTAGCGGTCACTGGGGACACTAATTGAATTAATTATAATGGCTAAGTGTAGTTTAAAATTGTGAGTCAGTGAAACTATAAAACTATACCAAAACACTATTTTGGAATTAAGTTTATTTTTAATGAAAATACATTGCGTTTTAGTACGCATACTATTTTGTTACTAATCCTATGTTATGTTTAATTCGCTATAACGGCTTTGCCGATTTAAATGAAATACATGCACACCATTGCATTTATGTTATTGTTACCTTTACAGATTTAGAGATAGATTGATAGTAGATTTTAATCTGGATAAATGAAGTAGTTCATTCATGTTACAAATAAAACTAGGGGAAACGCTAGTTATTCGATAGAATAAAAAGAGCTGATGCGGTTTTGAGTGCCTTAAAAGTGAATGCAAAAAGTATGCTAGAAGAGGAAGAATAGGCAATGGTCCACCCATTGCTCATAGGGACAATAAAACATACAAGGACCGATATCAATCTTATTCCTTAATTTATCACAACTTCCTATAGGTGTACAATAGTATTTTGAAACTGTAATTTTTTTAACATATTTTATTCATCCCTCAGCTAAAGTTTCAACGCCAATAAATCTACGTGTTATAAAGAGGTCACACAACAAAGTGATGTATGGTGTGTGAATAAAAAATGACGGGATTAAAATATATATCAGCCGGTGACAGTTTGCAAGGCCATCGCTCACGGATACCATAGATGTCCATTTTTTACTACAAGAGAAGGGAATCTGAATTTTTGTCGAAGACTGACAGTGATGGCATCCTTCTAACATTATAAAATAGTGCAAAGATGTGTGTTTGTTACTCTCTCACGCATAAACTACTGAGTGGATTTGAATGAAATTTTGTACACTCATAGTTTATGACCTGGATTAATATTATATAGGATATATTTTATCTGGATGCGCGAAGAAGTTCTCTCTGGATGCTTGGGAAATTGTAGGAAAAGCTAGTACTAAATAAGTAACAGCGCTTATTCTAGAACAAGAAAGTCCAGCATAAATCTGAACTTAACACTCATAATAAAAGGCACGAAACGTATACTAATGACAGGATCTATGTTAGATTGTTATTGTAGAATATCGCCCTATGCGTACTTGTATGTTTATCCCGTTTTAGGGATAATATTTAAAACTTTATCTATTACATAAATTGAGATGTTATTCAACATTACATAGGTATAATTTTTCTACCAAAACTTGTTTAGTTTTTTTACACATTTTCGTACCTATTTAATTTTTAATTAATAAAAAAATATTTTTGTTTATTTTTTTTTATTTAAATAAACTTACAGGAATGAAAGTTATACTTCAATATTAGCCCTATCTACTTTAAAATTTTACTGTTTTTTCATATAAAAATCTATGAAACCGATTCTGTTTTCTACACCATGAGATAACGCAACATACAAGAGCTATAAAACCAGCAATTTTTCTTTGGCAACATCAAATAAATTGAATTCCACCCTATCTACTCCTCGGAACGAGCTCAGAGACAAACATCTAACTTTAAGCCATAAACAATAAGGAAATCCCGTATAGTCGCTGTAACAATTTGTGCCAGAATTACGTCATTCTGTCTCCGTTAACCTGTACTTAAACCTGGTTGTCGAACTAACAGTTTAATACCCGAATCAAAGCTATTTAGGTTTACGATCTCCTTGGTTGCACACTGAATACAATTAAGTTTAAAAATATTTACAAGATAAATCTGTCTCAGTCTATTCTTTGACATTGATGAAGAAAGAAAGATGTTAGACGTGTTTGAGCAGTAGTGCAAGCCAGCCTTAGAGTTTGTTATTAAACTATAATCATAATCTCCAGACCGACTTCGGTTACGGTGGCCAATCTCAATGAAGAATAGCCAAAAACGGAGGAGATATTTTAGTGCACAAGTGCTTGCGCAGACAAAGGTGTACTCTCTATTCCCTCACTCTCATACGTCTGACAGTGTCTATTGCAGCTTAACCTTGCTTATCTATCAATTTTCTCGGCTGTTACTCAACCACGAGCCCCTCATTCAACTATAATTCGTAGTTAAAGGACTTTCATTTGCTACAAATTCATGATTAACAACGGCGATAGTATAAATACAACTTTTGTTTGAGTATTGGGGCATTAAAAAAAACATTTCTATATAAGAACTAAGAGTATATATCTACTGCTTAAAGGATGCCTAAAAATACCCATAATAATGAAAGAAAATTACATGCAAAAACTCATCCAAAATATTTCAACATACATACATTGTTTGGTTTCAAAATATCAGTGTCGCCTAACCATGTTACGTCATCACGATTAAATTCACATGGCGAAATAAATGGAATATAACCTGTATTATGACAATGTGGGGGAATATTATTACATTTCTTTATTTTCCCATCCCCATTGTGTTACGAATAAAATGCTTTAATATTTTTTTATGTTATAATTTTTCCGGTGCCATCAAACATATGATTGTGATTGTACTTTGTTTTTTTTTTTAATACTTTTTTAATATCTATCCTACGTTATTCGAAATAATATTTGTTCTTACACGTTTATTTAGATTAAATGAAGCCTAATATTGCAAATGCAAACATTTTTGATGGTATATGTATGTTTATTACTTTTTTACGCTAAAACTACCGGGAAGAAACTTTGCACACACATAGCTTATACCCGGGATAAACATATAGGATACTTTTTATCCGGGTGCGTGAAGTCAGTCCCCAGGATGCTTATATAAATTAAATTGACGTCTGCTGTCTAAACACGTAGAAAAGTAGTTCAGCGCTGACTAAAATTCATTGGGTTTGATAACATATTCATTGCACATGTCTACGTGACTTGGTTTGAATTATCATATGAACTAGATATATGCAAAATTTAATTCACTCGATAACTCTGGGACACGTGAACAATTCGAAAGTCTCCCTCCGCTTCGATTCAATACATACATCGAATTAAATACACACATTCACTCCGTAATATGTTTGCTGCAATCCTTTCACACTTAAAAGAGGAGATCCATGGAGTTTCTTACCATAGGACCCACTTTTTGGAACCGTGCACCTATTTTCTAGCTTTGACGTTTTATAAGAACCTGTAAATTGTTCTACATAAAATAACACCTTTGACTTTGACTTCACTAACTACCCTATTTTTATGACATTCCATATCTAAAAAAAACAGAAATAAGACCAATAAAACTTCTAACCTGTATTTGTCAAAAAAATAGAATAGTTGTTGTGGACTGAGTGATAAAGATAAAATAATATTTTTTAGTAATTAGTGCCAATGACTATTACTATTAGTAACTGTTGCAATTTTTAAAAGCAAGCACCTAAACAGATCACGATAAATATTCTTTATTCAACATTAGCACTCAGATAGATTTGAAGCCACCACTACAATATGTTGTAAACTTTACTATAAAAACCACCCTTTAGAGTTTACCTGATACAATGCATCTTAGCATAACATTCTCCAAAGAACCTAATTACACGCCAACACAAAAATCCAGCTACAAAGCCAGTACCCCGGGACAACGCCATCACTATTATCTACCAACAGTCCCGGCTAACGACCGAGAAGATCCCGCTTGAAGTGTTCTACAATATCCCGGGACGGGGGCAAAGTATCCCTGTATAATACTATAATACTTTCGTCCTATCTAGCTTGTAATAAAAAATAATGTTACTTTTCTAGATTCTTGAAGACCAATGGCGAGTTATGGCCGACCCTCGGTATACAGGTGGTCTGGCAACTTAGCATAAAATAGATTTTACGAGCGCCTAGCGTCCTATGAACTAAATATGGCAAGCGGTTCTATTTGGCCGATACACAAAGGTTATGGTACAAAAATAACTGGTATAGTAACGGTGGTCTTCGTTTTTGGTATCGGTTCTTAGGTAGAAAGGGTTTTGCATCAATAAGCCTTGTGTAACGGTTCTAGTATAGGTACGCGATTTCGTCTGCAGATTAGAGTACGCGTGTCATGTAGTTTCTAATCTCTCTCCAGTACTTAGTATCGGTGTACTGGAACAGGATAACGTATTCGATGTACCTGAACCTAAAATCCAAATTATTATGGATTTGCACATTGGAGCCACGCTTTTAGTTGCGAAAATATAATCTAAAGTTTTTTTATAAATCAAATCAGGAAATTATTTAAATGTCGCGGTTACTTATTTAAAATTATTTTCTATAAAAATATATATTTATCAATTTTGAACATTAACATTATCGTCATTGTCTTCTGAATTATTGCCCAAAAATGTAAGACAGTAACAAGTCGTAGAGGCCTAGTAGTTAAGGCACCTGTATCTCGTGCATGTTGTATGAATGTGCGGGTATGTATTTGGTATATATGGGTTCGAAAGCTATATTAATACTTGCCAGCACTAACAGTGACTAACAGTAAAAGAAAACATAGTTGGACTAAAAAGTCTGAAATCGTTAATCCGCCTTAAGCAAACATAGTGATCAATGCTCATGCCTTCTCTGCATGAGAAGAGGCGTTTACTATAGACCTATGATGAAGAAGTTGAAGAGCACGAAATCACGACAATACTTGAAAGAGTAAAGCTCTAACACCACTAAAACTTATTCGCAAAACAAAGAACTCCAAAAATAACGCCACTCACTTTTATGAAACCCACTAAAAAAGTACGATAAAGACGACAAAATCTCAACTTTAAATTGCTCGATACTACTCTTAAACTGTTGGGCAAGACAAATGGTTCAAAAAGTACTGGGACCTGTTACAATCGTGGACGTAAAAAAAGGGATCCCAAACGACCAATATTGAAAGAAGAAGTCGGATATCCACCCAAGAAATAAGTATGGAAGTCACAATTGTTGTGTTATGGTCGGAGTTTGGCAAGGTACGGCAAATTTAGGCAATCTATAGGCTATGATTGTTAGTTTTCCATTGTGTTTTGGGAGAACGAGTTGTACTAATAATGTAGAGAGGAAAGTTTTGTTTGTTTCGCAAAGAATCGTAGCTAAACTTGTTTGATTTGAAAGTTTTTAGCAGTTGTTACATCGTCTTAGAGTAGACTGAAGTCTGGTTTCTTCTGTTATATCAGCACTAGTTTTTACGCGGGATTACATCAACGTCACGAAGGAATTATTACGGATAAAAAGTAGCCTATAACCGTCTCAAGGATCTTCTAAATCGGTTCAGCCGTTTTATAGTCAAAACGAAATAAACAAACTCACTTCCGCATTCATAAATATATCTTTGTACTATGTATATTATGCTATTCTTTGTTCTTTTCTTTTTTTCTAGTAGTGTACAATACAATACATTGTTAAATAAATAAAAATAAATATAAGTTAGGATATACTAAGTACTTGAGAATAACTATTGCTGTAGTAATTTGTCTAATCATCATCATCATCAGCCTATATTGCCCCACTGCTGGGCACAGGCCTTTTCTCATACAAAAGGCATAAGCAATGATCACCACGCTTCCTGAAGGCGGATTGGCGATTTCAGACTTTTTGAGTCCAGGTTTCCTCACGATGTTTTCCTTCACTGTCAGTTAGTGATGACTAAGATATACTAAAAAAGTACATATGACTTCAGAAAAGTCACATCGATACTTGCCTTAATCACGACTTAAAAAATACATTGTGTAAAAAAAGTACCAAATAAAATTTCCTTTGTTGGGTAACTCGTTTAAGGGTATCAGGGGGGTTAGACAAGTGGCAAAACGCTAACGCTAACGCTAACGCTCAATGTATGGGAATGACATATAGCTAGTCGTAAACGAATGTCATTCCCATACATTGAGCGTTAGCGTTAGCGTTAGCGTTTTGCCACTTGTCTAACCCCCCAGATTATAACTTAGATCGTCTTCGCTTAAGCCTTATAAAAGTTTATTTTAGTAGTAGCAGTCATACGCAACGTCAGCATTAACCATCTAACTTATACCAATTTCATTGTAATGTAGAAAAATAAACCTACTTTTGCAAATACATAGTAATTAACAACAAATTCCTCTACATCTACATGTTCCTATCAAATAAACATACACAAATGAACTAACATCTATCCCATAATACAACACGCAATTATGGTAATTCTACATGCGAAGCAAGCAAATAACCAATTTACAAGATTATTTAAACAACAAACATGTATGAGGCTGCGTTCAACGGAATCTAATTTTAATTGAATCAATAGCTCAGCAAACAGTGAGGAATAAGGACGTGTGATGTCACATGGAACGCGGAGTAAGGGATTTCAAAGCGCGTTTGATTTTAGAATTGTCTTCTATACCAACCATTATGTCAATAATCACTACGTAGTATAAAACAAAGTCGCTAAGATCTTTAAAACTACGCAACGTATTTTGTTGCGTTTTTAATAGATAGAGTAATTCAAGAGAAAGGTTTTAGTATATAATTTGTCAATTTTGTGTATCCATTGGCTAAAATATCGCGGGTGAAGCCACTGGCGGAAAGCTAGTAATAGAAGTCTACTTCATTTTTTGAACTCACAATAAAGCTATATCTCTAAAAACTATTTATGTGGTTCGGTTCAGAATATGAAAAAGAATAGACTATCAGTTGTTTTTAAAAAAGAGGCTTAATTTTTAAGATTGTCTGTGGAACACTTTCCAACAAAATGGCGGCTTGATGTGTAAAGCTATTACTCCCATCGTGAATAAAGAGTTTAATCCTTAAACGGCCTTCACATTCTTATAGTCCTAACAACAAAAAGTAGTACCAGTGTACATGCGCATTACACAACAATCACCCAATTTACAATAATTGACGAGAGTGGCGATTAGGGGCTATTTTACAAAGTACCCTGCCTATTAGAGTACATTGTGCACTAAATATTTACGGTCTAATATGCTGAGTTCAATCCCAATAATGTAATGAATATGTGTTACCAGCCCACGCCAGTTACACGAGGGAACTCAAGTAAATGGGTCAGAGTAAGTCTTAAGTGTGAGCTCAGTAAAGTGCGACATTTGCTGTGGTGTGTTATTTATGGTAACGTTTTCTGGCTGTCGTTAGGAAGCTAAGGAGTTTGTTGGTGACTGGGTGCGATGCATTATGTCTTTTGAATGTCCGTGAAGAATTAATGTTGGTTGTTTCGTGTAAGCATTTATTGCTCGCCAGTTAATTCTGGTGTCGCTTATGGTGCACTTAAGATAAAGCTCATAATCAAAGATAAAGTTGTTTTCTATTAAAAAAATATTTTCTGGAAGTAGCTCCACATATTACTGACGCAATTTTTTTTTAAAGTAAATAACTTCAATTTCAAATCTTTTTATAAATCAACCTTTTTTATTTTTTGGATTTCGAATGTGACAACTTAAAAAAAAAACTAATCAATTATTCGAACCACAAACAAGATGGCCGCCACAAATCCGCATGCCACATTTAAAATATTTTCAAATAAACCACAATTTCGTAAGCATACTTAATAGGGACGTCCCTTAGAAAACCCATTTCATCCTACTGTCAGCTCTCGGCAGAAAGGGCTGAATTTGCATAGAACACTCAATATCAGACAAATAGGTATGAATACGTATATTTCATATTCTGTTACCAACTTCAAAGCATTCTATCGTGTACACAGGACTAGCGTGTGTATGTTTGTGTGTATATAAGCTGTCTAGGATATACATATCTCTAAGGGGAATTGAATGTATTAAGTATGAATTACACTACAGCAGAAATTGCGACACAAATGTCAGAATTTTTTTTATGCTATTCACACTTTAAATGTTTCTTTGATGCCGCTGTTCAGACACTTTTCTTGTGACATAAATGTCCCACACCTGTTTACACACAGACATTCGGTGTATACACTGTGTGTACGATGTATTGTGTCGTAGTGTTAATTAGTTGTACATGGTGTTACTCTGACGACTACTATCAGAGATTCGATTTAATGTTACCAAAGCAATAATCTAGACTTTGATGTGCACGCAGTATAGTTCAAACTCCTCAATTTAAGCACTACATAATATATATTTGTTTACAAGTTACCTGGGTTAGTAAGCCCCGCGAGCAACTCGCCGACGATAAAACAGTTCATCGCGATATCATTATAATTATCTATACTAAATATATAAAGCTAAAGAATTTATTTTGCTTGTCTGTTTGAATGCTAATCTATGAAATTACTGGTCGAATTTGAAAGTATTTACTCGTATTTTAGCATTTTAATAGTTTTAATTTTAAGAAGATTGTTTATTAGTATGTTATTAAACATCACGCTTTTTGTGATCCTAAAGACCCCAGAAACAAAATGAGAGACAAATTAGACCCAAAAGACGTTACGAGTTACTTTTTATCCGGGTGCCTTAAGTAGGGGGAAACAGCTAGCATGCGAAAATTACGTTAAAAACCCACATAAAAATCGCTAAAATAATTTGATATTACACTAAAGAATTCCCATAAAACGATTACTTTATAGACACAGAACCATCGTCAGCAATAAATCAAATAGCTTGGATATAATTCTACAAGATGAATGAGGCACTCCATCTTTAAAACGGATGTATTTTTTCTAGATACGGCTCCAGTGGGCGTATGATTGTTTCTCGCGTGGGAAGAAGGATCAAATAGTTATATCTGTGTAATAAGGTTCTAGTTTTGGCATTTTATTTGTTCAATTCATGTAAATATTGTCCGATACACTTATATGGTAAGTTATTTATTTAGACTAGCGGCCCGTCCCGGCTTCGCACGGGTAGCCTGTTACTCAGGGTGAATGTAGCTTTCCAATGGTGACGGAATTTTTGAAATCGGTGCAGTAGTTTTTGAGTTTATTCATTACAAACAAAAATACAATTCTTTCCTCTTTATAATAGTAGTAATTTAAGATCTCAGATAATTTTAGTAACTCTCATCTCAATTTAATATTGAACAAAAAACTACATTTTAAGGCACAGAGTATACGACACCTAAAACACATCTTAATTTCATCAATTGAGTTTTAATAATCTAACGCTATTGGTGTCTAACTACAGGGAGCTATCGATTTAAAGATACCGAAAATACCTCTCTAGCGTATTTATATTTTTCTCATATACACCAAATCTGCCGTCATATTAAGAAAGGCCGTAGCTACTATTTTTTTTCGATATTTAGATAAGTACATATTTGGAGTCAGAAAAAAATTCTGATTACACGAAACGTGTATTTAACTCAATATCGAAAAAAATATAGTTACGACCTTTCTTCATAATATGACGGCAGACATTTTATATGGACAAAAAGTTCTTAGTAATTAAGTTGTATGTATAACCTCTAAAATAAATTCCTCCATCTCATAAACCAGTGTAACAATAACAAAGACAGCCACACCAAGAAGCACCGAAGACGTGGACAGATTAATTAATAAAAACAGAGAGAACCAAATTACTTAGCAGCGAATAAATTGCCGTTGCTACTCTGTAGACGGGAATTTATTCTCTGGCGGATTAACCTCTGTGACGTAACGTGTATGAATGTAATTACATTGCGGAATTAGGGACACTGGAAGAGGTAGAAAACAATTTTATGCTTGACTCTTTTATCCTGCGTTCAAAAAGGTAATAAAAAACCCGCATAGTAATAAACATGATACTTTAATTTGTAAAGGTTGTCGTTTCTAGATGTTATAATTCTTTATATTATTCTTTCTTTATTAATCTATCTATACATATAAAATGCTTTCCTGACTGACGGACGGATCAACGCACAGCCTGAACCGCTGATCGTAGAGACCTGAAACTTAGAGGGTATGTCCTGTATGATGTAGGCATCCGATAAAAACTTGATTTTCCGAAATTCTACCCCTAAGGGAGTGAAAAAGGGGGCCAAAGTTTGTATGAAGCTCTGTCATTTTTTATTTGAATTCGTATAGCCTACGCGGGCGAAACCGCTGGCCGAAAGCTATATTATAAATGTGAACGTGATTCTGTCTTTATGTTAAGCTTATATTGTAAGACGGCTAAACCGATTTTAAATAAAAATTGCTTGTATAGTTTTAATCCAAGAGCACGAAGTGGTTCCTTCAGGACCTGGATGAAACCTCAGAAAATAGCTAGTTCTATGTATCTAAAAATACCCGAAGTCAATCAAACGCTAAACCGACTTCAGTTGTGTGGAAAATTGAAACTATTGTCTAACTAAACGACCTATACTCCGGCTAAAGAAAACAATTCCACAAAACCAAGGTTTTCAACAAAACAAACAAAACGTTCCACCCAAAAACTGTGGCCAATTGAAACAAAAGAGACAAAAACCAAGTCCTGCCGACGGAATATTAAACTTCGTGGCTTCACTCATTCGCTCCCAAGAGAACCATTCATTCACTCACTCTTTACTTCGAATGCCAAGTTAAATTCAAGATTAACAATTCACTTTGTCGTTCCTTTTTGTTTTAATTTGTTATTATAATCTTGATACCAGAAATGGGTGTCAGAATATTAACACTTGTACTAGCGAGATGGATAATGATTGAATCAGGCATGCTAGAAGCTAGAGAGGTACATCTTTTTTTTCAGGTGGGAAATCATCAAATGTCTCCTCCCTTGGGTGGGGCTGAAAGGAATGCCAGACTCTTACTGACTCAGCCATGTTCCTTACTCAGCTCTTTACGTTCCAGGGGCGCGGTAACTTTTTTGAACATCCCATAGTCTCGGAGAGAGGCACATCTAATATCATATAGACTTAGTGCGTAGTAAAAAAAAATTTACTAATGCTAGCTTCTAACAAAGGCATCGCTCGCGTCATATGTATTTTAAATCTAGCCTTTGGCTGACAGAAAATAGCTTTCCATTAGTAAATGAATTATCAAAATTGAACTAGGTAACTCTAGAGATAGACCATACAAACAAATTACTTTTATCGCTGTGTAATCGTAATGCGGAAGATTGTGAGAATGTATATATGTTTGTTACTCCTTCACGCAAAAACTATTGAATGGATTTAGATAAAATTTGGCACACACATAGTTTATCACCTAGATAAACATTTAAGATACATTTTAGTCAGGAATGCCATGTGGTTTCCTCAGGATGAGGATGAAACCGCGGGAAAATGCTAGTTTTAGTATAAGCTAAAAGAAAAGCATATCTTGCTTCACACACACGCGTTATCATAATTATACACACACACACATACTCGTCTACCCTCACAATAGCCGGCCCGCACCCCCATGACCTAATAACGAGTACACCACAAAGTCCCTAGTTAATACTAATCAGAGCAGTTTTCAACTTAGAGCTGTGAAACACGACACAACTTCGCTTTGAGGTGACCCGACCCGTTGACTAATGAATACTTAGCTTACTTACAACTTATAACTTGATGTAATTGGATTTTTTTTCTGTAAAAGCTGCCCTTTCGAAATCACTGACCCAAGATTTAATGTAACGGTTACTTTATTTTAATATCAGTTCATTAAAATCAGTTACGAATATAGTGGAAATTAATTCTGAAGTGAAATTAATTTTGCTTGATCTGGAAATTGAATCAAAGATATGTTCAGTGTACAATAATTTTCACTTATATGGCATTGTACATATTAATCTAAATTGCGACTAGGTAATTAGTCATAGAAATAGTACCTACATTCCTCAAAAAAAAATTTGGGAATAAAAAACAAAAGACGAATCAGATTGCATTGCAGATGCAGATTGCACTAGCTATTTCCCGCGGTTTCACCCGCGTCCCGAGGGAACTGCTTCCCGCACCTAGATAAAAAGCCTAGCATAAAACCTTTTCTAGGGTCTCTTCTATCTTCGTGCCAAATTTTATTCAAATTGGCCCAGCCGTTCACGCGTGATGCCGTGATATACCGAGGGAAATAAGGATTCATCATAATCAAATCTATCTATAATATAAAAATAATCGCTCAATGTCAGATGTCAGATTTGTATGAAATTTAGTACGAAAATAGAGGGGATCCTAGAGAAGATTTTCAGCTACTTTTTGTCCGGGTGCGATAAGAAGTTCCTCCGAGAAGCGGGTGATACCGCGGGCAACACAACTTTTATATATATCTATAGATTTCAATTCAATAGGTATATTTTATTTCATTGAATAAAGATAAGAAAAGAATAACGTACACGAGTACCTACTTATAGTTTGATATATACCTACACTATCTGCTCGTATGTTCCCTAGCCCATCAGCCCGGCGGAGCCATAAAATTCCTACAAAGGGTTTTATAGTCGAAGATAGATACCCGATAGGGGATTCTATTTTAAAATATTCAATATCCCTACAAAACTATACTTTATTTAATATTGTACGTTAAAGAGATATACCTATATCTCTTTTTAGGGTTCCGTAGTCAACAAAAGTCTGTAAAGTGCAAATTTTTGTTCGACACGAACCCTTCTAAGGTTTGAATGGCTGTACCTACTGTGAAAAAATCACAGATGTAGCATAAGTAAGGAATTTCAAATAAAAAAACACGGTTAAGTAGGCTTAACCGGTTTTTATCATTTTGGGTAGATAAAATTTGCCCACCAAAGAAATTTGACATTCGTGTCTTTTTTTTCTAATACTCATGGGCTATCAAAAACATGTTTTACAACCGTATTTAATTTAATCTTACGGTCCATATTCCTTTGGCCCTTACATTGATCCTTATCACATAGCAAAGCTCCCTTTATTGCTCCATAAAACCCATAAATTCAAAAGCATAGTTCCCCTCTTAATATAAAATATCTAAACGACATATTAACCTAATTTCTCATCTCCCGTACTTATGTACGAGCCTCTAATTCGCACTTTAATTAATTTCGAGCTAGCCTTCCACGGAGCCAACACGTTTACCTGTGTCGTGTGCTAATTTATTATGAAATTTACTCATTGTTATTGTTAATATGGCAAATGTTTGAACTTAAAACATGTATAAAGTACAGACATGTGTAAGGGATTTGTATTTTAAAGTGAGGCAATTATTTTTGCATCAGCTTTCATTCATATTTTTACACGTGGCAACTTTAAAACTAGAAATACGAAATTGTGAAACTTATTATCTATACTTATAATAAATCTGTAGAGAGGTAAATTCTGTACATGAAATATATTTCCAAAATAACTATCAGGGGGTGATTAGGGGTCGATACTGATGCCAAAAATGCAATCAGTAAAATTTTTGTCTGTCTGTCTGTCTGTCTGTCTGTCTGTCTGTATAAACTCTATAGAAACAAAAACTACTCGACGGATTTTAACGAAACTTGGTACAATTATTTGTCATACTCCTGAGATGGTTATAGTATACTTTTCATCACGCTACAATCAATAGGAGCAGAGCAGTGAAGGGAAATGTTGTCATTTTGTTTAAACGCGCTAATCTCAGAAACCGCTGGTCCGATTTAAATAATTCTTTCAGTGTTAGATAGTCCTTTTATCGAGGAAGGAGGCTATATCATCACGCTAAGACCAATAGGAGCGGAGCACCACTATTCCACGCGGACGAAGTCGCTGGCAGAAGCTAGTTCGAAAATAAAGCGAGACTTTTAAAAGTAATAAATTCAAATGTAAATTCAAAAGTAAAATGTTTTTATTACACATGTATCACTGAAACCTTCTTTTTAGGATTCTGTACCCAAAGGGTAAAAACGTCCATCTGTCTGTCTGTCACCAGGCTTTATTTCACCGTGAAAGCTAGACAGTTGAAAATTTCACAGATGATGTATTTCCGTTGCCGCTATAACAACAAATACATACTAAAAACAGATTTAAACATACAACAAACGTTATTTTATTTACTACAGTGATAAACGGAGAAATAGAAAGAGTATGGAACCCTCGCAAGTCCGACTCGTACTTGGCTGGTTTTATAACATAGAATCTCAATCAAGCCAGAAAAACAAATGAGAATAAAATAACAACCTAAACCAAACCTTTCGTAGCAAGATAAAAAAAATACAGCAAAAAGGAGAGAATCTCTCTCATCGTTATACCGTGCAACTCATTCAAGGAAAAGAAAAACTTCCTTCCCAAGGTATCATCGAAGCAGCTTCGTTGAACCTCGACACGAACTCGACGAAACAATGACGTATTTTATTTTCAATACTCATAAAAAGTTATAAAAAACTGACATAAAAGATAAAAAAATTGTAAGATGTTTTTGCTCAAGTGTATATATTTTTTGGTGTTATCCTAACTCCTCCTTAACGGCTTGTCCGATTTGGATGAAATTTTGTGTGTATAAAAAAATGGTCTTCAGACACCGATAATATTTTATTACCAAAAATTGTTTTATGATCAAAACGCTGGATAGACTGTGTGAAATACGACATGGCTAGAAAGATGGTGAATAATAAGGTGATTGCTGCTGATGAAGATGAGAAAAAGTTATGCTGTGCCGACCCTTAATAATTTGAGATAACTCGAGAAACCTTTTTTAAGATAATTAACACCCCCATCTCACGATAGACATACTGACAGGATCATGTTCTGATCATAAAATATGTATTTTAAATATTTAATTTCGATAGGGGACAGACTGTCAGATATAGTTACTTTTGAATTACGGTAGAAAGGACTATACTAATCTGATTTTGAGTCATCACTAATAATCTACATCTATACTAATATAATAAAGCTGAAGAGTTTGTTTGTTTGTTTGAACGCGCTAATCTCAAGAACTACTGGTACGATTTAAAAAATCTTTCAGTGTTAGATAGCCCATTTATTAAGAAAGGCTATATATCATCACGCTAAAACCAATAGGAGCGGAGCACCACTATTCCAGGCGGACGAAGTCGCGGGCAGAAGCTAGTAACAAATACACTTGATGTAGTTGCTACCAAAAACGGTTGGGTAGTGATCATTTTCGTCGGTCATATTCACGTAAAAACGCTTGTTTTAAAAAAAAATGTTAATCATTATTTTGCAGCACAAAATTATTTTTAGTCCACGATAATATCACGGCATATCTATGCATGGTGCAAAAGTTAGCTAAGGGAAAACAGGAATGCTCAAAGGGAAGGGCCACGTTATTATAACTTATGCATTGCAATCATGCTTTCTGCTTCACGCGAGCATTCTCAACATACTTTGCTAATGAAAACTAAGTGAAAACACGGTGTTTGCTTTTTGTTCGTTAGATATTAATCATGGCTAATGAATATATTAATAGGTTAATTATTATAATGTTTTCTTTTATCAACATTGTAAAATTTCTACTTGCTAGCGTTGGGGTTAATGTAATAGTCAGTGAGATCAACATACAAATCAATGTCACAACAACGCTAGTATGTTTTAAATCTCAAATGCAAAATAGTTTGAGTTTTTCATAGATATATAAATAAAATTTCAATATAAAAAAAAGTTTTCGAATTCATGAAACATGAGCTGTCTTTCCATAAACACTCACAATAATGATATGTTTCAGTATACCATACAATGGTGCCGATTCTGACTTACACACGACTAAACTAATTTTAAAATATCATGCTCTTTTTCTATTGCGAAATACAAGAAGAGGATAGCAAGTAATTCAGTGCTGTCAAATTAAATGACAGATGACATTTTGTTCGTACAGGTTTGTTAATTTAGTCGAGATGTTACGTCGTGATGTTTAATTTGTATGGAAAACTATTTTTTTCTAATTTGACAGGTGCTAAAAGTTTGCTATCCCTTTCTTATATTTGTTGATGGAAAGGGAGAATTATAGACTAAATTTAATTAAGATGGTGTCAAGAGAATCGCGGCCAATGTCTATCCTATGACTAAACGAATACTAAAGCATATGTGCTAAAAATTACGCCCTATAAAAAATGCCTCTGATTTCTTTGATAACATAGAAAGTAATAATTACCTATTTCACAACTCTAAATAGTCGTTGGAAGTATTGGATAATTTGCTTATTCATTAGCAAAGCCTCATTACCCACATAAACTAACTTCAATAAACTCATTAAGAACTATTCAATCTTCGTCTACGTCTCGCCTATTTTCTTACACGCCAAACGTAATAAGCATAAAATCGTATCATTGAGCCGACTTGATTACTTCTATCTCACGGCTCGAGGCGTAGTAAACCGCTGCTAGTTCGGAGTTTACAAATGAGGTCACATTACGAGAACTAATCATAATAATCTGTGAACACCAACTGGTTTATACTCTGTGGCGTTTAAAACTTTAGAACCGTGTGAGAGAGATAGAAGGGTATTTATGTTTATCTCTTTCTTAGAATTGAAGTGTCATATTTTTTAAATGAAAAGTCTTTGATTAAATAAATATGGTTTCTCCTTTAACGTGTTTGAATTGTACCAAAATTATCTTAAGTGCTTGAAAAGCGTTCAATGCTACTAAGAAGAACATTGCTTTTCAGCTGGCTTTTTTCTGCACAGATTATGAATATTTACTGGCTATACATATACATGGAAGTTTATAGAACGTATTTTATTAATAAAATTACTTTCTTTATCATCACAAAGATGATAAGGAAAGAATCTTATTTCCCTTATAGGGCTTACAAAAACACAAAGGCAATGCTACGCACACATCTGCCAAAAAGTTTTGACAACTGTCACAGTTTTAGCATCATATACGCTATTCAAAAGGTTTGTTTTATACAATTTTTATATCTGTTTTCCGGTCAACAATGCACTAAAAGTAATGGCGGAAAATGTTTCATAACAACTTTTTACTAAAAACTCTGAATTTATATACGCAAACACTATAGGGGACACTATAAAAGTCTATACGACTGGATTCATAGACAATATTCTGTTAAGTTCGAGTTTTCAAACGCTATTATTGTTGTTAACTACTTTAAATTTCTTTTGTTGTTAGTTGATCTTTTGGCGTCTTGCCAAATATTATGTTGCTTTTAAGACATAGGTTTTGCCCAAAAGTTTTTAAAATACATTATTTTAATGACTGAGAAATTTGTACTTTTTGGTACAAATAGTTTACAGTTCTGTTTAATGGTGATAATTTATACAATTAAAAAGGAAACAGAGTTACAATTTTAGAAAAGCCTTAAAATACTTGGTTTTCTACCCAAAAAACAATAATAAAATATGGATTGGGATAAGGAAACGTAGGCAATTTATGAATAATCAGTTGCCAAGTAGAATAAATAGACTAAGAAAAGCCAAATAAATTAGATAAAAACAATTGTAGAATAATAAAAAAATTGAGAATTAAAAAATACAATAGTATAACTGAAACAAGCCTTAAAAAACTTTCTCACGAAACTAGACAACAAGAAACATGTCTTATCCAATCGAAATAACCCAGACATCAATCACTACAAACACGTAAATATATCTTAAAGATAACAAAGCAAGTAAGGAGAACACTAATAAATAAATGATATATGTTTTTTGTTCCGAAATCCATTAGCATTGATTGATTGGGATGGAATATGATTGCTCACAGGTTAAGAACCAATTTTCCTTTTAGTGTTTTTTTTTTGTGTTATATATGAAGGTGATTTGTCTTTGTTTTTATAACACCTGGTTTTTAGAAAAAAAGGTGGAGGTTAGGTGATTTATTTTATTATCACACTTGAATTTTATTTTATGATATTACTAGCGGCCCGCCCCGTATTCGCACGAGTGGTCATTTTTTTAATCATTTTTTCCAGTAATAAATATCGTCTATGTTACTCGGTGATAATGTAGCTTTCTAACGGCAAAAGATTTTTTGTTATTGTTCCAGTAGTTTTTAAGTTTATTCGTTACGCACAAAAATACAAATCTTTCTTCTTTATAATATTAGTGTAGATTGATTCCCTTTCTTTCTACATCATACGTACTGAAAGAAGCGATAGTGCTTTTTAATTCTATTAAAATAAACTTCATATGCTAGTTGATACATATTTATCAGGAGATTTGGGACACTTGCTATAGTAAATTAAGTCAATATTCATTCATTTAGAACATGGATGGGTTTTAGTCAGTAAGAGTCTAACACTCGCCCGCTCTGCCTACAGCCGGAGGAGTCATTTGATGATTTCCCATCCCTAAAAACTAAACAAAATGGAACCTTCGTGACGATGTTTTGGCGGGACATTTATTCAGCAATGGATATCTTTCAACAGATTTGAATAAGTAAATCTGAAAACCACATTATCTATTAAACTTTAGGGGAAATAAAATACAGACAGACATTAGGATCTTTTCAGCTATCCTTTTATATCCTCTCACTCTTTGAGGCCTACTTACCCTAATACCATAGTTTGCTTAGCAAAGTTTCCTTTACAAAAGTTTCCTTGAATTTTTCATCAAATGTCTATCAATTTCGGGTTTTTCCGCGTTCTAATGTCAATACATTAGAATGCAAAAGTTGACAAGAAAAAAGTTGTCGTCAATTTTCCGGCAAAGGAGAATGGGCGTTGTGGTACCCCTCCAGTATCGTCTTTACTATAAGGGCACTCGGGGGCCGTGCCCAGGGTCCTCATTGTACCGGGGGCCCCCAAAAACGAAGCATACAATTATTACAAAATTGTTACTAGCTGTTTCCCGCGGTTTCACCCGCATCCCGAGGGAACTCCTTCGCGCACTCGAGTAAACAGCCTGCGTCCTTTCTCAGGCTCTAGACTATATGTGTACCAAATTTCATTTAAATCGGTTCAGTAGTTTTGGCGTGAAAGCGCGACAAACAGACAGACATAGTTACTTTCGCATTTATAATATTAGTAAGGATTATTATGTTGCTCATACCTATTATTTGAAAATATATTATATTTATAGTTTTTAGGGTTCCGTAGGCATCAAGGAAACCTTATGAATCAGGGTGTCCACTATTTGGAAAATCAGGAAAGCAATAGGTGGTCACGGATTTTCAGGGAAAAGTAAGAGTCATGAAATACAAATATGATTCCTAAGAATATTGATGCACATATTCCTAAAAAAATTCAGCTATAGAAAGTGCCAATTTGTTCGTCTTTACACGCCCCGGCCATTGAAAAAGGAGGCCCTAATTAGAGACAACATGCCTTATCCGATATTAACGACTTTCCTTAGAGATATAATTAGCTGGCGTTTTCTGTGAATGTATGAGTTTCGACTAATTAACCGTATAAATACAAATACAAATATTTTTATTCGTCAATGCAGGTGTACAATACAAAAGGTGTTAGAGTTATAGGAAGTTCCCTACATTGTGCCTGTGGGCATACGAAAATTATATTAAAAGATAATTAGGTACTTATATTCTATTGACATAATTTATTATTAATTTCAATTAACCGATTATTATGAAATACACTTCTCATCAAAAAAATCGAAACACCTCGCAGTTTATGATTTGATAAGGATTATCAGAAAAATGTGTATATTTAGGAATAAATGTAAAATGTCATTTAATAGTGAGTAGTATGAGGTTTTTAAATCCTAATGTTATTGTTCTAAATTCAAATTAAGTCTTCATAGATTTCGTATTTTGTATAATGAGTAATTTTTACCCTGTATGGAATATGAAGGAAATGGGTAAAACAACACGCGTAAATGAAAAAAAAAATTAAGAAACGTTTATTTAATAACTTGTATTCCCTCCGCGAGCTCTTATTACTGCTTCCATACGGTTCTTCATCGATCGGATGAGAGTCACGATCACATGTTGTGGTATATTATCCCATTCCTCTTGGATTGCATTTTGCAGCTGGCTAAGTGTTTCTGGGGCTGGATCTCTTGCTCGAAATCGTCTCTTTAATTCATCCCATAGATGTTCAATGGGATTCATGTCCGGGCTTCTTGCTGGCCATACCATAATGGAGATACCGACTTCGGTAAGATAATCTCGTACGACGCCCGCGGTGTGAGCTCTAGCATTGTCGTGCATGAATATGAAGTCGTTGCCAATAAAATGTGCATAGGGCATCACATGAGGTTCAAGACACTGTTCGATGTACCGATGAGAGTTTAGTGCAGGCAGCCGTGGCCCAGACACAAAGGCAAGTTCTGTCTTACCGTCGGCGCTGATTCCTCCCCAAACCGTCCACGAACCGCCACCATAGCTGACCTTTTCTTCAATGCAGCATTGTGCAAAGCGTTCTCCATCTCTTCTGTAGACCTTGTTCCTTCCGTCGTTACCATACAGCATAATTTTACACTCATCAGAAAACAGTACTTTGCTCCACTGAAGGTATGACCAAGTTAGGTGCTCGCGTGCAAAGTTAAGGCGCGCTCTTCGATGGTCTGCAGTTAATTTCGGCCCATTCGCTGGCTTATGCGGTGCGTTCCTTCAACCTTCTTCTTATTGTAGAGTCACTTACAGCTACTCTTCGTACAACGCGAAGCTGCTGCTGCAGTTGAAAAGCGTTAAGGCGTCGATTTCGTAAAGAAGTTGTTACAATAAATCGATCATCTCGCTCAGAAGTGACCCGATTCCTGCCAGATCCTGAACGGCGCGTGAACGAACCAGTCTCCCGATAGCGTTTGTAGACTCTATGAACAGATGATAAGCTTAGATGCAATCTTGCAGCCACAACACGCTGACTAAGTCCAGAATCCAGCAATGCCACCACTTGGGCGGCTTCTGCGGGCGAAGTATCCATATGTTTTAGAAAAAAAAGTTTTTTCAGACGTCCCAAAGTCACAGTAAATGAAATAAGAAACAAAAAGTTTAAAGACAAGCGCTAATTTTTAGTTTTTAAACGAGAAACGTACTCCAACCCTAAATACACATTTGTCTCAAAACAGTGATTAATTTCATTTTAGGATAAACAAATGAAATTCTAATTTCGAATTTTGATTTTTTTCTTCTTACTGTAATGACCAAACTGCCAGCTACACAATAATGTTTTTTTTTTCATGGAATTAATTCTCTTTTGTAAAAAATTAGGACAAAAACAATAAAAACGAAAGTGTTTCGATTTTTTTGATGAGAAGTGTACTATCACATTTATATAATACTATTTAATTCCATCACTAATATCTATTCACTGCTTACCTTTATATAATATTATATTTTATTTTATAATTTATATTAATTATTTGGCTTTCTTATTCTATTATATTTATATATAATACTATTAATCTCTATTGTAATTATAGTTATTTCTTCTATTATACATATTTATACAGTCTGTTTCGAAAACTATATTAATTATATAATACTGTTATTTATTTCAATCTAAATTAATTATATTACTTATAATCATTCTAAAAATTCACTTATTGACTGTACCGTTTAACTAGCTGATTCCCGCGATTTCACCAGCATGCTGAGGGAACTACTACGCGCACCTCGACCAGGGGGGTTAGACAAGTGGCAAAAACGCTATAGAAACGCTATAGAATAGAAAACAAAATGTATGGGAATGACATATAGCTAGTCGTAAACGAATGTCATTCCCATACATTTTGTTTTCTATTCTATAGTGTTTCTATAGCGTTTTTGCCACTTGTCTAGCCCTCCAGAACTATCCTGCGTCCTTTTCTAAGTTATAATCTATCTCCATGCCAAATTTGACTAAGATCGGTTCAGTCGTTTTGCCGTGAAAGCGTAATAGACGGACGTAGTTGCTATAGCAAGATAGTAAGGATTTGTATCATTATATTTCTGATACATTCAATGTATCCTACTTATTTCATTAAAAATTTAAAGTATGTTAGTTAAATGTTAATAAGTTGTAGATATTCTCTACTCGACCGTTTGCGGAAATATTACAACCAGAAATCTACATCATTTCCAAGTGCCATGTTTTTTTATAAACATACATATCACCATAGCCTGAACCTAGTATAATAAACAGGTTTAGGCTACAATATCATATAAACTATAACAAAACCTAAAAACTATATGAAAAAAGAGAAAACACTTACATGATTGCAATAAGTAATTTACAAGTGAAACACTCAGCGGAAGCGAAAAAGTCTTATAAAACGATCTAACACAAGTACATTCACGCACAAACGTCAGATACCAATGTACCCACCAAAATAAGGGTCGTAAGATGATTGTACCGAGTCGGACGAGAGCCTCTTTACTATACTAAAGTAAATATATAGCTAGTGGTCCGTATTAGGGCTTTCAAAAATACAAGGTTCCTCTGAAATATTTATAGTAACCAGTTTTCTGTTTTACCTGATATTTCTTAGGTTTCCAAAAAGTAATACTTTTACCGTCTTAATAATAAAGTCCGATTAATTTATAATCCGCTGCTTAGGAACGGATTAGCAAGAACTTACTTATATATGCTGTTTAGCGTTACTCCGAACTTAAGTTAGGAGGTTGTTAATTTTGTAGATGTCCTCAAAATACCACTATTCAGTGTATGTCCTTAATATTGTTCTCTATGCCTATGTCTATGGATCCTACCGGATGTGTGATTTTTGAAATACAGTTTTGTTTCTTGTTCTCTGATTTTGCCAAGCAAATACGTTGTTTTATTTTAGAGGTTAATCCTGGATTACGACGTTAAGTGAGAAATGGTTAAACTTTAGATTACAGTTTTTTTTGCCCCGTAAACTACAAACTTTCTATCGGCCGATAGTTTGGTCGGTTTGAATCAAAAGATTTGAATCGTTACATACTACTACTTATGTAAAATTGTAGCTATTTCCTGTGGGATAAAACATCTTCTGTATATCGCTATAAAAATACCCTATGTCCTTTGCCAGAAGACCAAACTATCTCCATAGCAAAATTTCATTAAAATTTGTGAATCAATTTAATCTTTAAATCGTATAGACGGATAGACAGAGTTACTTTAGTAGGGATGTGGGAGCGACTAACACTTTACAGATAGTAGAAATTAGTAGCAGATTTTGGGCTAGAAGTGAAATTCACACATTTCCATTATCATAATAGTATTCCACTTATGTTGTATGTCAGTGTGTCTGACATTTATTGCGGGTTTCCCTAGGTAATTCTAGTGCAAACAGCGACGAAATTAATGTCGCCATTCGCAGAAATTTGCGTCTACAGAACTAGTATTTCTGCTTTCTGTAATTATTATTTAGCTTTAGTTTTATGGGTACTAATTGTAATAGCTACATAATGGAGTCTTCTAGAATTATTTTTTCATATTATTCAGTTTTAATAATTGCGTGCCTAGGAAAGTACGTCATTTGTAAATCTTTAACAGTCATTACTGGTAGTCCGAAGCCAGGTTGTCAACCATTCTTATCAAGAGATGTTACCCAGTAACTGGGTCGTGCAGGTCATATAGGCAGTCGCTCCATGTAAAACATTGGTACTCAGCTGCATCCTGTTAGACTGGAAGCTGGCCCCAACATAATTGGGAAAAGGCTAGGCATATGTTACATTTTTTACAATGTGTTATTACCAGCTACTAAATATTGTGAATTCATTACGCAAATACTTAATTACCTACGTAAATAGTAATACTATTCCGTATGTGAACTCACATAATTTTTGTATCCTGCATAATTTACCATAACTTCCACTCGTTCTACTTTCAAAACTGACATTAAACCATAAACAAAATGAACGCGCCATTTTCCCCCTCATAAAATCGTATTTATTTAATTTCCATAACACCAATAAAACTTGTGTATTTGACTGTTCGTAATAGATTCATAGTGATTTATGTTAAGTAATATTCTATTTAACTTCTCCGAGATGATGGTATTATCATAAAAATCTAATACATCGGCAATATCATGCACGATGTGGGTCCGTAATAAGATTTCGCGAAACTGTTTATCGCAGTTCAAGACATAAAAGTTATATGATTTAGTATTTCAAATGGTTTTTTTTTCTGTATGCTTGCCAAGCGTATGCGTTATTAGAATAAAGTATTGAATTTGATGAAATTGAATGTTTATTTTTTATTATTTATGTCATTCATTATTAAGCAAAAGTCTTAAATAAAAAAGGACAAAAGTCATTCATTTAAACTAGGCTGAAAATCAGCAATTTTTGAACGTCAAATTTACAAAAGTCAGCCCCCAAAATGCCCGCCCTTCACCACTTCATATGTGTTTTTGCTGGGAAGAAGAAGAACGAAGAATTATGTGTTTTGTCTGTTAGAATTGAAGAACCTTCGACATGAAAAGTCTTTGATGAAAGATGACGATTTTGTAAACTAAGGACTACATATACTGTTTATAGTCTGCACCATCTAACATACTGAAGTGTCCTCGATCAAGTAGCCTTTTAATTAACGTTACCAGACATCCTAACTAACAGTATAAAGACGAAAGTGAGTTTGTTTGTTTGTTACGTTTTCCAGTAAAATGACGGAACTGCTTTCCATGAATTTTTCCATGGAAATAGATGGACTTTTTATCCGTTGCGTTAGTTAGGTAGTTCCTTCGGTACGCAGGAAAAAGCTGGTAATTGAATACAATACACCAATTATGTTATCTTATTTTTCCTATTCAGTTACGAAATAACACATCATCATGTTTATTGCAAAAATCCTTTTTCTTTTTTGTCTTTTCAGGACTAACGAATATTGTGGCGAGTATATATTTAGCAATTTTTTGCGAGAGCGAACATGGCAGGTACCTGAGTGGGTAGTATCATCTGCTTGACCAAACTTCTATATTTGGGGGCAGATATTATTAACAACAGCTTCATGTGGTTATAGAAAATTTCTTCCCTTTATTTTGCATGTAGGTATAGTAAAAGTAAAAAAAAACTATGAATTGACGGTATTCCTTTGAGAATGTAACATGATTCGTACGTACCTACGTACTTTAAATAGATATCTGTGGTCAATGCAGTATGTTTTTTCTGGTTACTGGGAAACAAGATGGCTGCCGCCTTAGTGCCCATAGTGTTTATATACTCTGTGTTAGTGCCAACATCGTTGTAGTCCCGTCATGTCATAAGTGACTTTATTTATAAATATTACGCCGGTTAATTATACTATCTTATCGTCTGTAGTGTATGGAAAAAGCTCGCCGTTGTTATAATTCTAGCTAATATTATATTACTTAGCTTTCCACCAGCGGCCTCGCCCGCGTGAGCTATATGAATTCAAGTAAAAAAAATTTGAGTTTCAGAGTTTTTCTTTACCGGGTAGAATTTTGGAAAATCTTTTCTTATCAGATACCTACGTCATACAAAGAACACACCCTCCAAGTTTCAGGTCTCTACGATCAGCGGTTTAGGCTGTGCGTTGATCCGTTAGTCATTCAGGATAATAATATGTATTGATAATACAAATGCAAATCTAGTCTGTCTAGCAAAAGTAAATGTCTGTCTGTTACATTTTCACTGTAAAACATCTGAACCGATTTAGTTTAAATTTTTCACGGAGACAGCTTGAATTTTGGGGAAGGTTAAAGGGTAGTATTAATTCGGTCAGGAGAACAAGTTTCTTTAGGACACGGTTGAAACCGCGGGAAACAGTTTACCAAAAATAAGTGGTTTCACTACTATAGTATCTATGGCGAACTCTTCGGGCAAAACAGGCGTGATATCGTGATATAATATACTAGTGGTTAAGGCATCTAGATCTATTGTATAAGTACACGGGTTCCCAACCTGGTAAGATCCAATATGAGTTTTCTAAAGTTACATGTACTTTCTATGTTATCTTAGACGTCACTGACTTACGGTGAAAGAAATCATCGTGAGGAAACTTAGACTAAAAAGTCTGAAATCGGTAATCGGCCTCGAGCAAGCGTGGTGACCTATGCTTATACCTTCTTTATTTAAGAACGAGATTCACTTTGCAGTGTTATAATAAAAAGGCTGCTGATAAGGCATGATCTTACATACTTTGTCAGAACAACTAAAGCTCCTCTCTAGTTCTACCAAAACAAAACACGAAAGCTCACATACCAGCAACAGACCAACAAACCGGCAGACACATCAAGCAACACAATTAGTTGTAGTGAACAAGATACAGAGATAAGCAAGGAATTTGTCTCTGGGAATACTGCGAACACGCTAAACGTCGTACAAAACTCGACTCGGAAGCTGAGTTACTAAGCACAGTCATTGTTTAGCTGACATACTGTTTGTCAGTTTGTATATACAAGCTGTTTCTACTATCTTAGAGCACGTTTTCTTCTATAATAGCTGAATACGAGCTGCTATGAGATACTTTGCAAAACACACGAAAACTAGTAAACTGATTTGGTTAAAATTTAATATGGCAATAGATCTTCTTGTAGTGTGGGCTGCAAATTTTACCAACCTAACAAGCCCTAGTGTCAGAGTTTTCTCAAATCCGCCTGACGGCCTCTGACACGGAATTGTAACAACAACTGTCAGCTATCAAGATAGCTGTCGGGACGACAGCTTAACGTGCCCTCTCAGGCACGGGGGTATAACACCACCAACTTAACTAACTCCGGGCAGCTTTGTGACATTTTGCAAAATCCACAAAGCGGTTTCGGCCCAACTCGGGAATCGAAACCGGGGCCCCGTTTACAGCTATCACGTTATACGATTTCTAGACCAGACTACTAGGCTACATACTACACTACGGAATACTGGAAAAGGACGAAATTTTCGCGCACTGAAATCGGACTTAAAAATAGGTACGGAAACACAGCTGTACTTTACATTACTCCTATAGCTTCTCCTTGTGTAAAAAGGTCGTTATGTTATCAATAGCTGTTTACCACTGTTTCTCTCGCATCCTACATTCTACACGATTCAGTGATACCTCCATACTTAATTGATCTAAATCGATTCAGCGCAACAGACTGACAGACAGCGTTTACTTTCACATTATATTGTAACACTAGCATTTTGCCCATGGCTTCGCCCGCGTTGATATTTTTTACATCTTGGGTTTCATTATTCAAGTTTTAGTAGGGATCCCTAATTATTTCTGGAAATAGATATAGCCTATGACACTTCGTAAAGATATAGCTTTCTAATGGTGAAAGAATTTTTAAAATCGGTCTAGAAGTTTTTGAGTAAAAACTCTACAAACAAACAAATCTTTTCTCTTTATAATATTAGTATAGAAGTATAGATATAGATTAGTAAGGTTTATACGTTGCCTAATAAATTATGTGAGAGACGAACTGCAGGTTCTTATGGCAACAATAGTCAGTTCTCAGAGAGAGACGCCCTTTATGCCCTGGGGCTTGTCTGCGGCGCACTGCAAGGATACCGCGCCCTGTATTATGCACGACACACATATATATGTAGCGTCGTATTATATCTTCTTTATTGTGTTTTGAATTTATATTTCGTGATAGATATGCTTCTACTATTAGTATATACGAATCGTCTAAATGCCCGGAATAAATAACTTTTCTTTCTTTAAAAAAATAAATAATTTAAGTCTTCCAAAGATTTCTTGTTCAAACTTAATAAATATACAACAAAAAGCTTTTCTCGTTACTAATAAAATATTTGCAATAAAAATAAGTTAATGTCACAATATATTTTTGTTCTCTTACAATGTACATTCAACCGTAATGTCAATTAATAAAACAGTGGCGTCACGTCCCAAACTAAGCCAGTCGAACAAAGCGTCAAATTAAAACGCTCTCCCCACAAATTAATTCAAAGCACATTACTTGAACAAGCGTCTTAATTTACCGTAAATATCAATTAAAATTTAAACAACGACCAACATTCGAAACAAAACCACGGTCACTAGACTGTTCCACGAAACAATTGTTGAACAAAACGGCACAATTATAACCCACAGCCTACAATTCGGTAGTCGGTTAAGCATTTCCACATGAGAGGAAACTTTTGTGGGTAATGGCTGAAAACTGACGAGCATTATTAGCTCAGAGCCTTATGCGGGCGCTTCGCCTGTGCTAGAAGAACAACTCATGCATAATTCCGTTCTTGAACGTGGAACGTCTTGAAGGAGTATAGAATATTTTCGTACCACGGTTATCTCTGACTTAATTTTTAATAAGTATACGAGAAAAGTTCAAAAGGATAAAAGCCTTTAAAATGTCGGACTGCTTTTGTCATTCTTTTATTACAATGTCCTTATGATAGAACTATCACACACACATCAGTGGGTCATACTTGTCGTATTGTAAACCAGGCTTAATTGCAAAATGTGGCCAAGCCCGTATTTTGGCGCGAGTCTCGGTGAAAAGTGAATCCACGCTAATTGAAATTCTCACACCCACTCACACCACGAAACCTCGGACACTGCCAAAGGCCTCTGGTCCGCTGCCGAAAACTTGTATCGTGGAACAGGAATTTTAAAACTAAATCGACTAATTGGCGGTTGTTTATGGTCGTGTGGGACTTAATTTTGAAAAAGGAACGTCCTTTTTATTTGTGTTTCTATGTAATGGTTTGCGGTTACCGCGCTAACTTTTGCTTTACATTACACTGGTCCTAGCTACTTCTCTAAGTTACGTATAGTCGTAACATGAGGATGTAGTTTTAAATCAAAACAAGGCTAAAGCTCGTTCGCGTAAACATCGTAAAAGAGAACGAAGCGAAAAATAATTCCGCAACTTTCCTCTGTTTTATATTCATTAATTGATTCGTACGCTTCGCTGTTCATAATTTATTCGAGTGTTTTTATTTGTCCAGTTTTATAACATTTTACATAAATATTTCATTCAATTTCCACGTTCTAAAAACTGTTTTTATAACAGCCCGAACTCATAGTCACAGTGAAACGAAACGTAAATAAAAACTGTGGAAAAATTCTTGAACGTTTTTCGTAACACGCTCAGCGACGAGTAGCGATATGGCTCGATACATAGGTACCCCTCTACTTTGGTTCGAGTGAATGGTGCCAATATCGGAGTGTGCGTTAGAGGTGATCCCCGCTAAGTCGACAATTTAATCCGACTAGCTGGATCGATACATGAGCATTTGATCAAGTCCTGAACTGTGCTCAGTAGCTTATTCCCACAGTACAATGGTGTTTATGATTGAAAAGGAAACTGCGAATAAGGGATAAGCATTTTCTCGTGAAACGAGTTCAAAGGAAAACTCTGTTTGCGGAAATAATAACAAAACATATTTCTCCCATCTCATGTTCGCGATCCGATTATTGCTTGTAAAGAAAATAAAAATATGTAAAAATACATTGAATATTGCGAATTACGTTGTGAAAATATAATATATTCCTGTAGCCTATAAATGTCTTCAGGGTACCATCTATCACTATACCAAATGTCATCAAAATTGGTTCTGGTGTTTTACCGAGAAAGCGAAATAAATAAACTCACTTTCTCATTTATTACATTAGTTAAAATTCTAACACTTTATGTATAAGTATATATTCTGTTAGTATCGAGTAACTCGGTTACCGGGTTGTGGAGGTCAGATAGGTAGTCACCGTGTCATACCCCAACATATTGACATCAGCTTTCACTATAACGTGAATACAAGTATATTACAATGAAGCGACTGCCTATCTGACCTCCACAACCCAGTTACCAGTTAACACCATACGTCTTAGTAAGAATATATCTACCACAAATGCGACAGCATTCCCAAAATATTTGTTAGTACAGCCCCGTTGCAGTGAGGAACAACCCCTTAGGTGCCTGTTACTTGGCAACCAGTAGCACATTGTACACAATTCAGCGAGCCGCGATTTCCATTGCGGTCCCCGATGGCCACTCTTTGAGTTCGTTCAGATTGCGTCGAAGGTTATTTGTTTGTTTGTATTTAAATTTTGAGCCGCCATAAGCCGATTTTCGTATTTTGCTGAATCAAATTTTTGGGTATTGAGTCTGGCTGGATGGTTTATCAACCAAATAACGGTGACGTATTTTAGTTTATATTATTCAGGATTTTGTCTTGAGTGCAGATCGTTTGTCTTATTCATATTTGTATATAGTTATATAATATTTAAGAAGAAGCGTCTTAACTCGTAAAAGATGGACGGTACAAACTCTCAATGTACCTAATCTGAAAGAATTTATCTTTCGAACGATGTAGAACACCAACCCCTTGGAGTATACTGTAAGATGTTATAATACATCCCACTAATCTATACTAATATAATAAAGCTGTAGAGTTTGTTTGTTTGGACGCGCTAATCTCAGGAACTACTGGTAGGTACAATTCGAAAAAATCTTTCAGTTTTAGATAGCCCATTTATTGAGGAAGGTTATAGGCTATATATTATCACGCTAAAACCAATAGGAGCGGAGCACCACTATTCCTCGCGGACAAAGTCGCGGGCAGAAGCTAGTATTATAGATGCGTAAGTTTGTGAGGATGTATGTTTGTTAAAACTACCGAATAGTACACACAGTACATAGTTTATAACCTGGATTAAGAAAAATTTAAAGCACAGTACTAAAGACCAGAGATCGGAAATATAAAGACTGATTGGTAAAAACCACATCATAGAAAATAAGAAGAGATTTACTCACGAACACCATATCTGTCTCTAAAGATAAAATAACAATAACAGTATTACGAAAGGACACGATAATCCAGAACTACAAACTATCCTCTAAGAAACTTTAAGCTCCGTACATCACTTCAAACGAGACCGCCGCGGTTACCAACTACTAATAACCATTTAGTACTGTAATGTATTCTCGGAACCAAAAGACACTCGAACATTTTACGAGTTTTCAGGGGGTTTTATGAGAATATGAGATTTTTATTGAGCTTGCGGGATCCATCTTCAGCTGCATCGCATATCAGGTGAGGTGTTGCCAAACGCACTCAAAAATGTAATAAAAAAAATAAGAATATTTTTGTAATCTATACATATAAAATGCTTTGTCCTGAATGACTGACGGATCAACGCACAGCCTAAACCGCTGATCGAAGAAACCTGAAACGTGGAGGGTATATTTTTGCATGACGTAGGCATCCGATAAGAAAGAATTTTCTGAAAGAGAGTGAAAAAGGGGACAAAGTTTATTTGAAACTCTGTTATTTTGAATGTGAATTCGTATTGCCAACGCAGGCGAAACCGCTGGCGGAAAGCTAGTTTTTTAAACATAATTGAACCGGCTTCCCAAAGGCAGTGGAATCAGCCACTCTGCAGGCTGGTGTGTAAAGATCTCATTGACACATCAACTATCACTGCTGAGCGGGCCCATCTTCTAGATGTATAGGGGAGTGTGAAGGCGTGTGGCTTCAAACACTACTTATTATCCAACATAGGAACTAAATTAGATTATACAATATTTCAGCTCGCTACTTGCCAACTAACTATCTATATTTCGTGGTTTTCCCCGCATCTCGAAGGACTTTTTTCAGGCAGCCGGATAAAAAGTATCCTATCTGTTAATCCAGATTATAAACAAATTTTATCCAAATACATTCAGTATTTTATGTGTGAAAGAGCTATATATTTAAATACAAGTACATACTCACAAATTTTCGCATTTATAATATTATTAAGATAAAATATCTTATAATAAAAACAATAACTTATATTATCGTATTATTGTTTGACTACTGTCACTGACTGTACCTACCGCGTTAAACATTTTCGCCATTTTCACTAGGATCGCTTTTCATCCCACTCGCTTTGGAGGAGAAAAGAAATATGGTGTACTTGTCATCCAATACAAGCTGAGGGGATTTGGTGGAATACTCTAGAGAAATGACATGTACTAACACTGTTTCAACTATTCCGTTCTACCATTCTATTTCATTATTGGAAATCCTATAGCAGAGTGCCTAATTGCAGGTGGTAAATTAGTTAGTTTATATCACTGAAACACAGCTGATCGTCACAGACATTTATTTAGAACGACATCACATTTCAAATCACTGTTGATGTCATCATGTGACAGATCACTTATAACCCAACGGCCAGTAAGGGCCTATAAGAAGTGTCAATAACTCCATCATTGACGTGTTCCTTTAGGTGTTTTTTTTTATATTTCATATTTTTTGTTTTAGCATATATGCTGTAGTATGTCGTAGTAGTAGTCTTTAATCTTTAGCCTTAAGTAGTTTTAAGTAGGTAGTTTAAATTAATTAATATATGAGCATTGTAACTTCCTAAATAAACTCCATCATTCATGTTTCATATTTGTAGCAAATAGCTGGCTAGCTGTTTCCCGCGGTTTCACCCGCATCCTGAGGGAGCTACTTCGCGCACCTGGTTAAAAAGTACCCTATGTGTTAATCCAGACTGTAAACTATATGTGTGCCAAGTTTCTAAATTGCTATTAAATAACTATTTATTACTAGATGACCCGGTAAACTTTGTATCACCTACATCCCTTCCCTGGACTACGACAAACATTTCAAAATCAAAATCAGCTACATCGGCCAAGCCGTTCTCGAGTTTTAGCGAGACTAATGAACAGCATTTTTATATATAAGAAGATTATATTACATTGTTACTGTGCCCACATTCACATAACATTTAACCACAAGGGGCTCGTTATAGTTAGTTATTCACCAGGTTACAATAAGCCTATACCGCGAGCACATACATGTATAATAGATTATCCAACCCTCACATCAATTTGATCGATTCGCGGGAACTTTCTTATTACCAACAAGGATATAGAGCACTGTTCATTAGTGTGCTAAGTATTAAAAGGTAGTAATACTTTAATATAAGTGGAAACTTGGTTTAACAAAGCATTCTATTAATTTAGTAATGAAGTATCTTGCTTAAAACTTTTGTGATTTTATTCATATTTAAATCTAAAATAACTAGTCTGAAGTGTAATAGGCTATCAAAACGGCTCAAAAACATAAAAAGGTGCAATGGAAAGGTTGAAAGATGTCACGTATACTTATATTATAAATGCAAATATGAGTTGTTCGTTTGTTACGCTTTTTACGCGTAAACGGCTGAACCGATTTGGTTGAAAAATGATACGAAAATAGATGGAACTCTAGGGACAGTTATCGGTTAATTTTCATCCGGGTGCTTAAATTAATTCCCTAATGATGCGGACGAAACTGCGGAAAACATCTAGTTTTTTATAGAAGAACTAGCTTCCCGCCAGCGGCTTCGCCCGCGATATTTTAGCTAATGGATACAAAAACTTGACAAATTATATACTAAAACCTTTCTCATTAATCACTCTATCTATTAAAAAAACCGCATCAAAATCCGTTGCGTAGTTTTAAACATACATAGGGATATAGGGACAGAGAAAGCGACTTTGTTTTATACTTTGTAGTGATATACCTACGTCTGTTATTCTTAAGCTTATAATCAACATTTTCCTCTCAACATACTAATAAACACAACAAGAAAGGAAGAAAGAAAATAATGATAATTAAAATCATTTACCCAACTCAGAGACTCGAATACAGCCATCCTAATGGCGTACACATTAAACGAACACTGACATAGCAATATATTTTGCCAGCTGCTCACCCCACAGAGTTGCCATATTGCAAAAATGTGATCCTACCACCGAATTGCTTTAATAGCAAGCCCTAATCCCAAACCGGGGTAAATTTAAATAATAAATATGGTAATTATTTGTTTGGAGAATTAAGTAACTACGCTCTTTTTGTGTCACATCAAAGGGTTTTTTTAATGGCGGAGTTTTTAAGGTGTCAAAGTGTTTCAAAGTAAAGGGTCAATATTTGCTCTTCAGGTAAAGTTCAAGTATCTTTTTAGGACACAGTTTCATCAGTAGATCTTATTTGAATAAATAAATAACTTTTGAAATGGAGCTCGTGGCTAAGTAACTGCCGCACGGTTCGACCGATCAAAGGTTAAGCTGCGCTTGGCGCGGTCGGTCCGTGGATGGGTGACCATCTATGTCATAGCGAGACTCCTCCGTGCCTCGGAAAGCACGTTAAGCTGTTGGTCCCGGTTGTCATTTGTACATCTTTGACAATCGTTACGGGTAGTCAGAAGCCAGAAAAGTCTGACAACCAGTCTTACCAAGGGGTACCGTGTAACCCGGTAACTGGGTTGTGGAGGTCAGATAGGCAGTCGCTCCATGTAAAACACTGGTACTCAGCTGCATCCGGTTTAGACTGGAAGCCGACCCCAACACAGTTGGGAAAAGGCTAGGCAGATGATTTTGAAATGGAGAAAGAGAAAATAAATAAAGAAAAAGTTTCTCTCCACATAACATACTAGCTATTCACGCAACTTAGTCTGCTTGGACTCACAATTAGGTTAGGTCTTGATACCTGGATATTCTAGTATTCTATGTATTAATCCAGGTTATACACTATTTGCTTACCAAATTTCATCTAAATCCATTTAGTAGTTTTTGAGTGCGAGTAACAAACATCTATATGTATGCATACATCTTTCTTCACAAATGGAAAAGATAATTAATACTACGATTACGTTGGTTTTAATCTATAAAAAAATGATAAATATTTCACGTAACAATAACCCGTTTATTACACAATAAAATACAAAAACTAGCTACGCAAAGATACAATGACTCATTCTTTTCCCGAACTGTCGAACTCACGCCACACAATCGGCCAATTTGAAACAGGCAACACTCGCGAAAATGCTTAACAAAACAGAAAACATAAATCTGTGTCAATACCAATTAACTGTGGCCCACAGACTGAACACAAAAACAGCGGGAATAAATCAACTGACGTACACAAAATGTTATTTTTGACTGTTAATTTGTGGTGAAGTAAAGGTAGGGTATTATACGTCCAATGCTTTTAAGAGCTTCAAACAGTTTTCAGTTACTGGTTAGGACTAAAAAAATTTACTCTTACGGTGGGTAGCACCTAACTTTTTATCATTTATACTTTTACGAATATCACAAAACATGTTATCCATAAGAAGTATAATTTTCATATTTTTTATGTTATCAATCTATAGCTACAATAATTAAGTAAATATATAATCATAAATATTAAGACGAAAAATATAAAGTACTTAATAGCAAAATTATTTAATTTTATCCTTCATTTTGACAACTTGAATGACAGTAACCTAATATTTTTTGGTGCACTTGGGTGTTAATAAACTCGTAAGTTGAGACATATTTTGTCTATGAAAATAGTTTATAATTAAAATTGAGGTAAAAATACGCAAGCTAATAAAATTGAATTTGTTACACGAACGGGTATCATCTATAATGTACCATTAAAAGTATTGTTTAATATAATTTATGTAGGTACAACCAAAAACAGTTTGGGCGATAGGAGAATCTCCATTTGCAATCAGTGGGTAGGCCCACTGATTGCAAAATATATGTTTAAAATGCGTAAATAACAATTTGCAGCATAAAAAGTAAGTTAGCAGCGAGTATATTGCATTCAATAATCGATTTCGATACGAATACTTTTTTGAAAGTGAGTCTTGCTAGGCCCACAGCAATCAATTTACTTGCTTGCCAACTACAAACTACTCACTTGTCTTACGGCTTTCTCATTGCCTCAAATCCAGCTACAAGCTATCATAAATCGCGACACACTTTCGCGAACCGAACTTTTCTAACCAACTAAACCGATACACCATTATCAGGATAAATGACGTACCGTCAGCGAAATGTTCAGAACAGCGACGAACCACTGAGCTCACGAACTGCCGAGCTCACGACGGTAATGGCATGAAAATGATAGATCGACACACTGCACTACAGTACGCTGTAAATCTTGGCTTGTATAGTAAGCAGAGTTTGAAGTAAGCTATACAGACCACAACCGACAACGGCACAAAGACGTTATACTCGTAAAAAGCTATCGGACTGGTCGGCAGGTGTCACGAGTTCGATATTTAAAATTGACATAATGTTTAAATTATTCGCTGTCAAATTTCACATGATTTGATTAGTTTTTGTTTTTTTTTCACCAGACAATGATATAATCGAAGCGACAGGCAAAGGTTTTACAAGAGAAAAAATAGAAATTAATACGAAATCATGTAAAAAAAAATTGAACATCTAAGAATTTGAGATATGAGTTGTGCCCAGATTATGGAAATTAACTATTCACCAAGCTATTATAAAATAAAGATAAACTAACAATCTCCATAACGAAGCAAAGATAAAAATCTAATCGTTTGTTATTTCCAAACGAAATAACTTATTACACATTGCAAACTGTATTTTCAGGGTTTTTTTCTCCTTCTCTCTTTACTCGTGCGACTGTAACGGGACTAGAATGATAGATCGACACATACTATACTGCAATACCCGCTGTAAATCTCCTTTCCATTTGTTCTCACAGAACTAAGTAAAATAGACACGTTCTAGACATTTCAGACTTATGTTTTCAATAAGGTTGCTTTCTTCGATATTAAAGCTGTTTTATTCAATAAAAGAGTACCTATATTGGTTTTGATAACTTTAGAAAATAACTTTTCATTCTTTTGAACAACATTGACTAATTGAACATAATTAATTATATAATTTTCTGTTTGAGATGCTAATTCAAACGTAATTTACAAGTAGAAATCACATAATAAATTAATACATAATGTCATAATTAAAAAAACATCGACTCAATATTTTTTTTAAAAGAGAAAAAGATAATTCGTGCCATGCTGAAAAATATTATCCAATAAATATGGCGGCACTTTTACCGAACGTTCGCGAACACGGCCCGTGATTGTAATGGCGTCAACTGATATTGCCACATGTTGCACTGAATGCAGGCCAAAAAGCTTGTGGCTTTTCATTTCACTGCCAATTTAAGTTTTTTCATACCGTTTTTCATTGAATGTTGCCATAAAAATATCTTTACCTATCTACAACCTCATAAAGTCTAAAACTAAAAACGCAAGTCTCCTCCACTTCGTTAAAAAGATTCGCAAAAACCTTTTTAAGCCAACTTAGCAGTACTTTTATAATAATCTCCCCTTAATTGCGAGAATAGCCATGTCGATTTAAAGATAAGACAAAACAAATTAAAACTTAAGATCTTAATTTTCGCTCATAGAGCCAGAAACAGATTTCTCCGTCGAGAAAAACTTTTAGAACTACTTAAAGGCGACCATAAGCAATTAGGTAGATAGTTTAAGCGGCAACCGTTTACCGAAATTAGTTTTTTATGCGATTAATTAAAAGGTGTCTTATATGTATTGTTTATAGAGGTCGCTATACAATGCGAACAAACAAATTCGCTTTGTCCTTTGTCCAGGGGCCGTAATTCGAGACATTATAGTGATCCAATTTACCAATGCGAAAAAGGGATGAAATTGTTTTATCTGTATAGCTCCATCTTTCTCTCATACTCGTATCTGGAGCACTTTAAGATCTTATAATACGGTTCCAGCAAGCAGAAAACATGCCAATTTAGACTAAGAATTAACTCGTTTCATTGTAATCAGTCTGTGATCTTGCACTTTGTATGTGGCAAATAAAATTAGTCAAAATAACCTAAAGATGTACTTACATGTCGAATGTCTATCAGAGTACTGCGATAAACATCAATATTGGTTCTATAATGGAACCAAAACTCAATGAAATTGAAGGAGAGATTCACGCGTGAAAACAAGTCTAGCGGCAAGGGCATTCACTACCATTTCAAGGACTGAGAACAATGTACTTGACGGCTTCAAATCTCACTCAGTTGAACTATGCTAAGACCTGTATAACAAGGAAAATACATTCATTGTACAACAGATTTATTTAATAGTAGTTATTTAGGTATTCAAGCAATAATATCCCTTAGAAGATCTGCAGCATTTACCTGTATCTACCCAAATCAAATTACGCTAACCCGATGTCTCACGGGAAGATTCGAGAAAAACGCCTTAATTTCATGCCATTTAACCCGCATCGTAAGCCATGGTTTTTATTTCTATTAAGTATTATTGCCAATGTCTTTTCTTTTTCCTTTTCTGTAATAACAATTTCATCTTCCTTCCTTCCTTCCTTACTTTGATGAAACAAAGAATCGCTAATTATTGCTTTAGAATCTCTGAGCTTTCATCAAATTCGCCATTTAAATCTTTCATTATCTTGTTTGTGTAATCAAGCGGGAACTCGAAATGAAAATGAAAGAAGATTAGATGAAAAAGGTATGCAGGTAAATGCTGGAGTACAATATATGCTTATCTTTGAGGGAGATAGCGTAATATACCCTTTGGAGCTGTCCGTCGGGCGCCAGTTTCACGGGTGTACGTTTTGTGCATATTTTATCGGAAAAAATGAACGAGCGCCATTCTTTCGTTTTCATAGAATTTGATCTTCATTACGAGAATATTGTGGGGAATCTAGGTTGCTGGGTAAACAAGAATAAGTTACCGATTTATGGATTGTTTCAGAAGAGAACTAGATTGAAATACGATTTTCAGATAACAAAGGCACGAATCGTGCCTCCTTTTATCGGTTACGTTTATAGCTAAAATATATGTACTCACTAAGACTCTTTATAGATTATAATGCTTACTTTTACATATGCAATCTTCCAAATCAATGACCGATACATTCCTAAGTTCTAGCTAGTAATATATATATTCTATAGAAATATTTGACCTACGTAAATACTACCTAGAACAAGCTGAGTTTTATGGCAAGGTATAAATGAGATCTGTAACCTACTTTATAACTCATTTAGACAATGGGACTGCACAGTTGAAATCAATGAACAATCGGTAGCTTCGCAAAGTCAAAAGGAGAATGTAACCCATAAACCCTTCCGTAACACACTGACCCTATTATTCATCTCATACTCGAGTACTCAGAGATGCTTTGAACTCGATACTGGCTCATCAATAGTCTGTTTGTCCAATATAAACGTTACTTTATCTTGAATGGAAGCTGTGACTTTGAAATTCAAATTTACAAGACTTTTTTTTCTAATCCTACCGTCGGTTTTTAGGCCCGAATAGAGTTTTCTTTTTCTTTTTAGGTAGAGAAAACCGCTTTGTAAGGATCTAACATTTAACTTCGTCAGTCCCTAATTTTGGAGTCTAAGTAACGCTTCTACACGGTAATGTACTAAGATGTTAACTGAGTTACACGGGTGAAAGAGACGAGAGATTGTAACCTGTTGGCAAGTCAACAGGGACTGTAGTCCCGGGAGACTTCGCAAGTGCTCATGAATTTATTCATCGCGATACCTGCCTCTGGGGCGACTCCTGCTTTTTAGGACTTAATTAACTTTAGTGCGGGTGTGATTTTTACCTTAGATTTTTATGTGCGTAGTTTTAAACAGATATGAGTACATTCTTGAAGGATTGAGCTTTGTTCTTGTAAATATAAATGACCAGAAATCGTCATACTAGTAAAATTATAGTAGAAAAGGTATACCTTTTTGATAATATCTTGTAATACAAAGGAATAACCTTCACAAAGAACGAAAAAATCTCTGAACATAAAACACCTTCGCCGTGTCCATAAAAAAACATTTTCGCAGCTGAATTCCTGACGAGAAACAGTCTTAAAAGCGAAAGACCTCAAATTCTCAGACGAGAACCATAAAGTTGGCACCTCGGCTACGAGCTGCGGTAACCGAATCATTACCATCACTGTTACTACGGACAGATTCCCTCGTAAAACCTCAATTTTTGCGTTTTATGACCTCGTATACAGACCCGACTTGCGGAATGGAAACTTGACACAACACGTGCCCCAACTTTATAAACATAAAACAGACCATCGAATGTTTCCCAAATTCGTAATTTTCTCCCTGGATACCGATTACCTGACCGACTTTTGAACCTGATTTTCCGGACCGCCTCCGAGCCGCGTTACCTCCGACGGCCATGATCCGGGCTCAGCTCATGGGTATCTATCACACACAACACCTCAGCTCTCACCATCACGCCAATCGATCCCCATAGGGGTAAACAAACGCGGGGGCGCGGCGGACGCCTGTTGCGTCGATCACGAGGCGGACACTCACCGGGCAGCAAAGCCAGCAGCGCCAAGGCCACCAACATAGGGGCCATAGCGGCGACGCGCGGGCATACCACACCCGCGCACGCTGCGCTAGCACGCCGGCGCGCTCATGCGGCCTGAGACAACGTGCGGCCGGCCCGAGCGGCGCCCGGCGCGGGACTGGGCGCGCCCGCCCCCGGGGCCCCGCGCCCCGCCCCGCCCGCACCCCGGCCCGCTGCGCAGCCGCCAGGACAGGTGCGCGCGGCACCCCGCCGACCTGAGCCCTACCTCGTGAAAAAGCCTCTATTATCATATCGAGAATAAAATAATCACTTCATAGTAAGCGCCATCTAAACGTTTTACAAATATACGGCACACCCTGAAAATCATAGGGACGATAAAAGTGAAGGGCGTTAAGTAGGGCAAGGGCCCAAGGTCGGTGCAGCCCGGGCGAGTGACGCTCCGGCGACTCGCGCCCAATCTTTATGCGCCCTTGGAGCGTTTAGGGCACATCCCTACGTGCCAATAAAATATTTAGAGGAGCTGCCGCAAGATAGACTATTCATTAACAATTCGTTAAATCTCATTCAACTTTGATGTATGGTAACGTATGGAGCTTAGTCTACGGAGCTTAAAAAAGTGATAATCTATACGTATATGACTTAAACGTTTACAGGTAGTAAAAACAGTATCCAGCATATCATAAAATATTAAGAATATATCAATTTTATAGTGTAAAGGGTCTGAAAAATTATTCGTCCTAATGAATACGATTTTCGCTTTATCACCATCCCAAATATTAAATAAACAGCATAAACATAAAAGTATCGTAATGAGCGAAATGAAAAGGTAAACTAAGCATAAAATAGAGACTGTAGCACTTGTCTGTCACGAATTTATTTTTCTCTGGAGATTAAGATGGAGGGTAAGTAGTCATCGGTCAGGAAAAACGTAAGGGTGGGGAATGGTTTTGTGTTGTAACTATTAAAGCTATCCGTTTATCTTTAAAGTGTATAATTAGTATTATATAAAAAAAAGTATAAAGAGGTAAAATTTGTGAATTTGTTTGTAGAAGGCGAAGGATCTGAATGAAATATCTAAGCATCATTTATCTACATGAACTAGAAAATCGATAGTTTGAACATTTTGTTGGTGAATCACAAAGTCCCTCTATTCAGAATTCCAGATAAAGAGACCTGCCAGTTACTAAACGGTCAATAGATAGAAATGCTCCAAATCAGCATTTCTAGAATAATCCTCAAAGCTTAAAACTCGTTCATGTTTCCATGGAATAGTTCACAGTCCAACCGATCGGAATATTATCTGTTTAAACAGAACCTTTTGAAATGCCCAAAATCTATATTTGTAGAGGGCATTACGTTCAACACGGCCTGCTTAATATTCTTAGAGGAGAAAGCTCGTTTTTCAACCCTGCCCCGCTCATAAATATGACTAAGATCGTCGATGAAAATTGATAAAAATCGACGCTCAACCACGCCTTTACTGAGATTAACATTTTGAAAGCAAACTTTTAAGGCATTCTGAGAGATATCTGTGCTTACTCCGATAGCTTTGTGTGCCAAAAAAAGTTGGGATGTAAATAGAAGATAGTAGGTAAGTGGCTTTTACAGAAATTAGGTTCGCTACTTATGTTTTTTTTTCGTTTTATACTGCTCAGCCATTGCGTAATTTGTAATAAAGTTATAAAAAACAATGTCATTAGTAATAAAGGCGCCATTATGTGTTCGGGAACAAAGAGGATTTTTTTTTACATCCCTAGCTTAATAATAGACAAACCGCCACAAATCTAGTTGTTTGTTCGTAAATCACACCTCCCAAGTCAATGAACCTTGATAAATGTTTTGCAGAAGTAAAATATTAGGTCAAGGAAAAATAGTCTTCGTTCTATCGTGACTGGGCACATAGAGATAGTGTCTTTGCTTTGGCGAAGATGGAGCATCGGTTTTCAGTATATTTTTATAAACAGAAAACAATAAATAATACTTTTTAATATCATCGCATTTTGATCTATAAAACCAATCTATGTCCTCTCTAAAGTTTTAACATATATCCATACCGAATTCCATCTGTAGATTGAATCAAATGTAAATCGGTTAATTTTGTCGTAACAGACAAAAAAAAGAAGAAAACAACTTAACAATAACAGACTATACAGAGTTAATTTTGCAATGAGGATCAGTAATGTAATAGCAAATTCAATAAAACTAGTATCTATGTTATTCTTTATGACATAAGAATGATATATCTTTTTGAATTATCGAAATCGGACCATTACTTATGAAGATATTAAGTAATAAACATTTGCCGTTCCGGCCGCTAAAAATTAATGTCCGCGGGAGCGTGTGACGTCACTCCAACGGAACCGAGCGCAGTCTGCATTCATATTTCACTATTCGGCGGAGCTGCGACGCGGTTGGTCAGTATATTTGGCAATTTATTTTACGTAAAGTGTTGTTAGAGTGTGTTTTGTGATATTTGAGTATAAAACGTCCTAAAATATGAGTACTAATAAAGTAGAGGCTGGTTTTGTGCGAGCTCAGTCAGATAATCTTCCAAAGGTGGATTCTTTCATGACATTTGATTATCTCAGTAATCTAGTTCTAAGTTAATCTACGTTACTTATTAGTAATCTTAAGATATTGATTTAAAATCTTTAGGCCTCCACACAATCGGCTATTATCGCGGTGAATCGCTGTACATTGCTGTGAACTCTCAAAAACTCTTGAGAGTTTTTCATCCAACGCAGCAATGTATAGCAAATCACCGCGATCATTGGTGATTGTGTGGAGGCAGCAGTAGGTAGGTGTAAAAAATAATGAATATAATGTATTGGTACAGAAATCTTGATAAACAAATGTTGTTTTCGTTCATTCCTATGCGGATCATTTCGCGGATGGCTATTTAACCAACTTGCGCTTTATTTAGTTCATAGTTCCCTATATACTTGTCGATCTATAACGGAAACCTTAATATTGGTTTTCAATGGCTATTTTTTGCCACCTCGTTCATTGTTACAAATAATTCATTCAGTATGTACCTACTTAGGATGGCTTGAAAAAATCATCATCAATCATCTCTTTACAACAGGATACCATTTTGAAGAAGTTTTGCGTTTTTCGGCACGTTAAAAATAATTTTTCTAAGGTAATAATAGAAGTATTTGTACATTTTGGCACTATACAATATTAATACATGTTTGAAAAGGTGAATTAGACACAAATCGGACACTTAATTTGTTTGAAAGTCACAATTAATCAAACAAAACACTGCGCGCCATACTGCTGCCAACGGCTAACCGTTGGAGTGACGTCACAGCTATCGCGGCGACCGCTCGGTGAACTTCGCTAGTAATTTGGTCATAACTTCGTCAATTTTTATCGTAGATCAAAAATTTTTGCACTGTATGTTAAGGATTACTTAGCTCTACAAATCTGCATTGTCAACTAAAAACGTTACGGATCCTCATTTATAATATTAGTAAGAATATTTGAATAAAGAAAAAAGGATGCATAAAAAAAGTAATTACCACAGACAAATAAGTGTATATTCAAAATAAGAACAAGGTGAATGGCCGACTGCCCTTCATGATAACATTTATAAGCTTTAGCCGGGACTCTGTACGATTTGTGGCCATCGCGACTTTATAGCGATCAGGCTCGCTGTAAAGTACTCATAAAAATATATTTCAATCGAGCCATATCGCGCGTTAGAACGTTAAACCACGATAATCTTAAATTAATAATAGGTATATTTCTTTTTAATATTAATCAGATTAATTTACAATTCGTTTGTCTTTTATTTTATTGTTTAATATAATGGGTAAAGTATAATTGAGCAATTCTATCAGATATTTTTTATAATTAAATGTAAATATGTAGATACTTTATTTTTAGGCATTACATTGTATTCTGTTTGCGTAATTTCATTTTGATATACGCATAAAAGAGATATTATTCAAATTATATGAATAAATAATGCTTAATCCAGTCGCAAACTAAGATAATTTTAGATATATTTTACGACTGCCAGATTTAATTTGCAGATATTACAAATAAACAAAAAATATGATTGGTACTTTTTACCTCAATGTAGTTAATAAACTGTTTTTATTACAATACGTATTTGACTTAATTATATTTAAAAGACAATGGAAGACTTAATGATATACCGATTCTCTGTGGTCCACACACACATAGTTATGGTTTTCAAAGAAATACTTATTTTCAGAGAAAGCTAAAGTGAAAAAATAAAACAAGATAATTATTATCTATCTATACATATAAAATGCTTTGTCCTGAATGCCTGATGGATCAATGCGCAGCCTAAAGCACTGATCGTAGAGACCTGAAACTGGGTGCGTTCTTTGTACGACTTAGGCATCCGATAAGGATTTTCTGAAGAAATTATATCCTTAAAGAGGTGATAAAGGGGGGGGGGGGGGCAAAATTCGTACGAAACTCTGTAATTTTTAATTTGAATTCGTATTACCCACGCGGACGAAGTCGCTGGTGGAAACGATTTAAACATTTTCATTAAACTCAAAGATAAAACGCGAGTTCTATTTTTAAACCGGCTAGAGTATACCATAGACTTATTTTAAATGCCGTATGATAAAAAACATTTCTTAAAAAATGAAGGTGTCTGAGTCTAGTATACATTACGGCTAGCTCGGGCCGCGCTGCACAAATCCTACATATTTCCATACGTCGGCGAGGCTCTACCGCGTCTGTGCCTCATATAAAACGCAGGTAAACGGTCCAGATGGATTTTCATGCAAGCTGTTATTCGTGGCATCTTCTAAAGTGAAAAATTGCACCATCAACTTGTAAAATGGCAATAATAGTAAATGTTACTTTGTCCACGTTTCAGCTTTTTAGGGTTCCGTAGTCCGACAAGGAACCCTTATAGTTTCGCCATGTCCGTCTGTCTGTCTGTCTGTCTGTCCGCGGCATAGCTCCGAGGTTCTTGATACTAGAAAGCTGAAATTTGGTATGGATATGTATATTGATCACGCCAAGAAAGTGGTAAAATAAAATTATTATATTATTATATATATATTTTTTTTAGGGTAGCTCCCAAACACGTAAAGTGGGGATTTTTTTTTTCTCGCGTACCCCTCCGTGTGAGGTATCGTTAGATAGGTCTTTCAAAAATATTATGGGCGTGTGAAGACCATTTTTTGGTTAAGCGAGCCATTTGCGAAATATCTAGCTTTTCAGTGAAAATTTTTGTTCGATACGAGTTACCCCCCTCTAACTTTTGAATGGCTGTACCTAGAAATGTGAAAAAAATCACAGACGTAGTATATGTAATGAACTTACAAGTTAAACTATTATGGCTAAGTAGGCTTAATCGGTTACAGAGTTATAGTCGACTAACTAACTCTTACTACGGAACCCTACTGCGCGTGGCCCGACACGCACTTGGCCGGTTTTTTTTCAATGTGAGCTTGAGTACCTAATAAAATATTATATGTGTCAACAAAAAACTTAACCTAAATTCTATGAGATGCAATAAAAAAATATATGTAAATACTAATAAATGACTGATCTTTATTATCGACTAATATAACATTGATATTAATATAATCTATCTATATATATTATATATCTATTATATAAAAATGAATCCCTATTTCCCTTGGTCACGGGCATCACGCACGGCTGGACCGATCTGTATAAAATTTGATACGGAGATAGAGGGGACCCTGGAGAAGGTTTGAGGCTACTTTTCACTTGAAGCAGGTGAAACCGCGGGAAACAACTAGTATATAAAATATACAAACATCCCTTATTAATAAATCCGTTTATTTTTTCAAGTGCTGAAAACCACTGTAAGTACCGCAATCTCAACATGTAAGTTAGTGCGAGTCGTCAAACGACGTGAATGCTACGGCGTAGCTAAACTTCTACGCCAGCTACGCTGTTTCGTCGCATCGCTACGCGAGCTCTTTTAATTCATTTTTAACTTAAACATACAGACCTAACTTGAGGTGATTATTTCATGCACTCGGATATAAAACTAACCTTAACTAAAATATCATCTATAACAATCCAGGCGTCGAAATCGGTCTAGGCGTCGGTATCAGAGTAGGCGTCGACATCAGTCTAGGCTTCGATATCAGAGTGGGCTTCGGTATCATAACAGGCGTCGGTATCATTATTGGCGTCGGTATCATTATTGGCGTCGGTATCATAATAGGCGTCGGTATCATAACAGGCGTCGGTATCATAACAGGCGTCGGTATCATTATTTACGTCGGTATCATAATAGGCGTCGGGATCATTATTGGCGTCGGTATCATAATAGGCGTCGGTATCATTATTGGCGTCTGTATCATAATAGGCGTCGGTATCATTTTTGGCGTCGGTATCATTATTGGCGTCGGTATCATACCAGGCGTCGGTATCATAACAGGCGTCGGTATCATAATAGGCGTCGGTATCTTAACAGGCGTCGGTATCATTATTGGCGTCGGTATCATAATAGGCGTCGGTATCATAATAGGCGTCGGTATCATTATTGGCGTCGGTATTATACCAGGCGTTGGTATCATTATTGGCGTCGGTATCATTATTGGCGTCGGTATCATTATTGGCGTCGGTATCATAACAGGCGTCGGTATCATTATTGGCGTCGGTATCATTATTAGCGTCGGTATCATAATAGGCGTCGGTATCATAATAGGCGTCGGTATCATTATTGGCGTCGGTATCATACCAGGCGTCGGTATCATTATTGGCGTCGGTATCATTATTGGCGTCGGTATCATAATAGGCGTCGGTATCATAACAGGCGTCGGTATCATTATTGGCGTCGGTATCATTATTGGCGTCGGTATCATTATTGGCGTCGGTATCATAATAGGCGTCGGTATCATAATAGGCGTCGGTATCATTATTGGCGTCGGTATCATACCAGGCGTCGGTAACATAATAGGCGTCGGTATCATACCAGGCGTCGGTATCATAATAGGCGTCGGTATCATTATTGGCGTCGGTATCATAATAGGCGTCGGTATCATTATTGGCGTCGGTATCATAATAGGCGTCGGTGTCATAACAGGCGTCGGTATCATAACAGGCGTCGGCATCATAACAGGCGTCGGTATCATAACAGGCGTCGATATCATAATAGGCGTCGGTATCATTATTGGCGTCGGTATCATAATAGGCGTCGGTATCATAACAGGCATCGGTATCATAATAGGCGTCGGTATCATTATTGGCGTCGGTATCATAACAGGCGTCGGTATCATTATTGGCGTCGGTATCGTAACAGGCGTCGGTATTATTATTGGCGTCGGTATCATAATAGGCGTCGGTATCATTATTGGCGTCGGTATCATAACAGGCGTCGGTATCATAACAGGCGTCGGTATCATTATTGGCGTCGGTATCATAATAGGCGTCGGTATCATAACAGGCATCGGTATCATAATAGGCGTCGGTATCATTATTGGCGTCGGTATCATAACAGGCGTCGGTATCATTATTGGCGTCGGTATCGTAACAGGCGTCGGTATTATTATTGGCGTCGGTATCATAATAGGCGTCGGTATAATTATTGGCGTCGGTATCATAATAGGCGTCGATATCATAACAGGCGTCGGTATCATTATTGGCGTCGGTATCATAATAGGCGTCGGTATCATTATTGGCGTCGGTATCATAACAGGCGTCGGTATCATAACAGGCGTCGGTATCATAACAGGCGTCGGTATCATTATTGGCGTCGGTATCATTATTGGCGTCGGTATCATAACAGGCGTCGGTATCATAACAGGCGTCGGTATCATTATTGGCGTCGGTATCATTATTGGCGTCGGTATCATAATAGGCGTCTGTATCATAATAGGCGTCGGTATCTTAACAGGCGTCGGTATCATTATTGGCGTCGGTATCATAATAGGCGTCGGTATCATAATAGGCGTCGGTATCATTATTGGCGTCGGTATTATACCAGGCGTCGGTATCATTATTGGCGTCGGTATCATTATTGGCGTCGGTATCATTATTGGCGTCGGTATCATAACAGGCGTCGGTATCATTATTGGCGTCGGTATCATTATTAGCGTCGGTATCATAATAGGCGTCGGTATCATAATAGGCGTCGGTATCATTATTGGCGTCGGTACCATACCAGGCGTCGGTATCATAATAGGCGTCGGTATCATTATTGGCGTCGGTATCATAATAGGCGTCGGTATCATAACAGGCGTCGGTATCATTATTGGCGTCGGTATCATTATTGGCGTCGGTATCATTATTGGCGTCGGTATCATAATAGGCGTCGGTATCATTATTGGCGTCGGTATCATACCAGGCGTCGGTAACATAATAGGCGTCGGTATCATACCAGGCGTCGGTATCATAATAGGCGTCGGTACCATAACAGGCGTCGGTATCATAACAGGCGTCGGTATCATAATAGGCGTCGGTATCATAATAGGCGTCGGTATCATTATTGGCGTCGGTATCATTATTGGCGTCGGTATCATTATTGGCGTCGGTATCATTATTGGCGTCGGTATCATTATTGGCGTCGGTATCATAATAGGCGTCGGTGTCATTATTGGCGTCGGTATCATTTTTGGCGTCGGTATCATAATAGGCGTCGGTATCATAATTGGCGTCGGTATCATAATTGGCGTCGGTATCATTATTGGCGTCGGTATCATAATAGGCGTCGGTATCATTATTGGCGTCGGTATCGTAACAGGCGTCGGTATTATTACTGGCGTCGGTATCATAATAGGCGTCGGTATCATTATTGGCGTCGGTATCATAATAGGCGTCGGTATCATAACAGGCGTCGGTATTATAACAGGCGTCGGTATCATTATTGGCGTCGGTATCATAATAGGCGTCGGTACCATAACAGGCGTCGGTATCATAATAGGCGTCGGTATCATTATTGGCGTCGGTATCATAACAGGCGTCGGTATCATAACAGGCGTCGGTACCATTACAGGCGTCGGTATTATAATAGGCGTCGATATCATAATAGGCGTCGGTATCATAATAGGCGTCGGTATCATTATTGGCGTCGGTATCTTAATAGGCGTCGATATCATAACAGGCGTCGGTATCATTATTGGCGTCGGTATCATAATAGGCGTCGGTATCATTATTGGCGTCGGTATCATAACAGGCGTCGGTATCATAACAGGCGTCGGTATCATAACAGGCGTCGGTATCATTACTGGCGTCGGTATCATAATAGGCGTCGGTATCATTATTGGCGTCGGTATCATAACAGGCGTCGGTATCATAACAGGCGTCGGTATCATAACAGGCGTCGGTATCATTATTGGCGTCGGTATCATAATAGGCGTCGGTATCATAACAGGCGTCGGTATCATAATAGGCGTCGGTATCATTATTAGCGTCGGTATCATAATAGGCGTCGGTATCATTATTGGCGTCGGTATCGTAACAGGCGTCGGTATTTTAATTGGCGTCGGTATCATAATAGGCGTCGGTATCATTATTGGCGTCGGTATCATAATAGGCGTCGGTATCATAACAGGCGTCGGTATCATAACAGGCGTCGGTATCATTATTGGCGTCGGTATCATAATAGGCGTCGGTATCATTATTGGCGTCGGTATCATAATAGGCGTCGGTATCATTATTGGCGTCGGTACCATAACAGGCGTCGGTATCATAATAGGCGTCGGTATCATTATTGGCGTCGGTATCATAATAGGCGTCGGTATCATAACAGGCGTCGGTATCATAACAGGCGTCGGTATCATAACAGGCGTCGGTATCATAACAGGCGTCGGTATCATAACAGGCGTCGGTATCATAACAGGCGTCGGTATCATAACAGGCGTCGGTATCATAACAGGCGTCGGTATCATAACAGGCGTCGGTTTCATAATAGGCGTCGGTATCATAACAGGCGTCGGTATCATTATTGGCGTCGGTATCATAACAGGCGTCGGTATCATAACAGGCGTCGGTATCATAATAGGCGTCGGTATCATAATAGGCGTCGGTATCATAACAGGCGTCGGTATCATAACAGGCGTCGATATCATAATAGGCGTCGGTATCATTATTGGCGTCGGTATCATAATAGGCGTCGGTATCATAACAGGCATCGGTATCATAATAGGCGTCGGTATCATTATTGGCGTCGGTATCATAACAGGCGTCGGTATCATTATTGGCGTTGGTATCATTACAGGCGTCGGTATCATAACAGGCGTCGGTATCATTATTGGCGTCGGTATCATTATTGGCGTCGGTACCATAACAGGCGTCGGTATCATAATAGGCATCGGTATCATTATTGGCGTCGGTATCAGAGTAGGCGTCGGTATCATTTTAGGCGTCAGTATCATATTAGACTTTGGTATCAGTCTAGGAGTCGGTATCAGAGTAGGCATTGGTATCATTTTAAACCGGCCCCCAGGCTGACTCCTAGGCCGAAACCTAGGCCGAAATATAGGCCGGCGCCCAGGCCGACGCCATGAACGAACCACAGACCGAAACCCAGGATGGCGTCCGAAACGAAACATAGACTGACGCCCAGGCCAAAACATGGGACAACCCTAGGCCGAAACATACACTGGCTCCTATGACGACGGTCAGGCCGTAACAACACGAATGAAATGTATAATATCTACATACAAAACGTTACGTATATATAAGTTTCTGTTATCCATTAGAAAAATAGCACATGTGAACGATCGTGGAAGTGGAGCGGAAAATATAATATTTTTCACTTTCATTCGCTGCTTTTATTTGCATCGGACACATCGATATGGAATACAGACACACTGGTGTACTTACATACGAGTATAATTGTGCCTTTTACGGACTAATTACGGACTTAATTAGTATGTAATGAAATAAAAGAAGCATGTCTTTTATCATGGAAGTTAACATAGAAAATTATTTTAATGAATCGTTATTTGAAGTGCGTAGAAGTGGTAAGGCACCTGTCTCTTGTACGAGTACGAGTGTGCTTGCTCAAAACTTGGCAAGTACCAATGTGAATTTTCTAAAGTCTGTGTGTACTGTCTGGGTGTTTGTACATTTGTAATGTATGTTTGTAAACGCATCCACGATACAGGAGAAATTCCTAGTGTAGGGCAAACATAAAAAAAGGAATGTTAACACGTTATAGTCCAGTGTACCATATGTGGCACACAGCATTGTTTCAAATTGTTTGACTATTAGACCTATATCGCATCGCGGACATACAATGTGTCAATGGATTCTCATAAACAATCAAAATAAAATCCACTGCTAACCCTACACAGGCATCAAAATATGTTCAATATAATTCGGAGTCCTGTCCAAAAAGTTTTGAATCAAATCAAAAGCGAATCTAAACTTTTGGGCGACAGCAAGCGTTAATAAAACTGGCTGACAATACCCGTAACTTTTACAATGCGTATTTGTCGTTATTGTGAGCGAGTTACGCTAGAATTTTAAATGCGATTGCTGCCTAAAATATAACTTTAGAGCTTTGTAGAGCTTTAGGACGCTCAGTATAGCTTAATAAAGTGAAGGTGGTTTGCTAACATGGCAAGAATTTAATAAGAAATAAATACGACCAAAAAGTTTTGATTGCCCTTATTTTTTTTATACAGAATACACTGAATATGGCTATCTGTAATCTATGCTCAAGACAAGATCTATACGTACTAGTGTATCGTTCTGTAATACGGACCTAGGTGGTAAACCTAGAAAGTTATACATAGATAATTATTGTTTGGCAATTGTTTGATGGTATTTTTTATTTATTACTAGAGGCGTAGGTAATGTTCTACCACTCTTTTACTTTAATTTTCTTTTATTTTAAGCCTACAAAGAAAGGTATATAACTTGAAGTAACTGAAACGTCACATTATTAACTTCGATTTAATATAAACGCTACTTCAATACTCATGATATGGATTAGATGGCTACTTCTGGCATCAATTTAACCTATCTAGGTGCAAACTCCTTTCCGTACACGTGACTTGATTCTATTGCAGTAGGTATGTAATATAGGTTTCAATTTCAAGGTGTACAAATACCAAGTTTAAATATATACTTAACCCGAAAAATATAAAAATTCACACTGCTAAAACATTACTTCGTAATTTAATTTTAAACGTAAACAGTATTCAAATGTGGCTTTAATACAATATGCAAAGACAACATATACGTGAATTTAAAAAAGGAATGTAGGTACACAAACTGGTAACCTTATCAAAACAGTATAATCTTTTTATTAAATATAGCCATTTTGAATACGTAAAAAGCTTAACGCTAATTCGGGAAGATGGCTGCCGTGAAAATGTTCACATTTGCATACAAAATACGAAGTTGAGTCAAGCAGTAATGGAAAAACGCATTGGTGGCGTCTGAAGTACCTACAGGCTACAGGCATTTTCCCGCTTAGAATACTTACCCAGTTTACGAAATAAAAAAAACTGTAACGCTTTTCTTGAGATTGTGGTGTCAGCTTAGTAAATAGTGTTTTTATGTACTAGTAGGTAGTCAGAGTACCTGTAACAAATAAAGTCTTTCATTAAGTTTATTCCTATTAATAAGTTTTATAGCAACTCCCTTAAAATCGTCTTCTCTACTAACAGGGCTTCCGAAAACAGGGTATCGGTATGAGATCGATGATCACCCATGGTCACCTATCAATGGACTGACTACTACTAACATAACTTTGATCGCTGGACTTGCAATGTTAGGTTTTCATTATTTTATTCCATCATCGTAGTCGTAGAATTCTTTTAGGATGCTATAAAGTGCTGCTCTCTTGTTTCATAGTTCCAAATTACTTGTACCGCTCAGCTTACTGTTGAAGTGTAAACAGGCCACAGATGTCGCTGAATCACTCGGCTATCCATTCATTCCACCATTCACCAAATAGTTGTCAATCTGTCAATGCTGTCAGTTCTGTCAGTGTCATTTTCTCCGTCAAAATAGACGTAAATTTTGTTGTATGTAAACGCGATCGTGATTATTATTTTGTTCGACCATATTCTTTCTGTTGAATTTGATAATAGTGAAGCCACCAAAATGAATAATAACACTATAAACGTGGACCAATTGAACTCTGCTCTAAACTCACTCCGTGTTCTACGATCAAGCGTCAGTCATGTTTTCGAAACACTTTCAAATGGATTACGTGCCGACCACGGTGAAGACGGCAAAGATAAGTTCCTCCTTGAACTTCAAGAACTGTTAAACAACGTTAATATCAACTTACGAGACTTGGAGCAAACTGTGAATGGCCTGCCGATACCCACGGGACCTTTTAACTTGGGAACCACGTCGTTCCTTAGCCATGAAACGACACAAGACCGGCAAGCGCTGTATACCCAGCTTGTGAACAGTTATAAGTGGACGGATAAGATACACGAATACAGCTCGTTCGCACATACACTCCTGAGCCAGAATTCTCTAAAACGCTCATACATAAACTCAGGCAGCACAAAACGCCGCGGAAAACTGCAGAGCAACCACAATGTCGCTCCTTTACAAGTAGATAATGTAATCAACAACATAGATAGGTCATACAATGACATGAAAATCACCATATCTCGTCCGTTTGCAAGCAATGCAGTTGTGCAGATCAATTTGAGCCATGTATTGAAAGCGGTAGTTGCTTTCAAAGGCCTGCTCATGGAGTGGGTTATGGTTAAAGGTTACGGTGAATCATTAGATCTGTGGTCTGAGTCACGACACTTTGTATTCAGGAAGGTGACGGAGAATGCTCACGCTGCTATGCTACATTTCTATTCTCCAACGTTACCGGAGCTGGCTGTGCGTTCATTCATGACATGGCTGCATAGTTACGTGAACCTCTTCAGCGAGCCATGCAAGAGGTGCAGTAGCCACCTCCACCACACCTCGCTACTGCCTCCTGCATGGCGCGACTTCCGTACCCTGGAGCCATTTCACGATGAATGTAAACAATAGTCAATGTGGTATTGATCGGGAGAGCCCCCCAATCAGTTTGGGGACTCTTCCTTTCAATAATTATTGAAGGTACAATGGACATTAGATTGTAGGTTTGTAATGGCCTCGTGAGATAGTGATTAGCGGTGTTTATGATACAAATGTTAGTTTGTAAGATGTCCTATAATAAATCCAAGTTACTTAGTAGTTATATAAACCATACTCATCCATATACTACTTTTTACATTGACAATATACCTAATATTGTACCGATTATGTAACTCCTACTCAGTGTCACCAGTTTCTTATGGATATTAGAAAGTCTCTATGTGTGAATTGTTATTTATAATGTCATAATTAAGCATAGATGTAATTCCCATTTAATGTGTATAATATATAAATTCATGAAAGTCACCATAAGTCTGTAGAAATTATAAACTAAAAATATTTATACTTTTTGACCATGTGTAAAGTATCATTTTAACTGTGGTTTCTAAATATGAGTTAGTTATAAATATTATAATAGTAATCATAGTAATCACTTAAAAATAAAACAACAGGATTACGAATATTACAATTTATTCACTAACAGTCTTAAAATAATAATAAATTACGTAAACGGCTTGCAAATTGCTACAGAATGGTCAACACTACAAATAACTTTTAATACATGTCCCCCTATGGCTACTTTTAGCGGAAAATGTTGGTCTTTACTATAACCTAGGCCGAGACAGCCTTGTCTGTTCCTGCCCCACATGTACAAATGTCCATCATTAGTAATGGCTGCTAAATGTCCTATGCCACAAGCTACTTTTTCCACACAAGATTCTGTATTAAATTCATTGCGTCCAAATAAAGGACTTGGTATTTGTTTCGGTTTTTTGGAGTGTTGCACGTTGGGTCCAAGCCCTAGCAAGCCATAGCCCCAAACAAACGCATCGCCGGCCTCTGTAAAAAAATGAATTTACAAAAATTAAAATAAAATGCTTATAAAATTTGCAATATTGAAATCTTGGAATAAGCAATGTTAACAATTAAAAATAAAACATATTTAACTAGCTCTCCGCCAGCGGCTTCGCCCGCGTGGGCTATATAAATTCAAATTAAAGATGAACCGCTCGACCGATTTTGCGCAAACTACACATACAAACCATCTAAAAAATAATCCGAACAAAGCCTAAACATTTAGTTTGGATAGGTGAACCCGTTCTTGAGTTATAAAATTACAACGAAAAGTGGCATTGATTTTTAAATATGTATATTGATGATGATTGATAACTACCCATTTAATAAAGTAATTTGCGTAGAGCGGTTAAATCAATAAAGTTTTACACACAATAACTAGGCTTACCGTTAACAATCAAACAAAATGATCCGCCGGCGGCGATGTCGGTGATCTTGCCCAGGCCGCGGCAGAAGTCACGCAGAGAGTACGACATGTTGACTTGTTGTGATCCACTCAACATCGGGATCTGACCGTACTCTGAGTTGCCCCAGCCGAATAATTCTCCTTTGTCTGTAGATTAAAAACTAAATTTAAAAATAATCATCACCTATAGACTACTAATGGGCAGTCCTGGCGTTAGTTATATTAAAACTAGCGTTAGGGCTGTCAATTATAACTGATACAAAAATTATTTATAAAACTTAATCAAAAGTATATATTCTGGCAATTCTCACTAAACCGGCTAAAAAGAATTTGACATCTTTCATAGCTTTTAAATTCCGCATACACCGGAAAATTTATGCAGCCAAAATGTAAATATTAAAGTTATTTACATGATCAATCTGTGTATTTATTTTAATACTGTACTAAAATACTAAAACCCACCATTTAACGCCAGCACACAGTCGCCAGTCGATGCGACCTTCACGATGTTCTCCGTGGTAATATCGCCCTTCACGGCGGCGGGTATCGCCCGGTTATCGTATGTACCCAGCCCGGTCTGGCCGTCCGCGCCCCAGCCGCAAGCGAACACCTTGCCGCTCTCTGTTATGAATAGACTGAAACATGATTTATATGTTGACAGTCTTTTTTAATTAGCTGGAAAGAAAATATCACATGCAGTAATGTAGGAAATAATACTCGTAAAGCACTTTACACATTTAACCCGCCGACGCTACCGACACTTCCTAACTATCTTATTTGATAGGAACATTATCACAAATTGATGTTGCCAGGCTGTTTGCATTTGCAGGTTGCCGTCGATGTGTAGTGAGCTTTAGCAAAGTTATTTTACATTCATTGTTTTGTATTTTACAACCAAAAACCTGTCTGTGATTGCATTGCTATATAAGTCTTTTTGTCGCTCCTACGTTAAAGCATTTTGAATGTAGAATTTTTATGTACTTTGTAATAAAGAATTTAATCTTTTTTTACAAATAATCGTAAAAAAAACACTATAGCAGATAGAAAAGTCCCAAATGGAATTCTTACGTATGATCCTGTCCGCAGCACACACTAGTTATCTTCTCACCGCCCAACCGTTTGATATTGTGTGACGTCATGCTCCCTTTATACTCCTCATTTGGGTTTATCTTACGACCACACTGGCCGTATGCATTGTTACCCAGTGTGAAGACACCCTCATTGTCTGTTAGTATCGCCGTGTGGGCACGACCAGCGTCTATTCCAATAATCTGTGAAATTAAATATAATTATTAAATACTTTTGAGTTTCAGTAAACAGTTTGATAGCTGCTTGGGTTATATTCAAACCTTGTACTTGTAATTTAAAATCTCCGAAGTTTTTATCCTTCTTAAATCTAAAAAAAAACATTATAATTACCTTAGTTTCTAAGGATTTGTAAGGTAGGAATATTGGGGCTGGACTAAGCAGCAACTCCAGTGGGTGACCTATTCGTGGTGCATGATACCCAATCTGGGAGTCTGTGTTGATGCCTGTTCCAAACACTTTATGTTGCTCATCTGTCCTTATAGAAGCTACTGTGAAGCCATAGCCTGCAGCTACATGCTCAACCTGAAATACAGAAGTGTAAAGATGTTACATACTGCTAATTACATAATAGCAAAAGTACTGAGTTGATATAGAATTAGGAACAATTATAATAAAATGTGGATTATAATCCACATTTTATTATAATTTATGGCTAGACAAAAAAGTTTTTTAAATCTTTGCTATTTAAATTAACAGTAACATAATGTCTGACCAATAAACATTATACTCACATCAAATCTCTCTGCAAAGCCAGATCTCATAGGGTACCAGCAGAGTGAAAAGTTATTCCGGTACTGCTTCCTGCCCTTATTACCCCGTGGCATGTGTATACCGAGGGCTCCAGTCTCTGCGAGACCCCACAAGTACATATTTCTGTCTGAAGACTTACTTGTCGGGTACTGAAAAACTGCATTAGGGAAATAGACAAAAATAATATTATTTAAAATAAAACCCAAAAGATCTCTATGGCTGGTAGTTTCAATTTCTCTCCCACTACCCGTTAGCAAATATGTATTAATTCTTTTACAAAAATATTGTACCTAATTACAAAAGCAGGCAGGCGGATGATTTTTTTGATAAAAACGTATGATGTATATTATTAAAATTGGACGTATATTTTACTTACAATTGACTTTGATTATAGGTTCTAAAACTACACATGTTGGTGCCAATATAAGAGCACAATATCAAAATTCTAACTAAATACCTGGGAGTGAGTCCTCTTCATCGGGATCGGGAATTTTCTTTTTTGACGTGGCATAGTAGCGACTGGCAAATATTTTTGGACTCCTGTTTCGTAATAGCACTTTAATTGTATTCATTTTTGTTATTATTCAGAACATTTTATCACAATTTTATTTATTTTTTTAGGTTATACTGCGGAAAATAACAATAGACCTTTTGACGTTTAAATTTTCAATGACGTATTTCGTTCCTTTTTACGCACGCTACATGTTCCTTTCCAAGGATGCAAAACATAACTAAAAGGGTTACTGAATCCAGTGTTACCAACTCCCAGAAATATTTATCCCTAAAGCTAAGTTAAAAACCCCTAAAACTGCCACAATTACATGAAAATCCCCCTAAATTTTTTAAATGAAATAAGAGTAAAAATAAATTAGTACCCAAACTGAAAAAGTATATATCCGGGAAAAAAGAAATATACGTCATTTATGTGACATATGATCTGGATCTGTTTCCCAAATCTTTGTATACTTTTGAATGTATTTATTTTTTCTTTAGGCATTATTAACAAATCGCTGGTCGACACAATAGTACAATAGAAAAATTAACAAATAAACAACATCTAACGTATTTCCAATAAGCACAGACCACCAGTCTTGTGTTTATTATGCAATTTTTCTTAGTATTGAGGAACCGTACTAATATTTTCACTCATACTTTTATAATTTTAATAAAAAAATATAAAAATAAGGGAAATATAAGAAGGAAAAATAACCCTAAAAATCCCCCTAAAGATAGAACGCCCCTAAAAAAATCCCAACCCACTTATTTACCCCCTTAATTTAGGGGGAAAACCCCTAAGTTGGTAACACTGACTGAATCCTGGGCCCCGAATTTAGGGCTCTCTTACTACACTGTACTATACTAACCTTCCATCGTAGTTTTGATCGTGCTTTTACCACCAGCATAAAAAATTCTAATAAAATTGAAGAAAAATGTTACGAAGAAAATAAAAAAAAGGATAGTCATTTGTTTACAAAACATCAAAACAACCGAATACAGATAATATTCTGTTTTCCTTCTGTAAACATTTATTTGGATAATTTAATGTTTTACAATTTAACTTATTGAATTATCTTGTGAGTAACATCAATTCTTACACAAATGTTTAAAATAGTAAATCAAATGACACATTTAATAACATTTAACACCGTAATATGTTAGAGATACTGACGTCAAACACTGAGAATTATTTTAGTTTATTTTATTTTGGATAGAAGGTTGGCACGCATCTGCGTATTTTGGAAAAGGGCTTTGATGAGGCTGCGGAGTTCTTCATTTCTGAAGTGAACGGCTAGGGGGCCAGTGCCGTCCTTCCAGTGGTTCTCAATGTCTTTGAGGGACCCGCCAAGGATGAAGATCAACTCTTGGAGCTTGATCCAGGATTGGACGTGTTGTTCTATGTCTGTTGGGTTCTGTAATGACAAATATTATAGATTGAAAATTTTCCATTAAGTATTCCTGCACTGCCCGCAGCGGGAAGGAGTCAGATGATTTCCCATCCCTAAAAAACCTCACAGACACCATAAAAATTATGATGGCCTTGTAAAAAGATTAATATTACAAGCAACAACATGGCACACAGAATCATTTTTTAACCAACTTTCAAAAAAAAGGAGCTACTATATTGAACTGATGTATTTTTTCGTATATTATATACACATTATGACTACGGCTAGTTGTGACCAGCCAGTGTGCGCGCGAACTACAGTCCAGTCACACATTTTAAATAAATAGATAGGCAAAGTTGAAACACCAAAAAAACACATATTTTTTTTTCTAACAAAATTACCTGGAAGAGATGTGGAGCTTTCTGCACGACTATGGTGTACATCTCGGTGAGTTGTGTTGCCATCTCCATGGATATATCCTCCACGGTGCACACGCGGTGGATCAACTCGTCCAAGAACATATTGACTAGGGTTGCCATAAGTCTGTTGAGATAACCAAAAAAAAACTTAGGTACTTAGTAATTTATAATGGACCTTTTTGTGTGGTACGATAAGCATACCTAAAAGAGGTGTTTTAAATAAAAATAAGTACTCGTTAAATATGAGAAAAAGTACAGTTACAAATTCTATTGATGGTGTCAATAGAATTTGTTTTCAATTCAATTATTTATTGCGAATAAAAAAGTATTAAAGGTCATCAAAAGGACTGTTCGAATTCTAGATATTTAGGGGACAATGAATTTACCTGGTAAACACATTATTAGGAAAGACTCCGATCCAGACGTTCTTTAGTAAATGCAGCTGTCGGAGGCACTGCCTGACGGCCGCCTCCGCGTTGTCGCTCAACACGTCCTTCACGACTATGCAGTTGAGATCTGCAACAATTATCGGTGCTTACAACAACCACGCAAATAAATATGTATTTGTTAAATTGCGAAATTTACGGAATCAATACAGCGGTCCTTTAATTTCAAATTCACGTTTTATTCTCCCCACTTTATTTATTTAATTTTCCTTCATGACTGAATTTTATTTCTCAAAATTCCATAGATTTATTATACTAGCGTTATATCAGCAAAGCCAGAGAAAAACATCATAATGTACCCATGTGTTAGAGAGAGATAGATAGGTGAGACCATTCGCGTACACGGTAGCGGCCTGTATCGGCTCAACGCCAGTTGTAAACGAAACAAATCTTGCTTATTTTTATTTAATTTCGTGTTTAAAAGGTAAATTTGGCGCAAACAATTGTGGTTACGTGTCAAGTAGTACCTGGTTGTAATTCATCTAGGAAAAAAATGCACGCACACTAGTGTACTTTTTTTTTGTCTCGCCTTTCTACTGACTAATAGAGTCAGTAGAAAGCCAATCTAACGCTAGCCTAATGAATCTATGCAAATTTCTAATTCCTAGTTGATTATAAACGAAACGAAAGTACCTACCGGTTTAAAATTAAGAATACCTACATAAGGCTAAACTTGCAGTGGCATGGCCAGCGATGTAGAACGGTGTGTAATAATAAATACCTAACAAGTGAAATCACTTGTTCGATTTATTCAAGGCTACGATACGAAGAAACGATAAATCGTTTCATAACGAAAAAAAAATGTTACTATAGGTTCTTCTCATCATCATCCTACTTATTGAGCGCGTGTCCCACTGTTGGGCAACGGCCTCTCAAAGAGAGAAGGCATAAGCTTTGATAAACCACGATATTTTCCTTCACAATTATTCAGTCACATTAATGCTAACTAGGATTATATATCACGCTATGTTCCCTTAGGAGCCGAGAAAAAAGTATGGGTGGGGATGTGACGCAGGTCGTGGTCGTGGTGAAACCGCAGGGCATAGATATCTAAGTCATTATCTGCCTAGCCTTTGCCCAACTATATTGGGGTAGCCTTCGAGTCGAAACACAGATGCAGCTGAGTACCAGTGTTTTACATGGAGCAACTGCTTGCCTAATCTCCACAACCAAAGTAACATCAGACTTTCATATATATCTTGATGGAAAATAAACCTTATATAACTGACCTGAAGACCTAATATTGTCCAGTATCTGTTTCCTCTGCTGCTGCATGTGTATGGTGAGGTGCTTGTAGCCAAGATCTCGGATTTTCTGCACCAAGTCCACGAAACCGATTGGATAATCGAGTTCGCGTCCCTCCATGAGGACCAGCCATTTGTCACCAAATAATTGGAGATTGTGCGCCAGGTACATACAGTTGTTGTGGAAAAGAGCTGGAAATGTTAAGAAAAAGAGAGTATTAGATAAGGGAAATGAGGAACATTTGTTCATTAATGACATTCCCACACTAAGAATTATCCCTTTATTAATTACACTTGTACAAACACCTAGACCCGGAACAATATTATAGCTGCGGGAACCGAATCGCTGAGCTCGGTGGCTGAGCAATTGGAAGCACCCAAGGACTTTAGACCCAAAATCCATATTTTTACTCGACTATGGCGTAGCAAAAAGAGGGATTATGATTTTTGTGCTTTAGTTTGCAAGTGCCGTTTATAGATTTAGTTGCAGGTAGACATTATAATTTATACCATTAGGATTAAAAAAATATAAAATTAAATATAAATTTCGTAAACTTGATGAAACCTAGTGATGCAGGGGCATATCTCAGAGTTTAAATACATACATTTAGGACAAGGAGTGAGAAAGGAAAGTAATAACTTTCTTTTGCACACTAGTGCACAGCTAGTAAAGTATTAGAATAATTTACAGTTAGTCCATTTTAGGCCCAATAAATTTTTAGACAAAATAAAATAGTCGCAAATGTGAGTGGTTATGTTTTTGACTCTCAAACTAAGCAATGCACATAACATTCTTATAAGAATTTAAATTAAAACTTACCAACATACTGAGGGATGGTTTGCAGATAATTCTCATGGTGATATGGTACCACAGCATCATACAACTCAAACATCAGCCGAGTGGTGTTGTACAGTTTCTTGCACACCACATCCGAGCACTGTACAGCCTGCTCCATCATCACATATGCCACATCCAGCAGCTCCTGAGCTGTCTTCGATATCATGCACCTCGGAAAGAAGTACAAACTCTTCGGGATTGTTTTATCAAGAATATTTAATGCCTCCGCACCTTCTTCATCTGGTTTAATGTCCAGCCTGTCATTCGGCACATGCTCCACCCCAATAGACATGGAAGCACTCAAATCTTTTAGCATAATGGCTCGTGCCGTCTCCAAGAAATGCTGGCTTGACTTATTTGCAAACAAAACATCAATATTGTTCAGGTAATGCAATATAGAGAAGTCTTCAGTAAAGAACTTAACTAACACTAAGAAATTCTGGAACTCTTGTATTTCTGAAGTGATTCTGCCATATATTTGCAAATCATTAATGTTGTTCGGTATGGTATCAATCAGGCAATCTTTGATAAGTATGTCTCTAAATTCCGAACTGATTTCTTTGCCCATCATTCTCATTATCGTAGTATCTCTCTTAAAATCAACATTTAGCTTATTGTTCAAATAATGGAAGAGTAATCTTAAGTTAGCTATAACAGCATCATAACGAGGCTTAAAATTCTGCTTGTGCATTATAGTAACAGTCATCAATTCATTGGTTTCGTCATACACGGTCACATCACTGTGTATTATCGGCATAAGAACTTCCTTCAGTAGAAACTGTGCAAATTCAGATACTCTTTCAGTCAGTTTCTTACTTCTATCGAGAGCATTAAGAATATCAACAACGATGAGGGACTCATCAAAGCATAAATTAATGTTAATTACAGTTTTCCGAGCACCCGGTTTTATATACCAAGTGACCATGCGGCCCCACTCAGTATACAAGTCAGTGAGTAGGTTTTCCCATATTAACTGAGCTGTGTGTTTAGTGTTGCTATACACCTCTAAGTTCTGGAACCCTTCAGATGGAGACTCAGCATGCTGCAGGAGATCATACACAGCCTCCACAGCCCTGGTAAAGCTCTGTGCTTCCCGGCCATCATCAAACTCCTTGACAAACTTCCCACAGAGAAGAACATCTCGGACTATGTTGTAAGCAAAATTTATAGATTGAAGTTCCTTCTGCAGTTGGTCACGGTTGGCCAAAGATTTGAGTATTTCTGCCATAGTCTCCTGTTCAATTTCCACCTTACATAGTTTCATATCTTCAGCTAAATTTTGTGTTTCTTTACATAATTCGGCACTCTCCTGCAGTATTGATGTCATATCATAATCGGTAGAGATCAAAAATGACTTTAAGTCACTTTTTAATTGTTCTATTTCTTTGGATATAAGAGGAATCTTCTCAGAAGGTTTCCAGTTTGTTTCATTGACATCAAAAATATTTTTCAATACATTATCTACATTATAATCCTCCATTTTAATGTTTTCTTTTGGACCTATCTTTTTTAATTGAAGGTTCTGGATGTTTTTCACGGTTGGGTGATTTGTGCGAGTGTCGGCGTTGCCTTGAGTGATATTTATTAGAGGTTACAGCATTTCGTAATGTATTAACTAAGAAACGCTTATTGGTTTTGTTTTGTGGAGCTTTGATCCAACCAGATGGCCCAACTATTTCGGCTCTTGCTGCTCCTTGAACGGCTTCCCGCAATAATTCCTCTACTGCTAGTCTGCAAATAAATAGAAAGATAAAATGCATACAATAGTAACACAGAAACAACTAAACTTTTTCAACTTCTTTACAGAACAACTGCTTTTTTATATTTATATTTTCTTATTATATATATTATTACTTAAATCTTAAAAATCTCAAATATCAAATAAACAGCCAATTGGAATATGGTCCAAATACAAAATGCCGCGCTTCGTCTAGTAAAATATGATCTTAGAATACTACAAATATATTAATGGTTCTTACAACAGACAATATAAAATCACAAATATTTAAGTTTCGACGACTAAATAAAAGGAAAACCAGAAAACTCACTTTTCTAAGGCTTCGTCATCTAATGGTTCTTTTTCGGGTTGATTAGTAACATCTTCTTTCTCTGTCATAGTTTAAATTACAACTAGTTTGTAAAATATCACTACACTAATGTAATATATTAATTAGCCAATTATTTATTTCGAATTTCCGCAGAAACCCATTTTCGATAAAATCCTCAACCTACGAGAAAACAAACACGTATTTTTTGACAGATGTTGCTTAAAATGCGTTCAGTATGTAAATAAAATTTTCGTGTATTTTTCAATCAGCTATTATTTTAATTCAGTAATCACGGGCTTTGAATACACTTTTAACTTTGTTATCTAAGTGTAAATAAAATTAGTTAAGTGAAGTCTAATTTAATAAAAACATAAGAGGACAACATTTTAACCACGAACACAACATTAACATTTATCAGATTTTATTACTGGCAAGCATTTTGACTGCGTGGAGTGAAACGTCAGCCACGTACGAACGACTGTCACCGATCGTCTTTGCAGCGCTAACCAAATCTGCTTTTAGTTGTTTATTATTAAGCATAAAATAAGGTAAGTTAACGTTATTGTACAATAAAAATCTATTATATGATACTCTGCTTTCATTCCACATCAATGTAAACAAAATTCGAACTCTTTTCATTCAATATTATGGTATTTGAATACCATCCATCTGCAACCTATTTTCGTGCCAAAATTAAAGGCCCTATTTTCAATTTCCAGACACAATGAGCGCCAAGCTGTTGTCCCTGATCCTCATCATCGCTACTGCGGTCACCGCAGAAGATGAGCCAGCTATCGCGAAGTTACTTGTTTCGAAGCAAGTGCTGAACAAATACTTAGTGGAAAATATGGATATACTGGTGAAATACACGCTTTTCAACGTCGGTACTGCGCCTGCTGTGGACGTCAAGCTGGTAGACAACGGCTTCCACCCTGAAGTATTCCAAGTAGTCGGTGGTCAGTTGACAGCGCACATCGACAGGATACCTCCCCAGACCAATGTGTCGCACGTCGTGACCGTCAGGTCCAGCAGATACGGCTACTTCAACTTCTCATCGGCTGAAGTTTCATACAAAGCCAGCGAAGACGCACCTGAGGTGAGACACTTTATTTACTTTCACTTTGCTTAATGGTGCCCTGTTTTATGATACAGTTACAATTTAGCAAAAAACTAAAAACACCTGGCATACCTACAGTTTAGAATGAGACTCTGAATTATAGCATCTGTGTACTTTCTCTTTGTGTAGTTATACCAATAAGTTTCATATTAAATTTTACCTCTACTGGTATCTAATAAGAACCTTAATTGACATTACAAATAAATTGTGTTTTTAATAATTTTTAACCGACTTCAAAAAAGGAGGAGGTTATCATTGAGTCTAAGATTCTAAAGTTTACTTTTATTAGCTAATGTAATGACAACTCCTTAATCCAGAAACTTATTAAAGTGATTCAATTTATTGAAATTACTTTGTTGAATAAATCTAGGATACCCATAACTAAATTCATAATTCAATCTTATAAGACTTAATGCCTTGTTACAGTTGTTTAATTATATCATACAATATGAAATTAGGACATTAGGAGGACATTAACAATTATTGTAATAATAATAGGTCTTTAAAATAACAGTATCATTCTTAAACATTCAATAATTAGTGAAGACTGAATAGTTTAAGTGTTTTAATTTTATATGTATTACAGAAATTAAACTGATTATACTTTTGGTTAAGTCAAAAGTTCTTATTCATATATTACAACTATTATTTTATTTAATAAAAACAACATTTAAAAATATAAAAATAGTACTACACTGGCATCATGCTGTATCCAGCAGTACTGTTTTCTGTATCAAGTGCTTAATACAACTGTCTAATAAAAAGTACATATATTTTTGTAAGTTCCACAATCCAGTTCATTATTACTGAAGATCCTAGCTGGTATACAAACTGAACTATGTCCTGTTATTTTGAACTAACAGTACATTAGTTATTATACAGTTAAACCAAATTATTTTTAGTAGGAGGAAATATTTCTGATTTTTATCAAACATAGGCATTATAATCCATTTTGTCAAAGGTCAATGAGCACTATTATTTTACTTATTTGCACAGTAAATTACCTTAAGCAAGTTTTTAAATCATTGAGACTGTTTTATTTTTCAGTTTTTTTTTTATTAATTATCAATTTCAAACAATAATTAGCAAATTTTTTTCCCTCTAAGTTGGTAGTCATGAAACCACTTTATAGTGTATAAAATCGAGAATGGTTTTATCCTTAACATGACGCCATGAATTAGTATTTTTTAAAATATTTTACATCAAAATAATATGCTTACTATTCTCTCATTCCAGGTCCAACAGGCAATCAGCAGCTCCCCCGGAGAAGGCGCCATCGTTGCCTTCAAAGATTACGACCGCAAGTTCTCATCCCACATCCTCGACTGGACAGCGTTCGCCGTCATGACCCTCCCCTCCCTCGCCATCCCCTTCGGCCTGTGGTACTCCTCCAAGAGCAAATATGAGAAACTAGCCAAGCCCAAGAAGGCCCATTAGTTTGTAGTTAGGTAATTAGGTTGCTGCTAATTTTGTTTGTGTTTATTAAGTAATACAAATGTGATATGACTGATTTTTTCTTGTCACATCAAACATTTTTTAATAATTTAAAGAATTCTGGGAAATATTGATTTAATTTGCGTCTAATTTATATGAAAAGGTTGTGTTGCTGCGGTTTATAGTCTACCTCATGAAAGAAAGAATTCATTAATGCTATTTAATTTCATATTGCTTATTGTCATTGAAATCAGATTGGAGTGTTGATGGTATGCCAAGCCCAGTTGGAAAAGGAATTTAATTTAATTGAATAATTAAATACGCAAACAAGATTAGCAGATGATCTATCTCACTCCATTAGTTATGTACATCAACATCTTGTTAATATTAATTTATATGAACAATAAAAAGTTTTTTATAAGTAAAGTTTATTTTTTTTATATTCACTACCTAATCCTAATTAATCCTTATCCTTACTAATATTATAAATGCGAAAGTAACTCTGTCTGTCTGTTACGCTTTCACGCCAAAACTACTAGACCGATATAAATGAAATTTGGTACAGAGATAGAATAGACCCTGAGGAACAACATAGGCTACTTTTTACCCGGGTGCGCGAAGTAGTACCCTCGGGATGCGGGTGAAACCGCGGGAAACAGCTAGTAATACATATATTACAAATGTGAAAGTAACTGTCTGTTACTAGTTTTAACGGTAATAATACGCTGAACAAATAGAATTTTGGTATAGATTTAGCTTGAACCCTAGGACTGATAAAACTTTTATCAATTTATCCGGGGGGGTAAAGAGAATTCGTAAGTGGATGTAACCATGGCAAACAGTAACACTATTTTTTTGGTGTTGCCATTGCTTCACAGAGTACCCTTTAATATACTCATTGCCTCTTGTCGCATCTCATCAGTACGAAATTACCATCCAATTTATTTTCTTATGTTATTGTTATGCACTTATGTTAAAGAAATTACTTCTTCTGTCAACTGTCAACACGCGCCTAAGTGCTGTTGGAGATTTAAGTGTTAATAAGGTGTTAAACTATCCATCTGTGTATAGAATAGCAACAAATTCACTCCTTTGCTAGTGCTGTATACGTGACATTGTTTGTGGAACAAAGTGAACAGTGATTAAAGCAGAAAATAGCGACTAAAGATTCGTAGTGACATTCATCTTTTCATATTTTCTCCATCCACCCTCATATTTTTAATTTTATATTTTAGTCCTTGCTATGACATTATGTCATCTGACATTTGGAAAAGTGTTGCCATAATAATATTTCGAATTCTACCATGAGCAGTGAAAACAGTAGAAACCTGGCTGGAGTGGAGAACCTGGCTCCAAGTCAAATTATTACTACTGATGATCAGCACATGAAACCGGTATCTAAGAAACCTTTGCATAAGGATACTTCCCTAATCAACAAAAAGGCTCTCACCCAGCAAGTACTTCACCCCTCACTCTTCAACAGACAGAGAACTAACTCGCTCTCTGAGCTCAACGCCCAAAGAACGAATACAGCGACTGTTCCCATCATGCTTAACTCTAGCGCATTATCAAATCAGACTGTAAAAGCAACTCTTGACTCGCAACTGCCCGGAACAGAAAAACAGCCCCCAGCTTGGCAACGTGTCCCCTCATCTAAAAAACGTAAGGCATCCGAACTATCTCCTCCGCCTGCTGCAAGCCACTCAGGAAATAGATTTGCCAGTCTACCCATTGACTTGACAGAAGGTGAGAATACTCAGCCTACACCAGTTAGTAAACCTCCACCAATCATACTCTACGGGATCGAGGACCTAAATGAACTGACTAAGCTGATAGAGACAGTTGTAAGCCCATCTGAATTTAAATTCAGAATAGTCAACAAGAATCTCCTCCGTGTTATGGTAAACACAACAGAGAGCTACAAAAAAGTCATCAGCATTATAAGAGAAAATGGTCTTATCGGGCATACATTCACACCAAAAGATAAAAAGTGCTACCGCTTTGTTATTAAAGATCTGCACCACACTACCCCACACCAAGCGATAAGAGAAGTAGTTGAAGCTTTCAACAACAAAATTGTCGGTGAGATAATCAACGCTCGCTATGGCCCGGATAAGAGACCCACCTCCACCTTTTTCGTAAATGTAGAACAAAGCATCCACAATCGAGATATCAAGAATATCCAATACATTTATAATCAAAAAGTTAAAATAGAAGATCCACGCATAGCAAAATCTATTGTCCAGTGTCAACGGTGCCAGCAATACGGGCACTCTAAAAATAACTGCATGAGACCACATAGATGTGTTAAATGTGGAGAAGGCCATAAAACTTCTGAATGCAAGAAGAAGGACAGAACAACACCCGCCAAGTGTGCACTATGCTCCTGCGACCACCCAGCTAACTATAAGGGCTGTGAAGTATACAAAGAGATTTTAGCACGTAGAAACAAAGCACGCACCCCACGAGAAAGGATCATCCAAAGCACTATAAATACTCCCGCTGCCTCTCACTCTATAACCAGCGTAAATAGACTAGCCACAACAAATACACAACAGAAGTCATATGCTGAAGCAGTTTCTGGAAATTATATGGCTGACCAGGAACAGTTAAGCGCCAGTCAGCAGCAGAAACCCTCACTAGAACTTCTCCTTATCAAGCAGAGCGAAAAGATGGACCTCTTAATTCAACAAATAGGCTCCCTAGTGAGTCTTATATCCACTCTCGTCTCAAAGATAACAAAATGACTTCTTTAATTATTGCTGCCTAGAACATTAACGGCATAGCACCCAACACAAGTCTATTAGAAGTGTTCCTGAAAGATAATAGGGTTGATATCGGCCTCATATCAGAATCGCACACAACGGAGAGAAGTGAAATACGCATACCTGGCTTCTGCGTGTACCTTACCTCACATCCCGACGGTAGAGCACATGGAGGTACTGCTATTGCAATAAGGAACTCAATAAAACACTGCCTGCTGGAATCGTTTTCGACTGAACATCTTCAATCAACGACCATAAGAGTAGAAGACCGATCAGGCCCCCTTAACATCTCAGCAGTATATTGCCCTCCTAGACACAAAATCGATAAAGACATGTTCACCGTGTTCTTTAAAAAACTGGGCAATAGATTCATTGCAGGTGGCGACTGGAATGCTAAGCACACGCAGTGGGGCTCTAGACTCACTGTCACCAGGGGGCGCGAACTCAAAAAAAGCATAGACTCAAACCACTTGAGAATACTTTCTACAGGTGAACCTACATATTGGCCCACAGACTACCGCAAAATACCTGACCTCCTTGACTTCTTCATCACAAGAAATGTATGCAGTAAATACGCTCAGATAGAATCTAGCCTTGATGGATCTTCGGATCATTCCCCGATCATTTTAACTCTGACTACGACCACTGTGCAGTGCAACCAATATAGTGAAATGCTCTATAACTACAAAACAGACTGGGAAAACTTTAGAGAGTACATCGAAGACAAAATCAATCTAAACCTACCTCTAAAATCCCCCGAGGAAGTGGAAGCGGCGTGCTTATATATCACAAATCTCATTCATGCGGCTGCATGGTCTAGTACGCCGGAACTAAAGGGTTCGCTAAATGGTTCACCTACTCCGATTGAAGTCCGAAGAAAAATCGCCGAGAAAAGACGACTCCGTAGAGTCTGGCAGGCATCTCATAATAAACTAGACAAAACAATTCTTAACCGCGCAGTTAAGCAACTTAAGGACCTTCTTGCAAAAGTCAGAAACGATGCTATTAAACAAAGGCTGGAGAGGATGACCCCTGAAGCCAATGGGACATATTCTCTTTGGCAAGCAACTAAAAATATACCTCAACCCCAGCAATGCCTTCCACCAATTAGATCTGGCAGCTCATGGGCGCGCACTGACATGGAAAAGTCTGAAGCTTTTGCACATCATCTTGCCAACGTCTTCATACCAAATGAATCTGCTAGTCCTGAGGATCCTGATATAGACGCCACTCTCAAGCAAGACTTGCAACTTTCCGTACCCCTCCGACCAGCGTCCCCACGTGAACTCAATAGGCTGATATCAGCGATGAACCCTAAAAAGGCTCCTGGGTTTGATCTGATTACCCCGAAAATCCTGAAGGAGTTACCCCGTAAAGGAATCGTCTTCCTAACCATCCTCATAAACGCGTCGCTCAGAACTTCCTATGTGCCTGCTCTCTGGAAAACATCGCAAATCATAATGATCCACAAGCCAGGAAAGCCGGCTAATGAAGCTTCATCTTATCGCCCTATTAGCCTTACCCCTGTTCTATCCAAGTTATGGGAAAGAATAGTCCTGAATCGGCTGAAGGTTCACTTACAAGAAAATCAAATTATTCCTGATCACCAATTTGGCTTCCGTGAGCAACACTCCACTGTGGAACAGGTTCATCGAGTCTTCCGTACTATTAGGCAATGCTTAGAAAATAAGGAATACTGTTCGGCAGCGTTTCTTGATGTTCAACAAGCGTTCGACCGGGTATGGCACAAAGGACTGCTATGCAAGATAAAACAGCTCCTGCCGCATTCATTCTACTTGCTAATGGAGTCCTACCTTAGTGATAGACAATTTCAAGTAAAACTGCGAAATGCAAGATCTTCTCTCGTCAAGTGCCATGCGGGGGTACCCCAGGGGTCCGTTCTGGGCCCGGTGCTCTATAATATATTTACCAGCGATCTTCCTTTACATCCTGATGTATCTGTTGCTACATTTGCCGATGACGCTGCTTTCCTAGCCCGCAATCGAGATCCCAAAAAAGCAAGCAGTATGCTGCAAAAGCAATTAAATAAGACATATGACTGGCTAAACAAATGGCGCATAAAAGCAAGCGCACCCAAGTCACAACACATCACATTTGCACTCAGGAATGGAAGCTGTCCCCCAGTCACCTTAGGCCAGGACACTCTCCCACAGACCTCGTGTGTGAAGTACCTAGGATTCCACTTGGACCGCAGATTGACATGGAAAGATCATCTAAAGAAAAAGAGAACTGAAATAAACTATAGGTTTAAAAACCTACTCTGGCTCCTTGGAAGGCAATCCACACTATCCCTAAGCAATAAACTTAGAGTCTACTGCTCAATCATAAAACCAATCTGGACTTATGGGATCCAACTATGGTCGTCAGCAAGCAAATCCAACACCATGTGCATTCAAAGAGCCCAAAACGGCATCCTGCGGGTCTTAGCCGCTGCACCCTGGTTTACTCGCAACTCACCAACACTTGGAAATCCCAACAATTGAAGATGAAGCAAAACGCTACTTAGCCAAATATAAAGATAGATTGGCAAGACATCCAAATCCTCTTTTACAACCACTGCTAATGCCAAACTCTAATAAGAGACTCAAAAGAGCCGATATTGTGCTGCCTGATTAAGAAGAGTCGGGACACTGGTTCTGACTCCTCAAAACCTCCACTCCTCCTTCAACATATCTGATCATAGTCGACCAGTGACTGATAGCAGATTAAAACACAAAAAAAAAAAAAACTTATGTTAAAGATAGACAGAAAAAAAAGACTTCCATTCAAAAAGTTGCGGCGTCGAAGTTGGTGTCGGCGTCATTTTCGTAGGTACTGTCGTTGTTTGCATCGGCGTCTTAGTCAGATAGACAGATAATCTTAAGCAGCCTACTTATATTTTAGAAGGAGAAATAGGGTTTCAGCGCAAAGAAAAACAAAAATTGTACAACGCGGGTGACGACGCTGGGAGCATCTAGTCTTAGATTATCATCTAGTATAGCTCTGGCACCGGCAGGAATATTTTTAGGGCGGTGCATTCAATTATTTATTGAATGTGTGCATGCAACTATGTTATTTTGGTTTCTAGACTTGCTTCCATATTATAGCCAATAGATTTGTCCTTTTAACAACAAGCTAAAACGGTAAGTTTAAAGTTTTCAGTAAACAAATCAACGATCGCCTTGATTGATTTTTCGAGAGGGTAGGTCCTATGTTGCATTTGAGTAGGTATGTATGAGTCGGAGCATTGCTATGATTTTTAAAGTACATAATTTTGTTTGAATATTGATAAACAACAATGCGTAAATTAGGACATTCAGAATAAGTTATTATTCAGTGTGGATCTTTGAAACTGAAGAGTTGTATCCACGTGCCGCTAGATGGCGTTGTTGTCATACCTTTGTTAATATTACATGGCGTATGGAAGTGAAGACAAAGCCCAAGGCCGAACCGCAATTTGTACTTAAACATAATTCATAATAATTATTATTGCAGGAGAGATCAATGCGCCACTTTTTCTTCGCCATAAAAAAACAGGGAGTGGTGAAGGATGGCCGTTTTATCTGAATCTATAAAATTGTTTTGTTTTTTAAATATACTTACTCAGCATTTTATCAATGCCTGTAGACACTGCTTCACCCAACATTGACATTATTGTTTCTGACGTCGGGTGGCCCCCAGTGGCCTTCCAAATCCACTTAAACAGGAATTGCAATCACGAGTATGACTCAGCATCGACTGCGAACACCCCTTCTATCTCAACATAGCATATTGCGTGCTTAGTTACATAGACAGTCTGTTGAGAATTGAACAGACAATAAGTTTAGCCACTTCAAATATCACGCGAGAAAGTAATGCAAGGCCGCTCACTTCAACTACTGTTTCAATATTATTCGTAGCGCAGACATAATGCTGAAATCACAAAATACAGAGAGCACTTAAATGTACGAAAAAAAACTTACGTAATTCTTAACGGGTATACATAACACATGCATACATAACACATCAGCCTAGTTAGGAACGCACAGACTTGCATGTAATTCTCTAGACGATGCGATGTTACGATAGTTTATAGGTACGTGTAATATAGCCACCACGATCTATTAAACTCGTTGGACACAAATGCCACAATTAACAGCGCTGTTAGATTGTCATCACAACATTATCAAGTGTGGGTGTTTTCCTTTCGTTAACTCTTTCATACTTACAAGTCACATAATTGTAGCTAATTAGCCAAGTAAATGATGATAAGATTATTATTACTTAGGTACACTATTATCCTGCCTACTTCGGTACTCAGGGGCTGTAGCACCACGTGTTTTTGCAATCACTATTCAAGTTTGAGAGCGTGACACAGCTACTAATGTCGTATAGCTCCGTCTCTTTTTCATAACGAAAATAATCTTGTTTTGGCACGTCATGGTAAGGCCCCAGGTACGAATTCATTCCAATGTAGGTAGGTACTAAACTACTGAAACTACAGGGACCACGGGTGTTCGGTTCGAAACGTGACAAGTTCCAAAATTTACGTCGAACACCACTGACTAACAGTGAAGGAAAACATTTTGAGGAAGCCTCGCCTTACCATGACGACATTCTTACTATTTCACTGTTCAAATTAATAATGAGATTCAGCTATAAGCTATGCGACTCATGCTCAGACGACGCACCAGACTGATTCATTGTTTTGACGAGCCATGGTAGGACCTATGAAAAAACTGAAATCGCCAATGCTCCTTCAGCAAGAGTGGTGTTCAATGTTCGTAAAAAGAGGCCTTTGCTGCGTGTTTTTCTTATAACTAGTTGATTGACTGGCCATGAATTTTTCACAGTCATTCATGGATGAAATAAAAACACAATAAATCATACAAAATAATATTTAAGTAACAACATATTCTTACATGCTATGGGTAGGTACATAGGAGCCGATATTTTTTATAATGTTTATCTACAATATAATAGGTACCTACTACAAGTAGCTTTGATTGAAACATGTAATTTTAAAGCTAAAGGTGCCTACATAGGTAAATTTCAGGTCACAGGTCAGTGTCTCTTGTTGGATTTAATAAAACAATATTTACAAACATCTTTCCAATAGATAGTAGGTAGGTATCTACCTAAATAAGTAGTTCCTTTAGTTAAATTATTTTATCTCATTGTTCACACTGATAAAAGAATATTGCAAATTCATTTATCACTCACCTAGATGAAAAGTAAACAAACAAAAAGTTTGAAAAACATTATGGCAATGTCAATGACCAATGACCTCAGGCGTCATTTCAAATCGTACGAAAAGTTTTTGGCAAACATCAATGAAAGATCATACAAAAATACAGAGAAATAAATGTCAGAAAACACCTAAGTAAGTATGTTATAGTGTGACGCAGGCCGAATTCGAAAAAACATTAATTCCAGGTTAAAGACGTGACTCTCGCTCGGTATTACAACTCCTAAAGTCATAATAAAGACCCTACGAAGAATGATTCATAATAAAAGAGTATCAACAAGTACTTAAAATTAAATAAACCTTTATTAAAACTTAACAGTGAATAAACAATTAATATTATTTCATTTAATCTTACAACACTAGCCTAATGAGTAATGTTTATTAATTAAACTTGGTCATACTTTATCTATTTGTTATGTATAAACAATTCAAATAACTCGTCCTAGTATGCTATATAGGTAGGTTTTAATTTATGCAACATGATATCTGACGCGTTGTGTTGTGTGCATGTGCACTAGGTAAGTGCAATTGCAAGTCGAGGTTATTACCATACTTCTACGTCATTTTAGCGGCCGTTGATTCCTTTGTTGCAGACGAGGAGAGTAATGGCCAGTTTCATCACCTCCGGAAAAGTACCATTTAAATTTATGTACCAGATAATTCTATACAATTAACGGTAAACTATTAATTTATCTGGTAGATAATTTCTATCCAGTAGTGATGAAGTTTTTAATAAATCGTCAATGCACTTCGGAAATTCTACTACGAGTAGGTACATTGGCAGAAGCCCAACCCGATAAAATGGTGACCTCAGTAAAATTGCATGTCATATTGTAGTATGACGCGACATCACAGCTGCAAGAATTAGCGGAAGAAACTAAATAAAAAAATACTTTTTACCGTATGTACAACTATACGGAGATTTCTATTTTAAATAACAGTTCCCTTTGAAGGTAAGAATCATTACTTGCAAAATAAATAATTAAGCTACCCAGTTTTGAAATTGATTTGCTTGAACTGTGTATTATTATTTATTGTTTTATATATATCAACCGCAATCAATTTATAAAGGAAAGTTAAATAGTAAAGGAAAATTCTACTTCCTAATAAAATTATAAAAGTGAATGAGGATGTTTGTTACTCTTACACACTAAAAAACTACCGAATGGATTTGGAAGAAATTTGGTAGAGATACACACATTTTTTATAGCCAGGATTAATACATAGAATACTATTTGCCTTGATGGTCGAGGTAGTTCCCTCAGGATGCGGGAAACCGCGGGAAATAACTAGTCCTTTTTAGTATGTTGACAATAATCTCCAGATTCATTGAACGAACTCCGATAAAAGATACACAGATCTACAGAAAGAGAGATGTCTGTCAAATAATGCTTATTGTCGATGACTAGTCGATTGACCTCATGAAATATTTCCACACCCGAAAGTGGCTTTCCGTCCATGGTTCACGCATTATCATCGGAACAACGCCGGAATAAACGATAGTGGAAATAACGATACATACTCAAATATTTGTGTATACAATACATACTCTTTAAGCCGAATAATGTAGCGTGAAATACACGTTTCGTTATCGTTCTCTGGGAAAATCATTATTGTCGGCTCTTATCTCAAAATCTCGATAAATACTGTTAGCGTGACTACTTGTCGCTCAATAATTGTAATTGTTCGTTTAATCCACGCACTTAGCAAGCTAGACTCGGAGAATTAAGCTATTTATTGAAGCTCATTGAACAATAAAAAGTTTTGACATTTTGCTGGTCGTTGATTCACAGTACAGTGGAGGTTAGTGCCTGATTAGGTAACGCGAAGGCAATAGCATATTGAAACGTCATTTAATTTCAGACTATTTTGGATACGTATCTTGATATATGATGACGTGTCTGAACAAATAGGTAGGTACTTAAGTTTGCTCAACTGTTTTGATAAGTAATTCATTTTGGTGCAGGTAAAGAAACGTGACTCTTTAATAAAGATAACGAAATAACGAATTAATTCCATGAACTTGATACAATAATAAGTCCGATAAGAATCCTTAACTCATCAACAAAAAACCCTTTTCCCCTCTTTGTTCGTTTCATTTCAGATATTCTGTGATATAGAATATTTTTTTATTTTAAACTTCAATACCTCATTTTTGCTACCCAGCCAGCTTTTAACTAATGGCAATAATCAAAACGTATGTCCTACGCTTTTCAAAGGTTAATCTACATTTAGACTAAGCTACAATAGCACCGACGTCAGACGAAGAAATGGTCGATACGGAAATATACATAAAAATATTCACTACGTTGAACGTGGATACTGTAAAAAACAAGTTTAGTTTAATATAAAACCAAACCCATTGAGTAAAAACTTGTCTTTTGAATGTCATGTCAACTCTTACTATGTGTTAGCCAATAGAGTTGCATAGGAATTTGTGGCATTTTTATGTCTGCTTCAAAAAGACTAGCCAAGGAAAAACTTTTATGAAGATATATTTTATAATGAATATTTAAATATGTGTAAAAGTAAATAAAGGCAATAACATAATAGTATATCAGAAAAAAAATATTGACTAGCTGTTTTTCATCTCTCGAGAGAGCTACTTCACGCACCCGGGTAAAAGACCTATTTCCAATTATACCGACTATCTCCATATCGAAATTCATCTAAATCATTCAGCCGTTTTACCGTAAAAGCATAACAAACAAACTCACATTCGAAAACCGAAGCTTTATTGACATGCAAAATATATAATTTTATACAAAATATAATCCAGTGTTTATGATACTGCCAGACTGCGAGGTGTAGTATTTGGACTGGCTAACACTGTGAGAAGTGGGTAACCTGTCTGTAAAGGGTCACGACCTCACAGATCGATAGACTGCCATGTCGGCCTATCCCCGAGCCATTAGTCACTGAATAAACTATTTCAGACCACTATTTTGTGGGCGAGGGTTAAGATTCACGCAATGTTTTTTGCTCGATGTTGGTAAGGTAACCATCACATGGACATCTACAATGCCTAAAGCATCACAGGTCATCACACACACACACACACACACATTAAATAAATACTCTTCTAAAAAGACTCTGTTCAATTTACTTTTGAAGTTATCCAAGTCATAACTTAGCGAAAATACCGCAGTTCGAAACCAATAATAATAAATAATTAAACCGTTCATGTTACAAGATATCCCTTAAAATAAGTTAATGAGACACTAACGAGCGTAGCTACCTTCTTAATTACTGTATGTATTACGACAATTAATCTCTACAGTTCTTATAATAAGGCGTCATGATCTAGGAAGCCATATAAAGGATGTATCACCTGGCCTTGTAAAAATCCTCACATGACCACACATGACATTGCACAGAAAAAAAAACAACGCGCTTCATCTATGAATAGAATCATCTAATTCTCACAGTAATATGAAAACAGTGGCAGGTTCATAGTTCACAGCTAAATAGCACATTACAATATGTGTTTGCGATAAGCCAGTTATTTGCTTTCGTGAAAATAGGCGAGGAAAACAAAGATATCTCATACGTCACACGGTCGAGTACAAAATTAATGCGCTGAACACTTTTTATCCAGGTAGTTTGGAAATCCTCTTTAAGCCAAAGCGTCTAACACTAATCATCTCACAAAATGTAGCTAAGTGCCGTGGTCATATTGTATATTATTGGCCGATCATTTTAAGATTTTTTAAGGGTCGCATTTCATGGATTCGGTTTGCATGATATTCCATCGACATGTCCACTGCTAGCCGGCCCTTCCATGAAATGATCCACCTGTCAGCCACATCATAAATATGCCAATTCAAAGTTCGAGTTCTGGCTACGACATGGATATGTCGTATGATATAACCTGCAACGAAAGTTACGTTCAAAAACAATTGAGTATGTTAGTACGTGCGCGATGTAAACAAAACTGTATTACGACGCTCCACGCTCCCGAAGGTTCCGCTCAAAAGTCTCAAGTAATTTGGATCATACACAGCGTGACTAATGAAGCAGGATTGTTATCAACGAACCGTTAATGTCAGTCGCAAGGCTTCAATACAACCAATTAGTATGTGTAATGTATATTCTCGTGCACTTGCTTATGAGTAACCTGTTTTGATTTAACGTGTGTCACGCACAATTTTATTAATATCATCATTGATCAGAGAAACATCATCACTTTTTGCTTTGACTTAAGCTGCTGTTTGGTTGTAATTCTTGCATTTAAGTACTTAAGAACGGTAAAATCTAGACAGAATTTTATAAAAAGATAAAGATTAGACCTAAAGCTGACAGCGGTATCAGTTCATCATAAAATAAATTTATTTTGGGTTTTGCCTGGTATCCTATCTAATCCAATTAAAAGAAAATACATTAAGATTGAGTCCACAAAGGTAGTTATTTTCGTAGCAATCAATATCCGCTAGGTATTTGCGTAGTGAGATTTGGTCAAAAGGTTTAGAGAAGACTCTGCAATTCGCACAACAGAAAACATCATAATTGCACAGGTTGGACACAAATGTTGGAAACAACATTTGTTACAGACCGTAAAATTATCCGCAAGAGCATAAAAGCAGTCATTGAAACACTATGCAACGCTCCGTTTCGCCTGCTGGTTGCGTAGTGTAACCACCTAGAGCGGACAGTCGGTCAGCGAAACAAACTTCATATATTGACACTAATGTGTCAGTCAGACCTAGTAAGAAACTCTAGGTCCTAGCTATAAGGGTATAGCGAGATATTTAAATTCCGCGGTGTATAACCTGCGGGAGGGAATAATTATACGATCGAACAAGTCTTTGAGACCCCAGCAAGTATGCTGACGATTTCTGGAAACGTATTAGGGCTACGAGTAGGAACTAGTTCTGCAACTAAAAATAGTTTTAAAGCAAATTCGAATACTAAATTACATAATCAATTAGATACTATATAAAACAAGATCTGACTAAGAAACCTTGACACCCAGAATGTGTTCGCGTCCTCGTTATATCGCATTACAAACTAGTGGTAAGGCTCGCACACTACAAACCGGTTACAATTTCAAAATCAGTGTAATAGACGACCACTTCTTCATTATTGCTTATTAACTAGGTAGCTTTTTTAATGTGAGCGACACACGAAATTAAATGGAATACATTTATTAAAACGTACAGAGATTTTTTTTTGATTATTTTAAGCGGTTATGAACTTTTGGGCGTCATAGATTAAGGACTGAAATATTAGGCAGTGGCTAGTCGGCACTAATACTATTTAAAGTTTACACAATAGAATTTGTCACGCAACTAAACACAATAAGTACTTACTCGATTAAGTTGATTTTTTTACTGAAATGTAACGAAATAGATTAATAAGAAGCAAATGACGTCAGCAAGACACCCAATTAGATAAGCTCTAATTTTCGCGCCCGTTTAGAAAACCGAACCTTGTTGGTATGTATATTTGTGTAATACAAAAACAGAGAAGAGAAAATAAGAATTTTAAATTCTACAACACATACATATAGAGCAATTTTTAATATGGCTGATTCTATATCTATATGCCTCTGGCAAGGAAATTGCTTTTGTTCATAAACAAATATTTCGATAAGCGGTATATAGCAATATTACTGACGAAAATTTCAAGTATCTTACTTTATCGTGCTAATAGGAGATTATCTGGTTAAAAAAAATAACAAATAGTAATTACTTCAGTGTTTATTTTATAATGACGATGTTATTCTCCTAAATATAACACGAAAGATCTCGTTACATTATGTACAAAAATAAAGCATAGTTAACGTCTAATAAGTTACTAGGAATTAGGGAGAATATAAAATGACAGCCATAAAACAATCACAAATAATAAAAGTTCTGACATCTTATGTTCTGAACTATTGTCTCCATCTGAAATTTTGAAGAATTCTGACAAATGTAAAACGTAAAATATCGTTACGATTCCTATTACTAAGGTAATCAATCAACATTTGAAGCCAAAGTTTGGTGCTGAAATAACACATTAACATATAAATAACAGCTGCATTCGGTAAATACCTGCCTAAACCTAACATCAATACAGTGCTTGTATTAGTGTTATAATTACTTTCAAAGTTTTCTTTACAGAAAAAATTAACATTTTGTAAATTATTTGTATAAACCTTTACATGATTTGTGTAAAGCAGTATAAAATATAACATTTACATCATGATCCTTGTGTCGGACTAAAGTTAAATACCAAAAAAATTGCGAACACTAAAATAAAGAACCGAACATAAGATTTCAGTCGACTACCTCTACAACTACTTTCATTATTATAATTATATATATAAAAATATTGCATTGGTTATTTACATTGATATAAAACTCTAATCCTCCGTCTTCTATCGCAAATAACGATCGATACCCAACCAAGTATTTCGTTTATCACTGATATGAGCGGACCGCAAGTTAAGGCAATTAGTTGATAAAGGGAAATTCGCTAATTATTACCAAAATTATATATTTATTGGATCGGGGCTGTAAGAGTGTGTCGTTACAGGCGACGAAGCCCCGTAATCCGGGGTCGTAGGTGTCGTACTAGGAGGGGAATCAATGGGCTTCGTCAGCACGGGCGCCACGTACTCCGGGAATCTGACGCTAGACTCCTCTTGCAGGGGAGCAGGAGGGGTGCAGCTCGGGAACGGACTTAGCAATAAAAAGGTTCCGAAAGCTACTATAGACGCCATGATTAGAATAATGGTTCTAGCTTCAAAGCCTGCTCTGAGACCGGCCCAAGCCGCCATGTTAACGAGTAGCAGTAGGACCGATACTCGAATTAATCGGACGGCTGTCGCGTGGATCCTCCCACCGCCGACACCGCTCATGTCGCACGGACCATACGCGAAATACAGATTATGTTTATCGCCCACGTGTTTGAGCATCATGTATAATAAGCCGAACGGCGCGATCAATGGGCACGCGAGGCTATAAACCATCGTTATTGAGAAAATAGCTATGCTCCAGGCGTAATGAACTCCGAAAGGGAACTCGTAAAGAATGGCTCGCTTTACGTAGCTCTTCTCCGCCTTCGATTTAGACTGCAGTAAATACCAAACGTAGAGAAATAATTCCGGAAAACGGATCAATTCTAACGCCGTACCGATCAGACCGGAGGTGATGACGTAATTTACGAAGAATGCACCTTTGTCGGGCAAGAACACGCAATCCCAGCGCATAGTGTCATTTTCGTGATGTATTGTCCATGTCACAAATGCTTCAGCACTGGCTAGACCCAAAGAAGGAAGGATTAGAGTCATCAACAATAAGAAAGAAACAGTTTTAGTCATTATGGAGTAGTTTTGTTGTGACTTGGTCCAGTGAGAGAGAAATTTATCAGAGAATGCAACAATCGCTGGCATGACAGCAGCCATGGTCCAGAGGAGCAGGGTTGGCAGGAACTCAAAGATCACAGTGCTAATTTTTCCCAGAGATTCGGGTTTAGCTATCATTGTATTAAAAAGATTGACAATAATTGCAGGGGTAGTTAAAAAGAATAGAACAATAAATAAGAAAAAGTTGACTACAATAGCCTTGAGGTACCATACACCAGGTTGTACACTCAGATTTTCCCAAATAATGTCAGAGGGATTGGTTGCATGGGACAACACCCAGCCACGGTGCAGACTAAAGTTATTGATTACATGTTCAGCAAGCTGGTAGGAAGGTAATGTCAAAAAGGCAATGCCAAGAGGATCATTTAGTACCATAGCTCTGCATCTCTTCGCTTCATCTTTCAGCCTTTTCTCTTCATTTGTGTAGAATTCTAGGGCATCTATTTCTGCTCCGCACCATGTTGGCTTCACAGCGATGCGTTTCCCAGTCTTCTTGAAGTATGTGTCCGTGTAAATGAGAGCTTCAGTCACCATGTCTTTCTTCTCTTGCACATCGTTCAGCAGGTTGATGTTGTATGCAAGGCGAAGATCCACTATTTGTATATGAGGGAAGTTGTGGGCAAAATAAGCTCTGATGGTAGACTCATTTCTATCAGCTTTGGATATGTTTGTGATCATTATTGTGCCAGTCATAGACGTAGGCACTGGCTTACGGCCCGTGCATCTCCTCATTATCAACACAGATATTGGTAGGAAGGAGATGCTTATCAGGGTATGCACCCACAACCAGTTAGATCTCCCAGTAAGGTTTGACAATGTAGTTCTACTAAAAGTGCTGGAATCAACATTTAAATTGGTGCCTTGGAAGTTTATAGGCAGGATCACACCAATGGATACTATTGTTACAATGAACATCAATGTTATTGCGTGTCTTTGGAAGGAGAGGTAGTGTACAGCATCAGGGCCGCACTTGGCCAGTACTTGCTCTCGGGTGAGGCGGAACACAGCCGGTAGCCACGTAAAGAACCCTTCGTCTATGTTGAGAGCCTCATCAGTGCTGCGTCTCCTGTTCACCAGCGCATCGCCGTCCCCGCCGCGGTAAAACAAATTAGTCCACCGACTCTTTGTGCGCTGCACGAGCGCCATTCGTCCATAGTTCCACGCCGTCCGCCGGAGCACGGTGAATAACACAATAAGGCATGACCACGACACCAAGTTGAGTATCAAAGTTTGTGGTATGCCGTTGTACGCGCCTGTTATTATCACATTTTGCGTAGTGTTCACCAACATACACCCTTCATCATCAGTTCCATTACTGTTCGAGCTGTTTGCAACTAAAGAATAAGACACTATGTTTGTATAACGACTCATTTTCTATGTCGCAACACGGGCAGTCAGTCGGGCGATACAAGAGAAAGTATTTACATAATGAAAATCCCACAATTCCACAAAATTCACTGACACTTCACAGAAAACTCATTTAGGTACACCTGTGTACTCGAATTTGGATACCATCTGGAAATTCTATTGTTGTCAGATAAATTGGATCAAAAGATAACAAAATAAATGACGTTTTCTGTAACACTGTCGTTGAAGGAACTCACGGACAGACAGAAATTGACAGAATCAAAATCGTCACAGATACACGAAAATGATGTCATGCATCTGACCGAAAATATTATGCCATAAATACCACAAACTGGGATCGTTCCAGTTACGGCGACGTATTGTCTTACTCTTTGCACCTTAAGGTGCACTAATCGGAGGAAAAGAAGTATTAAATTCAACAATCAACAGCCTTCTGGAAATGTCAGTAATGTCATAATTTAGAGTTGCGACTTGGCCGTCTACTTTTTATTACGAGTAATTTATTGGAACGTCGTCGCCGCGTCGAAACGTTACACATCACCTGATAATATGACACTAAATCACTACTCTAAATAATTTTAAATAGAGATGTACATATTTCATGCCACATTTCAGATACCGCAAGAAGTAATGTAATGTTAGTGTATGTAAATAATAAAATAAAATAAAAATGTTTATTTCATCGACTTATGTAAATTAAAACAGTTTGACAATTGGAATCACCTTTTAAGCAAAGATTTGCTTGTATTAGGTAGATCCGCTCTTCCAGTATGTATGTGTCTTCCTTTTTTTTTTAATGAAAAATCATCAATAGCTCCTTCCGCATATGTATTTCTGCATTATTTTAGACTAAAAAGTCTGAATATGCTAGGTAACCTTGAGCAGGCATTTTGATAAATGCTAAAATGCCTTCTCTTTATGAGAAGAGACCTTTACCTAACAGTGGGATAGTAAATAGGCTGATGATGATTATTATTCTTTAAAATATTCTTGTAAGAAAAATGCACCTTTATAAAAGTCTTTAGATTATTTCGTGACAGTTTTATAGAAGATATGACCGTAGACAGTAAAACAGTATTATTTAATCCGTTGTAAAACCGAATAGCCGTTTTCTAAAACGAAACAATTTTGGACTGGTAATAAATATTTGTAGATATTCCACCATGGATATTTATTTCATTTTCAACTGCTTTATCGGTACTAGGTATGATCATTTTTTGAAGCCATTGTCGCACCTCTACTAATGTCAGTTTTAAATATTCGATAATACGTTTAGTTTTTAGGAGGTTTATGATAGTTTATTTCTAATTCATTAAAAATATGATATAATTTAAAGTTTAAAAAGTTTACTACATAATTAAATAATCTTATTTATTAAAATTATTTTTATCGCCTATCGATTATTTACCTCCATATTTTATTTTTTGTTTAATAAATGCAATGATTTATTTACAGTTACTTCAATCCATTACTACTTTCTGTAATGAAAAGCCCTAAGAAAGAGACAGCAATAAACAATGTATTGAGTGGATGAGAGAGAGATACACCATACTTGAAATGTGATGTGAGAATAAAAGAATGAATTTCTGAAATTCGTAACAAGTTCGACCGTTCGATTAACTTGTTTTGTGATAATTATTTTAAGTTGATGACTTCTTATTAAATAGTAAGCAAAGAATTATGGCAGACTTCGACTGGAACAATTATTTGGAAGTAAATAAAACTACCGCTGTTCCTGAAGAATTATTTTCTCATGTAAGTTTCAATTTATTTCTTTCATGTTGTATAATATATTTTTATGATTGTTTAATTGTTTTAATATTTTTATTACGACTCTAAGTTAATCCTTATCCTTTTCTTAATTGCGAAACAATGATCGAAATTTGAGAAACATTATTTTAAACAGGAGAATAAAAAATGATGTGTACCATCATATTTTATTTCTATTTTTAAACCATGAAGATTTTCACAATAGTGTTATTGTGTTTAATCACTTATGCGTTCTGTATCTAAGCTATTTTATCATATTATAATAACGAGTTTATTAAGGACAGTACAATTAAAATTATGAAACCATATGGTCATGAACTTATCTAAAACCAAAAGTACGAAAATTATACGTAATGTCTAAATAATATAACTGTCCCATGATTGCTCTCAATTTTATTGCATAGTTGGAATGGAGGAGATAGTTAAATATTATTCACAACTTATTTTTAGAATCAAATGAACTGATCAAGGAAAAAGTAATCAATTTACAGTTAGCAATGTGTGGCCATGTATCTAACCATGTTTATTAAAGATGATAATACTTATAAATCACATATTTATGTCTAAGTGTGATGAATGAGAATATTACTATTTACTATGTAAATGCAAAATATTTTTTTTTTCACTAAGTTGCAATAAATATTATGTAATTTTCTCAAAGTTATATTTTTTTCATAGGTAAATATGAATATGATTTTTGAAATGCATGATTTGAGCTATATTTAAACTTGTATTTTCAATACATTAAAAATATTATTTGATTCATTATTTTTGATTTTATTTAGCAAGAAATTAATGAATTAAATGTTGTCTAATTTTTATTTGCATAGCTGAATGAGCAAGGTGTTTGTATTGAAATATTTTTTTCCTTGAAAAACAAAATTCAAAATGAAATTAAAAAAATAAAATGTTTTTTTATTTCTAAATTTGGGATTTTATTTTATTTTTTCTAATCAAATTTTGCTGGTCCTAACACCTAAGTTCCTAGGCCATCATTTTTTCTGTGTGCTAAATAGTTGTTATTTTATTGATAAGGTATTCTACAGCTCCTATACATTGGGACCACCATTTTTAACATTATTAGAATTAAAAAATACCTAATGTTTTCTCTTTATGTTGAAATTTAAAGCATTATAATTTTCAAGAAGTTTAGCCAAGAAGTTTAATTAACTGTAAATTAAGTCATTAAAAAAAACCTACTATAATAAAAATAAGTGTTGACTACAAATTCTGTTATGTGACCGGTATGCTAATTATTATTGTAACTAGTGATATTTGTTGGTTTTAAGGGAACCCTTTGATTTTAAACAGTGCATATTTTTTTAAAGGGTTCTGGTAGACTGATTTTCATAAATAAAAGATATGAATGATTAAAAATACATTCGCTTTTGAATTTAAATTCTGATCCATTTGCATGCTACAGTGTCACAGAAACACATTAAACTTATAACACCTCTTTTTCAATTTTTTTTTAAACATGTTTTTTTTCTGTTATAATGTTACTTCGGATTGCTTGGTAGAAATACCTAGGAAAAGCTTTTTGATACTTGTATCAATAAATATGAAAAAAATATTAACACTAATTATGCATTATACAAGACTCTAAGACATGATTACTACCACCAAAACTATCAACTTTTGTACTGAGTTATAAAAAAAAACACTTTTCTATGGAAAGTGGAATATTTTTTTTTTGCGAATTTTACAAACTCCTAGAAGAAAAGTTGTTAGTACGAGCACATCCCTTGTTCATCTTGTCAGCCTCTATAAAAATTAAACTAGCATAATGTATTAAGAGCAGTTAATTTTATTCTCTTTTATAAACGACTGGACTTAGCTTCTACCCCCAGGGGCACCTGTATGCGCCTAGAATAAAAACTTCAGGACTTATAATACAAGAAGTTACATTAGCGTTTTTTAGATCTCTTATGATGAATAATTAATGATCTCATTTACAGGATAAATCCAGTAATTCCAGAAATTACCAATGACATACAAACTGTACCTCTGTAAATTAATAACAGATATGTCAATATTTCCAACTAAGCCTTTTAATTTTGTCCTAATAGGTGGAAACCAGTCTCTACAATGGCATCAAACAGGGTATGCTGCTGGAAGTGTGTCATAAGAACAACCCAGACATCTATTGGATAGCTGAGATCACTATGGTCTGCGGTCACCTTCTCCGGATCAAGTTCATAGGTGCAGACAATGACTTCTGGTGTGACATATCTACAACAAAGGTCCATCCATTAGGGTGGTGTGGAAAATATGATGAGCTTATAGAACCCCCCGATGAGATTAACGAGAAGTATGGAGATACGATAATAGAGATTATGAAGAAGGCCTTATTAGATGGTCAGTCGGTGTCTATTGAAGCTTTAAATAATAAGGGATTGTCCCCAATAGATAGAATCAAAGTTGGAATGAAGGTGGAGGTGCAGAATGTGATTGATCCTTACAGATATTGGATTGCTACGGTAAGATTATCAGACTTTCTTTGTACATTTCTCTATTATTGCAATAATTGTTGTCATGTATTTTCATGGTACAAGCAGTAATGGTTGCTTGCTTTGATGATGATGATGACATACTCCTATTCCTTATGAGGGACATTGGGCTCTCAGAAGGGATGTCTAAGGAACAATTCAAAACTACATTATATTTATTTCTTGTTAGTTTGTGCCCCCAATTTTTCTTGCAGTCTAGAGAATCTCTTGTGTACCAGATAAAAAAGTATCATGTTTCAAATATTATTAAAATCCGTGAAGAATTACAAAAATATTATTAAGTAACTTAGTGTTTGTTTACCATTTTTTTTGGTAATATCCTTAAGGTAGTGTAGTTTTTAAAATAATCTGTTTTTATATAGGTACGTGACTCCAGCCGAGACTTTGTCAATAACGTGATATTATTATGTTAGGAATAAGTTACAAAATGTTCATTCTGCAATAAATGTTCACTGTAATACATTAGCCAATAAAAGCTTTAAGACTGATTCCGAAATTCCCCGAAAATTCGTAATTGAGAGATTATTTTTCTATCATAAAGCCTGAAGCGTAAACTTGAGAAACGCCCGCCCTCGCTGCGGCTATGAATAGATTGACCTATAGGTATGTGTGGGTGGCAAGTAAGGTACCTATTACCCGGCTAACCTCCACAACCAAGTACCAAGAGTGACATATCTATGTAGCTCACCCAGGTAGTTACAATAGTAGAAATAATAGTTTTAGACATCTGTCTATACCTATTATTACAGACAACGGTTTTTGATGACCACCCATAATTTTACGACTAACAATGTCATTGTTTAATTAGGTACGTGATAATCCTTGAATATAACACGTTTATTACCTACATAAAAGTTTAGGGATAGTAAATTTGTTAAGATCTGTTTGTATAGGGCACTATTTCGTATCATCATCTGCTAATATAATTTTGAAAATCGACCATTTTTCGAAGCTCATAGCTAGGCAACTATTGGAGATAAATAAAATATGTAAAAGGCAAAGTTCTAGAGATTTTTATGAGATTTCATTTTATATTACAACAAAATTTCGTACAACGCACTGTTTTCGAAATGTAAGCAAAAAAACAAAAAACCTCGGGCTCACCTCGGAGGGGTAAGGACCCAAGCCCGGTTAAGCAGTCGACAACCTTCTAGGTTGACCTGCGAGATGTAAAAAAAAGCGTAAGGAAAAGTTCAAAGTTCCTCAGTCAAACTTTCTGCTTTCGACTTTTCCATCCACAATTATTATTCGTTGCCTAAGCTACTTGGCGCTAAGTTACAATATAATCCTTTAATTCTGTCATGTAGTTGTGGCATCTGGACACATTTTGCCTTGTCACATATACAATATACATGACTATTAAAAGCTGTTAAAGGACAGACAGACAGTATATTTTGAGTAATTTGTTTCGTCATTATCTGAGATCTGATCTTAGAACTGAATATAATTCATAGGTGACGTCATGTTCATCAACCGTGGGGTCATCAATAAGCAAATTTAGCCGAAGTATTGGCCGAAGCCACAGGTTTCAAGCAAATCACAATTAAAATTTTCATAAATTGTCTATTATTAGGAGATTAGTCCATCGGACGTGTCGGATTATGGGGGGTCATGTGCCGTGACCCTCCCTCCCCTCGGATCGCCACTGGTACTAACAGAGTCCTGCCTTTTAGAAGATGATCTATTTTAATAAGACACCTTACCGCTAATGAGCTGATGGTCTCATAAGTCTTAGGCTCGTATTAAAATTATGACTCGAACCTCAAGCAGAACTGAAGATTAGATTCAACCAATCAAGTAGCTCCAAATGTTTGCCTAAGACTAGATCTATGAAGAGTATTGTTCAAGACTACTTACTACTTAATCAAAACTGCCTGCGAAGGCTATCTGCTAGTCAGTAAAAACATTATCTAGGTCAGGCCAATTTTTTACATCAAGTTTTTGCTTCAGGTGTGTGAGAACGTTGGCGGCCGTCTTCTAGTCCGTTACGACGGCGCTGATGAAGACCTCACACAGTTCTGGATCTTCTTCTCGAACCCTCGACTGAGCAGCTTCGGCTTCGTTACCAATAAGGTGAGTTAATAGATTAAGGTCCTTAGTTATGGTCAATGAGTGCTCAAGGGGGGTGTGAATGGAAAAGTCGAAAGCATCTATGTCACATTGAGACTTCTCAGCGCCCCGGAAAACGGTTCCAGGAGCCAGAAAGTCTGACAACTAGTCTTACCCTAAGGGATATCGTGTTACCTGGTAACTAAGTTGTGGAGGTCAGATAGGCTGTCGCTCCATGTAAAACACTGGTACTCAGTTACATTCCGTTAGACTGGCCGACCCCATAGTTGGGAAAAGGCTCAAGCAGATGATTTAGAACTAGAATAGTTAGCATATAATACACTGAAGCTCTATCGTATCGACTAACACTATTACCATGTAGTATCGGGCTAGCCTAGATTCTCCGATGTAATTTTAGCTCCAATCAAAGCTCCATTGTTACATTGTTTATCAATAATAGTATGTAGGTCGGCAAACATGGGAAACCGTATTCTCTTCACTTATGAAGATCGTCTATATTGCCCTCGATACTAATCTGTTATTAATTATTTGAGGATAATATATTAACACAAATTGTATTAGGCCCAATCAGATGTATTTATTTGTAGGTTAATTTCGAACTATACGTGTTAAACCCTTACAACCGGTTGCATCAAAATCACAAAACATGATATCAATAATACGAACACTTTTAATATGTTTTATGTTAAATGACAGTTCTTCGGTTTCACGTATAAGTAACCTGATATTTTTTTGATCCAACCGGCTGTTAATTATTATATTTTGAACTTTATGCTAACCTAAAGTGCCTAGTTTCAAAACCAGGTTTTTTTTATTAACCTATACTGTCCCACTGCTGGGAAAAGGTGTCCTCCATTCTCTTCCATCGGTCTCTATAGCAAGCTTGATGCAGCCAATCATCGAGCAACGCGTCTGAATCCTCCCGTCAGCGCTTCATTGGTTTGCCTCTTATTCTCTTATGCTTTCCATCCTCAGCAAAACCATGATTACGCTAATATAAATTCTGTCTTGACGTCATTCAGACAGGGCAGAAATTGAAATGATGAATTTTAATTTCTGTAACGGGTCTGGGTATTACTATGTATAATATGTATGTATTTAAAAAGTATAAAAGTAGTATATCCGTTAAACTAGCACCCATAACACAAGCATGCATACTTGCATTGCTTGCATATAGAATTGGGGCTAGATGGCGCTGTGTGAAATTGTCCAAAGATATTTATTTATTTATTCTTCCCCTTCAATATTTTGACTCCTCGAGAAGTTCCTTCCTTCGACCAGTTCTTTCTGAAGAAAGCGGCTTCAAGACATTTTGGCGGGGGTTGAAAATGACACTGTCATTTACCAACTTAAAAGCACACAGGTCAAATATATACCTAGGTAATTAAAATAGCCTTAATTCCCCTAACACCTTTAAGGTTCTGACTATGCTATAATATAATAGCATTATAGTATATAGCTCATAGCACAACAATATCGCGCCCCATACCTACATTGTTATAGTCTCGTTCACACTGTACTTTATTATTGGCTATGTATGGTGCGCGATATTGTTGTGCTTTGAGCTATATTCTATATATTATAGCGTAGTCTGAAAGCAGCTTTACCATTAATGATGAGTGGTTTTCATACCATAAACGTATTTACCACAGTTTTTGCCTTTATCGTCAGACCGTGGTTTGAAGCCGTTTGTAGACACGTAAACGATGCTGACTTATCAATGTGACTCCGCGTGACTTTCAATCAATGTTATGAATACCAATAAAAGCGCTACCTATAAGAAAATACATCAGCAATAAAGAAACCGTTTATCCTCGTACCTTAAAAAATCTGTAAGATGAATGGATGTTTCATCATGTCTATAATAAAACTTTTAAGTACCTAAAAACTATTGAATAGATTTGGATGAAACCTGCAACGTAGAAATCATGTTCTGAATTAACATAGGATCGTTTTTGTTTCGGAAGGAGAGGGGCTACTGGCTTAGTAAAAGCCGCACGGGCCCATTGATCAAAATTTAAGCTCCGCTTGGCCCGGTCGCTTCGTAAATGGGTAACCATCGATAAGCCGTTGCTCCCGACTGTCATTTCTAGATGTTTGATAATCGTTACGGGTAGTTAGAAGTAGCAGCCAAAACGTCAAACAACTGGTCTTACCAAGGGGTATCGTGTCACCCGATAACTGGGTTATGTAGTCGCTTCATATGAAGCACTCATACTTAGCTATATCATGGGCCATACAAAAGGCGAGCGAAATCTGGAAAATGCTAGAATGATTATGACAGGACTTTTATTTAACTTGTGTCATTGTTCGCAGGGTTCTCCGTGGCAGTTCAAGTACCCCGGTAAGGTGAACAAGTTCTCGTGCAAGAACAAATTGAGCACGCAACTACGGCAGAGCGCCGAGGAGTCCATCTCGGAGCCTACACCCGCCGACTTATTTCAAGTGAGTCTACAATAATAGCTCATGGTTTTTTTTGGATGGGAGATCATCAAATGACTGCCGCCGTGGGTGCAGCGGGAGGGATTGTCAGACTCTTATTGACTAAAACCCATACATGTTCCTTCTTCAGCTCTTTGTATTCCGGGAGCGCGGCAACTCTTTCGAACATCCCGCAGCCCCGGCTATAGCTCATGCTAAAAATTATGAGTGTAACTACTCTAGTACAACATTTTAACGCATTCATCAAATGTGTAACCATTTCCGATACAGGAAAGCAGAAAGCAACCATTTCTGATATATAAAGGAAGGCGGAAAGGAATTGTCCTTCTTGAAATATCTTTTTACATCGTTCACGATTAGGTATATCCCCAGTCTTATAAACACTGTACTGCATATAATTTATAAAATTTTAAAAGAAACCTATCTCTTACATTTTCAAGGTTTGCAAACATCTTTTTTCCGCAACAAATATGCTTAACATTTTCCTGAGTCCATCTAGTCTTCCGTCCTTTTTATGAGGAAAAGTACATAAGAAAACCTATCATGTATTTTTCTCAGATAATAATTTGTGTAAAATTATATCGTCGCTTAACTGCAGGTAAAGTTTGCTTAAAACCCACGAAAGCAGCTAATATTGATTGTATCTCTCTTTCTTCCACAGCCAAACCAAAACCTAGAATCTCACAACTTCGTAAGTGGTATGAAAGTCGAAGCCCTAAGTCCGCAAGACATGCGGACCGTCCGCCCCGCCACCGTTACCAAAGTGTTCAACAATTTACACTTCCTTGTAGTCATAGACGACCACGCCGACGACTATGAGGACTCCAAGATGGCCTGGCTCTGTGACTCCATGCACCCATACATATACCCCATAGGATGGGCACAGAAAAATGGCTTAACCTTCAAAAATCCCAAGATATGGAAAGAAGGACCTTTTGATTGGGATGAGTATCTAACAATGACGTCATCAGTACCGGCCCCAGATTACTGCTTCGGGAACAAAACGCCGCTACAAGGCATAGAAGTCAATATGAAATTAGAGGCCGTTAATCCACAGAACCATGAAGAAATACATGTGGCGAACATTGATAGTATTGTTGAACACATGCTGTGTGTGGAACTGTTACCCATAGGAGAGAAGTATTGGTTCGCTCAAGACAGTGACTTGCTATTCCCTGTCGGGTGGTGCGATAGCAACGATTACGCTTTACACATTCCTGATACAACTATAGAAAAGGAACAACCCAAGCCGGTTGAGGAGAAGCCGGTCAAAGAAGACATGAAGTGTTCAGACGAATGGTGCGATAGGATTTTCTTTAACTATAAGTGTTATGCGGGACCATCGATAAGTAGGAACAAATTGTCTCAGCTGCCGAAGCACGTGGGTCCCGGACCACTGTCCCTGGTGCTGAAAGAGGTGCTCAATAAGATAATCTCCGCGTCGTACAAGCCTGCCAAGCTGCTTAAAGATTGGGAGACTGAAGGGCCCCCAGAAGAAGGCATGAGGCTTGAAATGTTGAGGGCAAAGTGAGTATCAGCCATTTATATTTATCACTACATAGTATAAAACAAAGTCCTTTCCCGTTGTCTGTCCCTATGTATGCTTAGATATTTTAAACTACGCAACAGATTTTGATGCGGTTTTTTTAATAGATAGAGTGATTGAAGAGGAAGGTTTTAGTATATATATAATAAATAAATAAAGTAACTCCATATTTTTGGTGCAACCAGCTGATAATTTAATTCCTGGTTTCCAGGCTGAAGTCGAGCACGTACCACGCGTACGTGCCGGTGGCGGTGTCGGCGGCGCAGGTGGCGGCGTTCTGCCGCGGCGTGTGCGTCAAGCTGCAGGCGTGCCCGTGCCTGTTCGGGCCCGACGACCTCAGCGACCACTGCCCCAACGACTGCCAGCGCGTCGACAAGTCCACCTTCCGTAAGCTATGCAAATACCTACTTACCACCCATTTTTGTTTTTGAAAAGACTTTGCTACATACTGGGATTCTTTAGGAATTTGTTATGTATCGTGGGTGCGTTTACAAACATACATTACAAAAGCACAAACATCCAAAGCCGGGTCAATTTTAGTTGTTGAACTCGCGGCACGCAGCGTAGCAGCCGACTGCTCAGCCACTACGCCAAACGTGCCGTCTTCTTTTTTGGGACAAGCCCGCCACACAATCGGTTCAATAACCATTCGATTCGTAATCGGACCTAAATTCAAATTCTTTTTCTTGAAATTCTAATTCTTCTAATTCATTTGACTTCAAAAAGGAGGAGGTTCTCAATTCGATTGCTGTTTTTTTTAATGTATGTACACCGATTACGCTGAGATTTATTTGATGTGGAACAGTTGCCATTTGGTCCAATAAAAAATTAAGATCGTTTTTTTTTACTTATTTGATTAATATTAACATACCAAACTAACAATTACAGATCATAACACCGAACGCCGCGGAAGGCCAAAAGGCAGCGTCAATGGTCGAAGGAAAAAGAAAAAGGCAGCTCCAGAGAAGAAAGAGAAGGAGCAGCAACCCTCCCAGGAGACGGAGAGCAATAAGGACGTGGAGTCCGTGGAGAGCGAGCACAGCGCCGGCTCCACGCCGCCCTCCGAGCCCGGCACGCGGCCCAACTCGCCCGACAGCGACTGCAAGCGCAGCCAGCGCCGCAAGCGGGACGCCAAGCACAACTACCCCAAACTAGAAATGAAAACTCGAGGGGCCAAACTCCCCAACTTCGCGCTCCAGATGAAGGAGGCGCACTGGAACAAGAAAGACGTACAAACAATATACAACAATACATGCGTCAAGAAACAGAACTCGCAAGACAGCGACACAGAGAACGAGACCAACGAGAGCAGTTCAAATTCGAGAGATGCCAAAAATATTTCCGACGTGTCGGACTCGGAGGAACCAGAACTGAAAAAGTTGAAATTCAACACTTACGATCCTCTGCCGTCCGATAACAAAATGTTCGAGAAAGATATGGCAATGTCCTGGATGAAAGGGAAATTAAAACTCTCGCCAAACCCATTAGATTGGTCCGTCGATGACGTATACGCCTACCTGAGCAGCACTGACGACTGCAAACTTATTGCGGAGAAGATGAAGCAGGAGGAAATAGACGGCCAAGCCTTCGTCATGCTAGATCTGCCCGTCATCAGGGAATTTTTGCACATGAAGAAGGAATTTGCGCTACAACTTAGTAAACATATAGCTATGATGAGGTGGTATATAATCAATTTTGAAGAATGCGGAGAGTCGTGATTTTGTTCCTTGTTCTATTCTTTGTCTAGTCCACAATAAAGTATTTGTTGAATAATAAAATCACGCGTTTATATTATCAAAAAATTTATAACAATTACGTCAAGACGTTTTACGGAATTTCCTGCACAAAAAGTTACAAAGTTTAGATATAAATGATTTATCATTTTCGCGGTCATGGGTAAAGTCCTCGTTGAGATGTATATTTTTCTTCGCGTAAGAAACCTTCACAGGTATTTCTCTATCGGGCACGTTAGAATCCTGTTGTTGCTCAACGTACTTTTTTAACTCCATCTTCTTAGCAGCCAGCCTCTCCATGTTCTCTGCAGACGCAACGTGTTTGCCTTCATTCGGTTTTTTAACCGGCTCTTTTATGTTGATTTCTGATAGCAGATTACGCTCATTCATCTTTATTTGCACGCATGGATTTCCGCTAAGGAGATAAATGTTAAAGATCTCTTCCTTGTTAGAGGGACTTTTTACTTTTGACGAATTGTCGTCCAAAGTTGAATCTGTTAGATAATGATCATTTTTATAAGCTTCTATTACCGAATGCAGATTTTCGGCAGTTGAAGTAGTATTTGTCTCAAAGCTCGAATCGTCGTCAAAGTTGCTAATATTGGTTTCTTTGTCTTTGAATGACATGGTCGCGAAATCATTCGATTTCTTGCTATCATTAGATTTCTTGCTGTCATTCGAAGTTAAAGTATCCGAAGACATGATGTGCTGTATCATATCTTTAATGAACTCTTCCATATCAGCAACAGCATCCTCTTTATTTTTTGCAAGAATCTCATTAAATCTCTTTTTATAAAGTTCAAAGTCGCGCATGCTGGCATAGAAATTATCAAATATCTCTTGAACAGTCGTTCTGAAAAATTTTATATTTGACTCCAAACTAGTGATCGAGTTATCGTCAGTTTGCAGTTCTTGTGACATGTTCTTAAATATTTTCATCTCTAATTTATCGAGTTCCGAATTAGTTAAAGATCCTTTGTCTCCTATAGTTGGAACATCTACACAATTGGAGTCTTTAACGGGTACTTCATCATGTTCATATTTCTTGTAGTATTCACCAAGGCTTCTAAAGGAGTTGTGTGCATGAATGTCTCGTTTTTTAGAACTGTTCGGCGGAGCATAGTCTTTTTGGAGGACGACATTAACCTCTGATTTACAGAAGTTGTCAGAGTGCCCTGAATTTCTGGGCGCTTGCGATATGTAGAAGCTATGCCTAGCTCTTAGGGTATGGTTAGGTTGGTCACCTGTAATAGAAGAAAATTATTTCATGTAAAATGATAATAAAAGGCCACAAACATCAAAAAAATCAGGTAAATAAACATACTATCTAGAAAGATCACAAAACTAAAAGAAAAGTGTCAGGAACAAGCATACTCGAGGGGGACATAGGGGGCGCCACATGTTATACTGATTTCGTGGGTTCTCGCTTGATCTGATTGCAACCAAAGGCCGAAACATGTATGTCTTATTGTTTAACGTTGAAGTACCACCAACAGAGCCACGAGCTGTGAGTAAAAACCTTTGTAATCTTCAGTCGTATGTATCACGTTCACACACAGTGTCAGTAGTCACATTTTGTGAGAGCTTTATTCCTATGCCTAAATCCTTTCTTCGTACGCCCAGATAAATTACCAAATTAAGTAATTTAATGAAATAAATAAACATACCCATGCTTATCAAGTTCTGGAAATTATGAGATTAGGAAAATAGTACGCGAAGAGAGAATATTGTTTAAACTACACTTCATAGATTTTATATCTGTAATAGGAACAAAATAAATAAATATGACTATAATTTTTGGAAATTTCTGAAATTAAATGCACATGATTACATACAACGTCAGATTTTATTCAAAACGCAATGTCTGCGCAGTGTTTTATTCTCTTTGATACGGTTATCAAGTGAGAAGAAAAAAATTAAGTGCTCCTTATTCAAATTTCATGGATTAAAGCGATTAAAGTATCGGTTCCTCATTTCTTACTTCGTTCCATGCCCATTCCACTTTTTGGGACAATTTACATTGGATACTCATCAATTTAGATTCTTATCTTAGGAAAAGAAATATTGATAATATCATCAATACGAAATATATTCAATACCAAAACAATACATATCATTCATGATTTTTTTTTTTTTTGTAGCTTAAAAACATAAAACGGTTGCCCGCTTCGAGAGTCAACCTTGACAAAAAAACATTTGAATTGAACGTGAATCATTTCTAAACGTTAAAAGAAACTTCCTTCGTCTATGATCACAAAAGAAGGAAGAGATATAGTTTGACAACAAGTGTAAAAGAGACAGCAAATAAAACGGCATTGGACATGCACATGGAACAGAAAGCTTGTCTATGCCAAGCCAGTCATTGAACCGTCAATTGCTGAACGAACGAACGACAGCGAATCTCAGAGGCCCCGCCTTTAAATCCGTAATTTTATTATTTCAGTTGGTTTTCGCGATGATATTATTATAAAAACGAGCATTTAGGTAATAATTTTCTCTAGTTTAAATACTTAAACGTATTCTGTGTTAGGACATAACGAGTTAGCATAAACGGAATGCAATTATTGATTTACCGTGTAAGGCAACAAATAGTGAGATTGTGCGGGTTTTCTAGCGTTACCCTGTTGTGAAACCGTGTAAATAATAAGGGCTACGGGAATTGCGGTACTTTTTAAGTTTGCGTAACAAGTTTTTGTGTCATAAGAGGGCGACAATTTAGTGTATTTTGTTGTTGCTATTTTTAGTGGGTGTTGTCATTGTGGTACAAGCTTTATTCGGATTAGGTCATCGAGTGCGGTGAACATGTGTACCGGAGAAATGTGTTTAAATAAGTTTTAAAGTGGTTTATTCTATTTCTTGTTAGATACACGAGGACTACGAAGTAGGAGACCTGTAAAAATGGGTACAACAAGAATACTTTATTTCATCGCGTTAATATCATGTTCGGCGGCATTATGTGAGTATTATTTACATTTTTATTTATGTTTATTACGCTTTTTGTTAGGGTATGTTAGGTCTTTCGTATTCTTGGTCTTAATTCATTCAACTTTTTCTTATTTTCACTGTTCCACGAGGTTTAATTCAAGTAATGAGACTGATGTGTACAACTAACTCTCTCTTCTAACTGTCGGTCGTAATTGTTGCCTTCCTGCTTGCATTTAACAATACGATATAATAAATAGAAAATTACTTTACAAGTTAGGTACCTTTCATATATTTTTTATTTCTAGCAGACAAAATTCACTTTGTAAAATCTGTAATTAATTGCCAAATGTTGATTAAAATCTGTATTAAATAACCAATTTTTGTCAACTACAATGAAAGAAACCCTAATCTACAGGAAGTTTCTCATTCTTATACTATAATACAATAACTTGTATTAAATTTTTAAATTAATCGGTCTCAAAATACTTAAATTATGACATAAATGGTATCATTACTCATAGGTATTGTATCATATCTTAATTTAGTAGTCCACAAGCCAGATTTGTAATTGACAACATTGTTTTGTCCTTGCTCATGCCGTGATCAAGATTTTTGATGTCATAGATTGAATTTAGCTCTGTTGGGGCTACCCACCATTCATCCATTCATTTAAGATAAAATAGATAAGCTATTTTTTAAATGTAATGTTTTTTAAATAATTACTTGTGTATCCATACTAATGTATAATTTATCTAATCCTGTTTACCTGGCTAGTATTAAGAAAGTTAAATCTTGTTTCCAATGTAGTCATAGTAATCAATTAAAAAAAAAGATTATTTTTGTCTTTGTGCTCAACAATCATCATCATATTTAACTGATATTCAGTCCACAGCTTGGAAGGTTTATCTTAAATCCAGTCTTGCTCGTGAAAATGTATTTTATAGGATCAGAAACAGAAAATATCTATGAAGTAGCTAAAACTGAAATCTTTCGATGAGTGATTGAAGTCCTATTGTTACATTATTTATTTATTTTAGCATTTATGTAAAAACATTCAAAAAGCAAACAATTTTTTTATTTAAAAACCAACAAAAAATATTTTCAATTTTTTATACACTACTAACAAATTTCCCATTATTGTATTGTGTGGGACCTTCTATTTGAGATATATTAATTACTAGGTAAATATCCATTTTAATTTAAAAATATTTAAGAATATTCATTAAAAATAACAGGATTTTTTTAAACTCAAATGACTTAAGCAACAAACTTCAAAGTTTTAAAATTATCTACACAGTTTAAGTCACCTTGGCAGTGTTGAATTTTCCTCTGTCTAGACATCTATAACTACAAACATACAACACAAAGAATACATGTTATTGTATGCAAAGGTAGTATTTGCATAATTTTTCATTTTGTATGTTGTTGTCACATTGTTTGTTCACATTAGTATTGGCAGTCGGAGTATAGGGCCTATATCAAAGATTGGCAGGCAGTGTGTAGGGCTCTGATTGGAGCAGAGACTAGTGCCAACTAGATCATATCGCAACCTGCATGCCTTTTTTTTTTTTTTTTTTTTTTTTTTCGGATGGGAAATCATCAAATGACCCCTCCCGCCGTGGGTGGGGCGGGTGGGAGTGTCAGACTCTTACTGACTAAAACCCATCCATGTTCCTTCCTCAGCCCTTTGTATTCCGGGGGCGCGGTATCTCTTTCGAACGTCCCGCAGCCCCGGCAGGCTATGGCCCTGGGGGTGGGCCCCGTCAACGATGCTGACGTCTCTTTGAGGCGCGCGTGGAACACGAACGCGCCGTCGACGCGGGTCTGGTCCTTGCCGGACGACGAGCCACCCATAGCTCACCGTCCGCAGCCCCGCGCCTACGGTGGCCGGGAGTCGTCTCGCGGCTCCCGACGCCCGTGGCGTCTCCTGCGGCGGCTGGGGCGTGAGGTCTGTCGCTCCCTCACGCGTTCCGCCGCCTCCTTCTCCAGCATTACAGCTTCGCAGAAAGAGGCGACGGCTCCCCATCCCGTCTCGCTCCGGACCATGGCCTGAACCAGGGCCGGACGCGAGAGGTCGCCGCCGCCGATCGCCCCTACAAGGACACGGCGGTGCTCCGCCCAAGCGGGGCAAACCCCCACCGTATGCTCCACCGTGTCCTCCGGGCGATCTACGCAATGGTGACACCCGGGCGCCACCTCCCGCCCGATTTTGTGCAGGAACCTCCCGAAGCAACCGTGCCCGGTGAGGACCTGCGTCAGGCGGTAGGTAAGGACGCCGTGGCGTCTCCCTAGCCACTCCTCAAAGAGGGGACTTACCGCCGCGATTGCGGCGTGCCCTGCGCTGGGTTGCAGCAGTCGCTCTTTCCACTCCGCCATGAGATCACGCCGGAGCTCCGTCCGCCAAGCCGCGATTTGCCGCGGCAGCGGAGGTTCGCCCCAGCGTTGGGCCGTCGCGCGCCACTCGTGCAGGCGCGCGAGGACCACCGCCTCCAGATCCCACGGCGGCAATCCGGCAAGGAGGCCCGCCGCCTCGCGGGAGATCGTGCGATAACCCCGGATCAGCCTAATGGCCATCGCCCTCTGGGGCGGGTTCAGGTACCGGGCACCTCGGCGTCCCACTGAGCCCGCCCACACCGGGGCCCCATAAAGGGCCATGGATCGCACGACCCCCGCGTAGAGCCTCCGGCAGGAGGCGTTTGGACCCCCCAGATTGGGCAGGAGCCGCTTGAAGGCGGCCCCGGCTCTCTCCAGTTTGGGAGCCAAACGTCGGAAGTGCTCCGCGAAGTTCCACCGGCTGTCGAGGACAAGTCCCAGGTACTTCATCGTCGACTCGACGCCGATGTGAACCCCTCCCACCATGAGCTGGAATCCCGCGGGTGGCTTATTCCGAGGACCATGAAACCACATGGCCTCGGACTTGTGCAAAGCCACCTCGAGACCCAGCCGCCGGATCCTATCGATGACCGCTGAAACCCCGCGCGTCATCGCGTCGGCCGCCAATTGATACGACCCCCCCTGCGCCAGGACAAGCGTGTCGTCAGCGTAACACACCACGCTGACGCCTCTGGGGAGGTCGGCTCGCAGCACCCAGTCGTAGCCGATGTTCCACAGGAGCGGCCCCAGGACCGATCCCTGTGGAACACCGCACAACATCTCTCGCCTTCTCCATTCCCCGTCGTGACCGGGGTAAATGACGGCTCTGTCCGTCAGGTAGTCCCCGACCACGCGACGGAGGTAGGTCGGCACCCGGTGATACCGGAGTGCCTCCCCAATGCTGCCCCAGGGTAGGGTGTTGAACGCATTGGCGATGTCCAGAGACACCGCCAAAACAACCCCACCGTGGGACACCGCATCTCCCGTCGCGAGGGCCTCCACGCGCATGATGGCGTCCACCGTCGAGCGCCCCTTGCGGAAACCGAACTGATTGTCCGCAAGATCCGGCCCAACTCCCACCAGGTGCCCGACGAGGCGGTCTGCAATAACTCTCTCGAAGAGCTTGCCCACCTCGTCGAGCAGCACGATGGGCCGGTATGCGGACGGAGAGTCCGCAGGGCGCCCCGGCTTCCGAATTAAGACCAGTTTCCCCGCCTTCCAACGAAGCGGGAACTGGCCCCTCTCCAAACATGCGCTCAGGAAGCCCCTCAGTCGGGGCCCGAGAGCCACTGAGGCCAGGACCCAGGCTTTTCCTGGTAAGCCGTCGGGCCCTGGGGCGGTGTTTTTGGCCTTCAGCCTATCCACCGCCGCTCTCAGGTCCACCTCGGTCACCTCGGGGACGCCGTCGTCGTCATCGTGGTCCGCTTCCGGCACCGCAAGCGGCGGAGCCATGGGTGGAGGAGTGTGTTCCCCTCGCGAAGGGAACAGAGCGCTCACCACACCCTCCAACAGCTGGGGCCGGAGACTCTGGGTAAGCGGGGGGCCCCTGGTGCGGAGTTTATCCCGCACCATCAAGTATGGACGCCCCCACGGATCTCCGTCCAGAGCCTCCAGCATCTCCTTGCGGGCTAAATCTTTGGCCCGCAGGATCGCCTCCTGGAGGGCGGTCTTCGCTGCTCTGTATCCCTCGTACAGCTCCGCTTCGATAGCTTCCGCATCCGAGGGTCGGATGCGGAGCCTGCGATGCCTGGCGTACCGGTGGCGCGCGGCGACGCACGCTTCGCGCAGGGACTGCAGATCCCGCGACCACCAGTACACCTGACGCCGGGCGCTTCCCAACCGGACTCGGGGCATTGCCATGTCGCACACCTCGGACATGGCCTCCCGGAACCACTCCGCCTCGTCATTGACGTCGGCAGGCCTGTCCGATGATGTCACCCAGGCCTGCACGATCGAGGCTTCCAGGAGAAGCTCCCGGTCCAGCTGCTTCAGCGCCCACCGCGGACCACTCGGGGCCTGTCGGACCGGCGCGCTTGAGGTCTGGGCGGAGACGTCGAACCGGATATACCGGTGGTCGGAGTAGGTCTCCACCCCCTCCACAACGCGCCAGTCAAAAACACGCGGCGACAGAGCGGGGCTGGCGAACGAAATGTCCACCACAGACTCGCCCCGCATCCGCACGCACGTGGGGACAGAACCCCGATTTAGGACGACCAGGCCTGTCTCCAGAGCCCAGTCCTCCACCATCCTGCCCCGCGCGTTCGTGCAACGGGAACCCCAAGCCAGATTCCAGGCATTGAAGTCCCCGAGCACTAGCACGGGCAAGGAACGGTATCCGACGACGACGACACTCAACTCCCTGAGGGAGTTGTGGAGCTCGGCGAGAGTTCGGTTCGGGGAGAAGTAGACCCCTACTACGACGATGTCCCCGAACCGTGCTGCTACGCACCCCTGTCCCTGTTTGACCCCCTCAAGGGACGGGGTACCGGCGGCGGCCGACGCGATAATGGTCACCGAGCCGCTAAGGTCCTGCACCCAGTCATCCCGGGGCAGGACAAAGTACGGCTCGGAGACCACGGCGACATTGATCGACCACTGCGCCATGCTCTGGAGCAACAGATCCTGAGCTCTGGCGCAGTGGTTGATGTTCGCCTGGAGGAGGCGTAATGGGGCCGTTATTGGCACTCCATTACAGCCCCTTCCTGAGCCCTCCGTGAGGGCCCCGCCACTGCGGCCGGCGGCTGCGCAGCGGCGGGTATGACGGCAGCGGCGGCGACAGAAGCGGCGGCGGCGACAGTGGCAGCGGCGGTGGCGGAAGGCCTCCCCTTACTCCTGGCGGGTGGGGCGCAGGCCTTGCTCCCCGCCCGGTGGTCGGCCGGCTTGCCAGCAGCCGCACATGCAATGCAGTGCGGCGTGGCATCACAAGAGCCGGCCTTGTGGCCGGGCTGACCGCAGCGGAAACACAATCCGCTGCGGTCCACCTCCGAGGTGCACCGCACTCCCACGTGGTGACCCACGTGGCACCGGAAACACCTCAAAGGTCTGGGCTCCAGTAGCTTGACCTGCGCCGATACCCAACCCACCAGGAGCCTTCGTCCCTCCACAATCTTTTTGGCCGCCGTCACGGGGCAGCTAACCGTTATGGTTCGCATCCCCGTAAAATCAGGACGCAGGGAGCCTGCCCTCACCGCCTCAGCAGGGCACCCTCCCATCCTGACGACGGCGGCCACAACCTCCGCCTCCGTAGTTGAGTCGTCCAGGCCCAGTATGCGCATATCTACGCATTTGGTGGGCCTGGACACTCGGGCCTCGTCAGCATTTATGCATGCCCTTATCTTTTCGGCCAGAGCATCAGCGGTCGGGCCACTCGCCGCTCCGGGGACCTCCAGCATGCGGGCCCCAGTTGCCGTCACTCTGAGGCGGAGGCCCTCAGCGATGCCGAGCTCGCTGAGGTTAACTGCCTCCCTCGCCTTGGAGAGCACGTCGCGGTAGGTCACGCCCCTCTGGACCGCCTCCGGCTGTAGTGTTAGAACCACTGCTGCGGTCTTTGGGGCGCGGAGCCTATCCGCGACGGCCCTCTCTCTGCGGCGCCGTCTCTGCGCCTTTTTTCGGGTCGCTCTGGCTGCCTTGGCCTTGGCTTTCTTTTCCCCGGCCACTTGCCAAACGGCATCGGCCGCGGGGGGATTTGAAGGTGCAGGAGTCAGCGACGGCCGTCGCACCGCCGGCGCTGGGGCCCTCGCGGGCTGTGCGGCCGCCTTGCTCTTCTTTGCCGCCGTCGGCTTCACTGCGGCTGGCTTCACGGGGGCCGGCTTTGCCGGGGCCGTTTTGGGCTGACCCGACGGCCCGGGTCCAGTGGCAGCCGCAGCGGTCGCATAGGAGGTCATCTTGGGCCCTGAGGCGTGCGTCCTGCTTCCCGCTAGCGGGGGGCGCAGGACGATGCCCTCCAGGACGGAGAACCGCGCCTGGAAGGCAGTCAGCTCCTGCCGCACCAGACTGAGAATCTGGCTCTCCGCGGCAGTGGGCTGACTCTGTCCCTGCGTGCGCCCCCCTTGCGGCGCCTCCCGGGGAGCGGTTCGGAGCTTGGCCAGTTCCGCACGAAGCTCCCCATTCTCCTTCTGGAGAAGCTCCGTGGCAGCCGCAAGACGGGTGACCTCCGCCCGCAAACCAGCCACCTCCTCCTGCGAAGACCCCGCAAGATGCGCTTGCGCCGCCGCCATTATGGAGGCCGTCGCCGCGCCCATGGCCTTGAGTTTGGAGGCCTTCTTGGTCTTCAAGGCCACCTCCTTGAGCGCGGCCGACACGGCCTCCCCAAACCTGGCCTTGTCCTCGCTAGCAGGGTCCGGCTCACCACCGGATGACTCCAAGCCGACCGTCCCCCCGGGATGCCGCCCCTCCTCGGCGAGTCTTTTGGCCCGCTCCGCGGCCTCCTTGGCGGTGAGCACACGCCCACCGCCTCTGGTCTGACCCTTACCCCGCCTGCTGGTGGGGATTTTGCGGGCCGATGCCAGTCCTCCTTCGGAAGACGACCCACGGTCGTCCTCCGGTCTGGGCCGCTTGCGGAAGAACTTGCCGTTCTCCGCAGCAGCCCCCTCTCCCACACGCCGGGAGTCCTCAGAGCTCCCCCCGCTTTCGTCTCCGGACGCGATGTCGGATTCCGACTCCGCATCCCACTCCTCCTTCTCCCTCATCTCGTCTAAGAGTTTTTTTGTTACATTTGCCATATAAATCCCACGAGTACTTTTCAATCTGTACCTGCTCAAAAATAGTGGTTCGCACTAACGACTAGAAGCTACCCATCAGCCAAGCATTCAACCTCCCTCACGGTGCGCCGCCGCTTGGAGGTTTGGGGAATTTTTTATAGAGGTTATCTTCCTCGCGGTCCGGGCGGTTAAGCCAAGACCCTCGACCCCCGTCGACCGTCAGAGACATGACCTTGACGATCTCCAGGGCTACGAGATTTGTAGCGGTGGCAAAATGTGCCTACCCGGTGGCAGGTTAGTGCACACCGAGCCCGCTCTTCCTCCATCGCCATGATCCCTCTGCTATTCAGAGGGACACGCGAGGAGTGATCCGCCGTTCTCCTTCCTCCTTCCTCCTAACCGTGGCCGCCCCTGGGCCCCCCCAAACAGGATATTGGCATACGGGCACCGAGACCACTCGGGAAAACAATCCCGATGGGGAGTCGTCGCCCGTACCCCGGGGTGCACCGTCCCGGAAAACTGGTCTTCCCCCCGGACGTGTCCATAAGGGAACTCCAGTTCCCGGACACACGTGAAGGTTTCCTGCCCCAGCACCCCGCAACCTGCATGCCTTCTCTCTCACCAATTGACAAATACATTCTTAAAATGTTTAGCCTCTGAGATACCATTATTTTTGCAGGTATATATATTTTTAACATGGCCCTCTTAAGTACTTTAGTTGGGACATGACAAAAATGTTATTTGGCAGTAAATAAAATACAGCCTTGTATTCATTTTTATAAAAAAAGTATGAGATCATATTGACTGAGTAGTAGGAGTAAAGTGGTACTGAAACACTGACCTAACCCAATGCCATCATAAATTCCTTGACATTTAGGATCAACTGACATAAGTATCATTATGTTTTATTTAAACAAATGAATGGTTACTTATATGTGAAACGAAAGTACTGTCATTCAAGATCTGTCAAAATGGAGGATAAAAAATTGAATAATTTTGCTATGATTTTATGTTATTCGTCTTAATAATTATGATATATGTTTCCTTAATTGTTATATAATCAATGTATTGATATCATAAAAAAAATTAAAAGTATGCCAGTTATTGATATCATGTTTTGTGATATTCGTAAAAGTATAAAGTAAAATTTAGTGTAACTGGTTGTAAAGGAACAAGTTTCAATTAATATGTGTGTATCTTATAGACTACATAATAGTAATAAAAAAAACGATAAATTTACGATATGTGTGTATAATCAGTCTCTGTGTGTTATCTACACTAATATTATAAAGAGGAAAACTTTGTTTGTTTGTTTGTTTGTAATGAATAGGCGCAAAAACTACTGGGCCGATTTTAAAAATTCTTTCACCATTTGAAAGCTACATTATCCACGAGTAACATAGGTTAAATTTTATTTGGAAAAAATAGGGTTTCGTAAGATATTTGGGTTTTTCGGACACAAGGTGTAAGAAATCAACCAGAAAAGTTACTTTTTTTGCGAACCCTACTAATCTCAAGAACTACTGGTCCGATTTGAAATTTCTTTCAGTGTTAGATAGCCCATTTATTGAAGAAGGCTATAGGCCTATATAGGAAGGTATATTTAATTTCATCACGCTAAAACCAATAGGAGCGGAGCACCACTATTCCACGCGGACGAAGTCGCGGGCAGAAGCTAGTATACAATATAGTAATGTTATTTCTGAGGCATGGTAAAAGTATAAAAATTGTAACTATAATTCTTATCAATTGCCTACTTTAATAATAAGACTTAGAGCCAATTAAAGTTATTTTCAATAGTTTGATAATAACTTTTATATAAAAGTTATCTAACTATTGAAAAACCAGAGTAAATAAAAAGAATTAGAAAAACAAAGGTTCAAACAGTCATTTTGAGATAAAAATGTCAGAGGTCACTATCAGATAAATTGGTGGCATTAGGTAATCTACAGTTTAAAGACAACATGTTTCTTGTATATTTTGAATCTCTCTACGAATAAAAACAATTATTTTCGATTTATACAGAAAACAGCAAAAAACAGATGACATTACACTAAAAATAATCATCTCTTCATAATGAACACGTCATAAGATTACCATTTGTTTTCAGTGACGTCACCGCCGAAGATCGTCAAGCAACCGACACAAGAGGAGATTCTGTTCCAAGTCGCGCAGCCGGGCGAGGTGGACAAGCCGTTCATCATAGAATGCGAGGCTGAAGGCGAACCGGCTCCTAAGTACGTCACACCTTGTTTTATTAGCCTACTTATGACTTAAGTTTATATTTTCTGATAGCTGTTTCATTCGCATCCTGAAGAAAATGCTTTACCCACCTGGATAAGAACTATCCTAAATTCTTCCCCAGGTTTCAATCTATGGACATAACAAGTTTCGTCTAAATCGGTTCAGCCGTTTTGCCGTGAAAGCGTAACAGACAGTTACTTTCGAATTTTTAATATGAGGAAGGGTATGATCACATAGTAGCTGTATCTATGTATATTGCAGTTCGTGTGTCACGAACATCGAAGTGCTATTTTGGTTCGCAATAAGAGGAACAGTGTTATTAATTATTCGTCATTGTTTAATACTGAGAAATGCCATCACATTTTTGTAGTAACATAAACTTCTATATAATTGGCGCCAAGTCAGGAAGTTACTTGAACTCAGTAAGACGTCAGATTACAAACTTGTCTTTGCAAAAAAGGGTGCTTTAGTGTATTGTATTTGCGATGTATCTATCAGCTGACTCCGTGGTATTCTGGATTCGAGGAGATTTACGTAATACACTCAGTCCTATATACTCAATCCAATCGACACAATCCATGTATGTATGTATATTCTCCGACCTGTTTTGCGTTGACTAAGGCCTCTTTTTTAGACGATCCTAAAACTAATATTATAAGGATTGTGGGGATGTATATATGTATGTTACTCTTTTACGCATAAAACTACCAAATGGATTTGGATGAAAGGAGATCATTTTTTATGGGCCTTTTCTGAAAATAGTTCGAAAGAAGTTCGGCCAATGAAAAAAAAAAATATGTATCGTTAGAACTAGCCGTTTAGAGTTATAGTTACTATGGCACAAAAGTTGTGGGGTTGTCCTGAGCCAAGTTATATAGGTTAAATGATCGTCATTATCGGCAGACTTAGAAAAGGCCCAAAAATGTATGGAGCCTGAACGATTTCCTTAGATACACACAAAGGTTATGACCTAGATTCATATAGAATACTTTTGATCTGGGTTCTCGAAGTGGAACCACTTCTCTTCTCTGGATGCTGAAGAAACCATGGGAAAGAGCTATTATTAAAAAAAAGGTTCCTTCCTGACTTCCTTCTTCGACCTAAAACTTCACCTAGTAGAAGACACACAAACAATACCAAACATCTTTATTATGATATCTATTTAAATATATTCATCCCCGAAAATACGTCACCACTACAAGTGTTTCAAACCGCCATGCATGTTACGCATACATAATACATTTATCACGTTGTGAATGAAAGATGGCTGCCGGCGTTAAACATTTTTATTAATTCCTCGATGGAAGTGAGCATGCGACCAAAAAAATCATTCTGTTTATAATACCGTGTCGTAGTTAACCTTCTAATTTAGTTAGTAAATAGAGCTAAAATAGAATGTAATGTATGAAGTTTTGTTTCATATCTCAGTCTTTCTTGACGTGTTAAGAAACGAAGGTAGGGTCCTTATCTAATATGGTACAACGGATATTGTGCTGCGGAATAACTAAATTAATAATTTATTTGCGGCTGACCATCGACTTCGCACGTGTTTTGAATTAAAGGTCTAATATACAACTAACATCCAAGGAATTCTGCTCCATGTATCCAGATGTCCTAAGTCATTCACTTTTTGCTACTTTATCGTATCTATTGGAAGTCAATCACCTTGTAATTGTATATATTATCTTCCATCACTTTATTTACCTTCTACCCATGTAATCGACATTTAGCCTCCACGTGCGGCGATACTCAAATATACGTTTGGTACACTCGGGCTGACCAGCTAATATTTTTACAAAGGCACGAGCTATTCTTATGTCAATCATGCAGATACGACAGAAGATGAGACTGCAGTCTTCTGCAGTAAGAATACATTTCTTAAAATAAAAGATGACTAGAAAAACTTCTCTGTATAGTGTTTGTTGAATATATTCCTTGGAAATTATATGGTGTACAATTCACTAAGGTTAGACGACATTAAAAGGACTACGTGTTTAAATACGAATCCCCCTATATAATGCAGTAGTTTCTTTCTGCATGAGTGAAATACACTGACATTTTCATTATGAACTTTACCCTCCCGTGTAGGCTTCACGGCTGGCGAGCAAAACAAATAGGGTTCCTATTCTAAATAAATAAAATGAAAAAACTTGCCAGACTGTTTAGAAAAGTTCGTGAAACAGGGAACACTCCATTTTTTACCATTAGTTTGTCGATCGTACAATGGTCTATTGATAATCAAGTGCTTTGAAGGAGTTCATGGTGATATCGTAAACACATCGGGAAAATAGGGGACGGCTTATAGGACTCGACAAGTGCCTACTGGCCTAGATTTCCCAGGGGACCTCCAGTTTCATTCGAGATAGCATCTGGTGCATATCCTTACCGTGACGCAAGCTTCCTGTATTTCAATCTCATCCGCTGCACTGTGATTGAGTGACAAACAGATTGACTCACGTTTGTATTATTTATATTTGATTTATCATACCGTTTTATGGTCATCACTTCATAGCTAAACTATTTAGCCTTTGGCCTTTGTGATGTTCATTATTATCTGAAACTTGAGGACCGTTTAATGAGTTAAATTTTCTTGGCTTTATTGCTGGATGTGTGCTATATTACCATAGATATACATTTTTAATTTTTGATTGCGTCTAGCAAGCGTTTAGCCAAATTCCTCATCCTTCAAAGTCGCCGTTGTAGGCAATTCTAGGTCTTATTTAAATCTTCTTAATTAATATTGATGGGAATGAAAGTAAAACTAATTAATAATTCTTCGCACGGCATATGTAAATTGAGACACTAGACGCGAAATCCTTTTAAATGCTCAGCAGGGCTTAAATCACTTCCTTGTCTTCAACGCGTTACTTGCGCCCTATTGTGTCCTAAGTTGTAACTAAGCTCTCTAAGGGTGACTGCATCCTTTTAAAAATATGTTTAACACTTTAGTAATGTTAATCCTTATATTATAAAGTCTTAGCAGTAGGGTCCCGATTTTACCCTCTGGGTACGGAACCCTAAAAATTAGTGCAATTTATATCAGTATGTTTAATTATCTCTTATTCGACTATCTACAAAACTTCTAAATCAATTGTAGTTTTTGCTGCTCCGATAATACTATACGCCGATGACCTAGCATTTCTATACGATATATAATCGTACATACTTTGTAGCTCAGTAGATGTTACAATAAATACCGTTCTGTGAAGGTTGGACCTTCACAGAACGCTACATTTTATATCAAATTATCGAGAGAGTTACTTTAAATGTGTAGGTTGGCATGACCTGCGGCAGATAACGGTTTTAAAATAACGATTACAGTGTTCATATCAATTAACTTAACTTACACTTGAAGTAACTTGACCTCGAAAGATATGTCTTAAGGCTGGGTAGTAGGCCAGTTTTAACAAATTGAGGGGGTGAAGCAGGGGAAGTAGCTCCGCCCACTGCGGGGCGCCCCTCTCGCAGTCGTCGTATCGCGAGGCCACTACTGTAGTCACTGCTAGGAATAAGTAACTCAAGATTTTCAATTTTAAAACATGTAAGAATCATGTATAATAAATAACCATAAACATCGTGTTCATGCATAGTAATTTTATTTATAGAGGTAAGTATTAGGTAGTTCCTAATTTTTAAACCAAACCAATTCAAAGGATTGTTATATAAAACAAATCGATTAATTTCGATAATACTGTTACTACCACATTTACATGTAAAAAGTTATTATTTATAAATTATTTCTGACAGGAAATGATCAAGACTAGCTTGTTTTTACTTCTCGATCCCATTCAGGCTTAAATATTAGCCTTTATTAATTTATATCTAGAAAAACTAGCTGACACCAACGGCGCCACCCACGTCTTCTAATTTAAGAGATTTCTATTTATTTTTTTGAAAATTAACGAAGCTTAAGTAATTCCTTACGCTAACAGCTATCTTCCAGTGAAAGTCCCATCGAAATCAGTTAAGCCGATTCACTTCACTTTACATTGAAGATCTGTAAGTAACATACAACTCGACAAATCAACTTTTTCCAAAAAACTGGCCAGTGCATGACATTTTGATAAGTTTTTAGTCAGAAACAATGCTTTCATGTATATACACCATCTAAAATTCAAAAAAGTCATATCTGTCTTTGCTTACTATACCAATTACAGAAATTAAACACGTTTTCGTTTTCCTTTTTTTATCAAACTTAATTCTTTCCTATCCTAAAGACCTATCAAAGTCAACACTGCCTTAAAGGTTTTCGTTGTTTTCGCTTTAAAGTTCAAGTTTTGAGTCTCTGTAAAAATATTACATTGGTTTCGAAACAAAAAGCTGTAATGGAAATGATTTTTCATTCCTGCCATAATGTGTCTATAGATATATGTCAGCATAAGACTATGAATAGTGTTTGCTGACGACAATTCGTGAACTGTACCAAGTTTTTAGAATATTATGTATTCATTTTCGATGGTTCATAGTCGCTCCGTGTCAAACCGTAAAATTGTGCCAAACATGTACTTATCACCCGTAAATCTGTAAACCATCCCTGATTAGTCGGTTTGCAGCAGGTCATTCTGTGTCCAATAGCAAACAAACGATGGGAACAATTAACACTGGAGTCAATTAAAGGAAAATAATAATTATTTGAGATCAAATTTCATAATATATGTTTACATTTTTTTATTAACAATACTAATATACCTACGTTACATGGTAAGAAAATAAAATTCAAAATAAATAATTAGAAAACAAAACAACTATTGATGGTTATATTTGTTTAAAAATGTCTTAACATCAGGTATCCACAATTAGCGCGCAAGGTGTGTTTTGTTACCTTGTAGTTAGTTAGCTTAATACCAATGTTTTATATGGAGCGACTTCCTATATGACTTCCACAACCCAGTTACCGGGTAACACATGTATTATTCTTAGAACGACTGATTGTCAGGCTTTCTGGCTTCTGACTACCTATAGCGACTGTAACAAATGTATAAAGAAAGCACAGTTCTACTATAATTCTATGGATTTCCGTTTTATATCTCCGAAGTTCATGATCAATTTTATAGAACCACCTGACAAAATCAAAAAAGCCCAGTATAATTTAAACGACTTTTTTAGCGATAACAACAGATGGAAGCTGTTAAGTGGATAATATAAAAGTGAACACATTTGTATTGTAAATTCGGTGTATTACATTGTATAATAAATATGACATAATATATAAAGTTAAACTGTAATAGACAGCTGTGTTGCTGGGAAGTTTGTTCATCACTGTTTCTTCTTTGCGGCCATAACACTAGGAAGCAGTGAAGGGTGGGCGTTTTGGGGTGCTGTCATAATGTATTTTGACGTGAAAAAGTGCTAATTGAATTAGCCTAATTTCAATAAACGTTTTTTTTAAGTTTGAGTTTGAGAAAGGCTTTTTCGAAATTCATCCGCTAGAGGAGAAAATAAGGGATGAAAATGTTGTATGGAGCTCAGTCATTTTTTATTTAAAAGAAATGTGGTAATTAGCCTCTAAGTATAAAGTAAAAACAATATTTAATTATTTTTTAGTTTCACTCCTTAGCGTAAAAAGTGTGGTGTATGCAAGCAAACATGCCGCCAGAATTGGAAAAAACTAAACAGCCAAAATTATGTTGTCCACGCGACCGAAGCCGCGGGCGGAAGGCTAGTAATATATATTTATACCAAGCTACCAGGTTGTCGTGTATGACAGCGAAACACAATGAAATACAAAAATAAATTATGAAAATAAATGTATTTTATAAATGAAAGCACACATATACCTGAAGTATGCGGCCATTGTATTTATTTTCCTATTTTTAAGTCTTGGTTACGGCCTCGTTTTACTCTAAAACAGGGGTTTCAAAGCACAATATCGACAACAGCTATCATCATCATGTTTACCATTCACCTGCTATTTACACCCCTTCACAACAGTTAGTTACATTATAGACATTAAAATAGATTCACTTTTACATATGAAATTTTAATTACGTAGGTTTAATTTTTATAAATCAATTTTATATTTATTTTCTGAATGCGAAAGACCAACTGTCATCGGATGACAGAGTGACATAGACCACCCGTCTCTACGGCGGAGCGCCGTCTGGTCGATGAAACAGATTTATGCAAATAGTTCATTCAGAAAAGAGATGCAATACGAAGAATTTTTGAAATGTAATCGACGGCAATTTTTACACGGTTTTTTTCAATTTGCTCGATAAATACACCATATATTTATATAATATTGCAGTTGTACCTTGTTCACGGAATTCCCTTTCTTTTGGTTATAAAAAATGTGATGGTAATCATTGAAAATTTTGAGAACTACGCGACGAAAAATTTTAACGAGAGGTTACTTTAGGATTTTTTTTTTTCAATGTTCTAGACCATTTCTTTAAGATTTTTTTGGGGTTGTACCTGCATCATATACTTAACTATACGTGTTATTTTTTTCTGGCTTGTAACTTGTACCAACGTCTCAATCTAGGCGACGAAAAATTGCCTATTTTATAGCTTTTTTCGCAAAGGAGCGCCTTAACTTTTTTTCTATGATTGTCCAAGCAATGTTTCGGATTACATCATGGAAATTTTGATCGAATGTATTTTGTTTTTCGTATGAGCAGAAAAAATCTTAGATTTATAATTATAAATCTTTATTTTTTCTTTTCTAGTGTAAATTTTATAGGACAGTATTCTTGTAATATTTATCCTAAATTGGCATTGTAAATAAAGTTGATCTAAACGAAAAAAGGAAAAAAAAAATGTGACTATTTTTTATGTAGGCATTGTAAGTAATGCATTCAATAACCTAGAATGTATATTATTATCAGCAATTGCATGCCAAACAAACAGTAATTATAATTAGTAAATGGCTGTCTATAAAAAAGCTTGTACCTAGTTACCTACTGATAGATCCTTTGTTAACGAACATGAGCAATTACCATACAATATTATAATTGAATCCATTTAATATTAAATGACTGACTAACAAACAAAAATCGCAATAAACAGGGCCCATTCATCGAAGTATTAGATAAATTAGTAGTAAATAAATGCGGGACCATGAATAATTTATGGCGTGAGTCAGCCTCGGTTCGAATGCAGTCATCTCGAGGCAAGAGGCGACGATACAGTCGGAAATATTATGTCATGTATGAATAACGCTGTTTATTTGCTAAAAATAATAATATGACGGTTAAAAACCAGTTTTTCTCTTTTCGTAAAGTTGCTGTTGATCTCATTGCCCTAGAACTTTTGAATCGAACAATGCCATGGTTAGCTCACGAAAGGCGCGTATTGGAGTTTGTGATAATTTTGCAATACGGTGAAATTAATAGGTGGTGCTTTTTTTGAACAGTTGTAAAGAAAAAGTCTAAATAATTAATAAACGAAGCAAGTAAATACAAAATTTTGATGGTTCTAGGTCGGGCATAATGTTTTCAGTTGTTCCATTTCAATTTTCTTAGTCTCTTGTCTCCGGTAGTGGCAATAGGCTCGTTATATTAAACTAGCTTTCCGCCAGCGGCTTTGCCTGCATGGGCTATACGAATTCAAATTAAAAATGATTGAGCCTCATACAAACTTTGCCCCCCTTACGGGTCGAATTCCGGAAAATCCTTTCTTATCGGATGCCTTCGACATACAAAGAACACATCCTCCAAGTTTCAGGTCTCTACGATCAGCGGTTTAGGCTGTGCGTTGATCCGTCAGTAATTCAGGACAAAGCATTTTATATGTGTAGATGTGAGTGTACTAATTAGGTAAACCTCTGCCTAAACCTAGGCTGAAATTAGGCTTGATGTTGATGTCTAGGTGATCTCACTGTTGAACAGGCTACATGATAATGCCATCTAACATTAGCAGTTTTCAGACCGCTTGATGCGTTATGCCCCCGCTGAGCTTTATGTGTTTACGCTAGAAGTGGGCTAACTACTGTACGTAGGCTCCCCTTTTATGACCTGTAAACGGGACAGGTCAACGACCTGGCTAATGCGAAAAATCTGAAGGATCTTGAAAACAATTTTAATATGCATATCTTAACTTTCTACTATATTATTCTACGAAATTTTGTAAGAATGAATATATGGATGTTTGTACCTCTTTCACGCAAAACTACTTTACGGATTTGGATGAAATTCTGTACACACATAGTTTATAACCAGTAACATAGGATACTTTTACCGAGCGAATTAGTTCGCTTATGCAGATAAAACCCACAAAGCTATTTCGGCCCGACCCGGGAATCGCACCCGAGACCACCTTTACAGCAGTCGTGCTATGCGACCGCAGACCAACGAGTCAATCAGGACACGAGGAAAACTTCGGAAAATAGCTACTAGGTATATAGCTATTAAAGACTATCGCTTGTCATAATAATTTAAATGAAATGTAGTTTTACATAATATAATATGATTCCGTAAAGGCATATAGTATGTAGCTTTTTGTGGTAGGAAAACCGCGGATTTATTGTGTAATAATTGAAATATACTATTATTGGAATATGGCGTTTGACCACATTATGGATTTTTTTAGGGTTCCATACCCAAAAGGGAAAACGGGACCCTATTACTAAGACTCCGCTGTCCGTCCGTCTATCTGTCTGTCCGACTGTCACCAGGCTGTATATCCCATGAACCGTGATACAGTTGAAATTTTCACAGATGACGTATTTCTGTTGCCGCTATAACAACAAATAAAATAAATAAATAAGGGGGCTCCCATACAACAAACGTGTTTTTTTGTTTGTTATTAATAACAGCAACGGGCAGACGCTTGAAATATTCACAGAATATTGATTATATTGATTATTCACTTTGAAAATAAATAATTAAATAAATATTTAAGGGGAGCTCCCATACAACAAACGTGTTTTTTTGCGTTTTTATAGATAATGGTACCGAACCCTTCGTGCGCGAGTCCGACTCGCACTTGGCCAGTTTTTATATGTATTAAATAAATATTATTTCAAAGGCCCCACTAAAAGTACATCTGTACCTACTTTAGTAAAGCCTTTGAGATATTTTCCCCTCCTTAGCGTCTCGCCTGGGGTTTACGCTCGAAAGCTTTGAAAATAGTTCTAACATGGCGGAGAAAACTGTCTGACCCTTAGGATTTTCTTCCGAGTGAATTTTGTATGATTCTGTGATAACGGGGATAGTTTTTATCTGACTTAAAAAAGGAGGAGGCTCTCAATTCGTTTGGTATTTTTTTTTATGTATGGTCGCCGATAAGGCTGAGATTTTTAATAATAAATCCAAGCTTGCAACTTTAGGTTAGGTTCAAAACTTCAAACTAGTATGCAAATTGTTTTTTAAGTTTTTTTTAAGTTATAATTATTTATTTTTACGCTCAATGGCGGTGGCTTTATAGCGATATTCTTATCATTTCCTTAGGGACATGAAACCGCAAAATAATAATTTATTGTTTATTTTATTCCTTTGTTTTACTAATATTATGAGTAATGTTATGTTGTGGTATTTGGCTTTTCTATTAAACTAGAATTAAAAGTTATTTTGTATGTATTTAGAAGGAAATATATGGAAATAATTTTGTTGAAATAATGATGTTTTTACTGTAACAATGTAAAAGTGACCACAAAAACAAATAAATGAGTAGGTAATTTTAAAGCAAAGTAAAGCTTTAGCCAAATACAAAAAGCAATGCTTGCGTGATGATAACTGTGTTCATGTTGCAAGAATGATCGTGATCGTGAAGTACATTGTAGAAGAGGAGTGCAGTATTATTATTCTCAAAATTCATGTATTAACACAATATTTTTGTCCCAACAGGTACAGATGGATTAAAAACGGCAAACCGTTCGAATACACGAGTTACGACAACCGTATCTCCCAACAGTCCGGACGCGGCACCCTCGTAGTGGGCCAGCCGCGCGACGAGGACCTCGGTCAGTACCAGTGCTTCGCCTACAACGAGTGGGGGACCGCTGCCTCCAACAGCGTGTTCGTGCGACGAGCTGAACTCAACTCCTTCAAGGAAACAGACAGCCAACAAGTCGTCCAAGCAGAGGAGGGGAAACCATTCAAACTCACTTGCGAACCACCCGATGGTCACCCTAAACCTAAAGTGTACTGGATGTTGCAAGGCGATCAAGGACAACTCAAAACGATCAACAACTCACGCATGACTTTAGACCCTGAAGGAAACCTTTGGTTCTCGAACGTGACTCGTTACGACGCGAGTGTGGACTTCGCATACATTTGCACAGCTAATTCCATCTTCAGGAATGAGTACAAGTTTGGCAACAAGATATATTTGGAGGTGACGCAGACTGGTATCGCTCCTACCTTGAACAGGCATCCGCCGGTGCGACAGTACACCACCAGGAAAGTGGAGAAGGCGCTAAAAGGAAAGAGGGTGGAACTCTACTGTATTTATGGTGGAACGTGAGTATCTTTATTTATTTGTTGTAGAAAGAAAGACAATCTAGGGCTTATCGTGTTGTGTCTGCGAGGTAGCTAATCGATAACTATGTCGTTTGGAGGCCGTAGACACGCCAACTGCGGGGTAACGCATTATTGCGGATTTTGCACACATAATGTAGGAGTTATATCTAATGTGCAAGCTTCATGATATCTTTTGCCTAGGACATAAAATATACAACTTCGGAAATAGATATGCTAGCTACACTAAAGGATTATCGAGCGCCACATAATAAGCGTTCAGTTCATTGCCCTTTGTTCTGCGAAATAGTTTTATATTCTAGCCATTAATGGTACCAAAGGGTAAACCGAACAGATTCATAACTAGTTCATCAATTTTAACATTAAAGCGTATCTGAGACTTAATAAACTAGCTGGTTAAACGATGATACATAAAATGGTTTCCATTCATGCCCAAACCAGTAGTAGTCTAGCATTCTACACGTGTAATCCGAGATTTTAGGTTAGACGCGTTGATTCTGCGCTTGCGACAGTGTAATTAGGGTTACCACTCATCCAATAACCTAGAAAAATACAATGAAATATTTTAGGATTAATTATAAATTGTCGTGGCTGCGAGTTAGAATTTAATTTTCTTTACTGCATTATTGTTCCATAAATTAATTAATGCATCAGCTCTTTTCAATTGCTGATGATTTACACCTTGACACGTAATATTTTTTTACTTAGAACCTTTGAAAAAAAAAGCCCTATTAGTGTTGACATTTTTGCGCTGGCAACCCTATCGTATTCGCTACAGGTACTGACCTATTGCGCCCCCGCTACGCGTGCATGAGTGGCGGCGAGTGGGCTTTTCTCTCTGCTATCGGGTTACATACATGCCGCTAATTCACCGCTAGTTTATTGGCCCGACTTACCGACTTTTAAATTAAAATTGTAGGTTAATAAAAGATTATAGATATATTTAGAATATTGGCGTAAATAGTTTTTTTGCTGAAGCGATGAGGACGAAATGACCGTCTTTGGATTCGATAGTGATTTATTACTCTATTCATAATCATTATGTCATTATCAGCTTTTTGTCACTGAGGGTTTCAGACGTCTATACTACAGCGTTGTAAATCGTTGTTATTCCCATTAAAATTGACCTAGTCCCACCCAAATTTAGCAGCGCTCCTTTGTTCATTAATACAAATTTTGAAGCCGCTAAATTTCCCTGCAGGCCATTACCGCAAATAGTTTGGAAGAAGAACGGCCGAAGCATTCTGTCGTCCCAAGGCATCACACAGGACAACTACGGCAAGACGCTGGTGATCAGGTACCCGACGTACGACGACCAGGGCACGTACACTTGTGAGGTCAGCAACGGTGTTGGAACTGCTCAATCTTACTCCATACAGCTCAATATTGAAGGTAAGTTTTTTTTTGGTACATATACGTATTTGAAAAAAAAAACCTTGCTCTATTTATAGTATACTAAAAGAGTCTTACTATATTTGCGAAAAATATAAACTGACATTTGAGTAGGTCAAATTGAGGAAGTCAATAAAAATTTTACTCATGCAGATAAAACTAGCTGGCAGCTGTAAAAGCTATGGACACACATATGTTTGTACGTTTTATGGCCATTTCATGTTCTATTTTCGACGTAAAGGTATTCCTCTAAATCTTCTACGTACATCAGTAAGTATAACGTCGCCCTGCAGTGAAAACCTCGTAAAGCACGAATTAAATGAACATATTATTATGTTTGTTTCTAATGGTAACGGACGGTTTCTTTCCGAAAAATAATTAAAATAGAAAACCACGAATTTGTGCTTTACGAGGTTTCACTGCCGAGCGACGATAACGTGTTTCTTTATCTCAGCTAATATTATAAGCTCAAAAGTAACTATCTCTTACGCTTTTGCGAGAAAATGGCCAAACCAATTCAGATTTAATTAGGTTTGGATGGATGAGAGATTGCAATGTACCGAAGGACATAGGAGGTTTATCCAGGTGCGTGCAGTAGTTCCTTCGGCATAATTGTGAAACTGGGGGAGACACTAGTTGAGCAAGTTTACAACAAGCTAGTCGTGTACTGCTGTATTTATGTCCATTCACCCCTCGAGGTGGGAACACATCACCCCGGGTCTCTCACAAGGCGTGCCTTTAAAAATGGTGTCACAAAGGCTGGCTCCTAATTATTCCGTCGCCGTCCAACAAAGAATAAAGACGCCGTGCCAAATAAAGTCGTCCCTACAAACAGACCACGCCATTTCCTCAATGCTAATTGTAATTGTAACTTCGCAAGGGCCCGGTGCCATAATGATGCTAATAATTGTGACAGCGTCATTTCCGTTTCCCCCTCTATAATAAAGTTTGGCTGCGTTCGTAATAAATATGTTATTGTTTATGGTTCGACTTAAATAGATGCCATTAAAGACGCGTTTGGAGGCTTCGTGTCGAATTATGCAAATATTATTACAGACACTTATGAATAAATTTAATAATATTAATTAAGATCATGTGCGCACTTCTATTGTAAACACACAAACGTTTTAGTATCAATCTGCTGTGATTAATGTTTGATAGCAACAGAAAATAATAATGTGGTATAGTTTTATCCTACTAATATTATATATGCGAAAATTTGTAAGGATCTATGTATATTTACTCTTTTACACAAAAAATATTGAATGGACTTGGATGAAATTTGATGCACACATACTTTATATCCTGATACTTTTTATCCAGGTGCGCGAATTATTCCCTCAGGATAGATAGATAGATAGAATATTCTTTATTGTATACTAATAGGACAAACAATATAGGACAAACAAATATGCAGCAGTACAATACGCGGTCTTATCACTAAATGCAAATTTTACAGACAACCTTTGGATGGAGTCAAATTGTATAAGAATAGAAAGAGCAGGTAGTTTACGGCGTACATTAGAATATGGTAAATAATATAAATATAAAAAAAGGATAATTATACAAATATAGCAAAATAAAAGTAGTAACAGTACTAATGAGCCAAGTAATGATCCTTCACCATTTTCTTTAAAATGGTTAAAGACTGGGCGCGTCTCCCAGTCAGATAAACAGGTGAAACCGCGGAAAACTGCTAGTATGTTTATAAAGATAAATCCTCATTCCTTCACTCTCATGTTATAAAGTAAAACATCTTATTAATTCAGTGACAAACCAATTTCCAAAGCTTTAATATTCCAGAGATGATAGATCCATTTGGCAATTTTCAATACCTGAAAAAATGTATCATAAAAATATGGTGGATGATGGACGTTGCCTTTTTCTGAGAAAATACTACGGAATAATAAAATGTATTCTTTGGTAAAAAAGATACGTGATATAGGTTGACATTTTCCGTTTTCACATTTGATTATTCAAAGCCGGATTCAATCTCAAATGACATTCGCACACATGCGTTGGACGTTGCTATTTATAATTTTAAGGGAGTCTCCCTTACTTCAAAGAGGAACCGGTCGCCTATCACGTTTGCAACTTTATATTTAAACTATATTCTATTTATGACTAGCTGGTGGAGGTTCCACTCGCATCCCAAGGTCACCAAGGTCCATCCAACCATCTCCAGGGTCTCCTCCATCTCCGTATTAAATTTCATCCAAATCCGTGAAGTCGTTCTCAAGTTATGGCGTGATCAAGAGAAATAGGGATTCAATTTTATATATGTAAATATTCGGGAGTATATTTAGATCAGATAAGCTTGTTAACTATCGTTAAAGAGACAGTCAAAAACATTATCCTTCCTTGGCAGGCGGGTAAAAAAAATCCTTAGTATTAAAACTCACTTAACATGTTCCTATTAAATGTCCAGTGATATCACCGTTCAGTCCAATATGTGAGAAAGCATATGGCACACACATGATATTAGCCCGAAATATTTTAATACCTCACATAATGTTCCTTCAGAGAGCTATTAAATTATAATGTCTGTGCCAACATGGCAACTAAAGTTGGCAACAGAGTGTATTGTGATTGTGACTTGTGACCTTTTGCTTCCTTCCTCGTGTCAAGGAATCAGACGGGAAGCCTTTTTCGATGAACAACCTTGTCACATCACTATATTTATATTCTGAACTAGCTCTCCGCCAGCGGCTTCGTCCGCGTGGGCTGAAATTAAATTCGAATTCAAATTAAAAATGACAGAGTTTCATACGAATTTTGCCCCCCTTTTATCACCCTTTTAGGGTAGAATTTCTGAAAATACTTTCTTAACGGATGCCTACGTACGTCATACAAAGAACACACCCTCCAAGTTTCAGGTTTCTACAATCAGCGGTTTAGGCTGTGCGTTGATCCGTTAGTTATTCAGGACAAAGTATTTTATATGTATAGATAATTAATTGTCTTGATAAATAATTACGGCAAACGATGGGGAGTTAATTCCGTACGCTTTATAGCAGATAAATAAGTATTATCCGTATTATGTTATTAGTAACAGGTGTCCGCCCCCCATTGCGGATAATCCCTCAATCGTCTCTTACGACACGTTCAGGGAGCGACGGGATAGGGTGATAAATTCCTAGTCGACGTAGCCATCTATAGGCGATCTTTACCCAACGGTTATTCCGACCGTCTGGCTGAGTCAGCTCTCAGTCGCAAATTGATAACCGAATACACCTCTTAAAACATACATTTTTCTTATATAAAAGTGAGTTTATAAAATTAGCTGAACTGACAAAGTTATAGAGTATTAGCTGTTCGCTGCGGTCTCTGCCGCGTCTCGAGGTCTAATTAACGCACTCGAATAAAAAGGAGCTTATAACCGTCGCCTAGGTCCCATCTATCTCCGTAAAAAAATCATTTACGTCGATTCAGTTGTTTTACCGTGAAAGCGTAACAAACAAACTAACTTACTATCGCATTTATAAAACAACCAATACATCGTAAATTTAAAATGTAGTTATTTGGAAAGTTTTTTACATAAATTTTCTTTACAAGTCTTTACTCAGATAAAGTGCGTGTCGGTCAATAAATTCAACAGCCATATCTGATTGTAAGTGATAATGTCCACGCGTCAACACGCATGTCGATGACGTAAGCATCTGTCATGCACGCAAATAACTCGGTAACCCGGTTCCCGTACTGCTGGGTACACGTCCGGCCCTTTTTATTGCGTGAGGTTGAGGCCGGCCTTATAATAGTACGCCTTGTAAATATGATCCCACTTGATAGCTTGCTAGCTAAGCTATGATTGCTGAAGTTTTTTAGGCAACAATTTACAAGATTAAACTTAATTAGCTAAACAGCTATTCCGCTCAATGTCGTACCCATAGACGCTCTAAATTTGCAAAATATTATTTACCATCTTCGTACTCTGGCCTCTTTTCATACTAGAAATATTTTTCTAACATCATCGTTTTCTAAAAAAATCTCTATGGCTCTAAGGTTTGCTGTAAGAGAACCCAATTCTGGGTTGAGCTTGCCTTTGTTCATTAATTTTATGTATCAAATGTGTTAAAAATGTATGTGTGCAATAAAGAATAATAATATAATAATATTTCTACGGGCAGCTAGTAATTTAGATCCTTGGTGAAGTAGTTTTTATCGCGTACAAATCGCCAATAAAGTAATTTGAAAGTTAATTTCGATGACGGCGTACACGAACTTGTGATCCCTTATTGAAAAAGTTTATCGGATAAAACTGTAATATCCGAAATAGCATCTAGTGCTACGGCCTTAATTTCCTGATTAGATATCTGGACGGTGCAACCGGTTCTGCCGGAATTCCCGAATTGACAAATCGACATATGAGTTTATTTAAAAGGTAACTCACGTATATCTATACTTATAATAAATCTGTAGAGAGGTCAATTCTGTACATGAAATATATTTCCAAAATAACTATCAGGGGGTGATTAGGGATCGATACTGATGCCAAAAATGCAATCAGTAAAATTTTTGACTGTCTGTCTGTCTGTCTGTCTGTCTGTCTGTCTGTCTGTCTGTATAAACTCAATAGAAACAAAAACTACTAGACGGATTTTAACGAAACTTGGTACAATTATTTGTCATACTCCTGAGATGGTTATAGTATACTTTTCATCACGCTACAATCAATAGGAGCAGAGCAGTGAAGGGAAATGTTGTCATTTTGTTTAAACGCGCTAATCTCAGGAACCGCTGGTCCGATTTGAAAAATTTTTTCAGTGTTAGATAGTCCATTTATCGAGGAAGGCTATAGGCTATATATCATCACGCTAAGACCAATAGGAGCGGAGCACCACTATTCCACGCGGACGAAGTCGCTGGCAGAAGCTAGTCTATACTAATATTATAAAGAGGTAAGATTTGTTTGTTTGTTTTTAGGGTTTTAACTAAAAAACTACTGGACCGATTTTAAAAATTCTTACACTGTTAGAAAACTACATCTTTACGAAGTGTCATAGGCTATATTTATTTCCAGAAATAATTAGGGATCGATACTAAAACTTGAATAATGTTACCAATGTGTAAAAAACTGTCCAAGTGGGCGAAGCCGCGAGCGGAAAGCTAGTTATCTTATAAAATAAATTAAAACAGAGCCAAACCGTAGCATTGGTCGTAAATAAAGCTCAATTTTTTAACCGACTTCAAAAAAAGGAGGAGGTTATCAATTCGACTGTATATTTTTTTTTTTTTTTTTTATGTTTGTTACCTCATAACTTGCGACTGGGTGAACCGATTTTCATGATTCTTTTTTTATTTGAAAGCTGGTGCTTCCCGTGTGGTCCCATTTAAATTTTATCATTACCGGTTCAGCCGTTTTATAAATATATCAAAAATAACGATTTATCTCTACTTGCTGATATGCCAAATACTTAGATGATTTGGTTATTTACGCTTATTACAACCTAAAAAAGTGGTGTGTTTATTTTGTTAAGATAGCAAGGCCGAGACACTGAAAAGCGAAAAAATAAAAAAAAATTACAAAAAAATAAAACCGACTTCCAAAAAAAAACTGAAAAGTAAAAAATAATTTTTATTTAAACGCTTTACGACCAAAACATCGCTTTCGAAGTCGGTGGCGAAATACTAACAATAGTAACTTACAAGACACCGACTTCGAAAGCGATGTTTTGGTCGTAAAGCGTTTAAATAAAAATTATGTTTTACTTTTCAGTTTTTTTTTGGAAGTCGGTTTTATTTTTTTGTAAAAGTTTTTTTTCGCTATTAAGACCGACTAACCGAAATGTCTGACATGTGCAAAAACCACAATGTGCTTTTGTTTGCGCAAAGCTACACTGCTACAGTTTCTCTCAAACAACAAAGTCTCGCAAACTCGTGTAAGGAAAGCATATGAAAGCCCGAGGCTCGCTTACGCTTGTAGTTATCCATTTTGTTTCGTCAACAATTCGTCTAGATTGCGAGCACTTGAGTGCGGCATGCAGTCTGCCGTAATCGCCGCGAGCATTGTTGTACTGGCGTCGTTCGAGACGTACAGTAATTTAAAATACAATACACAATAGAAAATAGAGGAAAACAGTTGGCAGCGAATGTAAAATAAGTCTGGGAGGTGATACCATTTGGAAAAGGAAAGAATGGCGGGGAGAAAAAATATTTTCGAACCTCACAGCGTATGACATTTACAGGTGAAAGGCTTTACATTTTTTCCAATTAATTTAGAACCGTGAAAAAAGCTAGAAGTTTTGATGCTGAAGTTTATAACCTCCTTTTTTATGGAGCTGGTTAAAAAGAGCTAGTAAATGTACGTAATAGGCCATACTTGGCTCTGACATCACCTATTCTCCATTCTATAACATACAATATACAATAATACGTTATATGGGAGAAGTCGATAGATACAATCATGTTAAGCTTGACCTGCTTTTATGAGAAATGAACAATTTATGGCAACCATCCAAGATTCGAAGAAGATTTTATAACATTAATTTAAGTAAACATATCAGGGATAAAACGTTACCGAACTTAAATAATAAATGTATGTTTAATTACCAGTTTAATTCCTGCTTTATCAAAAGCAAATTACATTGATATTAGATATAGATACACGAACAAACTTCGGTATCAGAGGATCTGGTCTGGAGTCTTCAAAACGACATTAAGTCAGTTACGCTAATTTGTATTCTACTCCTCCGAAACATTATGGCTTGTTTGTTGGTGTAATTTGTACAAACGAGACGTATTATGTAAAAAAATATGTTATATCTATTCTATCGTGAGCAGAATTTACCTCTAATTGATACTTTTAAAATGGAGAAATTTACTTGGATAATTCCGTTTTTTGTCACTAATAAATATATCAATATGTATTTTAAGCAGACAAAGTAGTAGACCACAAAGGCTCGTTTTAATTAAGTAATGTTTAACTTGGTCTAATCCTAATTTTCTCATTCCTAGCCGCACCATTCTTCACGGTGGAGCCAGAATTCCAGAACCTCGCGGAAGGCGAGTCAGCTGAGATCAAGTGCGAAGCCGACGGTACTCCAGTGCCCAAGATCACGTGGATCCACAACGGCAAGCCCATAGAGCAGGCGGAACCCAACTCCAGGAGGCAGGTGAACTCCAACAGCATCGTCATCACCAACCTGGTGAAGAAGGACACTGGAAACTACGGTTGTAACGCGACCAGTTCCATCGGCTACGTGTACAAGGATGTCTACATCAATGTTCAATGTGAGTAGCTTTTGAATAGGGGAAGGTGGGGGAATTGCGGACGCTTAAGCGGAATCACAAATAAAACTTAAATTATTTATAATAATCAGTCGGTCTTTATTAATTATTAAACTGTAGTTCTTTACCTATCAAATCAACATTAATTATTATATGAGATCAATCAACATTAATTAAATTTTAATCAAAAACAAAAACATATATGTCCGTAATTACCCTTAGCTCTTGGGGTAAATACGGACCAGTGCTGGGGCAATTGCGGACAACATGGGGTATTTACGGACGAGCTCCCATTTCATTTGCAGAATTCACAAACGTAGCCTCTTGAAGAAGACCCAGCACTGCAATTCTCATGTGCCCATTTCTTACATTTTAAACACATAATCCAGTCTTCGGTGGGTGGGTCACAATACTTTTCCTGGCAATAAATGCAGAAATATTCATCATTTTCTTTATCACATTCAAAATTGTTTAAGTTTTTTAAACCTTTTGGTCGTTTTTCTTTAGTGCTTTTTGGTTTCTTATTTTTAGTTTTGGTCTTATCTTTTTCTATGTTATTTCTCTTTCTTTCTATTTTCTTTTGCTCTTTTTGCTCTAGGTTTACTTTTTCCGGTGTGCTGGTAAAAATAATGGAGTGTTTTTTTTTAACTAATCGTTTTGTACGAGTAGGTTTTAGAGTTGGTACTTGTACTACATCACTAAGTGGTACTAAGGGAGATGGACAAGGTTGACCTGTTATACTTTGATTACCACCAGCTTCACTATCATCAGCCACTAATGTAGACGTAGGTATTGTTTCGTTTAAATCGTCAAAGCTAGCGTCTTTATTGGAAAGTTGAAATATTTCGTGAGTTTCCATTGGATCAGAAATATTTTCATAGGCAAAATCACAGACAACTTGAGATTCATTCTGGGACTCATGTTGGCTTGAATTATGGGTATTTGTTTGTATCCGTTGTTCAAGAGGAGAGACTGATGCAAAAATATCACCAAAACTTTCAAAAGTGTTTTTAAATTTATCTTGATCCATTGGACAAATTCCAGCAGACTTAAAGCCATTCATAGCTTTGTCAGTACTTGCGGTTCTATTAAAAGCCTTTGTATAAAGGCCGACAACATCATATGCCGTAATTTTGGTGCCTGGATGGTTGACCATGAAGGATTCACATTCTCTATTATATGCTGTTTTTAGTGGGCCATGGAAAGTTAAATCTAAAGGCTGCATTCTATGGGATGTGTGAGGTGGCAAAGTTAAAACATGAATATAATTCTTGCGACAAAATTCGTGAGCTCTCAAACTAACGTGGCTTTCATGGTTGTCCAGTACTAGTAAAATAGGATCATCTGCAGATGGTTTTGCATATGCTTTGAAATGTTGAAGCCAATCTACGAAAATCGATTCAGTTATCCAGCCTGAGTCAGAAACGCAAGCCACCATGTTACTATTACTGTCCTTCATAAGCAGTGCATTCATTCGCTTTCTTTTAAATATAAAAAATGGGGGAATGTATGTGCCTGCAGCATTAAAACAATTTATAACTGTGGTTAAGGAACCACGTTCTGCGCTGGTACATTTACCTACTTGTTTTAATCCTTTCGGTGCTAGAATCCTGGAATTTCGTTGTACAGTACTAATCCCCGTTTCATCAACATTGTAGATTGAATTCGACTTAAATTGGTATTTCATCATTAGTGTTTTTAAATTCTCAAAAAATATATCTGTTTCTTCTTGATTAAATGCTGTGATTCTATTTATTGAAGTAGCTTCTGGTCTTCGAAGTGATATATTGGGGTGTCTTGCCATAAAATTATAATACCAATCTATGCCTGCCATTTTAGTATCTTTATTGAAGTCATTTGCTATGTTATTAGCAGCGGCAAAATCAAATGCTATTTTTCTTAGGGTAGGTATTGTTATCCCAAAAAAGGCTTTGCAAGATTTAAGAATAAATTCGACCAGTTCATTTTCTTGCGATTCATTAAAAACTGACTTCTTTCCTCTTTTGGGCATGGTATTAACACAGTCTTTTTTTACTTGATCAAAAAGGGTAGCTTTGGGAATGCCATACTTCTCTGCCGCCTGTCGAAAAGGAGTCTTTTTCTCTTTAATTTCTTGCACAGCTCTTTGTAATGTTTCAATGGTGTAAGCTGGTCCTTTTTTCTTAATATATTTTCGAGGCATCTGGAAGATACAAATATTGCTATAGGTTTTGATAGATAATGGGGTAATTATAAAAAATAATAAGTTTTGATAAATAATGGGGTAATTACGGACGTCCGTATTTACCCCAGGCCATTTGTCCGCAATTGACCCAAACGAGTTAGAAAAAGTGTAACAACAAAATTTATAGGTTAACAAAATTTATCAAGGCAAACGGTTGTACTATTTGCTCGTCATTAACATCGCAATCCACAGAAAATATGACTATTTTACTGACACTTTTTCTTTTCGAATTACACTCAAAATAGTTAATACCAAAAATTACATCAAATTCACAAAAAATGTAAAATTTCAATTACCTTGAAATGTGTGCGCAGCCGTCTGTCGGGAATGTTTGGTGGGCACTAAAGAATGGCGGAACGTAACGCGTGATCGCGGCGGCGGGACGCGGGCGGCAGGGATAGAGTAGATATATGTTAGTCCGTATTTACCCCGCGTCCGCAATTCCCCCATCGTCCCCTATATTTTGCCTTCATTCTCATGATTTTGTCCAACTGCGCCAAAATGAGGGTTTTTTTTTTCGAGTAGGTACATTCACGTAGTTCTTTGGCTTGATTGATTATAAATTTAGGTGTAAAATTTATCATGAAATATGGTGAGCGTGAATACATAATGCGCAAAGAACGCATCCAAAGAGAGAGGCTTTGAATATGATGTGGAATCTAAGCCTACATCGTCACCAGAAATGTAACAAGCGTACCTAAAGAGAATAGTAATATTCTATTTAGCATGTTTTAAATATGGCGGCAAACTAAGCACGCAAAACCAGCTCACACTCGTTAGCCTTAATCCTTAGGTTTCTAGATAAAGAGTAAGGTTATACCCGTACTGGACAAGTTACAAAAAACTTGTCTTATCAATCGATAGAACTACGTCACTCATTGAAAGCTGATCTAATGATCTTGTTAATGTAGCTGTCACATTCCCAGTTACATATAGCAGTGTTCCACTATAACTGGTAGAAAATACGAATGTTTTTAAAATGTATGTGTGTTCTTCCGGCGCCTAGCCGGTCCGCAGCGATGGCGCCGCGCCGTCCTACATTTTGTTTCTTCACTCGGTTCCAGTATTGTTTTAATGTTGTTTATATTATAGGTATAGCGAAGGTATGGAAGTTATCACTTTGGTTCAAACTTCAAAGTCTTGTAAGAAATATGTTGATAGTTTGTTTAAGCCGAATCGATTACATTAACACTTACGGAATTGTATAACTCATATCTATTGGGTTGTAATATAGTTTCTGACATTTTGAATTAATCGTTAACGTTATTGTGACAACGGCCTTTGAATACTTTAGTGGTCTAATTCACTAAGTAACTGTGAAACTTGGAAGTTACGCATGTAAACTTTGTGTTGCCAACCTATTCTGCAATTTTCTACTACCCATGAGTTCATACAACTTGAAGAAACAAGTTCAATAAAGAGTACAATTTTATCGCTATCCGCTTCCTTTCCAACAAGTTCTGTTCTCTAACTTTTATAAGGAAACGACAAAGCTACAGCCACCATAAACTGTCACTCATACTTAATTATGACCCTAATGTAAGCACACAAACTTTTACGTACAACCCAAATTGAGTCTTATGCGGCAAAAATACAGTTGAGATTTATCTTTAAATATCTGTGCTACTTGGCATTCGCCCCAGTCACTTCTAGATGAACTCATAAATACTGGGAATAAATCTTTATTGTGTGGAGAAAAAAAGTTGCTCTTGACACGTCACAGTTGGTCTGCGATGTATAATGTAGAGATGGGAGGGGGGGGGGGTCGATATGCCCATTGAAATAAAGTATGTTTATCGATCTAACTACTCAGCCTACCGCAGTTCGCAGTCCGTTGGTTCTATAGAATTAAAGGAAATATAAATATAGTGGCGGATGGCAGTCTGAAAGTTTATCATAATAGCCACAGTTTGTTTGCGAACTTGTAGAAGTTTTTTCTTTCTTGGGAATGTTACACAATTATTTGTTGTATTATTTATTTCGCTTTATCCTCTTCTTTGGTCTATCCTTGGTACTTTTGTATATATAGAGGTAGCTATAAATGCAGGGAAATCATTATCGATTTGCTATACAAGGGGTTTGTGTAGGGGAGAACTTAATCGATTTTCATTTGCAATATTGGGTCCTGCCACTCTCCCTTTTGGGGTTCCAAGTTTGATAGTTTTGGGACCATGAGCCAATCCCACATTGTAAAATTGGAAAGTGGGTTTTGCATCGAATGGCTGCTTCAGTATATGTCTGAAGTATACGTATTATATATTTATTGCGTTGGCGGAATCTAAGTAAAAGTTCTTCATATTATATCCACTCCATATTTTGATGCTCCAGCTTGTCACACAAGTCTTATAAAACCCGGAAACAATTAATTGCACACAAAGGCCATTTTCATTATAAACTCATTCACAAAAGAATGATCTTGGTTATAGTAACACATTTCTTAATTACAAATATGTGAACGTATGACGTGATGTGACAGTCACATACTCATTCATTCGTCTATCAAGTCTAGAATCGTCCTATTCTAAGTCTTCCCCGGCTGCTTTCTTGATAGTAGTTTTTGTTACAATTCCATGTCAGAGGCCGTCAGGCGGATTTGAGAAAACTCTGACACTAGGGCTTGTAGCCTACACGATAAGAAGAAGAAGAGTCTCGAAACAAATCTTCTATAGTTTGCTGTCAGAATCCCGCGCAAAAAATACGTTGAGTTAGCCTTTATTTCATAAAGAAATTTCAGATTTGACATCTCAGAAACATTCAATGTAAAAAATGTCGTGGTGGCCTAGAGGTTAAGTCGTCTGCACCTTCAGTAAGCATGTGCGGGTTCGAAACCTGGCAAGTATCAATGCCACTTATTCAGTAATATATTTTCTAAGTGTATCTTACACTTCACTTACTAACGGTCAAGGAAAACATCGTAAGGAAAACTGGAGGAAGACAGAAATAGTCAATCCGCCAATGATCATGTCTTCTCTGTATGAGAAGAGGCTTTTGCCCGGCTGTGGGACAATGATTAGGTTGATAATGATAATGGCCGTGCCAAATTAAAAAGGCGATTATAAGTAGGTATGATGACATTGGATAGCGAAACCTAAGTATTCGTCGTCTCGTTATAAGTGTCCAACTTTCAACTTAAGTGCTAATGCGGCCCTGGCCTTGTCGAGATGAATCTTGATGAGCCTATTATACTGTTAAAAGTGCCTTCGAACAGATTACTTGGTGCCTAATATATTGCTAATCACTTCGCCCTTGGCAAGTCAATCTTGAAGATAGGATCTCCACTCAATTTTGTCGCTGAATTGATTTTGTAATAAATTACATTAATATTTCAATTAACGAACATCGAACATTTATTATAGTCTGTAACAATTGATTTTACGAAAAATATAAACAAAATCATAACATATTTCGTTCTAATCCATATTTAAATGATGAATGATGATGTTTAGAGCATGAAATTGACATAAACGCGCCATACTTACGCCGTTTTGTTAATTTCTGTGGCAGAATTAGAAACAAATGGGTTATGACTTTGTTAAAATTTTTCGTTAAGTCATGTGGTACAGACTATACATAGTTTAGACTGTTTCCCTCTTGTCGACAGCAATTTTAAAGGAATACATACCATTAGTCTGAAAGCTTGGACATTCGGTTGCGTGACTCGCCTGCCTGTAACAATAAAAGGGCTTAATTAATTAGATTAACATACTAAATCTTATCGGTGAGTTCTACGCTACATATTTATACAGCGGGCTTATTTAATTCATAGTGTACGCTACGTGTAGAGTGCTTTTTACGATCTGTGTGTTCCAAATTACGTATTTACGTTTTTTTATTCTTTATGAAATGTGAATAAGGTACTCTTCTTGGCATATTTTTTTTCAGAAACATTTTCGTAAAACTGCAATATCTCTCAAGTATTCACACCAATTTTATGTTTTTTTTTAACTACCATATGCAAAATGCTTTATAACCGAAAAAAGTGCAAACAAGTACACACAAGTTCTCATTACTTTTCTAATGAGTGTTGACTCTCGTCTAAAAATCATCTCACGCCACTTAAAGCCAGGCCAAGATAGAGCACGCTTCTCGATAAGATCCTTCTCAGCCTTGATAACTACAAGTTGAGATATTATTTTGCTTTCTGCCAATAAGGCAACGTATTGATTTTTCTTGATTCCGGTTATGGACAGGAAAATATCACACCACCTCTATTTTATCTCCAGGAAGATATTTTTAACCGCTGCATGTATTCATTAATGCATTGTACCACGTACAAGCGTTTTCCGATTATAATCAACACGTATTCTAAATTCATTTAAATTCTCAAACTCGTCTCATCACACAAATTAGTTTCCGAATAAACCATTTCTGCATACAAATAGCAGGAGTGACGTGCCGCACGGTCCGGGATTACGCAGGGCCCAGCCATGACCTAGATAGCCCGGGATGCCTCGACCCGGCCGAGTATTGACATTGTAGAGAACCCAGACCGGGGCGATGGTTTCGTAATTAAGAGGAATTGCAACAGATTCAATTGTTTCAGCATAATGGCTGTGTTAAGCTCTCATTGTGATTTCAAAGCGTTTGCTCTTTGTTTTGTTGGTCTGAACAAATTGTATTACAGATAGGAACTTAGACTTCAAGTTCGTTGACATTTTCGAACCTTTGAAACGAATATATCCTGCCGTGGTGCCAGTCTGATTCTTGGGTGAATGTTTACGTATATGCTACGACTTCACTGGTAATCCATTCCTATTACATTAACCATTCTAAAGGACGACTGAAGCGTGCCAAAGTATTTTCAGCCAAAGTAAAATAATTTAACAAAGCGATTTTACAGTATCAAGCCGGGATATAAATCAATATTGGAAAATACATAGCAGTCTCTTAGCGGGGGACCACACGGCAACATAAGTCAAATCATGTTACTTATACTTTAGTTATTGACGACAGATCGTAATACATTCAGGAAGGATCGAATCATTTAAACTGCGCAAAAGTATTCATGTCCCGTTTTTGTTTTATGGCGTGAGCTTCAAGCTCAGTTCTCAGAATTGGACAGGTTTCGCTGGTTCAGCTTTTGAAGATGCGTTTTGCAATGTTTTATGAGACATGAGGAATTTGCTATGCAATGTGCAGTTCTACGAAAAGTTTTGAGGATTTTATCCTACGCTTGTGATACTTTTATAAAATGTTCTGTTTGTTCCTTTGTGATTTATAGTATTATACCTACTTTCTTCAACATTCGATACCTGCCTCCTTTTTCCAAGTCGTAACCTCATGTCTGAGGGACGTGACTAACATGAGTAGTTCGCACCACCCCCGCTAAGATGCTCAATCTTCAGCTTTGTGGTGAATGGTCGCCTCTAAGATCCTAATTTCGCTACTATGCTTATCTTCGCCTACAAGCATCAAATTCTCATTTCGACTTTAATTTCATACAAACGTGTCTGTAACATCTCAGACGGCACTTATCTGCGATGCAATTTAATATTAAGAGATACGAATTTATAAGCATAGTGTAAAACGACGCGGAGTCACGTTCGACCTTACGCTTTAATCGGAGCACACCAAATATGCGGCTGGATCGTTTTGTTCTGTATCATAGCTGTGATATAGTCTGTTCTAATCGTATATTTCGTACTGCATTTAAAACATGACTAGAAATGGTTGTTGAAGAAAGATTGTATGAGTATAGACGTTCAGATTTTGGCCTTATTTGCTCTAGGTGTTTTGGATCACCTCAGTTCAGAAATAACACTAGGATGACGATGTTTGGAATGTCCGGAGTCATATTCAGTCGTATGGCTCGTAAACCATAAATCGTAAAAATATTAGGCGTTGTTAGTAGCGAGTCTGCCTATTTCATATACCTTCTTACTACTACCGTAGTATGCAGCTGCACCCCATTAATTGCTAAATAGCGTGAGCTTATGACGTAACTCAAGCCCTTTGGGGTTGAAAAAAATGTCTGCCTCGCTTATACTTGACATGCTGTTTGGCTCCTTACTTATCGGATTTATTTTGCGAGCATTGTTAACGATTAGTTATGTTTCGTTTATGCTGAAATGCGATTAAATATTTAATCGATAATCGTAATAAATGAGTACTGATTCGTTTTTTAAGCGTAACAAATGTGGAGCGTTATGTTTAGGGAGCTACATTTAAGCAACATTTTCTCGAAATTGTTTAAAAACTCCTTCGTATAGTGGCAGCTGCTCAGAATCACAACAATAACCTTTTTATTACACGCGTATTAAAAACTTGTAAAGAAACAGTCAAAAGTGCAACGTTTCTTTAGCTCGTACTACGATCTTTATCAGGCATCCATTCACGCGCAATACTCTGTCGTAAATTACAGTAGCACCCCAGTTTACCTGTGACCGTTTGAATTTAACCCCCAAGTACAATGATAGGAGCGCCGGAGGGTGTGGATGGATTAATATCCGATTTTTTTTCCTCTATCTGAGTTCAGTAACCTATTGTGTATGTGAGTCATCCCCAAAATCCACAATAATGAGAATACAGAGGTTTGTGGCATCGGAAATTCCTATTACGGCGTATTGTCCGGCTTTTATTCCCTCCCCTAATGTCCTATATACGTATATCTATAGCTATATTATGATACCACAATAAAAATATGCGGTCCAATCACTTACGAGGTAATTGATAATGAAATTAATGTGGCATGTATGAAATTACATATGATAGAAGCATTTGTACTATGCGAAAGCATTTCAGGAAATCGTAATTCTCGGAATTTTTCGACATGTTAACGGTTCCTCAACGCAATAATTTTTATTGACAAAATTAATTAATTTATGTACATTTTTTACTTCGTAGCAGCAAAATTTCGGAGTTAACTGATCCGTGTACTTTCGGGATTAAGGATAATTTTGCATACGCTAATTTCAATAAATTATTATCTTGCGAGACAAAGCTGCTAAGCACCATACGTCTTCTTAAAACCACGCTCTTAATAGAATGAATGAAACTAATAAAGAGAACAAAGTAGGAAGTACAGTCCTTTGAGATTAAGATGGACAGTTGCAAAGTACGAGGAATACTACGTTATATCACCACCGGTGTCTGTCCTCCATTCATGTGCCAGGCCAAGCCAATGTGGTAAACAAAGTTTGTCCAACACGCCTGGCGATCAAAGGTGTGAGGCCAATGTTTGCTCAAATATGTTTTATCCAGTAAGGACGTTCGGGTCGTTGTAATAATATTGTGTCAACAACGAATGTCAAATTAAGAACTGTTGAAGGCTGCGTTTGATATTCATATTTTTTGAACAGCATAATGATGTAATAATCTGTTATAATACTAGCAATATCTTTGTTCCACAAAATATTAGTTGTACGTGCGGAAAGCTACAAAGATAATTTTATAACAAACGCTTCTGTTTTCATCGCCGCCCTAATGCGCCAATCATAACATATCAACATCGTTATAAATTAGCCTTTCAAACGTTCGGGCGTAACTACCGGAATAACAGACTTATTTCGGTAATCCGATAATTTGGGTAATCGGCCTGATTTCCCTTATATTGAGCTTATATTGGTACATTATTTATTGTTTCCCCTCATTTTGTTTACAGGCTTTGCGTCAGTTCGGTTTGGAATGGTCTAATATAATTTGTTAAATTATGTAAGTTAAATTATGTCCCTTAGGTGGATTTCACAACACTCTGACACTAGGGTAGCAAACATTCAGCCCATTCAGGTCAGATTGGTTTACTCATAATTAAACACATAATTAAGTTTGTATTGATGACAAGGACTTCGTTGAAATGCCATTATTTTCTTGAAACGCCATTATGATTTATGTTGTCCAATTTCGATGACGTCAAAGGCCTTTCATGTCGCCCAAAGACAGCTCAAGCGAATAACATACTTAACTATTCATCAAGAACCCCAAATAATACAGTCTGTGTCCACAATTTACGAATTCATGTGTATGTAACGAGACAGTCTCTAGTAGAGGTCTATTGGACACATCCTCGCGGCACACATTCACACGCCCACCCGCTATCCGCGAGAAATATAGCACACGGATATTATTATGCACTTAGAATCTTGTATATTGTGATTTATGTATCTGTTTGTTAGTCCATCTTGTGGAGTAAAACAGCCAGTTTATGGTGTGTTTTTGACGAAAATAAAACAGATTTCTGGTAAAGACATGTTCAACGATTTAACGGACATTTTGGAAATATACTTGGTTGGCGTATTTGCTGCAGTCAACATTCTGCTATTAAATGTTGACGCATAAACGAGAGACGCGTCTGTCCTTTGCTCTTAAAACAACATTGTCTATCGAATTAAACTGTCGATACTTTACGCGTCTTTATCTAAAAGGCACTGACCTTCTTAGTTAGTGATGTCCTTCAAAGAGGTCAGGTCGTACTAGCGTGCATGACCAGGGGCGATACCACTAACTGTTTTGCAATCACTATTCCGGCGTGAGAGTGAGACACAGCTACTAACGTCGTATACACTGTCTCTTTATCACAATAGAACCATTCCTAGTTTGGCGCGTCATGGTATGCCCCAGATGTATGAATGTGGACAAAGCATTAAATAATGTAAGGATCTGACTTGTCGTCTTTCCGTAATTTTTGCCATACCAATGGGATAAAGGCACGAGTTTTTACGTGTACTTTATCTGACCCTACTTAGTGGAACACTGCAATCAAGGTTTTCATACCATGGATAACTGGGTTTCTCAAGCATTCGTTTAAATTAAAGTAATAATTTAATACGTTTAAGTTAGAATGACTATGGACTTTATTGGCCGTTCATATCCAGCGTAGATTCCGCCTTGAACCGGGCAACGGGCTTCAAACTCATGATCCTGAAATGACAAACCTAAAGTGTCTGTAAATGTACCTATTGAAATAAATGTTTATTATTAAATTCTAATCTATGTGTTGGTGTACAGCAATCCCGCCAGAAATCAAGGAGGGACCAGAGAACCTCACCCGGGTGGACGGTTCCGAGGCTGTGCTCAAGTGCAGAGTGTTTGGAGCGCCGAAGCCCATCGTCAAATGGATGAAGGATGATGTTGACGTCACTGGTGGGAAGTGAGTATCTTCTTCTAGTATATTAATAAGAATAAGAATATTTATTTGTATAAACATGTGTAACATTAGTACATATTCATACATGCAAATGTGGATGGAAAATTTAAATCTGAACGTTTCAACATGTTTTGCCACAATTGGCGTACTAAGTAATCTTGTAAGAAGGTTGTTTCATCTTTGATGCAGCAATAGAATGACAGATTGAGATGATTTTTTGCGTAGTGGTAGATATCTGGAAAAAAAACTGTTAAAAAAAGCTACAGCCAAAAGCTAGTACCATATTACCTACACAGTGATCGATTACTAATACTTGAATCATGAAAAAATTAAATACGTGTAGCTCTGGACCTTATCAATCAGTATTTGTTGAGTCCTTTTATTGAGAAAGTCACAATGACTAGTAAAAAAATCTTTTACATTTGTTGCGTCAAGTAATGATTTATTAGATGGGGAACGAAGCTTGTTTGAAACGTTATCGAAGTAAACGTTATTTTAGAATGACTAGGGTATTTTAAAGCCTGATAGTTCGTGTTGATGTTGCTGATTCAAATAAAGACGTTTTTCAACAGCTATGTAAAATGTCATACAGGTTGTAAAGTTTAAAAATGGCTGAATAGAATTTCATTGCAAATTGAAATGAGACCACCTTCAAGCCATTTAGTCTTTTCAACACAAAATACAACAGCTATGATTAATATATTTCATTATTTTTTAGGGTTCCGTACCAAAAATGGTAAAAAGGAACCCAAAAAGTTTCACTTCGTCTGTCTGTCACAGCTGATTATTTCATGAACTACTAATGCTATCGACTCGAAATTTGGAACTGTTATAAAGAAAGATAAAAGTTGAATAATCATATTGCTTTTATAGAAAAAGTGGGGGGAAGTGAGGGTTTAAAATTTTAAAATTTTCATTAAATCATACATGAAAGATCTTGATTTAAACATTCTAATATATTTTTAGTTTTTTTGAAATCTGAATTCAAATCTACCCGACGGATTTTTAAATGAGCTTTGCTACCCATCCTAGTAACTCAAATACTCACTCGTTGCTCGTCTTCTCACGCCGATCAAACATGCTTTATACTACGGCTCCTATGAATCGGATATCAAAACATCCCGAAGACGTGTTCACTGAAGAAAATATTATCGGATTTCAGCTCCCCCGGTGAGACATGAAAAGGGGTTTTATAGTTCACTGGACTCACATCATCGCTCATTGTAAAGATCGATCAAGAGAACTTCTTATTCGTTTGATCGTATCCTAACTAGTGCGAATGTGAGTTCGTTGTTTGTTTGTTAGGCTTTCACGTTAAAACGGGTGAACCGATTTAGATTTTTTTTTTTATATAAATATTGTATGACATCTGGTTATTTAAACCCTACGAACGTCAGACGGGTATGTGTTTTTGTGGACTTTGTTGCATCACTTCTTCTCAGCAAAAACACATTGAAAGTGGGGTGTTTTGGGGTTTATCTTTTGTATATTTGACGTGCTGATTTTCAGCTTAGTTTGAATAAATGAATTTTGATTTGGTTGGACACTGGAGGTTATAGGCTTCTTTTTCTTAGAACAGGGGTGAAATCGCGGAAAACAGCTGGTTTATGACACTTGTAATACAATTTCTGATCGATGAGCAAGTAAGCAACAGTCTGATTACTTTCAAAGTTCTTTCTCGATGTTGCTATGTACAAATATTTTCTAGCTATAGGGCAGAGGTTAAGCTATAAATAAACGCATGATTACAGATACAATGTGTTTATAAATAGCTTACCTTAAAGGTCGACAGGGCGTGTGTCTGGGACAATTTTATTTAATGTTATTTATTACTTTCACTTATATCTTATCAAGACTGTATTGTTTGTATCAGGTGAATTGTTTATAAATCATTTGTTATAGGTTCACCTCTACAGGCTAATTAAGGGTCACAATGACTTTTAATTTAACATTGCAACATTTTGCTACTAATGTTAAGGGTTAAGGCGAAAAGTTGATTTAAAGTTGCTATTGTGAACTTACGTATGAAATATTGGCGTTTAGTCAATGAAAGGCAGAACTGTTGAAACTCAAAACTTTTCAAAGCCCGTATTATTTTTTTCGGGCAATGATATCATTTCTTGGGTAATATCGGGAATACAGTCATTAGTTCACCTAAAGGGTGTCCGAAGATAGTCTCATCGAAACTAAAATGTTAGTCCATTTATTTAGTTAGGCATTGTCACCCATTGACTCCCTGCTGACAATCACAGTATTGTTTTATAAATATACTAGCTTTCCGCCAGCGGCTTCGCCCGCGTGGACTATACGAGTTTAAATTAAATATGACCAGAGTTTCATACAAACTTTGTCCCCCTTTTTCATTCCCTTAGGGGTAGAATTTCGGAAAATCATTTCTTATCAGATGCTTACGTCATACAAAGAACACACCCTCCAAGTTTCAGGTCTCTACGATCAGTGGTTGAGGCTGTGCGTCGATCCGTCATTCATTCAGGACAAAGCATTTTATATGTATAAATAGATGTTTAAATAAATCTCAATATTCTAAATCCCTATTCTCGTGTCATCCAGATACAACATAACTCCGGACGGCGACCTGGTGATCCGTGACGTGTCGTACACAGACATGGGCACGTACCAGTGTTACGCGAAGAATAAGTTCGGGGAGAAGTCCGCTTTCGGCTCCCTCGATGTTAAGAGTAAGTACTTGGTTCTTTGTAAAGCGTTTGGTAAAGTTAATTCCTGCATTTCACTGGATAAGAACCCCCGTCGTGAGACGAGCTTGAATAAGGAAGTCAGGTGACAGTAACTCACGTAAGATCTTATTTTTCAAGTGCATTGATTACGACTGGAAATCGACTCCGATTTGCTCAAAAAAAAACGTAAATAAAAAAAAAACTGTTGTTACTTATACGGGTTATAAGGAAGAAATCTGATAAGGAACCAAAGCCTTACAAAACGTAAAAAGCTTTACTATTGCGCCTTACAAATTGACAAGGCAAATCGACTCGTATAGATTTGGTAGTACATTCTAAATCCCAATATATTGATTCAATGTAAAGATTCCTTAGGCTTTTGTAAATTTTTCTTAGTCCCATAAACAGATTTTTGGAGCATATTGAAAACGCCGCCATCTCCACAGAGCGCACCGTGATCACGGACAAGCCGGAACACTACGAGGTGGCAGCCGGCTCCTCAGCCACGTTCCGCTGTAACGCGAACGCGGACGACTCCCTCAAGCTGCAGATCATCTGGCTGAACGACGGCCAGCAGATCGACTTCGAGAACCAGCCGCGGTTCCGTATGACCAACGACTACTCGCTGCTCATCTCCGATACTACTGAACTGGATTCGGGAGAGTACACGTGTATTGCTAGGACGGCCATCGATGAAGCTAGGGCGCAAGCCACGCTTACTGTGCAAGGTGAGATATTGTTTAATTGTTAACATAACATTACATTAAATACTCAATACTCAATTGTTTATTGCATTCCACAAAGTTGCTTAGGTTGTAAGAAAATAGTTTAGTGGCAATTGAGGACCCTGTCGGGCACAGCGAAACACATTAGGATTGCTGCTATTTTCAATTACTTATTTATCTTAGATTTGCTTACTAGATGGGTTTTTGGCAATAGCTGTAGCTGTGTGGATGTTATGTTAAAATTTTATCTCCAGTAAGAAAATATAACGACAGAAGAGTTATTGAAAATGGTCGTAATTAATAGCCTTACGGGTCAGTCGATCAAGGTCTCTGTGCTTGCCGCTGTCGGTCCGTGGATGGGTGACTATGTCATACCGTGCCTCGTAGATTTTTAAATTTTTGACAGTCGTTACGGGTATTTAAAAGCCAGAAAGTCTGAAGAAGTTACTGGGAAACATAATAGCCCTCCTATTGTGTTTCCCAGTAACTGGGTTGTAGAGATCAGATAGGCTGTTTCTCCATGTAAAGCACTGGTATGTTCTTTTCCTACATAAAGTAAGAAGTATAGCCGTAAAACCGTTACCTATGTCATGTCTTCCTCTTTCATTTGTAGGTTACTGAATCTCAAACACTTAGAAAGATGACTTATATCCCGACTGCCACACTAAAGTTTATGATGTGTCGTAATATGAACCGTTCCAGTCCAGTTACATCTAGTGCACTATTTGGCGGATTGCCAAAATTAGTTCTGTTATGATTGCTCCTATTATATGTAGGTAAAATGTTTTATGTTTGTTTGTTTCGCCGTTCGTCCTTTACAATAAAAAAAATACACTACGATTTCATTATAATGGAATCACGCATCTGTATACTAAAGTTTACAGTAGAATTGTCTTCGACTGTTGTTTTAAAATATATACATGGGAAAACATCTTCAACTTCCTTATTGAGTAAACTAACAGACACTCTTGACTGCAAAAGTGATTGTGAATGGATTGAATTGAAGTAAATTATTTAAATGTTGAATGTGACGTCATAATTAAAAGACCCATCCGTAGAATAAAGTCCGATCTGTAGGGTTAACAGTAATGATAGTTTATCATATCGGACTCTGTTCTACGGATAGGTCGATTTATTTCCATAATATAATTAATCTATTCTGTTTCCTGAGATTATCTCAACACCCCAATAATTTTCCAGACAAGCCCAACCCCCCGGCGCTGGACGGCGTGGAGTGCCAGGAGCGCACGGCGACGCTGCGCTGGCACTCCATGGGCGACAACCGCGCGCCCATCCTGCGCTACTCCATCCAGTACAACACCACCTTCACCCCCGACACCTGGGACCTCGCCAGCGACAACGTGCCGGCCATCGACACCTCGTGGACCGTGCAGCTCAGTCCTTGGGCTAACTATACCTTCAGGTAATTGTTACTCTGTGCTAGAGATAAAAGCTATGATCCTAAATAATATTACATCTTTACACCATGTAAACAAAGCCCCAGAAAAAAAATAAAAAGAAAGAAAATAGCTATGTAATCTATCCTTTTTGCAGAGTAAGCGCTTGGAACAAGATCGGGCCATCCACTCCGTCATCCCACTCTGAAGTATGCACCACGCAACCGGACGTGCCGTACAAGAACCCCGACAACGTTGTGGGCGAGGGATCCGACCCTACCAACATGGTCATCTCCTGGTCGGTCAGTATCCACACTTGTGTTATTCTACCTCAATACATACTGATTTTAGTTTATAATGCCATATTGCCATGTAATCGTTCTTAATCAGGACCATCGATGAACAACATACTATAAATTACGTGTTGAGAACAAACTAAATTGATTCACTTTGCTTGAAAGACGCACAATATAATTCATACCGAAAGTCAATGAACTATTTTGTGATGAGTCAATTTGATCGCTTTATCTAAATTGAAAATTAAAAACGAACCGCGTAATATCAGCATAACCACGATGTTTTTGTATCAACAAAGTTTTGTTGTATTTGCAGAAAATGCCACAAATCGAGCACAACGGCCCCGGGTTCTACTACCTGGTGACGTGGCGCCGGAACATCACCGGCCAGCCCTGGCTCGAGGAGCAGGTGCGGGACTGGCAGCACACGCAGTACGTCGTGCCCAACACGCCCACCTTCGTGCCCTACAAAGTCAAGGTACCTGCTACATCCTGCACAATATGCGCACTACACTGGCTTATGATTCATGATACATTCGGCAAGAGCCCTGTAGAATTTGCGGAAGCATTATGGCGACCGATTGGTTAAAGTTCTGTTACGGTAAAATAACACAAGATACTTGTACACCTAGAGGAACCTCCTGAATAGATTCATGATCTTATAAATTGGCTGCAATAAATCAGCCTAACATTGTTCTTAATTGAACTTAATTTAATAATAGCGCCTTAATTTACCCCACAGGTAACTGCGGTGAACTACAAAGGCACTTCAAACGTGACGCCCGTGGAAGTCATCGGCTGGTCCGGCGAGGACGTGCCGCTGCAGGCTCCGCAGAACTTCACACTGGTGCAGGTCACCACCGGCACCACCGCACTGCTCAACTGGAACCCCGTCCCGCCAGAGTCCGTGCGGGGACACTTCAAAGGATACAAGATACAGACGTGGGTTGACGGCGAAGAAGACAGGCTCAAGGAAATCCTAGTCAAAGCTGATGCCTCCAGCGCTTTAGTCAGTAAATTCAAGCCTTACAAGAAGAACAATGCCAGGATCTTAGTATACAACGGCCGTTTCAACGGACCTCCCAGCGACACTCTCAGCTTCCACACTCCTGAAGGCAAACCTGGCACAGTGAAATCTTTCGAAGTATACCCCATCGGCTCATCAGCCATGCTCCTGAAATGGGACAAGCCTGTCGACGAAAACGGAGTCCTCACCGGCTACAAAATCTACTACCAAAAAGTCACCGGAACATCTCTAGGACCTATCCAAGAGAGGAAGAAGGAGATCGATCCTAAATTTGACCGCGCAAAGTTGGCTGGCCTTGAACCCAACACTAAGTACCGGATTGAGATCCGAGCGAAGACTAAGGCTGGTGAAGGAGACAAGTACTATGTGGAACAATCGACCAAATCTGTTGTAACGGCTAAGCCAGACATTCCTCTATTTGAAACGAGTACATTACCTGCTAAAGAAGGAACTGCCCATATTCTGGTGCGCTGGATCCCGTCACTGGATGGGCATGCAGGAACACACTTCGTGGCGTGGTACAAGCTGAAGGGGCATCCCGACTGGTCGAAGACTAACGAGGTGACGGACGACGACTACGTGATCCTGACGGGCTTGGAGCCGGGGCAGGTGTATGAGGTGAAGCTGACGGCTCACGATGGCGAATACTTCAGCTCCAGCGAGATCAAGGATGTCGATACTACCATTGGTAAGTGTTGGTACAGCCCTCAAGATAAACTCTGTACTTAGAATTAAGTATCAGTACTGTTATATCCCTCTAAACTTTTTCCTGCCCTTTTGTTCATGGGATCGCAAAAAAATATTTCACTTGTTTTGTGGAGATGACAGTACTAATTTTGAAAAAAATAATTATAATTGTATTTTATTTTAATTGATGTAACTATGTATGTATATTGTAAGTTTATGTATACATCTTACGTTTTTTTTTATTACAAGGGGTAAATAAAAATGTTATTGGTAAAATTTTTACTTCTATTACTACTCTCATAAGTGGCATTGCTGTAAAAAATCGATATTTACAAATAAATCCGTAAAGCAGTTCAATGTTAAAAGAAAAATAAACATTTATTGATACAACAACGCAGTATAATACATATACCTGGATAGCAATCACCACAGATCTTTTAATAAATAAACTTTTTCATTGGATCTATAGTTTTTTTCTCAAACATGAGAAGTATATAACCGCTAACCTGGAGCTCAAATTATGTTTCAAGGTTATCACAAAGTTTTTATTCACAAAAAGGTCAAAGGTTAACAAAACAAAAAATGGTGATAAGTGTTTATTGTGCCTAGCATTTTTTTTATTTTAAATTTTTACCTCTTGCAATAAATATATTATTTGATGTGTATGATTATTTACTTATAAGTTTTTTTATTACATATATATAAAATATGTGAATCAATAGAACAATTTTATCTTGAGTGTTGCTAGTGTTAATTGGCGGGTCAACTCTATTCATTGAAGAATGATTACTTCATTTGATTGGTGTATAGAATGATTCAGTTGACTTATAAAGAAACGTTATATTATGAGGGCAAATACGCAATTTTATATTGACAGTTTTAATATGAAATTACGTATTTATTTTTATTACCGAAGTTGTTTATAAAATTGTTCTATCTACTTTTGCACGCATGTTTAGAATAAAGCAATCGTCTTTCGAAATTATCACAATTTAGTTTCAAGCCTATTTTAATATCACTTTGTCGTATTTTTAATACATTTCTAATGTTATCACAATGCAGTTTGTTATATTGAAATAACGTGTGACCGCAGACGGGCCGATCGTGAAGCCGGACTCGGACAAGCCGGCGACGGCGGGCTGGTTCATCGGCGTGATGCTGGCGCTGGCCTTCCTGCTGCTCGTGCTGCTGCTGGTGTGCGTGGTGCGGCGCAACCGCGGCGGCAAGTACGACGTGCACGACCGCGAGCTCGCGCACGGCCGCCGCGACTACGCCGACGCCGGCTTCCACGAGTACACGCACCCGTACGTACTGCACAAACATTCTAATTCTAAATTACACAGTTTCATATAAACTTTGCCCCCCCTTTTTCACCCCCCTTAAGGGTAGAATTTCGGAAAATCCTTTCATATTGGATGCCTACGTCATACAAAGAACACACCCTACAAGTTTCAAGTCTCTAGTCAGTGCGTTGATCTGTCAGTCATTCAGGACAAATCATTTTATATGTATAAATAGATTATATACGCACCGAACACTGTATGTGAACCCACCCATACGCATGCGTCGTCATACGCACGCCGTACGTAATACCGCCCACGCACGCTCCGCGTAATAATTTGTACATGTACCTACCCACCTCCTATAACTACAAATTATAAACGACAGACAAATACTCTTGTCTTTCTGGAGCACTTAGCTTAATATCTATTACAGGCCCATAACTATAGGTACAAACTATCTTACAAATCGTTTTCCCTATTAATTCTGTTAGTCAATAGTTCGAGCTAAAACAATTATCATTATTTCGATTTTACTACATAAAAACTAACATTCAATATATACATTCCAGTCTGGACAACAAGTCTCGCCACTCAATGAGCAGCGGCACGAAGCCCGGCCCTGAAAGCGACACCGACTCCATGGCGGAGTATGGCGAGGGTGAAACAGGTACGTTTGCTGTATAGCTCTTCATGTGTGGCTCTTTTATCGCTCGTAACATACAGTGACCGACCAATGATGACCAAAACATGATTAGCCAAGCTGAATAAAATATAAAATTAAAATATTTTTTTTTTTGAAAAAATTACATTTGTCCATATGCTTCCAAATGGGCATTCACGGTTGACTATATAACTAACTATTGGTTGACAAATCAAAATAGTCTATTTTAAAATAAATTATTTGTGATAGACTTTCTAAAAAATATTCTGCATTATTTTCATGGTGTGTTGGTCATTCATTGTGTGGAAAAAAACTTTTTATTCCTTGCTTTGTTTTGAATAGAGCTACATAAGCTTGTCTTTTAAAAGTTTAAATTCAATAATTATTTTGATTAGTAGAGTTTTTATTTGTTTAATCGTTAGTAATTGCACGCTTTTTTTTTTCATTTAATATTTAATGCACGTAAAGTAAAACTAGTTTTATTACACTACTCAAAAAACTTTAACATTAGAACTCAGAATATGGAATTATATAAAAAATCTGTCTATGAAATGACGTAAATATTTGCTATCTTGTGACATTATTTTGGTCAGTGGGATCCGTATTACAGAGCGATACTCAAGATCTTATTTTGAGCACTGATTAAGAGCCATTTCATTGGTTAAATCCACGAAGTAAGAGAAACGTGGTGTGACCAGATCACCTACTATACCTAATTGATACCGACCTTGAGCACTTATGTCTCAGACGTGTGGATTGTCTTTCTAGTAAGGAAAGGCTAGAAAGAGAAAGACTGACGACAAGAGTGAGGCAAAAGTTCTTAAGGTCGGCATCAGTTAGATAGGGTAGGTGATCCTGATCACTCCAATATTACCTCTTAATCTAACTTTAAGTATTGAGTCAGCTAGTCAGCTTCTGTAACATGGATCTGAATCTCCTTATCAAGAGTAAGCATGTGTGTCGTGGCTGTAAGCATAAAGCATGTCACTTTACAGCGGGTATGAACGAGGACGGGTCGTTCATCGGCCAGTACGGCCGCAAGCGACGGCCCCCGACCACTGGACAGACTGATTCCGCCTCGCAGGCCTTCGCCACCCTTGTCTAAACCCCTTTCCTATACCCTGCACCCTTTAATTGATATTTATGTTTACTGAGATGATTATGTGTAGGTTTTACGTTTAAAAATCGTGGTAGGCCAGTGACGTATCTTTGGGTTTGTACTTTTGGGACATCATCTGTTCCAAAATTAAAGAGCAAAAAAATTTTATTGAACGCGTCCATAAGGCTCTTTTGCAATACAAATTGTTACGGGTGCGTTCAATAAAATTTTGTACGTTCTTATTTTCCTTAGGTATAGCACTTGTCCCTATTCAAGTTATACACTAATTGTATTTAAAAAATAACTGTGTTTGAGTATACAATGCACTTAGCACTTTATTTGTTAAATCATCTTCAATCTCAGTAAACATAAAACTAAAGCCTTTGCAAAAAAGCGCTCCAAATAGCTACGTTCTTGTACGCTTGAGATGTGTAACGTAGTGCCATTGCATCACATTATAATGCAACATAAAACAGTCCGGTACCGACAGCCAATCGCCGTAGGCTTGTTCTACCTTGTTCTTCGTTCTGATTGGTCGACACATGACGGTGACATCGCCCGCCAAAATTTTGTTCTCTATTACGTTTTGATCTGTGAAATATGTTGTGAATCTTTTTTATTGATCTTCTTAGCAGTAAACTGCTAGTTTAGGCACAATTTTCATGCGCGCGACTGAAATAAGTAAAATATTAACAGTTGTGATTTTTGTCTTGGGCATGAAAATAGTAGTTTTAAAATTAACAAAAGGGCGTCCAGTCTTTATTGCACTATTTCAGAAATAGTTTAAAATAAAGGCTTTATCACTGAGTACTTCATTGACCCTTCGCGTGTTATGTCGCAGCTTAGGTTAGGTATTAAGTACAGAATAATTTGTATGTAAGTAACATTAGGTTGTAAAGAAACAAATGATATTATTTGGAGTGAATATTTCCTACTTAAATGTTTATTAGCGTGCTTTGTTATAAGTTTTGCATTTGTTTTAATGTTCATGTTATTCCCCGTTCCGTCCCTATTCCTCTTTTTCTTTGCCTGCACGAGCGACGTTTTGTTTCGTTTTGTAAGGTATGATTTTTTTTTGCTTTTATTTTTCTTTTTGCATTTAAGTTTGCTATATTTTTGTGTGATTACAAAACATTTTTTTTTCTCTTTTAATAATTTAACAAGCATGTAATGATTTTCTAGAAGTATGTTCCTACATTTTTACTTTTTCAGATATATTTTTGGTATTACATAAAATAATGCCACGGTAGATAATGGGCATCTAAACTTACAGTACGAACAATTTACTGTGTTGTTATTGTATTTATAATTTTGTCTGTAATATGATTAAGATTTTGGTTTTTGGATTGTTCTACAACGAAAATTTACGCGCCTGAAAAAAGTCATATCACACGATGGTCTACATACAGGCCTTTTTTGTCATGTACCGCCGTCCTGTTTTAAGCCATATTAAAATTATCGAAATTCTTGTGCGAGAGAGTTGTTGGATATATACAGGTGGAATATCTCCGTCTCTTTCTCGAACTGATATCTAGACTACTTTAACGTGCTATAATAATGCTACAGAATCATTGGTGCTAAGTCTGTTGGCACAAAATTCACCAAACTAAATTTAATCACTAAAATCGAGTTTCATTGAGAGTATTAAACACAATTTTAGTGATTTTTCACCATTGTCAAAATGTCGTTTAAATGTGTATGTGTAATGCTAATGAGATTACTGTGTGTTCCTGTAGGCCGGTTTACGGAGGACGGCTCGTTCATCGGTCAGTACGTGCCGGGCGCGCGGGTGCTGCCGCCGCCCCCCGCCCCCGCCCCCGCCGCCCCCGCCCCCGCGCAGCCGCCCACCTACGTGTAGAGCGCTGCGGCACCGACACTTCCTACACCTGAGTGTGCGTGCAGACGGGTGGGACATGCGGATTTACTAAAATAAATTATAGAAAAAAAAATACATTAAAGAAACATTGTTCTATGTAAAACTGAGTTGAGGCTACGACAGAAATCGTGACACAAATGTGAGACTAACTGCTGTTCACACTTCATCAGTTTTTTAGTGTTGCCACTGTCGTGTCGCAATAAATGTGATACACCGTGTGTACAATGTATGGAGTCGCAGTTTAAACTTAGTTTGACATATAGAAATATCGTCCTATGTAACACTCCGCGCTGTCCCATACTGTAGTTCTGACTGTAAGTACGTTTTGTCACTCTATCTCCCTCACACATACCAGACACGGCAGTGTGAAAGAGAAGAGCGACAATATGTCGCGGTAGGCTAAAGACTTTGACGTCACGATTGTTCAGTGTCTTGCACGCGTCGAGTTTTTTTAGAGTTCTTATTTTCGCAATATTGTATTGTAAAAAATATAGATTTCATTCTGTAAATTGTGTTGAAATAAATCGATAACAACTATACGATAATCTCGATTACACAAGCTTAACGGCTTAATTAATATGAGACGCGAAAATAATATCTGTAATCTAAAACTGCACTGCCATTCTTCTTACATGTATTAGATTTTTGAAAAAATGATCGACTCACACCGGACTATTCTGTGAGAACAAGAGGTCAATTAACACAATCTTGTAGCAACGAATGAAGATTTGTGCCTTTTACGACATTTGAAACTACAATCAGATTAATTTCTCACAGTAAAAGGTCGCGTGTGAGTCACAATTTTTCAAATGCTTTAAAATTATCAGTGATCTATCGGCAGCATAATTTGTCAGTGGCCGCGATTCTCTTGACACCATCTAAATTAAATTTAGTCTATAATTCTCTCTTTCCATCAACAAATATAAGAAAGGGATAGCAAACTTTTAACACCTGTCAAATTAGAAAAAAATAGTTTTCCATACAAATTAAACATCACGACGTAACATCTCGACTAAATTAACAAACCTGTACGAACAAAATGTCATCTGTCATTTAATTTGACAGCACTGAATTACTTGCTATCCTCTTCTTGTATTTCCCAATAGAAAAAGAGCATGATATTTTAAAATTAGTTTAGTCGTGTGTAAGTCAGAATCGGCACCAGTGACTGTTTAGTTGAAATTTATTAGCGTGTAAGCATTAGTGTTAGCTGATAACGAAGCCTACCTTTCTGTTTCGGCCGACTGTTAGTGTCAATAGACAGGCTACAAAGGTTTTATTGACTATCTCCCCCGAGGTCTAGGCGATCGTCTCTGTCTGTTGAACGTTTCGTTATTTATGAGACTGATTTTAAGTAATGAGATATAGTCAAACTGGCACTGGCGTTCAGGTTTTGCTGACGTGATTGGTAACAACTTTTTATCCCGTATTTTTTTACTGGAATCTAGTTTCTAGTCTGGTAATGCCTACATTTGAGGCTTTCTTGACATATTTAATTGACAGTATCATTCAATACATATGCTCTTTATTGTACACCAACACCAATATTATTATTTTATATTATTGAGTGAAAAATTTCAGTGATGTCAAAGAAACAAATTATATTCAACTTGTGCGTTTGTGGCGTCGTTCCAAAACCTGAACGCTTAGATTCTCGGCTTGTGTTAGTAAGTAGGCGGTGTTACGGCTCGATATCAATTACGTGTAGTTATCCATACGGTAGCTGGTCAAGACTTGAGATAAGAAAAGCTATTTTTGTCACAGAAAATAAGGTAATTAGCTCTCAACTCCGGTGGTCACGTGCGCTCGTTGCGAACTTGTCAGGCTTCGTAGAGAATAGCGAGTAAGTATGGAATTAAGGTTGGTTTAAAGGGATTTTTGAAGGTACCACCCGTTTGAAATAGCATGGCAGCCAATGGTCAGTTCGCAAGCCAAAATTCATGTATCGCTTATTTTTATATCAAATGCATATCTTTCTAAAAACTCTTTGAAACATATTATGGACCATAAAGATTTTTATTTTACGAATCAATCCTATGACTGTTGTTAAAATCAAATATATCTTTGTCATTCTAAAATGTACATACATTTAAGCGTTGACCAAGCTTGTTCAATTAATAGATGTTGTCTTCCATTGCGGTGTTTTCAAATTTTGCAGGTTTGCTTAGGAAATCTATTTATTATTTTAGTTGAACCATTAAGATCTCTTCTTTATGTTCTTTCTAAGACTTGTATTCTCTTATGTATTGAGTGTACCTGCGATATTTCAGAACACGAAAGTAATGGAAACGACAAATGAGTATCTAAAGAAATCTATATTTTATTAAGAAAAATTAAATAAAATATTTTTGTATAATTGCGCAGTTTGACCACCGGGGCATATTGTGGTGCTTTGCAGAGTTAAAAGAGAGGAGAGGTTCGGTGTTGTGATCGTGTAATGTAGCGTGGAGACGTCGATAGTTTCCTGTTTCCCCTCCCTATACTCCTTACGTCACTTTATCCCACCTCTATGTCAGTAAAAGCAACTAAAACGCATTTTAGTCTTTGAACGAAAACGTATTTGCTAAATAATATGCCAGGAAGATATTTTGAAGTTCAGAGAGATGACTTTAGATTGGAGTCCAATGGATAGTCATTAAAGAGATGTAGTTCAAATCATCAACGTTTCATTTAACATAAACACATATAGATGTAGATCATCAATATTATCAACTTGTATAAAAGCCGCTTGATGTGTGCGTGTTGTGTCTGACATGTCTGACTGTAACATAGTAGGCGTGATGATATTACAAAGAATCTCGATTATTAGGAGTTACAAAAATCTCTATTTATCCCTCAACACTTCGAATTTTATCCATCGATCATCGGTACACTAGTATCGATTGTAATCGATAAAGTTAATTGTATAGAATATTCATCATTCTGATATTATAGTTATCCGTGACCATCCTCTATGGTTCATCTCATAAATCTCGAATGAATTTAAGTACGGGGTGACCCGTCGGTATTATGTCTCTCTTACGTAGTAATAAGTCCTCTTTATAGGCTTTTTTCGTATTTGAATTTTTAATATTTGACTATTATTGAAGTTTTGCACCGATCACATTGAAGTTAATTCCCAAGTTGATGTTTCTGATTTTGGACAATTGCGGGCTCGAGATCATTGCTATCCGATACCAGTGTCTACGCCTAAAATACAGTTGGACGTATGAATATTTCGTTAGCAATGGTGTCGCGGCCGCATGTAACAATATCTCAATTGTATCGTGTTTAGATTAAGGCTAGGGACTCGTGTTAACTAATGTTAGGTAACTAACGCGTTCGCTTATTGCATCTGTACATGTATATTTTATTCTTTGCCTTATCTGTACCTATGTATCCGGTCTTATTCGTACACTGGCGGACATTTGCGTGCACACGTGCCCGTCGTTTTATTTAATTGTAATTTATTTATTTGTGTATACTTATTTCTCCGCCTGAAAGGTGTCGGGTCTTAATTGAGTACATTCCAGACGGTCTAACCATGTTGATTTTTCAAATCTTTTTATTTAATGTCTCCCCAATGACGAGTCGGTCAGATGTAATCTGAACAATGTTTGTAAAACTAGACCGACGGCTGAGACTTGCATCATCATTATTTATAAATTATTTAAATAATTTATACGTCACACATATTTATTTCGTCTCTCGTTATAATGTATAGTTTGTCGCAGGTAACATGTTCGAATGCCAACATTTAGATCGTTCTCATTTAGAGCTTATACTGTAACTATTGGTACCTATACATTGCATATTTATATTTGATGGCACTGTTATTGTAACCCCTTTAAGTTATTTGTTAAGGAGTCTTTATCATGTCTATTGTCTAGTAAGAATTTAATATATATCTATTAATATTAATTGATTATAGTAGGAGCCTTGTTCTATTCGCGTCTGTTTTTGTCGCTTTTTATACCCGTTAACGATTTGAAAATTCTTAGTCTTGAAGAAAAAAAACTTGTTACGGTTCAAAATGACAATTTTGATATTAGATTGTTAGCCACCGGTATACGGTGGATATTCTCACTGCCTTCCCTACAAAATTACACTGTGTTCATTTTGTTTTACACGTACCTAGTAAAGAATACTTGCCTTATGGAAAATTATGAATGAAAATGTGATTTTCATTTGTCCAGATTCGACCTGACAGCACAATGTCTGCATTTATTTAGTGTCACAATATTTACCGTGGAATTGTACCAACGTAGTTCCCCACTAAATCGTACATCGCCGTACTCAGATATAGTTGGTGTTAGCAGTAAAAATGTAATTGTTGTGTAAATTTATTCGGCCGCAAGTGTATCGAACTTCTGAAACATTTTGGAACTAGATTTAATTTTTTGAAATGTAATAGACCTAATGTTAATCGGAGCAAATCATATTGAAAGCATTTTAATAATTTAGATGAAAGTTAAACACGAGAGAGAACTGTGTTCGTAGTCCAATTTTTAAAACAATGTTTTCAATATGTTTCGCTAACTTAATAATTAGTAATAGCCGAAGTATTCGCTAAACACGAACTGGTAGATTCTAATTGTTGTGAGGTACATTCAGTGTTATCTATAATGTTGACGATGCTTGGTTTTCGCCATCTATTTACGAAAGCAGTTTTCATTCATGAATATAGCTTGTGAGTTTTATATTAGGCGCTAGACGCCTAACTATTGTTATAATACAAAATGGGAAAATTATAGCATCAATGACAGTTTAATTATATTTGCTAAGCAAGCTTTTTTATCTACATTGGACTATTTTGTTGGTTAGATAATAGTTTGCATTTATTATATAAAACATGTTTGAAAATCATGACAAAAGTGTAGGTAAAGACTTGTGAAAAAAATCCTGATCTGACCCGTACGATTCTGTTCACGAATTATCGTAAATTACATTTTAGTTCGCATTAAGTAACTGTAATTTATTGTAACTATGATGAATATTTTTTTATGTTGCATAGAAAATAAATATTAAGAAATTATTGATGGTTTTTATTTAAATGACACGATTATTTATATCCTACTGGGTTTGTTGATAACTTAATTCCAGATTTTCTTTTAAGGGCCGGTTTTTAATAGCCATATATCTTTTATCTGATAAATAAATCTGTTATTGACAGATTTTGTATAGAAAATATGGCAAACTGTACCATTTATTCTTTGGATGATAGTTATCTGGCTATTAAAATATCGACCCTAAGGCTAATACACCTATCTGGCCTTTTATTGTCAAACCAAAATAATGATATAAAAATTATACGGCAATAATTTAAAAACATTGTTTCTCAAAAAATAAAAGAAACAGTTTTGTGTAGGGACAAGTTTTGGACTACATACTACAAAATTTAAAACCAAGGGTTAAACGATAGATAGGCCAAGAAAGTAGGAACTAGTTAAAAGGAAATACTGGAATAATCCAAAACTTTATTAGCACAGGTTTCAATAATGGATCTACTACAATAATAGTAATTTTCAACATGTTCTAACTCTTATAACAAACTTGAATTTCTTTACAGTTCTTCCCACTAACTCGATACATATTTTGAGGTCCCGGATGTGCCAGATCTTCTCCAGATGTCTGCAGGTCTTTGTTTGTTGAATGCTATCAATTGCCCAAGAACATGCTGATGGAGTTCTCCGGGCAGCTGACAACTTTACATGGTAATTAACGAACCAATTAGTCAATTAGATAGAAGTAGATTTAAGTAGAAACAGTAGAGTAGTACTTGAAATGGGTCGTTTTAAGTATAGGTACTTGCTTTGTTAGATTTATTACCGTAGAATTTACCCAAATACATTCTTAATGAGTTCATGCGTCATATAACGCATAGTTTCCACAAAAATATCCTCAAAAACTGTTTGCGGTTGCGTCCTGTAATCTCCAATTTCTACATTTATATCCGCCTACTGTAGAAAAACCGTGCAATATAATTTTTCCTTAGTCCTAAATTAGATCGATATGAAATACGATAAACCACCAACTCGTTAGTCGATGTCGATAAATCATTAATCTTTCTTTAAACCCATGACTAAAATATCGTAATATCGCTGTAACTGAGAACTTTGTTTTACATAATGTGCACCGATTCCGCTAGTAGTAAATTACGTTGCGTTCAGACTAAACAATGCGTCAATGGCAGGTAAAATATAAACCTCGGTAACACGCGCTATTCATTCATAAAGTGCTCTAACAATAGTTACAAAAACAACCTGCGGTTTTATGAACGACTGCGCGCAAAACCTTAAGACTTTGAAAAGGAGCTTACAAATATAAATTTGCCAGGATTTATGATGAATATTCATACTCGCAGTAATACTTTTTGCTTCTGGACTCCTTCGTCCATAATTCAGACGCGTTATCTGTTGGAAAGATTGATTGATAAAACAGCGCCATCAACTTGAGCAGCTAATCTAATCAACAGATGCTAAATTTGACCGGCCATAACATTGTATGTTAGCTGATTGTAAACCTTCCCACGTCTCCCGATGATTTGCTATCAACATGCAAAATGTTGATCGTATATTATATTGACAGGGTATCAGACACCACATTAGTCGGCCTACGTCACCTCTATGCTATCTAAAATTAAGTCCAAAATCCCTTGTGGTGGAAGTTTATGAGGCGCAAAACAAAGCTAGGGATTGAATAAGGAGTCAGTGTGTAGGCAGTCTGTGTCCGACCGTCGGCAGGGCGGGACATCATTGAACGTTTTTTATTTGTTGTCAAACGAGACGTTCGAGTTCGCGAGTTGTGAAGTGAGTTTTAAATTATGAATGTGCGTGCCGCTATATTATTTTATTAGGAACACGCCATTAATTGCAGGTGAGATAAAACCCTCCTTATAAACTGTATCATATCGCGAAATCCATTCAGGATGACAGAGGTCGGTAAATAAAAGATCGTTGATCCCACTTAAAACTTAATTGTTTAATCGTTTCGGAATTCGAGTGGCAATCGTCTTTATTAATTACCCACATATGTACAGTTGACTGATTGGGTCCTTTAATCTGTATAAATAGATAATTGAATTTGAGATTCGTTTAATCATTGAACTACTAAATATTAAACTACCGAATAATGTTAAAAGGGCGCTTCGAACAAAAACAGGAGATTAAAGAAAGCATAAAAATGTAAACATTGCTATCTGGCAAATGTAAACATCACGGGGTGTTATTAATAGAGGCCTAACTATGGGATCATATGTTAGAAGTGCAGGGCGCATGCATCATGAGACGAGTTAAGGCTGGCCATTAACTGGCTACTTGTCGAGTGTGATTTGTGAGACGCGAAGGATAAAATTGTAAAACCGGCTTTATGATCTATCTGACAACGTTGTAATCGTTAAATGAAATGGATACACGTTTTTAATAGTCCTGCTACTTACTCGACAACTGTATGCGATTAATTTGTCTTTTTGCATTAGCCCGGTTCGGACTTAACGATGTTTTAATCGTTATGTATGTAGTTGACGATTTATCTCACCGATGATGTAGCTTACTTACGATATAATTATAATTTATTGCTTGATTGTATTAGACCCAAGACAGTAGCACGCTGTTACTTATCCTACATTAAGTAAGTAAATTTATATTTATTATTTAGAGTGCATAATGTAGTCCTAAATTTAACTATCATCGTACGTGACAGTAAAAGTGCTAACATGAAAACATGATTCCTTTAATTAACTTTACTGACACTTAAAAATATTTACTGAAATCTCTATCTTGGTGACAATCTGATATTTTTGTGTGTAGTAAAAATTACTGCAGCTAAGTCTACGACAAAGAGACATGCTCTGAGGGATGTTCGAAAGCGTTACCGCGGCCCTGGATTGCAAAGGGCTAAGGAAGTATGGGTTTTAGTCAGTAAGAGTTTTCACTCTTTCCCGCCCCACCATTTGATGATTTCCCATCGAAAAAAATAAACGAGACATGTTAGCCGTGTCTTTTTTAGATTTGTCTTTTTTTGAAGATTTCACTGTAGCTGGCAGGACCTTTCATCCCAATTTCCTAGCTAACATTACAAATATGAATGTGAGCTTTCAGGGTGAAACGGCTGAACTGATTTAGATGAAATTTGGTATGGAGACGGATTGAAACCTGGTGAAGGACGTAGGATAGTATTTATCAGGGTACGTGAAGTAATTTCCTCGGGAAGTATACCTCTAATTCTAAGTAACTAGCTCTCCGCCAGCGGCCCGCGTGGACTATACAAATTCAAATGAAAAATGACTAGAGTTTCATACAAACTTTGCCTGCCCGAGCCCCCACCCCTTAGGGGTAGAATTTCGGAAAATCCTTTCTTATCTGATGTCTACGTCATACAAAGAACACACTCTCCAAGTTTCAGATCTCTACGATCAGCGGTTTAGGCTGTGCGTTGCTCCGTCAGTCATTCAGGACAAAGAATTTTATATGTATGTATAGATCAAAGTTTAAGCTACTTCTCAGTCGCATCATGAACAGGCGCCCTTAGTCCGCGGGCCGGACGGGGGCGGCCGTCAGCCGGACTTTATTTTTTTACTTTTTACACAGTTACCTGTTCCTTGAACGGGTATCGTATCGACTGGCCCGCTGCCCGCTGGTAAGCTTAACAAGTGCACCCGCCAGAGGTGCCCTATCTTTGGACGACACTGTTTTATTGTACCACTTCATTTTTAAGTTTGTCGCACCTAACAGTTTACACGTAACCTAACATTCGGATTTCGAATCAGGGTCTTTCGGATTTTTCACAGTAATCGGACTGGCTGAAAGTTTAGAGTAAAAAGTTAAAATATTTTTTTTTTAATTCAGATCAAAAATTAAATCATAAAAATTAACTAGCTAGACAAATCAATAAAAAATCGAATAATACACATTTTAAGGGTACCTAAATTGGTATATTAAGTTTCTTTTAAGACGACGACTACCGCCAATGACCTTGAGCAAATGGGCGGAGCTTGAGCTTCCCCCCCGCGACCCCGCAATGCACACCGCACGGTTGTCATTTTATATTTTGAAGAACTTTGACGGGTGACCATAATATTATGTAGAGATTCTAAGGACAGTCGCATATTGTATTTTGATATGCATGTCTAAGATATAAAAATAGAAATACAAATAACATCTGTCTGAGTAATACTTCGAAACACTAATTTTAAATTTCCAACCCCCACTGCATAATTCGTTTGCCAGAAAAGCAAAAATATTATCAATTTCTTTAATCTGCAAAACATATTTATCGATCTGAATTGTTACAAGTTTCAAGAAAAAATTCTGACAACTAGCATTCTTGAATTAATCCGCTGTGAAAGATGGACAGACAGACAGACAAAATCGCACCATAGGAGTTAATTTTTAGGCCATATTGGTGTCCACTTTGAGCTCTTCTAACAGAAATGCACGCAAGTTTTTTTCATATTTGCATTTTACGACATCTGCTGCTTCTCAAATAACTTCAGCTCATCTTCATTTGTATCGGAAAATCATATTAGTTTTGTAAGGAGAGCCTGGAAGCCAGTTAATTAGTCCGACGTTTCTGATCCATCTGTAAAGTGTCCGACCAAACCTTTGGCATCAGCTTTGGCCAAACCATTAGCTTAAAATTGGCCTAAGTTTTGACACCAACAGAACCGAAATTGAATAATCTATTACGTTTAAAGACCTAAAAGTGAGTGAGACTGTATTACAAAATAAATGATGTTAATATTTTAAATAAGCTGCAGGTAGTTTTATTCATATTATTAAGTTGATACACCGAACATATTAGTAAAAAGTCATTGTGGCTTCTTTGCTAAGGCACCTGCATCTCATTTATGAGTATGCAGATTCGAAATTCGAAACCTAGAAATTACGAATCTGACTATTCCAAAGTTTTACATGCACTTTTTTTAGTATAACTTAGACACCATTGACTAACGGTGAAGGAAAACATCGTGAGGAAACCTGGACTACACGGTCTGAAATCACCAATCCACCTTGAAAAAGCGTGATAAATAATTAATGCTAATGCATGTCTATGTCATACCCAAAAGTGGGATAGTAAAGATTCCGATTATGACCAGGACTTTTAAAATTTTTACCTATCATGAACAATGGAATATCACCCGTTTTGGGCCCAATTTTGAAAGTGCCGCAAAGCAAAAAATCAATGCAAAAATAAATGTGCTAAATTCGGATATAGACTTTATCTGAATTACATTTTCAAGCACCAAATTTGTACGACCCTTTTCCACGGTTTCATGCATTATTGAAGAAATAAAGTAATGGAAAAAAATCCTACCATTGTATGGCATTTCGATAATTTTTTAGAAAGATGCAATATCAATGTTTGACTTTGAAATCATTTATAATTACCGATTTAAATATTTTTGATCTATATTTTTTTACCTTATATTACTAATATAAGGTTTTTTATAATATATTTTATCAGAAAAACTCACCGCAAAAATTGACAGATTTTTTTATAAAAAGATTATTAAATTGACATGCAGTAGCTCAATTTTCATTTAGTTTTCTTATTACAATTCATCGGAATTCAAACATAACCTTGGAATTGGAAAATGGTCGAAATACCATATTAAGAAAAGCATTTAAGAGAAAAATGTACGGAAGTCTAATTATTTTAGAATGTTTGTTTTACAAACTACGGAGAGTTTTTTTTTAAATTTAATTCGTATACCAAAAGATGTCGAAGAAAACAATTTTAATTCCCATTTTTCCTCGAAAGTAATAGGTAGTATTTTTCTACTTTATCCATTTGCGATATATTTCAACAATTATTCCAAATCGATAAGGTTTGTTATTCCTGAAGTAATTATCAGCTCTGACAGACAGACAGAGAAAGTCGCATCCCATAAGGGTTACTTTTTACTATTTTGGTTCGGAACCTTAAATATACTATTTGAATATATCTTCTTTTTTCATTTTCAGTTCTTCTGTCTTTGACTTCTGGACCAAAAATTAAAGAAGATCAAGTCCTTTTTATTTATCAGGGCTTTAGCCAAAGAATTAAGCGATTGCCTATTAATCGGCTTAGGCCTAGCCAAAAATCGACGTTCTGTCGGATACTATTTGGTGTTGAAAATAAAACATAAGAGTGGCATAGTGAAGTAGGACCTTCATTTCTAAAACACTATGCTTCGTCTTATCTTTTAGATTGTGTGTATATAATATTATCCCACATTAGATACCTTGACTAATAGATTAATATGTATATCATATGTGACTGCTTACTTGGCGTTTTTACTAAACTTCGAAAATGGTTGCTATGTAAAGCATCACTACCCAATGTTACCAGTAAAAAACCGGCCAAGTTCGTGTCGGGCCACGCGCAGTAGGGTTTCGTAGTAGGTCTTAGTTAGTCAACTATAATTCTGTAACCGGTGAAGCCTACTTAGCCGTGATAGTTTTCGAAAATTAGTTTTTTTATTTTTGAAATACCTACCTAACGATACCCTACATGAAGGGTTACGCAACAAAAAAAAATATTCATCCTCATTTCACGTGTTCGGAAGCTCCACTAATTTTTTTTTATTCATTTTTACCACTTTTTTGGCGTGATCAATACACATATCTATACTAAATTTCAGCTTTCTAGTATCTCTGAGCTATGCCGCGAACAGACAGACAGACGGACATTGCGAAACTATAAGGGTTCCTTGTCGGACTACGGAACCCTAAAAATAAAACTAATGTAACCAATCCAAAATAGGAAAATAGCTAAAATAGTCAGACAATACAATACATTTTACATTTTACAATACTCTTTTAATAGCGTAAGCTTATTTTTTTATCATATTCTGCATTTTTTTTCAAATTCGTCTCGTAGCAAAGAAACTCGAACCCAAATTCACGTGTTTAGAAAAATATTTTCATTGGTAATAATTTAGAATAGCGCCACCTTGTTACCCATGGATAAACCGTTTTATTTACAAACCATTAAGTTTTGTTCTAAGATATCATCCCATGCCCTGACTTATAGCTACTATTTCTATAAATTCCAAACTATTAGGAAATATTGTAACATAACATGAAATAATTTTAATTTTGACGACTATCTCCGACCTACATGTAAAATTTAAATGAGGTATGCAATATTCTCGTTTTGAATACGCAATGTATTAAAACAAATACATATTTAAATCCTAAAGTACATTTAATTATTTAGTAAGTCAATAACAAAATATATTTGTCCTGCCAAATTTAGATACACACATTTTAGATTATGACAGATTATGGATGATTTGGTTTGAAAACACGTTATTCACATCAAAAAAATATTTTATCCGCATGTAGTGCCTTTTCAATGTAATAATTATAATTCACCAGTCATCTTATCACAAATATAATAATTTATTTACATCGTAATGTACTCGCTCTGAGTGACAGCGTCTACCCGTGACAGTGGTCACAGACGTACTGCCCCCGTCGCCCGGTGGAGCCCCTCCGTAATTTCAACTCAACGTTTTGACAAAAGCATAAAAATTGACGTAAATGTACGATTTAAAAAAAATATACGTATACAAAAAGACAGATAATTAACTTTTCTATAAAATGGTACAGGTTTCATTAAAATCCGCTTGATAAATTCTATGTAAAACTCAGTTTTTCTTGAGCGTTAGACCTAACTTCATGATTTTTTTATACAATGTTATAAATACATAATTAAAAAAAACGTTATACAAAATTATCAAGCATATGCTCTAGTTTAGTATATATACTTTTCAAATCATGAAAGCAAGTCGTTAAAGCGTAATCATTAGCTTTAAAAGGGCCAAAGTCGTATATCGCCGCCTTAAGCGCAATATTTAGAACTTACATCATTAGTCCCTGCAAAAAACAGATTGAAAATACATAAACATTCGGGTTTCGCGAATCGTCCCACGGTCATTCGCACGTCTCTTATCACAGGATGCGCCCGTCTCATTCACTGAAACTGTCATTCGGAACTAACATTATTACCCTTTTAACGTTATTTTTATACCAGATTGAGGGACCAGACATCAATGATTTAGCTCTAAATATAAATGGACATGATACAACAATTAGCGCCTTTTTTTTTTTTTTAGTTCTTGGTCACCATGAAATGATTCAATCAGTCAATTTATTAATTCTGTTAATGTCGTTTTTATACAAGAAATGTTTTTTTATTGGCAGAGCTAATAAGCCTGCGGCATGATTTGTATAAGAATACTAGCTCTTTCCCGCGGTTTCACCCGCGTCCTGTGGGAACTACTTCGTACACAGGAATAAAAAATATCTGTGTCCAAATCCATTCGGTAGTTTTTGCGTGAAAGAGTAACAAACATCCATCTATCCGTCCTAACAAACTCGCATTTATAATATTTTAGCCTACTGTAATATCCTAAGACAGGATAGGACATTTTTCATAACATATTAATTTCCCTTTATAGGTTTTACCAAAAACATAAAGTCAAATATTATTTCGTTACCTACATTAGTATACCTATAACGAAATACACTTCTCATCAAAAAAATCGAAACACTTTCGTTTTTATTGTTTTTGTCCTAATTTTTTACAAAAGAGAATTAATTCCATGAAAAAAAAAACATTATTGTGTAGCTGGCAGTTTGGTCATTACAGTAAGAAGAAAAAAATCAAAATTCGAAATTAGAATTTCATTTGTTTACCCTATAAATGAAATTAATCACTGTTTTGAGACAAATGTGTATTTAGGGTTGGAGTACGTTTCTCGTTTAAAAACTAAAAATTAGCGCTTGTCTTTAAACTTTTTGTTTCTTATTTCATTTACTGTGACTTTGGGACGTCTGAAAAAACTTTTTTTTCTAAAACATATGGATACTTCGCCCGCAGAAGCCGCCCAAGTGGTGGCATTGCTGGATTCTGGACTTAGTCAGCGTGTTGTGGCTGCAAGATTGCATCTAAGCTTATCATCTGTTCATAGAGTCTACAAACGCTATCGGGAGACTGGTTCGTTCACGCGCCGTTCAGGATCTGGCAGGAATCGGGTCACTTCTGAGCGAGATGATCGATTTATTGTAACAACTTCTTTACGAAATCGACGCCTTAACGCTTTTCAACTGCAGCAGCAGCTTCGCGTTGTACGAAGAGTAGCTGTAAGTGACTCTACAATAAGAAGAAGGTTGAAGGAACGCGGATTGGCACCGCATAAGTCAGCGAATGGGCCGAAATTAACTGCAGACCATCGAAGAGCGCGCCTTAACTTTGCACGCGAGCACCTAACTTGGTCATACCTTCAGTGGAGCAAAGTACTGTTTTCTGATGAGTGTAAAATTATGCTGTATGGTAACGACGGAAGGAACAAGGTCTACAGAAGAGATGGAGAACGCTTTGCACAATGCTGCATTGAAGAAAAGGTCAGCTATGGTGGCGGTTCGTGGACGGTTTGGGGAGGAATCAGCGCCGACGGTAAGACAGAACTTGCCTTTGTGTCTGGGCCACGGCTGCCTGCACTAAACTCTCATCGGTACATCGAACAGTGTCTTGAACCTCATGTGATGCCCTATGCACATTTTATTGGCAACGACTTCATATTCATGCACGACAATGCTAGAGCTCACACCGCGGGCGTCGTACGAGATTATCTTACCGAAGTCGGTATCTCCATTATGGTATGGCCAGCAAGAAGCCCGGACATGAATCCCATTGAACATCTATGGGATGAATTAAAGAGACGAATTCGAGCAAGAGATCCAGCCCCAGAAACACTTAGCCAGCTGCAAAATGCAATCCAAGAGGAATGGGATAATATACCACAACATGTGATCGTGACTCTCATCCGATCGATGAAGAACCGTATGGAAGCAGTAATAAGAGCTCGCGGAGGGAATACAAGTTATTAAATAAACGTTTCTTAATTTTTTTTTTCATTTACGCGTGTTGTTTTACCCATTTCCTTCATATTCCATACAGGGTAAAAATTACTCATTATACAAAATACGAAATCTATGAAGACTTAATTTGAATTTAGAACAATAACATTAGGATTTAAAAACCTCATACTACTCACTATTAAATGACATTTTACATTTATTCCTAAATATACACATTTTTCTGATAATCCTTATCAAATCATAAACTGCGAGGTGTTTCGATTTTTTTGATGAGAAGTGTAGTATTTTATTGTTTTGTCTCAACTTTTGTCAAACAGAAGACATCAAGTCGAGATGATTATGAGAGAGAATTCAAAACTCACTCTAATAGATTGAACATCTCCATTCTTGAAGGTGAGAATTGAGAATTACAAATGACATCCCCAAAACGCTCAATCTTCTCCAATTCCTACATAGTTATTTTTTGGGGTAGATAAAGAGGCCAAAAACACATGTTAACTATATGCCAGTATGTCATAGTTGAAGATGATGGCTAATAAAACCACAATAACTCGTAGTTATGTTCATCAACAAAGTGAATGTTGACTGCTTTAGGCAATTGTTTAATAGGATAGGTACCGCTGTTACTTATTGTGATGCTCAAAATGACCTGAATGACGTCAATTTCAGCCAGCCGAGTCAATAACAAAACCCAATATTCGTTATTAATATCTGCGTACACCGCAAAAAGGTTTACCTATTCAGTGGCTTGCGGTAAGGCATAAAACAAAATGCGTTAAATTAAAATATATTACCAATTCATTCATGTTATGTTACTTTATCATCTGCCTAGCCTTTTCCCAATGTTGAGGTCGGTTGTCAGTTTAAAGAAATGCAATTTGGTACCTGTGTTTTATATGGAGCGACTGCCTATCTGACCTCCACAACCCAGCTATGGGGTAACACGGTACCTCTTGGCCCTTGGCAAAACACTTGGCTTTGTTTTTACACTTTCTGGCAACGACTATCAAATATATATACAAATGACAGCCGGGCCAAACGGCCTAATGTGCTTTCTGAGACGCGGAGGAGTCACGGAGGTGTGTTGATGGCAATAATAAGCCTTTTGCATGTCACTTGGGAATAGCTGGCGAAATGAGGGTATGATCTTGGTGCATTTCTATTTGATTTGACCCCCTGATGTAAACGAGCGTGAAGGTATATAAAGACAAGGTATTTTTTATTACGATTTAATATGATGAGTATTGCGCTCTAGAATATGGGTCTCTAATACTTAATCGCAAACGTAGGTACAACATGATAGGTGATAGGTACAGAACTTTCTGTAGATAACAGACGATTAGGTATCGGACTATCCTATGATAGTAACTACGTGCTATAACTGACCTGCACTCACATCATGTTAGCCACGTGGTGCGTCATACTGCACACTTGTGTATCAATTAACTACAATTATTGATATGTTTTATTATCCGGCGACCATGCTAATTTGAGGTTATCGCGCATTAACATGTTTTAGTTACAACACTAAGATAAATGGCGCCCAAAAAAATATTATTTTCGTTTTTTTTCTATAGCAATTATTTGTAAACATTGCTTGACCTTATGATAAAGATGTTCTATTTCAAACATTTTTCTAGAACACAAGGTTTATTATTGGTAAACTTCGCACTATTTAATTGGGAGATAAAAAGTTAATATCTATCAAGCTACAATAGGTCAAATTGTGGCCAACCCCACCGAGCCCTAGTCACGAGATTTAATACGATGGGTCAATTAAACACTGGTTGGACAAGTAATAAGTACCTACTATAAAATAAGAAGTAACAGATTGCAGTTTTAATTGTATTTACATAGAGACGAACCTATAAAAAATCACGTAAACATTCTAGAGAGTTCATCTCGGCTAATCCTTGCTAATATTATAAATCCGACCGATCTACACTTTCATGGGAAAACAACTGAACCGATTTGGATGAAAATGTTGTATGGAAATAGATTGAAACCTGGGGAAAGGCCAGGACGCGGGTGAAACTGCAGGAAACAGCTATTTCAAATTAATAATAATTGTTGGCGCCTAAGAACACTACGTTATGGTAGTGCAATTAAAACTGGTCTTATTTAAGTAGTCTTGTCTTAGTTACCTGTTATCTTTCGTAGATATTTATTATACGAGTGTCCCAAGGCGAAAATCCGGAAGACAATCTATTGGAATTAACTAAAGCTAGTATCGTTTGCATTTAATTAACTTTCTGATTTTACAATGAAACTCTTTACTAGGCTAAACTATCGAGTATCGACGCTGATAGTCTTCGTTAGTGGATATAAAAAACGATAGGATTATTATTTTCTAGGGTTTCAATACTCAAAAATTGAAATTATTACAAAATATCTTTAACGTTAGACAAAATTGTTGTGCACCCCTACGCCTAGAGCGATTGGACTCATCTTTTTTTTGTTAACACCTTTTGTACGTATAATTTGACACCGGGAGCGAGTAAAAAAAACTAGTAGACATTACCTTTTGACAGGGGATATTTAATGAAGTTGTAGCTTTTTTACTTTCGTCGGCCGTTTCTCACGATAATACCATTGTAGGAGCACGTCCCAAACGGTCTCAATCAATTATGTTAACTGTGATAATTTTGTTTTTCTTTTTTTTGTGGCCGAAGTGAGGTTTTGTATGGTCGACAAACAAATTATACGCCACTTACACGCTTATTATTGGGTCGTGTTGGAACGCTTTAATGGTATCATGACATATTTTAGGTGATAGTACGGTTGGGCTGTTAATTGGACACTGTGGAACGATTCGGTTTTAACGTCTGGGACCGGGCTCCATCCAGATTTTACGACTGTATTTTTTATTAAGTTTTAATCGAGATGATGAAACAGTTGTGTTCATATTTTAGGATTAGAAACTGACAAGAAATATTTTAATGATATTTTTTAATGTGTATTCTTAAATGAGTCAGTAATATAGTTGTTTACTCCAAACGTAATTTGGAAAATATCCCATGACCGCTAGCTTAAATATAAATTAGCATGCCTAGATTGCAAACGGAATTCCCAATCATTCTTTCACGACATGTCTTTATTTACACAACGACCGCTTATAAACACCTGAAGCCTATCGTAAAAGTAATAGTCTCCTATTTGGTATTCGTTCAGACTGGTACGAATCTCGGTACCTCACCTAGAAAACACCATTTTCGGGAAACATCATCACAGACACCGGGGAGAGATACTGGTAATATGGCCACCAGTCTTATTTAAAGTGTACCTAATCATTTATACCGACAAATAGCCATACAAAATAAAAAGAAAACGATGTACTAGTGATTAAATTAAAAACGCCTCATATACCTTCAAGTTCACTAGTACTTAATAGCATCAAAATTCAAAAGTCATTTATTAAAACTTGGCTGAAAATCAGCACTTTTTGAACGTCAAATTTACAAAAGACAGCCCCCATAACGCACGCCCATTTCCAATGTATTTTTGCTGGAATGAAGAAGTGGCGCAACAAACTCCTCAGTCACACATCTGTCTGTTAGGTTTGAAGAACCTTCGTTTATACAATATTAATCATCAACTATAGCCGTACCTACCATACAGGTCGCCAACTTCTGCTACACCTAACAGTCCAGTGATAATTCCCCAGTATGTGGCGATCGGCTTCGATGGGCGCCCGCTTATGCGCGGGGCTGGCGCTGGCGATGTCGCTGGCGCTGGGCGACGGTCGCCGCGACTACAAGGACCCGGAGGCTCGACACCACTCCGATCTGTCGCTGTGGATCGATGAGCGACAAGTGCGGATGTTCAGCGGTGAGATACCATTACTTACATATTTAGTGATACTGGATAAAAATAACTGGTAAAATTCAAAATTAATTTATTTGATATCTGTTCTTATAACGAACTACACTTACATAGCTCACGTAATTATAAAAACATTATTTTGTGAGTCGGCAAGGTGGTAGCGGGTCTGACTGCACAGGCCGCGTTAGTTAACAAAAAAAAAGGTTAATATTTATGAAAACTTAAAGTCCGGTTTGTCGAATTTTATTTATTAAATGTGTAATTTCTCACAATGTCATGATCATTTTACTCATTCTTAATTTAGGATACCTATGTAAATAAATGATTTGATTCGCAAATTATTCGAACCATTTAGTTGTACTGTTGTATATATATATACCCTTAAACTTGAATAGAATGTATAATGTATAGAAATACAATCTGAATGAGTAATAGGAAAAAAAACGTTAAGTAAATAATACAATACTAACCACGAACGCAAGTTATATCAGTGAATTATTTCGTTTTAATTGTATACAAATCTAATTGTATACAAGTCTGTCTAGTGTCTATATTTAATGCCTGATTGTATAAGTTTAGAATTAAATACCAGCTATAACACTTCATGTAAAATATCAACTTTCCAGGTATATCGATGCAAGTATTCGCCATAATAAACGGTCACGTATCCCCTTACGTGTTAGACCCGAACTTCTCCAACAAACTGCCGGTAATTCCGTCCGAAGTCGGCTACGTCAACTTCACGTGGAAGTCTAAGAAGCGATACTACTACGACTTCGATATTCTGACGTCATCCGACCTAACGATACTGAAGCCGCCTGTATTGTCTATCAAAACTCGCGGACGGGTGCCTAAAACATCAAAAGGTAATTAAAACTAATTAAAATAAATTATTAATGTACCCAATTATAGCCAGTTTTGTTCTAAACGAATCTAATATTTTTCATGGCCAGGAAACATGTCGTTTAGATACGTTTTTTTACCACAAACGGCCCGTTCCAAATTAGGTAAACATTATTATTCTAAATATAAAATAATGAGTTTGTTCCACAGAATTCAGTATTATTTTGCCATGTGTGGGCAATAATAGCGGCGTGGCCACATTTGAAATAGGGCTAGTGCTAAAAAATGGCCGCGGATTGCCGCTAAAAGGCACCCCACTAAGATTACACCTAAAGAAGGAATGCGCACAGAGAGGTGTGTATTTAGAAAGGACAGGTATTGTATCGCCAACGCATTTTTAACACTTACACGCCTGTGATTTTGTAGCTGTCTAACTTTGCACAAGTTTGTTTAATAACATAGAAAAAATAATTAACTCATCTCACCTACCAATCCTACCATTAAGTACTAAATTATTCAAAATTCGCACAACTCCAAAAACACAGGCGTTACGCTTATAACTTGATATTAAAATAACAGTAAATTATTTCTTCTACAACTTGCAATATATCTATTAGAGCCCCAAAGCTTATTAATTCAATTTCCCATGCCTAGCGTTTGTGAAAAACGAGGTAAAGCGAACTTGAGTACCAGAACCGAAGCACTGAACATTGCATTTCATCTATTTCGAGCTCATATTGTTATGCTTACGCTACTAATAATACATTTATGGGTGGTTGGTATGAGCGAATGCTTAACCACCTATTACAGTTTCACAGTACGTCACCTGTTTGTGCTCATGCGTCGGCTGGAACAATACAGCGATTGACATTTTATTAGTGTTTTGTATTCGATTTTATGATGATTTTATTTAAGTTTTATGCTAAAACAATTGATAATTTAGACGAAACAATCTCTAGGTTTCATTTATTTGGTTATATTCTAGGATTTATGTTACACTGAATACTTTATTAAATACGATTTATTTCGCCAATCCGCCTTGAGCAAGTGTGGTGATCAATGCTCATGCCTTCTCTGTATGAGAAGAGGCCTGTGTCCAGCACATTCATGATGAATAATTCAAATATATTTTGTTTTTCTTACACTATGCTAGTGAGTTTATCAAAAATGTGCCGTATTGAACATCCGCTTTTTTGGAAGTCGGTTTGAAATATGAAAATTCTCAATCGCTGTAGTGTCCGTGTGCTCTAACTAATGAAAGCTGTGTGTCCGTAAGCCTGCGATGCGCGCCAGGCCATATTAACCGAATGCATTATTTTCCGGGGATGCCGCCGAGAGCGCTGGTTGGCTGATTACGGTGCCTCTGCTCACGGCATTTGTGTTTTTTAGGTTCGTATTCATATGCTTGCTTCCTAACTAATACACATTGTATCGAAATAAAGCCCGTATTAATTTATTATTCCCAACTTAATGCAAAAAAATAATCAAAATTTATATATCCCGCTAACTTTCGTGTTATTTTGCGCTTATTTTTGTTCATCTCATGTGTAATTTGACGGTTGTTCTCAAAGGAGTAATATATTAATTCGGGCCTATGTTTTTTTTAAAGTTGGTATCAAGTTTTAGTATTAATGTGTTATATCATCATTATCATTCTATGCACTAATCTTTAACTGTAAAAACCCTGTTTACATGTAATGTTAGAACCTCTAAACCCTCTTTGAGCTATCATACTGTTTTGTCCTTATATGTAAAGTTAAAATTAAGTTTGACAGAAAGGGACAACAACAACAGCTCGACAGCTAAAATAAGCTTTTAAGACAAAAGGTGTAATTATGAATATGAGGGTTATTGTTTAAAAACATCGACATTTCCATTGAGAAATCAATCGTGTAAGACTCCTTTTAAAAGTATTATCGATACTCAGTTCTATCGATATCTGCCAAGCAATATACATTTGCTTGGCAAATATCGATAAAACTGAGTTAATAATTTGTGCCATAATATTTACTAACTTAAAATTTGAAAGTCTTATTCTAAAAAAATCGTTCCACTGTCAGGTCCCGACCCGGAATGCGACAAAAAGTGCGCGAATCAAGGCTGGTGTAACAACGAGAAGATATGCCAATGCCCCGAGGGCTACATGGGCCAGGACTGCAGGACGGCGCTGTGCTACCCGCAGTGCATGAACGGGGGCAACTGCACCGCGCCCGGGGTCTGCTCCTGCCCGCCCGGGTACCAGGGAAGGAACTGCGAAGGAGGTGGGTTCAGTGATACACTATAGCCCTATTTGACATAGGCTAAGAAGGAGACATCTATAAATTAACTATGTCACTCGAAATTCTTGATTCCCCCCTCCCTCTTCCCGTTATTGTCACTGGGGTGCTCATTTGTGTGACCTGCCATGATATGATGTCATAATATCTAGCAATTTCATTTAATGGCTGCTGTAAAAATTTAAGACACTGGTGACTGGTGATACTAAAGAAGAGAATGTGACGTCACGAAGTGTATTTTAATGTGTTGTAATCGCCTAGGTATTCCTAATTGCCTAGATAGACCTATTTTGACGTTGGTAAGGTCCTAAGGAGCCTAGCCTAGCACGAGAGTGGACTAGCGCGTTTTGTCCACCCTTTGCGGAGAAAACGAAGAATCAATAGTGATTTTTCTTTAGCATGACTTGTTTCCGATTGCTTCGATTGTTCAATAGTCAAATAACTTTTTTCTAAAGAATAAATATTTCTGTTTGACAGAGTATGAAAAACAAAATAAAACAAACTATCATATTTATTCTTTAGGCAAAATTTATCTGACTATTGAAAAATCGGCCTTAAAAGAAGTAAAAATATTAGTAATGAAAACTAAAAATCTATATAATACATAATTTATTCAATTAACAAAAATATACATTGTCATGTAAAATGTCGTCTAGATATTAAAAAAAACCTAGATTATTTTACTTTGTGATGTCTCTCGATAAAGAGCTATAGAATGCCTAGGGATATAATACTTGTCGTTACAGATCCTCCTGTCCTATAAATGCTACATTTGTTATTATATTTAATTCATATTACTTTCAAAGAATTTTCAAACTCTTCTACGTTGACAGTACCTAGACACACTGTTATCCGGAGGTATTGATGGTTATCCAAACTCCAGTGCGAGAGGGAGATGCAACTATGAAGTATTGGTATCCCTTTTCACACTGGAATCTAAGTTACGTATCATAATACGGTCCGTGGCCTATTTTAGAACAAAATTAAGTCCTCGTCCAAATATTTTGTCTTTGCAATTTATGATAGCGTAATTGGTATTATGATTTTATTAAACACTGTTTAAAATAACAAAAATAATAACATTATCGTTTATTACATTTATAATAATAGTGACACAATTACTAGTCCACATTATTAATAGGCAATCTAGGGCCGTAATATGACGTATTTTTATTATCATTTTTCAAAAAGTGAGTGTGAGAAGGAGCTATAAGCTCCATCATTACTTCCCAACAAAATTATTAAAACTTTGAAACAAACTACTGCATATTCAAAGTATCTCTTATCATTAACATTCATTTGGTTCAACGTGAAGTACTCACGTGTATTCAAAGATGGCGGACTAGACTTCTCCTCTAACCAGTTACTAAATCCTCTATAATCTAAACCTTCTTCGAAATCGCTATAGCAACTTTACATCCGGTCTTTATAACTTCAGTCAGAGCTTTATAGAAAGGTGCCTGTTCTGCTCCATGGTTAATCCCCGTGTCATGATGTTCTTGCTCCTCATTGCGGAAGTTGGTGATAGTCTCCAGAATCTCCTTGTCGATGTTGGGGTCTTCCATGAGGGTCCGGAGCTGGTCGTTGTAGTGGTCCACTATGACGGTTTCTACGGCGACTGTGCACGCCATTGCTGCTTCTTTGCCTAGGAGCGCTGATCCTGTAATGGGAAAGTCGTCAATTATTATTTTGAGTTATTTATATGCAAGGGAAAGATATGGTTGGTTGTGAACACACCCAAAAAAGTACATTTATAAATATTTACTGTGCAACGGCTATATTCATGCTTATAAGGAACATCAAAAATCTTGCAGAAACTTATAGTTGAATATAAATTCAATAGTGACAGCATGAGATTTAAGCACTCCATCGATTTTATATCACAGCTTTTACAAGAATAATTTCAATAGGACCACTTTCACATCCCATCTCTGTCATCTCTAATTGGTCGACAAAAAGAAAATCCTATGACTTTGAAAGAAAAATATCCTTACCAGCTCCCAACACAAATCCAGCCACGTTCCAAATAGGCGTGAGCGCCGTGGGCCGGACCCTGTACTCGTTAATCAGCTCCTCGAACTTGGCGCGGTGCTTCTTCTCCTGGTCCCACATGTGCTGGATGAGCGGGCCCTCCGCCGTGCTGCCCAGCACTGCCATCTGACCCGCGTAGATGCGGTCCGCGCCTAGCTCGCCCGCATGGTCTACACGGATTATCTGGTCTAGCTGGAATGGGAGACAAGTCCTTGAATCGTGGCCTGCTTCGTGCTTTACGAATCGACGGCAAAAAAAAGATTATTAGAGTTTGTTTTTAATTATAACGGCCCAAAATGTTGCCACTTGCCTGGCGGCCGTGGCAGCCCTAATACTCCCGTTGCGTAGTTGCGATTTGTATAAACCTTCCTATTAACAAATGCATAATACCAACTGTTGCTACACTGATAAAATTTGCCGCCTGTGCTTGTTGGCATATAATATATTTAATTCATTTAACAATAAGATCTAAATTGCCTTTCACATCACAAGTCACAAGGCAAATATGCCGAAAGTTACATTGTAAACAATCTGAATAATGTTTATAAATTTTTGTTAAGTAATTTTTAAAACTGATTTTACGCATGGTACGATTCAGACGATCGACTTGCGCCCCCTAAGATCATGCGCCCGGGTGCCCCGCACCCTTTGCACCCCCGGGTAGAGACGGCCCTGCTTGAACTATTAAAAAGTAGTTGCAGTGAAAAACTGGATATGGCCCTTTCTTTCAAACAATATACTTACATGTGGATTCTTCTTCCAATATGGCCTACTACTGGAAGACACTGTGTTGTGTGCGGAGCGTATCTGTTGCAGCAACGGTTTGCGTAGCATCTTGTTTAGCTTCTGTAACAAACAAATACAAGGTTGTGATTTTGTGATACAAGAAACATCTTGTTGCAGGTATATGTGCGCAGAAATGTTTGAATGGAGGCAAATGCATACAGAAGGACACATGCGAGTGTCCTAAAGGGTATTATGGATTGCGGTGTGAATTTTGTAAGTATCTAGTATTTTCGTCACATAAACTAGGGTATAATCGTCCCATCGACACATGATATGAACCCCTAACTCGCAGATGTCACTTGTTAATAGTTTTCCTATTATTCCAGCAAAATGCGTGATCCCATGCCTGAACGGAGGTCGTTGTAAAGGCGTGAACAAGTGCCGCTGCCCGGTGGGGCTGGGCGGCAACCACTGCGAGGTGGGGCGGCGGGTGGGCGACTGCACGTGCCGCGGGGAGTCCTGCGCCGGCCCGCACACGTGCCGCCACGGCCGCTGCGTGGCGGGGGCTTGTGTGTGCGAGGCGGGCTGGCGGGGGCGGTGGTGCCATAGATCCACAGGTGTGTTGGGTTAAGAGGCATATGACTATGACGCCTGTTCGCCTCAAGAGATTAGGCAGAAGTGTCTGATGTTCAGCAAAATCTCTTGTGAATATAATCCTAACTTTAATGGTAAAATCTTGTTATGAAATCGCGGGAAACAGCTAGTGTGATATAAATGTGTTCTCAACCATTACAATTACAATAAGAAAATAATTATTGTTTGACTTTTGCAGGATCATCCGAAGAGTCTGGTGAATACAAGAGGCCACGATGAAACAAAAACAATTGGTTGACGAAACTACTTAATAATGATGTGATTTCTTAAATTTTATTATAAATACTTTATAAATATTTTGTAACATTGATAAATTAGTCATTTAGATGTTAAGCTCTATGCCACCTAGTTTATATATTTAGATTTAGGACTACAAAATAATATAAAATATTAGACATAATTTGTAATTGTTTTATTTTCCAACTGCAATATCATATTACATAACAACACGTTACCTGCCTTTCAAAGGTGGCAATTTCATCTAAATCGGTTCTGTTGTGAAGATGATGAATTTATAAGATTAGCAAGGAATTATGGCATGATTTTCCTTTTCATAAAACTAAAGACAAATTTGTCATTGAACACAAGAGTCCAAAATACAAAAAAAAGAACAATTTTATCATACCAACTTTTGTCAAAAAGTTCTAACAGCATTATTAATATGTAATGCATTTTATAGTGAGATAATAGTATTAGTAGAACAGAAACTGCATATTCTGACCATTTTCTGGGTAAATATTTATGTCTAGAAGGTATGACTGTACCTACGCATATCATCATCATCATCATAGGCTGAAACACAATATATAGATATTGTCCCACTGCTGGGCACAGGCCTCTTCACATGCATATAATATGCTATAAACTTGGGCACCTGCAGGAATATTTTTAGGGTGGTGCAGCAGGAATATTTTAGGGTGGTGCATTATTTAATTTAAGTGCAGCTATGTTATGAGTTTCTAGACCTGCTTCCATAGAGCCACTTGTCCTTTTGATAATGCTTAAGTATTTTTTCATATGGTAAAAATTTTTTTTTTTTTTCTTTGTATTTTCTTTTATGAGTTGCATGTGTACCTCCTTGGATCCTTACTTGGGCCCATGGATATAAACATATAGAAATATTTTGAGTTGTGATGATCACACTGATAAAAAGCAAGATTTCAAATCAACACACACACTCACACATTTTATGTTGTTTTTTATGGACATGTTTGGAACATAGAACCTATCTTGTTGCAAGTGTATAAATGATTCTAGAGAGTTTTCTTCTATTACACAAGTAATTTTATTCACCTCAAGTGTCAAAGACTATTTTTGCATCAGTTGAATATGGAAAAGGTATTTAGTAGAAGACCCTAACAACTAAAACAATAGAACCCAATCAAGTGACTGGGGTCTAATTTTAACCGACTCAAAAAAGGAGGTAGTCTTATTCTGTTAGTTTTACAAAGGTTAGGTAGGTAATTATCATTCTGAATATTTGCGAAAAAGAAAATAATATTTAGATAATAATCAAGGCTACTAAGGGTCAGAGATCATTTTAGGATAAATGACTGAAATGTGTGAAAACACCAAAATAGTTTTCACTTTCACTATTAGTTTTAATTTTTGTTGATAGATAAAGCTCACAAGTCTGTCAGGTAACCTCAAACAAATTCAAAATCTCGTTGATTTAATGCAAGTAGTAAAGCAACTTACCTTATTTCTATTTTAATTTTCCGGAAATATGTTACGCAATCTGTAAATAATAAGAAAATAACAAACTCAACACGCGAATTCACAAAACTTGTTTACAATCGCAAAACGTCAAATGCAGTTACTGAAAAACTCACTAGATGTCACTACTGTATGACGTGAAATGATCAATTTCTAAAATAAACTAGAGATTTTTCCTGAACATCTAACAACTTAGGACGTCAGAATAAATAAATAGCAATATTTGACTGCCAAAATTGGTGAGTATCTTTCACAAAATAAGCTTATATTTACTCACAAAGCTTCGAATCTTTTCCCCCCTCAGGCAGAGGGGCGATTTCCCTTTCCATACGAAATCCACACCGCGCAGACTCGTACAAAATGGCGACCCCTAGATACGAAGTTTATACGGTCCACATACCGCGCTTACCGATCGATACTAATGGAGGACTCGAATTTTTCGGGGACTCTCGTGCACTCCGTAAATTTCGTGAATTCAGTGTCTGGCCGAGTGCAAATGTCTTAAAAAGTGTTGTTTTGGACGGGTTACATCACAGCAAGTTTGCAAGACTTCTAATTGGATTGCAAAATGTGCTTCAAATCACGCAGGTGCGTACGCAGCCGTAGTCTCTCCATTCTGTCTGAGCCTGCTCGAACGCGCGACTCCCCTTCATGATGGCCATTCATTTTGGCTTATCCTTTACGCCGCCGCAAAGAGCTTGCGTCATGTCATGCGTCTTCGAAACTGACCCGTCGCGGGGCACCATGCACCGTATAAACAAAACATCAAACAAAATGCGTCATTGGTGTATGCCACTGCATTTATTCGCGCGTAAAAGGCTGAAAATTGTAAGTTGCATTTCAAAATATGCATCTGAAAAATAAAGATGGAGCCTGAAATCATAATTTGGTGCATTTGACTGCTATTCCTTCTGTTCAAGACTTGTCTATTATTTGTCTAGCTAGATAGTCGGTATGTGGGAAGCTCGAGTATTGATTTTTCTGAGCTAGTAGATGCCTACACAATAGAATGGTCCAACATGTCATATTTTGTACTTAGTTTGGCTATTTGAGGTCGGCAATCGAGCATTTATCGCTAATGAGTTGGGAATGCAGATTACAAAACCTATTTGATCCTAAAAATCCTAGTTAGAAAATTATTTTTTTCCAACTAGAATTATTCTGAATCTACAAAAGGCATAGAAAAGACGACATTTTCCCCAATAGGAGATAAGCTTGAAAACCCGAATGTGAATTTCAAATTCCATATGGATTCACCATTTATAAAAATAGTAAAATTATTCAAGTCTAGACAAAATGATACTCCCAAAGGTCAGAGGTGATTTGTGAAATGTAGAGCAAATTTTAGGCTTCATAAATAATAGCAGTAGCTGGGATGTGAGATCTCTTTCATAAGGCATGTCATTGACCTCTATTGATTTTTCTGACCAAGCATCAGTCAGATATAGATAACTGAGTTACCCATATTTTATGCATGGCCTGAGTTGGAAGCTAACAATACTGAAGAATTTAATCTATATGCTTGGCTAAAAAATTAAATCAGCTTTAATCTTAAGTTAAATCTTTACTTTAACTGAAGGGTAATATAAAACAATAAAATGTGTTTTTGTGAGTTTTAAGAGATCTAACAAGTGTTAAATTCATAAAAAACTAATTTAATACATTATTTTTCTTAAAAGAAAACTTAAAAAAACTGGCTTTAATTTATATTAGTACTGATGATTCTAAGTAAAATATGTATGTTTATTACATTCAAACATTATGTAAAGAACTAAAGACTACAAAATAAATATTATCTAAGTATTGATCTGGTACCAGACTGCTACAAGGCCATCTACTTTAGTATGTAGGTAAGACATAAATACTTAATAGCTATACCATTGTGTACAATAACTTCTTGGTGAGAACAAACTCGAGTATTTGAAAATTGCATAAAAAACTATTTAGATATGAATAAAAGAGATTTCTGAGTATATCTTAGACATCACTGAATAATGGTGAAGGAAAACATTGTGAGGAAACTTGGACCTAAAAATTCTGAAATTGCCAATGCGCCTTGAGCAAGCGTGGTGATCAATGCTCATGCCTTCTCTGTATGAGAAGAGGCCTGTGCCCAGCAGTGGAACAATATATAGCCTAATGATTTTGGAAAGAGAATTCTGAGATATTCTCTTGTGTTACAATAAAATATCTGTCTAAATCTCTATGATAAACAGCATTGAAATAACAATTTATCCTACCAATAATACTGTTCCTGCACACAAAATGAAATACAAAACAATGAAAAAAGAGTGCTTAATAATATCTAAAGTATAACATAACTATAAAGAAATAATAAAATTTACTTTTTATGTAGGTTAAACATAGGGAAAACCAATCAATAAAGAAGAAGTGTCTGTCTGATCAGTTACTTAAAGCAATGAGTAATACACCTGGAATGTATAGCTGGGGATACCCACAAATCATGCATACAACAATCGCCATTTTCAATAACCTATTTTACTGAAGATAATGAAATCTTCTAGGGATAGGTTTTTGATATTAGTGTCATGGATTTTTTGACAAAACTAGCATTCCGCTAGCAGCTTTACTCACATGAGCCATTCAAATTCAATTTAAAAATTACAGAGTTTCTTACAATTTTTGCCCCACTTTCTCACCCCCTTAGAGATAGAACATCAGAAAATCCTTTCTTATTGGATGCCTATGTCATACAAAAACAAACCCTCCAAGTTCTCTATGATCACCTGTTTAGACTGTGTGTTGATTCATCAATCATTCAGAACAAAGCATTTTATATGTATAGATTCTAACTCTAGTAAGCGAAATTGTTGAAAATAGCCATTTATTACGACAATTAAAAAAAGGGGGATTGATCTGGAAAATATAGCCCACAAACACTATATAGCTATGAGTCTCATGCCGGGGCTGCGGGACGTTCGAAAGAGATACCGCGCCCGCGGAATACAGAGGGCTGAGGAAGGAAAATGGATGGGTTACGGCGGGAGGGGTCATTTGATGATGTCCCATCCGAAAAAAAAAACGATGAGTCTCAGAAATACCTAATATAACATTAAAACATTGTCACCCAGGTCATAAAGCTCATCATTTGAAGAGAACCGATCTAGCGTGGCAGTGGCACGCCGCGACCAGTGGTTCACTACCCAATGGTCCTGGAGCTTAGTGGGCAGGACGAAGGGGACACAGACTACGTCATGAATTCCGCCGTCAGCACCGAATCCATGGATATGGAGGGGGAGGTAAGTGTTCGTACTTCTTCAAAATTAGGACTAGTTTAGACTGTCGACAACTAAAAGAGGTTAAATGCCCAGGGTGTGTGTGTAATTACCTTTTATTAAACAGGATAAAGACGAATGTGTCCTCAAGATTTTGTTACATGTTTATTGATTTTGGCTTAAAAGCGAAGCGATAGGATATATTATCCTTTTTGGATCGGCTCGAACTTACAAGCTAATGTAACAGCGTCTCCTTTTACAACAAAGCAATGCGTGAACAAGCCATTAGTTTAACTTGACATAGACTGTTGTCTATTTGTACTAAAGTTGTAAGAAAATCAATATCAAAGATTATAGTAACGCAACTGCTAGCGAAGATATAAGTATGGCTTCAAATCACCCCAACTATAGGACAGGTACACATCATGTATTTACAAAAGTTACGTGTCGTAAGTAGCGAAGAATTGATCGCGAAGTTACAACAAAACATTTTAAAACTTTTAAGGAAAATGTTCCCGAAAATTGTAACAATACGTAAGTTAGACTATGGTTACCTAAACATAAATGCGTCACCTATATAATGGATTTCTCTGATTATGACTTCAGTAGGCGTTTAAAAGTTTTCAGGAAAAAACCCACATGAACATTTATTGACGTTCCGTTCTAGACTATTTCGCGTGCTCGTGCCAGATCGGAGCTATTCCATAATAAGTATCCTTTACTCAAAGACCAATATTAACCAAAAAAAAACTTGCACTGGTAGTCCCGATCTCGTGGCTGACATACCTATGTGAAAGAAACATATTACTAGATGGTATTATTAAAATTAAAAGTCATCTAAAACACATACCTAGGTTCAAAAGTTCAAATAAACATTGTTGTACCGGTTACACTATCTGTTTTCTGTGTTTTACTCACCTCAAGATGAAAACTATTTTATAACCTACCCCGTTTCGAGCTATATCCATCCCAAATTTCATTTAAATCGATTGAGCGCTTTTATTTTGAAAGCCTAACAGAGTCATTTTCGAATTGTGTTTTCACATTAGCATTTATGAAATTAGTTGAAATTTCTCAATGGCAATGTATGAAGCAAGCACTGGGGTATAAGTCTTACAGTAGTATAATCCGCAGGACATGTCACAAGTAGACGGGTGCGGGCTGAGTGGGGGCTCGGACGACGACGACGAGTGCGCGTCCTCGCCCGCCGGCTCCAATTACGACGACAGCGCGGATCTCATCAAGAACGCGATGAGCGATGAGGTCACCAAGCAGTTGGCTGCCGCTGGTGAGTTATAGTTTGCCGTATATGCCGTATTGTTCTTCGTTCTTCCCTCCTTTGGCTTCAGCCGCAACCAGTACGAAAACATCCTGTATTTCCAGAATAAAAAATCATCAAAAATCTATTTAATAGTTTTTGTACGAAACGACAAAAAAATTAACTATCCATTTCTTCCTTATCAGCATGATCTGGTTGTTCAGGTAAGAAGAGTTAGAATAATAAGTCTGTTTGGTTTCAAGGTTCGGTTTATTGTGTCTAAAAATACAATTTATTATTAAACGGTATTGCTGAAGAAGCACTTTACATAAGGCATACATTATACATACGTACTTACACACTACATTCGCAAACTCTCGCATTTTTTATTTTACTATCTATTTCTCGCGGTTTGACCCGCGTTCCGAGAGAAGTACTCCCGCAAACAGATAAAAAAATATCTTATGTCCTTCCCCAGGGTCCAAGCTATCTCTAACCTAAAGTTCATCCCAATCGGATCAGCTGTTTTCCTATGAAAGCGTAACAGACAGACGAGGGTTTTCGAATATAAAATATTAATTAAGTCTATTTAATACTAGTAAATAAAGCCTTCAAGAAAACGGATTTATTAAGCGGTGTACGATACCAAGTTCGTGACCTCGCCGCGTGCCTAGCTCATGATAATAGGCTCAGCTTGCGTTGGAAACTATAGTCGATAATATCCACGTGGGTAAAACCCTATGTTCATAGATTACCTCAGTGGTCGACGTTTTCAGTAACGAAATTTCAACTATCGATCAACTAGATTATTAAATGTATGTTCCGTGTATAATAGTCGCGGTGGCCTAGTAGTTAAGGCTCCTGCACCTAGTGTACGAGTGTGCGGGTTTAAAACCTAGCAAGTACTAACTTTTCTTTAAAAAGTATGTAATCGCCAATTCGCCTTTGAGCAAGTGTGGTGATCAATGCTCATGCCTTCTCTGTATGAGAAAAGGTCTGTGCCCAGCAGTGGGACAATATATAGGCCGATGATGATGTTTCGTGTGGGAATCGAACCCGCGAGACGCAACGCAGCTTTCCAATCTTTCAGCAACTATTCCTTTTTTCGTATAAGTTCGGGGTCGATAAAAGTCCAATAATTCTCGTATTCGAGGGTCGAACCTAGCAGTTAATACCTTATCTATTAAATTGAATCGTACAAAAGAGTTCGCACACTTTTATTGTGCTTGTAACCCCTTTTCCAAGATTTACAAATGGCTTCAACCGACAGGTCCGGTAGGCATGGCGGCCGCCGCCGCTATAGCGTCGTCAAAGAAGCGCAAGCGGCCGCACTCCTTCGAGACAAACCCCTCCGTCAGGAAGAGACATCAGAACAGATTGCTAAGGAAACTCAGAGTAAGTCTATTTTTATTATCTCTAAATAAATTAATTTTGTTTGAAAATTATGTGTATATTTATCTGAAGCTGGAATTATAATTTATACTGCTGCTAGCAAGAAAAGGCATATCGAAAATAGCCAGCGAAATAGGAATAAAAAAATAATTGATTTGCCTTTTTGGTCCTGTTCAATAATTCAAATCAGTCACATTGTTGGGTAAAATCTTACACCGACAAAACACGACTCCTTACTTTCATCTATAGTCGTAAAGTACTACTACTCAAACTAATTTAAAGGACTTCCTACAAAACCAATTTGAAGGAATTTCCTTCCTACACACTTCATTCACAAGGAACTCTAACAAAAAACAACTGAACTCCCCAACCAGCAAACCATAGAAGAGTTCGCGACCCGCGTGGGCCAGCAGGCCGTGGTGCTGGTGGCCACGCCGGGCAAGCCCAACACGTCGTACCGCGTGTTCGGCGCCAAGCCGCTGGAGGACGTGGTGCGGAACCTGCGCTGCATGATCATGGAGGAGCTGGAGAACGCGCTGGCGCAGCAGGTAAGGCGAGCTCTACGGATTTAGCTCCGGGTATTGAAACGCCAGTGAATCTTTAGCCGACTGCCCGAAGGAGGGTGGTGTTTTTAGTGGCTGTCGATAATCGATTGCATACAAAAGTTAATTGAAAACTGACTTAGTTACTTGTTGGTTCGTTTGTCAAATAAATTTTGTTAGGGTGTAAAAAGAATATTTGTAACGTATTTTTCGTCAAACGAAATGAGTTTTTTTATAACTTGAATTTGGATGTAACTGTCCGTAAATATCATAATATGACTCACTTTAATGATGTCTGACTCACTTTAACTATAGAAAGACAACTTGAAAGTTACTGGCGTTTCAGTATTCGGGAATAACTTAGCTTCTTTTTCATGCTGTAGATTAAAGTATTGTTTATCATATCTGAGTAGGTTGTTTCATTGTCAAATTTCATCAAAATCCGTTTTTCTGTTTATTCATAATATAACACTTATAACATTTTAAAACACCAAACCAACCTTACTATCAATAAAATATGATGAAAAAGTAAACAAATTATATTTTTTAGTTGTACTCCAAAACAGTGTGTGCTTACTCTGTACAAATGTATGTAAAAATAAATGTTTTTGAGAAATAATAAATATAATTATAACTAAATTTAAATATTTGGTTATACATATGTATTGACTAAGGTGCAAAGCTGCAAACATACAGATATAGATAGCCCTAGAAAACGCAAGCGAATCTACGTATTTATTAGTGACTCTTTCCGCCAGCGGGTTCGCCCGCGTGGGCTATAGGAATTCAAACAAAAATGAAAGAGGTTCATACAAACTTCGCCCCCCTTTTTCAACTCCTTAGGGGTAGAATTTAGTAAAATCCTCTCTTATCGGATGCTTACGTCATACAGAGAACACACCCTCCAAAATTCAGGTCTCTTCGAACAGCGGTTTAGGCTGTGCGTTGATCCGTCAGTCATTCAGCTCAAAGCATTTTATATGTATAGAATAGATCTCTGCCGCACTCGTTAGACGCCTGATCAAATTCAAAAGATAGAAATATTAAAAAAACAAAAAAATAATTAAAAAACTCATATATTCGAGTTCCCCATCACTAAAGAGTGTTTATGACGTCATAGTCCTCCTAGAAATGTCTGCAGTGGCGTTACGTAGTTTTTTTGTGTATGGCATCTCGCAGATCAACCTAGAAGGTTGTCGACTGCTTAACCGGGCTTGCCTGTGAATGCCTTAAATGAATTTAGGGCCTCCAGCCAGGGCGTAACTTACAACACTAAACGACTACACGCTAAGGGCACCCCTAGTGGGGTACGGGCCTCGGCTGGGGGAGGGCAGCAAGAGACAGGCTGGATCAGAATATATATTATGATTATTATAATTGGGAATTTTAAAGCTATTGGCTCAGCTCGCGCGTTTACTCTTCGAGCTAGGGTCGGGAGGGGCGTTACGTAGGGCTATCTATATCTGCACGTGCGGTCGCGAGTTCGTATGAGCTATATAACGAGTCAGTTCGGGCTGGGCGGGGGCCCGCAGGCGCCGGCGCCGGCCTCGGACGACCCGTCGCTGTTCGAGCTGCCGCCGCTCATCATCGACGGCATCCCCACGCCCGTCGAGAAGATGACGCAGGCGCAGCTTCGGGCCTTCATACCGCTCATGCTCAAGTATTCTATGGGTGAGTCAACTCTTATAGATAGACTAGCTTTTTCGCGGTTTCGCACACTTAAAAATGCACCCGGGTAAAAATTAACCTATTCAAATATCATCTAAATTGGTTTTGCAGTTCAAATGACAAAATGTAACAGACAGAGTAACTTTTGGATTTATTATTTTAGTGAGTGGTTTCTATAAGATTGAGCATTTTTTTTGATAGTGAGATGTTTAATTTTTTTTTGTCTTTATTATCAATCCTCTAGAGCTGAAGATTGTGACTATTCTTCTCCTGTATTGGTCCATACAATAGTCCAGAAAATAATCGCTCAGATTATTCTTTCTATTTTTCTTTGCTTATTTATTAACTTTGTAACTTTGAGAAAGGATGACGTATATTATGAAACAAAAATTTAACCTGTTGGCTTGTATATTCACAAATCGTCAGTGAAGTTCTAACAGTCCGTAAGTCATTTATATAGTTTTGTTCCCATTTCCCAATCGACCAAAAAATTACTTACGCACTGTTCGAACTTCACGGGCGAAATCTCGATTTTTACTAGATAACTAGCCTAAGTAGCTGTATATACTATGTTCTGTACGTCAGTGCGCGGCAAGCCGGGCTGGGGCCGCGAGTCCACGCGGCCGCCCTGGTGGCCGAAGGACTTGCCCTGGGCCAACGTGCGCATGGACGCCCGCACCGAGGACGAGAAGCAAAAGGTAAAGGTAACACCACCTCACTGCACATATACCTACTAACACACGCCCAATAACTATGCTTAAAACATGACAGGAAAACAGAAAAGAAAAATTGGCTTAAATATGACTTTTCAAAACATTTAAAATAATTAAAAAGAAGTTACGATAGTGTAGGATCCTTATTTATGCACTCCCAAAGTTAGGGACATTCCTGACACCATATATTTCAGTCAATTTGAAGTCGTTGTTTACCTTTCATCACTACACAACATAAATATTTTTTTAAACAGTATATATATAGAACTTTTACGTAAATTGTATATAGCAAGTTGTGCGACTTAGGAAGGACTTACTTTCCTACTAGCTGTTCCGCGCGGGTCTACACGCGGCCTGAGAAACCTATTTCACGCTCCCGAAACGCTAAAAACTATCGTATGTCCTTCTACAGGATTCATTCTATCTCCATATCAAAATCATCTAAACTGATTCAGCTGTTTTTCCCCCTAAAAGTGAAACAGACAGGCAGATAATTCGCACTACAAAGGAAACATCTGAAAGCATTTTATCAAGTACTAGCTTTTTGCCAGCGGCTTCGCCCGCGTAGGCGAATTCAAATTGAATATGTCAGAGCTTCATACGAACTTTGCCCCCTTTTTCACAGCCTTAGGGGGGTAGAATTTCGGAAAATCCGTTCTTATCGGATGCCTACGTCATACAAAGAACACACCCTCCAAGTTTCAGATCTCTACGATCAGCGGTTTAGGCTGTACGTTGATCCATCAGTCATTCAGGACAAAGCATTTTATATGTATAGATAACAGGCCTTTACATTGACTATGTACTTTATCAGTGACCATTGACCTTACGTGTAACATTACAGATGTCGTGGACTCACGCGCTGCGTCAGATCGTGATCAACTGCTACAAGTACCACGGCCGGGAGGACCTGCTGCCCGCCTTCACTGAGGACGACGAGAAGGGACCGCCCACACAACCGGTCAGTGACCTCACTAGTTCCGATAGCCTACGGTTGAGGGGTCTAACACTAATGTCCAAATTCAGAACTAAATTCTTTTTTATTTACTTTCAAAAGTGCTAGTTATTAGGCCTAATTGAAATAAATGGTTTGAATTCAATTAAATGTAATTTGAAGGCTGGTTTCACTCAAAAGTGACGGCTTAGGACATTATCATCGCCTTTTCACAATTAGAGGATAGTCTATAAGGATTTCCCAGTCATCCCCCATAACAATGACGTAATTATTTTTTTGCCAGTTTTCATGACAAGACTAAAGCTTGAAGTTGTCTAACTAAAGAAGCATTTTAGCAAACTTGTTTAGGCTGCCTATCAAAACGTACCGGGGATATAATTTTCAATACAGTTCGAAGTATCTCAGAATCAAATTAAACTGATGCAATTCGTTTCGAGATATTCCGAAGCCGTCTGTGAAGTGAAGCCATCCTGCCAGAAAGTTTGATAAAGCCTGAATGTGTAAATCTCAACCATTAACACGCGTGGTTACACTGTGTGTCGATAAAAATGTCTAGACGACTCATGTCCTCCATTTTGATAGTCCTAGGTCGTGACTTCTCTAACGCACAAAAGCCTCGCTGATCTCTTACGTTTCATATTGAAGCAAAACATGCCATATTCTGGCAACAAAGTGGTTACGTAATTTTTTTAGAAACATATATTTCAGATTAAATTTTGGAAGGTAACTTTCCCTCTTCACTTTGCTGTTTCTCGTATGAAATATAGTGTGTATAAAAAAGCCAACTTTTATGATCATAATCTTCAAATTCCTTCCAGTATCAATAAACACACAAACAATACAATAAATAAATCTTATTATCGCCACAATCATATCGCGTGCGTGGCGTCAGTTAGATTGTTCAATTTACAACGTCAGGAATCGAACTGACGACTTCGTGGAATGTCTGATTCAAGGTTAAAAGATATTTAAATTATTAATTACCTTGCATTGATCTAGTTAGCAGATGGCTTATTAATTTACTGTTACGTTTAATTTTAATTCCTTAGAAAAAAATGCTTGAGGAAATCTTCTATGTCTGTATATTATGTATTTCAAAGACGACCATAATTTATTCCCCCATAATAGAAATATGGTGCAGCCCATGGGGTCTAGACTTGAAGAAGTTTATTCACAAATATACTGCCATCATAAGAATAAAGGGCGTAACAATTTTTTAAGATACATATTCGTAATCGGAATCTTTTCTTGATTCCAAATATGTACTTAATTCAATACAAAGAAAAATACAGTAACGCCCTTTCTTCTTATGACGGCAGTATAGGTCCTCAAGCTAGAATCTTAAAACCACAGTTTGTCATACAACAGATTGACCTTAATCATCACGTATCAATACTTAAAAGTACTTTACAAAATGTATTTGTTATTATACAAATAAAACCTACGAAGTTTTTCCCTGGAGGTATGAAGTGCGTCACTGCGTCAGTAACTACGCCCACATTACTAATTGTGACAAAACAAAGTAATTGGCACATTGTTACGTCATCCCTTTTTAATCCGACCATTATGTTTTGTGCCTCCGAAAATATAACCTGCGTAGGGTGCCACTGGTCACTTGTTTAGGTGAAAACATATCTAATAATAGAAGAGACATGAAAACACCCAATTATTATTTAGTGGAAATATATTTTAGAAATGTTTTAATTAATCGTATGAATCGTGGCAATATTGTTTGATGTTAAATAATAACATAATTCGTCTAGTTGTCTTTATAATTGATTATAAATTTTATAAGAGTTTCGAACGCAAAAATAAATAATATATTTGAGAACATGTATATTTTGGGCAAACACATATTTGATAATTTTTTCTTACACATTTCAGGTATTTTAAAATTGTATCTAAATTATATTTTACTGTTTATTAATGCTATCTCACATGGAATGCCGCCTGGATTTGGTAACCTATTTAATTTTATTAAAACCTTTCTCACCCGGATTGTAACACTTTAAACGAAACCATTATTATGCACCAAACTACAATTTTTGGAAACCCCAACACGTTCTTCGAAAATAAAAATCTTGACAATTTCGCGTAACACCCAATCCATTGCCCGTTCTGTTTGGGCACAAATGCGATCGCGAACAGATCTCGGCTTGTATGCCGAACGCGAACAACAACGCGTCGTCGGGCTCGTCGTCCGGCGCCGGGCGTAGCTCGCAGCAGCAGGCCGTGCTGACGTCACAGCAAGTCTGCATCGACCAGATGACGCTCGCCGATGTTGATGTACGGACTTGTGATGATATGGCGGTCGTGACCACCACTCACTTGACAAATGTTTGTCGATTTGATATAGCTATTGTTTGGAGATGAACTTAAATTCCCTATATATGTCTGAGGAAAACTAAACTGTCACGTAAATGAATTAATTTTCGCGTATTGTGCACGCGATTTTAAACACAATTGTCAATTTTAAAACATTGACTTCAAGTTGATATTGGTGATTTATCAAATAATATTGTCTTTCCAATAATATTAATCAGCAGACCTTGCATGAAAAATGGAACACTTATACGAAAAAAATAATTGTTGAGTTGAGGGCCTCTTCCTCAAATTTTGCATGTCCACATCGTTTTCCCAGCATTTACGTTTCACTTACAAATAATATCTTCTTCTATGTCGCACAGATGTCCCAGTACGCGCCGGCGGTGCTGCAGACGATCACGAACCCGGACGGCACGGTGTCGCTGATCCAGGTGGACCCCAACAACCCCATCATCACGTTACCTGACGGCACCACTGCTCAAGTGGTACGTACCATGGTAATATATTACACATTGTATATGGCTAGCCAAGCTACACACTGCCTTAATGCTCTCAGGTAGATCTTAAATTGTGAATTGGATTTTTTTATTAAGAATATGATAATACTGAAGTGATTCGTGACTGATGACTATTTATCCTATAACTCTAATGTCAGTCAAGAAAAATGCTTTCAAGTCATAAAAGACGAAAAGTTCTTTCATGGAGATGCGAGTAGCGTTTGATGTCGTAATGAAGAAATTATAATTTAATATTCTAATTAATAGGGCACCGTAGCATATAATATGAGCTAGGTCTAATAGTAATTACCATCGTAAAGAAGGACGGTAGTGAAAGTGCTGGTGTTGTACAGATCCACAGCGGCGAGGGCGGCGCGGGCGTGGTGCAGACGCTGGACGGGGAGGGCGCGGTGGCCGTGGACCTCAACGCCGTGGCCGAGGCCACGCTCAACCACGACGGGCAGATCATACTCACCGGCGAGGACGGACACGGTACTTACTGTAATAACTACCTGCCGATACCTTCACACTGTCTACCTCTGTCTTGTCTCTACACAAACTATTTGGGAAAAGGCTAAAATAAAAATAAAGCCAGGAAATGGTATGTAATTAATTACATCACAGCTCATATAAGATGTTGATAATTTTGTTTTAATTTTTATTTTACGTCTCAGATTCAATCTGTATTTACTTATACCAATAAATAAAAAATAGACGAATCTGTGGAATCATTTTAAAACTACAGAATTGTGTGTCTGAAATTCATTTCCAAAAGCAATTTTAAAATAAAAATCATCCCTTTGACTTGAAATGTGTTTGCTCAGAAACTTGTGCCGTGTGTGATGTCCTGCGTGTGTGCAGGCTACCCGGTGTCGGTGTCGGGCGTGATCACGGTGCCGGTGTCGGCGTCGGTGTACCAGTCCATGGTGGCGTCCATGCAGCAGCAGGACGGCGTCTGCGTGGCGCCGCTCGTGCAGGTGCGCCCGCCCCGCCTGCCCCGAGCGCGCCGCTCCTAGCGCGAGCACACACGACACATTGCTTGCGACACTCCATTAGGCTGCTTGTAGACAAACTTTTTTTTTGCGCTAAAAATCTATGATTCTATGGATCACAATGGAAGGTGGTTGACAGACACGACGCCGGTCTGTTACGTACTTGACGAAATTCTCACAATGTTTATGAATTTTGTACATAGGTTTTTGTACTTACACAGTATTACTGAACAGTTTAGTTTTGAGTGTCTGCGCACAAGTACAAAATACATTTTAGTTAAGCGCTAGAAAAACAAGAAAGCATGTTGCTAGCACGCGAACTTTCCTACAGCATTTTACTGCCTTATTGTGGAATAACCAAATATTATGAATCTACAGATACACAGATATATTTATAACAAGAAGCTAGATAACTCTGTGTGATTTGTTGAAAACTAAAGTTCCTTTGAATAATATCGCCAAAAACCTTACAAAACCTATAAGGTTATTTATGTAGTTACAATAAGATAGATAAATTATTCTTATGTGATCTTAATATCTTCACAAGTTGTATATAACATTCGACACTTAAAAGAAAATTTATTTATTTCTTTAATGATTATAATATTTACAACATATTCGTCCACTAGTGCAAGTACCAATCCACTAGTCCTTAGGAAGCATGCTTCAAGATATAATATTTACACAACGAAATACTTTAAGTATAAATAAGTTATATTTTTAATATATTGAAACCTAATAAAATGTCGAAACTTAATAACGAGAAGGTGCCATTTGAGTTTCGTGGATAAAATGATTTTCTTGAGATAATTGTGATATTTTTTTTGTAAATAAATATATAGACGTGTATTTTTGTCGATCTCTGAGTGCTTATAAACTAATGTTTAAATTGTAACCCAATGGTGGTGGCAAACTGTGCCTTCACTGTCTTAAGACCGATCACTCTGGGTTGATCCCTAAAGTTATTTTATGACATTATTAAACTCAAAACCAAGTACATTTTATAGTCACGGAAGGAGGATAGATTTAAATTAAACATAATAATGTTGACAATGGTGCCGATTCTGACTTACACACGACTAAACTAATTTTAAAATATCATGCTCTTTTTCCATTGCGAAATACAAGAAGAGGATAGCAAGTAATTCAGTGCTGTCAAATTAAATGACAGATGACATTTTGTTCGTACAGGTTTGTTAATTTAGTCGAGATGTGTTACGTCGTGATGTTTAATTTGTATGGAAAACTATTTTTTTCTAATTTGACAGGTGTTAAAAGTTTGCTATCCCTTTCTTATATTTGTTGATGGAAAGAGAGAATTATAGACTAAATTTAATTTAGATGGTGTCAAGAGAATCGCGGCCAATATAGAATTTAGACATGTTTTCAAACGAATTATGATAGAATTCGATTAAAATGTTTGTTGTTCACTTACTTTAAACGAAATTTTTGACAATTATTTATATTTTCAAATTTTGCAGGTAGATATGTTGTGTTTGTGATGTGTGCAATTTAAGTTACCAAAGTATAATGTTTAGTGAGCTAGCTACTGCCAAATATGCATGGTGTTCCTGTAATAGTTTATTTATTTATTGCCTTTTTGTAGACGACGAATATGCTTCCAAAAAAAATAACAATATTACCGCGCAAACGCTTTAACTTATTTAGACTGTTAAATTTATTTTTTTACACGATCTCTTGCAGTGTCATCAGTGCTTCTAACAGCATTCGACCTGCTTAGGCGTATACTCTTGTATTTATCTTTTATATAATGCCGTCATAAGAAAATAGGGTGTAGCTACCATTTTTTTTTATTTCGAGTTAAGTTCATATTTGAAATCAGGAGAACATTCTGATTTCGAATAAGTATTTAACTCAATATTGAAAAAAATTAAGCTACGCCCTTTTTTCTTATGGCGGCAGTATAATAAACCACATGCTACGTGACAAGTAGAAATCCTTCCAAGAGGCAAAACTATTTACATAATTATATCTCTTGTCACTTGTGGTATTCTCAAACATAAAATGTGTTTTTTTTTCACATATTTTTAACCAATCCAGTGATTTACGAAGCGTATTTACCGACTGCATGGCCTAGTATTAATTTAGTCTTGTCTATTTACTTTGCACATAGTGCTTGTTTTATTCCACACTGTATTTATTGCCTACAACTTTTTTTATGCTGACGTTGTAAATATGTCTAGAATGTGCAATCTATGTGAGTGAGGTTTGTAAAGTTAGTCCCAGTTAGAGTAGAGCTAGTTTTTAGCTCCAGTACATTGTTTTTACTGTACATATTTTTGTACCCTAGGTCAATTTAGCCAAAATATAATACCAAAGTTATTCACCATATTTCGGCTATATAATCCAGTTTACCCAGTGAAGACGAGTTGTTTAAATAATTTACTCTCAACAAGCATATATACAGCACTGCTACACATATATGCTGCTATATATATTTTTATTTGACATGATTGAAGATTATTTTTCATTTTACGTTATTTAAAGACTTTTTACAGAAGTCCGACAAAAATTAAAACAAGTGAATATAAATCTTGTAGACTTATTAAATGTGTATTTATTACAGTTTGCCATATTACTTACTGCCATAATAATTAGTAATGCGTGCCAAAGACAACTTTATTAGTTGTACATCACATGTGTTTGTGTGACATGTTAGATACATGTATTATGTTCTTATTTTGTTATGTTTTGTGCCTCAGAATGTGTTTTATATAAACGACTTTATTCTATTTACCCAACTGCCCAAGGGAAGGGTAATGTTATTAATAAAATAAAATATTATCAAGCCTCAATTGCCCATGAAATACATAATATATACATAGTTGATTTTATTTTTAAAATATAAACTGAATATTTGCTACAAAACAATTCGTTTCAGCAAAATATAGGCTTGTTTATATTATAAATACAAAGTTATAATGTAAATTATTATACATAGTATGTATATTTTCTACAAGTTCTGAGGTACAGCTTGTAGTATTGTATATTTGAGTTGAACCCTGTTATGTTTTGTGTTGTAGTATTGTTATAAAATGCCCTGATGCGACACCGACACGGTCATGTTCCCTTAGTTACAGTATTAGACCGTGGTCAGTGTTGCATCAGAGTAGCAACGGTTTTATCTCTTGTTTACGTGTGCGAGTTCCGCCGTAATAAATACGTGAATGTACTGTATCGTTTTATTAGCACGACACGACGCTTGATTCATTGTTTGTCTGCATGACAGGTGTGTATTTTTGAGTTTTATTTTGCTGCTTGATTATACTTGATACATATTGAATGTCCAACGGGTTTTGTTGCGAGGATTTTGCCTTTTTATTGTATATATAATTTTACAATTCATGGAATGCTATTAGACTATACATAATGTGTACAAGAGACTATCTTTTTTCTGTTTTTCTTTCTGCTAAAGTCTGAAGATGTTGTAATCATTCATTTTTGTATTTCGTAATCTGGTATCATCAATTTTTATTATTAATATTTTGCGTAAATATGCCCTATTTATAAAGATTTAAAATCCTAATTGTTGATAGGGTACGGTGTACATTAGAAACAATCGCTCAGTATAGAGTGCAAAGTTATGTATTATTAAAGTTCCAACACCAGGTGGAGCAGAATGGCGAGGCGCTGGAGGCGATCTCCATGGGCGGCGGCGTGGCGCAGGTCATGCTGCAGGGCGGCGCCGACGCGCAGGTGCTGCAGGTGCTCAGCCTCAAGGACGCCACCGTACTCACCAAGGCCATGGTCAGTACTCACTGTCTTACCAGACAGCTATTCCATATTACTAAGCAGCTTACGTGCAATAAAGTTAATAATCATGTTTAATTATCAGTTAACTAGGGCATGTAAGTACATACCACGGTATAGCATTTATCGTTATCATTTCTGATAACTACTTGTTTGATATTTGAGCGTGCTTATTCTGATGTGTGTAATAAATGTATATGAACTTGTTACAGCAAGTAAAGGCTGAACGCGACGCGGTTGTCGCCGATTCCTAGCTGCTAACACTGGTGGCGACCACTCCGCCGCCGGATGGAGCCTCGGAATGCCCCGAGCTGATGAGCGACGGGACATAACCCCGACAGACACGTGACACACACCAGACAATCCCCACGACCTCACAAAGCGATTATTACATATATTTGAATTCGCACGCAGATTACAAATGCGATGGATAGTTCCAAACATTGATATATCACGCACCAAAGGTGACGATTCTATTCCACTACGCGACTCGGAAGGCGAGGCGCACTCTGAGCTGTTATTGTTATTCTAAAATTATCGGAAGTGTTACCGTATGGTTTGGTCAAGTGAAGTCAAAAATCTATTTAATAAAAACTAAAGTCGCCTTTGGCGCAGCACTGCGCGTTCATATTAATGCGCAGTACTCGAATTGGACGTTAAGTGTGCGGACCGGCCGTAACACCATTATTAACGTATAGCAATGATGTCCAGTGATTTCGGAGTGGTTTTGAATTCTAGTCTAGAAATAAATTTACCATTATTATAGGCTTAAAATTTTGCCATGAAATGGGATTTAAATTATTTTAGTTATTTCCTATGTATTTAACTTATTAATTTATTGATATGAAAAATAAGACTAATTTATTTTAGATGCAAATCTAAGTTAGGTGGGGAACAGATTTGTGCAATATATACCAGCCGCGTTTATTTTGTATAGATAATTTCTTGTACGGTAAAAGTATTGAAGGCGCATTGTGCAAGGGGTTTCATATAAAAATATACGTAACATAATAATTCATATACATTCCTGTAATATTATTGATGCGAGTTTGTTGTACATTTGTTGTTTATTTTTAGTTTAACTTATGTTTGTTATACCAACCTATTTATTTATTTATTCTAGTCTAAACCCAGTCAAAAGAAACCTATTCTAGTCCGAGTGAAATATAATTAAGAACTTTACCAAAACTTTTCTATAAGTAAGTTTTGTAAAATAAATGTAATTTAAATAGTCCTCTATAATGTAAATTCGTTAAAAGAACAATATTATAATTCCTGCGCAGGGTTACTTCATAGATCATGACGTTAGTAATTATCGGTGTTTAAAATCTTATAAATGTATAGACTTATTTCAATTTGTGATGTCTGTACGAAACTGAATGTAGACAGTTTCTTAGTCAGTATTGTCCAGCAATGAACATTGGGATTTATTTTCAATAAGCCTATATTGAATAGGGTTTTCAATGTAATTCACGTTAAATAATAAGATTTATAGTCGGGACTAATGAGTAAGGTAGAGGTCATAGAAAAGTACAAAAGTGCAGTTATGAGCGAAATAACGATACATTTTTATTTATTTGAAAAGATTCGAACGCATATTTTAATTATTTAGATTTGTTTGATTCGTCCATATTTTATTTTTGTTTAATTTACCATAGAACGTTTATGTTTTGTCCTCTATGATAGCATGATATAGCACAATTTTGTTGTTAAGTACAATTTGTGATTGTAAATAATGGTATGACTGTGTGAATATGGCAATCATTAAAGTATTTACGTACATTTTCGTGTTTTCCTTAGTACTCTCTTTACTATGTAGAAATACCCACATTGAAATTGTGGACTTCTCAAGACTCGTTTCTACTGTCTGTTTGCAAAATCTAAGGTAAAAATAATATGTCCATTTGGTTATTTAGCTTTTTACTAAAAGCATAAGAAAGTGTTACAGTACCTGCCTATACCAAAAACTATATTTTTAGTGTGTCTGTCCGATTATTCCGGCTAATATCCGAAACAGCTGGACTGTTTTTGGCGGTTCTTTTACTAGCTGATTGCTGATGTAACTACCTACATACCTTTTGAAAAATATGAATAGGATCCTGTCCAAAAAAGGTAAAATTTACATATGTGATATTGATGATATTTTTTGGGCTCATTTCAACCTTGCTTATGAGGATGTCATTGTTCTTGAAACAATGTGCTAACTATTTTAGTATTATGTTTTTGCGTTGTTACAGCTACAAAGGCGTCGCATGCCCATAAACATTGATTGACATTTTCCTCATCCTATTCAGCTTTATCATTTTGTAACTGATAATTAACAAGTCATGTTTCTGTTTTAGAAGATCCTCCTCTACTTTATTATTCATAATAATACTATCCACTTACAAAAGGAAAGTGATGTAATTCTATAATCTTTATTGCTAAAAATAACATATACTAGGAACCGACAAGGCATTGTATAAAAGGGGCGACAGAAAGCATAAAAATGAAACACATTCATAATTATATCATATTCTTCTAATGTTTATACATTAGACAAGCATGTCGATTTTCGAATGATGGACCGAGAATACTACTAGTTGAAGACGCAGCTTCCCACAGTTAAAGGTAAAATAAAAACTCGACAACAAAACTATTATACAAATTCTCTACAGCTTAATTTGATATTTAACAGCGACCTTACATGTCATAAACATTCTCTAAAGCTAGTTCTGGTTTGTCGTAGCCGAGCTCCTCTGGTGTTTCAATGCCAAGTTCTGTTAACGTGGGCTTAATTTCCTGGATGATGTAAGGGTAGATTTCATTGACTTTGTTGCCACACTTGTCTTTGCAGGCCTCAATAAACCTGACGGCAAGCGCATAGTCATTGACTCTCCTGCATGCGTGCAACGCTGCCTTGATGATCTTTGGGTCGGGAACAAGGTCCATACCGCACAGGTCATTCATGCCCTTGCGGATTTCCCATCCGTCAATGTCTTTCCTGTTGAAGAAGAGCTCATATCTGAAAGCAAACAAATGCAACATAATTCAATGATTTCCTCGCAGCAAGTTATATACTGAACTGTTACATTTAATAAAGCTTATTTTGTGCTCTGAAATCTCAATTGTAATAAACATGAAAAAAATATGAGAGTTAATGCTGAGATTGTGGGATAAACACCATGTTCAAAGAAACATGTTGCACCAACCCTCAAAAATGGTGCAACCAAATTCAGTTTTCACCCACTAGAGTATTATTACCTCCCATTAAAATAAAGGTTTTAGCACCAGGCTTGCAATGCATGAAATTGATAATTTTATTTGCTTTTAATTTTGTCTGCTATGACACAGTTATGATAATGATATTTTTTTTTATTGTAATATCACCAAAATGATTGGTAGACAGGAAAAATAATCTTTATTTTTATTTCAAAAGATCAAAATGTACACTAGCCAATTATCCATAAGATTGACCTGATTATGGCACAACTAAATTGTTTAAGATGACTTGATGCCTAGTACAATAGACAATCATTATTGAAATGGACTAGTGACTACTTGAGAAAGGATATACTGGTGATGTGGCCTAAATATAAAAAAATCAATATCCTGGTTATAAATTATACTATCATCAGTTATATCCATATATTGCTATGGGTCTGTTATTTTACAACAATACTTGTCTAAATTGTTCTATGGGAGAGGTAACCTACTCAAAAATTACTTATTTTAAATCATCATTCAACATAATAATCTGTTGGGGATTAACTGTACAGAAAATAACATCAATTAAGATGCTTATTAGAACATCAGTCTAACATATTGAAAACAGTAAATCGCCGACAAGATTAACACAATTTTCAGTTACATAACGTCAAAATTTCCGACAAGAGGCTAACCTGCAATCAAAATCCTCATCGGATTCGACGGGGCCGCCGTGCGACCGCCGCAGGGGCACAGCGCTGGCCCTCGTCGCCGGCACCAGGGACCTTCTCAGGACATTGGCCAGTGCACCAGAAGCTGATTTCAGCATTTTGATCAGACTTTACACGGGAACTTTGGGAAGGATAACAAATGGCTGCTCAACCATAGACTAAAAAACCTGAGTGCCAGTCGCTGCGTCTGACGTTTTTAGTGATGCGCACATTTTATTGATTTTAGTAAACTTCATTGATGTTTATAGAGTTGGCTCTGCCGTGCTCAAATATGCCAATAATTTTATTGCCAACGACCATAATTAATTAAATAATATACAATAATTTAAATTATAAATATATTGTAATATTGATATGTTATGTAGTTAATATTTATAAATCTACATAACAAATATCAAGCATTGTACATTAATTTTAATCCCAAAGTAACGTATGTTTCCTAAACGCTTAAAACTCTTTCTCTAAAAACTTTCGATTACACAGTTATAAACATGCTCCAATCACGAGAGTTAAATGCCAGTTTATATTGCTATAAACAATCACAGAGAGAGATATATGTACGCTCGTAGAGAGAGCTATGTACGCTCCTAGAGAGAGCTTTGTACGCTCGTAGAGAGAGCTATGTACTCTCGTAGAGAGCTATGTACGCTCGTGTGACCTGATAATTTTAGACAAATATTGGGATATATTAAAATACCAAAACATATTTATACGATAATACTTTATTCAAAGAATTGTGTTGTCAGTTAACAAAAGAAATATACCGTTCACTATGAAAACAACAAGTAAAAATTTTATTAGTCATTATGTCTAGTAATACAAAACAGGCTTACACTTATGATATAAATTTCTATTTGATATTACCTCTTTTTGAATATTGGTATTCATGATTACCTATGCAAGATATAAGGCGCTTTGGTCCTTCTACATTTTTCTTCGTCTCTTTTTCTTGTGAGCAGTGATGCTTTCCTGCCCACTATCTTCTTCAGAACTGTCTGAAGAACTGCTATCACTATCGCTACTAGATGAACTACTATTTGATGAGCTGTCAGAAGCAACACCAGTGCCTTGGCTTAAGTCCATACCACTAGCAATCTTGTACAAGTCAGGTTCTTTGGTCTCCAATACTTTGATCCACTTTTTGGAAAGTTTTGGGCGGCCGCGTACGGTTTTATGCCAAACAACTGGGAAGTTAGTGCGGCTGCAAAAGTTTTGAGTGACAGCCACAGTGTCATCCAAATTGAGGACGACGTGCCACCAGCCACCTGGCACGAATACGGTCTCACCAGGCTTCTGAAGAATCTCCACCTGGAATATCATATTAAAACTATGCATACATCTATGTTTGAACAAAATATGTTATAAATAAAAAAGTTTATAATACATACAGGTTTAAATTCTTTGGGCCATGTTTCTAACTGCGTCTTAGGATAAATAAGTTTGAACCACGTGACAGCTTCGTCTCTTTGTTTCCCGCCCATAACGCCAGTCACCTTGATCAGTTCTCTAGGAGTCTGGGTCGGGAATAAGCACCATCTTTTATGACCAAAAACCAAAGCATTCCAAGCACTGGTTCCAAGAGGGTCTATATGGATACCAGTTCCAGAACGCTGGGGTCCCATCACAAACCAGCGGTAAGGAGGTCTCCTTTCCTCACCACAATACTTAAACAAGTCATCCCTAAAATATAAAGGAGCTTCATAGTCTTCCAAAAGCTTCTTTCTCCTCACATGCTCACCAAAACTGCTATCAAAAATATAAAGCGGACTGTCATCAGTCGTTGTCCTCATGTATTCTACATAATACTTCATTTTCATCTTAACACTGTAACCCTCATTGTCTTCACCACATTTAAATTTCTGGTTCCTATACTTTTTGGCAAGTCTTTCTGAAGTCCATTTATGATTTGCCTTCCAATTAGTCTGTACATTGGTTATAACTACAGGTTTGTATATTTTTTCATATTTTTCTATAAATTCATCAGGTGTAACCTCATTTTCACTGATTCTGTCAACATTGTCATTACATTTGAGGAATTCGTCAAAGTTTGTAGCATACTTGCAGGCTGTCCATTGGTACTTATCTGCTAATTCTGTAACAAAAACATAAAGATAGCATTTAAAAAACTTTAAACCTGTTTTCTTTTTATGTACTGTGTATGTAAAAAAAGATACTTAAAACTTAAACTCAATGCAAAGGTTTATAAAAAAAGATAAATTATCAATTTGATGTCCTTGCTTGATAATATAAATAAAATTAAAGAGACCATCTCCTTCATGCAATACTTAGGATATGACATCATACTTATTGCATAATACTGACTTATCTTTCCATTACAGACTACAGCAGTATCCATAATAATTAAGATTATTAACTTGTGCTTCATGGTGCATGAAATATGCAATCAATTTATTAATTACTTAAATACATACTTGTGCTTAATTTCAACATACAGCATGTTGTGAATGAACTCCATGATCTGTCTGGTTTATTAAAAATGCAGATTTTATTTCTTAGCAGAAGCATAGAACCTTGCCATAGCAATTAAAAGAAGAAAATCATGAGTAGATTTCTACTTGAATAACTGTATACCTACAGTTATTCAAGTAGGAAACTATACAAATGAAAAATGGATGTCTAAATTATTTTGTTATAACCCACATTATTTATTCATAACCTATGTGATATGTTACAAATAAAGTCGAAAAGCAGATCCACATAGACTGTTCCTAATCAAGTTTGAGTTATTTCTGAAATACTATACACATGCAACTTAATTCATTGTACTATAATCCCAAGGTTTCTTGGAAATCAATCAGCCATTATGTTAACTGGTCATCATTTATCCCACAACTTTTGTTGTTTCATTTCTGTGACAGGCAGTATATTCTTATCATGAATAGTGATGCTTCATGATGCGACAATCACGAAAGCCATCGCGATAATGGGTACCACGCTTCCGAAGATCATTCTAGAATGCCGGAACTTGCTAATTGATATTTGCATTTCATTGCTTACTTACTTCAAGGTCTTAGGGATGTTACTTTAAATGAAGAACCCTCACCAAAACAAATATTTCATCTGCAAAAATGCTACTTGTGGAAAGTGTGCCAATTAAACATTAGGGTAGGGGCCGCTCACTTACCGGGTCGCGCTTTCCTTTTTACTTCCTTGATACGCTTTTTGGCTTTATGCGACAATTTGTGCTCACTGTCCATTATTTTCGTGATAAAATAGTATATACTTAAATATTTAATTGATGCAATTCCTTACAAAACTATTGAACAGCAACAGCGTTGAATTGACAAATTGATTGACAGGAGGAGGGCTGGCTGCTGCTTCTCCTATGTTCTGTTGTCTATGGTTTTAGTGATGAGGTATTTTAGTCAAAACAACTAATGCAGTTTAAGTTAATAATTTTATTTGCGTGTAAATATCAAATAAAATTTATTGAAATAATGAAGCAATCAATAAATAATGATAATGCATAATCAAACAGCATTTTATTGGTAAAGCAGTAATTCACAAACGATTTCAATCATTATTTTTTTGTAGCTGGCAACGAAACGTTTTCGTTTCGACGCATTGGCAAACTCACAAACTGATAATTTTAGAATTTCGCGTTTATAACCGTAATAATTTGAACATTTCTGGTTTTTTCAGTTTTTATTTACTTTATACATTTACAATTATCAAATCAATCGCGTTCTTTTAAAAACCAATAATTTAAAGTGATTGATTTGACTATTGTAGTGAAACAAATTTCAAACGTTCCAGTCTGAAGTGTGTAGCTAGCTCGATATAACTGTCAATCTGGGTGTAGAAATTTATTTTGTAATTTTCACCGGTTCTCATGTGTAATTTCTCAATGTGTTAGACTATTTTTGAACAAAGGTTCTTTGAGAAATAATGTTATTTAGTGTATGTGGTGCCTAAATTTGTGCGAAAATGGATGACGGTACAATAAAGATCCAGTCCGGAATTAATATCAACATAAAAAGAACAGATGGTAAGTGCTAACGTACTTAAAATATCTACAATTTGTGTGTGTTTTCCCTGATTCCGTTGGCGAGTTTGTCGGCGGTGCAGTATGCTGCGGTCGATGACTTGAGGGTATCTTATGATTCACTTGGTGGGCCAAGGAACTGCTATTACCTGAAGGCATTGCCACTACATAGATTTGCTATATCCGTTAGCCAATTATCTGATACAAAATTGCTCATGAAAGTGAAAACTATTTGTTTGGTTTATTCATAACCAGTTTTGGTAACTGATGCTTGTTCTAAAGTAAGAAATTCTCAAAATACAAGTTCTAATAGGAGTTTTAAGAAGAACAGTATGAATCATCATCAATAGTTGACTAATTCCAGCTGAATATTCAAATATGACATCGATGACCTAGTCTTGTTATCAAACATTCATTAAAAATAAGAAAACTTATTACTTTCTGTTTGATCATTAAATCTTTGCTTCATCTACTCTGTAATGAAATAAATAACTTGTTTTTAGTGATAAGTTTAATCACCTAAAGTAAAATCAAGTTGTCTCATTCTGCATACTCAGTCATGTATTTCATTTTTTGTGAAATTAACTTAAATTTGACAAGTTTTGATTTTCTTACCACCACTTACAAGATAAATGACTATCGCAATTATATCTTAATAGCTGTGATCCACTGATTTCATTACCCAAACGGAGCCACCATTTCTTATAAATTTACAATAAATACTAAATACACAGTTCTGTCCCTGTCAAGTTCAAACTTGTTTTTGAGAAAAAAATATGTTTTACATATATTTAGCAGTTAATGTTTAGTGAACAGTAGAGACTAGTTCATGCATATAAAATTAATGCATTTCATGGCTCAGATTGGGAGAACGTTACAAAGAAAGGTTCTTACTTATGTAATATCTAAATTACTCAAATAGAAATAACATAAAATGTGTAAAGATGATCCATACTTATATTATAAATGCAAAAGTGTGTCTGTCTGTTACCTCTATGCTTAAACCGCTGAAACAATTTAAATGAGATTTTGTATGGAGAGAGTTTGAACTCGGGGGAAGGACATAGGTTTTTATCTGGGTATGAAGTAGTTTCTTCAAGATGCATGTGGAAATGCAGTAAACAGCTAGTTATGTCTAATTGTATGAATCTAGGCTTGCCATAAAATGAAACACTTGATTTTATAATTTTTTTAAATAATGAAATTCTAAACTGATTACATTCTTGAAATAAACAAGCGCTAACATTATAACATATAGAAGCGTTTAGGAAAAATAACTGTAAACTTAAACTTGCATTGAGCTTAGTAGAAATTATGTTTCAAGTAGATCATACCTACCTCACTTCTTGTTTAAAATTGGCATCTAATCAACTTGCATCAAAACATGTTTCATTATGTATTATATCAAAGCCTTGTTGTGGAGACCTATGTATGTCTGTTAGATGTACTGCAACTGAGATGATTTATTCTTCAGCCTTGTATGTAATTATTGTAATCATTCATCATGATTTTAGGCTCAGATTAAAAAATAAGCCTTTATTACAATAAATTTTAATCAGAGTAAAAATAGATATTATTTCATATATTATTCCAAATACTTATGTACTTATCTAATTGGAAAAGAGAATTAGTTAATTCCTTACTACCAATTTTTATGCTCTTCTAGTTTTTTTTTTAATACAAAAATAAATGTCTTACAAGCCAGAATAAAAAAGTATGGTAAAACTTTCTTAAATGATTCAATTTCCGCATTATTAATACCAGATTCCTTCTTAAAAACCATGGCTAGTCGAGGAGTTTAAATTTATTTTAAATACAATGATGGCGTTGGTTGGGGCAGGCGACTGCGCGGCCTTGTTGCGTACCGCCAGCTCCATATACGGCACGACCGGCGCACGCGCCGACCGCAACGACAGCGCGGGACGATTGTGTTGCCATTAATTGCTTATTACGAGTTTAGTTTTAAGTATACCGGTTTATTTTAAATATGATGTCATATAAAGTTGATTTATATTCCCAGTAAAAAATAAATAATAGGAAATATGTTATCAGCTTCATGTTTACCAATTTGTTATGATTTAAAGTTAACGTAATTCTCAATGGCAGTCTAGTGAACTCCTAGAAAATTGGAAACCTTTTGTTTGAAGCATGTCACTTAAATGTTTTATTCAATGACCAATCCTCAATGTGGGCGTAAGCGCCAACCGCCACCACGAATCTTCCAATTCGGTTGGTTTATAAACGATTTATTGGTTTAATTTGTGTCTTTGACTCGGAATAATTTATACACTTTATTGTTAAATTATGGCCTACACAAAATAATGTTTACTTCAATTGCTTGGACTTGGAAGTTAAATAGACTCATCCGTAACATAAAGTCCGATCTGTAGGGTTGATAGTTTATCACGTCGTATTCTGTTCTACGGATTATTGGAAATATTTTTTTTGAGATCTCAATTATCCGATTTGAAAAAAAAAATGCGATGAAAGAAAGCTAAAAAGTTGACAAGCTTAATAAAATTTACGTTCGGTATCTGACGTGTCCAATGCGGCGAACAAACTGCATGCACCACAGGAAACCATCAATATTGCCCGTGTGCCACGCATGGCAATAAATGGCCAAGGTTACGACCAACTAGTTCGAGCGTTTGAGAAGAATTTTTGGTGACGGTTTTATTTAATCTTGAGGTTAAAGTTGAGGTAGCAAGTATCGTTAGAAAGACAGTCGGTCGACTATATTATTATGATGCAATTTGTGCGTTCCAAAATCAAGAGACTTTCGCATTCCAATATTTATAAGAACACTTGCTCTAAAGTCAGTTACGAAATAAAATCTAGTCAATCTAGATCGTTTCATAATAGTTGTTGGAGGAAACTACACTACGGTAACAATTCATGAGAGAACATGCTCATTTTATGTTCGTGTCAAACCATTTCCTGGTCGCCCACGAGCCTTCCAAGGTTGCGCGAACGATCTGAGGGCCTCTGCCCTCCGTGTGCATGGATATAATGTTTTTCTTTTTTCAATATTTCGGCATTTTTGTGTACAGTATTGAGCGAGCCTCTGAAATTTTGTATTTGTGTCATCCATTAATAAACATAAAAGACTAGAAAGCCTAGTTAAAGTTCATTAAGATTCCTCATTGTAAAGGATGTCAATCTTGTCCGAGAAAGCAACCGTCTATGTTAATTACTAAGAGCAATGAGACTCGGCAATTCTCAGTGTGCACGTTCATATTCAAGAGGTTTCTTTGAAGCCTTTAAAACCGTCAAAGTGAAAAGCAAAAGGCACTGACTTATACTGGTACAGCCTTCTTTTGAAAACAGTATTTATAATGTCAACTGCAAAGGTTTGAATTCCTTTGCAATGATAAAAACCTTTTTGAGGTGAGATTTTTAAATTCCACTTTTATCGTAGAACTTTGATCATAGTATGTTATTAGGTCACGTAAAATTTTGTATTGGCAGCAAAATAACGCATCAAGGTCCACCTAATGGTACGCGTGGCAACGCTCCGAACAAGTTGTGAGTCATTGTAGAACGGCTTCCCTCGCTCGGCGGCTGACCGACATACGAAACGAGAAACCCAACGTAACAGTACTATCAACGTTTTTATAGTTTAATCATAGACATTGATATTGTAAATTGCAATTGAACTTTGCTATGTCAAGTTCCATGGTCTTTTAAGAAATGTTTTACGTATCCCGCTATGTCCTGTAACATTGCTCTTTAGAATTCTGGAGATGTTCGTCAACACATTTAAAAGGAGTGCCATAATCATGCAGTGCCATTTCCAGCCAGGAATTTACACGAGAACATCTTTCAAGCCTTTTCTCCAACACAGCTTATGATCAGAACTATTTAAATTTAAACTATACAAACTCCTTGATACAAGACTGTATTCGTTGTTCTGTACGTGGGTGTCTCAATATAGTAGTCCTGTTGTTATAACACAATGCGCCGACGCTGTTCAATCCGTTTTAAACAGCTAACTTCACGAATTCATATTTTATACGAGTCGACTTGTTGTGAATGCAATTGATATTAACTTCAGACTTTGTGAAGGATTAGGAGAATAATTCTTGTCCTGTCAACGAGCGTGCTGTTTACAATTAACGTCTTTTATTTCTGCGTAGATATATAGTGTAATGAATGGTTCATTCGTGTTTTATTTTAACAACTGAGCCTTAGTTTTACGAAGTTTAACTTCGTGTCAGGCTATAGGCTAATGTCTAATAAATTCTCAATCGTGAAGACAACAGTATTTTCTCCTCGAACTATCCTCTACGAGGTTTATAGGTTATGGGTTTATAGAGTTTATATCAATTGAAGTCTAATGAACGCAATAATAATATCTTTTTCGTTGCAATAGATAGTAAGGATTACTTTTTCTGCCCCACTGGATCACGTACCTTCCAACTGGTAGGGTTACGGAAATACAAGATGTCTCCAAAAACTTAGTATTATGTGTTACTTTAAAATAACAATACATGAATTGATCACTTTCATTAACATGTTTGGACCTGTAAACCTTACGTGTATTACTCACAGCGTGGTTGATTGAACACGGTAATTCACTAATTTATCGGCAAAACCGCGAACTTTGGCTTATGATGTTGACCTCATTGATAATAGATTTTTTTCGTTAGTCGTCTCGTCTCTAATTACTAGATTCTAGAACAATAACAGTAGTCAGTTTAGGGTCATTGTATCCACTTAATCTTGAAATAGACTCGATTTTTTGTGTTTTTTTTGGGCTTAGATGAAAAGGCCACGAAAAAATAGCAGTTAAAACGGTCGAGTTATCTTCGCAGTCTGTTTACTTATCACAGCAATTATTATCATTCATTGAACAAGCACTGGATTTCCAAGGATTGTGAGACTTGCTCAAGTCGCATGTTAGCCGATCAGCTGATAATTACTGCGGCGTTTCATTCCGTTAATTGCAGTACTGATTCGAGCGAGATAAAAACCCACTTTCGATTGTACTGATGTCATCAGCGGCTCACGTAGGCGTTACTATTAATGGACTATTTCAATAAGTCTTAGTCCTAGTGGCCTAGAGACGTCACATATAATAAATATGTTTCTACGAAAATATTGCTTTAAATTTTTGTTGACCATCCAAAACAAGCAAAACGGGTAGCTTCTGCAAAGATTTTTGGTGATGTCAATTTTTACTAAAGCGTTAGAGCCAATTAAAAGATTCCAATTCATGAAAGTATGTCAGAGAGGGATGGTAAAAATAACAAGATACCAATACACTTTCCTGTAATCGATAAGCAATTGGGGGTGGGTAATTCAGGACAGTTCTATTTGAGGTCATAGGAAACACGGCGCTAGTGTGAACAGAGAAAGTAATTTGATAATAACCAGTTCATATTATAATACATCATGAAGCTTTTTGTTCCATATGTGGGACAGGAAGAAGTTTAACTGTCTTAAAACTTTATAAGACACTTTTTGTTGGGACTAGGTATAGTTCTTCACAGATCCGTCCATTTGGTCTAACAAGTCAGCGAATAGAAAAAGAAGCACAAGATTTAGAACAGACTTTCCGTGAACACAAACGATTCGATGCGATCCACGAAGACGTAGCCTAGACGCTCGTCGACATTAGAAAAAACTACTTTGTTCTCTTCGTAACTTTCTCTCGAACAGTCATAATACTAGTAAGTAGTTATTATATTAAATAAAAAATATCTACCACCTAGAGTGGTTTTGCGGTGACACCTCTGTCTGTATTTATTAGATCTGCTGACTTATTGTATCTTGCGGACATTTCAACTATTTCATTTTTTGTTTTATTTCTTTCTTCTATTCGAGTATGTTTGTAAGTTTTATTGGCAATTCTATCTTTCGTAAAAATTCGACTAATATGTTCTAGCTTAAGTTTATTTCCTAAACAAATGTTCAGATTCTTATCGCCTCCTCCTCGTTCTACTTGCCTACTCTTGTCAGTATTTTACCATCTTTGTAATTTCACCTTCGACGCCCACGTCCTCAGTACGTTGCATGCTCTATGGTCACTAGCGAGCAGTATTATACTATCAGTTTTTCACTATGGTCCCAAATTTTCGATTATTCCATTTAGTGCAACGTTTTATTGTATCAGTTTTCGCGTTTATATGGAGAATTGGTAAGATAAAGCAATCAATTTTCTAAAAATAATCACACAATTTCCTTTAATTTTAAATCGTTTGATAATAATCATAAAGTTGTGTACTGTATGAATCGTAACTGACCTACAAGGTCGAGAAGACCAATCGGTTGGTATGACGATATACAAATGGAATTCAGTCATTGGAAATACTGACTGCCTTTAAGATAAATGGTCATCTTCATATTCGATATTTAACAATGAACTCATGCAATTTGCATTATTAATTCTTGTTTGCTTAAATTGCTTTTAAACGTCATATTTCTTGAGGACATCATCTGATATTTTTGCTTGATTGAGAAACTATCATGTTTCTTAATTAAATTCTGGAATGACAAGTGTCGTGCGTTATGCTAAAACATTGCTTAAAATCTTCACAGTTCTAGAATATTTTTTAAACCACAGTATTACACATTTTTATTTATACACTCTGCGGTCTAGATTTCCAAGAGTAAGCTTGTTTATCATGATCTAATATTAAGTCTTCATCCTAACATGTGTGACGTTTAGAGTTCAGTTCATCGACACAAGTCGTTATCCTCAATTGGCTGAGCAGTTTGCAGGAACAATTATCATCTTGTGGAGTTGTGTCGTCCTATTTATTGGCGTTGAATCATCGTTTTTCGTCTTGTTAGCAAGATTTATTTGTCACATAATACATTCTTGGTATAAAGATTAGCGAGTCTCAATTTTACCACAAAGCAAAAAAGACACAAATTCCGTTGAGAGCTTTCACGACTATTCACGGTATATAAACTCCTCGGACTATACACGTTAACGGGCCTAAGACTGCAATAATATATCTTAAGATTAATCCACCCATGTTCTCTGATTGAAGTTTATTGAATGTCGTTGGAATTATTATTGATTAACGAGCAATTTTATCGCAATTCCCAGTCAATTGACACTAGTTTCCTTTCTAACTGTACTGTAGGATTTGTGTTGACTAAGCGTTTGGGATTGGACATTTAAATTAATTACAATTTGTGAACAGTTTCCTGATTGCTATCGATGTGGTAGTTGCTGTTTTATGTTTATTCATGTTCTCCATTACATTCTGATTGGAATTCAAATAATAAAAAGCTCTTTACTGGATTTAAGTTCAGTTTCTTCGTTTGTATTAATCAAAGCTCACGCGGTGTCTCGAGTAAGCCGACCATCTGAGCGAGGGTTTCGCAAGGCTCTCGCGTCGTGGGCGGCGTGTGGGTCGCGAAGTGGTTCCGTCTACTGATGTCATCGTGCGGCCTCTCGATTGCAGGACTTGATGCCCATAACTCGCTGTTGTCGTTTAATTTAAACCTCTTTCGATTTTGCTTCAGATTAATTGAGTTTTGGTTAAATTTTGCCGCAGATCAGAACATAACTGTTAGGCGCGATGAGAATGGTACAGCATGTTATTGAATAATAGTGATAATATGTTTGCCAATATAATAATTAATGATGCCTGTTACGAGATGGTTATATAATATTGTGAAACAGTGCGTAGTAAACTAAATGATAGAAATCAAACTTATCCCCTAATAATTCTAGCTCAGCGAAGTAGATTGTCGAAACCAAACAGCTTTTTGGATTCCTTCCAATTCAATGGATTCGTATATTGCTTTTAAAGCGGGATTTTGTGTACAGACCGCTTCAGGACGAAACGAAGAGAAACATTGGGAATTCCGTGTGGTTGATTTAACTTCATTGCACATGAAAAACTAGTGCTGCGTCTAAAATGCAGCTCTTTCTTTAAAACTCCGTCAATCGTAACAGTGTTTTTATATTCATAGCTTACAAATAATGCTCCGTTGGATTTATTTTAAGCTTAAGTTTTTTATACCTACTTCGTGATAAGTCTGAGTACTTTTGTTTATACCTAAAATGCCTAAAAGAAGTATCATATAGGTTTATTGAAATCAAATCTATTTATTCAATATCACCAGTTTCAACTTCATTTTTATTATTTGTGTGACGTGGGTTATAAACTGATATGTTAGACGATAGTTCAGATTACCTAAAAGGTCTGACGTCTGTGCTTTTACGATGCTATGGAAATTCTCAAACTGTATCAATAATACGTGTTTTATTGTCCACATTTTGTTTATCTATTTTAACATTTCTATCTTTATTGTTATCTATAAATGTATGTGTATGCTGTTTTATGTGCATAATATTCTATGTCATGGCCAATAGAAAAAATGATACGTTATTTACTAGGTAGCTACTATTTACCTACAGTCTAATTGCGGATCTTTTTACACTGTATGTTTATCGTCGTGGCTTTTTTGTTACGAGGTTGAATCTCTTAGTGTCAATACTGGATTACAGTTAGATAGTGTGCCTTGAATTAATAATATGTTGGGATATTAGATCTTTGGCTACTGTTGGCAATTTTTCAATGATTATCAAGCCTGTATTTTACGAAGGGTTAAGAAGTGACACCAATACCTCACCTCCATTTCGCTAGTTGATTTTTAAGTGTTATGTCACACTGCTTCTACTGATAAAAGCCTCATGGAGAAATTAGATAATACTGCCCGACCTCAAGCTCTAACTTAGTACATACTCGGAGTTCTGCAGTTGCGCTTGCGATCAGTAAACCACACTGAACTAGTCTTTGAAGAATTGAGAGATTTACGCCAACTTTCATCAAGTTTTTGCTTCTTGGTACCTAACTACCTACTCAAGTTTGTGATAGGCTTATCCATCACACACTTGAGTACTCGTTATTATTCGGAAGACGAACTAGATATGCTAACAATGCTTTCTCTCGACACTTGAGTGGGAAATCAACAATTGATCCATTTCTTGTTCCCAAAACAGTTTGAAACAATGAAGATGTTTATCCCAATTGTAAATGGCTACTTGAATAATGATGCACGCTCTGCACTTGCATTGAGCTCGCTTTACTTAAATGCCTTAAGAAAATGATGGTTATCTTGAAATTTATGGACTGCTGAGCCAGTTACGATACAACGACGATATACGACCTTCAACTGCAATCGGAGTTTTAGGAACAGCTCGCTTCGAGTACTTCGAAGTCTCAGTTATTTAGTACTTACTTCTTCTTCTTGATCGTTTCCTCATGACTGAGGGACGTGACTATGGTGTCTCGCCACCATCGTTCTCCAGGTCACCCGATCCTGCGTCAACTAGACGGCTGTTTGCAAGATGGTCCCGGTGGCTTCCTGAGTTGTATCTTAGTATTCACTCATTCCTGAGTAGTACTTACTACATGACATTACGTTTAACTTGTTCAGAAGCCATTATCGTTGTAATAAAATTATTACGAGTTTTTTACCGATTTGATGCGATTTGCCGCCTTTTTGCTGATGTGTGAATTTTATGAAAAGTTATATTGTTTGAAATTGACTCGCTTCTTTTATCATTTATAGAAACGTGGCATCTGATTTGAAAATACTAAAATAATTCTAAAAAAAATCGCAAAATTAACGCTGGATTAGCATTTCTTTCAAAGAGAAAATTATAATTTGAAGCTTCACAGTCGCCGCCTTATTCTGTTGTCTTTAGGCAGTCGACTACATGACATTACAGAGATTATAATATGAGATAGTAAAAGTATATTGTCTTGCATTTTCATACGGGGCTAAATTAAAAGTAATAAAAAAAAACTATTAAGTTAAGCAGGAAATAAATTCGTTAAAATTACACCGTTTGTAATTTTAACACACTGCACTAAGTTGATAAAATTATTATGAAGAACGAACCAAAATATAACCAATGCTTTACATGGGGATACATTATTAACAACTTCATCTCTCTACACTTCAGTAGATAATCTAGGAAACTATCAAGTAACCTAAAAAACTGACGTATTTACGTTGAAGTCTTCACTTTTATTATTAGCTGCTCTACAACATCACCAATCTGTGCATTCTGTAGGCTTGCGCGGGCGCCGGCCGTCTAGCCGGTTTGCACCGGATCGTCTGACTCATTACGTCACTATATAAATAAAGGCACAGAAGGTGCAGTATGTAATATCAAGCTACGTATCTTAACTAGTATTATACATGCCCTTTCGCAGTAAAACGGCTGAACCGATTTGAATAAAATTTGGGCCCTGGACACCGTTATAAGCTACTTTTTATCCGAGTAAGCTAATCGGTTCCTTGGGGACGCAGGTGAAGGCGGGACAGCTAGTTTCTAATAAAAAAAAATGTATTGTGGACTTAAAAATAACTTGTGAGAGACCGTTTGAAGTGGCTCTTCTGTAACTTCTAAGTATGTGACATAGCCTTCTAGTGAGTACTGCAGAATAATCACTAAAATATGTTCTAATGATTCGCGACAGGTTTCTATTGCATTTATAAATAACTCACAAGAATAGGTAAACATAGTCTTGGAATCCATACGGATGGCGGGCATAGTCTGACCATGATTAAGCACCAAGGATACACGAGGACTCTGACTACAGGCTGCCATTGAGAAATTCCTGAACCATTTATCCATCAACGAATGGTAATCGAACTAAGTACGTTAGGCAATGGAAGTGTAAAAAAGTATTATATCTCACATAAAATTGAATTGTATCTATTTAAAGTTATGAATAGAAAACTGAGGAATCTGGTCACCACGTCTTTTTCCATAGGCAATAACCCATAGGGCCACTCCAAGACTCGACTTCAGGACTACCCGTATGGGCACGCCGCAATCGTGGTGGCCAGTCCCCACATTGAGGAGTGCGGGAGACGTCACGACGTCCTGACCTACCGCTTGACGCAGGTCCTCACCGGGCACGGTAGCTTTGGGAGGTTCCTGCACTCAATCGGGCGGGAGGAAACGGCCGGGTGTCACCATTGCGGAGATACGGTGGAGCATACGATGTCAGGAGTCATTTAATGATTTCCCATCCGAAAAAAGGGATACCCGTATATGCAGTTCCGAGTCCCCAATGCTTCATCGTCGGGTTTTAACATGTTTTGGCGAATAAATATGCAATGTTTCCGCTTTTGAATAAATTCAGCAATCTCACATGCATACAATCCTCATATTTACGTCGTATACGTACTCTTATTTACAATTGCTTAATAAGAAAATTGAGCTGTTCCATTCTTGCGTATAATTTAATCCAGTGTAACACGGGTCTTCCCAGTGCCACCCACCCTCGGCTCATATAGCAGTCGGGCAGGCCACAAGGTCTTTGAACCCCCTGGCATTCGTCAGGGAACTAAATCTCTATGTACACTATAGGCTTCGCGGTTAAGTACCAGTTTGTGGAAAATCTACGTTGCTTACATCTATTTGTTTTAAGGAAGTTTTAGTTGCTCGCCTTGAAAAATATTAGATTGCATATTTTGCATATAAATTAGTGACGTACATGCGTTTCTTGAGACTGGTGTCTAATGTTTGTTTTAGTATTATCTGCTGTTATGCATCATGTATTGTGTGGAATAGTTGATATTTGAATATTGTTTCTGCAAGGTTTTATAACTTTCTGAGAAAATATGACATAAAATTTTGTCTGAGGTATTGAGGTTTCTAGTAGTCTTGGACTCCATTCGAAGTACAGGTAGCCTAGGGAGTTTTTGACCTACATCACTTAAATTGGTAAAGGAGCTTTAATTTAATGAACGCGATGGCAAGGTCCATCAAAAGTGTGTGCTTCCAAGATGAAGGTATAATAAAAAAAACAGCAATCAACCGCGGCGTTTAATGAAGCATCCAAGATTTAAATTGTTCACCTTAGAGCGAAAGTTTATAGCAAGAGCGGATCGTTTGTCTGTAAATAATGATGTATACGTCTGCCGCTATGTGGGCCACGGTCGACCCGCGAAATTACTACCGAACTCATTACCGCTAGCCGATGTACTTTTACTTTGGTGGTGGATATACTCTGGTGCTGGCAACTTTCAAACAAGGTAATGATCATTCAAACTATATTTCGGTCCTCAAAAAGTATTTGAAAAAATCTTATTTGTCATGCAGGAATAGCCCTCATCCTGTTCATGCTATCCTGTTCTGTTAGTCTTGCTCTAAAATTTGAGCCGTCCGTTGTCGGAATTAGTTTTTGGTAAAAAAGCACTATAAGTAATACCTTAAATACTTCTCAAAACAAATGAAATGCCTTTATAAATGTAACCGAATATACTAAATGCTGAAAGGCTGGTAATTAGTCGAAAATACTATTTCCGTCAAACAAGAAGCTCTCAGCACTTAATAAATTCGTTAATTAGATACTGCAACATCTCCTTCGATTTCAATAAAATACTTCGCTAAAGGACGACTAACTTCAAGGGATTCAATTCAATCTCAACTTTGCTCGTAAGTAATGGCCGCCTGACCCATCAAGATCCGAATACTCTGTGACTAATACTTGTTTTGCTGAACAAGGGAAAGTCTTTGATAATTTGAATATTCTTAGTTAACTCAATGTTTTCATTATTGTCGTTTGACTTACTAAACACGTACGATTGTTATGATTTATGCAAAATCGGATGTTTAAATACTGTTGTGGACAATAACTACACTTGTTTTCTTTAAACATACGGTTAAATCTAGGAGTTTCGTGAAATCGCAACATACTTGGTTTTTCCGTTGCAAACTATAGCGGGAATATGTTTCGATTATAAGGAAAAATATATAATTTAGGTGACATATTGTGCTCACAACATAATAACGTTGATGAATATTACATTACATTAAATCTTAAGAATAGCCTTTCTTTTTCCTTATATATTTATATCAGGTTCCGTTTTTGGCAGTGAATCAACCATGATTACAATATTCTCTAATATCGTGATCCCATTTCCCTGTATCAGGGTTTCGTTGCCCTAATTCTGTCTTTCAGTAACATAAACCGACTACTCTAACGTTTTATCTTGCATCTAAAGTGGAGCTTTACAGAAGCTTCAACTTTGACCTCGTTTTAATTCTTATGACGTAATCGATTCTGAAACAATTTCCCAATTTAATGGCATAACCGCAGGCGGGATGCTTATCGATTCAGTAGAATCGTTCAAAAGATCTTTTCAGATTCCCTATCCTCAAAAAGATCTTCGATTTTAATAAGGAAGTTTTGCGGCGAAAGTTGCTATAGACCCTAGGAGTTGTTTGGAGTCGGTCCTCGTACGGAGCAGCCTCGCCTACTGTCGCCCAGATCTTTGACCTGCGTCGTTGGTTCGTCGCTAGTTTGACGCTAATACCTCGTTTGTTTAGCTTTTTAGATCTTGTTAGCGTACTGTTTGTTGTTTGTGTATGCAAATAGTTGAAATATTCGAATTAAGTGGGAACGGTACAATTTTATAGATTAAAGAATACATACTAGTTTTGGGAGTTCTGGAAGTTTTTGCTAATTAATCTTAGAATTAGCATCTACTTTAGAAATGCCTCAGAATTTAATATAATCTCCTTTTTATCTAGGTTGTAATTCAGTCCATAGCTTAAAAAGTGTAACTAAAATCATTCCCAAATTGAAACAAACATTATTCTTCAGAATTATGTCTTAGATTCATTACCTGCAGTTTTTTTTTTCAAGTAAAGAAGCCACAATTGTTCATTGAAACTCAATCTATGAAATTAATACATATGAATGATTGCATTCACGCTTCTCTAGTAATTGCACGTCGCTTCGCCGTCTCTCCCTTGTTGCAATCTTGACCGTGGGAATAAGTACTGTGAGTTAGTTTCTTTTCTACTTTTACCTGTCATGTAATTATAGGTTGAATGTTACATCGTGCTGCTTTGTGCCTTTCATAGTTGAAGTTTATGTTAAATTATGTTTTAACACAAGGTTAATGTGAAATGTTTATGTACAACGTGTTTTCTAAAAGTCTTGGCTGGATTATAATCAGTAAACTAGAATCGATTAAACACATCTTCCTTCAGTATATTTTAGCTTTAACCACCTGCTGTCCTGACCCCATTGAAATTGAAATTAATATTATTATCATCTGGGTACTCTTTCTTCTTTAAGCTCTAGTCAGAATTGCCAATTTAAAGAAAATTTCCTTTGGTTTTGCAGTATCGTTATGGATTCCAAAATTGAATCTTTAGTATGCTTTGCAGTTAAACGTTAGATTTACAATTAAAAAACCCGTTTCTGTGTTTGAGATTAGTTACAGTTCCAAGTCTAGTAAGTACGATAAGAATATGTAGTACCTACATTTACTTTTGAACACTTACTTAATTACCATTTCTTTCACGTTTTCCATTAAGAATTTAATTGCTTTTTGTAATGAAACTAACATAATTGTTTGACTGATCTTATTTAATTCAGGAAATTCTCGTCTTAACAGTAAATTCATAACATGCTACATCAAATACTCGTCCAATTTTACTCTCCTATAAAATCTAATCCTGGCATCGCTTTACGAGCATGTTAATGAGACGGAATGGGCTAAGCAGAAAACCAGAAACTAAAACGAAATATGCTCACATAAGGAAACCCACCCGATTTATAATTAGCTAAGCGATGTGTTAACGGGTCAATGACACGCGGCCTGATGCCATACGAAATCGTCACTGGCCATGCGACCAACTTATACTGATCTCTCATTCGCTCTTACAAATGAACAGTGAGGGTTCTTAGTAATATGGTCGCAGGTACACTTTTGGCAGCAAGCCACGTTTTCCATGGTTCAGCTGGTGATTCCTAGGGTTTATTTAAGGATCGATAGCTGATCTTCGATCTCGGACTACCGTTAAAGGTAGTTGAGTATTCAGTAAGCACTGTAATGTAACTAGTCGAATGTATTATGTTGTTGGACTTCGTAATTCATATGAGCGTACGGAACGAAAGAAGTCCGGAACTTCGGTTGTCATGGGAATGTATATTGATGATTCTATTATCTTTATAATGGCAGAGTAATTTCACGCCATTGTTCTCTGTTTGAAGTTTAGCAGTCTCATATTGAAGGTCAATCTGGCTCATATTAAAACTAGGAACTCTACTAATAAAACCAATCTCTTTCAACGTTTACTATTGATGAAATCATATTAATTATAAAACGTCACGCCTCTTTGTTTGATGCAGTTAATGATAATAAGCACGTAGCGGATACAGCATTTTTGGCAATCGTTTTACAGTCCACTGCTTCACAATAATTCTAATTACCTATTTAAGTGGTCATTACACCTGTTTAAGTAGTAACGGGTAATGATTGAAGAGTGAATAGTTTTATTGTAGTTTCTTATCTGATGTGTTAATTATCTTCTCTGTTTATTATAATGCTCTGGATTTGAACTTCTGTACCAATCTAGCTTTTAATCATTTGTATGTCAGGAATTATTTTTTTGGAGTGTCATGGTCCAAATTATCTTCGGCTGATTAAATTATTAGTTAAACTTTCCTTTTTATGGAAATAGTTACTATATTTGTGTCTTATTTTAACAATTTCGAAACAAACTCAAGGCATAGCTATGCCGCTGATAAGACATGATCGTGTCATGAGTCAAGAAAGAATTTCTACAACGTCAATCCCAGAAAAAGTGTAGCTTATTTTTTCTTTTTAATTTACAGCGCTAACGATTTCTTCTTGAAGACTTTATGCGACAAGCGAAGAAGGAACAATAGCGTTGTATTAATTAGTGTCATTTCCGAGAACAGAATGCTTTCAGTTAACGACATGTTGCGTGCAGGCTCTTGCGGCTGTAGTCATAATATCTAGTTTTTGCAGTTTCTACTGACTGTGATATATACCTTTACGTTTTAGTAATTTTTGTTCCATGGAAGTTTTCGGTGGTTTAATTAAGGCTGGCTTGAAATGTCTACGTTCTTGTCTAAAATAAGTGAAGTTTTTTGACATTCTGATCATCTTGCTCCTTGTGTGTTTCATACACTATCGCTCCAGTGATTCGAATTTTATTTTGGAAACAAGCAATACAATCTTTTACAATCATTAATTTCGGCACTTTTTGATTCCTAACCACAAATTATATCACTAACTAATCGTCCTTGACCCACTTACTGCTAACCGCCATGCTTCAATTCGGTCAGATGCAAGCCCGCGATTAATTGAACCTACACGCCCTCAGCCACTTGACTATTAAATTGATTACATATTAATTAGCAAGTTTACTACGTTACCGTACATTAATTCTGAGAGTAATATTATCAGTTCGAAGATCATCGTCATACATGACAGCAACTTGTTTATTTATCGTTATAGGAAGTGGAAATCAATTAATAATGCGTATTATATCGGTTTCTTCGATATTATAGAGACCAGAGTCAATGCATTATTTTATCGTATCTTCATGAATACCTATTATTGTATTATAATTAATTGTATGTTTTGTTTTATCTGTCAAATTCCACGTTTATTGCCCTGTTACAATACGGCGAACGAGACATGCAAAATTTATTTATTGAAATTTTTCCTCTAATCGTGATTTGGGTTTGCACAATATGTGTGTAATTTTGGCGACATCACGAATATTCTCCGAAGCACTATTAGTCTTACAGATGTATGAAATTTCTAGTGTTCACCCTTTACGTTTTCTTGGCACACTGCCAGGTTCCCCTTTGCTAAGTAAAGAGGATGTGAGCATGCGACCGCTTCCTTAATTAAAGATATGGTGATTTTACGCGAAATTGATAAAGGTATTCTTCATATATTTGGTTTTTAATTAAAGTGTCCAAGCAGCAATTGTTTATTTTTTTTCAGCGTCTGTCAATATCCTGACATGCAGTACAACATTCCCACGCCATTAGCCAACTGCAGCTATCACATACAACGCCTTTAATAAATATTAAATTATTGTTTAATCATATTACTTTGGTTAGGAGTCTAAAAAGTTTAGGAATCTAAAACACCCTAACGCCACGTATACTCTGGATAGCGTTGCATTTTTTTGCTTCTTTGCTGATTAATAGTCACGATAAATAGTTTATCTTCAGATAAATCGACAATTAACTCCTGCTTTACAGACAGCTATTATTATTTTTTTCATATCGATGTCCTGTCATTGAATTGCGATTATTCGCGATAGCAGCTCGCCATCGCCCGACGGTATGAAAGTCGCTGATATCCGGATGTTCGCACTTTCGCAGTTACTATGATGATCTGCGAACTAGTTTTTGCTATTGCCTTTTATAATAAGTGTTATTTGTTACTGCCGTTTAAGATTACGCCTAACTACTAGAAGCAGCCTTTCTGTTCTAATATCAATTTGAGCAAGCTGACATACAATTAAGGTCTATAATAAGGTCTTGTTATCACTTATAGGTATCACATATTCTGTTTTACTTCTAATACACATACATATTTAACTTATATCTTTGACACTATTTCTTTAAGAAAGACGTGTACACCTTATTAGTATTAGTGTGCAATTTGGAGCTCAATTTTCGCAAGGCAACCCAAAATTGTTCGTCGTTTTGTAACTCAACCCAACACAAATGAAGGTGTTGGCTAATATTTGCATAATTACGCCCACATATTAAGTTATTACGATGTTTGTATTCCTGGCGTTAAAACCCTGTTCGATGGTTTTAAGTGGCTAATGATAATGTATTTATGTATACTTGAGGAAGCACGATTTCGAAGTTTCGTGACAATATACATTCAAAACATGTCAATGATTGAAATTAATCGTGCCCTAACGGTGAAGGAAACATGACTGTCATTCCGTATGGATATACAAGCTATATTCTCATTTGTATAGGTTGAGTCCTATGACAAATCGTCATAAATAGCGCCATCTGTAGTAATGGATCTGAAGTTCCGAAATGCAAATTACTACAAATAGTGCTTTAGGATCTTTTATGGACTAAAAGATTGTCAGTTTCTATTCCAAATGATGATCGTCCTCATGATTCTGGTGCTTCAAATAACGACACTTTTACTTGTAGACCATTGGTGTAGTTGAAATTACGTTATTTTATTCCTGCAAGACGACTCGGTGTTTAATCCATATATCAAGCTGTTAATCGGTTTTTACATGGAACAAATCACGCTACTTAATAAAATATTGGTTAATTAAACGCAACGAAATTAAATTACCTGGCACTAGTAACACTAGCACTAGTCTTCCAAATTTTTAGGGTACCATTTTTGGGACCACTACTATTTACCAAAACTATAGGTCACAAGGGCGGGTAGCTTCTATACCATAATTAGATTCGATGAAAGTCCTAGCGATTGTATCATAAACGTGACCGTTGGAAGTATCGCAAAGCATATTTCCAATAACGGTGTTTTTTTGCTTGCTTTATTTCGGCGATTCGTTCCACTTTCGTTGGGTCCGCCGAGCGTAACCATGGTGACGGTAGTGTGTTCAATATCAGAAGCTACGTAAGTACGTACTGCGAAATGGGGAACCGAATGAAGAATGTTATTTTAAGAATTAAGAGTTGGATTATTTGTTGAAGGCTGAACGATGTTGCTTTACGCGTGCCAGCTGTCAATCACACGCTGATAAAAATCTCTTTCGCAGACCGACATTGAGAGTGATTTGTCTTTCAGTTAATATATATTTTTTTGAAGTTGATACATTTACATTTTAACCAACAGATAGTTTCAATAAGAACTTTTGTTTGTCACATCTGTAGCACGTGTTTTTTTATTATTATCTTAATTTACATAACTGTCTGTGTTATCGTTCTGCGTAGTAAATAAAGTATTCAAAGTAATTTTTAGCTCTGTTATTCACAGGAATTTATCTAAATATAAGGTGATGTGATTATATTGATATTCGAAAGATTATATATTGTTTTTCGCCACCATCACAACTGCTTTCATAGTGTGGTTGATGTGACTCTGAACCCAACTTCTAATTGATTTTCTATAGTAGAATTTGGATGCGAAAAATATTATCGTATTAGTCTATCGCAGTCCTAAGTCCTAAGAGCGGCAACCACCCCAGTCCCAGCTTGAATCCAACCGCTGCCCGCCACCTTCAAATCGTCGGAAATTTGTGCGAAAAATTCTATGTTACATAAAAGTTGACACCTGAAAACTTTAGCCAACACAAACTTCCTATGTGAAAGCGTAAATTATTACTATGACAACGCAGTGCACGTCTGCGGTATTCCGCTTGGATAATTTATTACTGGCTCAGTTGATGCGTACGACCTTATCACAATGGTCTGCGAACACAATGTGAGTGTAATCTGTTCTGCGTACATCGCTTTTGTTAGGTTCTAGTACAAAAAGTCGCTTTCTAGAAGGTTTCAAAGTGATTACAGGTTTTTGTAGCGTTTGGTGGACCATGCTGAATCTTCTACTATAGATAGAGTCCTGTTGCAGAATAATTTCCGAATCCTCTTAATCTAATGAGAGTGTCCCAGCGTATATTTGGTTCACCAACCCATCTTAAATGAAATGGATCAGCTCATACTCTTCTTTCTATACTTTCATGTTCTTTGTAACTTTAAGAAAGTAAAGGTAATTTACTTTCCTTATTATAAATATGAGTTTCGAATCACTTATCTGAATTGCTACCAAAATGCAGTGGACGAAACGTGTTGAGTGTCAGCCGTCACAGGTCGACAGCCTTGACCCGATATTTATATTTCAGCGTTTACATCATTGCGGTCGTTAGCCTTTAAAAGGTATACCTACCTGTTTACCTAAGAAGTTGAGTTGTTTTGACTTTCAGTCTGCTCTTTTATGTGTGCATCGTTGCAATGAATTTTGGAAAATTTGAAGCCGGTGAAATCATGAGATGTGTTCAGAAATATAATTTGTGTCAAAGATATTTTCCAATGCTTTAAATAAGCACCCAGTTATATAGTGGTACTTGCTTTATTTGTCAAGTGTTTTTTACTTCTCTTACTAAGTAATTTTTCGTTTTCTTATCAGCTCAATGATTATCTGAGTACATACTACATACATATCGTGTGTTAATACTGTTTGCAACTGGTACGGCCCTGGTCTTCAAATAAGCCTCCGCATGACTCACATTTGCAGAATATGGCAATAACTCGTTTAAGGCGTTACATTTCCATAAACGATCTGATAGATAAGAAATTGCTAGAATAGGCTGTCATGCACACTCTTATCTTGATTCTACTATTTCGTTGTCTTCTAACAAGTAGAATTCAAAAATATTAACCTCCTTCAGCAGTCAGGTAAAAAGGTGTCTGCAAAGTATACATTGGTATTATGATATTCCAGACCAAAATTAGATATAGAGATCTAATTTTGGTCTGGAATATCATGTGTCATCGTGTGAACGGAATCAGCTCGTTAGAAGCACCTGCCAAGGTTCCTATTCTTTTCGCCTTTACGGGATATATTTTTAAATTTTTACTCTCGGTTTGTGTATACTCGGACTAATAAAGGGGCGCGGGACAACAGGGAACTGGGGAAGGTCGGCGACCTTGTCCCGACTCTATAATTAGTTCTTTGTTTGCTTTGAAGTTTGACTGTCATTAGTGTACGTGATCCTCTTGGTTTTGGATCCTAATTGAAATGACAACTTTAACTTCTCTACACATATTTGGTCTTACACAAAATCCTCTACTCAATGTCGTTCGTAAAAGCCAGAAAATTTACTATGTTGTGAATGTGTTTTTCTGCCAGGTACCAGGGTCTCTATGGATATTTCAATATTTTGTCCGAAACTTATTCTTGAAGAGATAGGCAGTCGCTCCATGTAAAACACTGGTACTCAGCTGCAGTTAGACTGAAAACAGACTCCTTCCCCGGTTTGATGTCTTAGTCTCCTGTATTCGCCAGAATTATACACCTTCATGGTCTTTACTTATGTCATCCATGACTATCTTAAACAGGCTCAGTACCCAAGCGGATATTATAAACACAGATACAGTAAACACAGACTGAAATCATGTTAGAAAAACAACAACTTCCTACGTTTTTATAAACCGTGCAGCCACACAAGGCAGTTTGTTTAATGCGTCTAGTCACTCCCCCTTTTGTCGCAGACTATCCAGCGCCCTGTGAGCGTATACATAGATATATCTACAGCTGTTTAATTAAACTGTGACTTAAATGTTACCTTATCTTGTAGCTATAGTCTTGACACACGTCTTGTATTGGACTCTTGTACGATTAGCTCGTATTCATTGATTAGGAATGCGAAAACAACTGTTGACTAAAGTAAAATGGTTTTTGTATTTTTGCCTTTGATAGATTGGGACACTACAAAGTCGTTTACGAAAATGCAACAATTAATCGTAGATTTGATACCAAAGTAGTTTGAATTGCAAGACATGCTATTCCTTGCCCAAAACTGATTACAAAGTTCTCAAGCGGGATGCTCATAATTTATCGTCGTACCGAAACTGCAAGCCAGCCATTTTCATAACAGCATTGCCATATAATTTCATCCTGAATATTAACCCGTTCTTGTCGGTTTGTTAATATATATTTAATATACTGAAGTTGTTTTTGCAAATTTTTATATTGATATTTTCGCAGGCAAATCTGTTCATGGTTTTAATAAAACAACTGTTTAAACATGCCAATGGCTTTGCACTCATATTTTTTGTTTGCACATTCTTTACCAGAGGACATAACTCTGCTGCCTTTCGTATTATTTTAAGCTGATTTAAATTATTTTCGACTCTGGCACAGTTAATATTTCATTTCAAAGGAAAACAAACCAATATCCTTGACAATAGTGAAGGAGCTAACAATAATTGGTGCATTTTACATTTTCCAGGCCGGATCCATTCGGCGATCGTCTCCGGGGTCAACTTGGAGACGAGGTCGGTCACAGTGGAATGGTACGAGCGTGGCGAGACCAAGGGCAAGGAGGTGGAGATTGACGCCATCCTGGCCCTCAACCCGGAGCTCGCAGTCGGACCCAGGCACCACACACCACATCTACAGCCAATGCCCAACAAACTCGCCAGGGTAAGAGTGACACCTCATCTCAACTTATGCGCGCCTAGTACTTCGATAAGAAATGGTTCCATGCTAGTGGTCGTTTTATTGTTTCCAGTTTTCGTCAAGCGTGATCGATTAGTCAACATGTTCATTACGCTTGCTTGCATTAAATTGTTTTAGAAACATCTCTTAGGAATTCATATCAGCCTAGTACTTACAGTATGAAGTCAAACAATGCTAGTCTTTTTAGTTAAAATTTTTCGTCAAGCGTGATCGGATGGATATACAACGTGTAAAAAAAATAAGCAATAATATTCAAGGGTATGTACATATATCAAGTATAGATGCTACTGACAAAATCTTATTATTAAATCTGTTAACTTTTTTTTTTCATATTTTTTTTTTCACTAAATTTTAATAGGCTTATTAGGCTAGTTGACTAATAGGTAGAAAATAAGGGGTAACTTATTTGCAAACTCGGCATTATTGATCTTCAAATTTGAGTTTATTAACCCATTTTTAGGGCTGTAACCTATTTTTTTTAACAAAAACTGTTAATTCTTTTTGTTCTAAAACTATAAGATCCCATAAGATTACCAGTTCCTAATACGGCGCAAAAGATTTGTTATCACCGTATGTGTAGCCCGCTTAAATTTTATTGCTTATTTTTTTTACACGTTGTATAAGTTATAAATTGGCTTGAAATACATGTTAGAACAATTATCTAGTATCAATGCGCGCCGAGTACTCCGTTTAGACTGAAAGGTTAGTCTTTTTATTAGATACGTAGTTCCGCCAACCGTGATAGATTCGTTCCATACTTGAATTAGTTATGTGTTACTAATAGTATTATATAAGATGGTGATATAACATAATGATTTCATTCATTCTTATACCCATAGTCCGTGTACTAATCTGTAATTAACACATTGCATCATTACTGTTTTGAAATTAATATAAATAGCAATGAATACATAGTTACATGTAGGTAATGCAGGAACGTGGCAGCCTTGCTTTCATTATAGTCCAATTTATTTTAGCCGCGTTAACTGTATTATAAAGTTCAGTGCAATAAATTCTAGTTGTTAAGGTCTGCTCATATTGTTTGGCACGGGTCGGTGACTTTAGTTGCAACGCCGTGTTCTTGTAATAACATATAGTAGGCATCTTTGAGGTAGATGTAAATCGATAATTAAACAAATCCTATTTTGTATAAACATTCAGTGTAATCTGAAATTTAATATTTTCTTCAAAACTATTTCGTAATTTTCTGGATACAGTTGCGACGTTAAATTGTCAACAGCCTTAACAAACCGTACAAGAAACGCAACGTATAAAAATGCGATGTGACCAGACCTTAAAGCATTTCCTCACGGCTACAACAAAGGTCAAATCGACCTAATTTTTGCTGAAAGCCTGCAGTCGCCATTTGCTTGCTTTCGCCTACAGTTTGCGCCTCTAATCGATTGTTAACTTTAGCGATAAAGCTAAATGAAAGCTTTAGTTAGTTTTATCGATTAGTAAGGGCGTCCGAATCGCGTACCACGCCGCGATCACTCTCATTGTTTGGGTTGTGGAGAACAGTTGCTAATAGACGCCACGCCACAGTTGAGCTGACATATCCGCGTGAGGCGAATGTGCTGTCTGCCCATGACGCCACGACACCTGTCGCATCTCATTCTTATTATATTCATTATGAACTTCTCTAAAACACTCATTTAGCAAAGCCGGCTTTAAACACCTGAAGGTGCAGTGTTAAGACAAGTATACGTGATCCTGTCAATGCGCGACAGAAATAGCATTAGTGTCACGGTTGTCGCACAATCGCTGGAGAAAATGTAGAAATGTTCCCATACATCTACAGTTGGCAGGTGACTATTTGCAGCTAGCTCGGTAGCGATCATCGCTTGACGAAATGTTTTTTCTTTTGTAAAATGCACCGTTGCCAAGGCGACGCAGATTGTTAGAGCACGCCGCTGTGTAATCATAATCACAAAGCTCGAACACTGTTTAGATATGGATAAACACACAGCGGTAGTTAAGTGATATGTACCTAGATAATGTCGATGTTTACGAAAGCACCGGCTGGTGGTCGCGTGCGCTAAGTAGTGGCCGGCTCTCGGTCCCACGATGATTGATGGTTAGACATAGACGACCTTCCAACTTGTATGGGTTTGACGCATGCCGGACACCGGTCTCATCGATTTTCTACACAGCCGTGCAAGCATTTCAGTTTCACTTTTAACTCGTACCTAGTCCATTAGGGACGCACCTCGTTTGTGACTGTTGTTTATAAAAAACGCAGGCGGAGGGCGAAGCGCCGGAGCGTTCAGTAAGTGGTTGCACCGTGTTTTGTCATGTATCATTGGCACGTGTATGTTTGACATGGCCGCGAAGGACCCGTCCGGCTCTTCGTCGGACGACGGCGGCTTCCTGCGGGAGAGCGCCGAGGGCGACGCTGCCGCAGACTCCGGACACACGCTGCCCGTGCGCAACTCACGATCGGTACAGTTTACGCACTTACTAAACGCATCATTCGCACGCCGGAGCCGGACGCGCACGCACCTCGTGCTCCGTCACTCCGATACCACCTTATTTTTTTATTTTCACACTTTTTCGATTACGTTGCTCCACGATCTATGATTTGCACACGAACGGCTTGTTATGGTGTTTTGTTTGACTGTAATGGATTGTGCTTTTGTCACGCCTGTTATAACTCAGTCGACAATGCGATACGGTTTGCGCAGCGGCTTTGGCGTAACAAAAACTCGATCCAATCATTATAATGTAGTAGTGTATAATGTTAAAGTACTGTATATTTGTTGCACTCATTCATTGGACTTCTGGCCGAGTATATACATTATAAAAAGTTGAACTAGAAATCCAAATTGAAATTTGGTTGAGGAGATGTTCAAAAATAGTGTTTATGGCTCATTTATCAGGTGTTTACAATAATTCTGATTTGGTCGTCGACAATGACATCAACCTGATGATTCATCTTCCCACGCTACACTGACTTGTCTTATCGGCTTTTAACGGAAATTTTCTTACGTATTGTGAAGCAAATGACCAATTGCATTCGCCTGTTTTGGTGTAATTGAATCAGCTTAAGCTTTTTGGTTTTCTTTGAGAACTGCTGTAAAAACTAAATGTTCTGAACTTGCGAAATACTTCATTTCGTTGCCTTGAATGTTGTTTATTTTTTAAATTGGTTTTACCTTTATTTGTATGATGAAATGTTTTGTTTATGTAAATAAATATTAATTTAAGCCGACATCAAATGGAAGAGTAACCGCGGCCCTGGAACACATAAGGGGAGAAGGAATATCGATGTGTTTAAGTCAGTAAGAGTTTGACCCTCCCACTTGGCCACATCAAATACAGGGAACATCCCTGTTTTTAAAAGGAAAATATCACTGCACGTCTAAAAATACACGAACTTAAGAGTAATTTTAACAACATTAACGAACCACTACTACGCAATATAAAAGAAAATCTCACACTTGCACTTTTAAAATTAATAAAAGACAAATTAAAAGGCACGGACGTAACGCTACTGACATTGAAAGAAAGTCGTAACTTGCAAAGGGAATACGTAATAACAAAGCTAAGCTAATACTTATTACGGATTCTTAGCGAGGTTCATGCAGATGGATACGCATCGCATCGTGAATGTCTTAAGAATCTTACGGACATACATGTGTCGACGTCCGATCTTAATTAATATAATTGGCCAAAATATAATGTTCCTCGGCATATCATGAAACGCCGCCATAACATGTGCGAAAGAATGAACTAAATGAAGTTATACAAAAGTGTTCTCCTAAAATATTATTCTGTTTATGAAGTGTTGTTACATATTTTTCTGTTAATATTATTTTCTAATTTATTTATCTTTTTTATTTTTTTCTATTATTTGACTATACATATATACTATCATTGCATGTGGCTAAATCTATCTGATGGGGTTAACCCATTTTCAATCAAGAGATTTTAGATGTACCACTTTCTTTCTTACCCAACTTGAACCAAACGTGAATTTATTATTCTTATGAAAATTTTACGATGTCTGATACATAATGGTCCTGTTATCATTTAAAATACTTAAACGTCTTCAATAATTAATTTAAAACTAATTGAATAGTGTTAGTATTATAGGTGAGTATAAGTAATTTGTCTAGGCACATTTCTATGCGATGTTAATATTGGCTACGATATGAGTCACATTAATAAATTGATGTGACATGGATACCAATCAAACAATAATACAAAGTACTATCGTTGTTAATAAAGAAAACAAAATTGTACTGAACTTGAGATTCAAAAAGTATTAATATTTTTTTATGATAATTTTAACCATCATGATTGGTTACAACTAAAGGGTTCTTTATTAATCAGTTCTATGCTGAAAACTCCGCTTGAAAATGTTGCGGGTAAAATATTAATATATATATCTAAACATATAAAATCCTTTGTCCCGAGTGACTGACGGATCAACGCACAGACTAAACCGCTGATCGTAGAGACCTGAAACTTGGAGGGTGTGTTCTTTGTATGACGTAGGCATCCGATTAGATTTCCGAAATTCTACCCTTAAAGGGGTGAAAAACAGGGGCAAATTTTGTATGAAGCTGTTATTTTTAATTTGAATTCGTATAGGCCACGCGGGCGAAGCCGCTGGCAGAAAGCTAGAGCCATATAAATATTTAAGTATACTAATGAAATTGTATTTCTTCACATAACTTGACAAGTAGTAAGGATTATAAAGTACTTGATGATGATTAATAAACTGTAGTAGTAGAATTAAGGATATATAAAACTGTCTACACGTGTAGGTTATTATTCATTGTTCGTAACAATTGTAATAGACATCCCGTTGTTACAGTTATCAGCTTGCGTCCTTCTCGAGCGACTTGGATAAGATGATGGATTTTGTAAAGAGATTCTTGCTACTTTACCTTGTTTGTCTAAGATCTAAGAGAATATTTAAACATAACTGTTTTTTTTTTCGAAGAATATGAACGTAATACGTAATACCAAGAGCTGGCAGAAATATGTACAGAAATGTGATTGCCTCTAGTCCATGTAAATGCTATTTCTATGAAGTAAAAGAGAGAGAGAAACTATGAGTAGTATAGAATAGTATGAGCACGGTAAAGATGACTACCGTGGTATGAGCATGAGAGATTAAAAGATTATATTAAATTTTGTTTCAAAAGAATGCAGGCAATATTGCAGTGAGAATGTTATTATGTCTCATTAGATTCAGGTTTTATATTGGTGGTTCTCAGTTATATGACGTTCATATACTGCAAAAAATATTATGGAAAAAAGAATGGGAGGTTTTGACCGACTTCCGCAGGGTAAAGTTTTTTTCATCAGGATCATTTTGGACAGTTGCGTTTTAGGAGTCTTAATAAGGAAATGATTTTGTAAATATGATAAGGTTTTAGATTCAAACAGAAGTTTTCATCGCTTACTTTTCTTGGTGTAAATTATGTCAATAATATTGAAATGACAAGAAATTATTTTAAGTACATTCATAAATGGCACAATTTGAGATAAGATATGATATTGTTCCGGTATGAAGAAAATGCACTCATTTATCATGTTTATTTTCTCGTTATCAGTTCTTTTAAATATGTAATTTTGGGTTTTATAAAAGAACATGAATTAGGAATTAGTCTTGCTGAGTCACGCGAAAATATATTTATAGATAAAGTACGTTTCTATTATGTATGTAAGTATCTCTATACGTATATCAAGTGCAGAAACCTATGACTCAGGCCAGGGTACAACCAATATTACGTAGTGCCGAAAGGACCAAAGTGAAGCAATGACTTCTAACAACAATCTTATCGCACAAACTCCGCTAAATTCAAGTAAAGACTTTTCCAAATCTCTCCAAATTTAAGATGTCGTTAAATAAAATCTATGTGCTTCCTTTGCCTTTGATGGTAATAAAAGTAACTTTATCAAAAACGAAAGCATAGCATAATTAAGTGCCTAATTTGGTATTTAGGAGCTTTTACGCAATGAAGAAGAATTTCGGGCCATAAATTGAAATCTCTGTTCGTTCTTATTTTAAGACTTTTCTTCAAGATTTAATAAAACCTCTTTCCCACTTTCGTCGGTGTATTTTCATTTAACAGTTTAACGACTTAGCGGTCTACCGTCGTCTGGGAAATTGCCCGTGCGGTATCCAGCCTGCTGGAAGAGATTAGAGTCCTGGCGGTGGGCGCCATTCATTGCCTCGCCTTCCGACCGTGATAAATTGCTTCCCGCTAATTGCTTCGTACCTAGCGTAAAATGGAGATAAGTTATCACTTGGAGAAGTTTAGGATAATGGATTTTAAAAATATTTAGTATTGTGTCTGCTTGCTGGATTTAATATACCATAACTTCGTATATTTAGTAAATGTTCCACTGCAATGTTGTAATTGTAATATTCAACGAAAAATCTTGATCGACTTTTACATAAACCATTTCGCTTACGAACACGAAAACGAAATAGCCCATTTCGCATCAAAAAAAAAAACGATATTTGTGTAAGTCCTCGTTTCTAATTCTGACGAATGTAGCGAGGCTTCTTACCTCGATATCCAAATCTGATTCAACATTTTTGTGGCCTACAAATATTTTAATACATCTAATCATGTAATAAAAAGTTTACCTTTGATTTCTTCAAAAAAAAAATCCTTTCGGTAGAATACATGATACTGTATAATACTATTAACAGCTGTTGTACTGTATTCTGACAAATATTTTTTTCTTTCTTTCTTTCGCTTGACACGGAAACTAGCATTATAAATGATGTTCTAAATAAATCATACTGATGTAACAATTAGTTCTTAGAACAACTGGTTTGTCATACTTTTCTCAAGTCTAAACTCACAAATCATAGCAAATAAAGATATAAATCTCCACTGCACTCAGATAAACAGGAAGAGAGCCATCAAACTGGGTTTATATTGCATTTCGCGAAGGAAGTACCGGTGAGGTGCCGTGAATAAGGAAGTACGGAGCAACGTACCATTGGCCTGGATACATTTCTAGGTTTACTTTGGGTGTGCCTCGATAGCACGAAATGCTGAAGATAAAAATGTCCTTTTCGATAAGACAGACAGGGGTAACAATAAAAAGAACCTTTGTGACAACTACAGATACTGATTGACAGATTGTTGATTGCTCCAAATGTAATTAATTAGAAGTGTTGTAATTGGATAATCTCTTTGTCAGATTTACATTTGATTAGGAAATCTTTTAAATTTCTGATAAATGCTTATTATAAACTTTTAGGCTTTGGCCCTGATAGCTAAGCATTAAGTTAATTTTTGTGTTCTGCAAGTCCATTTATTTGGTAAGAAAGGTTAAATTTCCGGAAATATGTATAACGTTGCTCCAAATAGATAGCATTGCGCCATAACAAAAGCAATCAAACTATGGATGTTTGCTTTTAGCTGTATCATCATAGTATCCTTTTCAGTAACTAGGAGTAGTATTGGTCGATAACTGTTACAAAGTTAGGCAGTTTGCTCGGCTCGTAACTTGGTTCAGTGAAAAACTCGGTTAGTGGGCCATGGATTTGCATTAATCAAGGGTAGTTAGTGGAGCTGTTAACTGCTGGAGAAATGTTTGATAAAGAGTCTTGCAAATTTAAATTGCTGAAGGTTCTACCTTGAAATGCATTGGTACGCTATTAAGGTTTTCTGGACACCAGGGTCTTAGGACTCACCAGACTTTTAGGTCTGCCATTATAAACGAACGATACTCAAGCATACATAGATATTGTATTGAGCATCGATTTGAAGCATTTTGATCGACTGACCTTAATTTTAAGTAGTGCTAGAGTCTTTAGCCAGCTTCTGTATATACCGGACCAAGTCTATTCTAATTTAGGGAATAAACTTGGTCACCTCTTGATATAATGTTAACTAAAGAAATGTAACGATCCAAAAACAAATTGAACAGGAAGTAAAAGGGTCTAAAACGATGTCACAGATGTATTTTTGTCGAACAGAAATTATATATTCTGTGTCAGCGTATCAGTATACCCATCATAGTTTATTACACTATCGATTGATGGGGTTATATAGTTACAAAGTTTGAACGGGTCATTTGTAAAGATGTCAACACCAATATCGGGAGGGCGTGGTTGCGTCCCCATGTCTCGAAAAGTAAAAACAATTCGTTTGATGTTATTACTCAACTGTCATGGCAGCAAATTACTGAAATGCCCGCATACACGAACGTGGATGAGATTACAAGAGGCTTTTTCGAAAGCTGCTTTAGTCTTTGTGTTGCCAAATGAAAATGTAATGTTGATGCGGGCGTAGACAACTATAACACTATCTGAGCCGATTGTTTCCGCTGTTATTCTTATTTTGTAAGCTTTAATGAATTTTAGAATGGAATGCTTATTTTCGTTTATATTTCGTGTAACATCGACGTTTTGTTTTCGACGTGCGTTTGTTTGGTAGTCGGGTGTTTTTTTTTAATATCTCGTTTATTTAATTCTTGTGACGTGAATATTTTCTTCAGTCTATCGCACTTTTTGGATTGAGGGCTATGAAGTATTATGTAAATAGACCTTTATCTTTTTGTTTCCCTGTCCTGCGGCTTTTTATTTTTATTTAGCGATTAAAAAATAAATGTGCGAAGTTGATTAATGTAAGTTTTCTGTTTTAGGATATGACGCGACAATCCATACCGGTGGCGACAAAAGGTGAGTACTCCATTTTATATTTATTGATAAAGTTAACACGAAATGAGTAATAAATTGAACAATCCACGATTGATAAACATTGTTTTAAAATTCATTTTTTGTATTATAAAATACAATTAACGTGAATTCAGGCTGAAATAAGAAATATACAGAATTTTCTTCTCTTACAAGACGACTTGTGATCATTATTAAAACAACGTTACAGTGAGAAGCTCGCTTTTTGATTACTTTTTGTCTTTCAACACCACCGTCAAAAGGACGAACAAATCTTGTTTATATTTAGTCATACAACTGTTTGATGTCCGTGAATCATACTGCAATACTTAAGCATATTCTATTGTACTCGAAAGCAATGCAATTGGGTCATTTACGAAAATCCTTATATTTTCGAAATTATGAATGTTAGCTTATTGGATTGAAAAATATTTCAGGCACAAAGATTTTTTTAATATCCGAATGTGTTGCTTCTCATTCTAAGTTACATGTCTTTAATGATAAGAAATGCAACAACTGATAAAATATATTGACATACATATCTTAGTCATCCGATTATATTAATATAAGTTTAATGCTTATTATTACTTGAAACGTAACTTTGACGTAGCATTGACAGTACTCTGACGTCATCGTTGTCAGAATAATATTTATCACCTAATAGGCTGTCTACTTCGCATTACCGTCTATGGTTTACTAACCTTGAACGAACGGAAAACTAAGAGTAATTAATTAACCTAAAGTAGGATTCCCCAAAACCGTGTACAATGACGTCACACCAGTAAACCTCCTTTTAAAGCGTTGTAACTGGCATGAAACAACAATGTCTCCAAGAAGTTAAGACGTTCTAATGAGGCGACGTTCCCCTAGCGGTCGGTCACAATCTTAATAGCGATCTTGAACTGGCATGACGTGTGTCTCGCTCGACTTTATATGTAACATATTTCAGTTCCATTTTAGCTGATGATTCGTATTGTTCGCGATTTCCTTTGTGACTCCTGGATTTTGGGTATATTTTTGGTATCATGTGTCGCTGGTTGTGCGCGATGTCTGTGACTAGGCGTTGGTATTAAGTATCCTTTTTAATTTTAGAGCTTATTCTTATTTTTTCCTATCAACAAGAACTTATAGCTTCATGCTCATCGGGGCTGACAGTACTTTTAAATCTCCTTCGTTGTTTTGTAATGCACCAAGAATTGAGTTCTAAATAAAGTAATTGATAAATAAAATAATAAATTTTGATCGGTATAAAGATTTCGCTAGTTGTCAACACTCTTCTGATGGGCCATGTCATATAGCTTAAGTCCTTTGTCCAAACCGATCGTTGCTTCAATTGAAGAAAGATTGCTGACATCACTGAGACAGCTAATTCAAAATTGTTCTATCCTTAAAACTCCATCATAAAATTGAACAAACATTCATCACAACATACAAATATCGGTAATGCATTGCAATGAGCTCGAACATCGTTTACAGCACGCGATGATTCATTAGGTCGTTATCTACTGCATTACGTTAGCCTAGACAGAATCTAGATAAGTATTTGGTATTTTTCCGGTTGCAGTAGGAATACTCATATCATTCTCAAAAGGATTCCTTGCCTCGTTATACAATGGTTTGTCTGAATAAAGTTGTTTACAAAGATGAGCAGTTTTTCACGTTTTTGAAGTAATGCTTTGTGTGTCAGAACAGCTGCGCTGTAGCTAAAGATGTATTCTTACGTATAAGGTCTACGCAAATAGGTCACTTTGATAGTTAAGATTGTGTAGGTACGTGGTGCCCTTCGTGTAGTCCTTTTTGTAGTTACGAGATCTCTCTTTACTACAAAACTAGTATGGTGTTTCCACAGTTAGGGCTTAAGTGTTAGATCTTCTCAAGACCTCCCTTGTTCCTTGCTTCTGACTATCAGTATCCTCAACATCTAATTGCATAAACTAAGCAGATGCCTGGGGTGTGAAATTAACGTTCTAGGAATTGTAAGTTGTAATTGACCTTTGTAGTCTGAGGACTCCCTAATCATCGGCCTAGCCTTTTCCCAAATATGTTGGGGTCGGCTTCCAATCCAGCCGGACGCAGCTGAGTACCAGTGTTTTACATGGAGCGACTGCCTATATGTCCGCCACAACCCAGTTACCGGGTAACGCGATACGACTCGCTAATAAGCCAACTAAAAGTGAAATTAACATACACAGTTTTTCATTTTTTCACCACAGAAAGAAAATAATAAATATGAGTAATATCTATATTCTACACACATCCTTATGACGTTAGAGTGAGACAGCTAAGTTGACGTTTGATTCGTCGTGCATGAGCGTCGCTGCGTCTGGCTGGGTTCAACGGTCGCGGGTCATTTGTTTGTCGGACAGGTGGAGCACGCGAAATTATTGTCACAATCATAGGTTTCTATTGTACCGATGTGTTACTGGGAAACTGTTTTATTTTATCACATGATTTTTTAGATTGAAAGATATTTTCAATGGGATCGAGACAATTGCAGGATTTTCGTGGAATTACAGCGGAGAGTTAGCCAGACAAATTAGGAAAACTTTGCTGAAGTATCCAAATAGTAATGGCACATTGTTTTTAATTTTTGTTAAAGAGTACTGAAAATATCATCAGATTTGAACGTTGTAAAAGTGTATCCCACCAAAAACATTTTTATTTAAGGGGTCGCCAAGATGAGACCATATGACTCGCACTGCCAAAAAGTTGTCAGATCTCATGTAGAATCAACTTCTAACTATACACTTCCTAACTCCACAAGCGTTACTTCACAAATTCTACACCTTAGTCAAAAGAACAGAAATTGTATAACAGAAAAATAATGAACAGTGGATAAATTTTTCACCTTACACTCATGTGAATCGGGCAATGCCTTTTCTCTTTAGGTGGACTCTTCCAAAGCTACAATACAGTTAAGCCCCAATGTGCCATCCCGACTTGCAATTTATTGGGTACGGCTGTCTAAGCCTAAGGCCTGGGCCTTAGTGCTGCACTTTTGCAATTTATAGATACAGAGCCCTGTATGCTAGGGTTTCCAATTCATCGCAAAAATAAAAATCGGACTATAAAAAATTTTTAGAGGACCCATAAATTATTTTAATCAAATGAAAAGAATGAGCATGACAGATAAAAGTTTCGGAGTAAATTCTAGCACAGTTATAAACTTTAGCACAAAAGTGACTTTAGAGTAACACGTATTCGGGTATATTCTACTTGGAGTGGTTCATTTTACGTCTCATATTACAATATTCTAAAGAAATTAATAATAATAACACACACTCTTATCAGAGTGAAACTTGTCGTAATAACAAAAGATAACATTAATTTTATCTCAGTGCCATATCTAGGTTAATTTCAGCAGTTCTATCGATAGTTGTCTGTAGTTCTTTGTTCCTAACAAAGGTTCATTGAACTCATAATCGTGTTACCTGCGGCAAGTAATCATATTTTTTATTAGATATAAAGACTGCCTTTAGTTGTATTGTGATAGATTTTGTATGATTAAATAATATAACTACTTTTTTTTCGGATGGGACATCATCAATCGACTCCTCCCGCCGTGGGACTGATTCTACTGACTAAAACCAATCCATGTCCCATCCTTAGCCCTTTGTATTCCGGTAGGCGCGGTAACTCTTTTGAAAATCCCGAAGCTGGATAAAATTCGTAACCTATCAGCAATAGCGAGGGTCTTTATTGTAGTATATCCGTAGGCCAATTCTGGATCCTATGTCCTGTACGTAAATCATCAATACCAGGTCTGTTCCAGTCACCTTTTTAGCATCATCGGCTGTAACTATGCCTATCGTCAGCTCCACCAAATGACTACATGGTTCCAATGACCATCAGTCCTTCCAGCTCAGTGGAACTTCAACTTGGTAACTCTACGTGGTATTTCGAAGTTTAGAGGTTTTCAGGCAGGCTCAAGATTCTTCGTACTGCAAAAGAAAGTGCATGCAATGTTCCCGTAATTATGTAGGTTATAAATACAAGTGCTTTGTTGTGTATATATTTACCTTCTCTTATCAAACTACCTTGCCAAATCAATCGTTATCTTTGATGCTTTCACTTATCTGATTAGGAAGCAAAGCATGAAGTAATTTGCACCAGACATGTAAATATTCATTGATACAAAAGGTAAAAAACAAACTGAACCAGATATAACCAAAATTATCTAGTATTTTTTATATAAAAAAACCGTTCTCTATAACAATATGTCATTTTTGATGTTATGTTAAAGTTTGTTTATGTAAATGGCGATGTATGTTTGACGAATTCAAAGTTTCCTATTAACTAAATCTCATTAACGTTAGCTTTTTAACCACTACTTCAAAGCTATATTTTCTTACGCAGAGGCACCCCTCGATTTTCAAATCCGAGATTTTTGTATTCTGGTCTCGTTCTAAATTGTCTTGTCCTTAGAGACCGCCGCGGGTTAGTTAGGTCCCCTCTGATTGAGAAGCATCCGTACTCTCCCCGAAGGCTCCTAAGGGTTCTCGGTAATATTGCATTTAGAACTCACGACTTGAAAAAGCTGGATCATATTATAATACATTTGTAGTTGAAAACCAGAACCCTTAAACCCAAAAAAAGTGAAGAGAATCAGAATGGAGTAATTTATTCATGTTTTCGTGGTTTATAAATAATATTCTGACGCACGAAATTCTATCTTTCAGTCTATATTCGGCGTGTCCTTGCCTATAACCTGACCTACCCTCACCACCTGTAACCTATTATAACAATATGAAAAATTAAGTTCGTTAGCCGTCCAGTAAATAGAAACGGTCACCCTAATCGCGTGCCAGATCACATACCCCCGAGTTGCGTCAATCGATTGCGCAAGATTTATTTGGCAGCTTTCGTGATCAGAAATGTCCCAATTGACTGTCCCACTTGAGATGTGGTTACTGTAGTTTTCAGAGAGTGCATTTCCTATAATCTAAGTGATGTTTCACAATTTCATGCGATTGTAAAATAAATGTCTTCGTAATTGTTATTCCTGCTTTTATTTATCCTTTATCGGAAATCCTTAAAATAATTCTTTAAATTCTAAATCTTTTTCGATTGCTTTTTTATTTATTAAATCCCTGGATATGCTTTTAATAAACAATCGGCAACAAACACCATAGGAAGAGCCTGTGTCCAAACAAAACAGCATCAAATGCTTTAAGCTGCTAATAAAAAGTATTAATATAGGATTAGGAAGAAATTTTCTATCAGAGTTGTAAAACTAGCAAGGTTATATGGATATTCAATATTACTGTTAAATTAAAATTGTTATTATCCTTTTAGCTTATAAACATTATTAACACTAGGGCAGGTAGGGTCATTGTCAAAACGTTACCGCACTTGACATTGTGCTCCCGCGAAGGTCGTTAGTGTAATTGTAACGCGTTGTTGACCGACTTTGTGTACCAACCTCGTAATCATGCAGATTGGATCATTCTCATTCAGCTTTGATTGAAGCATGCCATTAGAAACTACTTTAGTCATACCCTTTTCGATTGTACCTGTGATGAGAATACAAAACTTTTTGGGCGTTGGTTCATGTGATTGGGATGGGAATTCGATGTGTTGGGGAAAGTATAAATACTAAAGATGATAGTTCTAATTTGAGAGGAGCTCGTGGCTAAGTAACAGCCGCATGGTTCGACCGATCAAAGGTTATGCTGCGCTTGGTGCGGTCGGTTCGTGGATGGGTGAACATCTTTGTCATAACGAGACTCCTCCGTGCCTCGGAAAGCACGTTTAGCTGTTGGTCCCGGTTGTCATTTGTACATCTTTGACAGTCGTTACGGGTAGTCAGAAGCCAGAAAGTCTGACAACCAGCCTTACCAAGGGACCGTGTTACCCGGTAACTGGGTTGTGGAGGTCAGATAGGCAGTCGCTCCATGTAAAACACTGTTACTCAGCTGCATCCGATTAGACTGGAAGCCGACCCCAACATAGTTGGGAAAAGGCCAGGCAGATGATGATGATGATAGTTCTGATTTGAAGCCATTAGCAGTAGTAATCTTTGGAATATTCTACTCTTCGTTTATAGGTGACCTGACTGTATTTCATTCTTGGTTTGGCTAATGCATAATCCACTAAGGCTGACGAAGGTGACATACATTGCCCGTAATGTACTCCTTGCGCCGCTACCAACATGAATTAGATAGATACTACGACAGGAAAGAAGGCTTTTTGTTTGCTGATACGGTACCAATGGTATTAGTTTCCAGGCTTAGCTAACTTATTTCATTAATATGAGTTGATTTTGTATATTTGATTATTGTATATCATATAATCATCCTACTGCACTTATCTGAAACTATTAAGATTCGGAGCACCATTTTCTTCTTACATACATCTGATACATCTCTATCAGTAGTAACCTCATTATTCACCCTCTTCTAGCCAAATCGTCTTTTACGTAGTCTATTGAGGTTTTTAGGGTTCCGTAGTCCGACAAGGAACCCTTATAGTTTCGCTCTGTCCGTCTGTCTGTCTGTCTGTCTGTCTGTCTGTCCGCGGCATAGCTCCGTGGTTTTTGTTATTAGAAAGCTGAAATTTGGTATGAATATGTATATTGAACACGCCGAGAAAGTGGTAAAATAAAATTTTGAAAAATATTTTTTTTTAGGGTAGCTCCCAAACATGTAAAGTAGGGATGAATATTTTTTTTCTCGCGTACCTCTTCGTGTGGGGTATCGTGAGATAGGTCTTTCAAAAATATTATGGGTCTGTGAAGGTCATTTTTCGGTTAAGCGAGCCATTTGCGAAATATCTAGATTTTAAGTGAATTTTTTTGTTCGATACGAGTTACCCCCCCCCTCTAACTTTTGAATGGCTGTACCTAGAAATGTGAAAAAAATCACAGACGTAGCACATGTAATGAACTTACAAGGAAAACTATCACGGCTAAGTAGGCCTAACCGGTTACAGAGTTATAGTCGACTAACTGAGACCTACTACGGAACCCTACTGCGCGTGGCCCGACACGCACTTGGCCGGTTTTTTTTGGTTTTCTCTAGTCCTTAATCGGTCTACATTCATATTCACAACTATAATATAATATGTATATTTTCTTTAGGAATAGTACAGTGAGATTTTCAATACTACATTTTATACATATTCTGCACTTATGTAAAGATGCATGCGTGAAGATATGCATTTTTTAAATCTAATCTTGTGTATGTAGAAATAATGCGTCACTTTCACCCGCCTGCACCGCAGCAAGGTTTTATTCACCCGACACAGCATCAATCACACTGATATCGTGTGATGGATCTCGGAAGAAAATCTGAAGAGCCAAATTGCATGCAAATGATCCATTATTGATCTGCTTTTGCCATTCACTGGTAGCATTTCATCCGATCATATTGAAACCGTCACGATATCGTGACCATTTCTAAAAGTCGTGTCGTTAATAACGCAGAGCCGTCATTCATCCAAATCCGAGAATTCTTCGTTAATTAATTTCACAATTAGTGTCAGACGGCAACAATAGCGTGCTATGCCTATGCAGTTATGTCGGGCGCCGGTGGTGGTTCACACAATTAGTGGACGTGTTATAATATATTTATCGCTCCCACCTTGCATGAGAATGACAAGTGCATTGCACTGGCTTTTAATGATTTTGTACGAACTGTTCAGTGTCATTGTTCTACTAGTTCTAGTTTTTGAGGCATAGGTGTTTATTATTTTGAGACTGTAGATTTAGTAACAGCATTCTAGTATTTTCTTTTCATTAAATTTGGTACTGGTACCTAATAAATTACTATGCTGCTATAAGGACAACGCTAAAACAGACGATGATGCGGTGTTTTGACGATCGAAACTTGTAATTAAATAATGTTTGTCTCGGACAAATTCACGGGCTTCCTCCTCCAAACAAAATAGAATACCGTTAATCGGATAAAAAAATCGATATACTTCCATAAAACATCGAACCTCATGTTTTTGTTTCACTCATTATTTTCTGGTAAAAAATAACTATTGCAGGATTTTTTTAATATGATTTCAAAATTTGTCTGACTGTCCACATCTAATACCAAAGCTTGGCCTTCAGTCAAGGCTCTTAGCAATTCGACGCGTACTAAAATAGCTCTCAGATGAAATTTGAAGCACGTCTCAAGTCTTTAGTAAACCCTTCTATTATAGCGGAAAACTTTCTATGTGACGTCTTAAGAACGTCTAGATATCTACCAAGAACGTGAGGTTATTGTTGCAAAGGTCATCTTAACTTTATGTCATACAAACGCTATTCTGGACTTGACCTTTGCCTTTATCAAGTGCGGTTTCCCCAGTTAGCTCCACCGCAGGAAGTTCAGACCTAACATATGGTTTCCTAAAGCGACGTATATAGCATTTTTCCATGTTTATCATCATAATAACACATGGTGGTGGCGTGTCGCTATTAAGCCGCTTTATTTTGGGGTTGTATGAATTTTACATAGGGCGGTCAACGTGACTCCGTTAGTTCCATCGCTATAAGTGTGGGCCGGAGCACTGGCGCGCGGACAGTGCGCGACCGGCCGTGTACCACAACACTGGCTGGCACCGGTGTTCCAAATTCAAATTTAACCAATCACACAAATGGATTACACACAATAGTGCTGTTAACCTGACCTTGGGTTGGAAATTCAACTATTTTTGTTTTAATTTTCATCGATATGCCAGTGTTGTACGAGCGATGCGTTCAGCCGAATCTTCAGGCGCGGCGGGCGACTGTAGGCCGTAAGTTCAACCCTCTTGTCTGTCTGTGCTGGTGTTTGTGCAATACTAATCCTAAATGCATTGTGTTAAGGTTCGATTTGGTTGTGAAGTGTAAGGGTGTCCCGGGAATTGATTCAGAGTTGCAACTTTCGCATACTGATGTAGTCGAGTAGTCGGGAAAGTTTCCCTTTTCAGTAAGTCTTGACGAAGTATTATTATGTTAATCGCCGAAGCTGTTGACATTACCAAGTTTGGTTCGTGAGCGACCTTCTAGAGGATAACGGCTGGGCTATAAATAAAATCTGCCTTTGTCATATCGATCGATTTAAAGTAAATAACCTGATTAATAAATGAGTATTCACCTACTTCCGATGTTGCATGTCGAAGATATTACACTACTGAGAACTTTGCTTATAAGTCAAAATATTTGTGTTCAGAACAGATCAAACGAAATTTAGAACCTCGTATCTTGTGACTTCTTTCAAAATATGGATGATTAAACTTTTGTAATTGGAATATACCAATTCCCTAGAATCTCTTTGTTTGCTAAAACTTTATTTTCTCTTTTGAATTCATTATGGACAATTTAAACTTGGAAATGTCGATGTATTTTTATTATCATCAACATATCTTGTTATCATGCAGATATTTTTCCGTAAACAAAGGTGTGAAAATACGATATTAAGTTCGATCGGCTAGAAATAACTTCAATCGTAGAATTCTTTACCAAACAACTTCAGAGCCACACGCTAAAAAGTTTTATACAACTTTTGTTCTACAAATCAAAACTTCCTAATTGCACTAACAAACGCAAATACCCATAAAGTTCATTGATCACCGAATCTTTTCTTTCGTTCCCATCCCACGTGCAATGAGTTTGTAACATGACACTTTTTGTTTATGATGTTATTATGAACAATCTTAAGGATAACACACGGTGATTCATTTGCGTAGGAGCTGGGTAATGACCCGTAAGACGGTGTCGCGACCCCTTCGATACATTTATTGACTTTTAATTAACGTGAACTCTATTCCAAAGACCCTGAATCAACCTTTCATCACCCCTGTCTACTACCTAACGAAGAACGCTTGGGAAGCGAAACGTATCCTAGATTGTTGCAAAGCTGTTTATTACCATAAGACAAATAAGGTTGTTTACCATTTCCGACATCAATACGTCAAGGTTTTATAGGGTTTGCATCGTTTTCCTTAGCAACTAAGGAAGTGGTAATTTGCATACTCGGCATGTCCAAAACTTGGGCGCTAATTATTTTTTTGCAATTAAAGATATAAAACAGACAGGTACATTAATTGTTCTTGGTATTGGATTCAATCATTTAATTGATGTGAAGTTATGCCCATGAGTTCCAAAAATGCAATTCGAATCCTGTGGCCCTTGAACTTGTGGATCTATTGTGGGAGGATTATTTATCAGGAACAGAATTTTGGAGCGAATTGGAATGAAGACGTCATCTTACTGCAGGATTAGGTCAATTATACATTATCTCGGTCTCAAAAGGTCGTGTGATCCATCACGGGGTTAATAAAAATTTTGCATGCTCGTTCATTCTCTAATGCGATTCGTTGCACCACGTCTTCATGTCGTCGGTTCATTACTCTCGTGTCGTTTATAACTCGTTTAAGAACAATTGAATAATGATCCTCGACATGATGGTGATTTGGGAATGTTTATTATGTTGCAAGTCTAACATCTAGTCTTGCCAAAATAGTCGTTTTACCCGGTTCTTGTGTAGAGTCACTGGTATTCAGATGCATCCGGTTGGACTGCAAGCCATCCTCAAGATATTTGGGAAAAGACTAGGCAGATGATAATTATGTTGCAAGCCATTACAGTATTTGCCCTTTAGAAGTCGTGATTGTTTAGATAAACTTAAAAGCAGATTCGATCAGTTTGGATGAAAGAGAAATTGTTAGTGATGTTGTCTTTTATAAATTTCATCATAATTAACTACGAGTTAGTTTGATATTAGTTGATTATATTCTTTGATCACAATGAACTCCAATGATTACTTACCTTACCTATGAACTGAGCACGGTTCTGGCACTGCTTTCTGTTCTAATTAACTCTTGAGAGATAAACGTGGATGATCTTACTAAAACCGAAACTGCGTTTTACAGTTGAATTGTGTGGATACTATGTGACAGACAATACGGACCAGTCATGACTTGTTCTTACATTTATAAAGCCTAACATTTTGCTCTTCGAATCCTTTTAGTCAAAGTTTAAGAATGGACAGAAAGTTTTTTTTAAAATCAAAAGCTAGTACTAATATACTATTGGATAGCTGAGCTTTACTATTTTACATAATATCAAACATGTTGTCAGTGAAACGATATACCGGTACCCCAGTAGCTGTCTATGAGAAAACTTAATTTGCAAAGAGAATTATCGGCCATCGACATTCCGTCATGTTACACGGCAGTTTCCACTAACGACGTCCACTTACTTCCGTTCTTCCGCAAGTCATTACATAAGTTGTCTTCATGTTTCATGTGTAAGAACATTACATACTTGGCTTAGTTATCGAGCTTAGTATCAAGCACGCGCCTGCGATGGACTCTCTTGATAACGGCGCAGACCAGGAAATCCCGATTATTCAGGGGAAAGGAAACGTAGCAGGTTTATGCCTGGATTGCTTTAAGATTTGTAACCTATATACCAGTTAAATTGTCTGTAGGACAAACTTTGTATCAGTATTATTATCTGTAGAACCTTTTCAGAATAGGTTTTTGTATTCTTCTACTCCTGTGAATTTGTGATCATATAGCTGTCTATGTGGTCAGCAATTGCCCCAAAAGCAGCGAGGCAAGAGATCGTGACGAAACAGGCATAATATACCTACTAGAATCAAATTATTACGTGTTATGACTTCCACCCTACTACTACCTCCAACCACCAAGGCAAAAGCCTTCGTGACATTCAGTCACGAAGGCTTTTGAACATTCAGACGAAAAGATAATGTCCAGAATGTATGTATATCATATTTCGCCTTAGCTTAACAGTTGTGAAAATGTTAATCACCTCCATTATCAGAAGTTCCAACAAACACGTAATTCTGACCGAAAATTACTACGTACAAACTACAAATGTAAAGTTCGTGTTGATAGCAACTTTTATGGTCAGCTGCCGTGAACATTACGAGTACTTCGTGTGTTGACTCGTAAACTGTTACTACTGGGTATTATTGTTTATACCGCCTGTTATTAAAAGGTTGATAGTAAACACTGCGTTAATTCGTACTAGAATTATCTATGATTTTACATATCATAAGGTTTATCTTCTAATTGCGAAATTCAGGTTCCTTTTAATTGAATTCGGTAGTGCAAGTCCTTTTAATTAAATACATCTAAGGACATACAGTTATTTTGAAGTTATTAAGTTTCTCCTTCGTTTATCATGGATCCTTGAATTATTTTGGAAGTATTTTTGAGCTTCAAAAGGGTTCTTCCATGAAGTTTTGTATCATCATAAATTATATCGTCTAATAATGCTTTTCCTGTCTAACGAGGTTTAATCACTAAAATAGCTGATCTTGATATACTTTGACGAAATGTCACATTGCAAATACTGGCCACGACACACCGTCCCACAATCCACGCGAGCGAATTCGTTGGCAACAGCTGCTCTCAAATGTGCAACGTGGAAGCGAATCCCAATTGATCAATGCATGGCAGTCGTGCCGTTGTCAAGAGAATCGTTGTTATGCGCCAGTGCCGCCGATTTTTTATTACTGTATTTTATTCAGGCAAAGGCACAATATTCTACAGGTTAGGGTATGTGACAGTTGACTCGTTGTCAGGCAACCACATTGTAATATTATCTTGAACAGCTGTGAGGCTACGAAATTTTTGGAGAATTTGGAAAATTCTTTGATATAATGTGTCTGGAAAGAGTAATTGCATCTGATTGCTGAGCCTATGTTGGTAATAAAGATGCTCGCTTTTAATAACGAGTATTTGCCACAAAGGGTGATGAAGAATTATGAAGTTTTTGGCAAGGAGGTAGCGTGCTGTAAGGTTATGCGAATCGATGACCCAGTTCAAAATATTGATGAACAAAATTTTCGTGAATCAGTTGAGTTTTAGAAGCTTCCAAGAGTGAATGGATTTTCAGTGCTCAGCAATAAAAAAAAACTGCATTTTCATAGCAGAGGAAAATATTTTTTCCAAGACACGATGTTTTAATTATGCAAGCCATACTTGAAATCTGAATAACATTTTTATTAACAGAGGTCGAAAATATTTTACTAAAAAGTATAAAATACAATATTTTTTTGTGTTTTGTGTTCTCAGCCTAGTTTAATTCGCGTGTCCTTTACTTGAGCAAAAACAGTATTTCAGCAAAATACCCAGGTGGGCTTTTAGATTGGATTGGCTCATTTAATTTTTACGGCTAATAACAGGCGTTTTGCTAAATTGCCATTTAGTTTCTCGTTGCTTTTCAACAAATTGCGGTTGGCATATTATAGTTATATTTAGAAAACATCACATTGTGGTGATTGGTTTAATCGGATTGTGGTATTTTATTATTTCACCAACTTTCATATGGTTAAGGTAATCAATTTGTTAGCCTCCCCATGACGTGCGACTGTGGGAGTGCACAGCTGATGCAAACAAAATTTCAAAGTCAACCCCGAAAATGTTCGTCACTAAGGAACTTAGCCACCCTTCCTAACACCCCCACTGCCAAGTTTACAACCCTAGCTGTCACAACTATCGATTAGTCACATAAAAGCGCGTGACGTCACAACACAATAAATGTTTCATTAGTCGTGGGACAATAATGGACGACTATTATTTTCCAATTTTAGTCGATTGTCCAATGGATTGATGGAAGTAATCGATCTGGCGGTATCGAGTAGTTTTTCATGTCAGTACTCCGTAAGCCGTTGGTTCGCTTAGGTTTTTCTTCCATATTAGGCGGCTGAGCGCCTAGTTCTTGATCGTATTAACAGTAAATTGGTTTTTGTTGTCTATGCTGTTAGGACGCGTAGGTTTATGATAATCGCGGGTAATGTTCGAAAGTTATTGCAAGCTTTTCCGTTACTTAGATTTGCGGTTTTGTGTTTATCATCCTTGTGAGTTTAGAACAAATTGTCTTCTAGTGAAGCTTTCTAAGATGGTTGTGTTTAGTGTTGTGTACAAGAATATGCATATAGTATAAATATAAACTTATGTGATAATCTGTCACTTAAAATTCGATTCTTGCTCACTTTAAAGCTATAGGCACAACTGCATTCAAATAAAACGGGCGTGAACACCCTTTATGCCTAACCGGGTCAACGATTATGATCACTTTTTATGCAAATGTCCATTTAAATAGTATGTGAACTATTTCGTTTACCAATAAGGTTGATATGCGTTTTCACCTTCACGTGCGGCCGTGCCCGGCGCGTGCGTCACGGTTCATTGCCTTGACTACGGAAAGAGATCCTAATATGGCGGGCGGCGCAGGCGCAGGATTGCCTTGCGCCAACGCATGCTGAACTCATTCCGAACAATCAGTCTATCAAAGCAGCACATATCATGTAATAGACGAATGAGATAAACTAAATACTGCCAAAAATGTGCTGTTCGTGGTTGAGATGTCGACGGCGCGTCGCCGATTCGACTGAAAGCGATGCTCCGATGGAAGCATTTGAGAAATCTGAAACGCCCGCTGAAGAGGTGACGGAAGAGGAACAAAAGACCACGTCACGAAAGACCACGTCACGTAAGACCAGTTCCATATAGCACCACTATTGCGTTTCTAGTTGTCATAATGATACGCTTTTGCACAGTTTTGGATATTTTCTTTTCCTCTCGTCTAGATTTAAATATTACGTCAGTATGATTCATGGATATGTTAGGCATTGTGTGGACGAATATACAGACTAAATTATATCTTTGCATGACGGGTGTTTTTGCGTGTCTTAAGATTTTATGAGTTTCTATTTAAGGCTAGAGATACTGACTGTTAATAGCGTTATTAAATATTAAAGCGTATCAGCTATGGAATTTGAATCAGTTTGGCCAGAGCTTGAGCCTTGTAAAATATTATGAAGCAAGAATTTCTTGCGTATAATCCCTCACTAAACAATGAAAGAGGCTAAGGATTACCACACATTTCTATAGTTTTGCATAAGTTACAAACTGAGTATTGTATGCGAAATATCTGTATTCCATATATGAAAACGTGGGCGATAATGCCGTTAACGCAATATTTCTGGCCTTATAACATAACTATCTTATAATTATGGTATTATTAACCTGCAATGATTTGAGCAACACTGTTTTCAATTGAGTCCGGTTGAAAGAATTTTCTAGGGCAAATCTTAAAGCGACCTTTCTCCTACGCTGATGTTCGTAGCTTAGGGGGACCGTCCGTCAGCGTAGCAGTAGAGAAACCTTGAGATATTATGAATATTTTCGCGCTCTGGACATAGCGTAGCAGGAAGATTAGACTTTGCAGGATAATTTGTCAGTTATTGGAGCGAAAAAATGGTTTTAGCTAGCTCTTTTTCTATCGATCTAAGATAGTCACCCCAGGCTCATAATTCCATGGTATTGTCAACAGCGCCGTCCCGGGTGACACGCAACAACCAGATGCGGTTGTCGAACGCGGGCGGCGCGTACACGAACGGGCACGGCGGTGACACGACGGGCCGGCGGGGGACGGAGAACGTGCCGCCGCCCCAGCAGCCGCCGCAGCCGGCCCCCACCAACACCCGGATCACGCAGCAGGTGAGACACACACTCCTAGACTGTAGCTGTACCAGCAGATCCAGAGAGATTAGATAGCGTTGTTTAATCGAGGTTTTAATACTTCTAGTTGGTCCCCTGACTTGCTGAATTGAAACTTTTAGCTTCGGGTTTGAAATTTGGACGAGCTTTTTATTTTCCTTACATATTTCTGTCTCATGGGCTTAGGCGAAAATAAATGAACCAGCACATTCAAGTCGGAAAGACACAGACAAGAAAATACGGTTTATTTTAAGGCATGACAATTTTTGTGTTATCCACAAAAATTTAACCATGTAAGGATGTTCAGGTAGAGACTTATACGTGGATCACACATCCTAGTCCTTTTTGATATCCAAAACTAATATTCTAACACCACTACCTGCCCAGCACCCCTGTCCTATCCTATCGTAGTCCCCGACGTTTTCAGCCGCCCCCGTCTGGCGGGCGGTCGCGAGCTGGCAGCACGCCGAGCGCCGCCTCCGTGCCCCAGGGCCTACAACAGTCGCCTTACATGCCGCACCTGCAGAGGAGGATGCACAATGTTAAAGAGGTTGCTTTATCCCTTCCTTTATCCTCAATCCTTAAACCTACCTTGTCGAAAGACTAAAGAAAATGTGGAGGGACTCAAACATCTTTTGGAAAAAAAAAATATATACAATTGCAGCAACTGGGTTGTGGAGGTCAGATAGGCAGTCGCTCTATGTAAAACACTGGTACTCAGCTGCTTCATGGTTTAGACTGGAAGCCGACCGCAACATAGTTGGGAAAAGGCTAGGCAGATGATGAGTTGTCTTGAACATAGTTGTTTACTAAAATGTATTTTGTAAGTAAGGGATATGCATTAAAACTCTTAACGAGTTGAGATGAGACGTGGGGCACTGCCTTGCTGGACAGTACTTCTCTATTACCTGGCTGATTGGCTGATCCTGTACCACGACTTCAATTATTCTAATAAATTTCTAGTTAGGAGCATATGTGTAATAAATTCTAAAGATGAGTAAGTCAACTCTTTTTTTATTGTACGCGAAATACCTACAAGACTGTCTATGTGACATGCCTAAACGGGCGTACCGGTACGCAAGCGCCGCCGACCGGTACTACAGCAGGCACCGCTGGCAAAGACACAGCTCTCCTTCATAACCCATCGTTGAATTGACTTAATATTGTAATTTATGACACGTATGTGACGTTAAGAGTAAGAAATCCCTTTCATTATTTTCAAACAGTTGAACAATCCTGAAACGTAATAGTAACATCATATGGTACGATCGCAGTTCACAGCGAGCAGCGTGGCGGGCGGTGGCGCGGGCGGCGGCGCGGGGGCGCGGCCGGCCGGCGTGTCGAGCACGGTGTCGGTGCCGCACGCCGTCGCGTCCGGCGCCGTGCGACGCTCCAACGTCGTCAAGGAGGTGGAGCGGCTCAAGGAGAACCGCGAGAAGCGGCGCCAGCGGCAGGCGGAGCTCAAGGAGGAAAAGGTAACGAGCAACTAACAACAGTCTACTCATCAACACATTTTTCTACCGCATCCATTCAGACTGATCCAAATGTTATTTTAAGTCCTTAGGCATCACAAAACAGTAAATTAGGTATCGTGTCTGGTTTCGACGAAATGAAACTGGGTTTACGTAAATTGTCGTACTGTAGATTGGAGACGTGCTGCCATGGTTTAATCAACTATTATTTGTATATCGAAATGTTAGTTAACAAAATCATCACAAATAATCTCGATACAGACTTCGGTCATGGTAGCCAATCTCATTGAAAGCTAGCCAGGTACGCAGGGGATATTATAGTGCACAAGCGCTTTCGCAGACACAGGTGCACTCTTTATTCCCTCACTCTCATAGTCTGATGAATCGGCAATCAGGCGGCGACCAGGGAGAGACTGGACTGGAGAGGTGCAGGACTGACAGCGACACGTGCTCTCTGAGGCACGGAGCCACCCATTTATGGACTGACCGCGGGTACCACAGCTTAAACTTGCTAATCTATTGATCCGGACGGCTGTTACCTAGCTTCGAGCCTCTGAGATCATCATAAAATGACAATTTATATCATTGCTGTTTCATGCGGTTTCACTCGCGTCCTGAAGGAACTATGACTTTCCCCATGTTTCAGTATGTATCCGTACCAAATTTCATCTCAACCGATTCAGCCATTTTCGCATGAAAGTTAACAAACTGAAATAGTTACTTTGGCTGATATCTCTTTTTAATAACGTTCTCTCTCAATTCCAGGAAGCGTTAATGAACATGGACCCCGGCAACCCTAACTGGGAGTTCCTGGCGATGATCCGCGAGTATCAGAACAGCATCGAGTTCCGGCCGCTGACGGGCAACGAGCCAGTCGAGGACCACCAGATCACGGTGTGCGTCAGGAAGAGGCCGCTCAACAAGAAGGAGAACTTAAAAAAAGAGGTGACTTATACAAATGAGGTTCTATTTAACTGAAACTAGCTTTCCGCCAGCGGCTTCGCCCGCGTGGGCAATATGAATTCAAATTATAGATGAACCGCTTGACCGATTTTGTGCAAACTTCACATAAACCATCTACTAAATAGTCCGTACAAAGCCTAAACATTTGGTTTGGATAGGTGAGCCCGTTCTTGAGTTATAAAATTACAACGAAAAGTGGCATTGATTTTTAATATGGTGAGAATTTAAGAAAAAAAAAACACACAGACATTGCGTAACTGGAATCTGTTACATTCACGCGACTGAATTGTATAAAAATCATGGCTAAAAGACAGTAACTTTTTTTTAATAATTTTCCAAATTATTAAAAAAGTTACATATTTAAAGTTACAAAATTTTACTTATTAAAAAAAAAGAAGATCGTTTTGCTGATCCAAATATTTGCCTCCTAAAGGTCGGGACGCCGTATTTCCGTGCATGGCAGAGACTGTTTGCTAATACATTTGTTACCTTAATTTCAGGTTGACGTAATCAGCGTGCCCACTAAGGACCAGATGATCGTGCACGAGCCCAAGAACAAGGTGGACCTCACAAAGTACCTAGAAAACCAGAAGTTCCGTTTCGACTACGCATTTGACGACACCTGCACCAACGAAGTTGTCTACAAGTAATTACAATTTACAATGCTATAGACAAAAAATAATAGAATAGAATAAAATTATATTAAAAACTAGCTTTTCGCCAGCGGCGAATTCAAATTAAAAATGACAGGGTTTCAAACAAACTTTGCCCCCCTTTTTCACCCCCTTAGGTATAGAATTTCGGAAAATACATGCTTATTGGAGGCCTACGTCATACAAAGAACACACACTCCAAGTTGCAGTGTCTTTACGATCGGCTGTGCGTTGATCCGTCAGTCATTCAGGACAAAGCGTTTTATACGTGTATAGATATTTGAAAATACGTAACATACACTTTAAAGTAAAATAATATATACTAGATTATATACAGTCAATGTATTTAGTTATGGCGTAGAGCTTTACGTGAAATTAAAGATCAAATTGTTAGGAAGAAAGACTTGTGACATATTACAAAATTCAATATTTGCTTGGTCACAAAGATAGTTAATATTTTTCAAAATTGTTCATTGGGTAAGAGCCCCAACTCTTGAAAGACACTCATGTCGAACAACCAACGGAGGAGTAGAGAAAGATATAGATATGATTTAAATGTACTATGTAATGTTTACAGATACACGGCTAAGCCGCTAGTGCAGACGATATTCGAGGGCGGTATGGCGACGTGCTTCGCGTACGGACAGACTGGCTCCGGGAAGACGCATACCATGGGTGGCGACTTCCAGGTAATGTCGTATTAGGATTTTGGAAATGTTTAAAAAAACGACAATGGATCGTTAGGCAGCTGGATCAAGGGTTTGATGCAGAAAGCAGTACTCCTAGACACTGCGCGTATCGTCAGGAGGTTCCTTTCTCTAGAGCCTTGACCGCCGGTAGCTTGGACCATGTTTCGTTACCGGTGGGGGTACTATTTTTTATATTTTTAAATTATTTTTATTGTTTGTAAAAATATTTAAAAATGGAATATATTATAAATAAATAAGCGGAATGATAATGGACTAGACTTCATAGTGTAATAAAATGCAGGGACACATAATGATCCAGAAAGGGATGCATTACTCTTTTGTACTGTTCGTAGGACTTATTGTTTGTAACGTTAACGTAGTTTCGCTCATGAATACCCAAAAATACGATGTATTATAAATCATGTTATATTTAATATTGTTATTATGTTTCAGGGTAAAACTCAAGACTGCAAGAAGGGTATATACGCGATGGCGGCGCGGGATGTGTTTGCGTACCTCAAATCTCCCAAGTACAAGCCGCTCAACCTCATAGTGTCCGCATCCTTCTTCGAAATATATTCCGGCAAAGTAAATATGCTCTTAAAATATTATTTATTAATACTCATTTGCAATCATAACACGCATTCCAAGCGAAAGATTCAGAAACCTGTGTACGTATGAATGAATGTATTTGCCTATGAATTTAGGCCTTTTAATGTCTCTCGAAACGAATATATTAGTGTACTAATGTGTTAAAATTCAATGCTTTCTGGCTGGTAGAAGTCATCACTCACATGCATATACTAATTAATGGCATTTTTCAATAACCTATGTATCCGGATATTCCCTAACTAGAGATAGAATTTTGACATAAGTTCCACACAATTAATGACAAAAACCTATCTTTAGTAAGCTGATCATCAGATAGATAGGGTATTAAAAACAGCCGTAAGTCCTCGAGTGATTAACTGTGTTCCAAGCTTATAATCAGTTTTATATTGATCAAGTACAAATTATAATTCATCCAGGAGCGTACTGTACCTATCGTTTATTAACACGTGTGTGTGCAGGTGTTCGACCTGCTGGCGGACAAGGCGAAGCTCCGCGTGCTGGAGGACGGCAAGCAGCAGGTGCAGATAGTGGGGCTCACCGAGAAGGTCGTGGACAACGTCGACGAGGTGCTCAAGCTCATACAGCACGGGAACGCCGCCAGGACGTCGGGACAGGTAGGCTACGTCATTAGACGAACAATTCTCGTAATTTGAACTGTTCAAATGTTCGAATCGATTCGATTACAAATCGAATTCGACCTACATAAATTCGATTTCGAATCGATTCAGTTCATTTTTAAATATGTACATATTGATATTTATTTTAAACTGAAAATGAATTTAGAACACAATAACGATTTTTTTCTTCATACATTCATTGTGTTAAATTATTTGTCAATGCTACTAGGATTATCTGTCTTTTTCTTTTTATTCGTACATTAATTTGGGTGCCGTTATTTATAACGTATGTTATAAATACTGTCTAAGATCAGAATATAAGCGTCTTTTTTGCAGCTATCAAATCCATGTGCCTGATAAGTATCGGACTTTGATTTGGTCACAAACTCGTGAGGTCCGGAACCTCAGGCCGAGTGTACCCGGCTGACTTGTAGTGTCGTGTTGCAGACGTCGGCGAACTCGAACTCGTCGCGCTCGCACGCCGTGTTCCAGATCGTGGTGCGCTCGCCCGGCATGCACCGCGTGCACGGCAAGTTCTCGCTCATCGACCTCGCCGGCAACGAGCGCGGCGCCGACACCTCCTCCGCCAACCGGCAGACGCGTGCGTACCCCTGCCTGCTCTATATACTATACATATACAAGTTCTCGCTCATCGACCTCGCCGGCAACGAGCGCGGCGCCGACACCTCCTCCGCCAACCGGCAGACGCGTGCGTACCCCTGCCTGCTCTATATACTATACATATACAAGTTCTCGCTCATCGACCTCGCCGGCAACGAGCGCGGCGCCGACACCTCCTCCGCCAACCGGCAGACGCGTGCGTACCCCTGCCTGCTCTATATACTATACATATACAAGTTCTCGCTCATCGACCTCGCCGGCAACGAGCGCGGCGCCGACACCTCCTCCGCCAACCGGCAGACGCGTGCGTACCCCTGCCTGCTCTATATACTATACATATACAAGTTCTCGCTCATCGACCTCGCCGGCAACGAGCGCGGCGCCGACACCTCCTCCGCCAACCGGCAGACGCGTGCGTACCCCTGCCTGCTCTATATACTATACATATACAAGTTCTCGCTCATCGACCTCGCCGGCAACGAGCGCGGCGCCGACACCTCCTCCGCCAACCGGCAGACGCGTGCGTACCCCTGCCTGCTCTATATACTATACATATACAAGTTCTCGCTCATCGACCTCGCCGGCAACGAGCGCGGCGCCGACACCTCCTCCGCCAACCGGCAGACGCGTGCGTACCCCTGCCTGCTCTATATACTATACATATACAAGTTCTCGCTCATCGACCTCGCCGGCAACGAGCGCGGCGCCGACACCTCCTCCGCCAACCGGCAGACGCGTGCGTACCCCTGCCTGCTCTATATACTATACATATACAAGTTCTCGCTCATCGACCTCGCCGGCAACGAGCGCGGCGCCGACACCTCCTCCGCCAACCGGCAGACGCGTGCGTACCCCTGCCTGCTCTATATACTATACATATACAAGTTCTCGCTCATCGACCTCGCCGGCAACGAGCGCGGCGCCGACACCTCCTCCGCCAACCGGCAGACGCGTGCGTACCCCTGCCTGCTCTATATACTATACATATACAAGTTCTCGCTCATCGACCTCGCCGGCAACGAGCGCGGCGCCGACACCTCCTCCGCCAACCGGCAGACGCGTGCGTACCCCTGCCTGCTCTATATACTATACATATACAAGTTCTCGCTCATCGACCTCGCCGGCAACGAGCGCGGCGCCGACACCTCCTCCGCCAACCGGCAGACGCGTGCGTACCCCTGCCTGCTCTATATACTATACATATACAAGTTCTCGCTCATCGACCTCGCCGGCAACGAGCGCGGCGCCGACACCTCCTCCGCCAACCGGCAGACGCGTGCGTACCCCTGCCTGCTCTATATACTATACATATACAAGTTCTCGCTCATCGACCTCGCCGGCAACGAGCGCGGCGCCGACACCTCCTCCGCCAACCGGCAGACGCGTGCGTACCCCTGCCTGCTCTATATACTATACATATACAAGTTCTCGCTCATCGACCTCGCCGGCAACGAGCGCGGCGCCGACACCTCCTCCGCCAACCGGCAGACGCGTGCGTACCCCTGCCTGCTCTATATACTATACATATACAAGTTCTCGCTCATCGACCTCGCCGGCAACGAGCGCGGCGCCGACACCTCCTCCGCCAACCGGCAGACGCGTGCGTACCCCTGCCTGCTCTATATACTATACATATACAAGTTCTCGCTCATCGACCTCGCCGGCAACGAGCGCGGCGCCGACACCTCCTCCGCCAACCGGCAGACGCGTGCGTACCCCTGCCTGCTCTATATACTATACATATACAAGTTCTCGCTCATCGACCTCGCCGGCAACGAGCGCGGCGCCGACACCTCCTCCGCCAACCGGCAGACGCGTGCGTACCCCTGCCTGCTCTATATACTATACATATACAAGTTCTCGCTCATCGACCTCGCCGGCAACGAGCGCGGCGCCGACACCTCCTCCGCCAACCGGCAGACGCGTGCGTACCCCTGCCTGCTCTATATACTATACATATACAAGTTCTCGCTCATCGACCTCGCCGGCAACGAGCGCGGCGCCGACACCTCCTCCGCCAACCGGCAGACGCGTGCGTACCCCTGCCTGCTCTATATACTATACATATACAAGTTCTCGCTCATCGACCTCGCCGGCAACGAGCGCGGCGCCGACACCTCCTCCGCCAACCGGCAGACGCGTGCGTACCCCTGCCTGCTCTATATACTATACATATACAAGTTCTCGCTCATCGACCTCGCCGGCAACGAGCGCGGCGCCGACACCTCCTCCGCCAACCGGCAGACGCGTGCGTACCCCTGCCTGCTCTATATACTATACATATACAAGTTCTCGCTCATCGACCTCGCCGGCAACGAGCGCGGCGCCGACACCTCCTCCGCCAACCGGCAGACGCGTGCGTACCCCTGCCTGCTCTATATACTATACATATACAAGTTCTCGCTCATCGACCTCGCCGGCAACGAGCGCGGCGCCGACACCTCCTCCGCCAACCGGCAGACGCGTGCGTACCCCTGCCTGCTCTATATACTATACATATACAAGTTCTCGCTCATCGACCTCGCCGGCAACGAGCGCGGCGCCGACACCTCCTCCGCCAACCGGCAGACGCGTGCGTACCCCTGCCTGCTCTATATACTATACATATACAAGTTCTCGCTCATCGACCTCGCCGGCAACGAGCGCGGCGCCGACACCTCCTCCGCCAACCGGCAGACGCGTGCGTACCCCTGCCTGCTCTATATACTATACATATACAAGTTCTCGCTCATCGACCTCGCCGGCAACGAGCGCGGCGCCGACACCTCCTCCGCCAACCGGCAGACGCGTGCGTACCCCTGCCTGCTCTATATACTATACATATACAAGTTCTCGCTCATCGACCTCGCCGGCAACGAGCGCGGCGCCGACACCTCCTCCGCCAACCGGCAGACGCGTGCGTACCCCTGCCTGCTCTATATACTATACATATACAAGTTCTCGCTCATCGACCTCGCCGGCAACGAGCGCGGCGCCGACACCTCCTCCGCCAACCGGCAGACGCGTGCGTACCCCTGCCTGCTCTATATACTATACATATACAAGTTCTCGCTCATCGACCTCGCCGGCAACGAGCGCGGCGCCGACACCTCCTCCGCCAACCGGCAGACGCGTGCGTACCCCTGCCTGCTCTATATACTATACATATACAAGTTCTCGCTCATCGACCTCGCCGGCAACGAGCGCGGCGCCGACACCTCCTCCGCCAACCGGCAGACGCGTGCGTACCCCTGCCTGCTCTATATACTATACATATACAAGTTCTCGCTCATCGACCTCGCCGGCAACGAGCGCGGCGCCGACACCTCCTCCGCCAACCGGCAGACGCGTGCGTACCCCTGCCTGCTCTATATACTATACATATACAAGTTCTCGCTCATCGACCTCGCCGGCAACGAGCGCGGCGCCGACACCTCCTCCGCCAACCGGCAGACGCGTGCGTACCCCTGCCTGCTCTATATACTATACATATACAAGTTCTCGCTCATCGACCTCGCCGGCAACGAGCGCGGCGCCGACACCTCCTCCGCCAACCGGCAGACGCGTGCGTACCCCTGCCTGCTCTATATACTATACATATACAAGTTCTCGCTCATCGACCTCGCCGGCAACGAGCGCGGCGCCGACACCTCCTCCGCCAACCGGCAGACGCGTGCGTACCCCTGCCTGCTCTATATACTATACATATACAAGTTCTCGCTCATCGACCTCGCCGGCAACGAGCGCGGCGCCGACACCTCCTCCGCCAACCGGCAGACGCGTGCGTACCCCTGCCTGCTCTATATACTATACATATACAAGTTCTCGCTCATCGACCTCGCCGGCAACGAGCGCGGCGCCGACACCTCCTCCGCCAACCGGCAGACGCGTGCGTACCCCTGCCTGCTCTATATACTATACATATACAAGTTCTCGCTCATCGACCTCGCCGGCAACGAGCGCGGCGCCGACACCTCCTCCGCCAACCGGCAGACGCGTGCGTACCCCTGCCTGCTCTATATACTATACATATACAAGTTCTCGCTCATCGACCTCGCCGGCAACGAGCGCGGCGCCGACACCTCCTCCGCCAACCGGCAGACGCGTGCGTACCCCTGCCTGCTCTATATACTATACATATACAAGTTCTCGCTCATCGACCTCGCCGGCAACGAGCGCGGCGCCGACACCTCCTCCGCCAACCGGCAGACGCGTGCGTACCCCTGCCTGCTCTATATACTATACATATACAAGTTCTCGCTCATCGACCTCGCCGGCAACGAGCGCGGCGCCGACACCTCCTCCGCCAACCGGCAGACGCGTGCGTACCCCTGCCTGCTCTATATACTATACATATACAAGTTCTCGCTCATCGACCTCGCCGGCAACGAGCGCGGCGCCGACACCTCCTCCGCCAACCGGCAGACGCGTGCGTACCCCTGCCTGCTCTATATACTATACATATACAAGTTCTCGCTCATCGACCTCGCCGGCAACGAGCGCGGCGCCGACACCTCCTCCGCCAACCGGCAGACGCGTGCGTACCCCTGCCTGCTCTATATACTATACATATACAAGTTCTCGCTCATCGACCTCGCCGGCAACGAGCGCGGCGCCGACACCTCCTCCGCCAACCGGCAGACGCGTGCGTACCCCTGCCTGCTCTATATACTATACATATACAAGTTCTCGCTCATCGACCTCGCCGGCAACGAGCGCGGCGCCGACACCTCCTCCGCCAACCGGCAGACGCGTGCGTACCCCTGCCTGCTCTATATACTATACATATACAAGTTCTCGCTCATCGACCTCGCCGGCAACGAGCGCGGCGCCGACACCTCCTCCGCCAACCGGCAGACGCGTGCGTACCCCTGCCTGCTCTATATACTATACATATACAAGTTCTCGCTCATCGACCTCGCCGGCAACGAGCGCGGCGCCGACACCTCCTCCGCCAACCGGCAGACGCGTGCGTACCCCTGCCTGCTCTATATACTATACATATACAAGTTCTCGCTCATCGACCTCGCCGGCAACGAGCGCGGCGCCGACACCTCCTCCGCCAACCGGCAGACGCGTGCGTACCCCTGCCTGCTCTATATACTATACATATACAAGTTCTCGCTCATCGACCTCGCCGGCAACGAGCGCGGCGCCGACACCTCCTCCGCCAACCGGCAGACGCGTGCGTACCCCTGCCTGCTCTATATACTATACATATACAAGTTCTCGCTCATCGACCTCGCCGGCAACGAGCGCGGCGCCGACACCTCCTCCGCCAACCGGCAGACGCGTGCGTACCCCTGCCTGCTCTATATACTATACATATACAAGTTCTCGCTCATCGACCTCGCCGGCAACGAGCGCGGCGCCGACACCTCCTCCGCCAACCGGCAGACGCGTGCGTACCCCTGCCTGCTCTATATACTATACATATACAAGTTCTCGCTCATCGACCTCGCCGGCAACGAGCGCGGCGCCGACACCTCCTCCGCCAACCGGCAGACGCGTGCGTACCCCTGCCTGCTCTATATACTATACATATACAAGTTCTCGCTCATCGACCTCGCCGGCAACGAGCGCGGCGCCGACACCTCCTCTGCCAACCGGCAGACGCGTGCGTACTCCTGCTGCCTGCCTGCCTGCTCTATCCTTACTAATATTATAAATGCGAAAATAACTCTGTCTGTCTGTCTGTTACGCTTTCACGCCAAAACTACTGGACCGATATACATGAAATTTGGTACAGAGATAGAATAGATCCTGAGGAACAACATAGGCTACTTTTTACCCGGGTGCGCTAAGTAGTTCCCTCGGGATGCGGGTGAAACCGCGGGAAACAGCTAGTAGTCTATACATATGAAATACGTACAGCCTAAACCTGTGATCGTAGAGATTTGAGATTTGGGGGGGGTCGATTCTTTGTATGATGTAGGCATTTGAAAGGAAAGGATTTTCTAAAGTTCTACTTCTAAGGGGATGAAAGAGGGGGGCAAAGTTTGAATGAAACTTTGTCATTTTTATTTGTGAGTGAAGCCGCTTGTAGAAAACTAGTCAGGTGTAGCTTGATCGATGGCAATGATGATAGTTTATCAGTGATATGATATTGTTTACAAATAACATAATTGGTAAAATGTATTTTCTGTAATAATTAAGTAATCTCATTACACGACTTGCAGGATATCTTTTATTATTATCTATGATAATTAAATTGACAATTTTATTTTACATTCGACAGGTATGGAGAGCGCAGAAATCAACAAATCGTTACTAGCATTAAAGGAGTGCATCCGCGCGCTGGGCATGAAGGGGCAGAACCACCTGCCGTTCCGCGTGTCCAAGCTCACGCAGGTGCTGCGCGACAGCTTCATCGGGGACAAGTCGCGCACCTGCATGATCGCCATGATCTCCCCCGCCATGTCGTCCTGCGAGCACTCGCTCAACACGCTGCGCTACGCCGACCGCGTCAAGGAGCTCGGCACCGCCGACCCCGCCCGCCGCGCCGACGAGCCGCCGCCCGACGTCGACATGGAACCCGCACACGACCTGGCGCAGCTGCGCTCGCTCAACGTGAGTCCCTCTCTGTAGCCGCGCCATAGTCGACATGCAGCCCGCACACGACCTGGCGCAGCTGCGCTCGCTCAACGTGAGTCCCTCTCTGTAGCCGCGCCATAGTCGACATGCAGCCCGCACACGACCTGGCGCAGCTGCGCTCGCTCAACGTGAGTCCCTCTCTGTAGCCGCGCCATAGTCGACATGCAGCCCGCACACGACCTGGCGCAGCTGCGCTCGCTCAACGTGAGTCCCTCTCTGTAGCCGCGCCATAGTCGACATGCAGCCCGCACACGACCTGGCGCAGCTGCGCTCGCTCAACGTGAGTCCCTCTCTGTAGCCGCGCCATAGTCGACATGCAGCCCGCACACGACCTGGCGCAGCTGCGCTCGCTCAACGTGAGTCCCTCTCTGTAGCCGCGCCATAGTCGACATGCAGCCCGCACACGACCTGGCGCAGCTGCGCTCGCTCAACGTGAGTCCCTCTCTGTAGCCGCGCCATAGTCGACATGCAGCCCGCACACGACCTGGCGTAGCTGCGCTCGCTCAACGTGAGTCCCTCTCTGTAGCCGCGCCATAGTCGACATGCAGCCCGCACACGACCTGGCGCAGCTGCGCTCGCTCAACGTGAGTCCCTCTCTGTAGCCGCGCCATAGTCGACATGCAGCCCGCACACGACCTGGCGCAGCTGCGCTCGCTCAACGTGAGTCCCTCTCTGTAGCCGCGCCATAGTCGACATGCAGCCCGCACACGACCTGGCGCAGCTGCGCTCGCTCAACGTGAGTCCCTCTATCTGTAGCCGCGCCATAGTCGACATAGTCTGATTATTGAAGCTAATATTACCAACAAATTTGTACTTATCGTTGCAGGAGGGTGACATGTCAGCAGAGATGTATACGTTCCACGAGGCCATCGACGAGATGCAACGAGCAGAGGAGGAAGTATTAGACAACCACAAGGCCATCTCCGACTACCTGCAACACGCGCTGCAACGCTGCAACCAGCTGCTCGGTATCACGCGGGACGTGGACTACGACCAGGACGGTGAGTTGTTGCATGCTGTAATTAACGAACACTTCTTGTCTGTAACATGTGTTGTAACATGCATCCCAATATACGATTTTAAAATTCAAATTACTCTTCCTATGTAGTCTCAATGTTATTAATGTCATACCATGTTGGTAACTCTTCATCGAAGACTTGTAGTATTTGTTGCTTGTTACCGCTTGTACGCGACTGCGTGCTTGCCTGTGTGTGTGCATGCGTGTCCCATGTTATGTCTGTCTGCATGCATGCATGTTGCAGGCGTGCACTCGCGCATCAAGCGGCTGCGCTTCCTGCCGAGCGTCGGCGTTGGCACGCGACGACCGCGACGACTGTTAGGTTTGAACGCGTTGCTGCATCATGTCATGTTACTGTAACACTGGTAGAGGTCGCGTTGCATACAATGTTCAGCTAAATATTCGGTCCGTCCACTAGATTTTTTTCTAAAGCACCTTAACTACAGGAAAATGTAACAAAATGATTATGACTTGCCCTTGAAAGCAATAAAAAAATCGAATTGCACGAGGCACTAATTTGAGAATTTAGAAGACACGATTTGGTTTTTAAGCACTAAGTCCTTACAAATAGTTTGGTGCTGCATCCAAATTTTACCCACAGTCACTGCCAAATTCACGTGTACTTTCACGTTTTTATTTTTGTTATTTTTTACCAAAACTTATGACTAACTGAACGAATGATTGTGTTTTAGCAATCGAGTGAGTCTAGTTTCTTATGACATCGTTTTTTGTCGTAAAACGTATTCATTATGGTTCCAATATAGGGTGGACGAGACCGTGAAGGGAATAATCATAATAACTGCGTCGCTCATCATGCTGCCAATGCTGTCGCTCATAGGGCTGATTGGTGTCATTATCTATTGCATTCAAAATTTTGCGTTTATTCTTCTACATAATTTCAACCAATACACGTGGTTATTACTAAACTTAACCAGGTTTTTTTCTATCGTTGAAATTTTTCACATAACCCGTCTTTGAATTTTGACTTACTAAATAATTAAAAATGTATTCTAAATCTTTATTTTTGCCTTGCTTGTTATTTTTTTATACTAAAACACGGCTTAATAACGGATATAACTTTGAAGCCGAGGTAAACAGAAGCTACTTCACATGTGCTTTAGAAAACGTATGTTTCTGTCTCTGTCGTACTATCATAATTTGATAGTTCCGGATCAGTGACGGGGATACAACTCAAGTGCGTATTAAGTAACTTCTATTTATGTCACCTGAGTACATTTGCATGTATGTTAATATTAATACTCTTCCCCTCCTTCCAGCATACGCGACCCAATGGGAGGAGCTACTGAACGAGCAACTAGCAGTGCTAGCGCAGTCGCGCGACTTAGTCGCAGAGTTCCGCTCCAAGATGCAACAAGAAGAGCACATCTCGCGCCGCATCCAGCCCCCCCGACACCACTAGCCGACCCCCCCGCACGCAGCGTCGATACACCATACCGAGACCATATGGTTAGATACCATACCTCACCATTCTCATGTATTTATTGGTCGTGAAATACCTGGTTATAACGTTGGAGCATCTCTGTTGGTCCTACAGCGTCTTGGAACAGCTCAAGATATGTCAAGTCCCTTTAACTTGCGAACATCTATGTTGACTACCATACCTCTATCAGTAATGGACTAAGTGTATATTATAAAGTTTTAAAATTGACTCAGTAATATGCCTGATAGGAACCATTTTCTTCTAGCACGAGCTGACTAATATTATGCTAGATGCTCGTACTAGGAGCAGTGGTTTGAATTGACGTGTGAACGAGAGGTATCTTCTGTAATAGGATTTGTACAGGAAAGAGTGCAACAGTTGCTGTTTGTTTGTAGTGATAACAGGTACCTTCTGTAGTAAAGAAAAACTGACTGACCGCTAGTCGTTTCATTGTTCGCCTTATTATGAAATATTAGCAATCGTTTAAAGATGTACCTGTGTTCTGTAAGGTGCATCAAAGAGTAAAAGGTCTTGCAGGCTCCGGAATAAAAATGTACAAAAACGGATCATTTTGAAAGTTAGTATAAAAATAGGATTTTTTGAGGGCGGAGTTTAAAGACGAATGTAATGTATTAATTTTAATCCTTGACTATTAAGCAAATACGAATCGCGATATTCGATAACTAGACTATCCAATTTTACTCCCTCTATCATATCGACGCTGCGTCACGTGCGCTACTTGCAGCCATAAGATGGCGGCCAATATGGCGGTCGAACACGTCACACCAACCGCTGACACAGAAATTACAGTGTATAAAGTAATCAGTATTGTGACAAATTCAATGTTTGGTGACCGTGTGTAGCTGGCCTACTGTATAATCGCTTCGATTGATTGATTTGCCCGCGATTCGGATAACTGAGCGAGTTGTGACCACTTTGTTCGATATTATTGTAAAGCTTAGTATACCGAGGTATGTGCCGTCGTGTTGAAAACGAGAGACTGTTTATTAGTAATGTTTGAAGCACAAATGATGGCCGTGCGGCCGGCAACTGTCCCACGTGACTCGTATTTTGACGTGTATTTTTAACTCAATAACGTCCAAAACGGCTTGTCAGTCGTGGTGCCGAGAGCGATGCGGTGTGAGACAAAACGTGCTATTACGAGTATCCGTAGTAGAGACGAATCTTTAGTTTCTGTAATAGTTTACACAGTACTAAAGTTTATAAAGGACCGAATTCACTTATTGACGTTATAAGTAATTTGTTTTGAGTGCCCTAATACTTAGATTTTTTCCACGCGAGTTTCAATCAGTGAATTCATCCCTTTACTCATACTACCGATACAAAAGTACTTGTTAGACATCGGTAGATACGTTTATCGATCGATACCTAACATGTAATCGAATCATATAATTGTAAGGTGCGAGACATTACCCTATTAACGTTAAGTCACTAATTCTGGATGCATTTAACTTTCGCTAAAGGCCTATTGTCAAACTGTAGATATTTTTATATACCGGGAGATTTGGAAGTACAAACGTGACAGTGAGGCGGTCCCAGTGATTGTGAAGTAGTTCCTCATTGGCGTGACTAGATGGCTGTAGCGGGAATGTGCTGGCCAGCTTCGTTATATAGGCATGTGTCCGCTTGAAAGGTTTTAACCTAGAATCATTAATCTTAACTTCTATATATTGTAAGGGGTCGTTTTTTGACTATTGCAACATTTTTCCCATAAAACAGTTATGTAAGAGTCGAAAGGCGCAGGCCAAGTTCGTTTTGTTTATTGCCCTAGTTGCGCCAATGTCTTAAAACATGAATGTATCTGTCAAAATTTTATCCATCGTGTTTATCTGTAACTTGGCGCCTATTTTTACATACTTGGCCATGCTTGATTTAAGCCAAGTCTGGTCAAGTATTGCTTATATTTCTTGCTTTTTAGGATGGTTTCAGTTTTAACTTGACCGCTTGCCCAACAAGCCAAGTTTGACGGTTTTGACGGATCAATACTGTGATTTGTTTTCATGACAAAATTGTTTATATGTATGGCATAACGAAGTACTCGGAATGTTGTGAAATAGTTGTTTTAAAATTAGATATTTTGAATGTAAACTGCGTTTTAATACTTTGCGCATAAAAGGAAGATTGTTTTTGTCTTGACAATGAATTGCACCTAAATATTTGTAGATTATCACTATTGTAAAAAAATCTTCTTGTAAAGATTATATAAGTTCCGTTAATTTCTCTCATCTTGTCAATTAAAGTCTTTTATCAGGACAAAAACAATCGTCCCAATATAAACGAACTAATAAAGTATTGATTGATAAAATGTATAAATGTTGAGTATCATGTGATCGGTTAACATATCTGTTGCATATAAAATCGCTTGTTATTCTGTCGTTGTAAACGTAACTATTGGCCTGATTTCCAACGTAATATGACAGTTCTGATGTTTTTTGTGTGCGTGTTTACGGCGAAATAGGTAAATTTATACACGAATCTGCGATAAAACATTGAAATTTCAGTTCACCACATGTTTTTTTTTCATGACAGTGGTTCATTAATCCTAATAAAATCATAATTTTGTATTTTTTTTTACTTCTATTATCAAGCATTTTTTCGTTTTCTCTTTTCTGCCTTTATTTTCGGCCTGCTACTTTTCAATAATCTTCCTAATATAATTCTTATCTTAAATTACTGAAGACAGTAACAAGTCGTAAATGCTGCTTTATACCTAAATATGAGTATGCAATTGACAATTTGCTGTCGCAGTAAATACGCACACATGAAATATTTAGTTTTCATTATTTACGTAAATGTTTGAGTATAGTTCGGCTAGAAATGTAAAAGTTGATTGTTTGAGTCGTCCTGGACAACTGTAGGGAACATCTAACAGCTGACACATTCCATACGATGAGATTATAACTTAACACTATCATTCATTATGTACGAAATTATTCATTTGAAATTATAACTTAAACATTTCACAAATTCAAATTACATAGAACAGCCGCAATGAGCTGTGGCATTTTGTCTGAAGATAATACCTACAGCTGTCTATATATCTTTCAATATATAATAATAAACAGTCATAATTATGTTGTTGATTTTTCGACTTAGAACATTGGCGTGACTATTATGTGAAAACAAAATTATCAAGTTATATCATGTCTTGACAACATTAAGATTGATTATATCATTTTTAAATCAGTATTTCATCGTTCGTTTATACATTTTAACTGATAATTCCTACTTATGGTGCTTGAATTCGTTGGCCTTTTACTTAGGCATGGTATAACTCGATAGATCTATGGAGTTCCTCACTCAGCTGTAGTGCCGAATGTGTTGTTGTATCGGATTACTGATACTATTGTGAAGGAAGAAGATGGGGACATCTTTTTCTGCTAATTTATATCAATGCTTTATTTAATAACTGATCTTGATCAGTGTGCGTAGGCCGTGATTTGACTTGAATAAAGTGGGCTTCGAGCAAAGCTCTTTCCCGCATTTTTAATTGTGTCTTTTTCACATTATTTGCGTTACTGCGGCGTATTGGTATTGAACGACATTGTGATTGTAGGTAACTTAGTGATGCGTTCAGTGCAGTCTGCCGCGGGAATGCAGTTTTGTGTTTGAATAGTGTCGACTGGCATGCTAAGGGCTGGTGTGATAAATTTCTATACACAGATATTTACTCATACCATATTGTAATTTATTTTATAAAAAAAAACACCATCGTCGTCTCTTAAAAATCGTAAAAAACTCATTTTTTTATTATTAATAAAAATAGTAAAATTACTTTAAAAGACTATGTAACTATGTAAGTTTTTCAAGTCAGTACATTATAATACTTTTTCACTTCTTTTGTAATGGGACTTATTTATTATGTTGTGATAGAACGTGCATATACCCAGTGTTTGTGTTCCTGTCACGCAGAGCGAGCGCTCGCGCCGACCGGCCGGACGTGACGTCACCGGGGTCGGCCACACGGCAACTATGTTCCATTCTGGAATGGGTACTAATTACTCCAATTTAAGAATGTATGATTATAATGTGATGTTTGGACAATCATTGCATGCAACAGAATGGAATATAGAACGTAGCCCACTCTAAATATACGTAAATAAATTTTTCGTCTGTAACCTGAATTAATAGCAACTATAAATGTCTGCGAAATAATAAATAAACATAACCCGAACGTTTTTGTGGTTTAATATCTGCTCATCTGGTGCTAGGTCTAGACTTTGCTTTTAACTTTAACCCCAAGGGTCCGAAGGATTGACAAGTATTCGCTTTTATTTTCAACAAAGTAACGTTAATTTTGAATTTATTTTTCTTAAATCGTGGGAAATGTGGGGTACAATCAATGACTTGACTTGAAGCACTCGGATATTTTCACAGAATGATAACAGGAGCAGTTATGTCATTAGGAGCTAGTTACACTTGGCTTAAAATTGTAAGTGGCTGAAGACTTTCTCGATTTAAATTACAAGTGGTATTTGGGCTCTATAGTCAGTATTGTTGCGTCCATTGCTGTGCGAATATGCGAGTGCGAGTGCCCACACCCCGCGCCTTGGCTACGTCGACCGAGGTAACTTTCCGAGGTAACTATGTATACTATAGCTTACATCATTATTAGATAGCGCTTATTAATAATTAAAACAAAACGAAACGGCCCTCTGTATCAGAGTGGCTGCTGCGCCGATGTTTGATCGTACTGAACAAAAATCTCTCTTACTATAATTATTATTCGTTTTTTTTTTTTATAATTGTAATATTATAGAGATTGTAACCGCGTTGGAATGAATTAGTTTTTGTATAGAAGCGTTTGAGTAAATGAACAAGTGTTGAATGCTGGTGCGGCGCATTCCCGCTCTAGTTGTCTAGTTAAATGCTTTATTATAAACTTTATTTTAACATCGCACATTATAATAAATTAATCAAAATTGATTTGATGTTTTATTGTTGGACACCTGATCGAAATTACCCTTTTGACGAGAGGCTAGTTTGTAGATTTTGCAGATTATATTTAAAAAAAATATACATACCTTAAGACGGCGTTTATACGCTCATTCTGTCGTCAGTTCAGTCTGTGACCGTGATCACGTATATACTGATGGTTGAATGATGGATTGACAGGTGGTATTAGACGGTAAGTCAGACTGACGATCAGTCCAACCGAAAACTTCTACGCGTTAGCACGCATAATTTGCGTAAGGTATGGATTTTAATTAGAAAAAACCGGCCAAGTGCGTGTCGGGCCACACGCAGTAGGGTTCCGTAGTAGGTCTTAGTTAGTCGACTATAACTCTGTAACCGGTGGAGCCTACTTAGCCGTGATAGTTTTCCTTGTAAATTCATTACATGTACTAAGTCTGTGATTTTTTACATTTCTAGAGACAGCCATTCAAAAGTTAGAGGGAGGATGCTCGTATCGAACAAAAATTTGCACTTATAGCTAAATATTTCGCCAATGGCTCACTTAAGCGAAAAATGGTCTTAACACACCTATACCTACGCCACAAGAAGGTGTACGCGAGAAAAAAATATGCATCCCCACTTTACGTGTTTGGGAGCTACCCTAAAAAAAGTCATTTAACCACTTTCTCGGCGTGATCAATATACATATCCATAGGTACCAAATTTCAGCTTTCTAGTAACAAGAACCTCGGAGCTATGCCGCGGAAAGACAGACAGACAGAAGGACATGGCGAATCTATAAGGGTTCCTTGTCGGATTACGGAACCCTAAAAAAGCTTGTCAAGCGTCAGTCTCACCAGACTGACAAAAATTATTAAAATATTTAAATAACCATCATTCTGGACCATCAATCCATCAGTCTGCGCGTATACAGTCAGTTTCCCGTCATTCTGACATCAATCATGGAGTTTACTGACGCCAGAATAAGCGTGTAATCTCCGTCTTACAGCCGCTTGCACCAAACTTTTCATCGTGTATACTTTTACGAATATCACAAAACATGATATCAATAATTAGCATACTTTTAATATTTTTATGATATCAATACATATATATAATAATTAAGTAAACATATCACCAGTATTTAGACAAAAAACAGGAAATAATAGCAAAATTATTCAATATTGTCCTCCATTTTGACAGATCTTCAATGACAGTTCTTCCGTTTCACGTATGTGTAACCTGATATTTTTTGGTGCAACTGGTTGTAAGAATGTGTGTAAATCAGTAACATATAGGTATTTATGAAACTTAGAAAATAATAGACAATTGACATGATTTTCGAACTATTATAAAAGACGGTAGCAATAAAACAAAATACTCGAAGAACTTAGCTTCTATATTTTAGAGCAAGTTTGTACTGGTATCATGGAAATGCAAATAAATAGTCGCACAAATACTGGAAGACAACACAAATAAGTACATTATTACAAACATTCTACAGATGTAGGTTTTCGCCAGCGAGTTGCATTTATATGGGAAAATTATAGTTTTAAATACTGTTGTAGATTAACAAGAATTTATGAAGGAAAATGTGATTGAAGTTCACGCCAACATACGACGAAATAAATTGACATTACCGAGACGAGCAATCACAAAGTTGTTTTGAAATAAATACTGCTTCAGTGTACATTAAAAAAAAATCAATGCATCACCTATTTATAATCAAACAGTATCAAATAGTTTTCATGATCTGCACTTCATCTACAATAAGATTAGAAAACATTCCAAACTCTTTTGCAGCTTACTCAACCGATTTTGAGTTCTATTCCGTCTAGATAAGGATGGTGTTAAAAGCAAAATAAAGTTTACAATAACAAATAAATTCTGCTTCTCTTTTTGTTCTCACCTTAGTAACAGAGCTTTAAATCGATTGACCAAATGGTAAATAGGGTGAGTTTTAATATCTAAACTTATTATAAATGGAGTCTATGTAAAAATATAACAAAGCAGCATCTGGCTATAGTTTGTATAGATAAACACATCATTGATATAATGATTTAAATTACATCAGCCCTTGGCATGGTACATAAGAAAACTTTTTAAATACATTTACTCAGTAGGCGGAAGGGCGCATTGTAATAATCAATACATTCTACGTAGGTAACTTATTATATTTATATCGTCTAAATAAAATGAAAAAAAAAACCATTTAAATAATAATTATAATTTCGACGTAAATGTCAGTTACTGATAAATTTAAGTTTATGGCAAAGAATAATTTTTAATTAATAAACTAAAATTAAGAATCACGATAAATAGCACGCCACATAACAACTCGGTTGAAAACATTCCTATTACTAATTCTACACAATATATACAAAATAAATTAACAATTTATAGTCCTCCTTCACTCGAAAATTTGTGCAATCCTTATCAGAAATCATAAATAAATAATTAATTATCACAGTTTATTCCTAGTGATATTATAATGATGAAAATTTATTAAAATTTTGATGAGTTCACAAAGCATGACATCATGTTTTTGAAAACATACTATAAAGAGCAATTTCAAACAAGTCTGTGTATTCCTGTAAAATAAAGGTGTGTAATTATCACAGATTTCTGTCAGTGTGTTGATAAAATTAATATATTCATGAATATTTTAAAAAATATTACACCCAATAGTTTTGTCGGGTTTTAAAAGTGGAAAATTATCTGATTGTTCTATTAATGTTGTTACCGTCGTGGAAGCGCTTAGTCTTTCCTGTGCCATAGTAAGATCACAAATCTAAAAGTATTGTTATCATAAATGCTGCGAGCTAACACATCGTACCTAACTTATCGACAACTCAGTATATCATAGACATAAGTTGATCTCTTTGGTTTTAGTTAATTTAGTACACATTTAAATAACTTGTCATGACCCTTTTTATGAGGGTAATTAAATTGGATTAATTAATATATACACATTAATTTCATTTGCCTATAAACAATGCTTTATTATTTGGTTTTGTAATTCGTTTGAATCAACGAAATAAAGGCTGGCTTACTAAAACAAATCATAATATTTATTGAATAAATTATTTTTTTGCAGTAGAAGTCCTATTTAATCAGTGTAATTCCTTGGAGTCAAATATAAATGTTACTTCCGATTTATGTAAATTTTATAAAATAAGGCATTGTTCATAGGTCATTCAAAATTTATTTTTAACTGAATAAAATATGTAAGATTGTTTAATAAAACTTCATACCACACAATTAGCAATAACATTCCGTCAGTGTATAGGGCCACAAGTCGCCGCCCGCCAGCAGGCGTGTTAGCACAATTGGAAGAAAACATTCCTAGCACAACATGTATTTACACTTTACAGTTTGAAATGCACCAAAAGGTTTACATTCACACATGATTATAATACCTACATAATGGAACATATTTTTCTAACATTTAGTTCTAGAAGATCAATTTAGTTTACCATCCCAAAACCATTATAGTCTGTACCGATTGATTTTACGAAAAATTTAAACAAATTCGTATCTTATTTTTCTTAATTCTGCCACAGAAATTAATTAAATGGCGTAAGGCATTTATGTCAATTTGATGCTCTAAACATCATCACTCATCATTTAATGGGATTTTATTTATCTATGTGGGAAAATTAGAACAAATACTTTATGATTTTGTTTATATTTTTCGTAAAATCTGACAACAATTTCATGAACAAGCGCTTTGGGGGCAAAATTGAAATTTAATATTCAATAAATGAAATTTTGATTTAAAAGAAATCTGATTGAAAGTATTCAGTACTGAACACATCTGAAAAGTTTATCACAAGTCAAAAGTCACGGTTAATTTTTCCTACTTAATCTAAAGAACCATGCTAACCATTCTAGCTCTCGGCTGGGTACATTTTCACTGTTACCATTTTTTACCCGTGTCAGGTGATTCACAGCATGTCGTCCTCGAAGCCTTCGCCAGTAAGTATGTGCGGGTCGCCGATAGCGGGGACCATGTGCGAGTACTCGCTCGTCGCCCACAGGTACAGGTTGAGGGTTCGCTCCGTACATTGCGCTATGAACCTGAAAGTTGCAAATATTATTGAAGTCTAGCTTTATGAAATGAAACATGAAACTTAGGTAGTAAAAGGAAAAATCCTAGTTGATATTATAAATGAGAAAGTTTGTATTTAAGTTTGTTACAATTTAAAACTATTATCTACTGAATGCGTTTAGATGAAATTTTTACACACTTATTACCAAGATTAACACATAGGTTACTTTTTATCAGGGTGCGTAGTATGCTGGGGATGCGGGTGAAACCGCGGGAAGCACCCATACAAAAATTAATAATCTCCGCTTAGTGGTATCCATATAAATAAGTGGAGATAAGATGTGTGAATATCGAAATACTATTAGTTGATTAGTTGTTTAAAACACATCCTCTCTAGGCTCGTGTCCACATTGGTGGAGTCTGTGCCTTTTTTTCCATATGGGAAATCATCAAATGACTCCTCCCGCCGTGGGTGGGGCGGAAGGGAGTGTCAGACTCTTACTGCCTAAAACCCATCCAAGTTCCTTCCTCGGCCCTTTATATTCCGGGGGCGTGGTAACTCAGTCTGTGTCGAGTAATACTCGTATCCTGGCGCGACTCGATACGAATCAGTGATATGACGCGGAATACTATGTGAGGTCATAATTATAGCAGCTGCAATAACAATGTCATGCGTCTAACAATGGACATACTGTGGTTACGATAAGGATTAGGAATACTCATCGGAGTTATATAAAAAGCAGCGCCCGTAGCTTCATCCGCGGACTGAGGGAACTATACTCCACGTACTCGGATGACAAGTAGCTTATAACCTTGTGGCCTAGTGGTTAAGACACCTGCCTCCCGTGTACGAGTGTGCGGATTCGAAAACCTGGCAAGTACCAATGTGACTTTTCTAAAGTCATGTGTACTTTCTAAGTATATTGTAGACGTCACTGACTAACGGTGAAGGAAAACATCGTGAGGAAACCTGGACAAAAAAGTCTGAAATCGCCAATCCGCCTTGATAAAGCGTGCTGATCAATGCTTATGCCTTCTCTGTATGAGAAGATGTTTTTATTCAACAGTGGGATATTTAATAGACCGATGATCATGATGAACCGTCCCCAAAGTCCCACCTGTGTCTATACAGAATTTTATCTAAATTGGTTTAGCTGCATTTACCGTGAAAAAGTAAACAAATAAACAAATTACCTATTTTCGTACTTATTATATCTGAATCTTATTTTTATTTCAGCGTACATAAGATGACATACATTTAAGTTGGTAAATAGTAAATACATTGCATAAATTGTTACACGTGCATGTCATAATATTTTCTGAACCGTAATAAATTTATAAGTTTACGACCCATTTTGTAGTACGACTATTTCATACAATGAGATAACCTTAATTTTAATAATATTGTTGCTGTCAATTGGTTGGGAATAATAAATCTTATGGACGGTACGTTTGGCGTAGTAGCAGTGAATTTGATTCCTGCACAGAACAAAATATCTCAACTAGTATTATATATTCCCATATACACTTTAACAAACTCACTTTCGCAAGTTCGAATTTGTTTATTCATTTGTTACACTGTCACGGTAAAACAGCTGAACAGATTTACATGTTATTTTTGTTTAAGTTTTTTTGTTTTATTTATCTTTCACTCAGGACGCGGGTGAAAACGCAGGAAGCAGCTAGTGTTTACACAACAATGCCTGAAATGCAATCAACAAGGCCTGCCTTACACCTACACTACCAGTGTTTGTGACTAGTGAACAAAGACACTGTAATTGTACTATATAAAACCTTCCTTGAAAAATATGCATTTAAATTACGAAAACCTCATCCAAATCGGATCAGTAGTTTTTGGGAAAATCGCGGACATACATACATACGAGTCGAATACAGAACCTCTTTTTTTGAACTCTGTTAAAAAGTTTTTTTAATCACTATAGGCATTGTCAAATAGTAGTCTGACATAATCTCTCACCGAACAAAAGGTCTGACATCACCCTCGTTGGCGGTCTGCAGGTGTTGGTAGTACAGGTGGCGATGCTGTTTAGCGATGATCACTGGCGGGTACCCAGCCTGCATCAGCAACAGGTTCATGAGTAGCCGGGACGTGCGTCCATTGCCGTCTATGAATGGATGTATGTGGACTAGTTTGTAGTGAGCTAGGGCTGCGTATCTGAAATGTATTGAATTATAGGTTAAAAAGTGATAATTATCCTTACAAACCTATGAAAAAAAAACATAATTATCCTTACTTATGAATGCGAAAGTGACTTGACCGAGTATGATTAGTTGAACTAATTTAAAAGAAGTTTGGTAGGAAGAATAGAATATTCTGTATTATGTAGCTATACCAAATAAAAAAAATTATATGTCCTTCCCCAGGGGGCTACTTTAACGACGAAAACGAAGTTTCAATTAAAGTTTCATAGTATTCCTAATGAGTTTTAGGGTGGTAAGGTGCAACCAATTGTTACATGTGGATATGTACGTACAGGGCAACAGATCGTGTCTTACCACATCAGAAATAGATATTCTCGGTTTTTCCGAAGTTCCGTTTCGATGAGTGCCTTCTTTAGACCCCCAGGTGTCATTCTATCTTCATACCAAATTTCATTTAAATTGGTTCAGATATTTTAGTATGAAAACGTAACAGACAGACTGAGTTGCTTTGAAGTTATAATATTAGTTTGGATTTACTCTTGTAGCCTTTTACAACAACATGATTTAACCTATAAACAGCTGTAGAAACATAACTTATTATTATAATTTAACAAGTTATTGTTAACAGTGAAAAATATTTACCTATTGCAAAATACAGCAAGAAAAAGATTTGGATCAAAAGGAAAGTCATGTTGAGTGTGTTCTGTGAGGCACAATACTTTTACTTTCTATTTGGTAAAAGATTACTAGGGTATGTTTACATCAACGTCTGCCTAGCCTTTTCCCAACCATTTCGGGGTTGGCTTCCAGACTAACCGATGCAGCTAAGTACCAATGTATTATATGGTGTCAGACTCTCCTGACTGCCCTAAATGACTGTCACAGATCAACAAATGACAGTTGGGACCAATAGCTTAACATGGTTGACATTGAGTCTGATGAGTTATGTCTATGTGATGACATTACTACAAAAACAATAGGAAACTCAGTCAGTCATATTAATTAACAGAGTTTCAACTATAACAAACATAACATTTTTAACCGACTTCAAAAAGGAAGTTCAATATTTGGTATTTTCTGTTTTGCTTTTATGTTTATGAAATAATTAAATAACATGCAATAAACACAATAGAACTCACCTAACAGGATGCAGATCTAAAGCATCTTCAGAATTCAACCATTCCAAAAACTGAATCATAAGCCTCTGTATTTCTGAGGGCCCCGGTGGTATGTGACCCCCCACATACACTTGTGTTCTACGAAACTGACCTCCTTCAATAGGATCTACATGACCCAACACTCTTTTGTGAATCTCTAGTATATCACCCATCGTGATTGCCCGTAAACGGTACAACAATGTGGAATTTATATATTTCATAGCTGCGTCTAGACCTAAGATTTCATTATGTTCGTCTATACTTTTGCCTGATACCGCTATTCTAGTTTCTAAGACACTCCTAGTCTGTTGCAGTGTCATTGTGTTGCCTTCAATGGCTACAGTGTGGTATATGTGCTGGAAGTATGCTTCTTTTTTCGCTCTCCTTAAAGCTGAGTTACTCTCTGGTATGGATAATAGTGCATCTCTCTTCTCGTCAATCTTTCGAAGCATTTCTCTGTCTAAGTTCTCCACTATGCTGGCAGTGCGTTGCCTGTTCTCCAAAGCACCGGTGTGCTCCGGATAATTTGTTAAAGCTAAAGTATAAAGCTGGTCAGCTTTGACCACATCCTTTTTCGTATCTTCCAAAAACTCACCATAGTGGTTGAGTATGTCGGCGTGTTTCGGAGATAAGGCAAAAGCATGTTGAAACAATTTTAAAGCTTTATCATCTTTGCCTACCTTTTTCATTTCCAGCGCAGCGTTTAGGGAGACAACTGCTTCGGCATCGCGGGTCTTGTCAAACGATCTCAGTGGCGGCGGAGCCGGGTTTTGATCAGAAATAGGCTCTAAATAAGTACCATACAAACCATCTGGTATGGGCGCAAATGGCTTCGCAAATTTCGCTTCGTAATTACCCAATTTGTGCAGGGCTATAAGAACTGATATCGTACACACCACGCTCGACAATATTAGCACAGTTTTACATCTATCTAATATCATTTTTGTGTTAATTTTCCATTTACAACCACACTTCATGTTTTCTGTTTCGTTTGTCCTACCTATGAATAACATGATTGCGTCGTTCACTAGAGCATATGTTTACCGATAAAATCTTTATAATGACTGTAAAAGTTTTAGATTTCATCGTGTATTGCAATATTATTTCTAAACTCTAATAACAAAAAACCACGTAAGGTCATCGTTGACATTTTGACATAATGAATGTGTCAAACTCAAAATAGTAGGAATATCAGAATATGTTGCAAGGTTGGTTGTGCCAATACACCCGTGAAGTTTTTATTATAAATATATAATCATGTAATTAAATATTTAAAATGTAAGTTTTTGTTTTATACAGTATGTTGATCAAGTGGATTGTGTCAGATATGGGACATGTTGCAATGAGAAGTTAATAATATTGAAGATCTAGTTCCATGCTTTTATAACTTCAATGTTCGTAGATTATTAGAATTTTAATAATTTCTGGTGCATTTAATCTCTATTTTTTTTAATTATAAATCTGTAGGTTTATTTCTGTTTTAGTTGAAAAAATATTGACTTCCTAGCAACACCTTGGCAAGCACATATCTGACAGCTGACAATGACAATTTTGTAAATTGCATTTCGTTACACGCAGAGAAAAATGGTAAAAAATAAACATAAACACTGTAGACTTTTTGTGCAAAGGTCACTTAGATTTTGCTAGCTGTACCTAAGATTTTTTAAAGTCTAACTCGGTTAGCAACACGAGTTAACTATTCGGTGACTAAGTTATTTGCTATTTCATTCCATTCCATTAGAAAATAAAAATACTCCCGCGAAACTAGTAGTCCCTGTGGCCGTGAGAAAAGCAATAGGTTCTCTTTACTGCATGTAGAAAAAAACGTACTTTTACATTTCGCCTCTTATGCAATTAGTCCATACTCATAAACAGTGAGAGGGGTAGGGGGAGGACCACATTAGTTGGCCTAGCACGCGGGGTGAACAATGCGTTCGTTGTGGGTGTCTATTTGTCTAATACGTATTTCAGAGACAAAGTAAGGAGAGAACTCATTTGTCCACCCTCACCTATCTTTTTCATTTTGATGTATAGACGATAGGTAGGTATCTATATTATGTTGTTCATTGATTGACAAACAATATTTCACTTCTGTATTATCTACCTAGGTACCTACCTACTTTTCTTTAAGTAGGTAAGCATGTCTTCAATATTTCAAATCATGTAATTTTATACACTTGCCATCTAACATAGTGACCGCTCCTCCATCTCTCGGTCTGGCTAACTGGTTTCATAATCCACAAATAAAAAGTGTGTGTGTATATCAGATCATTTGATTAGGTAGGTAGGTACATATGTAGTTTAGGCCGATTTAACAATAGTCAGATAACTTTTATCTACAGAATAAATATAATAGGTTGACATTATTTTCTCTACAAAATCTGTCTAACTGACATTCAGCAGATAAAAATTATCTGGCGGTTGAAAAATCGGCCCTTGAAAGTTGCAAGTTCTTAAGTAACACAACAAATTTTCATTATAATCATTTATTTTTAATACTTTTATCGTTCTCTCACGTCTCAATAAATAATAATCCCACGTACACTCAGATCATTTACGAATAATAAGTAAACAGTAATCACTAACATGTATTCACATTAATTGATTAAATAAATTTATTTCTAACTAAACTTAGTAATTATAAAATTATATTACTTAAAATTAGCTAAACAAACCCTCTGCCAATAAGGCATAAGCTGCTTGACGTTTAAAAGTAATCATTTAAACATGTTCGTAACAATTAACTTGATTAAATGCAATACTTTTAAGCTCAGGTTTCATCAGCGCGATTTTACGATCGCGTCGTCAGTTGCTGACTAGACAATAAAGTCGTCACAACGATAAAACTTAGCGAGCATCATCGCTAATGGCAAGTTCTGAAGATCATCTAACATTCTTCGAACGTACCGGTACGTAGCGCTCGGCTACAGGCTACAATCGAGTTTGATTCAACACCAAAATCGTCGTAAAAGTTGCGTGCTCGTAACTTCCTGCGTTCAAGGAGCATTTTAACGATTACTGTGCGACAAAATGCGTTGGCGAGAGTCTATACTACTTAAAACTACGCTTAGCGCTATACTATGGCAGTATTGCAGGAAATTAGAGAGCATACAACATGAGTTTCATAATATCAAGCAGCTTAGTGATGGGCCCGCTGCCTCCGACGGCTTATCGATAGTGCGACACTATAACGTTTGGCAAGATTAATCATATTATAATGTTAGTTGTGGGCAAGTTAGTTATAATTTTCTATAAATCGATGTTACAATTTCTACATATCCTTTGAAAAAAGGTTCGTGTTAATATAATATTGCTACAATCGTTGCGTTTAGTCGCGTCTGCTACCGTCACTTATAACTAAATATACAATTTGGAACAATTCTCTATCAACGTTTCTCTAGGAAACAATTCGTGCGACCAGCGCCTGACACTCCTTAATCCCTGTCGAGTCACTCTTTAATACTATGTTTTTTTTTTCTCAAAAGCGTACATAGTGAAAACAGACTTCACAGCCTGAATTGGAACTAGGAAAGTAATGCATTCATGAAATCGATCCTTATTTGTTATCGGTGGTATCATGCTATGTAAACTTCTTTTTAGATTTAAACTAATCATTAAATACAGCTATTGCCTCTGTAGTTACATAAAAAGTGATTATTTTATTGCACACAGACTACAATAACCTAGTTTTAATTTTCATCGATATTATTATTATCGATAAATTAACCATCCAGAATTCCGTACAAATTGAACTACATAAAACAGAAGTTAACAATTCAATATTTTTAATGAAAACAAACATCTGAAAAGGAAAGTTATCATTTCAAAACTTTAGTTTAAAATTTACACAGCATGCCAACGGAAAATTTTAATGTAATTTTTTCTCAAATAGTTTCTTGAGTAGTCGATTAACGGCACATGGAGTCGACTATGATCATTGTCGAGTATATTGAGCAGCCGAGGGCTATCATGGTGCCCATGGCTATACTGGAGTGGTATGTCCTAAAGGTCCTCAGGACACGGAGGTAGCGGGGACAGTGTGCGAGTTCACCTAGAATTAGGCGACCGACCTGCAACAAACAAAAATGTGGTAAATTAAGGATCTTTAGGGAAGGAATCGATTAGACGACGTTATCGAGAGTGAATCGAATCGGAATCGTTTCAATGATACTTCAATTTATGATGTGTTGACTATATACAAAAGCGTGGAAAGAGTGGAAGCTGATTTTACTTTGTAAATAATCCCTAATTCAATTGCGTCAAACGACAATTTAATGACATAACATCAAGATTGATTCTTCAACGAATTAAAGCAAACATCGATTCTAAGTAAACAATTGCAAAATCCTCAATTTTATTGCACCAGTGACATTCTTTCCTTTGACAATGCCATTATCACCTACTACGAAATAAATAGTTTTTGCAATAATGCATATAGCACGTGCAGTGAATCACGAGCTGAGTCCGTCGTCAAGTGCAATCCACTTGACGACGGACTTCAAATGGACTTGAATCTCATACAATTCTTAGTAGGAAGGTAAAGCATGTGTAGTAAATAATTGCATCCTTAAACTTTACTGTTTGAATGCTTATTACGTAGATACATGCTAGAGAAAGCGATTGAATAGAGTTCTCTAACTTATGTCAATGACACGACGAATTATTTGTTTATTTGCGTTCTTCATTTGTTTTAAGTCATTTTAGAAGTATATTCTCTTGTATGGTGTTAAGTACGACCAACGAGTCGTGGTCTCTTTGAAGTTAGCAATTTGACTGCGCCGAAATGTAAAAATGACTGAGTTTCATACAAACTTTGCCCCCTTTTCACCCCCTTAAAGATAGAATTTAGGAAAATCCTTTCTTATAGGATGCGTAAAACACACCCTCCAAGTTTGGTTTAGGCTGTGCGTTGATCCGTCAGTCATTCAGGACAAAGCATTTTATATGTAGGTATAGATTTTGGAAGATGCCGATGGTGTGATGGTTTTTTTAATGGGTTATACTTTAAATATAGAGTACTTACTTCTTGTCCGCCACCAGCAGCCTCTTCCATCTGTGTCTTGACATGCTTGGCGCGCAGCATGGGCCGCACCAGGCGCAGGCGCACGTATGACTCGATGCTGAATACGGCTAGCAATAGTGCTAGCTGGAACAAACAGAAAAAACTATATTTAGTACAAGTGTAGTAAAGACTACAAAGAATTTAATTTTGATTCATCTGTCTCCACTCCCCGACTATATTGGTATTACGACTGCAATCAGGTTTTGGTATTCTGCTAAAATCTGACTACCACAATCTGTTTACTTGTTAAAATTATTCGTAACTAGCTTCCCGCCAGCGGCTTCGCCCACAATATTTTAGCCAATGGATACAAAAACTTGACAAATTATATACTAAACCCTTCCTCATTAATCACTCTATCTATTAAAAAAACCGCATCAAAATCCGTTGCGTAGTTTTAAAGATTTAAGCATACATAGGGATATAGGGACAGAGAAAGCGACTTTGTTTTATACTATGTAGTGAAGTCGGCCATTTCTATATTTTTGTAATATTGGCTTTTCGGTGTACACATACACGTATTATGTGGAAGTTCAAATAGTTTTTAAAAGCTAAAAGGTAAAATAATGCAAAGCAAATAATGTTAACATAATGAACCAACTTGTCAATTGTCACGATATCAATTAAAAGTATCTCAACTGTTATTTCCTTATATCCGGTTCCTTTAAAAATGGCTGTTAATTTTTAATCTGTCAGTTATCCAAAGCGAGAGCTTTTTAATTTGACCTTTCAATACAACCTTGCATTAACTTGAGATTAAAGTATATTGAAATAATTTTAGCGCCGAAAAAAAAAGCTTAAGTTATTGGCTTAATACGTCAACCAATCAAGGTTTTTACCCTCTCCATGTAATTAATGATCTTCGTATTGTAAATAACTATATGGTCAATTACAATTTGAAAATAAATACATATTACAAATTTCTATTATTTTTTCGCGGTTTCACCCATGTCCCTGATGGGACTACATAACGCACCCAGATAAAAAGAAGCCCATAACCGTCTCCAGGTTCCCCTCTATCTTAATACCAAATTTCATCCAAATCGGTTCAGCCGTTTTATCGTAAAAGCCTAACAAACAAACGAACTGACTTTCGCGTTTAGAATATTTACGATGCTGCATGTTCAAATAATTGCAAAATTAATAATAGGTAGGTAATGTATTTTGTAACTACATTCTAATTTCAATCTGAAAAGTTCATGCTTCATTTCATGAATCAAAGCGTGTCAATATATATGTACTAATTATTACATTAATATCATCTGTGGGCGTTCTTAATTTGAATAGAGGCTTCTGTCAATCATCCTTTGCATTAGTAACTTTTTTCTAATAAATATTTAGCAGTACAAGGTACGTCTGTCTTTGTGAAATAGCATGCTAGAGATGTACAAAATTGACCAATAAGCACTCTCATTAATCATTTTTTTTATTATTTGAATTAGTAATGTGCGAATGTAAAAAATCATGGCGCTAAATTAGCCAGACACTATATTTATTTAATGTTCGCTCAATTACACTAACTACCCTGACATTTGATAACAATAAATTGTAATTTTTAAACAGCACTTAAGTTTTATAACTACAAGGACGCGAATGGAATATTCGTGCGTATTTTATTGCTGGGACTGTTTAAACGCGTAATCATCATTAATCAAACTCAATCGGTTAATTAAGTTTATTTTTGATAAGACAGCTCATTAACTGTCTACGTCATATATGCTTAAATTATTACAGGGTAATCGAAACCCTGTGTGCGGGTTCGAAACCCACATGGGAAAATATTTGTCTGCTCCAAGTTTACAAATGCATATTTTTAAATGCACTCTAAAATTTAGAAGTAATTCCTAGTATATAGTAACGTTTTGTTTTAAGCAAATTGTAGATCTTGCTTAAATGATGATGAATGATCTAAGTAACTTGTTTAAATCATGTTCACAGAACCCACACAAAAACGTATTAATCAGACAATTAATATAAAAAATAAGAATTATGAAATTATAAAGAAATTTAGCATCAAAATATTCATCCGCATGGCTGTCAACGGGAATCGTGCCATGCTGATATACTATATTGTAAAACGAAATTTGAATAAATAATAATGTTAAACATTGGCCGCGATTCTCTTGACACCGTCTAAATTAAATTTAGTCTATAATTCTCTCTTTCCATCAACAAATATAAGAAAGGGATAGCAAACTTTTAACACCTGTCAAATTAGAAAAAAATAGTTTTCCATATCCAAATTAAACATCACGACGTAACATCTCGACTAAATTAACAAACCTGTATTGACAGCACTGAATTACTTGCTATCCTCTTCTTGTATTTCGCAATAGAAAAAGAGCATGATATTTTAAAATTAGTTTAGTCGTGTGTAAGTCAGAATCGACACCATTGTGTTCCTAAGCAAAACGTTAATTGGAACGAAGCTAAGGACTACTAACATTAAAACATTAATTAAAATCGCCCATATATTAATATCCGACCCCAATAAATATTCTTAATTGATAAAATGTGTGAAGTAGCCTCTTTAGATAACGGGTCATTACTCATACTGTGTCTCGGTTTCTCGAACATTTTAGTAATTTGATTTATCGCCTAAAGGGCACGGCTCTTTAAAAAGTTAATAGAGTCTCCTATGAAATAGATCGATAGGAACAATGGGAAATAAATTTTGGTTTGGTGCTGGTGAAACAATTGAATGGGAATCTTATTTTAAGCTATTAAAATGTAAAGACATGTCATGTTAAGATTTGGCAGAGGTGTATTTAGGGCCAAGAAGGTTAATTTATAAGATTAATATTGATACATGAACTGTTTTTTTACGATCTGAAAGGCAAATAATAAACTTCAAGGATGAGCTAAAATAATAGGTTCGTCATTAAAATAATATTGTTTTTTTTTCATTAATTAAACCCACCTCTGGTTCGTGCTAATCTGAGCTAAATGGTGTACTAATGTATGCATTTTGAACTAATTAATAAAACGTAGTACTTTAACTTAGCATGTACAACCTTTTACTTCTTAAATAAGCAAAATCTTGAATAATCAGTATACCATATAGTTTTAATTAGGGTCAGTGACAGCCACATACTGCACTTAAAGCATTGGCGCCATTTAATATATGCCAAAAATGTGTTTACTTCTTGTATAACTTAAACTTATGAGTTTATTGCAGACCTGCGACCTTTTGCTTATGTGTCAAATGGCACATTGTTGTAACTCACAACTGGGTATGTGTTAATTTTATTTGCGAATGCATTGGCATGCCTTGAACAAAATTAGATGTACCTTGTCTTATCTGTGTGTATAGAGTTTATGACATTTTAGATCTTTGGCTACTTATAAAGATCCCATAAACATCATCATCCTCCTGCCCTTATCCCAATTTTATTTGGGGTCGGCGCAGCATGTTTTCCTCTTCCATACTCTTCTATCTGCCGTCATCTCGCTAGTAACATTCATTCTAATCATATCAACCTTCACACAATCCATCCATCGTTTCTTCGGTCGTCCCCTTCCTCTATATCCATCCACATTCATGTCCAAAACCTTTCTCACTACATAAGCCTCATTCCTCCTCATCACATGCCCATACCATGATAACCGATTTCCACATAGTTTTTCGGTATAAAGATAAAGAAAAATCCCATAAAGATCCCATAAACATATCGTGTGGTAATTAATAAAATACTATTTCAAACTAGATTAGTCTATCTATCTGTTATTAGATAGACAGCATTTGTGAATTTATATTGATCTTAGGATTAAGTTGCGTCTTAGATCCTCACCTGTACCCAGGAGGTCTGCTCGAACTGCGTGAGGCACTGCGTCCTGTAGTAGGCGAGCAGCGCCAGGAGACTGATGACTGCATTAAACGCGTAGTACACAGGGAACAGGACCGTCTGCACTCGGCCGAATTCGTGGCGGGGGAGATTGAAGTACAGCACAATACCTGTGGAAGAAGAAACACATCTTATTACTTAGTCGCATAATAAAATGTGTACTTTTTTCTCCTAATAACGTAATCACTTTGTAAATATCCCAGACAAAAACCTGATCCTCCTTCAGCAGTCGGGTAAAACAACTAGTTATACAAAATAAAAATAATATGCTTATTGATTAATTAATATAAATCTGAGTCTATAAGTCTGTCTGTCTATAAGTAAAGACAAATTACTGCGTTTTAGTTTTTAAGCATGTCGTTCCAATTTTAAAAGAAGCCACTTTAAAAGTCGCTTAAAATCTTTTTTAATGTATGCAAATTGTAAATGGCATCCTTGTTCGAAACTTGAGTATAATAAGGAGGTTTAACTAGAGTACTTAGTTCATGCTATGCCCTACTCAATCTTAAATCTACATATTACGTCAATAAATATGAAGTAGGTACATATTCCAACACGTGTATTGCTCGTGTCATGGTCCCTATTAAATAAAACACTTCCAGACATTGTAGTCAATGGGCCCCTCAAATATTTACTCCTGTGCGGTAGGCGAACCTTTGTGAATGACCCTGAAAGGGGTTGACGCTCCTACACATCATTGTGCCTTTGTGACTTTTAAGATAAATTTTAATGTAAAAAAAAAGAAAAGTCATGCTGATAGATTTCGTAATTTGTGAATTGTTGTTTTTAACATGTTACAGTTTGACATTTTATTTATAGATATTTTTAATTTCTCTAAATTTTTACTATTTTAATTAAAGAATGACAAAGTTGACAGTGATAATTTCAAACAATTGCTATTACGTTGTCGCTCATAACTTTCTGTTTGTCTTTTTATTCACATAAATATTGTAAGTAATTGAGAAGTTTACGTAATGACACGTGTAGTAATATATTTTACATTTGTTAAACTAATCATAGGAGCGAATCAGTAAGGTCGTTTCAATCAATTTGTAGTGGCAATGTCACCCGGAACACGCACGTACCCGCGAATTCGTCCTTTAATTCGTGTTACCTACCGCTAAATTGCACGACAGTGTACAAAGGATGTTGATTGTAGCTTGCAGCAAAATAATGTTGATGTAATGTACAATTGTTTTGATTTATTTCGTGAATCACTTTGATTGAATAACACCTCATTTTATATTCATAAAAACTAAATATGTTTGCTGGATTATATAATGCCAGTACCTAGGTACCTACTCATTAATCATGTTCTTTTTTTAAACTGTGTAAGTGGGAGAAAGAGCTTTGAACTGTAATTTTAAAAGAAATTGTTTTAAATATTTTTGTTTTTTTAAGTAATTTCAAAATGTTGCTCGAGTTTTGTTATCAAAGTAACTATCGTCTGCAAACTGGTTTTATCGCAAAAGAGGTTTTAAGTTGAAACTTCAACAAAATGCTTAAAATTAACGGCACCTAACATTCTCTGTATCTTACGCACGAAGTCATGAGATCTTCAATTAGTTCTCATTAAATAATTACACAATTATTTATTGTATATACTTCACGAAGAATTTTTCGGGGCACCAAAACTAATTACAGGAAGAAAACTCGTCATCAATTTATTTGCAACCTTCAACCAGACACGTTAAGGTTTAAGTTAATGTGTTGCATCATCTGATAATTAAAAAATCCAGTATTTGGGCTATTAAAATTCTAAGAGTTTGTCGAAACATTCTTTGATTTATGAATGAAACTTATCCCGAATTCTCGACTTCTATTTTTGGGTTGCAAAAACGTTAAAGGGCGTTCCAATTTTGACTTTTGACATTAGAATGTTAGAAAATTCTATGTCATTGCCGCATTGTTTTTCATTCATTAAGAACTTTAGATTCGTAAAGCAAGCGTCAATTTCAAGGGTATTATCGACAGCACATTATGTAATTTTTACAACATTTAACCTGGAACATTTTATTAAACATTTAACTTCAGTCGATTTTATTTAGGTTTTTTTAAATGATAAAGAATAAAGATTTTACCACTTATTTTTTTCATGTCGTCCCCTGGTTTATGTCATATCACATTCATGTTATCTATATCTATACTAATATTATAAAGCTGAAGAGTTTGTTTGTTTGAACGCGCTAACCTCAGGAACCGCTGGTCCGATTTGAAAAATTCTTTCAGTGTTGAATAGCCCATTTCTCGAGGAAGGCTATAGGCTAGATAGATATATCATCACGCTAATAGGAGCGGTGCACCACTATTCCACGCGGACGAAGTCGCGAGCAGAAGCTAGTTAATAATATAAATTACGGTCTATTATTAACAGACATTCCATCATACCATATAATTTACTAAATCAAAAACCGGGCTAAAATGCAATTAGAAAAAACTACAATAATAAATATAATTGCATTTTTTTTTATTATCCCATCAGGTCCGCCCTTGTAGTCACCTTCAGATCTTTGGGTCACATGATTTTGATAAAAACAAACTCATTAATATTTTGAGACCTTTGAAAACGATAATTAAGGAAATAATAAATGAGGATCTAAATGTTAATAATTTGTTATTGAAACCGTAATTTAGTTTTTGGGATGAATATTATCATATGAAAATATTATTAAAAATATTTTTATCTTCCTAGTATTATTAAAATAATTGGTAAATAAATAAGTGTTAATAGATAGGTATTATTAAATAAAAAAATATGTATTTGTTATTTTGCACAGCAATGGAACAACAACAGAGGAGGCCAAAAAATACACCATTTCGGTGGGATAGACCACAGGAGCCAAACCGTGCAAATAATAAAATCCTAATTATAATTACAAATCCTGCTTGTAAAGTCATGAACGGATGTCCGATCGCATTGATTGGCGGATAGTTGATAAATACTCGCTGATGTTTTAATAAAAAACAAAGGAATGAACACAGAGGTAAACATGCAACAATACATTCTACCGTATGCACGTGTAAAGTGGAATGGCCGCCAGAATGTCACTCGTGATCAGCCATTTTATGTGCCTGTTACTATATACATTATTACTTCTTCGTGAATCTGTATAGCTTTACTTTAATGGTTATGTTACTTTAAGTGAGCTCTAGGTCTCGAATTCCATGACTATAGATATTCTGGAAACGCTTGTTTCTTAAAATCCATTCTTAAAATACTTGAAGACACTCAAATGTTTCCGAATAAAACCTCTTACGAACAATTACAGAGTTCCGCCTTCTTCAAATACAAACTTCTTTCATAAAAACTGGTGTTTCTCAACGAGAAGACTGTAACTTTTTTTTTATTCGGCCATTCCTTCGCGTATGTAATGCGCGCGCTCGGCAACGTGATACAGTTCTTCGAAATTTAAACGAACAAGTTTCTGGATGCCGATTTGGACACGATGGAAAGTAAAAACGATAATTATTTGATTATTTGTGAGAACATTAACAGAATTTATAATGATTTATAATCTCTTTTTATCAATCAGTCTGAGCACGAGACCTACAACTAGAGATTAAATTTACAGACATTTTTTGGCACACTACAACTTTTTAATCTACGATAAGGGCATAATTTTAGAAACCCTAAAATAATTAAGAAGTTATGTAAGTTTTGGCAATGGTTACCGCTTTTACGACCACCTACAGAACTTTTTAGACATAATCAACTCCTTCGCCATATTTAAATGTTCTTGATGAACTTACCAGAGACTAATGTCATCCAGACTTGTGCTCCCAAGTGGGTGGCGACCGATGTGACGTACAGCGCTCTCCAGCCACGAATACTGCTGCTGGTGCCTGGGCGACTCAGCCAGGCTAAGAGAACCACGACGGCGAGAGCCACGTGAAGAGGCTGTGAAGTTTTTGTGGCGATACTGTGGACAAGAAAGACTGAGATATATAATTCTGCATAATATATACTAAACTAAAATGTGGTTTTATTTTTTGAAGTCAATTTTTGTCGCAATCGAGACCTGTTTGTTTATTTTTTTTTGACCTATCTATTTATGATAATAAGAAAATCTCTTTTCTGTTGAAAAATACGAAGCTTAGAAAAAGTAACGTATTTTTTTTTATTTGTCCCGTAACAATATGATTGATAGAATTTTTCTCTACTCTTACGGTCTTTTTAAGTAAGCTAGAGTTTCTTACTATATATAGAACTAGCTGTTTCCCGCGGTTTCACCCGCATCACGAGGGAACTACTTAGCGCACCCGGGTAAAAAGTAGCCTATGTTGTTCCTCAGGGTCTATTCTATCTCTGTACCAAATTTCATTTATATCGGTCCAGTAGTTTTGGCGTGAAAGCGTAACAGACAGACAGACAGAGTTACTTTCGCATTTATAATATTAGTAAGGATTTTGACATAAAGTCCATACAACTAATGTCAAAAACCTATCTCTAGTAAGCAAATTTAAATACAGATAGATTATTGAAAGTAGCCGTTGTTAGTCCAGTCGATAATGATTCTATATTGATTACAATCACCTCTTCAAATCAACAAACGCGAACATTATTAGTACCTATGTAGTTTACAGCAACCGCCTCATACCACACAGTTTCATAACTGAACCAAGGTTGTTGCTAACTGCCGATAAATATACTGTACTTAGATATAACACAGTTATTGCAATCCACCTCATTAATGAAACCTTATTACAGGATCGAGGAAATATAAATATGGTTTGAATACACGGTTTGTGGTTTACTTATCTAAGATATTGTACAAATAATTTAAACGTGTTTGTTGTTTAATTTATTAACGCTTTTTCATGAAACTGGATCCAAAATTTAATATTTAAGATTCTCTAATAAGTGGGATACACAATAAATAATAATTAATTGAACTAATTAAATTTAATTAACTAATCCTGTGCCTGGAATGGCACTTTAAGCCGTCGTCCCCGGCTGCTAACTTGATAGCTGGCAGTTGATGTTACAATTCCATGTCAGAGGCCGTCAGGCGGATTTAAGAAAACTGACACTAGGGCTTGTTAGGTTGGCAAAACCTGCAGCTCACACGATTAGAAGAAGTAGAAGATTTCTTATATGTGGAAAAGGTCCATAATGTGTTTTTTTTTTAACTGGACGCAAATATTTCCCGAAAAAGGCGGCCACGTGAAAATATATCGAAACCGCAGTTTGTAAGCATGGTTATCGAGTGTAATCGATATGGACACGTGACCCCAGTAAAAACAATGGCGGCATGAAAATCTAATTTGTGCAAGTCACCGGTTTGAACAGTATTTTTTTTAATTGCACTCTGCGTGTCATTCGTTACTCGTGCCGATCATGACTTATGATTAGGATGTTAATAGGTGTCGATGTTAACAAAGCTTTAATTAATTAGTATTGAGTCTCTGCCGAGGACTCACTCTAACTATTTTTTGTTTTGGTTAATAAATCATCATCATCATCAGTCTAATATATCATAAGTCAGTGGTGAAGGGCGGGCGTTTTAAGGGCTGTCTTTTGTAAATTTGACGTTCAAAAAGTGCTGCTTTTCAGCCTAATTTGATTTTTTTTTTAATTTTGTCTATTTAATGTCTGACTACAGGGCACAGGCCTCTTCTAAAAGCATAATGCTTTTTGTTTTTTTTAGAGAATTTTAGAATAGATGGCGTCTCTTTTCGCCACGTGTTTTATTCGAGAAATTGAAGTTCAAGTCGTTAAAAGTAAACGTAAGATGATGCAAGTGGCCCTAACAGTTTCGCGATGGTGCCTAAATACCATTTCTAGAACAACAACTTGTAAAAGTCGGTGTGAAATCTGGGTCATTTTAGTTAACGAGTAGGTACCATTGAATTGTAATTGACATATATGGTTCAAATCATTCACTCATGATTGAACATGTATCTTGCTATGTGGTTCTTGCTCAATACATTACCCTTAGGGCTAGTTCTACTTTTAAATGTTACATTCTCTACGTCAATTTTTTTTTGCCAGAGTAAAAAATCAAGCAAATGCATAAAGACACAATTTTATACTTCATGACTCGTGTAATCCTGCTGGGGCTGTGGGATGTTCGAAAGAGATACCGCGCCCCCGGAATAGAAAGGGCTGAGGAAGGAACCATAGCGAACCCATCCAGGTTTTAGTCAGTAAGAGTGGAGTATCAGACACTCCACTCCCACCCTCGGCGGGAGGGGTCATTTGATGATTTCCCATCCGAAAAAAAATGACTCGTGCGATTTTAATTCATTGAGACGAGTTAATATATTTAGTACTTTTTAACACCAATAAAAGAAGTATATCAAAATAATTTATTTACCGATTTGAAAGTTCTTTAAGCCAATAAACACTTATTGAATAACCACGAAAACCAGTGTTAACGACTTTTATAAATATGCGAATCATCTTTGAAACGACCTCATCTGGAAAAAAATCGTACATGGATATTTTTTATACTCTCTCCAAAAGAAATCAACTGAGCTGACAATCAAAAGTATATCTATGTAGCTTTGAAATAGATCTGAAATTTCTATATTTAATTTATTAAAAAAATCTCCTATTTTCGCAATCCCAGTAAATGGGGTCGAGTCGGTAAAATACTGTATTCGGACACGAGCCAACGGAAAGCATTTCAGCGCAATTTCTTCAAGCGTGCGTACGTTAGCGGCAAGGCGGAATATCGTGGCAGTTAGACGCCTGATTTTATGACGATAATACCGACGTCACAAGTGATAATATCACACACAAATAATATTTGTGTATTTGAACATGGAATATCTTGCAACAAGTCTTTAAATATAATTGCAAACATGTCGTAATAATAAATCCTAACTAATCATGTAAATGCTAATGTGTGTTTGTTTGTTACGCTTTTACGGCAAAACGGCTGAACCGATTTTGATGAAATTTGGTTTGGAGATAGATTGGACCCTGGATACGGTTATAGGCTACTTTTTATTCGGGTGCGTGAAGAATTTTTCAGGATATGCATATCCTTTTTTATTCTTCAAGGATACACGTATAGATTCGCGGGAAATAACTGCTAATACTTAAAGGTTTACTCTAAAAGATCTGAATTATAAGTAGGTATCAGACAAATTAGATAGTTTAAGAAAAAGCATGATTTTAAAAGAATTATTAATTAATTACTCAGCCTCATCTCAGTTGTATAAAAACATTAACTTAGTATTTTGCATCGCAAGAGCACATTCCTTTCAAAGTGGTTAATATCCTCACAGTTATAAAAACAATGCAATAAGGAAATCGCATTTTACTGCACTAACCGAGTTAGATCCTTTTAAAGCATAATATAGGATTTCCTGAACAAAATTAGATAAAGTATTAATCATAAAGATTAATCACATTATCTCGTATTATAATTTGGCCTTGATTTATTTAAATTTTTAGGTCTCACAGCAACATAAATAATTTTAGTCCGTTGAAAATGTCACTGAATTTAATGGCAAGTAATAAAACAGAAGTAAATTACTTTTTACATTTAATAGTACATAAAATTTATCTTTTATTTCCATGTAATAAATGTCTGCAAAAAATATTTGAATTATAAGTAACTATATGGTTTCTTTCAGAAGGTGAGGTCTTGATTGATGAGTTTTCAGCGCCAATATTGAAAAAGCTGAATAAAGAAAATGTTGGCATATTAATGATTTTATTTTCAGCCCTACGAAAATATTATCTATTATTTGCAAATTGAAAAAGTTTAAAAGACTCCGTCTATTTCAATAAACAATAATATTTTTATTGAAAACAAAACGTGTCAATTTCCTAGGAAAATATATTTGTGTATTTATTTTTCGTTCCGTTTAAGATAAGATAAAGATTAATATTTATATGAGATGGGTAAACAAAAATATTTTTGAGACCAACGTATGCAGAAGACATGTGATTTTGGCGGTACGCCACGTCACGAGCCGACTTTAGTTTATTTTTAGCTGACCGTATACGTAATGATTATATTGTTTGTGTTTATTTGTACTATCTTTGTATTCCGCAATGACAGAGCATTTTTTTCGGGATAAAACGTTACACCCTAGTTCCTGTGACCGAAGGAAATAAAGGTTACTCTTCAAATCTGACGATCTATTTGTTACATTTTCACTGTTAAACCACCAAACGAAAAACGGTGAAATTTGGGGAAGGTTAAATACATTTTTTTACATAACAATACGCAGTAGACAAACAATATTTATCTGTCCATCACACGTTATCAGACCTTTTTCTTTTCCTCTATCGCTTTAAAATTTACACATTGCATATCAGCATGACGTTTTTTGCCAATATCTTTTATCGATCAGGAATAACAGTTGCCGACGTGCCTCCACCCACGTGCGTACTTCTAATTAGATTGACCGTATTAAGAAGTATAGTAATTACAGCAATGATCAGTGCCATCGGCATATTTTATTCGATTAAGGTCGCTCTCGTTTCCTTGGCAAGTGACGTAGTACACTTAGTAGGAGCTTATTAGAATATACTAATACCTTTTAGTTATGGTGCCAAATGTGCGGGTTCAAAACTTGATAAGTGCCAATGTGACTTTTTGAAAGTCTACCGACTAACGGTAAGGAAATAATACTTCAAAGTCTGAAATCACCAATTCGCCTTGAGCAAGCCTGGTGATCAATGCTCATGCCTTATTTGTATGAGAAGAGGCCTGTGCCTAGCAGTGAGATGATACGCCGGGGAGGTTTATTTAAGTTTTACGGTATACCACCAAGTTTTGACTTTCATTATGAAACTTATTAAAATGATTCACCATTAAATCTTTCGTCAGCCTTAATCCATCAATATACAAGTTAATCTTTGTTTCTTAAATATCATTTATTTGTAAGGTTGAAGTCTAAAGTCTATCGATTATTAAGATTACTTTAAATACCGAATTGTGTATGAGTCAAACCCTTTTGAATCTACTACGCATTTTGTGAAGTCTAAAATGGTTATCGGTTATGAAAAAAAAACCACCAATTGTCGTGGTATAAGCTCTGATTTTCCACGATGCGATTTTAAAGATTAGTATTTTCATTTGTCATTCAGATTAGAAAGAAAGAAATAGTATTATTAGCGCTAGACATCGCAGCCTAAAATGTGTCCAAATAAGGTCGGTTATCTATTTCAATTGTAAACAAAATTTCGGCTAATCTTTGGTTAGTTTGCATACAATGACTTAATAATACATAAATAGGAGGAGTACAAAAAATATTAAAAAAGGAATTCGCGGCCATCTTTGTGAACAAAAATGTCTTTTTGTACCGTTCTGTTTGTTTCGGCAGGAATCGATTTGCAATGCAATTTTGAACTTGAACTTGCGAAATCGGGCGGTGACCAGACCGGACCGGAAGGTTTAAATTTAAAAACCACATTACATTCTACTAGTTTTTATTGCCATTATATTTGGCTTGGCTATTTTTATTTAACTTTTTTTTCTGTAATGGATAGGAGTATTTCATTCAAGTTCTAGAGTGCTATTAGCAGGTTTTTCTTAATCTTTAATAAAATATGCAGTCATTGACTTATAATGTATAATGTACATACTAGAGTAGCTAGCATTAATTTGAGCTATTAAATCAGGTCGTTATGAGCACAAATATAAGTTAAACATTCGGTATTTTTTACGCTCTTGTGCTCAATCGTCATACCTCACAGACTTACCAATTTTTCCAAGTAATTTTAAAAGAACATTGTGATATCCAAAAAAAAATACAGAGTAAAAAATACACGGAACCAGCTCGGTTACGCTTTTTGGCAATGATAATACCAATAAATATTGATTTGATATGCTTATGCTTATTATCCACCAATTGGAGAATGATATCCGTCTAACGGTAAGCCGGTGCAGATAAATTGCCATTCCATTATTTTTGATGGACAATTTCGAATGGAGGTTTAACTAATGAAGTTTGCATACTAGTAGACAATAGACTATTACGCTTCGATTAATGTTGATGACAGTTATTTTAGATGTTTGTTTCATACTTCTATTCTGTCAGAGAAATCTGAAGACGAAATTAGCAATTTTTTCCGCAAACTCACTTTTGAAAAATATGTTAAATTCACGTCAAAACCTTACTTCAATTCTAACACTCATAGACAGTTTTCATTAATAAGAAATTTCAAAAGAAGCTGACCAAAATTAGTGAGAAAAAAAAAGTTTGTAAACTCAAAATATAGGTACTCGGATATTTACTGAATAACATTTCTAATAAGATGTTAATTAAATACAATTTAATCAGAATCAATGCTGTGTACGTGTAATAATTTTACATAATTATATGACATCAATTTATTTGCGTAGGTATTTATAATTTGTGTCACTATGTCAACAGTGTTCTGAGTACAATCGAGTAACATTGATTGTGAATACGCAAAGACGTACATATGCTATGTACTCAAGCTATTAGCAAACAGAACGAACAGCTGTAAGTCAATGAACTGGAAGTCTAGGTATTCTATAATAGTTTGCCAACTATGATTCTCATCATACTAATTATAGAACTATAGTATTTGTAGGTACGTTTGAACGCGCTAACCGCGAAAATAACTACACCGATTTGAGCGAAAGTTTTCATGAAAACAAAGCAATACTATTCATATCTACTACTACTTACTGTAATGGAAAAAAAAATTGTCAACATATTTTTCATTCATCTATAATATTTAGAAGTTTTCTCTACGAAGCAAAAGTAATACAGTAGGTAGACAAGTGGCAAAACGCTAGTAGAATAGAATACAAAATGTATGGGAATGACATTCGTTTACGACTAGCTATCTGTCACATACATTTTGGATTCTATTCCATTAGCGTTTTTGCCACTTGTCTAGCCTTACAGTTATTAAATAATTATAATATTATAATCTTAGTGGTTTTCTGCAGTAACGGCTTAACCGAATCAAGCTATCTTAGGCACAGCTACTAACTTAAGTAAATGTTCAACACAAGTACAACTTATCTGCAAATTAAGTCTTGTATAAATGTTTATTACAGTCGTAAAATGTAATTAAGCGACTGATATTTTTATATTGTATGCATTAAAATGCTAGTAAAGGGGTTTAACCGGCCAATGGTGATGTTAATTTGGAGTTTCCAATAATATCGAAAGCTCATTTTATCCGACGTGGTTTCCGAGTAATTGGTCGATAAAATAGGACCTAATATCCTGGAATAGGAGGCAATCAATTTCGATTATAATCGTACAATTCCTGATGTTTCTAACCACAGAAGTTTTTTATTGACCAAAAAAAGGCAGAGGGTTTGCAAAAAGGTATTTTGTTCGTTTGATTAGTTGTGTTTTATGAAGGTGGAATGAAATACTAAATCGATTTGTATTAATCGACAGTCCCCACGTAAATCATCGAAACTGCTAAACCTCCACAGGAGAGCAATTCGTAAAAAAAAGTAAAGTAAAGTAATGTTTTAATGTAGGCACTATTTCTATGCATTTTCGATTTTATTCGATTGAAAGAAAACAGTTTAGGTTCTAAAAATACGAATAATTTATACATATATTTGATCTCTGCTTGCTATTAGCGCAATAAAAAGAAAACGTTTTTATGCAATTTCGATAGTATACGTGGGGACCGTCGTACCATTTTTTTTTTGTAAAAAAGTCTTATGGTAGCCAGTTAGTATGTACTAAACATATCAATCATATAAACATATTTTCCTCTTAGCTTCTTAAAATTGTGCGTAAGACTAAGAAAAGAAAATATTAATAATGATTTATTTAACTAAGTAAGTAGTACATACTGCTACCTACACGATAGGTTGAATAACTGACTAACGACTATACTAATTAAAAAGTCTTCAATCATGGAAGTTGTCATCCCTGCTCGACTGTAACTGGTTAATTAATAAATGACGCTAAGCTGACCACTAGATTATGGCCATGTTTATGGACAAGTTCAACCAGACGTGGTTGGCGTTAATTAAATATTTATATGTTTAGATTAGCCGTTTTCAGTTTATTTTCTAGTGACTTTGAAATGATATAGGGAATAAACCTTTTTGTTGTATTTCAGCGAATCGTATACATGTTGGTTATTGAGATAAAAATGTGGATATTATCTGTCTGGGTCAAATTGATTGTTATATATATAGATATGAAAGTAATTGAATTATGATAATACTATAATTTAAGGAGACAAAAGTTTATCTTAAAAGAAATAAGATCGATTTAGTTCGTTTGCTCGTGTTACAAGCACATGAAACAGCAGAAAATTATTAAATTATTAATAATTATTAAATTGGGTTCAGTAGTTCCCGAGATTACCTTTTACATACAAACTCACAAATATGACTTCTTTATAGTATAGAAAAGTAAGACGTATAAAATGTGTTTTGCGCACGATTTTGATCTCTAAATCCCTTCTAAGGTGTTATCGTAAAATCGTTCGTATACTATTGTTAAATGCATGACGTATATATACGTCTGACGTGATTTCACGTATGTACACACACACACATACACACACAATTCCGTATTAATTAAACTTCATTGAACAAACAACCAAAAGTACCGGCACATGGTGTCGAACGATCGCATTTGGTTTTAATAAGCTGCTGAACGATGAATATGTTTATAAAAAAATACCTAGTCTTATAACATTAGAGTGACTAATACGAAATACCGATGTGATAAATGCAAATATTTATTTAGGTATGTGCATTTCGATTAATATCTGTCAAAATATCAATCGGAAGTAGATAATTGAAAAAATATAAAAGATTAAAATCTAATTATACGATAAGCGAAAAAATACTATTATATTTCAGACTAGCTTCTGCCAGCGACTTCGTCCGCGTGGAATAGTGGTGCTCCGCTCCTATTGGTCTTAGCGTGATGATATGTAGCCTATAGCCTTCCTCGATAAATGGACTATCTAACACTGAAAGAATTATTTAAATCGGACCAGCAGTTCCTGAGATTAGCGCGTTTAAACAAAATGACAACATTTCCCTTCACTGCTCTGCTCCTATTGATTGTAGCGTGATGAAAAGTATACTATAACCAGCTCAGGAGTATGACAAATAATTGTACCAAGTTTCGTTAAAATCCGTCGAGTAGTTTTTGTTTCTATAGAGTTTATACAGACAGACAGACAGACAGACAGACAGACGGACAGACAGACAGACAGACAAAAATTTTACTGATTGCATTTTTGGCATCAGTATCGATCCCTAATCACCCCCTGATAGTTATTTTGGAAATATATTTCATGTACAGAATTGACCTCTCTACAGATTTATTATAAGTATAGATATAGATATAGATATTGTGCCATCTTGATACCAAAATTGGATATCGTATATAATTTTCTACGCGACCAAAATAATATGTATTGTAGACTAAAAATATTGCAACAGCAAAAGCAATACGTCATTTCAACTATTATGCCATCATTAACCATATTATGTATGTATGTTTGTCCTAAAACCACGAAGAAGCTATAAAAAGGTAATCAACTGTCACCGTACCGGGTCAAGTAACGCGAGGATTACGTGACCTTGTTACAGCGCTACGCTGCGCCGCGTGACGTAGACGCTACGTCATCCACCGCTGTCTGACGTCTCGCTAGTGAGCGACATACAAAGGTCACTTCGTCGAGCAACTTTTGCAGTTGTATCCGTGAAGTATTTTTAAATTGTTTTAGAGAAAAAAAAACGTCAAAAAAATTGGCGTTTTAGAAACAAATTCTACGTAAACAGTGCTTTAATTGGTATAGTTCACAAAATGAATGTATGAATAAATAATTGTAACAAGGTGATTTTAACGAAAATTAGCATTAATCAAAAATAACTAGACGATCCCCTGACACTCCTTTAAATACTACTGTAAATATATTTACTTTTCATACGTTTATTTGCTTTTATGGTCATTCTACTTCTTAATGTAAAGTTGAAGAGTAAACTGACGAAGTCTGACGTCACTTGTCACTACGCAGCTTTTGTTGTCAAGAGGTTACAGGTCGTGATCACTTTGATTAAAGGCCTTAAGACCTGCCCTGACAAAGGTTAATTAAATATCTTTTTTAAGAAACTTTTTATACCTATTTATCTACATCTATCTACAAAAGTATTTAAAATTTTCATTTGTTTATTTCACAGACTATAAAATTGATTTCTAATCGTTTTTTTTATAAGACAAAATATTTCGCAATCAGATTCGCAGTCTGAACAACTGCCTGTCTGTTTGACAATATAGCTGTTACTCAATCACATTCTTGTATAAATTAATTTTACCTTGCAAAATAATTATATTGAAGGTGACTAAATAGCCTGTCATTTCAATTGTGACTTGTAAAACATGGTTTAAAGAATAAGTCAAGCGAATCTTTCAAAGAACACACCCATATCGGGAAACTTGGATACTTTATTTGCAAGGCGCCTTTGACAACTTTTAATTACACATTGCGTAAATTATTCACACAATTATAGTCTGTATTAACGACAGCGTAATGCCTATTATCGGAAAAACGTTTCCCGCCTTAACGGGTGGCCATTTTACCAATATGGCATGAAGAATCGACATTTCATATTTCGAATGCCATTTAAAACCTTGTGTTCGGATTCACATCTTTAATATAAAAAGATCTAGGCCGTTCGATCGCGTGTGTTACTCGCTTATAGTAACTGAATCATTAAAATCTGTAACATTATGGTTTTATTTTTTACTAAACTCAGCCAGTTATCGGAACCTACTTGCATTCCGAACAGTAGCGTTTCAGTCAATTGAGTGCACATTAGCGCTTACAATTAGTAATTACTGCTAATAACTCATTTACTACGACACCAGAGCGATGTTTTTAATTGAGCACATTACAAAACGCCACGTAAAAAAATAACCTGACGCGTTTCCGATCGCGTTAAAAAACCATAAATTAGTACTGAGCAACCAGTGTTTTATTTATGTGTGGAATGTCAGAACTCATTTCTTTCAACATTACCATGACTAAACGATATGGATTTATTGCTTATGTAACATTTTTTTTACGTAACAAGAATTATCAAGTAGTTGCCGTCTATTTAACTTGAATTAAAAAGTACATGAATAGTTTCTTTCTCAGAAATAAATGTAAAGCATGTTACATCGTCTGAAGACGTTCTAAAAGCAGTCATGGCGCCGCCGCTATACACCTGCAGTCGCTGCAGCGCTTAAAATATCGGAAAAGAACTCGTCTTATAAGGCGAACAGAGAAAATGCGTTCTTGATAAAAATAACTGCTCGTATTGAATCTGTACGGACCGGTCAGTAATCACAAGTTGCGCAAGCAGCAAATTATTACTTTTTTCAAGATAATGTATGTGAATACGAGTTTCTTATTGCGTTCAGTAACAAATTCTTAATGATTTCGTATGAATGGAAATGGAACTTTTGAAATACGACTTTTATATTTTTTTTAGAAACGATTGGTTTAACAAAACATAAATAAAATGTGAACCATAGATTGACAACCATTGATTTGACAAGCCATAAATGTTAATGGCCCGTAGATAAAACAAACTATTTTCACGATCAGTTTCGCGCCAAATTGGATTCTTTTTTTGAATTGAAATTTGGCGGGAAGTCGAGAGACACTCAAATGTGTCACACGTTTTTCTAGACGAACTTTTTAAAATGGTTTGTGCCAATGTTATGATTTTAGAATTGCTCAAAATTAAATTATCATGTTGGTAATTTAAAAATACTCAAAGTATTTCAGTACTCTTGTCTTTTAAATTTGTTTCTTAAAATATGTGTGTCTGTTGCTAAGAATTCTCGTATCTTCTACAATTCATCGAAGCTACATGCGACCTCGTTTTGAATTTTAATGCTAACAAGCTGCCAGGGACGGCTGCTGCAGTTAGATGAAAGTATTTACAATTTATCTAACGATGATGCAAGAAAAATAAAAACGAATCCAGTTAATTCGTTTTAATGTTTTCATCAGATTGTATATATGAAACTTATATAAATAATTAAACTAAAAAATAAAAAGGGCACCTGATTAAGGGACTGCATTCCAAGTATATTAATAAATACAAGGTCAGAGTTGGAAAATCCTACTCCGATTGTTTATGGATTGACCAAAAATAGAACTAGTAAAAAAAAAAGTGGAAAATTTAAGTCAAATTACAGAATGAAAAAAGAATTCTCTATTCATAAAATAAGAAGGTTAATTACCATAGCATATTATTCAATTTTAAAACAAAAGACTATCTGAAACTCAGTAATGAAACTATCTTTTTCTACTAGGAAGCGAAGTGGTAGTGAGAGAGTGACCAATTCCAGTGTTCATTTCTATGGACAGGACAGATGTTGATACAAAACATTCTATGGTCACAGAGTCTAAAGCACGTCCGTTCAACTAATCGGGATGCATATAACTCCACAATCTTATCGGGTTTATCGTTTTTTAGCTAAATATAAGCAAATTCGCACGCTTGCTTCAACGTGACTTGACTGAAGTTCACGTGATTCTTTTGTGAGAAAGATTTACATGCGTCACCAGAACAACGTGGAAAGTGGATCTATAGACGTTGTTGCCTAAACTTTCATTCATTCATCATCATTTGTATGTTGATGCAGTGGGATCATTTTTGTTCCCTATATACTTTTATTTAAGAGAACACAAGACAAAATAAGCTGATAATTTAGATTGAGGGTGTTGTAGAAATGGAAGTGAAATGAATGTCTCATCTGATGCTTAAGAGAGCTGCGGTAGAGGACACTTATGCAGATTATAGCTACAGGCACATATATAGGAAACAGATTTTAGCCCCTACTTACTCATTTTTTATGCGCATTGAATAAGTTCCCTTGAAGTTTCGCAGACTTACATCAATCGATTTGTTCGATTAATCTACTATCAATCGTTATGTGTATACGTGGGCGACGTCAGTTTGATTAACGAATCGTTAAGTCGACGAACCGATCAAAGATTCCCAAATCTTGTTGTTCTTACATGCGGTATGTATTATCTCGTAGTAAATTCTTTTTTTTATTATCTGTGACGGAATTAATGTATCAGTTACTATGTTATTTTTTACAGCAGTCTTTATGACAGCGGTTTCAAATTGTGACAGGATACGTAAAAAATAGACTTGTTGATTTGCGTGACTAGGATTTTAATTAATATTTTATGAAACTATGTCAAAAGTCTGTCTACTCCACTTCTACTAGGTGAGGATCTAATAATAAACATAAAGATTTTGATAAAGATAGTAGTATAGCAACGAAAATATAATTATAACATAAAAAAATAATATCTAGTGCTGTATTTTATAACAAAAAAATTTGGAGGCACTAAAAACGCCTGATTTAATAGATTATTTTTTTCCTGGTTTCTGTGGCACAACCCTACCATGCAATTGAATACAATCAGAACACGAAACATACTGCACAGTCACTACGCGTAGGTATATTGTGTTCCCGTGCCAACTATGAAGAGTGGGCCGGAATCGATTCCAACACAAACTTTGTACGGACGTATTAACATTTAAAACAATTAGCAGTTACATGAATATCGATTTCTTGAGTATCGATAAATATTTATGAGACTTTAAATCGATTTCTTGTATTGAGGCTATCGGGAAACAATCGATATTGCAACAGATTTAATACGTAGAGAAAATGTTAACTTGCTTAAAGCATGTTACCATGTTGTTATTTAGGCTAGTCTTTCCCAAAATTATAAATAATTAATCAAACTTCAAACAATAGATGATAATTGATGTGTGATGCACTCATTTCGCTTATCGTTTAAAGGTTTAATGTTAGTCTAAAGTAATTACATTATTAATCCTAGCCTTGTTTTTTCCCACAGATATGATATATTAGTCATAGATAATTAAGTATTATCTTCTATGTACTAAAATAAGCAAATCTATGGGGGACATTAATTATTCGTAATTTCGAAAATTATAGGTTATTTTTTTACAAGAGCATGAAATATTACAAATGTGAAAGGTTGTGAGAATGGGTTTATGGATGTTTGTTACTCTTTCACGCAAAAACCTTTTTGGTATACACATAGAGAATACTTTTTATTCGAGTTCGTGCAGTAGTTCTCTCCGGACGCAGGTGAAATTGCGGGAAACAGCTAGTATTCTATAAAGCCGCAAGTTATACGAAAATTCTAATACTTACGTAGGTACCTATAGTCTAAGTACAACTTATTTATTGGAAAACTAAGAAGGTTGTTCGTGAGAGAAGGGGTCGAGTTTTTTGCTGTTTGAACAAGCGTAAATGATTAATGATTGCAATGATTTGGTCTGATTAGTTTATAATTATCCACCTGAAGGCGAACTTTAATAGGAATTAAGAATTTGTATACCGACTCAAGGTCTTCTGTAAAGATTTTAATTGGAATTTGTGGGACAAATCCGCATTCACATTTAGAAAGTAATAATATTTCTTTTTAATAGAAGTTTTTTATTTATTATATTTTTTTAATTACAAAAATCCAGTTTCAATAAAATAAAATAAAAATCTATAGCAGTTACCTTATTTTGATCGTCAGTAATATAGTATACCTACCAAGTAACAATTGGATAGTTACAAAATTTAATTTATGTAGTTTTTTTTTATTAAAGCATACAATTTTAGATAGGTACAAAATATATTTTTATTTTCGAAACAGCTGTGCTTTTTAGTGTGACTGAACTTCTCGTTGTGTTTGCCAAAATGCATTGCAAGGATTTATTGAAACGTTTATAAAATTTATTACACAGTGCTGACGAAAGCTTTACTAGACTTTCATCGAACTTTTTAGTACATTCATTTGAAAAAAAAACAGCACATGTTACAAAATTAAACAAAAAAATCATAAAGAACGTTGGATAATTTAATTACTGTCTTTAAGTGACGTTTTAATAAATGTAAAGTGTTTACAAAGAAAATAGTTGATTACAATCATACCTAATGAATGAGTTATTAGCCCTCGATGTTGCGCGGCAAAACTAGATAAGCAAAGCAAGGGAACATCCCGCATTCAGCCTGAACTGTCAAACGGCGATCAAAAACCATAGACAGAGAATGGACAGAGCAATACCTTCATGAAATTGGCCTCTCGCTTTGTGACGGGGACCAATCAAAATTCTAGAAAATCTATAGATATAAAATGCTTTGTCCTGAATGACTGATGGATCAACGCACAGCCTAAACCGCTGATCGTAGAGACCTGAAACTAGGTGGGTGTGTTCTTTGTATGACGTAGGTATCCGATAAGAACGGATTTTCATAAATTCTACCCCTAAGGGGGTGAAAAAGGGAGGCAAAGCTTGTATGAAAGTCATTTTTAATTTGAATTCGTATAATCCACGCGGGCGAAGCCGCTGGCGGAAAGCTAGTGACTTAATAAAATTACTATTCATACGTATTTGCTTTATAGCTGTACGCTTAGACATTCAATTTTTTTTATTATTAAATATCACTTTGACCGAGTGTCAGCAATCGCGGCCTGTACGATGAACTTCAAAAATGATAAGAGCAGTGACGCTGAGCGATCGTAGTCCTTATCAGTCTGACTAAGAATGACCGAGATTAGTTTTATAGTCCGAATGCACTTTGATTCAGTTTGCATTATCAAGGAATTACTTTCTTTAATAATATTGCTGATATTATCAATTAGTAGCTTACTATTATAGTCGGAAGCGTACCTATGTATATCTTTATGTTGTGTTTTTTATCTGAGAGAAAGGGATAAAAGAAGGGGGGGGGGGGGTAATCAGCAATCAAAATTGGTGCTTCCAAAAAAAAAAAAACTGGGCGAGGAGTTGACAATTTTTTGGATGTTTGTCGATTAAACGTGTACGATTTAGAGGGTCATGTCCCTTATGCTCCCCCCCTCGGACCGCCACTAAACAATCGTAAAAAGGACAGAAAAAGATAGACTAACGATGAATGGGCCAAAAAGGCAACTTGACAGTAGTCAAAGAGATTGTTTTTCTCTTAGATGATATGTTTATTTGTCAAAAAGAATATATGTCGATAAGATATTACTGTCATTGCAGATTCTTGTCCTCGATTTGAGATCTTATCTGTCACTTTCAAAAGAAAGGTTTACAACCTATGGATTGATGAGCTGACGATTAAAAGTAGGTAGGTAACTTACTTTTTTTAGAACTATTTGTTTCCCGCGGTTTCACCCTCGTACCGAGGGAACTACTTAACGCATCCAGATAAAGTAGCTTACAACCGTCTCGAGAGCCCCGACTAACTCCGTACTAATTTTCATCCAAATCGCTTTAGCCGTTTTACCATAAAAGCATATCAAAGAAACTCACTTTTGCGTTTTTAATTTAGTTTGAATTTTATTTTGTCATAACATTATCGATAATCTACATCCTAAAACCTGTTTAGGAATTCTTAATATCCTATATAATAAGATTATCGTAAATCGGGTTATTAAATCATTTCTTTCTTTTCAATTACAAAAATAATATCTACTTAACCGCTAGCTTTATTTGACATTTGTCTATTAACCATTGAATTTATTTACGGAGTGAAAGTGACTATAACACAAATTTTAATGTCAATCAAGTACAATAGTAAATAACTACTACGAAACTGGTATTGCTCATTATAGTTACTTTGTTCTAATTTAAACTTCGAATATCATCATCAGTTCTTTTACATCATCATCATCAGCCTACATATCGTCCCACTGTTGGGCACAGGCCTCTTCTCATGCAGAGAAGGCATGAGTATTAATCACCACGCTTGCTCAAGGCGGATTGGCGATTTCAGACTTTTTAAGTCCAGGTTTCCTCACGATGTTTTCCTTCACCGTTAGTCTGTGATGTCTAAGTATACTTAGAAAGTACATATGACTTAGAAAAGTCACATTGGTACTTGCCAGGTTTCGAACCTGCACACTCGTCTACGAGAGTCAGGTCCCTTAACCAATAGGCCACCACGACTTTTTTTAGTTCTTTTACATTCATCTTAAATTCAATGATCACCTTATGATTACTTACTATAAAGTATTTCTTACTAAATGGAATCCTCTTTTATAAAAGTGTCGTCATTCGAAGTGCCCACAACGACCACGCTATACACGCCTTGCACACACACAGTCATTTGAACTTGCTAATATTTTGCTCGATTATTTTTCCAATGAAATGGCGATGATATAATAAAACGTATGCTGTGAATACGTAAAATCTTCCATTGTTTTAGCCATTACGTCATATAGTGCTGATAGGATAAGATCAGATCCGTCAAAGATAGTCTCTTTTGCTGAAAGATAGAACAAAGGACACCTAGATGATATTTTTAAGCTGATTCTGATATGAACTCGAATGTTTCTTTGTGTTATTAGATGACAACAAGCCGATGGTCACCTTGGTAGTAGACAGCAGCCTTTGAAATATCTGAAGTTTGCGTAATTACAGAAATTAACAGATGTCATCTTCATGTTAAAACTAGGTAACGCTTCTTATATTAGAAGCCAGGAAAATTATGTAGACTTCCTTCCTAACATTATAAATGAAATCACCAATCCGCTTTGAGCAAGCGTGGTGATCAATGCTCATGCCTTCTCTGTGTGAGAAGAGGTCTGTGCCCAGCAGTGGGACAATATATACGCTGATGATGATAATTCAAATAAACATCACCTTCAATTTCAATATAATTTCATTTGCGAATGATCAAGAAGTGTTATTTACTTCAACCTTCACCGATTTTAAGGTCATTCTTCACAATAGCCGATGGCCATTTACCGATAATCCGTTAGCCAAATTATTTGTTACAAAGAGTTTTGCGGGTCAGTGCAAAAAGCGCGAATTTAATGATGATGAGGAAATAATGTTTAATGATGATATGATTTAAAACTAATAATGTCTTTAAAATGTTATTTTGGTAAATAGACAATTATTGGAGATGGAGGCTTTTATATAATTTATTCTATTTTGATATAATCTTACGTAAGAGTAAATATTCGATTCGGAAATAGGGTTTGTGCTAATCAGCACGTGTATAAAATATTTACTATCTAAATAATGTTATTTTATATTGATATAAAATGTAAAATGTATAATATAAAATGTATAAAGATGGTTCTTCTAACCTTACAGACAGACATGTGTTGCTGGGGAGTCTGTTGCGTCATTTCCCAGCAAAAACACATAGGAACTGGTGAAGGGCGGGCGTTTTGGGGGCTGTCATTTGTAAATTTGACGTTCAAAAAGTTCAGATTTTTCGCCTTTACCTTCTTTATATTACAACAAATTAAATATACGCCAAAAAGAATAATTGAATTTTCTGTCTTCAGTCGCATTTACTTGATGGTGTTTATACAAGCATTTTATCATCCCTAGAAAGGTAGAACAAATCTGTCTTTTTACTGTCAACATTATCACATAGATATAATCCTTCAATTCATTCAGTTGGGTTTTTTCGATTCATCTTGGAGCTGAGAGTAACTTCTAGAATTGAAAGATAATCTTTGATATCTCAGTTGGCACCTAAAATCTCATATGGGTATCTACCTAATCTAATCTATCGATGATGCTGACATGCAATCTGATACGATCCCTCTCTATCTAAATTGACTGGAAAAGCCGAATTATTGTCCTTTATAAATTGACCTTAAAAATACTAATTTATAATGTCACAGTTACCATAGTTAGTGGTGAATTTCATGATGATAAGGCCTAGCCCATTTTCATTGTCTATGGTTTTTGTGTGACTGAAAATGTGTCCTATATTCATATTATTTTTTATATAGTTTATGATAACAACTAGCTTATTTCTCTCAGTTTCACCTGCGTCCCTATGCAACTATAACTGTCATCAGACTCCCATATATCATCATCATCATTAGCCTATATATATATTGTCCCACTGCTGGGCATGAGCATTGATCACCACATATATCACATATATCTGTACCAAATTTCAACCAAATTGTTTGGGCAGTTTTAAAGCGTAAAAAAATCGCATTGATAATATTAGTTAGTTAAACCACGTTTTGCAATAACGTAAGGTTCTACCAACGCTGTAAATAAGTATTTCGCAACACGGCATAATGCTCAGAAATAATCAATCAAAATTATCTTGTGACTATTGTTGTTTTTATGAAAATCAAGATAAAGACTACATCTACATATATTTAAGATCAGGTCATTGGTTCTAATAAAAATGTTTAAGGACTAAAGTATTTGAATTACGTTGGTTCATTCAACTTTGAATTTTAAAGCACCTAAGTAAATCTCTCAGCGAAATTATTAATGATGCAGTTTCCTTACGATGCGGGTGAAACCTTGGGTAGCTAAAGTAATCATATGAAAATAATAGATAATAATCCATCATCAACAATCTATACATATAAAATGCTTTGTCCTGAATGACTGACGGATCAACGCCCAGCTTACACCGCTGATCGTAGAGACATGAAACTTGGAGGGTGTGTTCTTTGTTTGACGTAGGCGTCCGATACGAAAGGATTTTCCGAAATTTTACCCTTAAGAGGATGAAAAGGGGGGCAAGTTGTATGAAACTGTAATTTTTATAGCCCACGCGGCCGAAGCCGCTGGAGGAAAACTAGTTTACAATATACGTCATCTTATCAGATGAAATAAGCGTGTCCAATAAAAACAAGTAAACAATAAGTATTTGTTCGCGGGAAAGTCTCCCTACATTATATTTTGCTGTCAACAATAATCTAGAAATCATAGATAAAAGTATCACGAATGCGGAAAGTGATGTATTCGTATTTATCATTGGGAACACAAAGTACAGTACTATTTGGTATTATAGAACCACTTAATATTGAGTACTCTAGTATTAATCATTTAGGTATTCTATTCACGCACGGGTAATTAAACAATTAGAATGAAATCGAACTGGAAGAAATGAAAACTAATGATCATTATATTAAAATTGCAAGTAGGTTATAATATTTTGTAAAAATATAATAAGCGCGTTTATTATATAATATGTATTTGGATCCTGTATGTAGAGGATAATCTAAAGAATTAGTAAACTGATTTTAAAAATATTACTATTTAAGAATGTTGTGTATGCAACTCAAGCTAGGTAGTGGCCATTTTTGGAGTTCAAATCTATATGAAAACGGGTGATCTAATGAAAATTAGAAGCACGTTTAAAAGTAAATCAAAACTTTATGTCACACCAGACAATTATAAAAAATAAAGGTTAATAAACTCGAAAAATGAGCGAGAAATACGACCTTTCATGAATCACAATATAAAATATATGTAACGATAAAATTACTAACATTACATAATTGATAACGACACTTGTTTTAATTACATATTAGTCACTCAAATTACTGGTATGTATAATATTCCAATCTTGAATTTAGTTCGTAGTGCATTTTACCTTCTACCAATTATGTCCCCTGTCTCCATAGCTTATAAGAAATTTTCTATGTAAGTTTCTATGTGTATTTTTTGAGCCTAAACGTGTTTGAGTTTATTATAGTTTGACCATTGTTGATATAAATTGTTACTATACTAGTCTCATCATTCGGTGCTTCATAGACCAGATAAGTAAAGATAATTCAGTAATTATTTTTTTAACTCTAACTTGTAAAGATAAGCTATCAAAAGTATGTACTATTCATATTACCTAATAGTATAAGTTTGACTCATTAAAGGTTATTCTATTTTTATCCTTATCTTTTGGCATTCTGATTCGATGTTATATTTAGTATCATTACTAATAGTGGAGTGCCTGGAGCATTCAAAACCGTAAAACCTCGGATTAGAGTTATAGTGAATGAATTAATATGATCGATGTGGGATATTGTTTTTTAAACTATAAATTGCAATGTTTACCCATTTTTTTTTTGTGCTTATCATTGTTTCATTGTTTAAACAAATTATTATGAAAAAATAATGTTTAACCATATATTTTCACTTTAAACAGTATTTTTTTTTATTTATATGTTAAATCTTACCTGAGTAGACATATAGGAATATTTTTCAAAGATACCTGTGTATAAAAATAGCAGTAAAGATCTCGAACAGTGGAGGGGAGAGCGGAGCGACAGCTACTATGTACAATGGAATTTCTCGGCTAGTTTAGTTGCAAGTAACACGTATTCTGTGAATATTGTGTTTCTATAACAGTAAAAATTTGATTTTTTACCCGACTGCGACAGAAGGAGGGTTATGTTTTTCGAGTGTATGTATGTCCATTTCTTTGGCACGCCCTATAGCCCAAACGTCTGGACGGTTTTTGACATATGAGGTGTCGTTCGATTTGTCTAAATTATAGTAGTGACATAGGCTATATAGATTTTCAAACTGGCGCCCGTAAATGGCGGAATGGGAGGGGGAGTTGATTTTTTTTTCCGTAGCAATATGGGTATCAAATGAAAGCTAGTAAAAAGAATAAAAATAACAATAAGAACAAAAATATATACATTTTATTACAACTTGAGACATGTTTTCATACATTCTTTAACGCTTAATACGATTCGTCATCCCGTTTAATACGCCTAACGCCAACACATATTACCTCTGCGGCAGCGGCCAGCGGCGGAAATAGAAGACCCTGATAGCAAGCGACCCTTGACTGTGCATGATGCAATTCTAAACATTGCAGCTGCTTGGGAAGCAATTAAGCCTGAAACCATTCAAAATTGTTTCAAGAAAGCAGGTTTCAGAAATAACCAGGTTGACGTCGTGTTGGAAGAAGAAGAACCCGTAATACTGCAGGGTTTTCCTGGATATTCTTCCATTGTACGAAATTCAATCAATTGAAGATCTTATTGAGAATGTGAATAACACACAAGAAGAGGCTGAAAGTGATAATGATCAAGAAGATGAGTCAACTCCGATTTTGTCACACGCCCAGGCATTATCAGCAGTTAATGATTTAAGACGCTATGTAACTTCTTTGAATCAAAGTGAAGACGCACTACAAAAGTTAAATTACGTTAAAAAACTTGTAATTTCTAATGCCTCAAAATCTTTTTGTCAAACTAAAATAAGTGATTATTTTAAATAACGTGATAGATACCCGGCACTTTATATAACGTACATAATTTTGAAATGTACAATTCAATACCTAATATTAATACAAACGTATGTAGTAGGTCCGTTTTTTATTTCCCTATATCCCGCATAATACGCTTTCCCGCTTTAAGACGCGTTTTTGGTTGAGTCCCTGTGAAATCGTCTTAAACGGGTTTCACTGTATTTAAATAAACAGATTTTGTACTAATATTTTTTTTTTCTTTTCATTAGTCGTAATTAATTACCTTATTTTTTTAAATGTACACAATAGAGTACGTTTCATTTATAATTAAACTGGCCGAGAAATTTCATTGTACATAGCAGCTGTCGCTCCGCTCTCCCCTCCACTGTTCGAGATCTTTACTGCTATTTTTATACACAGGTATCTTTGAAAAATGTTCCTATATGTCTACTCAGGTAAGATTTAACATATAAATAAATAAAATGGTTAAACATTATTTTTTCATAATAATTTGTTTAAACAATGAAACAATGATAAGCACACAAAAAAAATGGGTAAACATTGCAATTTATAGTTTAAAAAACAATATCCCACATCGATCATATTAATTCATTCACTATAACTCTAATCCGAGGTGAAAACCCCCAGGCGCTCCACTATAAGTGAAGTGAAAATGCAGAGCTGCAACTGTTTTGCAGAGATTATTGATAAACAAAAACCTAGTTTATTACGAAAACAGTTGTTATTTTATTTTCCACAGAAAATTGGAACACATTAACTTTAGTGGATGATTATTTTAATCTTGTAGATTTTTTTACAAGTCGGTTTTAAAGCACGCTTTATAGGTCGCAGTTTCCTGTAGTTCAACCGCCACTCTCCCATGTTTAAAACACGAAACACAGCTCGTTTTGATGCCTGAAATACTTCCTATTGTCGAGGCAACCGTGTGAACTGAAGGCACGAGCCCCTATTGAATAGGCATCACCAATAGAACAATGCGTTTTATACCGTGCTTATTAAATCGGTGCAGGGACTATTTTTCTCTGCAGTTTGGCGGCCATAACTCTGCAGAATACAATAACATGATCACGAGGGGTATAAACAGTGCATTGGACAGTGTTACGTGCCTGCCGACACGTTTTCAGACCACGTACATGATGTTATGAGTACTTATGAGATCAGTTTCAGCTGCCATTATAACGGATAGGTGATGGAAATTAAGTCGGCGCGCGTAAAACTCTGCATTCTGACTTATGACTGTTTGAATGTACAACGACTGTCTTCTAGTTTTTTATGAGCGTTTAAACATTAAACGTGTTTTAAAATTTATCGATGTGTGGTATTTTTTTACGAATGGAAAGTTAGAGAAAATGACCTATTTGCTTTTAATGTCGGATACGCAACATAGAATCTTTGAAATCTAACACGAAACTATTCTTGTTTTGGCGTGACTTCCAACACACATTGTTTAAAGTATACATTTTCATGAAATCTGACTAAACCATGTTAATATTATAATGAGGTACGTACTTAGAAATAACATCTAGGATCACTGAACTGTGAACAAAATACTCGTATGTTAGATGGTTTATGTTTTATATGGATGCGATCAAAAATGTATGAGTAACGTGTGTTTTGCGAGTAGACATTGTAGTCTAAGGTCTTATGACCTTATGGTCACATTATTGTGACACGTCAACGTTATCTACATAGATCCCAGTGCGAAAAAGAGACAGCGTTATTCGTTCTGAATAACTGTTTGATTTGAACCTAAAAGTGAACAATGGCAGCAGAAAGCAGCTAGCAGAAAAGAATGGGCAAAAAATACTATTGAAATCGAATAAATCGGGAGCAAGAAGAAAACTTTAGCTTTTATATCAGTAAATATAAATATATATTTTCCTCACTACATAAATCATTTCGTGGCATAATGGCGACCTCATTTATCCTAACTAGTCTCGGCACTGTCTAAATGTCTGTCTGTCTGTCTCTTCCGTGTGACCATTTATCCGGAACGCTACGTTTTGTTTTCCTGTTTATGCTAATAAAATAATAATTTTTGTTTGTACAACTACTTATAAAGTATTTACGTTTATTTAACTAGTTGACGTCGTCTAGCCGCATTATAAATAGATCGAAAATATTATTATTATTGCATTGCATTTGTTATTTATTTATTTTAAAGATTAAAGTGTTAATGTGTGACAACGTGAAAATAAACCGATAAGGTTTTTTCTATTAATGCAAATATTTTTTAAAGAATTATAATATCAATACTACAATTATAATACTTTTATTTTTGTACATTTAGAATTTCCAGACAAAAAACACGCATTAAATAATCTTTATGGTCCCATATTACACACGAGGCTTAATAAAAATAAATTGAAACCGATACATATGGCCTATTTACTTACATAGCTATCAATTAATATTATTTAACGTCCACACGATCGTCACTATGTGGGCTATCATCAGAGGCCGAACAGTTGCATCATGCATTCTTGGATTCTTTAGTAATTGACTGTGTGTTAGATCCAATTAAGCTTTCAAAATAAACATCGTTTACCTACTAATAATATTAAATACTCGTATGTTTGTATGGATAATATATATCTATGGGAAAGTTTGTTTCTTATTGACGGAAAAACTACTGGACTGACTTGGATGAAATTTGATAATTTATAATATAAGCGTAAGATACTGTTTATCCATATATCTGGACCCAATTGTAAGGTTGATATTAGACCGGGTTTGTACATACTTATGTATAGAAACACCAACATATATAGGTGTAAAATTACGATTCCTATAGTATAAAATATGTGTCTTATTTTCTTCTTAATAGGTAAATTGGAATCGTGCTCCAAATTGTGATTTGATCTTTTATGGTCGCATATCAGAATAAATGATTGATTCGATGTCAATTTAATAACATTCAATTGAATTGTTCAAGTGTCTTTATTCTGGTATGAATTGCCATCAATCAGAATCAGGCTGCCAAACAACAAGAAAAAGAACCGTTAAAAATTGCCATCACGAATTAATACAATGTTACAATTAGTCGTTACCCTTATCATTCGTTATTTATGTAAAGAATGGTCAATTTGTCGCCGTTTTTAAACCAAACTGTGACCGATGATAAATTCAAGGTTGTTTTAAAAAGTGATCAATATAAAACCTTGTATTTAAAGCGACATTAGGGCTTACCACGTTTAAAACGAGTACGTAGTTTTAAGCTCTTAATAAATTATGGTTTTAAAAAACGAAAATTTATTAATAAAATATGCTAATAGGTAATAAGTATTATTGTAAGAAACGATACTTAATTAAAATTACCATAATCTTATGTGATTCCTTTTTAATCCGTAAAAGATTGATACCAATAAAAATGTCAGGCTTTGAGAGTAGTTAGAACTCAAGTTCATAGGTAAGTCCTTACTTTTAACCGACTTCAAGAAAAAGAAGCGTTTCAATTCGAAGATTTTTTTTACTTTTTATCAATTTTATTCCTCAAAAATTTAGATCAATCTGATTTATTCGAACTATTTGTTCTTCATCCCCAAAATTCGGTTTTCATTAAGAAATAATGTATTAAAATGTCTACTAAACAAGTCGTTCCTAAGTCTATATTAATAATACAGCCCTAACAATAATCGTGACACAAAAACAGTAGACAATCTGACCTCGGTTTAGGCTAGACATCTAGATCCGTTCTATTCAATGCCTCGTATCAAAATAATAATTTCTAATTCTTTTCGACCAGGAAGTTTAATAACGGCGCCAGTGATCGAGAAATTGTTTGGGAGTATTATAAAATAGGCGTTACAGGAAAAAATAAATGTAGGGTATATTTTAAGAAAGATGCTGACTATAATATTATTGCTTGTCGACGCTGCTGGAATAAAGGCTTAGCATTGCGATTCAACGTGGCAACGCTGCGTCTTCTCTTGAGTATTGAAACGCTTGAAAGTGAAAAGAAATATTTTTTGACGCCATATTTAATATACTTAACAAATATGGCACTACGAAGTTCGCCGGGGGAGCTTAGTTTTAATTAAAATATAATTCATTGAGTGTTATCACAAAAAGCGTTGGAGCAGCCTGGGCGTTATCTTGAAGGAATATTGTTAAAAAGTTATCTTAAACGGTAGTTTTGGCAAATTCTGCAACGTAGTAAGTAGGGCTTAGAGTAGTTTAAGATAATAGATCTAGGAAGTTTAAATAGATATCTATGAAGGCTGTCAAGATCGACCGCTGTTAGAAGAGTTATCGTTGAAATCAATAGGCATATCTTTGATTGACCGATTACGGAATATGCGCAACTACTTAAATGATAGATGCCTACTTGTTATAATAAAAAATCTTTTTCTAAATTTGCCTAGAAAAAATACTGCATTGAAGTGGTTAAATAATCCTTATGCATGCATTAATTGCACCTTTCTTTTTATTTTCTCCCGGTTTTTGAATTAAGAATAAGCATTAATATTTAAGGTTTCCGTTTTTTGAATTACGAATGTTTTAATGTGGTTTTTCAATTCAGAAACCGGCCGATAATATTATGTAAATTTAAGCAAATAATTCATTGTTAAGTATTTAGTTAGCATTAATTCTCAATTAAAAAACAGACTGTATATTCAGTAAAATCTTTGAGAAAACGCAAATCCACGTTCATAGTCCGAGTCCAAAGTACCTAGGACCTAGAGATAACTTCTTTCACCGATCACGACATTTGAGATTAAGAGGTACATATCAAGCTGAAATCCTTTGTGATAGGCATCACGAGTTCTACTGATAACAATGTTACTGGCGGTGGAGGGTCACCGTTATCAATAGCATGCCGTGAATGAATGACAATTTTCATTAAGAGAAATTTCTAATTAAGATAACGGAGATTGAATGATTGATTCGTTCACCAATGGCTTTTAGTTTTACCTTGACATTTATCAGTTACTAGAAGCAGTAAAAATCGAACTAAAATTTTAATCGATTCAATGTCGGATGTAGCAAAAGAAAATTTTCACACTCGGAAAAATTGCATCGACAGTCGCTATTCAGCGGCTATCGCTCGTCCGTCACGAGTACGACCACCGAAACCTCTACACATACACGTAATCATTTTCCATACGCTGTTCACATAAGGACTCTGCTAAGTTTCATCATTCAACACTTCAATCAGTACTTCAGACACTACAATGAAACATTTTTTTAAAGGCAATGAAAACTATAGCCACAGAATAGCCTTCAAAAGACAATGTTACCAACATAACCTAACAAAAAAGAAAGTTCACTTACACGTATGCTTTCGTCTCCTGCAGACGGACGAGGCCCTGCTTGACCAGGTCGTAGCCTATCTTGGAGTATTTCGTGGAGACAGCCAGGAGGTCAGGCTGGTACTCCACTTCTTGCTGCTTCTCGAAGTTGTTGGGGTCGGTGACAATGTTGTGCTTCTTCTTCATTCGTTCTAAGGTGCGCGACGGTTTGGGCGCCGGCGCCGGCGCTGCCGGGGCCGTAGCAATCACATCACGAGTACACATGTTACACATTTTTTGTCTACAAACACGCTCAACGCTCACTGACGGTTTGGTCGGCGCGCGCGCCGTTCGCGTATATAACTCGATGATTTTTTTATCCCCACCACGGTACCGTGTGACGCAAGGAGGTGTGCGCAGGCGCCTTGATAACGCGGGAAATGTTTAACTGGAAATCATTCGGTTAGAGGTGGTTTCCCAGATTTATTGAACTAGGTATTTATCAATTTTCTAATATTTTCGGATTAAAAAAATTATGAACGTAAAAAATTAGACTGTACGATGCTATTGTGTCTACACACAGAAATACTCTCTCTCTCTCCCACACACTCTTTCTCTCTTACACACACACGATACTTTTTTACGATTCTTTAAGATAAAACGGCATGGAATAGGATTTGAATCAATGTGATTTGAAAAAATGTATGATCTTTTGTATTCACGACATGGTAACATAATATTATGGATATTCACAGAAATATTTACGAAATAATAATAATATAAATATACATAATTAATTAACAATATACTTATGAGTATAGTGTTAGTTCCTCGAATTTATTAAAAATGTACCTACATTATGCTTTCGTGATAAAATTGAATAACACACGATCTTTTTCTCAAAAATCGATGATGTTTGCTTGATAGGTTCCGCTGAAGTACAATCATAATATATTTTCGTAAACAACTGACGAATTCGAGAAGATTATATTTTATTGATTAAAAAAATTCAGTTACCTGTATGAATTGTACCTATAATTATAACTGAACTATCAATAACATGTTGCAACCTTTTCTTTTTTCGGACGGCAAATCATCAAATGACCCCTCCTGCCGTGGGTGGGGCGGGAGATCGTGTCAGACTATTACTGACTAAAACCCATCCATGTTCCTTTCTCAGCCCTTTATATTCCGGGGGCGCGGTAACTCTTTCGAACGTCCCGCAGCCCCGGCAGGCTACGGCCCTGGGGGAGGGCCCCGTCATCTATGCTGACATCTCTCTGAGGCGCGCGTGGAATACGAACGCGCCGACGACGCGGCCCTGTTCCTTGCCGGACCCCGAAACAAGTTGCTACCTGGAATTCCAAGAATGTAACTTATGCATAAATCCCATAGTTCCAAAATTATACTCTTCTACCACAGATATCCTTAGCAGGAGTTATTTTCTGAGGATTACGTGAAATCTTTTTCCTGTTAATAAATAATTCCAAACTTGGGGCTGGTTTTCGACTGCAACGATTTAAGGATTATTTATTCCATCATCATCATTATCGCCCTATTTACTTACCTACTGTTAGGAAAAGACATCTTCTCATACAGAGAAGGCATGGGCATTGATCACGCTTGCTCAAAGCGGAATGGCGGTTTCAGATTTTTCTATCCCTGTTTTCTCACGATGTTTTACATCACTGTTAGTCAGTGGTGTCTAAGATACACTTAGAAAGTACATTATGACTTTAGAAAAGTCACATTGGTATTTGCTAGGTTTCGATCCTATAGATATAGGTACATTGCTTCGTTGGAAGTATCAATGAGATAAGCTCCAAACGTATGCAGCAATGTATATAAACTTCTTTAGGAATCGTGTAGGTATTCGTTTCATACGTAAATAGGAGGCAGGATTTCCTTAAAAAATTATGGGTGCCGGTGAAGTTTGAGCCACATTTTTGTCAACGACTGGTGTGCAATGTGTCTCATGATGAAACACTTAGCGCCTATTATCTGGTTGGCTTTCAGCCAAGCCCGTAAAATACACAATTATGTTTTTTTTTACTATCATTAACTCTGTACGTAGTATCCTGGAATCTACTTTGATGTCAGTTGTTAGATATTGATGCAAAAAGAATATATACTCTAGCTATTTCCCACGGTTCCACCTGCGTCTTGAAGAAACTGCTTCATAAACCCGTACAAAAAAACTGTAATTTCCTCCAGAATCTCATCTATCTCCATACCAAACTTCATATAAATCGGTTCAGTCGTGAAAGCGTAACAAGCAAACACTAACTAATAGGAATATTACTTAAAATGTCTAAATTAAGAAATATTGATTCTAAGAACATATTTAACGATCAGTTATCTCCAGACGAACGGATACACATTGGGCGCCGCTTAGCACAGGTTAAGGTCCAAACACAGATAACATAATTCCTTTTGTTCAAATTATTGGAGATTACAGTAAGGCCCTCGTGGCTAAGTACGGCCTTATCGATTAACGTTAAGCTGTTCTTCCTACGGTTAGTCTAATCATACCGAGACTTCTCTGTGTCTTGAAAAGCACGTTAAGCCGTTTGTCCCGGTTGTAATTTGTAGATCTCTGATAGAGGTTCATCATCAGCTTATATTTTAGTCGCATTGCTGGGCACAGGCCTTTTCTCATACAGAAAAGGCATGAGTATTGATTACCACGCTTGCTCGAGGCGGATTGGCGATTTTAGACTTTTTTAGTTCAGGTTTCCTCATGATGTTTTTCCTTTACCGTTAGTCAGTGACGTCTTTTATACTTAAAAGTATTCACATTGATGCTTGCCAGGTTCTGCACAATCGTACACGAGAGGCAGGTGCCTCAACCACAAGGCCACCACGACAATTGGACTGACAGACATTACGATTAGTCAAAAACTAAAAATCTGACAATCAGTTTTTTCAAAGGGTTGTCTGCCAGAGAGACAGACGCTCCATGTAAAACAATGGTACTCAGCTGCATCGGGTTAGACTGGAAACCAGCCCTAAAAAGTTGGGAAAAGGCTAGGCAGATGATGATGAAAGTTATTCAGATTTCAGTCTCATAGAGAAAGAGAAAGGGATATACAAGACCGATAATACCATTTCTTTTTTGTATTTCCGCCCCATGGACATGTTCAAGATAATCAAAATTCCATTAGAAGAGATGATTCTTATACTACAATTGGGCAGAAGATAAGCTTAAAATTCTATTTCTATGAGTCAGTCGTCCATATTTAAAATTGGGCAAACTTCATCACCCATGTGTTATAAATATGTCCATGGAAATCACGTGCACGGAAATCTAAATAAAAACTATTTATTTACATGTCTACCGTCACATGACACCTGACGTCATTAGTAACCCGTAGGTGTACCACAAACCAGATCATAGTAGCTCATTAAAAAGTGTATCGTCGCAATAATAGCCATGAAAATTCGTCATAATTAGGTATAAAGAAAGACAGAAAGATTTATTGACATAACAGAACATAATCATTGTATGATTGATTGATTGATTGATTGATAAAACAGACAAAATAGATAGATAGAATAAAATAAAACAAAATAAAGAAAAAGTGTTGAGTACCACACTATGTGCCCGTTGTTGCCAAATAGATCCAGGGGCCGTACAACCACGTGTTTTTGCAATCATTATTCAAGTTTGAGAGCGTGACACAGCTACTAACGTCGCATGGCTCCGTCTTTTTTTCATAACGAAATTAATCTTGTTTTGGCACGTCATGGTAAGGCCCCAGTTCATCATTATACTAGACAGCAGTGTCCGACGCTGGTGCTCAACTGTGCCTACGAGGCGTTACTGGTATCAACCAGTTTAAATAAAGTCTCTGTTTTCTTAAGGAGTAAAGGCAGCAGCACAGATTGGAGAAGGAGAGCTGAAATTCGAGCTTAGTGGCGCGAAAGTTAGAGGCCTATGTCCACCAGTGGACTGACTAGAGCTGATGATGATGAGGACATTCTCATTATTAATAATATAGCCTATTTATATACTAGCTGTTTAGTTTCACCTGCGCCCCGAGAGAACTACGGATAAAAAGTATCTTATAACCGTCTCCAGGGCCCATCTATAGAGCTTTCAGCAATAGCGACGGGGCCCTCCCACTGGGCTATAGCCTGCCGGGGCTGCGGGACGTTCGAAAGAGATACCGCGCCCCCGTAATACAAAGGGCTGAGGAAGGAACATGGATGGGTTTTAGTCAGTAAGAGTCTGACACTCCCTTCCGCCCCAACCACGGCGGGAGGGGTCATTTGATGATTTCCCATCCGAAAAAAAGGGTGCCATCTATCTCCATAACAAATTTCATTCAATTCAGTTCAGTCGTACCGTGAAAGCGTAACAAACCTACAAACAAACTCACTTTCGCATTTATAATGGATGTACTTGTACCTGTGCACACCACTTGGCCAGGGATTCACACAATTTCTCAATGTATTTCATAAGACTGGGTTGGTTCATTGCTCGTTAGATTAACGATGACATATTTACAATTTATTGTAATCTTTTGCTGTTGTAAATGATAAAAGTTTGTTTAGATAGTAATACACTTATTTTTTTATGATTTTAAGTGGTACAATAAATATTAATGACAGATTTTTCAAAATATTTCTTTATAAAATTAGCAAAGTGCGAGTCGGACTCTCGCAGGGTTCTGTATCATTATCTATTAAAACGGCAAAAAATCAACTCGGTTTATGAGATATAGCCGGGTGACAGACGGACAGACAGACAGACAGGCAGACAGACGGACACTTAGTAATAGGGTCCCGTTTTACCATTTGGGTATGTAACCCTTAAAAGTACTAACACCCAAATAGATGTGATTGAAAAGATATTTCAGACTTAAGTTGTTACTACCCATAAGTAGAATGCTGCCAACAGGCTGCCAGTCTTCGGGGCACTTTTTCGGATGACAGTGATGAGGATGAGTACTTTGACGCCTAATCTCATTGAGGTTAGTTATTTATTTGTAGGTACTATATATATATAGTAACTTAAAATATACATAAAATATATATTTTATTTTATAAAATATAATATATATTTTATATATATATATATATATATATTTTATATAAATATAATATGTATATATTATTATTATAAAATATATATTTTAAGTTCGATGTCGTGGTGGCCTAGTGGTAAAGACACCCACATCTTGTGTATGAGTGAACGGGTTCGAAACGTAACAAGTAATATGACTTTTCAAAAGTCATACATATACATATATACATATGTACTTTCTAAGTATATATTAGACATCACTAACGGTGAAGGAAAATCTGGACTAAAAATATCTGAAAACGCCAATCCGGCTAGAGCAAGCGTGGTGATCAATGCTCATGCTTTCTCAGTATGAGATACCGGAATAAAAGTGTCATAAGTGTTAATTGAGAGTATAAACTATGTGTGTACCAAATTTCATCGAAATTTGTTCAGTTATTTTAGCGTGAAATAGTAACAAATATTTTTATTTATTAGTAGGATATAATAAGGTGACTGAATTATTTTCAACGATGTGGATTCGCAATGTGACTTTTCTAATCATTATAGGTACTTTCTAAGTATATCTTAAGACGTCACTGACTAATGGTGAAGGAAGACATCGTGAGGAATCCTGGACTACAAAAGTCTGAAACCGCCAATCCGCCTTGCGCAAGTCGCCTTTTCTGTATGAGAAGAGACCTGTGAGAGTGGAACAATATTTAGCCTGATGATGGAGAAACACTGTGAACGAAAATCATGGAAAACTTGACCTATGTATGAGAGAGGCCTCTGTCGCTATCTTATCAAAATGATACATTATCGGAAACATTAGAGACGTCTGCCAATATTACGGTTTAACTCAAGGACGATGGTTTTTGGCAAACGATGACTGTTGCTGCCTTACTGCGCAGTTTACTGATAACTTAACCAGTAAATAAAGTATTAGTCGAATGGAATAGTTCGAAATTCGAATCACCGATGATTATTGTAAAGATAACGGTTTTAGGTGTATTTTGTTCTACTAATATTATTAATGCAGAATTTTATGAGAATGTATGTATGTATATTTGTTACTTTCACGCGAAAACTACATATCGGGTTTGGATGATTGGGAGACTAATGTAAACATTTATTTAACGATCGAACGAACTTATGGAGAAGAACCGGCAAGAAACTACGTAGACGAGTGTCTATGGAGTTTCTTGTCGGTTTATCTTTCTTGGAACCGTGCAACTAGTTCTGCTTTTGATCTTTCATAAATAAGTGCCTGCAAAGGCAAATTTGAAAAAAAAATTGGAACACAATTTTTTATAAAATATGGATGTACCAAATTTCACCCTAATCTATTTAGTAGTTTTTGAGTAATAATCCCTCCAGACCGACTTCGGTCATGGCGGCCAATCTCTATGAAGACTATAGCCAGGTACGCAGGAGATCAAGCACTAGCGCTCACACAGGTGCACTCTCTATTCCCTTACTTTCATAGTAAAATAGATCAGCAATCCGACACTACCAGGAAGAGATCAGGCGCAGGACCGACAGCTTGAAACTCTCGTGCTCTCCAATGCACGAAAGACTAACAAACATACATGCTTACAAACCGTCGCAAATATATTATTAGTAGAACTCCTATCAATGTTTCTAAGCAAAATTTTAAATTCCGAAAATCGCTGCTTGAATGGCACACCTAAATTAAAGTCTCGTCATGAAATCCCGCAAAATTGTACCTAACACCTATTCCGACCTGTAATTTATGAGTCAGGGAGTCGTAGAAATGACGAATTTCGAACAAAACGGATGCTGCGTATGGAATATATGTGTTACTAGCTTTCCGCCGGCGGCTTCGCCCGCTTGGGCTATATGAATTCAAATTAAAGATGAACCGCTGGACCGATTTTGTGCAAACTTCACATAAACCATCTACTAAATAGTCCGAACAAAGCCTAAACATTTGGTTTGGATGTGTGAGCCCGTTTTTGAGTTATAAAATTACAACGAAATGTGGCATTGATTTTTATATATATTGATTATTAGCTGTTTCCCGCGGTTTCACCCGCATCCCGAGGGAACTCTTTCGCGCACCCTTGTAAAAAGTATGCCTATGTTGTTCCTCAGGGTCTATTCTATCTCTGTACCAAATTTCATCAAAATCGGCTCACAGGTTTAGGCGTGAAAGCGTAACAGACAGACAGACAGACAGAGTTACTTTCGCATTTATAATATTTGTAAGGATTTAACTAGCCGTTTCCCGTGGTGTCACCTACGACTCGAGGGAAGTACGTAACGAACCCGGATTAATAGCTTATAACCGTCTTCAGGGTTCCCTCTGACCTACTGGGGCCGCAGGATGTTCGAAAGAATTACCGCGCCCCCGGAATACAAAGGGCTGAGAAAGGAACATGGATGGGTTTAGTCAGTAAGAGTCTGATACTCCCTCCCACCCCACTCACGGCGGGAGGAGTCTCTTAATGATTTCCCATCCGAAAAAAAGGGTCAGAGATAACTACAGATAAAAGTAGCCTATGACTGTCTCCAGAGTCTCATCTATCTTGGTACCAAATTTCATCCAAACCAGTTCTGCCGTTTTACCGTGAAAGCGTAATAAACAAACAAACTTACTTTAGAATTTTGATATTATGTTAGGAAGTTAGGATAAAATAAACTAAAATGTACGATTTACGACTCATAATACTAATTAAAGGTAATTTACCTAGTTTGAGAAGCAGATATTCATAATTATTATTATTGTTGTTAGTTTGCCTCGTTTGTTAAATAAATAAAATATTTATTACATATTTTCATGGAAATTGTATGGTATTTTATTAATTAAACCAATACCTTAATTTTTATTCCATGTATTTATTTGGAATATGGTCTATCTGTGTGCCAAGTTTCATTCAAATTAGTTTAATACTTAGAAATACGACGAAAGCGTTTTTAAAAACATCCTTATTCCTTAAACATGCAAAGGTCTGTCTGTCAGAAGACTGTATCTCAAATCTCATGAACTGTAATAGGCATAGAGTTGATCAGTGTGATTGACATCAAATAATAAAAACTGGCCAAGTGCGAGTCGGGCTCCCGACTCACACTCACACTTGACACGTTGTTTCCGTACAATACATAGTGTTATTTATACTCAATACTCAAATCTTTATTAGCATTCCATATGTTACATAACAGGTGGTACAATTTATTTAGGTGAATAATTTAGTGCTGAACGGCAATAAAACTAAATGTATTAAATTCTCTCTACCAAATGTCAAAGGTAGTGATTGTGACGTGGTACTAAATAATGAAAAGCTTGAATTTATTGATAACACTGTATTTCTAGGGATTACGCTTGACTCAAAGCTTCAATGGAATCCTCACATAACTTCCCTGTCAGGACGGCTTAGTTCGGCTGCTTACGCTGTCAGAAAGGTCCGTCAATTAACAGATGTAGATACCGCGAGACTAGTCTACTTTAGTTATTTTCATAGCATTATGTCTTACGGCATTCTACTGTGGGGACGAGCTGCAGAAATTGAATCAATTTTTATTCTGCAAAAGCGAGCCATCAGAGCTATCTATAATCTCCGTAGTCGCGAATCTCTTAGGGAATTATTTAAACAAATTAATATCATGACAGTACCGTGCCAATATATTTATGAGAACATAATGTATGTTAGGAAAAATCGTCATCTCTTTAGTAAAAGATGTGAAAGACATCATTATAGCACTCGAGATGGTAACAAATTAATTCAACCACGATTCAGATTGTCGAAAGTCTATACGTCTTTTATGGGGTACTGTATTAAATGTTACAATAAAATACCTCCAAATGTTCTTCAGTTAGAGGATACAAAATTCAAATTATGTGTTAAACGCACACTATGTAGTCAAGCATATTACAGGTTGGAAGATTATATTGCCGACAAGGATGCTTGGCTTAATGCTGGTCCTGCTCCACTGCCACTTGGTTCTAACTAATGATATCAGTAATTGTGAATGTATTATTTGTCATCTTTTTATTATAATTTATACTTTGACATATTTAGAATGATATTTTATTTATTTTTATTTTACAGATTTTGTCTTCAAGTATGTTTAATTTGCACAATAATTTGGTTTGTAAAACATTCGTTTCATATTGGATTGTCTTAAATTGGATTAATTTCTCTCTCACTCATGTACATGTGAGTACTATGTAACTATTTACATAATTGTAAGCGTTCTTAGTCTGGTAGTTGAGAGTATGTCATGCTCGCTAAAAAGTCTCGCTGATGGTGGCGCGTGTATTGGATCGCTTGATTCCCTTCAAAATGGTTGAGTTCAGCGGTGCTGATGCACGCGTCATGTTCGTGAACGGGCGCTGTCAGTCGGGACTGGTCATCTCGAAATTGCCATAATTTGCATTTTAAGTTGTACTTTAATAACATTAGATACGATTCCCTGTACATTGTTCTCACATCTTTTTTATACCAAATGTAAAACAAATATTGTAAACTAACATGTTGAAAAAGAGTAACCATGGAGTTTCTTGCTCGTTCTTCTCCATAGGAATCTACGCTTTGGAACGAGCAAATAGCTTCAATTTTTCTTTTTTTTGACTAACGGACTGACTCTTAATTATTTGACAATTCAAAAGTGCCTGTAAATGGTCTAATTGAAATAAATGTTTTGATTTTTTTTTTTTTTTTTTTACTTATGGTATAGACACAATATGGACCCGATAGGGCACAGCTTAAAGAAGTTCTGAGAGAAATTTAAGAACTATCGACGTAGTCATTACAAAAATCATAATACATAGTTGTATGTAACATTTAGCAACATTTTAGTGTGCGTGTGTTTACGTCTCAATGTGTGTGTATGTGTGTGTGGGTGAGTGCACGCGTGCAGGTGTGTGTGTGTGTGTTTTATGTGTGTATGTGAGTGCGTGTATGTATGTGTTGCATGTGTGTGTGCTTTATTGTATGATAGTACGATACCGGTCGCATGAGAGTCTGACTCGTACTTGACCGGTTATTCAATTCAGTTGTTTGTCAGCATCCAAGAATTCCTAGAAGAGAACCACGCACTGAATACTAGGCCACGGCAGGTGAGTCATTATCGAAACGTAAACAGAACGTAAGAGTAATCAATTTGTTATCACCTGGTGAATCATCAACTGATAACTTGATTAATATTGAGTGCATGCTGGCCTAGTTGACTCATTAGCAGCTGGGGATGTTACGGAGTCCTTGGGAAGATACCAGGCAATTATGTCCTAACTCCATCTGCCTAGCCTTTTCCCAACTATCTTGGGGTTGGCTTGCAGTCTAAGCCGGATGCAGCTGAGTGCCAGTATTTTACATGAAGCGACTGCCTATTTGACCTTTACAACCCCGTTACCGGGCAACACGATACCCCTTGGTAAGACTGGTTGTCAGACTTCCTGGCTTCTGACTACCCGTAACGACTGTCAAAGATCTACAAATGACAACCGGGACCATCATCTTAACATGCTTTCTGAGGCACGGAGGAGTCTCGCTATGACATAGATGGTCACCCATCCAGGGACCGACCGCGTCAAGTTCAGCTTAACCTTTGATCGGTCGACCCGTGCGGCTGTCACTTAGCCACGAGCTCCTCTTAACATAAACTGATTACTATCGATAGAAATATTATTTTATTATAGACCTTTGAACACAGTGAACGATTTCCAATAGAGACTCACACTTCTTGAAGTTATGCGGACGATAACCTCAGAGGTGATAAATAAAGACCCTCTCATACTAGACTGTCAATTTAATTGATCCGGAAACTTTGTGAGTCGGGTCCAGGAAGATCCGTCTGCCTAGATAGTTATTATATAAAGATCAATATAGGAAGAAAATACGGCTTTTTAGCAATTTTTTCGAGGCTTACATTGTATGGTCTGGTTATATTTGTTAAGCGTATTCATCAATTTGGAATTCGAAAACTAAATAAAGTAATACAGCCACAATTTATAACAAAAGAATGTTATCTATATTCTGCTGTAATATTTATTAATTTAGTTTTTTTTCTATGTATTTTCATGAATGCGTTTCACCTTAGCGATATCCAAAAATATCTCGAGCAATCTGCAAAATCTTGTGACGTCACATTTTATCTGATAATTTTTGAAAAAGTCATGATATCGACAATGGATACGGAGATAAAATTTCAGTCTGGACTATCTTTATGTCTAATCTTTCAGTGGCCTCTCTGGGGGACGACTCTCTCAACGAACGATGACGTCGAGATCAAAATATTTTTCACGCTAGGCGTTTTCTGCGGTTTTCCCCGTATTCTTAGAGAACTACATTGAACTAAGTAATAGGAATAAACTAGCATTGAATTAAGTAATAGGAATCGTGCTTCCGTGCTGTCCCCACCAAAACAATCTTATCCACAAGTAGTTGAAGTTCTCCAAATTAAGACTATATAAACAAATGACCCACGATACACGTGACCCATGACCAGCTTATAAACACATGTCCAGTCACGTTGCATCTGATCATTTCCTCACTGCCTACACCCGTATTCTAGAACAATACTATGTTAAGTAAGGAATTTCTCATAGTGTTTGTAGTGCTTTCTACTCACAAACAATACTGGAGCTACCCTTTGCTATGCGGACGCTCAGCGTCGAATACGGATCTGTGATTGGTTAATTTTGCGTTGCTAAGGTGATCTCTGGTAGTTGGGAAGTTAGTAGTAGTTTTTGTTTTGTAATATGGGTGTTATTTACAAAGATTTGAAAATCTTCATTCATGGCATAAGAGCCGTGTATCTTTGTCACGCTCTTTCATTATGGCGAATGCAGATGACAATTAAGATTTTGGCTTAACAAGAGGAAACTCCATAGGTCTTCAGTAAATAGTTTTACCTACGTGATGTCAGGTAAATTAATTTATATATCTCTATATTTATATGTCTTTGGATTGCTTCAAATGTTTTCGTTAAAAATAATAATTTATTCAAAAAAAAAAATGAAATGTATTAATGTATCATAAAATTGAATACGCGTAGATTTATATCTTAGCTAATAAGTAAAAATGGCTCTTTTTTAGTTGTGTATCATAAAATTGAATACGCGTAGATTTATATCTTAGCTAATAAGTAAAAATGGCTCTTTTTTAGTTGATCTATACAACATGTATGGGGATAAAAACAACATGTATGGGAATGACATTCGTTTACGACTAGCTATCTGTCATTCCCATACATTTTGTTTTCTATTCTACTAGCGTTTTTGACACTTATCTAACCCCCCCCCATAAGTTTAATCTTTTATTAGACACTTCTTTGCCATGCACGGGACTACAGAGTCCCGGACCTTAATGGGACGCGAACGTACTCATTTTATTATTATCTTGGATTTTTCCTGTACTTAATTTTATAGATGCAAATCACAACACTCTCTGATGATTTTATGAATGAGGTGACTTGGTTATCTAATATCATAAAAAGGCACGTGGGTATAAAGTCCAGTTTATATCGCTATGATAACATTAAAAAACTAGGCCCACTTATATATTGTGCGTGAACTTTGATACTCTATTTGTGTATTATCATTTTGTGATATTACCTACCTGTAAATTATCTAAACACTGAAATATCAGCCCAGAATAGCACCCTAATTACGTCACTGATCATTCTATTTGAAATGAGATCTCTTTAATTATGGAAGTTCAATGAATGATATACTATGCTGTGGGATTGTTCGAAAAAGTTATGCAGCTCTGGAACGCAAAGGGTGGAGGAAGGAACATGGAAGGGTTTTAGTCAGTAAGGGTCTGACACTTCCCCCTTCTTCGCCAACAGTGCTAGGAGTCGTAAAATTTTGATGATTTCCTGTCCCAAAAAATCTATGATGTAGGTACTCGGAAAGCACGTTCGGTTCCCAGATCTGAACTGTTATTTGTAGATCTTTCATAGTCGTTACGGGTAGTCAGAAGCCAGAAAGTTTAATAACCAGTCTTACCAAAGAGTATCGTCTTACCCGGTATCTAGGTTATGGAGGTCAGATAGGCAGTCGCTCCTTGTTAAAACACTGTTACTCAAATCAATGTTAAAACACTGATATGAGTATCATCAGTTTTAACATGGAGCGACTGCCTATTTGACCTTCTGACATTTGACTGTCATTTTTTCGACCAACATTGACGTTTTTCTGACATTCTGAGAGCTGCATCTGGACACACTAGAAGCCGATCCCATAGTACCCCCACATTATTGTGTAAAGGCTAGGCAAATGATGATCTAGCCAGTAAAAAAGATCGGAAGATCGGTTGCAGCGGAATCAAAATACTACGAAATATTTTGCTGTAATTTCAATGTCCAACTCAAAATATCTTGATCATTATGTTAATCCACATTCTCCCATCAAGATTCTTTACTTTAAACATTACGCGTATCGGATAAAATAGATTCCCTGGCCGGTTTCCCCATGTCCAGGGTTTCCCCTTTCTAAGTTTCATTGACGCCAGCGTCGGCTCTTGTCTCACATAAAATTCTTTCATTAAGTTTACCTTTGCGGTATTCCACAAAATATTTTACAGTGACCATGTTTTAGGATAGAAGATGAAATAATAAAGAATACATTTTTCGGCTTTCGATGGTTAATAGCAACGGATTGGCAAAAATCTCACTCATAAATGCTGTTTAGTCTTAATCCGATCTTAAGTTGTAGCTACTTAATCCTGGATTACGAAGTTAAGTAAGGTTTAGGGGAGAAATGGTTAAACTTTGGATTACAGGTTTTTTATAAGTAAGACGGCAAAAGTGTAGAATCGCCAATCCGCCTTGAGCAAGCATGGTGATCAATGCTTATGTCTTCTCTGTGTGAGAAGAGGCTTGTGCCCAGCATTGGGACAATATATAGGCTGATGATGATAATGGTTCCACTTTTGGGAGTCAGTGTTGTTATCTTTGAGTTTGCCGTCTTATAACATTTGGGCGTATGCAGTCACATCTTCAGATTTTTCTAGGATATTCTCACGTCGACTTGAGCAATAGAAAGTCTGAAATTTCCTCTACTTAGTTGTATATGAAGAGATTTACGTCTCATTTTTGTAAGTTTCAGAATTTTCAACATTGTAAGTAACTTTTATAGCTCATTTGACTCGCAAATCTTTCTAAGAAAATCTACATGCACAATTTTCTCTGCTAATAAAATTATGATGGAAAAGTAGCACATTGTAGTATTGAAAGTTGACGTAAAATTATCTTGAAAGTAATAAACATAAAGTAGTAATAGTCCATAAACCAACAGGGTTCAAGGTGACAGTAATCATTGACGTCATTGAATTCACTTGTTGTTCCTTTTGCATCCGTCTGTGACGTACTTTCCCACATCTTAAGATTTAGTCATATACTTGTGGCCAGTTTTGGGGTTTTCATAGACCCCAAATATTTGCGTCTGGGGGTCATGCATTGACGTATTACTGGACAAACAGAAATCTTTACAATCTAACTGTCAAAGTTAGCTAGAAATCGTGCGGAAGCAGGGACTTCTTAGAAATAATTTATTTTCAAATAATATTTTACTTACAGTCAGTTTGACCGCCAATGATATTAGAATAATAAATTTAACTGGTAGACTATTGTCTATATCCTATCCCCGTGGCCTGCGGGATATTCGAAAGAGTTACCGCGCCCTTGGAACATAAAGGGTTGAGGAAGGAACATGGATGGGTTTTAGTCAGTAAGAGTCTGACATTGACTGCGGGAGGGGTTATTTGATGATTTTCCATCCAAAAAAAAGATAATACCTATCCAGAAGTGGTCTTAATGTGCCTCAGAAAGCACGTTAAGCCGTTGGTTCCGGTTGCAATTTGAAGATATTTGACAGTCGTTACGGGTAGTCAGAAACCAAAAAATCAGACAACCGGTCTTACCAAAGGGTATTGTGTTACCTGGTAATTGGGTTGTGAAGGTTAGATAGGCAGTAGCTCCATGTAAAACATGGTGCTGGTGCTTATGCATCTGGTAAATCTAGATGAAAGAGCTATTTAGTTTATACCCTCGATTAAAACATCATAATTTGGACTGTATTTTATCAGTCTGTCCTTATGTATGTATCTTTAAAACTACGCAACGGATTTTTAATGCGGTTTTTTTAACAGATAGAGTGATTCAAGAGGAAGGTTTTAGTCTATAATTTTTCAAGTTTGAGTATCCATTGGCTAAAAAATCGCGGGTGAAGCCACTGGCGGAAAGCTAATTAAATAATAAATCAGACTAAGCAAAAAAGTAAATCAGTGCCTATTTTTGCATTTGATCATTAAATACTTATACCTAATCTCACAGTGATGCAACAAAAATCCAGTCAAGAACATACATGTTTACTGAATTTTATGTTACATCATGATGCGTATGCATAATGAAAATTCTACGAATATTTTATATTCTAGTTTTATAATAATACTAGCTTCTGCCAGCGACTTCGTCCGCGTGGAATAGTGGTGCTCCGCTCCTATTGGTCTTAGCGTGATGATATATAGCCTATAGCCTTCCTCGACAAATGGATTATCTAACATTGAAAGAATTTTTCAAATCGGACCAGCGGTTCCTGAGATTAGCGCGTTTAAACAAAATGACAACATTTCCCTTCACTGCTCTGCTCCTATTGATTGTAGCGTGATGAAAAGTATACCATAACCATCTCAGGAGTATGATAAATAATTGTACCAAGTTTCGTTAAAATCCGTCGAGTAGTTTTTGTTTCTATAGAGTTTATACAGACAGACAGACAGACAGACAGACGGACGGACAGACAGACAGACAGACAAAAATTTTACTGATTGCATTTTTGGCATCAGTATCGATCCCTAATCACCCCCTGATAGTTATTTTGGAAATATATTTCATGTACAGAATTGACCTCTCTACAGATTTATTATAAGTATAGATAGAAGATAGAAGTATAGAAGAAGATAATCTAGTTTTATATTTTTAAATGTTTTTTTTATATATACTTGGTAAAAATATTTAAAAATGTAATTAATATGTTTTAAAAATAATTAAAAAAAAACTACTCATATTATAGATGCGAAAGCTTGTGGGGATGTTTGTTGCTCTTTGTTTCTAAAACTACCAAATGGATTTGGATGAAACTTGGTACTTATATAGTTTATAACATGGATTATCAGATTAGGTACTTTTTATCCAGGAGCGCGAAGAAGTTTCCTCAAGATGCGAGTGAAACCGCTGGAACATAAGAAAATATTTTCTCTGCGTCACGCCGGTACTGCAAAAAAACCAAACAAAAAATCTGATTTTCCTCAATTTCTCAGACAATTGGAAATCACAAGTACCTATAGTACTTGTTTAATTAATTGATTGTCGACTTTGTTTATTACTTGTAGTCGTCTTTAAGATCTTTTGTGGCTAAATTTTTTTTTAAAATATCCTTAGGACCAATTGCTTGTATGTTTTTGTCATTCGTATTTAAAAATATTTGTGTACCTACTTCTTATCTTATTCCGAATTCATTGAGTTTTATTCGATTGTCACTAAATGTTGCTGAATTATCTGAATTATCAAAACTAATCTCTAAACTCAGTCACCGGGTTACACGATTCGATATCTCTTAGTCAAACTGGGTGTCTGACCTTCTGGCTTCTGACTACTAGTAACGACTGCCAGAGATCTGAAAACCTCTACCGGGACCGAGACACGGATGAAATGGATGGTCACCCATCAATAAATTGACCGAGGTAAGCGTAACTTGGTCTCAACCCGCGCGCATCGACTCATAAATCACATTTTATCTATTTGATTATTTTTTCTTCTTTTTCTAACAATCCTTATCACTTTCCCTTTTAACCTTCCCACTTTTTACCTAATTTTCTTATTAAAACAAGAATTTATCGGGACGTGCCCATCGCCATGTCTCGTTGAGTTTACAAAATCGGTTTCAGATTGCAAATTGGGGTCACCAGAGTACTTTTTATATGAGGCTGACTAATGAAGGCTATATTTGGTCAACGGAATTTGTTAAAACATATGGGAGTATACTTTGGACTTGTCCGTGTGCAATAAGGAGAAACTATCTGTCTATTATGATGACCCGATTTAGATGAAATGTGGTGTGGGGATAGATTGAAGCCTGGGCAAGGACAGGGTGATTTTTATCAAAAGATTTTTCACAAAAAGCTACACAACATACTATAAAAATATTGTTGTAGGTAACATATGATTAATTCACTAGCTCACGTTTTTTACCATATGCTTTTGAAAATGTGATAAAATAATGTTATGAAATAATGGAAACAATATACCAGTAACCGTGTTAGTACATTTTTTTCTTATCTTGCTTATCACCATGACTTCATAGGAACATTTCTTTTGTTTCTATGTTTATTTTTGAACTGATAGATAAACTAAAAAAACATAAATCATCTTGACTTGGTGTTGCAGACAACAATGAACTCTAAGTTATCTTTGATTTTAGTATCAAAATAAGAACATCACCTACCAGCTTTTATCCGAAACCAAACGATTTGTGGTTGACCAATGTATACCTTTCGTACTCATTATATCTATCAGCCGTCAACTCATTATTCATCACTTTTCTAAAATAGTAGATTATCAGCTGATCTCATTATGTTGGGGTCAGCTTCCAGTCTAACCTAACGCAGCTGAGTATCAGTGTTTTACATCTACAACTACCTATCTGACCTCCACAGCCCACATAACACATTTACCCCTAGCTAAGACTGGTTGTCAGACTTTTTGGCTTCTGACCACACGTTACGGCTGTCGAAAATTTACCAATGCCGGGACCAAAGGCTTAACGTGCTTGCCGATGCATGGAGGAGTCTCGGTAAGACACAGATGGTCATAGTCAGCGCAGCCTTACATTAGTGCATCTACCCATGCGGTTGTTACTTAGCCATGAGCTCCTCCATTGTACTAGAATCTAGATAGAATTAAAACCATTGAGCTCTAGTTATTTGTTATTGAAAAGAAATGCAACAATTCGTTATCGTAGCCTTCCAAATCCTATTTGACATGTGACAAAAGTGAAATTTCAGTTTGTACTTTGGTCGTCTATAAGTGTTGTCTAATCTTTTCCATTCTTTGTTAAAGATAATTTTTATTTTGCAAATATAGGTAGGTAGGTAGCTGTCTCTAGACATTATCATCTGCCTAGCCTTTACCAACTATGTTGGGGGCGGGTTCCAGTCTAAACCGGATGCAGCTGAGTACCAGTGTTTTACATGGAGCGACTGCCTATCTGACCTCTACAACCCAGTTACCGGGTAACACGATACACGGTAAGACTGGTTGTCAGACTTTCTGGCTTCTGACTACCCGTAACGATGGTCTAAAAATCTACAAATGACAACCGGGACCAACAGCTTAACGTGCTTTTTGAGGCACGGAGGAGTCTCGATATGACAAAGATGGTCATCGATCCACGGATCGATCGATTGGTCGTCTTGGTTGGGGACAGTGCCATGCACCCAGATTAAAAGTTATTAATGAGGGCGGTCATTATTGCTATTCATCACTAGTTAAATAATTATAATTCAAAATAGCATGAGAATATTTGAATAAGTTTCAATAAACATAACTATTTACAATACTATTCGTTTTGCAGTTAAACTAACTATGTAGCAACGTTTATGAGTGCCGTAAACTTTTGAACGCGTGGTGTGAAGAGTTCAACTTTGTCATCAGTACATTCCATTCGTCCTTATTTATCTTAGATTTTCAAAACATTATTACAAATCTCCAGCATTTAATCGATAGCTTGTGTGTATCGATGCTTATTGCCTAAACGTTTGCCGTTTTGGTTAGTAGAAAAGTCCCTTCATGCCACCGTGGTTGATCAAAATGATAATTGCAAAAAAAAAAGTTTTATGGAACTTGTGTTTCTGTTCCAGGGGCCGTACCACCGCGTGTTTTTGCAATCACTATTCAAGCTTGAGAGCGTGACACAGCTACTAACGTCGTATAGCTCCGTCTCTATTTCATAACGAAAATAATCTTGTTTGGCACGTCATGGTAAGGCCCCAAAACGCACTAATGTAATCGTAACGTGAATGACGATGAAACCTAAGCGATTTATGAATTGAAAGCTATTCTATCAAAAATTGCTTATGTAACGAATACTTTTTCGGAAGTTGCTCGTAATAGGTCCATTGGGTCCATTTTCGCTGTATAAGAATGGATGATCGTAATTATAACTATCAAAAATTCAAGAATCCTTATTTTTTTCCATAAAATGAAATAGTATAAAGACAAATAGGTATAGAACAAGAAATATGAAGTATAAATATCTATCAATCCGGAAAAATATATATGGCTATGTAGCTTAAAATTATTTGGTTTGTATATGGCTTTATAAAAACTAAGTTTAGTCCAGGTTTCCTTACGATGTTTTCCTTCACTGTTAGTTAGTTCAAATGTAACGTGCGCGAAATAGCTAGCTTCTAATAAATGTTTACCGCGTTTGTTAACACTTCATACTTACCTAAATAATACACCGAATCATTTAAAAATCCTAGAATAAGCCTTAAATAAACAATGTTATGGGTCAAAGTCACATGTGGTTCCTATCACATGCTTATCATTACTCAATTCATTTAAAATAAACACCAGTGCAGGATAATGTTATCAGAAATAGCCGCTACTCTTAGCATGTATCGTAGTAGGTGCATTAAATAGCCACCCCGTTTGGCGATACCAATTTTTGGCCACGGCATTCTGGATAGACTTCGTAAAAATTACCAGGGCAAAAGAAACGATTGGTAGTCGTAAAATTTAAAAAAAGACTAAACTTGTTCTGTTTTGGAGCTATTTTAAATACTATGGAACCGTCTTCATCAGAACTTTGACTTGTTACTTTGACCCTATAGAAACACACTTCATCATCATCATCTGCCTAACCTTTTCCCAAATATGTTAGGGTCGGCTTCCAGTCTCTCCAAATGCAGCTGAATACCAGTGTTTTACATAGCGCAATTACTTAATTGACCTCTATAACCCAGTTACCGGGTAACACTATCGGGTAACACTACCAGTCTTACCAAGGGGATACCCTTGGTAAGACTGGTAGTGTTACCCGTACTGGTAGTCCCTCTTTCTGGCTGCAGTCTACCCGTAACGACTGTCAAAGTTCTACACATGATAGGACCCCAGTTTTTGATGGTGAGTAGTTCGTTAAATTTTGTGTAAACAATTTTGACTTCTTTTTTATTCGTCTCCATAGGAACTAGTTTTTGGAAACCTTTTCTAAGTCCCTGAAATTGGTCTACATGAATAAAAACTTTTTGACTTTTTCTTAGAACATCCAAGAGTTAAGTCAAATTATGTCTTAAGCAGGTTCTTCTACTGAACAAGATAAATTAATTAATACTACTACTGGTAAACATACAATTAACCGGTATTGTAAACTAATTCCAAAAATATGCACACTGGATCCAACTGCAACATTTAAAGTTTTAATCTTCTCAGAAAATGGCTGATGATATAAGTATTTATAGAATCTTAATTGAGCCTTTAATATTTATTATTTGCGTTAAGTTCTATGCCGGGAACTAGGTGATTCTCTTTGCTCTTAGAATGAACTGATTCACGCTTATGGGGTTTAAGGAAAACCATGAACAAATTGAATGAACTTTGCAGTTCGAACTATTGCATTAATGCCATATACTCGTAGCAAAGCAGGGGCAGCCCCTCAGTTTACCGTTTATACTCGTAGTGGCCCGAAAATGATTCATCAATAATAATGAGAATCGAAGACCAAACAACACAATTCGAATATTTGTTCTTCTCAGTAATTGCACAACATTTTTGTGGTCCAGATTCTGACAGGAAGTTATTTAAATATAGCTTTTATACTGAAGTCTCGTCGCCTTTTTAAGCATTGTGTATAATAATATAAAAAAATATAGCTGAATTGAGAACCCCTCCTTTTTTTGAAGTCGGTTAATGATGTGACTATTTATTGATGACTTTTGATTGATGATTATTGCTATATTTAGTTTCTTAGGATATCAAATTATGCCTGTTTTGAACGTCCGGAGAGGTTAAGTAGAAGTGTATCCTTTATTATTGCAATTTATTTTAAGTCTCCGTCTCACTGCAACTGAGAATTTCGACACGGGAAGTCCCAATGAATTGGCCGATCCAGATTTTGAACTGGGATGTCGTGCTAGAGTAAACGAGGCAGTCTTTAATGTTTAATAATTATTTAATGCTAAGACTAGAAGAAAAACTACTAAAGGGCGTGGAGGGGGGTCCTAATTAAAACAATACTTCAATAGAAGCCAAAAGTATTTTTAATTATTGTATATAATACTAGCTTCTGCTCGCGACTTCGTCCGCGTGGAATAGTGGTAGAAAACCCAAATATCTTACGGAACCCTATTTTTTTTCCAAAATAAAATTTAGCCTATGTTACTCGTGGATAATATAGCTTTCGAATGGTGAAAGAATTTTTAAAATCGGTCCAGTAGTTTTTGAGCCTATTAATTACAAACAAACAAACAAACAAAGTTTTCCTCTTTATAATATTAGTGTAGATTAATTGAAAATAAGGGTAATTGGTACAGCTGCAGTTGCAAAAAGCAGTTGAAAAAAGATATACTCGTATAATTTTAAAATTATTTAGTCACCTGTTGGCTAGCAACATCGACCACAACACACCTTTATACCTATAATAACTAAGTACTCAAGCATTCATCGCCTGAGGATAACCCCTCAAATGGTGGATGAAGTGTATGAAACCAGACGCAGGTGTAACCGCGGTAAACAGCTAGTAGAGAATACAATTGAAATCTGTAACAAGGAGCCAATAGCAGTAAATAGGTCAATGTACGCTCGAAGACAATTCACTCCTCCACCTGCTAGCTATTTAGACCATGGCAACATCGTGCTAGTAAATTTATAGTATCGTAAACTTGGAAGCGTGCGTGTTTTGGTCTAGAAGACTAATGACTAAACATATCTCTACTAATGTTATAAACTGTCTGTTTCGTGCGGATTCACTCGCGTTCTGAGGAAAAAATCATGTAAAAGTATTCTATGGAGGATTTAGGTACATCTCCATGGTTCAATCTAGCTCCATATAGCACTTCAGCTAAATTGGTTCAGCTATTTCAAAACAGACAGACAGATGGATTTAGTAACTCTCGCATTTATAATATAAGTAAGGATTTATTTTTTGCGTACCGTAGCAAACATTTTTATATAGAGAAAAATCGTAAGTTTCGCTTTTAGTTAACTCAATTCTGGCACCTTTGTATATAAATTTTCAATGTAACTATTTTTATATTTTGTAGGTATGTGAAAAGCCAAATTAATATTATAAACCCGAAAGTGAATTTGTTTGTTACGCTTTCACGGTTAAACGGCTGAACCGATTCGGGTGAAATTTGGTACGCAGATAGATGGGACCCTGGAACCGGTTATATACTACTTTTTATCCGAATGCGTTAAAAAAACAGGTGGTAAAGAAAAAAAAATAAAAAAATAAAGTGAAAGTTTTAAGATAAAATTTATGTATTTTTTACAAAATCCAGCAAACCAACTTAGATAATTATTAATTTTGATTACGATACTGGCAGCTTTTAAAAGCTAACGCTACTAAATCTCAACCGTGTGTTTTCAAACTTTGAACGCACTGACGCGCACGTACACATAAAAGTACTACAAATATTATACTAATGCATGTCTGTTGGTTCACTTATCACACGTCAACTGCTGGTTTACCGATAAACCACCAATTAACTATTGAAAGGTTTTGACAATTATTATGTTATTTTATCGTGTTGTCAAGAAACATATTAGGGGTTTATCTGGAGACATGTAATTATTGTCTTAATACTCTGAGCAAAAGGAGAAAGTTTCCTAATTCTGAATAATTTCTCTAAGAAAGCTTTTAACTTAGTACTAAATTTAAATACAACTATTAACCTATATAATAAAGGAGTAATTTTGTTTGTCGATCGATATATTTGTAGAAGAAAGCTTTGGAACAGTTAAGCCGATAAAAAATATTACACTCGATTGAGACTCAAAATCTCTAAGCGGTCATAGTACGAGTATATGTTCGAAAGATTTACCGCGCCCCCGGACCACAAAGGGCGTAGGAAAGAACATGGATGGGTTTTAGTCAGTAAGAGTCTGACACTCCCTCTCTCCGCTGTAGCCACGGCAGGAGGGATCTTGATGATGTCCCATCCGAAAAAGGTTGTATGAAATTAGGTACGGAGTAAGCTTGAACCCCCAGAAATAATAATTATAAAATATTTGTTAATGTAAGTTAATAAATATTACACTATATATATAACACTAGGAATTTCTCCTGTGTCGTGGATGCGTTTACAAACATTCATTACACATGCACAAACATCTAGACCCGGAACAATTTTAGTTGGACCGTGCGGGAATCGAACCCGCGACACGGAGCCCAACAGCCAATTGCTCAGCCACTACGTCAAACGTGACGTCTAATAAATAATGCGTGAAACAGGTATTTGACTAAAAAAATGTTTTTTTTTTATAATAATTATACGACTATTGGTACGTGGATGAGAATTAATATGGAGCCTTGAAAAAAAGAAAGTTTAAAACCAAACAATACGTCATTTTACAACTTACATCACGATTCGCATGTGTGAAATGAAGTCTGTGTGTTTAGGAGTAACATGTGAGTCGCCGCTAAGTAAAGTATATTCATCTTTTTAATTACCGCCTTCAAACAATTGACAGTTGTTTTCCTTGTGCAATACTTTTGGAGCATGGGAGAATTTGGCGCGTCTACATGCACAATTGCACATAGCATGAACGTAATAATTTAATGAATAAATATTATAGTTATTTCTCACATAATATTTATGTATATTAAAATCTTTTTTCATATTTTTGTATGCTATTAATTATTCTTTATAACTTTATCAAGTGGAGAAAGACGGCGCAGCGTTTCGTGTTCCGTCTTTCGTCCTTTAGAATGACGGCTATACATGATCTCTAGGGTACTAATGCCCGGTTTCTGAGATACATTTGTTAGTGGTTTATCTATTAAATAATGACGATATCCTCATTTTACATTGATAATGAATAGATTAACTACCGACAAGTACCTCAAACCCAGGCATAAGAAGGTATCCATATGTAAATTTTGCAGTTACACATCAACTGAGTCACTGACGCCAATTTAGCTTACTACTAAAGTAAAGCTAGCCTTAATTAATTAACCATGAATGGGGCACGCAATAAAAATAAAAACAAAACAATAATATTCGGAGCATAAAAAAAACATTTCCTTATTTAAAAACAATAAGTCAGACGCTTCCGACGGTTGCCATAACATCAATAAGGAAACTCAGTTATACTTAACTAGCTCGTGTAGTAGGTACCTATTCTACTTACATAATGGTTCAACTGATAAGAAATATGTACAAACACGTAACAAAACTTCAAGCCTGTCCACTCCGATGGGTCAGGCTGAGGACTTTAAACGACGCGGAGTTTAAAAGAGACCTTGACCCTCGAGTATGTTTTGGTGTTACTTCTCAAGGCTATTCGGATAGGAAACAACGGCCTCAGGTAAAAAATACGTGTAAAGGAGTACATTTTTTAACCTACTTACAAAATAACGATAATTAATCATAGAGGTGACTAGTCTTAGTGATTGCAAACGCGACTGCTGCAAACGTAGTCTCGGGTTTAATTCCCGAGTCGAAATCGCTTTATAGATTCGACAAAAAACATTAAGTAGCCGGCAGTCAAGCAATTGACGGTGTAACATGCCCGTGCCTGGGAGTACCTATAACACCAAACATTAAGCCGACGTCCCCGGCTGCTCCAGTCGTTCGTTACAATACCATGTCAGAGGCGGATTTGAGAAAACTCCGCCAATCTAGGGCTTCTAATCCCTTCTTTCAACAGGTATGTTTAAGTGTCACGTAACAGGTGGCGATACTATTGCTTCTTCTTCTCTGTCATTTCGCTCTTGGCAGAGCGTCGTAGTCACTGAGATGTCCACGTCGTTGGTAGAGGTGGACACAGCTCTTTGCACGATTTCTCGCCATCTCTCTCTGTTAGCAGATTGTCTGGAGCACTCAGATACGCGGCTTCCAACTGCTGATTTCACTTGGTCAGTCCAGCGCATAGGTGACCTGCCATGCGATCTGGTACCCTCTTCTTTTCCCTGTACGACCATCCGCGGCGGTATCCTCTCGATATCGCGGTCCCCCTGCTAGTGTAACCACATCCCTGACCAGTGGTTACAAGAGGCTACGGCGGCTTTAGGATAAAAATAATCTCTAAAATGTCTGGCGCAGGGGGAAACCACTGCGGCTATATTCCCAAAAAAGTTAAATTGCTGGCAACGGGCAGAGATCAAGGCTAGTTTCCAGAACCAGACCCTCATGCCAAATACCATTATTACTTCGCCCAACCCTCAAACCCTCAGCAGTTGCGATTCCTGTCATTGCTGCAATAAAATAAATACCTATTATTTGACTCCTAGTACTCCTTACAAGGAAGTGGATTTGTTTAATGTTAGTCTTTTTATTTATCTTATTTGTTTTATCATGTAGGAACAAGGAAGCTTCAAAAACCGGCTTATAAAAATTGATTGGTATCTCACTTTTACGAAGTCGGCGTCTATAATATTATGATAGGTCTATGATAATGTGATAAAGCTTAGTGGATGAAATAGGGGTTTTTGAAAATAATAAATCCTGCGTCGTAAAGGGAAGAATTTCGCGCACTGAGTTCAAAACTAACCTCAAATTTCATCTCTATCGGTTCAGCGGTTTTCTAGTGAAAGCGTAGACAGATAGACAGAGTTACTTTCGTAATTATATTAGTAAGGATATTTTTTGTTCTATATAAGTTTGCTACATATACTTATGTGAAAGCAGAATCTATAAATATAAAATGTTTTATCCTGAATGACTGACGGATCAACGCACAGCCCAAACAACTGATCGTAAAAACCTAAAACTTGGAGGGTGTGTTCTTTGTACGACGACGGCATCCGATAAGGATAAAAAACTGAAATTCTACCCCTAAGGGGGTGAAAAAAGGGGGTTAATTTTTTATGTAACTATTTCATTTTTAATTTGAATTCGTACAGGCCATGCGGGCGAAGTCGCTAGCGTAAAGCTAGTTGATATTATAATTTTATGTTCTTAAATTATCTGCATTTATTACGAAAAAATCATAAGAATATATCGTATGAATAGCGTTTCATTATGAGACTAGCTTCTGCCAGCGACTTCGTCCGCGTGGAATAGTTGTGCTCCGCTCCTATTGGTCTTAGCGTGATGATATATAGCCTATAGCCTTCCTCGATAAATGGACTATCTAACACTGAAAGAATTATTTAAATCGGACCAGCGGTTCTAGCGCGTTTAAACAAAATGACAACATTTCCCTTCACTGCTCTGCTCCTATTGATTGTAGCGTGATGAAAAGTATACTATAACCATCTCAGGAGTATGACCAATAATTGTACCAAGTTTCGTTAAAATCCGTCGAGTAGTTTTTGTTTCTATAGAGTTTATACAGACAGACAGACGGACAGACAGACAGACAAAATTTTTACTGATTGCATTTTTGGCATCAGTATCGATCCCTAATCACCCCCTGATAGTTATTTTGGAAATATATTCCATTTACAGAATTGGCCTCTCTACAGATTTATTATAAGTACCTATAGATAGATAGATAGAGATGTAGATCATTAGAGAATATAATATAGTTATCACCAATGACAACATTAATTATTATTATTTTATTAGTAATAATTTCCTACGTTTTAAGTGGCATGCTAATTAATGACCCACTTGTAGATTCTCAAGTGTTATCAATTCTACTACCCTGTTGCTAGGTAACCTTGTGTATCATATAGTATATAGAGGAAGTATTTGATAACCAATCCATTATGTTGATAAGAAATACAACTGGCAACATCAATAAATAACATTATGATAATTTGGACATTATTAAATCGACACCACTTAATTTAGTTAAACATAAACCACTTCTCGATTTCTTTATAATTTACGTGTTTTTTTAATGTTATTAAATATTTCATGGCCAACAAGAAGACCTTTAGATTAGAATAGTTTTTTTTAAAGAAAATAAAGGTTAGGTACATGGTTTTGAATTATGCTTAAAAAATCTAAATTAAAGAGGAGTTATGTCAACGACTTCCTGCACTAGGCTGGGCCTGTCCCGCAGGGAGCTTATAAGACTTTCCTTGTTAGCACAATAGTATACTTAAGCGCAGAGTAACACTAAGTGAAATACAAGAAGACCTATGAATGTCATATCTGTATATCTATCTATAGACAATGGCCATAATATAGGCATTGCAGATCGCAGATATTTTAACCGACTTCAAAAAAGGAGGTTCTTTGATAATTGCGAAAGTAATACTATCTATCTGTGTGTAAACAATCATGGTTGAACTATAATCAATTCGGTTAACTATATGTACGTGAAACGGAAGAATTATCATTCAAGATCTGTTATCTGTTATGGATAGGAAAATTAATTAATTTTGCCATCTATAAATAATAAGACATCTATATTAAAATAAAAGTATATTTCTTTTTATTTATGAAATACGTTTACTTATGAATTTGGTATTACTTTATATTTTCATGTTATACTTGATAAAATACCTTTAGTTAATTATTAAACCAATGTTTTTTTTGTAATATAAATAGTTTTATATAAATTATATTAATCATATTATGAATTTTGATGCAACCGGCTAAAAATCAATTTCAAATTATGTAAATTAATTCATGTTATAAGATTGCACAATCCAATTTCATATTGTGACACAAACATTAAATTCTTCATAAGGAACCACGAAAATAAACGAATTTATAAAAACTTATGACTTGCAGTCTCTAATAGACTAACAAATAAAATGAATGTGCACACAATATTATGCAATAATTTACAACATATGGCTTCATTCCTCTGAACCGTAATAAAGGTTAATAGTTTTTATAATAGGTAACATTTTATAAACATGATAGATCAACTTTATAAAGTATGTCTTTTAAAGTATGTCTGCCAAGATGAAAATGTCTGCGACAATGGGACAGTTCTTTTTTCATGTAGTAAAATATCCTGAAAGTTTGTGAGAATGGATGTATGGATGTTTGTTACTCTTTCATGCTAAAACTACTAAACGGATTTAGATGAAATTTGGTACACACATAGCTTATAACCTGGATTAACATATAGGATACTTTTTATTTGAGTTTGTGTAGTAGTTCCCCGAGGACGCGGGTGAAACCGCGGGAAACAGCTAGTAGGTTATAAATACGAATACCAGTAGTTTGTTACGCTTTCAGGGGAAAACGACTGAAGCTATTTCGATGAAATTTGGTATGGACATAGATAGAAACCTGGGTAAGAATATAGAATTTATTAATGACTAGCTTCTGCCAGCGACTTCGTCCGCGTGGAATAGTGGTGCTCCGCTCCTATGAGTCTTAACGTAATTATATATAGCCTATAGCCTTCCTCGATAAATGGACTATATAACACTGAAAGAATTTTTCAAATCGGACTAGCGGTTCCTGAGATTAGCGCGTTTAAACAAAATGACAACATTTCCCTTCACTGCTCTGCTCCTATTGATTGTAGCGTGATGAAAAGTATACTATAACCAGCTCAGGAGTATGATAAATAATTGTACCAAGTTTCGTTAAAATCCGTCGAGTAGTTTTTGTTTCTATAGAGTTTATACAGACAGACAGACAGACAAAAAATTTACTGATTGCATTTTTGGCATCAGTATCGATCCCTAATCACCCCCTGATAGTTATTTTGGAAATATATTTCATGTACAGAATTGACCTCTCTACAGATTTATTATAAGTATAGATATAAAGAAGAAGATTAATAGGAGAATTTTAAATGATTTAATAGGAGATTTTAGCCGGGTGTGTTAAGTAGTTCACTTAGGATGCGGGTTGAAATCGCGATAAACAATTTGTTTAATTTGTTTTTTTTTATTCTCATATCATTTCATTTGAATAAAATTTTATGAAATTTATATTGCTTTTTATATCAGATAGATCTGGAATACTGGAAATATCAGCCATTCAACAGCAACTCAGCTAGAATCTCTCATCATACTTTCCCTTTATAGTTTTTACATAAAGGGATGGGTCACAAGCCCACACGGGCAGTCGAATAATAATAATGTCTTTAAATAAACAATTATTTCTGTCTGGTGAGGCGGTCACGTCGCCTTGTAGTCATGTGAGGTGGTCACGTGGTCCATTGACTTGCTACAATAGAAACAAACTTCTAGACTCTCAGTACTGTTAAAATAAACTTAAGTATATATGTATGTGTGTGTTTGTGTGTCATAGACGAGAGAAATTAATGCGGAACAACTGACCGATGAGCATTGATCACAAGGTAGGCGATTTTAGGCTTTTTAGTTAAAGTTTCCTTACGATGTTTCCCTTCACCGTTCATCATCTGCCTAGCCTTTTCCTAGCTATGTTGGGGTCGGCTTCCAGTCTAAACTGGATGCAGCTGAGTACCTACCTGACCTCCACAACCCAACCCAGTTACTGATACCCCTTGGTAAGACTTTCTGGCTTCTGACTACCCGTAACGACCTTCAAAGATCTACAAATGATAATCATGATCAACAGCTTAGCGTGCTTTCCGAGGCACGGAGGAGTTTCGCTATGACATAGATGGTCACCCATCCACGGACCAACCGCGTCAAGCGCAGCTTAAGTTTTGATTAGTCGACCCGTGCAGCTGTTACTTAGACACGAGCTCCTCTTTTCCATTTTCCTTCACCGTTATATAATGTAGTAAGTACCTACCTAAATAGTCATAACAAAACTACTAATATTTAGTTGAGTAAGTATAATTGTTGTTGAAGTTTAATGTAACGAAATACGAATAATGATGACTGTGTTATTTTTTAAACGACTTCAAATAAGGACAAGGTTCTATTTTCAGCAAGCAGTGACGCAGCAGAACTTATGTCCAAGTTGTTCACCGACAAGATTACAGTCCGATTAACTGAAAACAGCTGTTTACCTTAAATTCAAACTTCCAACTTTCGATGGGTAACGTATTATTTGAGATTTTTATTCCTGAAACGGTCGATTACCAAACCACGGTGGAACTAGAAGTGGGTAACACGAAATTTCCAGCTTCCTGGATAAAAAACGTTTTTGTTTAACGGGCCGATTACGTAATTGTCTGTCGGTAAACTTGGCCCTTAGTCTACTTACATTATTTATATCTTTTAATAAACTTTATCGTTACGTAACAAGTCTTTCATATTATCAACTTATCAACAACGCATTAAATACGTATCAATAGCAATAGGAGTTAATGATTGATGACTTTATTCAATTATCTGATGTTGATATAATATCGTTAAAACTACAAGTAGGTACTGAGATAATTTATTTTAACATTTTAGAGGAGATTGCAATGTAAATCGACTGATTGTCACCGTAATGGATTATATAGCTAGCTGTATATCCCGCGGTTACATCGGCATTGCAAGAGAATTGCTTCGCATACCGGGATAAAAGGTATCCTATATATTAATACAGGTTATAATCTATGTGTGTACCAAATTCCATCCAAATCACTTCAGTAGTTTTTGCGTAAAAAAGTAACAAACATACATCCTTTAACTATCGCCATAGAGGATTGATAAATTGTTGGAGTAAAGGTTTTCTTACCATCAAATTATTATGGAAGAATGCTTATTGAAGTCTGACAACCAGTCTAAACAAAAGGTATCATTTTACCTGGTAACTGGCTTGTGGAGGTAAGATAGTCAGTCACTCCATATAAAACACTGGTACTAAGCTACATTTGGTTTAAACTGGAAGCTGATCCCTACAAAGCTGGGAAAAGACTAGGCAGATAATGATGATCATGATTAGGCAGATAATAATATTATCAACAAAGTTCGATGACATAAACGGCTCGTAAACTTTACTTGAGTCATCAAAAATAAATAAGAATGTAAACTATATTCTTCACATAATGCGTGTCGCGTGCCAAAACCAGTTTAAAACACAAATCATGTGAGGTTTTTTATGAGAAAACAATTTTTTTAGCGTTCCGTACGTAAACATGAATGGCGTGTTCTCTTTAGTCGCAAATTATATTATTTATTTGTTACATTTTCGTTTTTAAATTAATATATAATATATATCTAACTAGCTCTTTCCCGCGGGTTTACTCGTATCCCAAGACTACTTCCCGCAGCCGGATAAAAAGTATCTGATGACCCTAACGAAACATATGAATGATTGAAAGACGTAAAATAAATAAGCATTTGCAATTGCATGAAATTAATCAATTCAAATTAATTAATACATGAATTTGCTTTTAAGACACTATAAAGATAAACTTAAAAGATAAAAGAAAATTCTTTATACGTAACTAGCGGCCCGCCCCAGCTTCGCAAGTGTGCAGAGAACCTTTAATATATTTAATATAATATATAAAATACCTTTCTCGTGAATCACGATCTATTGATGAAAATCACATGAAAATCCGCTAGTTTTTTTTTTTTTTTTATAAAAAAACGTTGCCCCACACTAGGAATTACTCCTGTGTCGTGGGTGCGTTTACAAACATACATTACACATGCACAAACACCCAGACCCGGAACAATTTTAGTTGTCCCGTGCGGGAATCGAACCCGCGACACGCAGCGCAGCAGCTAATTGCTCAGCCACTACGCCAAACGTGTCGTTTAAAAGATCTAAGCATAGGTACAGGCAGCGGTAAGCCACTTTGTTTTATACTAGCAAGACTATCATAACTACGAGATGAAAAAAAAACATTAACACCTAAGATTGACATTAAAGGATATTAAAAAAATTACTAAAATGGATTTTTCAAATCCAATAAACCAAAATAGAGCTAACATTTTCTGCGGAACCATATGTTGAAACACTCGTTCTTGTCTACAGTTTAAAATCGTTAAGGTAATTACGTACTTTAAGTTCGGCAGTGCGGAAGTAATTACACCCTGACTTGGATGTAAAGTTGATAATTTGCAAGCCCAATTCACTCAATTTTGTAAAAAAAACCATTATTCCCACGAATGCTTGAAACAACAGATAATTTGGAAAGGTTTATGCCATTGAGTCTCAAAAAGATAAATTATGTGGACGTTTAAATAATATGTACAGGTAGTTGACGCTAAAATCTCTACTAATTATTATAAAACCGAAAGCAACTATCTGTTTCTGTATGTTATGCTTAAACGGCTGAACCGATTCAGATGGGATTTGACATGGAGATAGCCTAAACCTTAGGGAAGGACAAAGTTTTTTTTATCGTTTTTCTTCATTTATTTCCCTGAGGATATGGGTAAAACCGTGGGATACAGCTAGCTGAAATAAAAATCGCAATAGCTAATTCTCAAAGAGACAATTTTAATTTTATGTCACAGAAATGTTAAGATCTTTTAAGCTATTTTGGCATTAGCTAATAGAATGAAAAGTGCTGCAAAGTGTCCAAACAATTATCATATTATTTGCAATGAGTACTAAAATAGCTGCTTCCCGCGGTTTCTTAGGAGGATTTCATGAATCATCATCCTCCTGCCCTTATCTCAATTTTATTTGGGGTCGACGCAGCATGTTTTCTTCTTCCATACTCTTTTATCTGCCGTCATCTCGCTAGTAACATTCATTCTAATCATATCAACCTTCACACAATCTATCCATCGTTTCTTCGGTCGTCCCCTTCCTCTATATCCAGGAAGATTTCATGAATCCGGATAAAAAATAGCCTATAGTCCCATCTATACCAAATTTCATCTAAATCGGTTCAGCTATTTTACCGAGAAAGCGTAACAAATAAACAAACTCACATTCGCAATTACAATATTAATTAGGATAACAGCTACCTGCTTACTAAATTGAATTACATTGATTCAATTAATTACTTCTAAATGTTGGGAATTCTCTACATACTTATATTTCCTTGTATACATATATTAATTAGAAACTGTATACCGTTAGGTGTACACAATTCAATTTTCCTGTACACGTTCCCTCTAACTTATATCCATTCTGAGAAAAAAATACAAGATATACTACGACCGACATTTATGAGCATATCGGAAATAAACAGTTCTAAAAATATTCGTGACTCATTGCTTTGTAAAAAAGGTATATCAAGTTGTGACTAAATTTAGAAATTATCGCGTGACTTTTCTTTTTTTGTGACACATACTTTGAACCTAGGATTTAAAAGTTCGATTTCTAGGTAACAAAAGCGCTACCGTCAAAACAATTCTTGGTAATAGCAGTGGGACTTAATTTTTTTAGGTGTTGACTTCTTTTAATAGTTAATTCGCCGCGTACAGGTCTAATTACTTGTGTATCTTTTTTTTACCGACAAATTTTCTTTTTCGTCTACAAATCATGCTGGTCCAGAAATAAAAGATTTTTATACACTGTTTTTTCATTGAATCAAAAACTGATTTGGTCTCTATTTTATTAGTAGAACGGCGTTCTGTACGTATTAAACTGTTGAAAGAAACATACATATATCAAAGAAGTCCCTAGTTTCCTATTATGCATGATCAAGGACAACTTTAGTATCCCTACATTAGTATTAAGGGGCAAACATATCTACTTACCAGCGTAGGTCCCCCACCAAGGTGGGCCGATGACCTAGTGAAGGTCACATAAATTTGCATGGTTGCTGGGGGAAGGTATGTCTGGTATGTCCAGCAATGGACGATAAGGTATATGCCCAGCTAATATAATAATGATTCACTATTTTTGGTTCATTAAATCCTCAGGAAATTATAGTTATACTACGACATTTGATTGCTCTAATGAGGTGGTAGCTTAAAACACTCAAAAAACGCATCTTTGTTTACTATTTAATTAAGTAACAAATTACCTAGTAGCTGACCTACAAACACCGTTCTAAAATTAATATTTAGCGACTCAATCCGACCTTCCATTGATACGTCGAAACATACGTCTATTTGCTTTCGAGCCAGACGCGATGCCTACGTGATCGACAGAGGTCGGTGCACCCAGTGCAAATATCAAATCTATGCCATCGTAGTATAATCTTATAACACAAACCCTGTCGCGCGAATACCATCTCTACAAGTCTGCACTAAGGTTGATTTTTGGATGTGGAGGACGTGTTTTAAGATATATTGGTACGCAAATAGTTTTGCATCATTGTAATGGGAGTCTTCCCGGATCGCAGCATGTCATTTGATCACATTTCTTAACTGGCAGCTATTGGGGTGCTTACAAAGTGTGAGGCCGACTATTTTGATTGTTGTGACTAACCAACGGATTGGGATTAATGCTGTTACTCATAGATATTCGGTTGAAGGGTTTATTGAATCAGACAAGATATGGAAATCGGTTGCGGTTAGCTGAAATGCATCATCGCCTTTTTTACATTTGACAAACGTAATCTAAGGTGGAGATCAAGTTATTTTAAGATGACAAAAGAATATCTCATCAATAAAATACATTCCTATTAAGTATATTAAATGTGAGAAAATCTACGTGTTTATGTAACTTTAATATTAGTTATTGTCTTAACCATCTTCGCTTTCGAGGTCTGATTCATTGCCATGTCATACACGACAATAAATATTCTTTAGGTCTTAAGTTCCTATTATTTGTCTAATCATTATTATTTCGAAGGATTTGATCATCGAATAAAACGATTACGTAAGTGCAAAAAGGTTGCGTTTTTATTCACAAGTTGAAATATTCTATCGGCCCAGCACGAACACACTAACGTAATTTATTTAACGTTAATGAAAGTGATATTCAAATAAAAAATATAAATAAATGCAATCAAAATGTCTGTTTAAAATTTTGATTTAAGTTATATTTTAAATAAATAGTGCGTAAGAAGCGAGTACATGCTATTAAAAAATCGCTTTCGATACGAATACTTTTTCGATGCATCAATGCTAGCCTCTCTGCATGCTATTTCTAGCAGGAATTCTCACTGAATCTTTCAGCCAATCAGTAGGGCTAGACAAGTGACAAAAACGCTAGTAGAATAGCATACAAAATGTATGGGAATGACATTGAATGACAGATAGCTAGTCGTAAACGAATAGCCCTACAGATCATCCAACTAGGCGGCGGGTTAGCAACGACCGAACTATTACCGTGCTATTACGAAACAATTGAAACCACAACCGCAATGATTTAACAATTTGACGAACTATGTTGGTTTTTTCCTACAAGGAAGCTTTGATTTTTGTAGGTAAAACTGTAGAAAAACAAGCTGTTTCCCGCGATTTCACCCAAATCCCGAGGGAACTTCTTAACAAAATTGGTTTAAAAGTATTCCAAAATTGGCCTATAAACGTCTCCAGGGTCTCCTCTATCTCCATACTGAATTTCATCCAAATCGGTCCAGCCGTTTTTTTTTCGTCATTTTCCATTGTTTTTAATAGTTATTCTGCTATTCGGGACGGAGACGACGACGCTACGGTCCAGACGTTCTCGAGTTATAAGTGTTCGAACAAACCCGACTTTGTTTTAATTATGTATATATGTAGATATTATAGATTAGTTAGGATGATACTAAAAGCAACGACTAGATTAATTTAAATCCTAGTTCTTGTTTACTGAAGATTTTCTCGTTAACGGTGTGACGCATATCAGGAACAGATGCTTGAGAAGTTTACATTTTCGAATTATAAAAGCTGCATACAAAATTACATTTTAATATGCATTTATTAGCTATGCAGAAAACGATATTCCTAGTACAGTACCTACTTAGTGGATAAGCTCGGGGATTTACAAATACCGCAATACTATTTTAGATGCAAATAGCAAATTGCTAGCCTCTACTTTTTGACTCATCATCATTTGGCCAGGTGCGTGTCAAGCCACGCACGATAGGGTTCCGTAATCGGACGATTTTAACTATCTTAAGCCTACTTAGCTGTGATAGTTTTCCTTAAAGTTACATACATAGAATACTACGTATGCGTTTTTCCTATTGTTGGCATGATCAATATACATATCCATACCAAATTTCAGCGAGTACTAAGGAACTCTGAGCTATGCCGCGGATAGATAGACGGACATGGCGTAAGGCGTAACTATAAGGGAGAGGGCTCCTTGTCGACTAGAAAACCCTAAAAAGCAAATGTAAATGTGCGTATAATTGAAAATTGATTTGAATGTGTAATGTGTTATCTTCAAAAAAGATCTTTCAACTGAATTTTTACACTTCATCGTTACTTCCAAGTAAGATTCTAGCGTGCGAAAAATAAGATTTCAGATTTCGATAACGAATCTCGGCCATCTTCCGCGTTCCATAACTTTAATTGCAAAGAAAAATGGCTGGCATTACTGTTCGATGTCAAATAAAGGTGCGATGTAAAGAAATATTGTTTTTAAAATGTCTTTTTTTAAATAAATGGCGCCGTAATTAAAGGTTCGGCTTGTATTACGTGTAGATATGATCTTCAGAAGGTTTTAATAAATATTGTGTTCTTTATATGGAGCTTAATCTTGGAATTGCGTGGACAGGTAGCTACAGATGTATATTACAAGGTGAATTCCAGTTTTGGAGTCTTACTTTACTTCACCACTGACTAACGCTGAAAGAAAACATCGTGAGGAAACCTGGATTAAAAAGTCTGAAATCGATAATCTGCCTTGAGCAAGCGTGCTGATCAAGTGATCAATGCTCATGGCTTCTCTGTATGAGAAGAGGCTTTTACCCAATAGTGGGATGCTCAAATAGGCCGATGATGATGTCGATGATGATGATTTCTTAGCTAAACAGTTGGCGTTCCCGGATATACAGTTTAGTTCATACTAAAACAAAGCGATGGATATTTTTTGAGTATGCATAATAATGTTTAATTGCTCATTTGCAATCTTAATTTTTGGCTAGCACAATATGGCTAACAAAATATTATTAGAATATTAGGTACCTACGGCCAAGTCTTTTTTATTGAGTTGTTTTGTTACTTAATGATGGTACAGAGATTAGATTTATTGACAGTACCTACTGAGTGGTCACATGAGATTTAAACGCCATTTTGACGAAATAAGTGTACAAAAGATTTTTGGGACTTTTTTTTGTCATGGTTGCTTTGTTTACCACACTCTTCAAACAGCAATTCAGAAACATTTTTGCATTCAAAATCTGTAGCTTTTGTATCTATTGGCAGTTCCTACTTGCTAGACGAGCTTCTTCACAAGAAACTGGACTAAGCACTTGATATTCTATCTCCTCAGTCACGCGCGAAAACAAACCTAGACTAATTGCGAGTGTGTATAAAACACGCGACTACACACGACACACGATAAATCTTTAACACGTACAACAGCACAATATTTACTGACCACGCTGCTTATTATTAGTGTGATGATAACAAATGACGTCAGATGTCACTGATAACTTTGTTGTTATTAGTAATGTGTAATCAAATGTGTGTTTCTTAATCATTATGTAAGTATTTATGTGCCTGCATAATGTGTGTGCATTTTTATCATGTACCTAATAATTAATAGTTGTTGTAGTAATACTTTTTCGCGCCTATCTTTGTTAGTTTGTAATATTCTTTATTCCCTCATATCTTCCAAACCACTCGATGGATGTCTTTAATTAAGGTATCGTCGATTCGTCTCATTAGTCCAAATGTACTTACATAGGGTGATTTTTGGTAATATTTGACACAGAGTTGCAATAGGGTCTGAGCATGAATATAGGATATTTTTACCCAAATGGATACAAAAAATTGCCCTTAAATTGCAAGTAAATACAGGGTCAAGGTCAACCTCTTGTAAATAAAATCTTTTCATTCCATTCCATATTCTAATGTATAATGTATGGATGTATGTTTGTTACTCTTTCACGCAGCATCTTAAGAACGGATTTTTATGAAATTTCGCACACACATAGTTTATAACATATAGGATACTTTTTACCCGGGTGCGCTAAGTAGTTCCCTCGGGATGCGGGTGAAACCGCGGGAAACAGCTAGTCTTTCCAGATAATCTTCCAGACTGGTTGTCAGACTTTCTGACTTCTGACTACCTGTACCAATTGTAAAGCTTATTTGGGATCAACAACAGCTGCATAGTTGGCTGATAAACTGAACAAATAAATATAACTTGCTTTCCGAAACACGGAGGAGTCTCAGTATGACATAGATGGTCACTCATCCTTACCGGAGTGACCGCTCACCGAGCGCAGCTTAACCTTTGATCGATCGCATCGTGAGGCTGTTACTTAGCCATGAGTTTCACTGACTTATAAATACGAAAAAACGCTAAATGTGAATGAACTATAGGTACGCCTCTGCTCATTGTTTCCAAGAAAAAAAGGCGCGATGTCCAGTCAAGTTTATACAACAATATACCTTTAGTAACTCCTCAAAAAAGCTTACACTACGTGCATACATATACCGTAAAATTTATCCTTGACACAAAATTCGTGTTCTCGAAACAGAACGACCCGATATCGTTTAAAATGAACGACGCACCGGCACAAAGTCAACGAGTGTCAAACTATGCATACGTGACACGAGGAGTATAGTACGGTACATCTAGTATTCTAGATCTAGTGACGTAAGTCGTAATATAATCTCTACCAATTGAGTTTACGAAAAATGTAAACAAAGTCGTAACCTATTTTGTTCTAATACTGCAACAGAAATTAACAAAATAAATTTAAAAAAACTACGTTTAAAAAAACCGACTTCAAAAAAAAAACTAAAAAGTATTAAAAAAGTATAAAATAACTTAATAAAGATTTAACACAAACCTAATACCTTTAATATTAATAAAACACCATTATTTGTATGTGTTACCTATTGACAGGTTTAAAGTCGGTGCCAAGCCAAATGTAATAGTGTTACTCATTCAGGTATTAAAAAGTTTTCATCTGTTTCACATTAATTCACATTGTTCTTTAAGTTTATTTACGTAGGTTAATCTTTAGGAATTTCATTTTGTTTAGGACTTGGCACCGACTTCAAACCTGTCAATAGGTAACACATACAAATAATGGTGTTTTATTAATATTAAAGGTATTAGGTTTGTGTTAAATCTTTATTAAGTTATTTTATACTTTTTTAATACTTTTTAGTTTTTTTTTTGAAGTCGGTTTTTTTAAACGTAGTTTTTTTAAATTTATTTTTTACTTTTTAGTGTCTGTAATAAGTTGCTCTGTAAACTACAGTATTTTTTACAGGATTTTTATAGATTACATAAGGAAGGCTATAACATTTCGTTGTTTTTATTGTCATAATTATATGTTAAATAGTTTTTTTTAAGTAGCTATGGGTAGGCCTACGAAAGGTGCAGCTTTAAACAATATAGATCAAGAAACGGGAACGGAAAATATAAATCGACTCCGAAACAATTACGTCATCGATGTAAACAAAAATGTAAAAAATGTTCACAAAATGAAAACTACTGGGCCAAACCATGTGAAATTTTTATGGGACCAAATGGCATCTATTCCGCATCAAACTAAAAAAGAATCACGTAAATCGGATCATAAATCTCAGCGTAATCGGTGTACATACATAGAAAAAAAAAAAAAAAAAAAAAAATACCGATCGAATTGAGAACCTCCTCCTTTTTTTGAAGTCGGTTAAAAATGGCGTAAAGATGGCGCATTTTTGTCAATTTCATGATCTAAATATCATAATTTAATGTCATTATATTTATCTATGTGGGGAAAATGGAACAAAATAGGTTATGGTTTTATTTACATTTTTCGTAAAATCTATTAGTATCGACTATAGTATTCTAGATCTAGTGACGTAGGTCTAGGGGAATTGAATACAGGCTAATGGATCTGTTATTTGTTGCGTCAGATTGGTACTGATTGTTGTGGTTTAGATATTCTAGAAGTTTTATGTCCGTGTTTTACAAATAGAATAATAGGTAGTCTTATATATTGTTACTACAAATATTAATCCAAAACAAAAATAACATGTCTGTCTGTAATGTTTTTACATACAGAGTTGCTCTTAAAGATTTCTCCCTTATCGGGAATCGAACCCACGGCAGGCATGTGTCGTAGCAGTAAATTTCTCGGTAGCTGTTGTTTTAAAATGATTAATACCATCCTTCCTTTTGTTTATAGCTTTAACGTACTAAGAATTTTGTTTTGATATAATACGGTAAACTAATTATTCATATTAATTAACAAGAGTATCTGGTTCAAGAAGATATTATTCTTGGAAATGACTCTTCTTGCGACATCTAACAGATGGCTAGGAATTCTATCTCGTTAGCGCCAGTTTTGCTAATGAGCTCTACGCAGTTTAGCATTGCTGCCATTTAAACAATTTACGGTAGATATGATGATTAATATAAACATATCTATATTACCCCTGCTTCCCCTTTTGCGGTAGGGAGGGGTATACTTAATACATTCACATTTTTAGCACAAACCACTTTCAAAAACGTATTGGTAACATGAACAATTTTTGGGCGATAATCGTAATAAGTAATTATTTATAAATTATTTATCAAAATTAGGCTGAAAATCATCATTTCATAAATCTCAAAATGACTAAAGATATCCCAAAAATCTCCACTTCCATCTTTCTCCATTTCTTAAGTATTTTTGCCGAAAAAAACATCCAAATCCCTCGCTATTCATATTCTAACTAAAGAAACACTTTTTCTTCTTCTTCAATCTTATCAAGTTCAAAATAATTCCAAATTTTGGAGCTGCATACACCTCAAAGTGCCCTCCTGAATCCTATCACGTACACCTACCGATTCAGTCACCCACAGTTTATATTTACCATTGGTCACGAATTCTTTCGATCGTTCTGACGACAGAAGACAAAACATAGCACTGACGTTGTTTACAAGCAGACTGGTAAACATGGCTGTTAGACTATCATTGGGAAATATGGAATTGGGTTACATTTTTTATATACCGTGGGTTTTTATATAGGGGGGTATCGTGAGGAGCTCGTGGCTAAGTAACAGCCGCAAGGGTCGTCCGATCAAAGGTTAAGCTGCGCTTGGCGCGGTCGGTCCGTGGTTGGGTGACCGTCTATGTCAAAGCGAGATTTCTTCGTAGTTCAGAAAGCACGTAAAGCTGTTGGTCCCGGTTGTTAGTTGTAGTTCTTTAACAGTCGTTACGGGTAGTTAGAAGCCAGAAAGTTTGATAACCAGTCTTAATTACCAAGGGGTACCGTGTTACCCGGTAACTGGGTTGTAAAGGTTAGATAGGCAGTCGCTCCATGTAAAACACTGGTACTCAGCTGCATCCGGTTAGACTGGAAGTCAACCCCCACGTAGTTGGGAAAAGGCTAGCAGATGATGATGATGATCTACTATATATCATAATAATTTTAAGCTTTTTATAATACAATTTAAACGACAGTTGGTGATGAGGGTGATATAATTAAATAGATATATAGATATAGAATTGTCGGTAAATATTGAATTTAATAAGGCTGGTAATGATGAAATTCGTGTGATTTAGCGAACAGCGTCGAAAAACCAACCGCATATTTTTGAAGATACATCCAATTCTATTATTAATCTTCTTGGAAGTAATAACGGTTGTACATAACAATTCGATCTGAAACAATAGGAATATGGAAACCCCATCATACCTTCAGTATTTCCCAAGATAAGACCAGCACGAGTATATTGTTAGAGCTTGTTTGCTCGTAATCATAATGCTGATAATGCGAGATGCATTGCTATCAGACATTGAGATTTATCATTTCCATAAATAAACTAAACTATTGAACAGAATTTACCATGGTTTACTACCACTAAGGGATTGAAGCTACCAAATAATGCTACTAGCATTCTAAGACTAGTTCTAAGCTTAACGTTTCTTCTAGGTTCGTAAGCCTTTGCTTATCTTGTGAATTTTATAAGGTTTGCATAATTCTAATCGGCTAGCTTCTGTTAAATGTCTGCCTATATTATATTTTCTAGTTGATATGATATATAAGGGGTATATATCTGTCAAAGTCGATAGTTTTTAATATGCGCTAGATGGTTTAAGCTTTACTTAGAATAACGGGAGATTAGGTGTGGGGTGGGAGTGACTAACATCGGCTGTTTGACGATAATCGCAAAATTATCAAAACTAATTAGCTACGAAGATAGAGGGGACCCTGGAAAAGGTTTGAGGGTAGTTTCCCTGGGACGCGGGTGAAAGCGCGGGCGACAGCTAGTCTTTTTATAAAATAAGTGACCAAGATTTTCCAAGATGCGTCACTCGTGCAAGCAAATAAAAAGGAAAACAATCCTAAAGTTATATCGAGCTCGCAAACTTATCTAAAAATAGAACTTGTATATATATGCATTCCATAGCCTACAAGGTAAAATATGGCATTATTTAACCGCTACAAATATTGCTCACCGCTGAGGACACACCTCTGACATACCTACTGTAGTATACGATATACTGTGACCAATACAGTCGTCATAAGAAAAAGGCCGTAAGTACATTTTTTTTCGATATTGTGTGAAATACATAATATGTGCGAAATATTATTTGGAATCAGGAAAAAATCAGATTTCTTATATGAATTTAACTTAATATAGACAAAAATAATTATTTACGGCATTTTTTGATGATGGGGTGTGGGTGAAATTGCGGGAAACAGCTAGTGAAATATAAATAATTCTCTTTCTGTGTTCAATTTATTTGTCTCCAGGGTCCTATCTATCTCCGTACTAAATTACATCCAAATCAGTTCAGCCGTTTTGCCGTGAAAGCGCTGAAACAAACTTACTTTTGTATTTATAATATTCGAATAGTTGGGAGAGCAGGCAAATCATTATTAAATGAAATACCTATTGTATGTGAGGAAAGCCCGTGACTATACTATACTATTACACAATTAATAGCAACAACCTGTTTACACTGTATGTCATTCAAACCTACCTACCTACCTAAACGCAGCTTTGAGACCTGCGGGATTACTATGAGTTCATCATTAGCATGCGTGCTAAGTAAATTTGTCATTTCTGCATTGATCATTGGTGAATCGGTGTATAATGAGAGAATCAACTCTCGCTGAAAAACCTGGAGGCCTATTCTAACTCAACGAAAACGAAGATTCGATTGAAGTTTCGTACGTTTTCTTATAGGTTTCAGGGTGGTACGGTGCAAACAATTGTTATATATAGATAGTATTATTATACCACTATGTATACAGTATCTGATTGCACCTTACCGCACCCCAAAAAAAATATCGTCTATTCTCGGTCTTTCCGAAGTTTCGTTTCGCTGAATTAGAGTAGGACCCTTGTTCGGAGGATATTATAAAAAATATATGTTGCCTCGCAAATGTCTCCTGTATCGTGACATATATTACAGCAGCCAATTGCTCAGCCACTCCACCAACCGTGGCGGCTGCTATTTTTTTAATTCCTCAACTTGTAAATATATTTTTTCATACGACTATTGAAGAAAAAATAAATATATTGTATACAGACCGGCCCGGCAAACTTCGTACAGGCCCAAACCATTGTTTTTTCGTTATTTTTCAGATATTTTAATAGTTATACTGACATTCAGGATGGAGACTAATACAACAAATTAACAACCATTAAAATCGGTCCATCCGTTCTCGAGTTATAAGTGTTCGAACAAACCCTACTTTGTTTTATATCTATAGAAGATTATGTTGCCTTCAACTGGTGTTCCCACCTTGCTAACTTTAAACGGTTTGAGAGGCGTGAAATTGTCACCTTGTTATTAAAGAAAATGATTTAGATTGAAGCGCCTATTAACCGGGCTTGGAAATGGATGGGTGGCCGCCTCCTTCCGTGTTTAGATATTATTAAAGTGTCAGTTCTATTTGATGTGCATCAGTTGAATTTGTTTTGCAAATTAGGACTGATTGCGATTGTTGGGTGACCTTTTATGGTGGTGAATGGTGGGAGGGTTATCAGATTTATCGTGAGATGTATGCTTGTTTTGCATATTCAAGTACTTAGGCCCAAGTTCACCGACAAGATAGCGGCCCGATCAACTGAAAACAGCTGTTTAGGATAAATTCAAACTTTTACTTTTTTCTACGATCAGCGGCTTAAGCTGTGCGTTGATCCGTCAGTCATTCAGGTCAAATCATTTTATATGTATAGATATAAAATGATTTGATATAGATGTGTTATCGAACTGTCGTATACCTATTTTATAAGTGTATTTTATCATATTCCTTCAATTTAAATCATGCAAATGCCATAAATAAATTGAGTTTTAATGAAGAAAATTTAATTTAACTTTATTACTGCTGTGCTACTTAGAATTTAATTCATTTATTGATCATAAAATAGCTATTATATCCATCATTTGCTTAGCCTTTTCCCAACTAGGTTGAGGCTAGGTCCTAGTCTGAATAGATGCCGCTGAATAGAATTATTTTATACATAGTTACTGCCATCTGACTATTATTAACAAAAACTTACAACAACATTCTTGTGTGGGAAACACTGGATAGCCAAAAGGAAGGGGATTTTAGGAAGGAAGTAATGATTTTAGCAGCATAAGTATGATTGTATATTTGCCTAGTGAATCTTTCACTGTAGCAAATTAACTACTAAGCCGATTTTAATGAACGTGGTGTCATTTTATTCGGGCAAATAATCAAGATGTGTCATCAAAAAGGGCAGAATAAAAAAGACTTGTTTCATTTCAAAAGGGATTATTTAGCATATTACATTTTCGCGACAAATAAAACTCTAAATTTAAACTTTCGACCTTTATTTCTCATGAACTTCAAGTTCTTAAAATGTGGAACTAAAAGAACGCTCGAAAACATAAAACATGAAAATGAGAATGTTTTCTTTGGATGAACTTAAAAAAATGCGGTGACGTTTTAAAGAACTCTTTTGCTTTAAGACATTTTGCATGTTTTTATGCATTTATTAAATTCAAAAATATCTTATGTTAACCTGATAATTACATTAGTATATTCAACACAACAGTATCTCATGTTAACCTTACAATTAGATTAGTATATCCAACACAACAGGCAACTCCATCCATCATTAAAGTACTTATGGCCAGTCTATCCACCATGGCTAACAGTTCCAAGTGGTTTGTACTTGAGGTTTTGCGGTCGTATACCCAATCTATTACTGAATAGCATTCCTGCTATAAGGATTTCAGAGGGCCAAGAATATTAAAAAACTTTAATTATTATTAGTAATTAATTTATTATAAAGTATGTATGTGTGTTTTAATCGGTGGAATATTTGAAGATATTACTTCATGCACTCGAATAAAACTATACTCTGTCCTTTCTCAGGTTTCTATCGTATCGTACCAAATTTCTTCTAAATCGATTCAGTAATTTTATCATGAACGTGTAACAGACGGACAGACAGCATTACTTTTGCATGTATAATATTAGTATATAAGGATTATAAGGATGTATGTGTGTTAACTTGCTTTCAAAAGCTGTTTTTAACAAGTTGTCGAATGTGACATTTTCTTGAGGTGGCAATGATTATTTATTAATTGCAAAGTCATCACAGAAACATTCTAGACGATGCCCAAATAAAAACTATACTTTATTATCTACGTTAAAGTACTAATTACTTTGTCTATAATCAATAAACATTCTAATATAAATGTAACTAAAATATGGCGACAAAAAATTCTAAAGACTAAAAGACAAGCTACCGTTTTTTTTTCATGGAAAGATCTCTCTATCGTCTCTTTGAAATAGGCAACTAATTTTAACTTGGTATTTGCTTAGCCGCCTGACCAGTTTTTGGCAATTAATAAGTGCTTGTAAATTCGTAAATCTATTATGAATTTACAAGCACTTATTTATTGCCAAAAAGTTTAATAATTTATTAATTAATAGCATATTTTAATATGGCCAGAATATTTACTACTTTAAAATTAGCTAAGTATGTTAAACCAAAATAATTGTCAGTATATTCCCACGCTATATCTACATAAGATTGGAAGTCGATCTTATCAGTATGTCTGGAGTACTGTGAGATGAGTGTGTGAGTGTTTTATTGCCTTAGCAAATGTAAATGACCAATAGTCGTTTTTGTTAATCTATACTTCTATACTAATATTATGAAGAGGAAAGATTTGTTTGTTTGTAGGGTTTTAACTCAAAAACTACTGGACCGATTTTAAAATTTTTTTCGTTAGAAATATATTTATTTCCAGAAATAATTAGGGATCCCTATTAAAACTTGAATAATGTAACCCAAGGTATAAAAAAAGTGTCCACGCGGGCGAAGCCGCGGGCAGAAAGCTAGTGAAATAATCACTACATAGTATAAAAAAAGTCGCTTTCTCTGTCCCTATATTCCTATGTATGCTTAACTCTTTAAAACTACGCAACGAATTTTGATGCGGTTTTTTTAATAGATAGAGTGATTAATGAGGAAGGTTTTAGTATATAACTAGCTTCTGCCAGCGACTTCGTCCGCGTGGAATAATGGTGCTCCGCTCCTTTTGGTCTTAGCGTGATGATATATATAGCCTATAGCCTTCCTCAAAAAATGGACTATCTAACACTGAAAGAATTATTTAAATCGGACCAGCGGTTCCTGAGATTAGCGCGTTTAAACAAAATGACAACATTTACCTTCACTGCTCTGCTCCTATTGATTGTAGCGTGATGAAAAGTATACTATAACCATCTCAGAAGTATGACAAATAATTGTACCAAGTTTCGTTAAAATCCGTCGAGTAGTTTTTGTTTCTATAGAGTTTATACAGACAGACAGACAGACAAAAATTTTACTGATTGCATTTTTGGCAGCAGTATCGATCCCTAATCACCCCCTGATAGTTATTTTGGAAATATATTTCATGTACAGAATTGACCTCTCTACAGATTTATTATAAGTATAGATATAGATAGAAGATATAGATATAGATTTGTCAAGTTTTTGTATCCATTAGCTAAAATATCGCGGGCGAAGCCGCTGGCGGGAAGCTAGTAAATAAATAAGTCAAGATATTTACCTAATATTTACTTAACACCTTACTTTCAATGCCAAATGAAAGTAAAATGCTTAGCGTGGCATTTGTTTGATAAAATAAAAAGGAAAGTTGACACATGAGATAATTTACTATCATCAATGACGTTCGTTTTATCTTTATTATAAACTAGCAGTTTCAACTGTCTTCCGGGGATATCCCTACGTGATGTACCCGGATAAAAATAATTGTATCTTCTTCCCCAGGTTACGAGCTATCTCCATACCAAATTTTATCTAGATCGGTTCAGCCATTTTTCCGTGTAAGCGTTACAGACAGAGTTACTTTTGGATATATCGTATTAGTAAGGACTAAGAATTCCGACAGATGTTCTACCCGAATGCAACGACATCTGCCGGGTCCAATTGTTGATATAAATTATCCAGGGTTCGTATCAACATATACATAAAACAAATCATCAAAATTGGTCAAGCCATTTTTTATGTATTATCCAGATTTACTAATGTGTATATTTTTTTGGTATATTTATATGATAACAGATCACATATACGTGTACTAACTGACATAAAATGTTGATTCATTATCTCGGTTTTATCAATAACACCTCATACCTTTGAGCCACTTTCATTACTTCTTTAATTACCTTTCACCCAACACGTACCTACCTAATGATATTTTCAGTAACACAACCTCACTTTAAACATACCAGTTATCGAGAACTTTCACCTTTAGGAACTCTAACCAGCCAGTTACGAAATACTAGTTGTCTATTTATAAAACATCACATCTTCAAGGATTACTACTAAATTTTGTATGAAAAGTAATAAATTACAACAATCAAATCAATCTCAAGCCAATTTGCTTACAAAGTTCACGAACTTGCCATTCTAAAAATAGCCACATCCATCTCTTTTTCTCTAACAGCGTTAAAAAGGGACAGCGTCATGTCGAACGTACAAGAAACGTATTAATACTCTTATTTTACTATTTCATATAAAATTGAACGCGTTGAAGTCTTTTCTAAGACGCACGCAATCGCATCAAGTTCTCAAGTAAATTGTATTTTTACTGCGAGGCCATCGATCTTATATATGTATCGCAAACGTTGTTATAATCGCAAATTTTATTGCGAATCGTCAACTAATCGAGTCGTCCGGCCCGGCTAGAATGGGAACGCGCTCATTTCGCGTTGTATACGAGATAAAAGTACGTTTCCATTGTTCTTGTAGTATGTCACGAGAAAATGCAAGGCTGATTTGTGAAAGTGAGTTTTATTATTTTAAGGTTATATTTTGAATGTGTTCGGTATTTAGTGGTTTTTAATATTACCTATATGTTTTGTAATGTGTTGGAAAAATAATGAAAACGTTACATTGAGAATTCTTATTTAAGTACTAGCTTCTGCCAGCCACTTCGTCCGCGTGGAATAGTAGTGCTCCGCTCCTATTAGTCTTAGCGTGATGATATATAGCCTATAGCCTTCCTCGATAAATGGACTATCTAACACTGAAAGAATTATTTAAATCGGACCAGCGGTTCCTGAGATTAGCGCGTATAAACAAAATGACAACATTTCCCTTCACTGCTCTGCTCCTATTGATTGTAGCGTGATGAAAAGTATACTATAACCAGCTCAGGAGTATGACAAATAATTGTACCAAGTTTCGTTAAAATCCGTCGAGTAGTTTTTGTTTCTATAGAGTTTATACAGACAGACAGACAGACAGACAGACAAAAAATGTACTGATTGCATTTTTGGCATCAGTATCGATCCCTAATCACCCCCTGATAGTTATTTTGGAAATATATTTCATGTACAGAATTTACCTCTCTACAGATTTATTATAAGTATAGAAGATAGATAGATAGAAGATATAGATTTAATTTAATTTTCAATAATATAAGACGGTGAATATCTTGTATAATAATAATGTTTTGTAAATCCAAAAGATAAAGAAAACATAGACAGATTTCTTAAGAGATGAAAGAGAGTCGTCTGATAGAGATCTCTGAAAGAAAAACGCATACTGCGTCGACCACACATAGCTTGGAATTAGGACAGGGAATTGCTGATTAAATTTTTAAATTAAAAAAAAATAATACTTACCTCATAAAAAACAGTAGTTTAAAAACAGGTTAACATATGCATATTTTCACACCCAAAACCTTTTTCCCCAAAAAAACAATACATTTCAAATACCTTCATAAAATCCCGTGCCGTCGCCACAACGGGCACGCGCAGCGAGGGTGGCGTACGTGCGCAGGCGCACGTCGTAGCGCCGGCTCCTATTCCACTCGCCGGCGGGAGTTAAGGCATGTTATCTGACACCACTGCCATGATGGCCTAAGATATCATTATCTCACAAATAGTTTAAGACATTAATTTGTTGTATCATGGAAGAGTTTGTCTTAATTACCGCTGATTGTCGTTCATGTCAAATTCATTTGATAGCCAATTGTTTTTGTGACATATGATTTCGGTTGTTAACTCCACTTGATGTTGTTTTGGTTGTATTTTAATTGATAGATTGATATACGTTTATTGTGTCAATGAGGACGCTGTTATTTAATCCTAATCTTCTATACATATAAAATGCTTTGTCCTGAATGACTGGCGGATCAACGTACAATCTAAACCGCTGATCATAGAGACCTGAAACTTGGAGGGTGTATTCTTTGTATGACGTAAACATCCGATAAGAAAGGATTTTCCGAAACTCTACCCTTAAGGGAGTGAAAAAGGGGGACAAAGTTTGTATGAAAGTCTGACATTTTTAATTTGAATTCCTTTTGAGCCCACGCGGGCGTGCCGCTGGCGGGAAGCTAGACCTGGATTAATACTTAGGAGACTTTTGATAGTATCTAGACCTAATTTCATTTCTACGCAGACGAAGTCGCGAGCAATGCCTAGTACTTGTGTATGATGAAACGTAACGTGTTGCCAAGGAGTTAATGCCCGGAGGACCGAGTTGTAACTGTTTTATCATACTACATAATGTAAATGTAAGTAATAATAATAATAATAATAAAATTTATTGATCCACAGTTACATGAACAGTTAGTTTTACAAAATTATTAGACAATACTTTGATCTGTTACTACATTATTTAATTATATCAATTTAGTTGATTCGGCGGTCCCCAAACTAGGCGGAGCCTGTATCTTGGGGGCCTAGGTTGTGATGACATAGAGGTATGCTTCATTGAGGTTTACAAAAATTAGGTCAGGAAGATTTTATTTGTGGTGTGGACAATTATATAAAATTAAATGAAACTTTAAAGAAAAGAAAATAATAACGATGGGAAAGAAACAAATAATAAAAAAAATAGGATTTTTTCTTTATCCTTTTTTAAAAGTAGCATTAAGTCTTAGTGACATGTCTCGTGTTAGATTTGTAGTTTGTTAGTGTGTGACAGTGTGTTGTATGTGTGTGTGTGAGTTTGTGTGTGTGTTTGTGTGAGTGATTGTGTGTGAGATGTATATGTTAATGTGTGATTTCAAGCATAGGTTGTGGTGTTACAATGTTTTCTGTTTCGTCATACGTAAGACTCAATAACCATTTTTTTATTACTTTTTTACATGAGAAAAGCGTGAGCTCATTTGTGTCTTGGGGCATTCTGCGGGTGACTTCGTTGAAAACCACTGTATGGAGGTAGGCAGGGCATCGTCTAGCTAGGAGGGAGATGGTCCGTGATACTGGGATTTTAAAGATTCGCTTTGAGGTTATCGAATGATAGTCTGATCGCTTTTTCAAGTTTTTGTGTATGTTTAAATATGCATTTAATATAAATAGTTGGCGGACTCGGAGAACTCCAAATTCTTTATATAGAATATCTGTTGGGTAGAAAAAAGGCTTCTTGAGGAGTACTTTTATAACCGCTCGTTGAGCTCTTTCGAGATCAATGAGTGTTGTCTTGGCCGCTCCGCCCCAAATGGATATGCCGTATTGAATGATGGACTGACAAATAGCGTAGTAGACCATACGTAAAATGTCTTTTGGCGTACGATCTCTTAGTTTTTTCATAATATAGATGAGCTTTCTAACTCGTCCAGTGAGAGATTCTATATGCACTTTAAAAGATAGATTTTCATCGATATGTAGGCCTAGGTAACGAATAGAGTGTGTTCGTAGTATATGTTCACATAAGCAGATTTCTCTTGAGGTACACGGAGGGCATGTGTGGAATCTTAGTGAAAGGTTAGAAGGAGGACTAGAAGTTTGGGTTTTGAAAAAAGTGATAAATTTAGTTTTTTTTTATGTTAAGGGTTAATAGGTTGTGGTTTAGAGTTTGTGCTACTGTTGACAATCCTTCCTCGGCGAGGCAATATAACTGTTCCCAAGTTTTGGCATGAAATGTAATGACGGTGTCGTCAGCATAGGATATTATTTCTGCGTTTGATAGATTGATATTGAGTATATCGTTCATATAGATGATAAAAAGTGTTGGGCCGAGCAAGCTACCTTGGGGGACTCCAAAATTTATAGGGAGTTGATTACTTATAGAATCACCTGATTTAACATATTGACTGCGTATAGTAAGTATCTATAGCTTGTGATATTGCGTGTGTACGGTTTCAAGAATAAAAAAACAGTTGTTTGAAAAATTATCAACATGCCGAAAAAATTGTGGTAATCAAACTGTTTGTACTTATAGTTTTTGTTTTTTTTAACGTCTTAGAATAATTTATACATATATGTATATACATGTACAATTGGTTAGTCTAGTTTGATTCCTGTATCAGACAAAGTGTTACTACCAATATCAATGTAGGTTTTTTACAGTAGTCAACCGGATTGCGGAATAGTGAGCGATTCTTTATCTGCTACTTATCGTGTAGACCCAGGTTTTTGCCAACCTAACAAGCCCTAGTGTCAGAGTTTTCTCAAATTCGCCTGACGGCCTCTGATTTGTAATTTATAGTAACACCAACTGCCAGCTATCAAGATAGCGTAACGTAAGCGTAACGCCCTCCCAGGCACGAGGGTATTACACTATCAACTTCCTGACTCCGAATTGCTTTGGGACATTTTCCAAAATCCACAAAGCGGACCGACCCGGGAATCCAAGACCCCGTACAGTAGTCGCGTTATGCGACCACTAGACTAACGATACTATACTATACTATACACTAGACCAGTGATGGGCAAAGTACGGCCCGCGGGCCAGCTCCGTCCCGCGAACGACATGAATCGTACATATATGGCCCGCGATAATTATATTTTGACGGTCCAGAAGTATAAAGTAGATTCTACATAGTAGAATAATAGACGCATAGGTCACAGCTCGAATCTGTATTCGAAAATATTATGGCAAATCAAAAGCAATTTCATATGTCTCACGCGCCTACCATGGCAGGGCCTTCGAATAAATTTTACATGCATGCATGCAAAATATTTTTTTTTAACTTTCTGGCCCCCGATTAAGAAAGTTTGCCCACCACTCCACAAGACGAACCTAACCTAAACAATCAATCAATGTATGTATCTCCATTCAAAATTATATTTAAGTCGGTTCAGCCAATAGCAGGCAGACAGACTGATAGACAGAGTTATTTTCGTATTAATATTATTAGTTAGGATTTTATTACATCGTTAATTCAAGTTAATTAAACTTACTGCTATATTATCCAAGTCAAGTTATGTTCACAGATAAAATTATTGTTTAGTGCCCGCAAGATTAATTTTGTTTGTTGGCGCTAAAATATTTTGTAGCCATGGAAACTGTCTTAATTAGATAGATAATGAAAATTACTCATTAGTTTATTATTGACACTTGCAGTTAGTTTTAATTAATCGTTATCGCACCCCAATACCAATAAATAATAGATGTATTTAGTAATTAACAGTACCTACATGGCTAAATAACAATAATCTAAATCTAAATATATATAAAACTCAAAGGTGACTGACTGACATAGTGATCTATCAACGCACAGCTCAAACCACTGGAGGGATCGGGCTGAAATTTGGCATGCAGGTAGATGTTATGACGTAGGCATCCGCTAAGAAAGGATTTTGATAAATTCTACCCCCAAGGGGATAAAATAGGGGATGAAAGTTTGTATGAAACTTTGTCAATTTTAAACTGATCGGGCTGAGAATTCATATAGCCCACGCGGGCGAAGCCGCTGGCGGAAAGCTAGTTTTTTTTTTTTCTACATGACCTCTTGCAGGGTGCTTCTAACAGCATTCGACCTGCTTAACCGGACAATAGGAAAGCTAGTGAAGAAATAAGAACGTATGTACCTATAGCTATTTATAAATGTGAAAGTTAGTGAAGAAGTATGCATGTGTGTATGTTTGTTACTCTTTCACTCTAAAACTACTTAACGGATTTAAATGAAATTTGGTACACATATAGTTCATAATCTGGATTAACACATACAATACTTTTTATCTAGGTGCGCGAAGTATTTCCCGCAGAATCTGGGTAAAATCGCGGAAAATCACTAGTTTAGCCATAAATACGTGACAAAATATAAAAGAAAATAAAATAAGTATGCTAAGATCTATACTTTTAATAACATGTTTGTGACAAACTCTAGTTAATGATATATTTGCTCATTATGTCCACTGTACCAGAATCCTGTATAAGGGAAGACCTTACGCAACCACAACTAGCCCTACACAGCTGTGGGCCCAGCACGAATCACTTTCGATAAAAAATCGTATCGAAAGCAATTTTTGAATGGAGTACATTCGCTTATTACGTTCTATTTATTAAAATTGATGACTTCAACCACATCTTCGGACTCTGGAAATTGTTATTTATGCATTTTAAACATGCTATGAATTATGCTTTTCAGTTCTATGTATAAGTAGGGTGGATCGAACACACCACAATACATTATATTATTTTAAATAATGAAGTGTCTCATGTAAGTTTCAACTATGTACATGTTCTTTTTGGGAAATAAATAATCTTTAAACTGAAATATAAATTTTTGCTTTGGTATGATTGTATTTATGGTTTTCAAAAATCGCTTACATTAACGTTACGATTACATTAGTGCGTTTTTGCTAGGCCCACTGGTCACTGTTTACGCAGAGGATATTTAAACAGTTTTTAGTTTGTACCCATAGAAATATCTTCTTCTATACTTATAATAAATCTGTAGAGAGGTTAATTCTGTACATGAAATATATTTTCAAAATAACTATCAGGGGGTGATTAGGGATCGATACTGATGCCAAAAATGCAATCAGTAAAATTTTTGTCTGTCTGTCTGTCCGTCTGTCTGTCTGTCTGTCTGTCTGTATAAACTCTATAGAAACAAAAACTACTCGACGGATTTTAACGAAACTTGGTACAATTATTTGTCATACTCCTGAGATGGTTATAGTATACTTTTCATCACGCTACAATCAATAGGAGCAGAGCAGTGAAGGGAAATGTTGTCATTTTGTTTAAACGCGCTAATCTCAGGAACCGCTGGTCCGATTTAAATAATTCTTTCAGTGTTAGATAGTCCGTTTATCGAGGAAGGCTATAGGCTATATATCATCATGCTAAGACTAATAGGAGCGGAGCACCACTATTCCACGCGGACGAAGTCGCTGGCAGAAGCTAGTAAATAAATAAGTTTATACCATTTACATTAATTAAGTATTAGAATGTATTTAAAAAGAGTTAATATGTGGAACTACTAATAAAAATCTCAAAAATATTTAATTGTTTATTAGTTAAATACTTGACAATAAATTTAATTCACCCGCCCTGATTTTGAGCGCATTATTAAGTAATTATAAAAAAACGCAGACGAAGGTGCGCGAATTAGCTAGTTAATCAATTATTTCTAAACGGAATATGTTTCATGTAGAAAAGCAATTATGTAATTAATTTATCTATACTAATATTATAAAGAGGAAAACTTTGTTTGTTTGTTTGTAATGAATAGGCTTAAAAACTACTGGACCGATTTTAAAAATTCTTTCACCATTCGAAAGCTACATTATCCACGAGTAACATAGGCTAAATTTTATTTAAGAAAAAAATAGGGTTCCGTAAGATATTTGGGTTTTTCGGATACAAGGTGTAAAAAATCAACCAGAAAAGTTCTTTCACCGTTAGAAAGTTACATCTTTACGAAGTGTCATTGGCTATTATTATTTCCAGAAATAATTAGGGATCCCTACTAAAACTTGAATAATGTAACCCAAGGTGTAAAAAAAAATACTACGCGGGCGAAGCCGCGGGCGGAAAGCTAGTTATAAATATAATTATAAAATTAATAGCATAATTATAGTTATGTATTAATACTGTTTTTTATGACTATGCACATGCGAGTACGCAATTACCGCAGCCTGTAAAACATAGATAAGTTTTATCTCTTAAATTATTACGTCATGTAATGTAACCATCATATTTATAGATATATAAATATACTTACATATAATAAAATTGGCTCGATGAGCCAGCCCGCGCGCTGAGCCAGTAGCATAAAAAGTCCAAAGTCCCCTAATAATAATATTGTTCTGATCCAGATAGTCCCTAGTTGTCCTTCCCAGTGACGCCCTAAGCCGAGGTTCGTTCCTCACTAGGGGGAGCCCTTAGCGCGCTGTCACTTAGTTTTAAATTTAGTTTTAAGCCTTGGCTGGAGGCTTTAATTTAATTAATTAAATTAGGACCTCGCCACATTGTCGCCAAATCGGTTCGGCTGTTTTACTGTGAAAACGTGACAAATAAACAAACAAACTCACTCACGCATTTATAATATTAGTAAGAACTGTAAAGGTATGACATTAGAATACATATGTACATTACCACCAAACCTTTGCAACTATTTTGATTTTGTTATATTTATAAACATTTTTAAACAACTTCGTTAGTAGTCGAATCAATGCAATTTGATAGAACGAGTTCACGATATTCTGAGAGCTTATTAAGATAATTGTTTACCAAAATTATTTGTAACAGGACGATATTAAATATAGAATGGTGATAACAAATGTCAGTCGTTATCTTTACGTTGTTAAGACCTTTAAATAAAGACATAGATTGGGGTTAATTAAGTATATTTTCAACTAAGTGTAGTGTAACTTAATTACTTAACGCACCCTGATAAAAAAGCCTCTGACTATGTCCAGGGTCCCATTAAAATCGAAAGTATTTTTTTTTATTTCAAACTATGTTTTATGTTTCCCGAGGTTTCACCCGCGTCTCGAGGAAACTACGTCACGCACCCGGATAATGGAAACCTTCGCCAGGGTTCAACGGCACCTGAAAAAACCTTCGCCAGGGTCCCATCTATCTTCGTACCAATTTTTATCCAAATCGGTTCAGCTGCTCTCGAGATTTGGGCTTAGCAACACATTTAGCGATTCATTTTTAGGGTTCCGTAGTCCGACAAGGAACCCTTATAGTTTCGCTCTGTCCGTCTGTCTGTCTGTCTGTCTGTCTGTCCGCGGCATAGCTCCGTGGTTTTTGTTATTAGAAAGCTGAAATTTGGTATGAATATGTATATTGATCACGCCGAGAAAGTGGTAAAATAAAATTTTGAAAAATATATTTTTTAGGGTAGCTCCCAAACATGTAAAGTAGGGATGAATATTTTTTTTCTCGCGTATCCCTTCGTGTGGGGTATCGTTAGATAGGTCTTTCAAAAATATGATGGGTGTATGAAGACCATTTTTCAGTTAAGCGAGCCATTTGCGAAATATCTAGATTTTAAGTGTTTTTTTTTGTTCGATACGAGTTACCCCCCCCTCTAACTTTTGAATGGCTGTACCTAGAAATGTGAAAAAAATCACAGACGTAGTACATGTAATGAAATTACAAGGAAAACTATCACGGCTAAGTAGGCTTAACCGGTTACAGAGCTATAGTCGACTAACTAACTCCTACTACGGAACCCTACTGCGCGTGGCCCGACACGCACTTGGCCGGTTTTTTATATTTTGGCCTTTGCAGGCGCAAATTTATCTATAATATAAAAAGACGACGACCAAAGAGTTCCAAAGAGTAGATGCTATGAAGAAGAACCGTCAAGAAACTCCATGGATACTCTTTTCCAAAAAGAAATGATGTTCACAATGACTCGGTAACATTAGTACCTATAAGCTAAGAAAATTATCTTCTATATGTAATACAAGGTATGCTACTCAGTTACACAAATTTCATCTATATCCGTGACAAATTTCATACAAATAGATTCATCCGTTTTACCATGAAAGGTATACTAATTGTAAACTGCAGTAACAAATACTACGCCGAAGTCGGCAGACCCGAGCAAGTCCAAAGCCAATCCCGTTGCAAGGAAGGCATCACGAATGATTAAAATAATTTTAGACATTATCCGAAGTAAGTACATTTTTTATAGTGGAACTGATAATACAACAAAAATAACAAAGACTGGGATTACATAATACACTACAGTAATAAGATGCCGCATTCACGGAGGAAGCGCGGTATCTAGTCTGAGCAGCGCGGGCGCGGGGACTTTTATTAATCTATGAATATGACCTATACCGCATCCACCGGTCAAAATCATAGTCTTCGTTTTTGTTTTACCGTAGTCCGATACCTAAATATGTTGCAACAGACTGCAATACCTACACAAACACAAGTGCATATCAATTTTAAGAACAAACAGTGCTATCGTATTACAACGTTAAACGTAAGTCCTCGCTTCAAATCGCCGGTTAAACAAATAAGATAGTGTTATAGTATGTGACGAGTGCTATCAATCGGCAATGACGTTGTGCAATCCGTCTGTGTTTGCACAAGGTAGGCATGCATTGCCATGTATGACGTTATTTTAAGTAAACTAGCTACTGAAGGAACTCCATTACTACAATTATCATTGTCCTTCTCCGAATAAAAAATAGTTTATTGCTTTATAAAAATAAATAAAAGTTACTATTTTGAGTCCCATTATCCGAATGCATAAGTACAGATGAAGATGGAAAACGTCGCCGAAGAAGACTTAGAAAACTCTGACGGGACGACTTGGGTGCATTTACTAGGGACTGGACAGATAAAACAACGCAAACAGAAGAGTGGAAAAGGATGGGGAGACCTTTACCTAGAAGTGGGACAGTAACGGTTAATAAACAAAAATGAGCTTCCCTTCAAACAAGTAATGCCTTCCTAAGCAAAGCAACACAAAATTAGTAAACTTGGTATTATAAAATACATAGGTTTGGTTTCAAAAATGTCGTATCTATTAATACCTATTAAATAAATTGGTCTCAATTCTCTTGGATCTACACTCATATTGACCATGATTGTTTAATTTATATCGGTTTAACGATTTCACATTGTGTGAGCGTAACAGTCAGACAGCCAGAGAGACAGTGTTACTTTCTCGTATGATGTTAGCGTAATTTTTGCTGTTGGAAAATCTGTTTGGATTTTTCACCTGCTAAACTAACGTGGCGTGGATGAAATCAGTAGTGCCGAACATTCTATCGGTGCTCATATTGTTTATAGGTTGAAGAGGAAGTATACAGGGCAAAAAATGTTTGATTGCAATCCTAATCAATACAAAAAAAAAAATGGTTAAGCCATGATATTGACATTTCGGTGGGTAGCCACCGAAATGTCATAGCATTTTTTAGTGTCAGAAATGAAATAATTATTTAAAATTACCCACCAATTTCATTTTATTCTTGTTTTAGTCACCTTATAAGTTATTGGCCTTATCATTAAACAAGCTCAGCGTGTCATTCTACACAAGACTAGCCCTTAGTTACAGAATTGTGACCGCTGTGTTACTTGTTATCAATCTTAAAAGAGTATCTCTCTTTTAAGATTGATAACAAAGACTTTTGAATAGCTTTATTCATATTTCATTAACTTGTACGTTGCTTTTGTATTTTAAAACAGAAAGGTTCATCCACAAAGGTTATCATCGTATTAATTTATATCCATAGATTTTACTTAAAAAAAACCTTAACGTCACTATATCTGTCAATCTATAAGAAAATACTAAATCATTTTAACTTTTTATATTAATATTTACATTTACATTAATTACTAATGGTCAAGAAGTTCGGTATTGGTGGTAAAACTAGTATACAAGCTGACGTCATCGTTCTAGGATGTACTCTCCCAGGCATCGTGGCCGCGCACAAACTGAAGAGGAAGTTTGGAGACAGCATGGATATCATGGTGTTAGACCTCCCCGGACCCGACACCAAACACCAGTCCAAATGCAATGTGGCTTTCACGGATCAGCGCGACTCAGATGCTGAAAGTGAAGACTACCTACGTTATGACTACACAGCAAGACAGTTGCTCGACAACGTAGCCAGATTCTACCTTATCCAATACGCTAAAGAGTTCAAACTACCCTTACCAGACTCTATCATCTATCCAGAATTAGTCAAAGAAGAATCAAACGTAACACCGACACAAAGCCAAGTAGAAATGCCGTCAGAAATAGAACTGCAAGATATAGAACAGCCAGAGATATTACCACCAGAGCCTGAGGACGAACTACCTCCATTACAGAAGCTCTTCCAGTATCCTAATGGTAATACTGTACAATTTTTGAACAACGTGCATGATTTTGAATACCTGAGCTTCTTAGAGAAGTTTGAATTAAATCAGTACCAAACATTCTTAGATAGAAGCATGACGGATCTATTTCAAACGAACAAAGTGAACGTGGAGGAAGAGAGAAAGATATTGCTGTACTATGACCGGACCACCATGGAGAAAAATATTTGCGATACACTCCTCTTCTCAACTTCGAGGGAAATAATGAGGATTATCGTAAGATTAGTCTGTGGAGCTCCAGCCAACAGCGTATCTCTCCTTTTCTATCTTCATCAGTGTTACAGAACGAGCAGTGCCAAGAACCACCTCGGTGGTTTAAACACCAGGTTTCGGGAAAAACTTTTAGGGCATTGCAGGAAACGTCTTTCATCCAAACTTAACCAAAGCATAGCTGATATCACGATGCAATCTAAATCCATTAAGGAGATCCGCACATATTCCGAGCAAGTCATTCTTGAAACGATAAAGGGTGAGACTACTTACATCTGCAACTTGCTAGCGATGGCTCTGCGACCAGACCAGCTCCACAACATCCAAGTTGAAGATCAATTGCTATCAGAAGAAAACGCAAAAATAACGAAAGAAATGAAACCTGGTTATGCAAAAAAATTCAGCATACAATACAGGGAAAATTTTTGGAGTAGGCTAGGATATAGTGGTGATATATTTAGTATGCGTGGCCCAATCATTTGGGCGATGGAGAGACCAAAGCTGTCGACTACAGGGAGCTTGGAGAAATACTCAGGGTTAATTGGTTATCTGATGGTACGTGACGATGGCAAGGACTCTAAAGAAGCCGTCATTGAACAGCTGGTGAATATGTTTGGTTCGGAAGCGGCATATCCTGCCAGTTACAGAGAAACCCCTATAGCTGATGTCTATGTTCCACGTTGTGGGGATTACGTTGCTCTTCGAAAGTTGACGAGTGAAGGGAGTCCTAGATTTTTAGAATGGGGAGCTCTGGATATTTTCGCTGATGGGGACGTGGCTGCTGCATTGGAAGCCGGACATTCTGCGTACTTGCACTTGTTGGGTTGTCTGCGACCTCAAGCACAAACTTACGACGACATCATAGCAAGTGATTGGCCGACGTTCCTCAGCGAGAGTCCGGTGCGCAGGTGGATGTCACAGATCAACGTCATCAGCGGCATCAAAATAACCGTGTACACTGCTGCTATGTTGATCGGCGTCAAGCTCCTGCGCTCTTACATGAGGAACTAAGGGCTATAGTTGATGTCCCGTGCCTTTTGTATCATTATTAGTTTTATAGAGGTTTTCGTTTGAATAAATGAGAATGTTTATCAGTACTTTACAGATTTGTTCTTTCTTTTATTGAATTCGGGGTTTGAATTATTAAAGTGTTAATAAAACGACAGGTGTTTCCACCGAAGGGTAGGGAAGGTAATGCACTCACAAAATTTCTTAAGCTAGATTAGAACTAGCTGTTTTCTGCATCCTCAGGGAACTATCATAATTATGTGTTAATATAGGCTATAAAATGTGTGTGTACTAAATTCCATCCAAATCCATTCAATAGTTTTCGTGTAAAAGAGTAACAAACATACATACATACATTCTCACGAAATTTTGTATTTATAATATAAGTAGGATTATCTGATCTGCTACTGATAAATTCCAAATATTTTTTTTTATTTCTACATCATACAAGACATAAATCTCTAACAAGCATTAAGTATTAAGTTCCTAATTTAATTACCTGACTTCCTTATGGGTAGTTACTATGCTGTTCAACAATGCGGATAATAAATAAGTATGCATGATGCATGTCAGTAGTTAAATAGTAATAAAAATATCTTCAACTGATATAAGGTAGGCTACTTAATGGCTTCAAGGACACGTTTTACTGTTGTATCTGTGAGACTAATTTCTGTAAATTTTAAGTAACATATCTGTTCAAAGATTTTCTTACTAGAAATAATTTTGACATAATGTCCATACAATTACGGTCATTTTCAATATTCTATCTATCCATAGATTTGCTTACTAGAGATAGATTTTTGACATTAGTCTTATGGACTTTATGTCAAAATTCTATCTCTAGTAAGGAAATCTTCGGATAGATAGGATATTGAAAATGGCCATTAATGTCACAAACTTATCTCTAGTCAGCTGATCTAATTGAAAATGTCCTTTTGAATTTTTAATCACCAACGTTTATAATTTTAGTTCATGTTTTTTTTGTCATCATTTCTATCAAAAATAATGTTCATTCTATTAATGATAACAGGGAATATGCAGAGCTGACTGTCAACCTTCACTAGTAGGAGAAGCAAAAGGAGAATAAATGATAACTATATCTATACGTATAATAAAATGCTTTGTCCTGAATGACTAACAGATCAACACACAGCCTAAACCGCTGATCGTAGAGACCTGAAACTTGGGGGTGTGTTTTTTGTATGACGTAGGTGTCCGATAAGAAAGGATTTTCCGAATATTCTACCCCCAAGGAGATGAAAAAGGGGGGAAAGTTATGAAACTCTGTCATTTAAAATTTGAATTCGTATATCCCACGTGGGCGAAACCGCTGGCGGAAAGATAGTATATATATGTATAAGCCAACTTGTAACCATATCAACGACATTTATTACGTAAATGACGTCTTCTTAATACTCATCGTCTAAGGACGCCATACGTATGTATTATTCAAAGTGCGTCCCTATCGATGCCTGTGGACTATAATAGGGACTGCATTGAATCGGTTGACCTTCTGAGAATCGACAAGGGCAGGGTCATGTAACCGGGTCAAGTTCGATCATGGTGTGAGTCAGAGACGAGTAACCCTCTGACTACCTATTATAACCAGTCCTATGTAATATTTAATGGTATATTTTCTTTAGTAGGGTAAAAGGACTAGGTCAAATTAAAGTAAATGTATTTTTCGGTAAGCACCTAAATTGGCAAGTATTGTTGAATGTCGATGTGAAATACGTTGCTATTCATTACACGGTAGGCACTTTCTTACCGGTGTTTAATTTCTTAATTTTTATTTTATGCATTTTAGTTTTAAGGTTTATTTTACCTACTATCTTACGTTAACCTAACTAAAATATTTAGGTATCACATTGACTGATTTATTAAACAATGTTTTAGAAAACATTCAGTTTGCAACAGTAATACAAAGTTATTATTTCTAAATAAGACAAAATGCTGTAATAAGCGTTATCCTTAGCATGTATTTCCAAGGTTAAAGCCCCCTTAGCACAGCAATAATATGACGCGCCTACAAAACTAGTGGCATACTCGTGCACAAGAATACATTGCTATAATATATTATAGGCACTTAAATAACGAAGAGGGGGATATCATCATGACTACATAGAATAAAAACAACCACAAAAACCGGCCAAGTGCGTGTCGGGCCACGCGCAGTAGGGTTCCGTAGTAGGTCTTAGTTAGTCGACTAAAACTCTGTAACCGGTTAAGCCTACTTAGCCATGATAGTTTTCCTTGTAAGTTCATTATTTATGTGCTACGTTTGTGCTTTTTTTCATATTTCTAGGGACAGCCATTCAAAAGTTAGAGGGGGGGGATGCACGTATCGAACAAAAATTTGCACTTAAAAGCTAGACATTTCGCAAATGGCTCACTTAACCGAAAAATGGCATTCATACGCCTATAATATTTTTAAAAGACCTATCTAACGATACCTGACACGACGACTTTACGTATTTGGGAGCTACCCTAATAAAAACATTTTTATTAATTTTATTTTACCACTTTGTCAGCGTGATCAATATAATAATATGTACCTACATATATCTATACTAAATTTATTTTTTCTAGTACCAAGAACATCTGACATATGCCGCAGACAGACAGACGGACATGGCGAAACTATTAAGGTTCCTTGTTGACTACGGAACCCTAAAAATGAATCGCCGAAATGTATGTACGCGCTAACTTCGGAACGACTGCACTAAATTAGATATTTTTTTGTGTTCGTTATTTTCAGGACAAGGCTTCTATAAAAGAAAAGTAAAAAAAAACTAACAGAAAAAATTGCAGTACGAAGTTCTCCGGGTCGGCTAGTTTCTTAATAATTATCATTAATACTTGATTAGCAATCATTTTTCCAATCCATTGTCAACCTCTAACTACAGGAAGTACTTCCGCGGCAAAAACACAAAATGGCGGACTCGGAAGAGGAAACATTTTGTTTTTATTTATTAGACACGCTCCGACGATCATTAAATACGACAATATTTAGCTTTATTCGAAGATGGAGATTCGTTATATATATTTTTTCTATTATTTTCAATATCTTCTTCTATATCTATACTTATAATAAATCTGTAGAGAGGTCAATTCTGTACATGAAATATATTTCCAAAATAACTATCAGGGGGTGATTAGGGATCGATACTGATGCTAAAAATGCAATCAGTAAAATTTTTGTCTGTCTGTCTGAAAAACTAACTGTATAAAAAAACGGATTTTAACGAAACTTGGTACAATTATTTGACATACTCCTGAGATGGTTATAGTATACTTTTCATCACGCTACAATCAATAGGAGCAGAGCAGTGAAGGGAAATGTTGTCATTTGGTTAAACGCGCTAATCTCAGGAACCGCTGGTTCGATTTAAATAATTCTTTCAGTGTTAGATAGTCCATTTATCGAGGAAGGCTATAGGCTATATATCATCACGCTAAAACCAATAGGAGCGGAGCACCACTATTCCACGCGGACGAAGTCGCTGGCAGAAGCTAGTAGATAATAATGAAAAACACAATGTTCAATTTTATAAATGCGAATTTGAGTTTTTTTTTGTTTGTTACGCTTTCTCTGTACAATGGCAGAAACTATTAAGATGAAATTTGGTATGAAGATATATAGAACCCTTGAAAAGGTTATAGGCTCTTTTTCGGGTGCGTCACGTACCTGATTTCCGCAGGTTGTGGGAGAAACCAGAGGAAACAGTTTGTTTTAAATACACAAAAAAAACTATTACGTATTTTTAGTTAGGATTAGTAAGTGGCAGGTCTGAACTGCATACGTAGGTACGGTCTACTTAGGTACTTAAGAAGCGCTAACCTCCGGAATACCTCAAATTATTTTAATAAGTTACTAGATGACCCGGTGAACTTTGTATCACCTATATTTAAATTTTAACCGGTTACAGAGTTATAGTTGACTAACTACGACCTACTACGGAACCTTACTGCGCGTGGCCCGTGGCCGGTTTTATACATACAGACTATCACATCACGTGTTTAGTCACAGCAGTTTAGTCTCCAATTTCGATTATTAATACTCAGAAACAATCAGTCCTGTAATTTTTTCGACTATTTTCCGTGTATGAACAGCATCGGCTAATATTGGGCCATTGACAACACGACCCAGTTCAATTTATCGATCACCCACACGTCAAACCAACTCGTGACTACACCCAATCAGCTACATATTTCATCTATCTCGTATAAAACAGCTACAAAATAAACTAAATTAAATAAAATGGCGACATTCCATCACGTAACAATATTGAGTAGCCAGTATAACTTGGAGTCTATAGGAGGCGCCACTGTCTTCCAAATTTGAAATAAAATTATTTATTTTTTAACTAGGATATATTCAGATAAATTTTACACGTCAATAGTTTTGTTATTATGAGAACGCTGGTGCATTTCCTAGCTGACTGAGAAAACCCGAAACAAACTCAGAGGTCGTGAGTTCATACAAAATTGATGATCAATTGATATTAATGTGAGTGTAATCGTGTAGGCTTCGATATTCTGAGCAAATATATTATTTTAGTCTGTTGGTACAGACTAATATAATATATTTTTATGTATAATATTATATAATTAACTAGCTTCTGCCCGCGACTTCGTCCGCGTGGAATAGCGGTGCTCCGCTCCTATTGGTTTTAGCGTGATGAAATATAGCCTATAGCCTTCTTCAATAAATGGGCTATCTGACACTGAAAGAATTTTCAAATCGGACCAGTAGTTCCTGAGATTAGTAGCGTACGCAAAAAAAGTAACTTTTCTGGTTGATTTCTTACACCTTGTATCCGAAAAACCCAAATATCTTACGGAACCCTATTTTTTCCAAAATAAAATTTAGCCTATGTTACTCGTGGATAATGTAGCTTTCGAATGGTGAAAGAATTTTTAAAATCGGTCCAGTAGTTTTTGAGCCTATTCATTACAAACAAACAAAGTTTTCCTCTTTATAATATTAGTGTAGATTATTATGATTTTACGAAATATGTAAACAAAGTCGTAACCTATTTTATTTTGATTCTGCCACAGAAATTAACAAAATGTCATAAGGATGCTCTAAACTTCATCATTCACCATTTAATGCCATTTTATTTATCTATGTGAGAAAATTAGAACAAAACAGGTTATGATTTTGTTTATATTTTTCGTAATATCAATTGATACAGATTATAGTTCCTTATTTTGCCACGTGTCAAGTTATAGTGGTGGCTTGTGTATTTCACTCAGTGGGTCAGTATCAGCACGCGATCCACAATAGGCCAGGCATAACAATTAGACACACTGACCCAGGTTGCGCAAATACTTTCCTTTCCACAGAACCAAATAGATCATATTGTATAACAATTAAATATGGCGTACATTATACATAATAATGTGTTGTATTCGTGTGTGCTTGCTTTTGTTTCGATATGTCCATTGAAAACGCAATTTTCTGATCTGGGTGGCTAGACAAGTGGCAAAAACGCTATAGAAACGCTATAGAATAGAAAACAAAATGTATGGGAATGAAATTCGTTTACGACTAGCTATATGTCATTCCCATACATTTTGTTTTATATAGCGTTTTTGCCACTTGTCTAACCCCCCAGGGGGGTTAGACAAGTGGCAAAACGCTAACGCTATAGAATAGAAAACAAAATGTATGGGAATGACATATAGCTAGTCGTAAACGAATTTCATTCCCATACATTTTGTTTTCTATTCTATAGCGTTTCTATAGCGTTTTTGCCACTTGTCTAGCCACCCTGAAGTCTAATAGAGTTGGTTCCAAAATCCCTCTGAAAAAATATGGGCACTTCTACAATTATTTTGTGGTTTTAAAAGGGACCAGATGCACTTTTATGATAAGCTAATTAATCATCTGATGGTTTAGGAGTTATTAAGTCGGCCATCATGTGACATTCGTTGTGAAAATTGTAATCCTAACTTTCCTTACATATTATAAATGTAAAAGTAAGTTTATTTGTTTGGCTTTCACGGTAAAACAGCTGACTTTTGACACGGAGTACAGATAGAACCTAGGAGTAGTTGTGGGCTAATTATCCGGATACGATAAGCAGTTCCCTTTGGTCACGGGTAAAACTGTGGGAATCAGCTTGTATTGATATTTAAGTCTCATTTCAATTTCATTTCGTTAAAATATTGCATCAATCACGGAATTCAGATACCTATAGAAACGATATTTAATTTGTTTATTTGAAAAATGCAATAAAATACATTCATCGTATTTCAATGCTTCATTGCTGTAATATCATCGTCAGTAAAATACCCCATGTAGACCCATGAAAATTGTGAGCCATGGATCATTTGCCTGCTGACAATAACGGAAGCTATAATGTGACCATGAATGTGTTCTATTTACAGCACGATGAGTATCATTAAAGTAATACGTAATACGTAACAACTAGCCTTTTACCGCGGCATCGCTCGTATTCTGATCTAACTTACTTCATTTATTAGGGCCAAATTCACTGACATACAATCAGTCCGTTAAACGAAAACGTTTTTTAACCACGAAGCGGGAATTTTCGTGTTGTCAACTTCTTGTTCAACCCTGGCTTGGTAATCGACCGTTTTAGGAATAAAAAGCTTAAATGATAGATAATAGAAGTTTGAATTTATGGTAAACATCTGTTTTCAGTGTTGATCGGACCGTTATCTTGTCGGTGAACTTGGACCTTAGTCGGATAAAAGTATCCTATGTTTTTTCAAAGGGTTCAAGCTATCTCCGTAGCAAACATCTTTGTTCGATCGATTTTAACCATGACAGCGTAACAAACACACATTTTTGTATTTTGAATATTAATTAGGTTATATGTACCTACCTGTTCGTTCATTCAAAATCAGTAAACGTATAGATGGTAGGCCTACGCAGTTATATTGTCGCAATGATGCCGTAATGTCCAAGTACGGTTGCCAAGTGTCTTCCGGGTAGGCTTTTTATATGCATGGTAAATATAACACTATGATGGGTTATCGAATTAAGAAAAATCGAGCTCGGGCCCTCGTGTTCAGTCTAAAAATGAAAATATATAACTCAGATGATTACCTAATCGGCCCGTTAATCAAAAACGTTTTTTAACCAGGAAGCTGGAATTTTCGTGTTACCTACTTCTAGTTCAACCCTGGTTTGGTAATCGACCGTTTCATGAATAAAAATCTCAAATAATATGTTACCCATCGAATGTTGGAAGTTTGAATTTATGGTAAACAGCTGTTTTAAGTTAATCGGGCCGTTATCTTGTCGGTGAACTTGGGCCTAAAATTTTTATTCGTTTTATTTACATTATATGCATTTTAACCACATTTACAATACAAAAATAAGAATTTTAATAAACTAAATTCATAAGGCATCAAAACATTCATCCGCATCGCTGTCAACGGGAATCGTGCTCAAAAGGCTGGCTGCATTGCCACGTTGGATTGCAATGCTTCTTTGTCCGAAATATAGAAGTATTCTCCTTAGTTCTTAGTCACTCACAACACCAATGACAATAGGTACCCATCCAATACATTATGCATTTCAAGAACACTCATCGCCCGTACAATCGTACGTCGTGTTATTAGTGCGCGTGTTATATACACACAATTTCGAGACAAGACCAAGTGTCATGCTTATATTTCAGAGAAACTGCGCTGCGCGGGCGCCGCTGGTAACAATAGCAAACAAACGTGTTACAGTCAACAACGCTATGGAATGATAACATTCGACGCGTTGCATAATGTCTTGTGCGTCATTTTCTGAGTCCTGACCCCAGCCTGCTGCAAAATTCTCCAGTCTTCGGCAAAAAAGACTGACACTTCACAGGGAAAAAAATATACACTCCTGTGCTATAAGCAACCATGACTGTCCCATTAGTCTAGTGTTTCAAATCGCGAATATTGAATCCGGGTCCCGTGTTTGATTCCCAAGTCGGGCGGAAATATCTTCATCTAGTTACACCGCCGTGTTTAGGAGGACAGCCATCGTCAGCGGCTGTTACCTACCTTGATTGCAGTCATTGTTACAATTCCATATCAGAGCCCGTCAGGCAGATTTATGAAAACACTTACTTTAGGGCTTGTAAGATTACCTACTAAAAACCTGCAGCCCACACGAATACGCACGTATAAACATCAAATCAAGCTAACAAATTACTAATTATGAGATTCCGCAAAGCCCTTGGAGCTTTCATCATCCCAGGATCAGTATGACAGCGTTTTCAACCTTTGCAGTTCTACCAACACTGCCAGTTCTGATCTAGCTGCTGAGCTGGGAACTAAATTAGCTATAGTGGCTTTGTCTTAGCAGGTATCAACAAATTTCGCCAGCTCAATTCTGTTTGCCTGAAGACTGTAAAACTGGATAATAATTATTAATCTTTGGGTAACTGAGGAGTTCGTTTAAGGGCACCAAAACCATGAAACCAAAACTTAGATCAGTCAAGTCAAAAGTCAAATGTTAATTTTTTTATTTCAAATAGGCCTTTGCAGGCTCTTATGAAAAGTCACACTAGTTGCACGGTTCCAAAGAGTAGGTCCTATGGAGAAGAACCGGCAAAAAAACTCCATGGATACTCTTTTCAAAAAAGTAATGGTGTTCACAATAATTCGGTTACATAATATAAGCTAAGAAAATGATATAATACAAGGTATGCTACTCAGTTATACAAACCAAAAACTGAAGAAAACAATAAAAAAGAAGTCTCATATAATGTCAATGGTTTATAATGAAAACACGAGGAATACACATCGTTATGGCATTAATTATGAGCAGGGTATCATTGGCCTCCCATTACACTAATTAGATACGCCATTTTTTACCCGACTGCCGAGGGGGTAATTTCCCATATCGTCGCAAAAAAAACTTGTCGTCTTTTTTGCCACGTGACTGCACCTAACCTAATAACAGTGTTAATCGAGTTTTGAAGCGGTTATTCAATTCATTGTTACGAATAGATAATTAGCTGCGCATGCGCCTTGCCACTACTTACTATAGTTACGTCTTTACTCATATGCACGCGAGTGTCTAAACAGTGTGCAGTTGCAGTAGTTCAGATGTGTATTTTATAAATTCGTACCCCAAAATTCAATGTCCAGAGAATTCGTCATTCTTCATTTTTATGCTCTTGCAACAATTTGATTTCTCCAGATGGAAATTCTCGCCCATTGCTTAGCCCAGTTAAAGATATTAGGCTCAGCCCGGTCTTTATGATATTATGTCAAAAATAACTGGCGGGATACTGTCGTTGTCAATTTTTAGGGATTAGAAATGATTAATTTTCTCCTAACGCTGTGAGTTCAGCGGGAGGGACTATCAGACTTTAATAGCGCTCGAGTTTAAGATCCAATGGACTTCCGTGAGACGATGATAACATATATGTATATATACATATGGTAGTGGTAATAATAAAGTGAATCTTCTGGACTATCGCTGTCATTCTGTCACTTAAGTATGGACTAAATGCGTGAGTACGTGCGCTTCACATAAGGTCGTAGGCGTGACGATGACGTGACGAGTTCAATTTTATAACAAGGACGAAAATGTCACAAGTAGAAATGTTTGACATATTCACTGTATGTCAATGGTAAAAATATTGTAAGTAGCTTATAAATTGCTTATCTGAGACATACGGATGAGAGTGAGTAGGAGAGGAAGACTTCTTCTTAAAATTATAAATTCCATTTCTGCAAATACATTTTATTGGGTCTTGTGAAATTTTCAGCTTTCATTCTGGCTAGATTACAAGACTAAGTTTCCACCAGCGGCTTCGCCCGCGTGGGTTATACGATTTCAAACGAAAACCAGAGTTTCATACAAATATTTCCCCCTATTTCACCCTATAATTCTCTCTTATCGGATGCCTACGTCATACAAAGAACACAACCTTCTAAGTTTAACGCTTTAGGCTGTACGTTGATCCGTCAGTCCTTCAGGACATAGCATTTTATATGTATAGCTTGGAATATCAATAGAAAACGATTGCACCATATTAACTTTCAATGCAACTAAAAAATCATTGAAATCAGGCACCTTCCTTCGTCGTAGCGTTCCCGCCGCAACTCTTTCGAACAATCCCGTAGCCCAGGCAGGCAGGATCCTACGGAGCCCGTCAACTATGCTGACATTGAAACTTAAGGAGCCGTGGTGGTATAAACCAATATAGCAATCGTAATAGGGAAATCATTGACCACCATAGAAGAAGCACACCGTGCATACGAAGAGGTAAAAGGTTACGGTCAGTTGACCATGGAAACAGCTGTCACTACCTATTGTTGTAGGCACGTGAATGAACGGCAATAGGTCTAGAAAATTCTATAGACACGTTGACGTCGTTTGGGGTAATGGCTATGTTGAGGATAATATTTGTATCCGAATTTCACCGACTCTGTTGGTTCAATAAACCTAATTGTTATTATAGGCACTGGCACACACTTTATCCGAAGTCACTGGGCTTCGCCCGCGATATTTAAGCCAATGGAAACAGAAACTTGTCCATTTATGTACTAAAACCTTCCTCTTGAATCACTCTATCTATAAAAAAAAACCGCATCAAAATCCGTTGCGTAGTTTTAAAGATCTACGCAGACAGCGGGAAGCGACTTTGTTTTATACTAAGTAGTGATTTTCTAATGATGTAATTACCCGGCGAAGAGGAATTAACATCACAACCGGCCAAGCCCGAGTCGAACTGGCGCACGAAGGGTTTCGTACCATTTAATCTATAAAAACGGCAAAAAAACATGTCTGTTCCGTAGGAGCCCCCTTAAATATTAATTTTATTCTGTTTTTTAGCATTTGTTGCTATAGCAGCAACAGGAATACATCATAATTATGTGATGAATTTCACCTGTCTAACTTTCACGGATCATGAGATACAGCCTGGTGACAGACGGACAATTGGACGGACAATGGAGTCTTAGTAATAGGGTCCTGCTCCTTAGGAATAGTTAGAAGGCGACATAGATTTTCTTTGCCATCCTTTAAATTATGTAAAATGATTCATGTATCTCTAAACCTAAATGTATTATTAAAATATTTCAAATTGAAGAGATTCAAATACGACCATATCATCAATGCTTTGCAGCAGAAGCAGGCAGAGTGGTAATAATATTTCCAAACGAGTTCCTTCTTATGAAACTTTACTGGCTACCACTGAAGACGTCCGTAATATCTGCTTCTTTGTCTTCATACCAACATAAGTACCTACTACAAAACATGACCAGCACTGGACTAATTAATTTGTTCTATTAACTTTTATAGTCGCTACAACTGACAAAAACATGATCAGGCACTAAAAACGTTACCTTGTCATGACCATGGTTTTTACAGAAACAATTCTGTGCTTCACCAATCAACTGAAGCTATGGGATTAGATAACAATGCTGTTGATTGTTTGCTTGTATGGCTTGTATACTGAACAACAACAAACTTCTGGCACTCTGGTCTCATAATAATTGTTAGTTGCTAAGGATAGGCCCAAAATGTGTCTAGATGGTAGTTGGGGACAGGAGAGATATAGGCATTAGGCTGACTGGCTGAGGATATGGACTTGATTTTCGGATTAGATATCACCATGGGTGAGGCGAGAGGTAGTTTCAGACTCTTACTGACTAAAACCCATCCATGTTCCTCACTCAGTCCTTTATATTCAGGGGGCGCGGTAACTGTTTTGGACATCCTGCAGCCCTATGGATCTGGGGGAGGGCTGGGATGTGGAATGTTGGAACACAAAGGGCGCAGGAAGGGAAAAAGGAAAGAAAAGGTGAGGATAAGGACCTTTTAGTGAATGCTTAACTAAATGGTGAACAGTTTCTACCGATTATTTTTCTGCCCGAAAGACAAATCTAAAGAAGTCTTCTAATATAACACATTAGATAGATCAGAGAGTGTATTGTAGACGATCTCCTAAGAATAATTCACATGTAACATAACAAATTACTATAAAACAGCTTCTCAAAAGGTCTCGCATGGCTATACGAAATACTTAGTTCAAAAACATCGTTTACATAGATGGAAATTCGGAGCAATATCCGAAAAAGACTTGCTCTTGTTATCTTTAATTATACAAATGTCTTATATGGTTGTCCTGCTTCACATAAAAAGTATGTTACATATTAAACTGCCTTAAAAACCCACAATTCAATAGTTACCAAATTCATTAAGAATCAAACGGGGGCACTTAATACCAAAGTAACTGACTAGACTGACCGATTGTAAAACAATTTAGTCAAAGTTTATGTAAAACGCTGGTACTGGATGGGCAAAGGATGCAGATGATGATGGTGTTTGTCTGTAAAATTATTGGCGTCTAAGGGCGGATTCGACCAAACTGGAATAAATTTTATTCTCGGCGTAGATCTCTTATTACTCGAGAATAAATCAATTTCACGTTTAACCAACTACAATTCGAGGAATAACGAGTCTATTCGGGAATAGTCACTATACCACCATTTTGCGTGGAATAAGAAGTTTATTCAAGGAATAATAAAATGGCGTCCTATTGACTTATGCTGTCATTTTAATGCACTGACATTTTTATTTTATTTTTTTTATATTATTTAAAGGGCTTTGTCGCTTGGCAGTTACTTTTCCACGCTATAATACGACAAATTAGAGTTGACATGAGTTATGCTACTGCACCCTCCCGTTTGTAGAGCAATTTATTTTGGCCGCGTATTACATTCGTTCACATTCACTTCGCTATTCGTGAGTAGCTTATCCAAGTAAAGCTATACGCTAGATTGCATGGAAAAACGACTAATGATTTACTCAAGAATAAAATCGTGGTATATATTATTTTCCGCATAGTTATTCTTGTATAAATTCAGGTTTGGTCGAATCTACCCTAAGGGTAATCAACTGGGAGAGCTACGAATAAGCAGTAATCTTAGCTTTGCCTTTTGCCATTACTTGACTTAGGTAGTGACTTTACTTACATTGTATTTGATTGCGTTATTGACGCCATAGTGCAGAGGGAAGCGTGTCGCTATTAACATAGTTACACCTGTGCTTATATCTTTATTTAGAAGTGATCGTTTTGACATTTGTATAAAGCAACATTTCGAAAGCCAAAAGGTGAATCCGTGATGATATAACTTTACGATTGCTATTCTGGTTTTAACTAGAGTCTGCCCGCGGTATCGCCCACGTTTTGTGCACATGAGACATTTCCTTTATACGGTATACCTATTAATAATAATATCTTCAGACCGACTTCGATCACGGCGGCTAATCTGAATGAAGACTAGTCAGGTGCGCAGGAGATATTATAAGTCCACAAGCGCTTGCGCAGACACAGGTGCACTCTCTATCTCCTCACTCTCATAGTCCGATAGGTCGGCAATCCGACGGAACCGGGGAGAGATGAGGTCCAGGTCCTACAACTTTACGTATCCTCCGAAGCACGGAGGGGTCTCGCTATGATAAGAAAACGGTCACCCACCCTTGGACTGACCGCGACTAGCACAGGTTACCCTTGCTAATCTATCGATCTGCACGGCTGTTACTATGAGCCTTTATATATTACTAGCTTCTGCCAGCGACTTCGTCCGCGTGGAATAGTGGTGCTCCGCTCCCATTGGTCTTAGCCTATAGCCTTCCTCGATAAATGGACTATCTAACACTGAAAGAATTATTTAAATCGGACCAACGGTTCCTGAGATTAGCGCGTTTAAACAAAATGACAACATTTCCCTTCACTGCTCTGCTCCTATTGATTGTAGCATGATGAAAAGTATACTATAATCATCTCAGGAGTATGACAAATAATTGTACCAAGTTTCGTTAAAATCCGTCGAGTAGTTTTTGTTTCTATAGAGTTTATACAGACAGACAGACAGACAAAAATTTTACTGATTGCATTTTTGGCATCAGTATCGATCCCTAATCACGCCCTGATAGTTATTTTGGAAATATATTTCATGTACAGAATTGACCTCTCTACAGATTTATTATAAGTATAGATAGAAGATAGATTAGCACTCAGTGGTAATATAGGTTATTTTAGTTTTTTTCTTGAAGAATCTTTTTTGGAATCGGTTCTAACACAATGTACAACTTGCAAACTTTATCCCTTTGTAGTTTAAGTGTAGATTACCTATAATCTAACAGATCGTATGAGAGGTAATGTCCTACGATCCTTACTAATAAATAATTCTAAAAGTAACTTTGTCTGTCTGTCTGTCTATCTGTAACTTTTTAACGGCAAATAACCGGTTTGGTTTAGTTGAAATTTGGTATAGAGATAGAATATAGATATATAGAATAGATAGGTTTTTTATCAGAAATAGCAGATTTTTTTTAGATCCCCAGTTGCATGGGAGTTGGGGTGAAAAACAACGAAATACAATGCATTTTTTAATGCATCTACATAATGTACACCTCATTTTAACTTACTTATCAATAAAAATGACGCAACCTTCAAACTCAGGTTTAATAAACTACCTGATAAAAATTATATCATTCATACACAAGACTGGGACGCGTGGGAAATGTAAACACATTCGATTTATTGTCCAAAACTTTACCTACATTATAATTATTATTATGTGTCAAAATATCTGTCGTACTGTAACAATTTAAAAACAGTTTTTTTATGACTTACGTTATTTTAACGTTTTATTGTATGATAACATGCAACGTTATCGTGTAGTGTTTTCATACTTTTTATAACGGGTTAATGGATTTGTAAATGTTATAAACAATGGGAGCGGATTCAATCGCAATGAAAATCATATTTAAGTTAATCAATCTTGTTTTCAATTTCATATCTATACATATAAAATGCTTTGTCCCGAACGACTGGCGGATCAACGCACAGCCTAAACCGCTGATCGTAGGAAACTGAAACTTGGAGGGTGTGTTCTTTGTAAGACGTAGGCATCCCATAAGAAAGGATTTTCCAAAATGTTACCTCTAAGGGGGTGAAAAAGGGGGGCAAAGTTTGTATGAAACTCTGTCATTATTAATTTGAATTCATATAGGGTTCCCAGTGTAAAAATCAAAAGACCGGAGAAAAGGCCTGATTACCATGGAAAAGTCATGAGATTTTATACAGTTTGAGAATTTTCTCTCAAAAACGTATTATTATTTATTATCGTTTTATACACTGCGGATCTAGCTCACGCCACGCGTTGCAACTTGCACATCGGGATGGCAGCGGCACCGCTGCCACCCCCCGCCCAATTTTAACTGTTCAATTGTTGCCAAAAGAAGATTATTTTAGTTGGTTTAACTATTAATTAAAGAGATCTTTAAAATGTAACCTGTGTTTTATTGAAAATCCTGAGATTTCACGAGATTTGCAAAATCCGGCCGCAATCCTGAGAAAAGTCGAAAATTCCTGCAATCTCAGGACAAATCCTGAGATATGGTAACCCTAAATTCATACAGCCCACGCGGGCGAAGCCGCTGGCGGAAAGTTAGTCTTACATAAAAATATTTTTACTAGTAGGTATATGGTATTAAATTTATTTTTAATACATTATCTAGGTCAGGACAAAAAGCAAAAAGGTAGCTAGTTATTTTCTACACTAAAACTGAGTTATTAAAAGTTTGAATAACATTACGACTGATTAGATAATCTTATAATTTAATTAAAAGTTAGTACTTTCGTACGTCACGTCACGTTAAATCGAAACGTAATTAGCCAAGCTTTAATTAATGTTTCTAATTGAAAAGAAACTATGGATATTTGCTCACTAACTTTTAAATTAAAATATCTGACGAACCACTGCTATAGTAAGGAGGAAAGTAATAGGATATAGGTAACTATTGTAGATAGAATAATGTATTTATAAACGATTAAAAAAAACCCCTAATTAAGGCCCAAGTTCACCAACGAGATAACGGTCCGATTAACTTAAAACAGCTGTTTACCATAAATTCAAACTTCCAACTTTCGATGGGTAACGTATTATTAGAGGTTTTTATTCCTGAAACTGTCGATTACCAAACCAGGGTTGAACTGGAAGTGGGTACCATGAAAATTACAGCTGCGTGGTTAAAAAACGTTTTAGTTTAATGGGCCGATTATGTATCTTTCGGTGAACTTGGCCCTAAAACTGACAAGAACCGGCTAGGCAGTTGATGGTCAATACCATATCTCAGATACGAGTGTCTACCTACTACATTTCATTAAAAAATCACCTAGAATGTAAACAAACTCTTGATAAATTTTGTGCTAAGCCCACAGTTTGAGGGAAGAAGGTAAGGTAATAAGTTTGTTCATAATATGAATGAGAAAGTTTTTTTTTTACGTGCTTAAAAAATACATTTTATTACACCTACAGTGAGTATATATCTCTAACAGAACTCATGTTTGCTTGGTGTAAAATACTAGGAAAATTGTTAGTAATGTACAGGACAGAGTTAGGTATACAAGTGTTACAAAGCAGCGCACGTACGCTTGAGGTCAAGTGTCCAGCCTCGGAATAATGTGTTACAGCATTTCAATTCAGACATGCCACGTAATGTAAAAAAATCATTGCCAGACACCTTTTATAATGAATTGAATAAACCCTTTTCCTAGCAGTCCTACTGGTTTATTACAATCGGTGGGAGGATCTATCTACAAGATACAGGAACATGTGAGTGTTAATTAATTTTAAGTGCAAGATGAGTAGTCCGGCGGTTTATTTTTGAATTAAGTAAGCAGTAGTTTAATTACCTCGTTCCTGTTTGTTTCAAAAAATCTAAAGGCAGCATACCAATAAATTTATTTAATTGAGAAAATGGCCATTAATTACATATTTAAATAAATATCCTATTTTTTAAACTGAGGAAATAATACCCGCACGTTTTTATAAATACAAAAACGTTTCGTTTTTAGGCACATTTGGAAGATACTTTTTGTTTGTAAAATTAAAAGATACTTATTATATAAGTCTTCCGTATTTCTTCTGAGCGAAAGAAGTATACTTAGCACTTCCTATAGTTTCTATTCAGGTCTCTATTGTCATATTGTTTGAGATGAGCTCTGGTGACTGCGCGCGGTGGATCGCACAATGCACCTCGCCTTCACCCCGACTACGTTCCGATTCCGACATTGAAACAAAACGTTTTTTCCACATTGCGGATCTGTCGCTATAATTCGACCGAATTCAATATTTCGCTTGCAGTTCTTAGTACAATAAAGTGCAATGAGCTCTCGTATTGGGTCGCGTGGTATTGTTTTGTCCGGCAAAACGTTAGGTTTAGGTTCGCGGAACGCCAGTCGTGTCGCGCCGCAGCTGAGATTGACAGCCAGTGTTGACGTGCGCGCATAGTTTATTTATTACGACTACGAAATGTCATCTAATATAATTAGCGATAAATATGCGAATGATACGAAGTTGAATAGTTTTAGTGCGTTTACTGATAAAAGTTTGGCGCCGATAAACGGGAGGTATAGATCGAAAAGTTTGTCGAGTGATAAGTTGAATAAAACGAATGCGGATCGAGCAGCTATATTGGAGGATGTCGAAGACCATCACGTTTCAGAGAAGTCTGAGACTCCAGGGTGTTTAGTCGGCAACAGAGTTTCGGACCAAGGAGGTCACAACACTATGAACGGGTAAGTTTAATGTTTACAAAATACTGGTGACATTAGTTCAGTTTTTAATCTATCACCTTGATGACCTTTGAAGTGCGATATTCTTTTGTTTATGTTCATTAATTATAGAAAATACTTAACGTATTTGTTTGTTTATATGAGTAAATCTTGGTTTACGAATTAATTACATGTGTAGATTAAAAACGAGGAGGGATTGAGGTGTTAAAGTTTTATGGATTCAACATGAATAACATAAATCTACATGTCTTAACTGAATTAATTCACCAGGTATAGTATATAACAAGTGATAAATGCATTACTTACTTACCTTTTTAATCTATTTTCCATTTTTATCATATTTTTTTTTAATATAGTGAACATACTTTGAAAGTGTTGACTTTTGACACATTTAAATGATGAACCCAAATGTACATAAAAAAATATCAAGTAGTCTACTCTTTAGTTGTTAGAAATAAATATAATCAATCAAAAATAATAATTTTAAGAAAATAAAATATAGTAATTAACTTAGATAATACCTGTAGATACCTACTATTTATTTTCCTGACAATCTATTTGAACCAATATTAACTAAAATTTGGCACTATACAATAGAATTGTAAAATTATGAGTTGCATACAGTCTTTCTGGCTAATATTAACTAAAATTTGGCACTTTACAATATAGTTGTAAATTTATTAATTTAGTAAAAGAACAATAATGTTTTCTATAAACATATGGTAACCATAATAGTAAAACTTGAATCCATTTTCACTAATAAAAATGTCTTTAAATAGTCTTAAATTAGTTTCACTATTAATTAAAGACAAACCAAAAATTTAAAATGACAATAAATAATATTTAAAAAAAATATTTTGATGTTTTAATAAACAAACAAATACAGATAATTTAATTAGTATAGTAAAAGTGCAGTAGAATGCCATTGAGATAACAAGGATTTTGTATAATCTATGTATCTGTGTTACGCTGCACGTATTGATTATCTAAACCCATCAAATGTTATCATCTCATCCAGATTATTGTTTTCGAATTATCTATCTACTTATTATCAGGTACTAAGCTTCTGTCAACATAACGGATGTTTGCTTCTCAAGAAGTTCTAAAGTATTTTGGAAATGCTAGCTTTCATATGTTAGAAAACATAAAAATACAAAAAAAATACTTCTTTATAAGAAATAATTGTTACCTTTTTTATAGATGGTTAACAAAATAGCTACATTGGTACGGGGAAAAACTTAAATAAATACTTACTAATTGTATTAAATTATCTATTAACATTCTGGACCTATCGTAAAGTTTGACATATCATAGGAGTAAGCTGTCTTAATATAACGCTGGCAGTAATCAACAATGTCTGTCGTAAAAAACAAAAATTAAAGAATCTTAGGTATAAGTATGTAATTTTCAGTCTGTGATAAAATTAAATAAGTAGTAAACCTAAATAAATAGTTACCGTTCAAGAGTAGAGCAATGCACCTTCCATTGACACTATAGTTCAGTTCACCTTGTCTCCTCTAAGCCTGTTCATTGACAAAACGTCATAACTCACATTGTTAAAACTTATCTGACATTCACGGTGAGCCTTTAGCTCAAACATCAAATAGATAATGCACTTCACGTTCAGAACACTTCACAATATGCACTTCAATATCTACAAAATTATTTATTTACTTGAGATGTTATCGGACAAACGGAATCACATACATTTAATTAATTGTAATTGATGATAAATAATTAATTGCTTGTTATCTGTCACTCACAAGTGGAATAGCTCTGAGCAGACCTTCACTGGTTATTTGTTGTTATTCCTTTCATTTTTTTTTACTATGAACATTATTACTACTAATTTCTTATTGGTTGAACGATCTTTATGGTGGGTTCTGAATTTAAATCTCTCAATCTCTTAAATATTATTAATAAAATTGGGGTTTATGTAAAGGAATTTTTTGTTTGTTTGTTTTAAAAAGGCTGCAATTTAAAATGCAACAGCTCACTCTTTGAATTTGGAATATTCAGGTACTAAAGAATAGATTTATGATTATGATTCTAGAAAAGTTTTTTTTTAACTTTGTGCAGTGGCTAATGGTTTAATTTAATGGTTAATCTATTGTGGATTAATAAACAACTTTTTGTTATTGTCGAAAAAATAGAGATCTATGGTTTATGGCTGTTGGCATTATTATTACTTGTGCCAAAAAAAAAAATATCTTACACACAAAAAAATATGGTAAAACAAGATTATTCTATTGTCTATAGAGCCTAAATCCGCAGCTTTACTGATATGCATCAATTGATTTCAAGGCCCTACTTCATTTAAAGAACATTGACTTGAATGTTCCTCAGGTAGGTAAGTACGTACTTCAATAGGTCACTTGAGGAAATAGGTCAGTGCTGCTTTAAATAATTAAATATTTAATAAAAACAGTCTGTCTTGGTTTTATGCAACATAAATTAAATGAGGTTAATAACCTACTAGACTAAGGTTTCAGTGTCTTTTATTAAGCAAAAAAAATGCCATATAAAATGAAGTTTTTAATTAAATTTTGTTTTAAATCCTGGAAATTTTATAGATTGATGGTGTATTATATTTTTTTAAAGGTTGTTCTACCTATTAAGGAGTAGGTATACCTACCTACATTATGTTTAATATTGCAAAAGCATAAATTTAGTGTTAACTTTACAAAAATAAGTTTAAAGTACACACCTATGTCTGTTGAGATCTGTGTGGTAATGTAATATTTGATAATACTTGCTATTTCCCGCGGTTTCGCCTCTGTACTGAGGGAACTCGGGCAAAAAGTCTTCCATGTCCCATATCTCTCCGTATTGTTTAACCGGGATAGTCTAACAAACAAACAAACAAACTCAATTTCGCATTTATTTGTTAGGATTTAACAAGAACATGGTGGCATTATTAAATTTCAGAACAATACGAACTTTGCTTATCTCGTGACCTAGTTTTGCGAAATGTAATGTTATTATATTGGCAGTTGTTAATTACATTTAATCAACTATAAAATAAAAGATAAGTACAACATTACATAATTCAGATATACATGATTGGATGTAAGGTCCGGTTTTGTTTAATGATCTAAGGATCATGTCCTGAAGGAATAAAATACAGTTACTTTAGTTCCGATGGTTTTTATAATTATTAACTAAAGGTTTCAAGGAAACCTAAAAATACCTAGTACCATTCGAATCTTACCACGATTCGTTGTAAATCTTAGCACCTTAAATTATCCTTGGGTTGATTACTAGCTAATTTCAAACTAACCTACTAGCAGATCTACTAACAGTCCTGCCGCACAAGTATTATGTTTTATTTATAAATAAGAATATGATATCGAATGGGCAGAAAATTATGAAAAAACCAGAGTAAATTGTTTCGTAATTTATTTCTGAGGAAGCCCGTGGTTGACATATACTATCACAAAATTACAGACTCCTAAATTATCTTTTATACCAGTAACTATGTCTTGCTTACGTTTTCCAGGTTAATTGCAATTATATAGATAATCTGAGAAGAACTGGACTAGAAAAAATGTACTTTATCTTTCTTAAAAGCCCTAGCTCAAAATTGTATTTGCAAATTTAATGTCCCTCTATATTCGTCGCTAAATACTGGCTTGGTGCTACTAATCAGTTGTTAATTAACCTCAAAAAATAATCATAATATTGACGAATGCAGTCCTTAATATTATGTTTGAGAACGATAATATTGATTTAATTGGCGGTTTGATATGTATGATTCATCGTTTGTACCTCCTGCCTACCTGACCGAATGGTATTGATCAATCGATCGAGCAAATATCACTTAAGGCCATGGCCAGGGCTATTGGAAAACGCTTTGACATCGAACGATGTATTGCTACAAGAACTGTTGTCAAATTAAATTGGACAAGTAAATACGTTTGCTATTTACGACGGGATACTTTTAGAATAGGAATCTGGACTTAAATCAATCCTACACTGTGGTCGAATGTTCAGAAGAACGGCTGAACAGAAGCTGGTCATAGCATTCACTTCTGGAATTAGTTTACGAATTACTGTCAAAATATCGTAATCTTCTATATGAAAATGCATTGTCATCATTTGTAAAGCAAGTGCAAATGTGTAGACTATATCTATATAATGTTCCCATTATGTGTTATTGATTATTGTTTGCAAGCATCTCAGCTATATTGCATATAGTGCTCTTTTCAGCCAGCAATAGTCACTCATCATAGACTATTGTTTAGCCTAACCTCTGTTAATAGAACCTGATACTTTGACTTCTCCTGCAACTTTGTAAACCAATTGAGATCCTTAAGCGCCAGCTGTATTTCCTTCAGGTCTCACATAGTCATCGTTGGCCGTTAGAGCTTTTAACTACTTTCTGTCACCTCCTTGGTTTTGCTACAAAGTATTTGATAGCTTTTCAGCTACAAGACTCCTAGTAGTCTTAGTTCTTACTGCCGTATTAGCATACTATCAACTGTGTCATCGAGATCATAGCGTGGCAGTATTTCTATGAATGCCTAAATAATAATAGTGCCTCTGCCCGTGTTACCTATGATTGGTCTTCTACGTCTGCGTAGTCTATTCAATTGAGTCCAGATACTAGGATAAAAAGACTATGTAACATGAAGAAATTTCGCACTTATATTATTGGTAGGATTTGCGTATTGTCTACGATGCGCGGTTTGACTTACAATAGTCATGCAACTGATAAGTGATACGCCATAAAGTTGAATGATGATTGATTGTCACCGTTGATCATTCTATTGTTAGTTCTCACATAACAGTATATTGTATTCAAATTGAGAGTTCATATTGAGAACAAAATCTGGAACGTTCTTATAAATTCTACCCCATCGTTGTCACTAACATTTTAAAAGCGAATGTGACTCTGTTTGTCTGTTTCGCTTACACTGTATGTACACTCTGTTTACTGCTTCACCCATTTGGATGAAAAATTGTTATGGAGATAGAGCCCTGATGATCGAATTTTTGAGACGGATTTTTTCTTAGAAATTGTTTCCTCGAGGAACAACGGCTAGTCTATTAGGTCCACTTCTAAAGTCATTTTATTAAAAAAAAAAAAAATATTGAAATGGTTTGCGACTACAGTTGAAAAAAGAATCGTAAAATTAATGTGATTGATTTGTTCTTTCAAACACATTAGAATGGAAAATGGAAACTCATCTAGACGATGTAAAAAGTTATTATGATTCTCGATTTCTATGTGAAGTAGAAAGTTTATCATCGGAAGTATTACTGCTCATTCTAAATGTGTATGGGCCGTGAATTGTGCCAGTATCAGTACTGATGTGGTTCAAGTCGACCGCGATGCTTGACTGTAGTAAATAGCTACACTTTATGGCTGAGATGTCATAAAACTACTTAGAATCGTTGATTGAGAATGCAAATTAAGGTAACAAGATTGCAGAACCCGATTGCCATTATATAATTAAGATAAACTAGATTTCCATTGGATATCTAAGCTAAGTATCTTGTACCGGGGCTGCGGGATGTTCGAAAGAGTTACCGCGCCGAAACGCAGGCTGAGGAAGGAACATGGATGAGTTTTAGTCAGTATAGAGTGAAACTCCCTCCCACCCCACTCCACCCATGGCGGGAAGTGTCATTTGATGATTCCCAATCTGAAAAAAAAAGTGTATTTGACACCACTGATTAACGGCGAAGGACCCGTGGGCCTAGCACGAACGCACTAATGTAATTGTAACGTTAAATTAAGCGATTTTGGATCATAAATACAAGCATACCAGTAGTTTGTGCGCCCAATTTACTAAACCCATGTGTCAGTTTTAAGTTATTACCGCTCTAACCATCAGTTTGTTCGATATATTTTCTTTCAGACTTACTGCTAACACAGTCCTTGTCGAATGGCGTATGTTTACTTTTGAAACTATAATAATGTTCAATGGTACATTTTGGACTGTGATAATGTTCGTGAAAATAGATTTTTCACGCGAAAAATTAGCGTGTGTGAAGAATATATATACGGTATAGATGGTACGTATTATTGTCCATTGTGGTTATGCATATTACCACCTACATTCTAAACAGCTGAACTAATAGTCAAATAATACGTAATAGGATTCTTCTTAAATGGAAATTCAATATGGCGGGACCTACTGTTTTGGCAATGTTAAAAAAATCTCTCGTCTCTTGCCCATATTTAGGCTTCATTTGCGCCGCAAAATGTTTATTTTTCTTCATCATAAATGATTGTCTGTTTTCGTACTCATAAATGCGAATGAAATAGTACCTACCTAATTAAAATGCAAGTAATTATAGCAGATGTTTATGTCTGTGTAAATTAATAAAATAGATAAGTAATATTAGTATTCTTTAACAAACAATATAACATTCAATGTATTATCATCACGAGACAAATTATCTGCATTTTTAACCAACTTCCAAAAAAAGAGGTTCTGTATTCGACCCGTATACACATGTATGAACATATGTTTGTATGTCCGTGATTTTCTCAAAAACTACTGATCCGATTTGGATGGGGTTTTCGCTGTTTAAATGCATATTTTACAAGGCAGGTTTTTATTAAAGCTCATTCGTTCTTTCCCAGGTTATATCCATGCCAAATTTAATCGAAATCGGTTCAGTCTTTTTAGCGTGAAAGCGTAACATACAGACAGAGTTACTGTCATATTTGTAATAGTTGTGCTTGTAACACGGGCAACGCCGCCGTAGCCTGAAGCCAGTTACGCATGTTCATTATTTACTTCTTCACGATAATCAAGTATATTAGTTCGTGCCCAAACGAGGACAAGAACATGCCCTTAAATTATCAGCTAATGTCATAATTATGAGGTTATTTAAATACTGCAGCTATCGTGATGGCACTTTGTACTTGAATGAGTACATTACTATTCCATATGGCACGCATATATGATTGTAAATGTTACTTCTATATTAAATACTAGCTTTCCGCCCGCGGCTTCGCCCGCGTGGACATTTTTTTTACACCTTGGGTTACATTATTCAAGTTTTAGTAGGGATCCCTAATTATTTCTGGAAATAAATATAGCTTATGACACTTCGTAAAGATGTAGCTTTCTAAAGGTGAAAGAATTTTTAAAATCGGTCTTGTAGTTTTTGAGTTAAAACCCAACAAACAAACAAATCTTTCCTCTTTATAATGTTAGTATAGACGAGCTATTTCAAGCGGCATCACCCTCTTCCAAAAAAAAACAAATTGATGATCAGGATAAAAAAAATATCCTATGTGCTACCCCAATCTATCTCCATACCAAATTACATCTGAATCATTTCAGCCGTTTTAGAGTGATAGTGTAACACACAGACAGAGTCAATTTCGGATTTTTATTATTATATTAGTACCTAAGGGTTTATTCATATGGTTATAATATAAAGTGGTCCTAGGTTCGATCGAGTTACCGCACCCCCGGAACACAAGGGCTAAGGAAGGAACATGGATGGGTTTTAGTCAGTGATGATCCCTCCATAGCAGGGGGAGTTATTTGATAATTGCCCATGCGAAAAAAGAAGGTCCTATCTTTGGGTCTGGTATATAGCGTTTTTAGGATAAGTAAAGATGAATAAGGGTTGCGGGATTGCTCGAAATTGCTCTTTGTTTTCCAGGGTAAACCTTCTCTTGAAGGAACACGAATGGGTTTCAGTGAGTAAGAGTCTGACACGTTCCTCCCGCTTCGACTACAGCAGGGTGATGATCCCCCATAATTAATGATTTCCCATCATATTTTATTTTCGAAGTTATCCATTATGAAAAAGGGGATCAAAATCGGTTTTTTAAAACAAAAAAACAATTTTTCAAGTACTGGTATCTTAACCAGGTCAACGTCGTTCGATGGTCGGGCGCTCTGTCGGAGGCGTACAGGTTGGAGTGTGGGGTGAGGCAGGGAGGGCTGACCTCGCCGAAACTCTTCAACCTGTACGTTAACGCACTGATAGAGGAGCTCAGCGGCACCCGTGTCGGCTGCCATATAGACGGTGTTTGTGTCAACAATATTAGTTACGCAGACGACATGGTGCTGCTGAGCGCCTCGGTGTGTGGACTGTCCAGGTTGCTGGGCATCTGTGAGCGTTACGCGCTGGGTCACGGTTTGCTCTATAATACAACGAAGAGTGAATGCATGGTCTTTCGGGCCAGGGGTCGGAGCTGCCCGGTTTCTGTTCCACGTATAGCATTGAACGGTATCGAGTTAAAAAGAGTACAGCAGTTTAAATATCTCGGGCATATCGTGACCTCTGACCTGAGGGACGATGCGGACATCGATAGGGAACGGAGGGCGTTGTCTGTGAGGGCCAATATGATCGCTCGCAGGTTTGTTCGTTGCTCGGCGGCCGTCAAAATAACTCTTTTCAGAGCGTTTTGTACGTCCCTTTACACAGCCAGCCTGTGGGTGTCGTATACCCAAAAGCAGTACAACGCTCTCCGTGTTCAGTATAATAATGCGTTCAGGGTGTTGTTGGGGTTGCCCCGGCACTGTAGCGCGTCGGCAATGTTCGCCGACGCCGGTGTTGCCTGTTTTTACACGACGATACGAAAGCGGTGCACATCTCTGGGGCACAGGATCCGGGCCACCTCCAGCAGCATCCTGAGTGCATTTGCAGACAGGTTTGATTGTCAGTACTTTCACCATTGTTATATGGTTAATGTAATGACAAACAAACAAATGTCTCAAGCCTATTGTCCTTAGTTTTAGTTTTTAATTTTAATTTAGTTACATTTTATATACATATATTTATTTTAATTGAATTGTGATATTGATGTTTATGATCTGGAATTGATTGAAATAAATGATATTGAATATTGAATTGAAAACCATGTTTTACGCCGATAGCTCACAAATGTCACTTATATTCGGCGTCCAATTTTGAGTCCGTTACGTTGTGCCATCTACCTATGTGAACAGACCTCAAATCAATTGCTATCAAAAACCTGTGTTTTATTAATTAAAAGCCAACTTCATCATGGTCATGCTCACGCCTCATCAATTAAAATAGCATGCGTTTTGCACAATTACTTAGATAAACGTGCGAAGTGTGGTAGGCGTTAATTAGCAACGATTACATTACAACACTACTCGGTGCACCTTGACGAGTGATTTGGCATTTTTGCACAAGGAGATTTACAGGTCATCTTTTGTGTGTGTGGACACTGATTATTCCTACTCCTCCACTACTGTTTTCTGATTAAATTCGTTGTGGGTTCCAAGACAGTAAAAAAAAAATCTCTCTGGGACTCGTCGAGCTTCACTGCCTCGACGTTTTCTTGTGGTCGCCACTGTTGATTCTGGCTTTCAGGAGTTGCAGTGGTTGGGAATAGCGTCGCGGGCTTGTCCGATTAAAAAAAGGTAATTTTCATAAACAAGACCAGTTAATTTTAAGTAGCTACTGGCTACAGGTACAGTAATTTATGTCTCGTAAAGAAAAGCCTTGTCAAAAGCAAGCTATTGAACACTCAGTAGTAAATCTCAAAGTTTACTCTAGATTAGAAGATATTGCACAGTTAACTACGTAGCCAATAGCATATACTCGTATATATTTTTTATTAATTTTTTTAAAGGTCAAAATTCTAAATCCTCCTCATACTCCTCACGTACCTACGCAAAAATACTAAACGGATTTGGTACATACATAATTTATAACCTGGATTAGCACATTAGGATATATTTCAAGTCCACGCAGAAGCTACAAATACGATTAATTCATGAAATCCTAGTCCTAATCCATAGTCCTAGTTTACCATGGTCGTGTTGTACATTTACAGTTGCAACAAAATCTGCACGTGTAGGTGGGTACGCCCTTTATGCCTTATTTTTTTACAAACGGAGGCTATAGATTTTATTTTATTTATTTTTTACATTTTAGAGTTAAATATTTCATAATAATAATTAAATGCTTGAGTATTTACTTGTTATAGGTATAAAGGTGTGTGCTAGCCAACATGTGACAAAATTATATAAAATGTATGTTTAATTATGTTAAATATGAAAATTACCCATTTTTTTTTTATTAATATTGTATAAATTAAGGTTCTTCAAACCTTACAGACAGATATGTGTTGCTGGGGAGTTTGTTGCGCCACTTCTTCTTCCCAGCAAAAACACATAGGAATTGGTGAAGGGCGGGCGTTTTGGGGGCTGTCTCTTGTAAATTGACGTTCAAAAAGTGCTGATTTTCAGCCTAATTTGAATAAATGACTTTTGAATTTTGAATTTTGAATTTTTGAAAAATAAAATTGATTCTTCCCGACCCATCAAACAGGTCAAGTTTTTCATTATCAACATCCTGAATGTTCTTATCACTTCCCTAGGCGGGACAAACACGATCCCCTTCGTAACCTGTTCGAATATATATATCGGTAATCGCCGATTTATTTGTTTAATCCCGGCGTTTTAGTGATAAGATAAGCCACATTGTGTATTACTAACGCTAAGGATAAGATTTAAATGGTGATTTTATGAAGTGGCTTATAAATTACCTAGCTATGACTAAATCTCTTCTTTTTGGCTTTGCTGCAGGCAGGTAAAAAATAACAAACGTATAAATTACAAGGGAACTACTTTGCGCACCCGGGTAAAAAGTAGCCTATATGTTAATCCAGGTTATAAACTATGTGTGTACAAAATTTCATCCAAATCCGTTCAGTAGTTTATGCGTGAAAGAGTAACAAACATACATCCATACATTCTTACAAACTTTCACGTTTGTAATATTAGTAGGTTTTACCGATTGCGTGTCGATTGGCTGTCGAAGTTTTCGGCGTCTAATGTCAAATCATCCAGTTATTCAATAGGATTCTCAGAAACTGGAGCTAGCACGGAATTAATTGTGCCTACATTGTTTTATGTATGCAAAAAAACTTACATGCTTGCAGTACAGTTCGCATTCCAATGTGCAAATTAATTGATATTAAATAATCCATATAAGATAAAAAATTGTGCTATAAAAATTAGAGATAGTAGATACCTACCTACCTTAATATATTTTTAGACTTCTTGCTTCCCTTGGTTTTGCTTGCATTTTGATAATAAATTTCATAAGCGTAACAGACTGACATACAAAGTTACTTTCGCAATTACTATAAGTAATATTAGCTGCAGACCTCAAAAACCAGATAATCTTAAATCAAAGCACAATATTTACTTATGAATTTAGCTATAATCGCGTATTACACTTGCCGTTTTTTTAACCGACTTCAAAAAAAGGAGGAGGTTCTCTTTTCGATCGATTCGATCGGTATTTTTTTTTTTTTTTCTATGTATGTACACCGATTACGCTGAGATTTATGATCCGATTTACGTGATTCTTTTTTAGTTTGATGCGGAATAGATGCCATTTGGTCCCATAAAAATTTCACATGGTTTGGCCCAGTAGTTTTCATTTTGTGAACATTTTTTACATTTTTGTTTACATCGATGACGTAATTGTTTCGGAGTCGATTTATATTTTCCGTTCCCGTTTCTTGATCTATATTGTTGTATATTGTAGCTGCACCTTTCGTAGGCCTACCCATAGCTACTTAAAAAAAACTATTTAACATATAATTATGACAATAAAAACAACGAAATGTTATAGCCTTCCTTATGTAATCTATAAAAATCCTGTAAAAAATACTGTAGTTTACAGAGCAACTTATTACAGACACTAAAAAGTAAAAAATAAATTAAAAAAAACTACGTTTAAAAAAACCGACTTCAAAAAAAAAACTAAAAAGTATTAAAAAAGTATAAAATAACTTAATAAAGATTTAACACAAACCTAATACCTTTAATATTAATAAAACACCATTATTTGTATGTGTTACCTATTGACAGGTTTGAAGTCGGTGCCAAGTCCTAAACAAAATGAAATTCCTAAAGATTAACCTACGTAAATAAACTTAAAGAACAATGTGAATTAATGTGAAACAGATGAAAACTTTTTAATACCTGAATGAGTAACACTATTACATTTGGCTTGGCACCGACTTTTTACATAATTTCACATAAAAAAATGAAATTCCTTGGAGACCTCTGATTAAGGAAAAATAAACCTTATGCCAAACCACTAACAACCATTCAAAGAATCACAATATCAGCATTAAAATTGAAACGTGCAACCAAACGCACGATTCCTTTGAAATCAGTACCTACATTTTCTACGACAATATTTACATACGTCCCAGGAGCGTAACATTATTATTATCAGTCGGTAGTCGGTGCACTTATCTACCTACAAAACGCAGGGAGTGGTGGGTTATTCGATGTGTCGAGATAACGACGCGATAACTTTAATAGTTATTAGATTTAAATTAGTACTCAACTGGTTACGTTGATAATATGACAGTTTAGTGCTTGATTTTAGTACTTTTTATAGTGATTTTAGTATTTTTTTATAGTGATTTTAGTATTATTTATAGTGATTTTAGTATTATTTATAGTGATTTTAGAATTTTCTAGTGCTGTGAAGTGATATTTTTTTTGGAAAAATGACAGACACGAAACCTTTGCTGCAGTAAGTATTGATTACATTGAAATCCTACTAATTATAATTATTAATGTGAAAGTTGCGTGTATGTTTGTTACTCTTTCACGCAAAAACTACTGAAGGGATTTGGATGAAACTTGGTAAACATGTCGTTTATAACCTGGGTTAAAATATAGGATACTTTTTATCAGGGTGCGTGAAATTCTTTGCTTAGGATGCGGGTGAAACCGCGGGAAACAGCTAGTGGTATTTATTTAGTAAGGTTTTTGTATTGTTTAAATGTTTGAGAGTTATAAGCGCTAAGTACACAATTGAGGTAGATGACCTAATTTGCATACAAATATAGTAAGTAAAACTAGTAGGTATGCTTTATTTTTATTGCATGTCAATCAATAGTTTTGCTTTGTTAAAACTAATATCAATCAATACACTAACAGCCGGTTCCACCAAACAATAGTCATTTATACTTTTAAGAATATTGCAAAACATAATATCAATAATAAACATAGTTTTAATATTTTTTATGTTAACAATACATAAATATAATAATAATTAAGTACACATATATCATAAATATTTGGACGAAAAACATAAAATAATAGCAAAATTATTCAATTGTACTTATTCTCCATTTTGACAGATCTTGAATGACAGTTCTTCCGTTTCACGTATAAATAACCTGATATTATTTTAGTGCAAACGGCTGCAAGAGTTAAAGATGTCAAGTTTTTATATATATATATATATATATAGCATTATGCTGCACTGTAAAAGACGGACAAAAGAACAACGATTGTTTTGTTTCCTCTCATACTTATTGAAAACATCATGCTACATTGTCAACCACTAGTAATACGTGTGATGTTCAATTGTTCCTCATACTACAATAATTAGATATACAATACATTGCCGTCTATAGCTTCTGTGTGAAAACAAAAGTCTCATCAAAACATCAATGAATGCGTAAATTCACGTTTACTTGTTTACCCGTATAGCGACCTCGTCTAGTTTACTTTACAATCCTTGTGTGTGATAAGTGACGTATTTACATTACAAATTATGTTTTGAGAACCTTTGTAATTATTGTGGTAACTCGAGTCTTATCATGGGCTAGAACACGAAAATTATTTTATTTTTGACTGTCTGTTTCACCCGCACACGGAAAGAACTACTTCGCGCACCGGGACAAAAAGTCTCCTATGTGTTGATCCAGGCTATGAACTATGTGTGTACCAAATTTCATTCAAATCTATTCAGTAGTTTTTGTGTGAAAGAGTCACAAACATACATACTAAATCCTCATAAACTTTCTTTTTAAAAAAATCAGTAGAATTTTTTATTGCTTATCCAGACATCATTTATGTTAACCTAAGTATATTTAAAATCTATTTATAGTGAAGTGAAGACTTTAAATCGCTTTTTACCCGACTGAAATATTTTTAAGTATATTAGACGGAGAAGTGTGCATAGTTCAAATTTACACGACAAAGTGCAAACATAATGTTGTAACTATAAAAAAGTTTGGTCGAACACTAGTAGCTATTACAAAGTATAGGTACGTACGATAAAAATATGAAATATGCAAAAAAATACATATCGATACCAACTCTGCACATATTTCGACTTACACGTGTCAAGTGTCGGTTTAAGATTGCACGTTGCTTACATAAGTAATAATGGAATAATATGTTATTTTTGCATTCATTTAATTTTCTCACTATAGTATGTGGGTATCTAATGTTCTGAGTGATAGAAGTACTAGAGGACTAGATTCTGTCCCTTGTTTTGTCTGTATCATGTTTGATAAAAAAGCATATCGGTGCTGCTTGCTTTAAAAGCATATGCCAGTCAGGTATACAGTAAGAAGCTATCGATTACTGTGAAATATTTTACTGTAGAATCGGTTTAGTAGTTTTAGAGATTACCCCGTTTAATCAATTAAAAAACTTTATGTAAAAAAGTATATCGTTTTTTTTTCCATTTTGTTTTCGTCTTTGTATTAACTACAAAGTAACGGACTGAGGGAGAGTAGATCCCACGACACAGGAATCCTAATGTGGAGTCTAGGGAATAAACAGTATTTTATTTATTTTTCTGAGACAGTAAATTAATTCTATTCTATTCTCTATTCTTATAATCGAAACCCTAAACTTAGTGATCATTGAACCTTGTACAAGTCCTTGCTTACCAGTGGAAAAATATGAAGCCTTTTCGAGGAAAATCAACACGCGTTATATTCAGGTGTTTGTTTAAAAACACGCGACAACCTCTCTAGAAGACGACATTGATAAAAAAACTCATTATCTATTGTTTAGGATTAGTGCTACTTAGCTACATAATTTTATTTCCGAGATATACTAAGTACCTAACCTACCTATGCAAGTGTACTTGGCCATAAGATTAGAAACTTCATGCTACAAAAAAAAAACTAATTATTAATTGTTTTTAAGTATGTTTAAAACGTAGAAGTTTATTCTGAAAAATTGTGTTTATTATGTCATAAATCAGACACAAATGTCTTGTTGCCCTTCATACTTCGATAGTTTCTTTTTAACCGACTTCAAAATAGGAGGAGGTTCTCAATTCGACGGTGTTTTTTTTTTTTTTTTGTTTGTTTGTTACGCGATTACTCCACCAATTGTGGACCGATTTTGAAAATTCTTTTTTTGTTCGAAAGGAGATACTTCCGAAGTGGTCTCATATAAATTTTATCACTACCGGTTCAGCCGTTTTATAAATATATCAAAAATAACGATTTATCTCTACTTGCTGATATGCCAAATACTTAGATGATTTGGTTGTTTACGCTTAATACAACCTAAAAAAGTGGTGTGTTTATTTTGTTAAGATAGCAAGACCGAGACACTAAAAAGCGAAAAAATAAAAAAAAACTTTATACAAAAAAATAGAGCAAGAAAATAGAGATCTAGAGCGATGTTTTGGTCGTAAAGCGTTTAAATAAAAAATATTTTTTACTTTTCAGTTTTTTTTTGGAAGTCGGTTTTATTTTTTTGTAAAAAGTTTTTTTTTGATAACGCTGTAGCGACAATTTTCTCGTTGTATTCGAAAAATTCGTTCAGTGTTGGATAGCCCATTTATTGAAGAAGGCTATATGCTATATATCATCACGCTAACAAACTAATAGGAGCGGAGCACCACTATTCCATGCAGACGAAGTCTCGGGCAGAAGCTAGTGTTGTATATACCGTATGCATAAGAGAAGCAATCCACATAAACTATGATTCATAGTCACACATATTTATATACATTTTAGATAGCCATTCAAATTAAAATTACATAGGTAATATTTTATGGAAATTCTTTGGCCATAATGTTGTCATCATTGATTAAACAAAACGTAGTAATTCATCAAATAAGTGCTATTGTGTAAATTGCTAGCCATTTACAAAGTATTTTAGCACCTCAATAACTGTCATAATCTAATTACCAGTCGCGTTTATACTCGTAGTTAGTCATTAAATATGATACAAAAATGATATTATTATTATACATTATGATGGAAGGACATAATGTGTGTAAGTAAAACACAAATATAAAAACATATGTTTAAATAATGAACTGAATATTCATGGTTAAAAATAATAAAAAAATATTTTAAACTGACTAGGTTTTAGTGTCCTCAAGTGTAATTCTTTCACCTCAACGACTGTTGCTACCGACTTCACTCTACAAATCCGATTCTTATTACTCAGAAACACTACAAAAATTATATCTCCATTATTATGATAACACCACTTACAGCCATTGTGTGTAAAATGGTACAATTTGTGGCCACGTGTGTCGTGTCACTCACATGCATGTCATGGCGGATCACACACTACCACACGCTACGCATTTCAATAGACCATTTACAGGCACTTTTGAATTGACAAAAGTAGGAAAGAAGTTGAAGCAAAATTTGCCCGTTCCAAAAAGAAAATTCCTACGTAGAAGAACGGGCAAGAAACTCTAGGGTTACTCAACCCCCAATAAGAACGGCTGAGGAAAGAACATGGATGGGTTTTAGTCAGTAAGAGTCTGACACTCCCTCTCGCCCCAACCATTGCGGTTGTCAGTCATTTGATGTTTTCCCATCCGAAGAAAAAAGGGTTCCTCAATCCACATGTCTTTAATACGAATTTTTACATCATTATCAATGTTTTGAAAAATATGAAAGCAATTTCAATGTTAACGTTTCAACAATTCTTAATGCTTGACCATTTAAAGATGGTGTTTACCGTAAGGATATCTATCAATTTGTATACGTTCAATAGTAGTAGCCAAATCATAAAATTCCTCGGCATAATCAACTCAAAACGCCGCTATTTCATTATTTGGCTAAGCACACGCTTGGCGTTCTTGGCCTCTGCAAATTGTTTATTACAATTAAATCACGAGGTGGCGTCGTTTTATGATATTCTGTGTGTGTATAAATTTCGTGATCTAGCCAATTATACGACCGGACGACAACATATGTATATACAAACATTGACAACGCGTCGACGCGCGTGGCTACAGACGCGTCGTTCCGCGCACCGGAGCGTGGTGCGCGGTAGTGTGTGATCCGCCTATGTATAAGAGGTGTACAATACACGCTCCCACGCTTCGGATGAGTACGTTATTTATACGTTTCCTTTTCCTTTACTGTTTATGTAATACGCGAGCAACTTTTTGTTTCATTACAAGATGGTTTCATCTGGTTCTCGTGTCGTTTGAGTTTGTAAATATTATGATTCTTCTTACTTAAATTCACACCAGTTTCTATTCAAACCTGAGTGTTTTTGTCGCTTTTAAATATACTTTTAAAGCCACGCTATAGAAAAATGAAAAAAATAATTGTTCGTCGGTCACTAGGTTACATTACTTACTAAACTATTTTTCTTTGTCATTCCGGGATATCTTTGTCAAGAACTCGAGAAAAAAAATCTTCAAAGTTCTGAATGTTAATTTAGAGATATTAATAAATTATACTGTTTTTTTGAAGACCTAATATTTCAAAATTAGTCATAGTTCGGTTAGTCTTTTTGAGGCTGATCCGGTTTATTTGTCCCCAAGTGTAACCACCGACAAAATGGTTACCGAAAGCAAACATCCTTAGTAATCCTTATCAAAATCACGTGTTCAAAACTCTTTTACCCCAAACAAGGTCACAAGTAGGTGTTCTTAATAGGTCGTTAAACCCGATTGCCCTTAAGGCGGCGATATACGACTTTGCCCCTTTTAAAGCTAATGAATACGCTTTAACGACTTGCTTTCATGATTTGAAAAGTATATATACTAAACTAGAGCATATGCTTGATAATTTTGTATAACGTTTTTTTTAATTATGTATTTATAACATTGTATAAAAAAATCATGAAGTTAGGTCTAACGCAGAAGAAAAACTGAGTTTTACATAGAATTTATCAAGCGGATTTTAATGAAACCTGTACCATTTTATAGAAAAGTTAATTATCTGTCTTTTTGTATACGTATATTTTTTTTTAATCGTACATTTACGTCAATTTTTGTGCTTTTGTCAAAACGTTGAGTTGAAATTACGGAGGGGCTCCACCGGGCGACGGGGGCAGTACGTCTGTGACCACTGTCACGGGTAGACGCTGTCACTCAGAGCGAGCACATTACGATGTAAATAAATTATTATATTTGTGATAAGATGACTGGTGAATTATAATTATTACATTGAAAAGGCACTACATGCGGATAAAATATTTTTTTGATGTGAATAACGTGTTTTCAAACCAAATCATCCATAATCTGTCATAATCTAAAATGTGTGTATCTAAATTTGGCAGGACAAATATATTTTGTTATTAACTTACTAAATAATTAAATGTACTTTACGATTTAAATATGTATTTCTTTTAATACATTGCGTATTCAAAACGAGAATATTGCATACCTCATTTAAATTTTACATGTAGGTCGGAAATAATCGTCAAAATTAAAATTCTTTCATGTTATGTTACAATATTTCCTAATAGTTTGGAATTTATAGAAATAGTAGCTATAAGTCATCATGGGATGATATCTTAAAAAAAACTTAATGGTTTGTAAATAAAACGGTTTATCCATGGGTAACAAGGTGGCGCTATTCTAAATTATTACCAATGAAAATATTTTTCTAAACACGTGAATTTGGGTTCGAGTTTCTTTGCTACGAGACGAATTTGAAAAAAAATGCAGAATATGATAAAAAAATAAGCTTACGCTATTCAAAGAGTATTGTAAAATGTAAAATTGTAAAATGTATTGTATTGTCTGACTATTTTAGCTAGACCATTTTTCTATTTTGGATTGGTTACATTAGTTTTATTTTTAGGGTTCCGTGGTCCGACAAGGAACCCTTATAGTTTCGCAATGTCCGTCTGTCTCTCTGTTCGCGGCATAGCTCAGAGGCTCTTGGTACTAGAAAGCTGAAATTTAGTATAGATATGTGTATTGATCACGCCGAAAAAGTGGTAAAAATAAATAAAAAAAATAATATAATTTAGTGGAGCTCCCGAACATGTGAAATGAGGATGAATATTTTTTTTGTTGCGTAACCCTTCATGTAGGGTAGTGGTTAGATAGGTCTTTCAAAAATAAAAAAAACTAACTTTCGAAAACTATCACGGCAAAGTAGGCTTCACCGGTTACATAGTTATAGTTGACTAACTAAGACCTACTACGGAATCCTACTGCGTGTGGCCCGACACGTACTTGGCCGGTTTTTTACTGGTAACATTGGGTAGTGATGCTTTACATAGCAACCATTTTAGAAGTTTAGTAAAAACGCCAAGTAAGCAGTCACATATGATATACATATTAATCCATTAGTCAAGGTATCTAATGTGGGATAATATTATATACACACAATCTAAAAGATAAGACGAAGCATAGTGTTTTAGAAATGAAGGTCCTACTTCACTATGCCACTCTTATGTTTTATTTTCAACACCAAATAGTATCCGACAGAACGTCGATTTTTGGCTAGGCCTAAGCCGATTAATAGGCAATCGCTTAATTCTTTGGCTAAAGCCCTGATAAATAAAAAGGACTTGATCTTCTTTAATTTTTGGTCCAGAAGTCAAAGACAGAAGAACTGAAAATGAAAAAAAAAAAGATATATTCAAATAGTATATTTAAGGTTCCGAATCAAAATAGTAAAAAGTAACCCTTATGGGATGCGACTTTCTCAGTCTGTCTGTCAGAGCTGATAATTACTTCAGGAATGACTAACCTTATCGATTTGGAATAATTGTTGAAATATATCGCAAATATATAGAAAAATACTACTTTCGAGGAAAAATGGAATTTAAAATTACAAAGTGTAGTTTCTACGTCATCATAATTATGAAAGGGCTTGATATAAAGGCTTGATGCATATTTTAATATTTTTTATGTTTTCTTTGACATCTTTTGGTATACGAATTAAATTTTAAAAAAACTCTCCGTAGTTTGTAAAACAAACATTCTGAAATAATTAGACTTCCATACATTTTTCTCTTAAATGCTTTTCTTAATATGGTATTTCGACCATTTTCCAATTCCAAGGTTATGTTTGAATTCCGATGAATTGTAATAAGAAAACTAAATGAAAATTGAGCTACTGCATGTCAATTTAATAATCTTTTTATAAAAAAATCTGTCAATTTTTGCGGTGAGTTTTTCTGATAAAATAATTATAAAAAACCTTTTATTAGTAATATAAGGTAAAAAGATAAAGATCAAAAATATTTAAATCGGTAATTATAAATGATTTCAAAGTCAAAAATCGATATTGCATCTTTCTAAAAGATTATCGAAATGCCATACAATGGTAGGATTTTTTTCCATTACTTTATTTCTTCAATAATGCATGAAACCGTGGAAAAGGGTCGTACAAATTTGGTGCTTGAAAATGTAACAGCTAATTCTCATTCAGACAAAGTCTATATCCGAATTTAGCACATTTATTTTTGCATTGATTTTTTGCTTTGCGGCACTTTCAAAATAAGGGCCAAAACGGGTGAATTTCCATTGTTCATGATAGGTAAAAATTTAAAAAATCCTGGTCATAATCGGAATCTTTACTATCCCACTTTTGGGTATGACATAGACATGCATTAGCATTAATTATCACGCTTTTTCAAGGTGGATTGGTGATTTCAGACCGTGTAGTCCAGGTTTCCTCACGATGTTTTCCTTCACCGTTAGTCAATGGTGTCTAAGTTATACTAAAAAAAGTGCATGTAAAACTTTGGAATAGTCAGATTCGTAATTTATAGGTTTCGAAGTTCGAATCTTCATACTCATAAATGAGAGGCAGGTGCCTTAGCAAAGAAGCCACAATGACTTTTTACTAATATGTTCGGTGTATCAACTTAATAATATAAATAAAACTACCTGCAGCTTATTTAAAATATTAACATCATTTGTAATACAGTCTCACTCACTTTTAGGTCTTTAAACGTAATAGATTATTCAATTTCGGTTCTGTTGGTGTCAAAACTTAGGCCAATTTTAAGCTAATGGTTTGGCCAAAGCTGATGCCAAAGGTTTGGTCGGACACTTTACGGATGGATCAGAAACGTCGGACTAATTAACTGGCTTCCAGGCTCTCCTTACAAAACTAATATGATTTTCCTATACAAGTGAAGATGAGCTGAAGTTATTTGAGAAGCAGCAGATGTCGTAAAATGCAAATATGAAAAAAACTTGCGTGCATTTCTGTTAGAAGAGCTCAAAATGGACACCAATATGGCCTAAAAATTAACTCCTATGGTGCGATTTTATCTGTCTGTCTGTCCATCTTTCACAGCGGATTAATTCAAGAATGCTAGTTTCAGATTTTTTTCTTGAAACTTGTAACAATTCAGATCGATAAATATGTTTTGCAGATTAAAGAAATTGAAAATATTTTTGCTTTTCTGGCAAACGAAGTATGCAGTGGGGTTTGGAAATTTAAAATTAGTGTTTCGAAGTATTACTCAGACAGATGTTATTGTATTTCTATTTTTATATCTTAGACATGCATATCAAAATACAATATGCGACTGTCCTTAGAATCTCTACATAATATTATGGTCACCCGTCAAAGTTCTTCAAAATATAAAATGACAAGCGTGCGGTGTGCATTGCGGGGTCGCGGGGGGGAAGCTCAAGCTCCGCCCATTTGCTCAAGGTCATTGGCGGTAGTCGTCGTCTTAAAATGTGTTATCTATCGATAGCTACCATTAATATCGATTACGATAAGTGATCGATAAAAATGTGAAATACGAGGTATTGAGCAGGTTGGTTGATAATTTTAAATTGATTTTTACACTGTAATTGAGTAGGCATTATTTACGAGTAAAGTAATTCAGTTGGATGTTTGTTCATTGCAATTTTTATGAAGTGATTAACGGAAATATTATCTTTGATTTTTTTGAACTTATTTTTCTAATAGTCTCACATTAAATTAATTCCATAAACATCCAGTTAGTTTGACATTCCCATCCGCCCCACCCTTGGCGGGAGGGATCATTTGATGATTTCCCATCCGACAAAAAAGATGGGAAAAGGCAAATATGAATATGATTCGAAGTGACATTTGGTACAGGCATCAGGCGACGCTGAAATATATATGTGCTTTCTTGTAAATACTAATGCCACTGTGCACTAATAATTATCTTAGAAACAACATTTATAATAAGTATACAAACGCTGGTCTGTTATCGCGTTATCTAGGAAAGTCGTAAAGTCGTCGTCATATACCAGGAAGTGGGTCATAAGAGTTACATGTAGGTACATAACATGTTTTCTACAAGTTAATCTTAAAATCAATTTATTGAAATAGAAAAATCTGATCTTACCTTATCAGCCGTCGAGCTTAGCCAAAATTCTGAAAAAAAAACCGTTTGAAGTATCAAATTAAATAATAAAAAAAAACTGGTTTAATAAATAATACCACTTTTTGAATAGGGCATTGTATTTTTCAAAATAATTATAAAAATGACTAAACTATAAAAATAATTGTGTAATCGCAAGATACTGTTATTATCAAGCGATAAGGTAAATAGTTTTTAGCATATAACTCGTATATAATCCACGATAACACATGTTTTACATGTAAATACACCGTTTTACATTGAGAATTAATACATAATTATTTTCAGATGTAAATAGATATGAATTATATGAGAAGTGTAACTAATTATACTGAGAAGACTCGTCTGCTCCAATTACATACATTAATACTTTATCATAATACAAATATAATCTGCCTAGCCTTTCCAGCTCATGTTGGGATCGGCTTCCAGTCTAACCGGAATCAGCTGATTACCAGTGTTTTACATGGGGCGAATGTCTATCTGACATCTAAAAACCAGATACCGGGTAACACGATACCCCTTTGACGGTTGTCAGGGTTCTGACTACCCGTAACGACTGTCAAAGACCTATAAATGGCAATCAGGACCAATACAGGACAGGATAGGTCACAAATCCTCGGACCGACCGCGCCAAGCGTAGCTTTACCCTTTGATCGATCGACCCATGCGACTGCTACTTAGCCATGAGTTGTAAAACTAATCTTCTTCTATCTATATCTATCTTCTATCTATATCTATATCTATCTATACTTATAATAAATCTGTAGAGAGGTCAATTCTGTACATGAAATATATTTCCAAAATAACAATCAGGGGGTGATTAGGGATCGATACTGATGCCAAAAATGCAATCAGTAAAATTTTTGTCTGTCTGTCTGTCTGTATAAACTCTATAGAAACAAAAACTACTCGACGGATTTTAACGAAACTTGGTACAATTATTTGTCATACTCCTGAGATGGTTATAGTATACTTTTTATCACGCTACAATCAATAGGAGCAGAGCAGTGAAGGGAAATGTTGTCATTTTGTTTAAACGCGCTAATCTCAGGAACCGCTGGTCCGATTTAAATAATTCTTTCAGTGTTAGATAGTCCATTTATCGAGGAAGGCTATAGGCTATATATCATCACGCTAAGACCAATAGGAGCGGAGCACCACTATTCCACGCGGACGAAGTCGCTGGCAGAAGCTAGTAATATTTAAAATTAGAAATCATAGAATGTTCTTCAATCATACAGAATTTGACTGTTGAAGTTATACCAGGGATGTTTCTTTTATTTATTAAATCTTTTGACTTTCCAAAGAATAAGTTATTAATGATTTTTATTGACACCTATGATTTAACTTATAATTTACTTCTAATTAATGCAATAACAATAACTTTTCTAATAAACTTTACTTAATCTTCTCGAATGTCGAAGATAAAGAAATCTACGTCATCTATAAAACCTAACTCTCAATTGAAGAATGTTTTTTAACGTTATTTAAAACATGAGGATAAAAATAATTTTAAACATAAATTTGGTTTCCGCCGGATAAAATTGGAAACCACCGATAAAACTTGAAACCTATACCATTATTATGTGCCCCAGTTATCACAGTAGGTATAGTCAGGACCACAAGTTCTTTAACTCTGTGACTAGTATTCCTAATTGAAAAATTATAAAAACAAATACATTAACACCACTACAGACAACAGGTCTGGCCACTATTTAGACCGATTTGCACCACTGCTCACGAAATATCATGTACAATTAAAGTTAAATAATTATATTTTAATTTACAATAATAAAAACAATAATAGGAATAATAAATTATCTTAATAAAATTAGGTATCAACATTAAATTATAATTATTTAAAACAATCACTCTTGTTTCTGTTAGTCGTTTGAAATTGAGAGGCGAAATATATGTGTTCAATAAATTTAATAGTAATCCAAATTTAAAGCCATACTGAAATTGAAAACCAAATCAGATCTAGTCACGGATTCCACCATTGCTATATTAAATGAGTATTAATTGCATTGATTTTTTTAAACCTTAATCACTTATAAAAAGTGATCTTATTAATATCTACTAGATAGCTCTATCATCCTTACTAATATTATAAATGCGAAAGTAACTCTGTCTGTATGTCTGTCTGTTACGCTTTCACGCCAAAACTACTGGACCGATATAAATGAAATTTGGTACAGAGATAGAATAGACCTTGAGGAACAACATAGGCTACTTTTTACCCGGGTGCGCTAAGTAGTTCCCTCGGGATGCGGGTGAAACCGCGGGAAACAGCTAGTAATATATAAACTGAAGTGTTAAATCACATCAGTAATTGACGAACAAACAACACAGTGTAATGATTTGATGGTAACTATAGCCAGGCGCAGTTATCCGATGATTGGCCGCCTGCACAAATAGGATAATATACTTGTTTGTCAGTCGTCACTGATTCGCTATTGTCTGTGTGTTGCACCGAAATTGGTCGTTTATGGAAATACTCCATTGCATTGTTGGCGTCTGTGGAAAATATTGAAAAACGTTAATAAACGGAAAAGTCTAGGCTTGTTACGCTTGGAAAATAATCATGAGATTTGTATTACGATTCCATAATGCGATTTATACCCATTGTAGGAATATATCCATTATAGAATACACCTACCTCATCATTATAGATCTATTATACAGGCTGACAGGACGTCAGCTGATCGATCAATTTGTATGGGAAGTGATTTTTTTTTTGCGAATATTACTGGTATATATCAATTTCAACTCACTAGGTCCACCCGTTCCTGAGAACATCGAAGATGGCACACGGACAGACAGACGGACAAGACAGTGATATAAGGGTTCCTTTTTTACATTTTGAGGTACGGAACCCTGAAAAGTGGTATTATTAGAAACCTACTAGTAGCATCCACGATGTCTATCTCGCAATTATTTATTAATTTATTTATTTATATTCCCTCTATACTACCATTACAGGTTACTTAACCTAATGCGGTAGCTAGGACAATGGACATATTATAAATAACAAATTATACATATAAAATATTTACAAATGACATATAAAACTTAAAAAACACAGAAGACACACACGAAACTACTACCTAAATTAGACCATACTATTCTAAACACAAACATTAATAAAATAAAATAAATTATTAATAAATGAACTTCACCAAATGCCAAATTCTATTCTAAAACTACTAACGGCTGTACAATTGAATTTGTTTACTGGAATTGAAGATTGCATAAATTCGCAAATTGCAATGCAATAACTGTTGTTGCAATTCAGCATGATAATTAAACTATATCTTCTAATTTGATACGAGAAGCAATAAATAAAACATCCAATTTTTTGGATCATAAATGAACTCAAAGGGACCTAATAATTATAATGCATTCTAATTTAATCAACGCGTAGCTTTCACTAATGCCGATGATTTCAGTTAGACACAAAAGACAGTAATGTGACCCGTCAAGCACTCTGGGCACTGGGTAGACAGCCTGGCTAATCTTGGGCTTACCAATCAGGTAATATTTTTGCTACACCACTTTGACTTACTGTCTCATTCATGACTAGCTTTCCACCAGAGGCTCGGCCGCGTGGGCTATACGAATTCAAGAGTATCATACAAACTTTGCCCCCCATTTTCACCACATTAGGGATAGAATTTCGGAAAATCCTTATCGGATGCCTACGTCATACAAAGAACACACCCTCTAAGTTTCAGGTCTCTGCGATCAGCGGTTTAGGCTCCGTTGATCCATCAGTCATTCAGGACAAAGTATTTTATATGTACAGATGAACCTATTCTCAAAATAAACCTTTATCTATCGAACTGTTATGTCCCTTACAGTCAAATTTGACTGAAAGAGACAAAATAGTTCGGTAGCTAAGATAGGCTTATAAGACGAATGTTTTTATTATAAATACGACGGTTATTTCCAAGATAAAAGGCATTGCGCGGTTAAGCTGGTCGAATGCTGTTAGAATTGTTTGAATGCATGGTGCTGACCATGCAAGATGTTTAAAAAAATATATGATATTATTATATCATGATAGAAAGGCCAAAATACACAATAGACCACACAATATCGACAATACCAGGAAACATGAAGCGGAATTAAATTAATTCAGCTTTTCCTCCCGGTTGTTCATGGGTTTTTTCAATTAACCTTCAAACAAAATTGACCTCAGGCCCGCGTCTTCCATTGAAGAACTAATTCAATTTAAAATTATTGCGGAGACAAATAACTGTGATGAATATTATCGACTACGATAGATTGTCAGTGATATATTTAGTAGTAGCTTTCCGCCAACGGCTTCAACGGAAGCCTTTTATATCCATAAAAGCTTGACAATTTATATACTTAATAAAATATTCCTCTTGAATCACTCTATCTATTAAAAAAAACTGCATCAAAATCCGTTGCGTAGTTTTAAAGATCTAAGCATACAATATCAGTAAAGATTATTGCTGAACATAACTAAAACTTCTAAGAATTCTAAAATTTTCTTTTGTACACAGACTTTCTTTGTTCATCAAGTACAAACGTCTATACGAATGAAAAAAACGGGATTTTTAACAGTAGCACGAAGAGACAAAGGCGAGCAATTTTTTGTCTTTGCTGAAATTTTGTTTCATGAAGATTTCTTTTGTTTTCAGGTTCAAAGAGGGCAAAGTCTCCTACGGCACCGACAGCCCGGCGCGGGGTCGCAGGGTCATATTCTGTGTGCACGGCAACCCCTCCACGGGTTGCTGTGCGGTTATAGAAACCAGTGCAGATGGAGAGGACGGAGAGAGACGCAATGGAAGCATATCAGAGGTTGAAAGTGAGTACTTGCTATTTTGAACCTAATGGTTTTAGAAAGAGGATTTTAATTTGTTTGAAGTTGAGGTTTAACACAATAGACCCCAGTATCTGGTATAAATTTCAACTTGCTAGGGACCTAGCAAGTTGAAACGCGGACAGACAGACGGACAAGAGAGTGATCTTATAAGGGTTCCTTTTTTACCTTTTGAGGTACGGAACCCTAAAAACTAGTTAAAAAACGTTATGTACAGCTTGTGACTTAAGATTCAAAACGTCATTTTTAACACTGGTGTACTGACGTATTATTTTTATTGTTTTGTGTTATACACGAACTAATTTTGAAATGACATCGTCTCACACGCAATAGGAAAAAGAATATTCTTGAGTTCGCTCGTTCAGAAGTCTACTCTTCTAATTTACAAATAACAATGATCGACAGTAATATCAGTCTATTTAATATATCGAAAGCAAACAATAAAACGTATTTAGATAAATTTTCACTGCTACAAAGAATAACAATGCAAAACTCGTACCTTTATACAAAACAATACTGTCCGTGAAAAATAATAATATCTATACATATTAAATGCTTTGTCCTGAATGACTGACGGATCAACGCAAAGCCTAAACTGCTGATCATAGAGACCTGAAATCTGGAGGGCGTGTTCTTTGTAGGCATCCGATACGAAAGGATTTTCATAAATTCAACCCCTAGGGGGGTGAAAAAGGGGAGCAAAGTTTGTATGTAACTCTGTCATTTTTAGTCTGAATGAATTCGTATAGCCCACGCGGGCGAAGGCGCTGGCGGAAAGCTAGTTAAAGATAAAGCTGAAAAAAATATTTTACGGTAATTTTTATTTAGTTCCATCTAATAAAGTAGGTATTTCATTCAGTTCAGTCATTCAGTTATGCAGCTATGCGAATACAGATCAAACTAATTTCATAAAAATTGTGGAGAAAGTGGCGATTTTGAGAGAGATCGTTTTACTAGCATGATGATGACTTCGAGATCTGGCAAGTACCAATGTGATTTTTTCAAAGTCGGACTTTAAAAAAACAAATGAACGAAAAAAGTTCTTAATTCAAACCGTGCAAACTTTACCCCCCTTTTCACTCCCTTAGAGGTAGAATTTCGGAAAATCCTTTCTTATCGGATGCCTACGTCATACAAAGAACACACCTTCCAAGTTTCAGGTGTCTACGATCAGCGGTTTAGGCTGTGTGTTGATCCGTCAGTCATTCAGGACAAAACATTTTATATGTATGTATAGATTTTGTTATATCTTCTACCATGCTCATATGGTTTTTCTCATCTCAGTCTGTGACCCCTCCTGTTATATTCACATGACTTGATCTTGTAAATCCTTGAAGGTCGGGTTGTTACTCTCTAGGTATCAGCTTTCGCAACATATGGCTAACGCAAGTGCCACCCATGTATAATTTTTTTGTAAACTTATATTTCTCATTCATAAAGGCAGTATGAAATGATTGGGGCAAATTTTTTGCAGTTTTTTTTTAAATAGTTTTGACTTGGCCACTATAAGCATTGTAGTCTCAATGGTCCCAGACTCCAAGTTGACGATAATGAGGATTTTAAGGGCTTTTTTAACCGACTTCAAAAAAGGAGGGTGTGTTTTCGACCCGTATGTTCGTATGACCGCGATTTTGAAAATGAAAAATTACTAATCCGATTTGGACGGGTCGGGGTATTCATCATTTGAATGCATTTTTCAATTATTCTTTTTCTATTTGTACTTACCAAAAAATAAGTTTTTTTTTAAATTCAATACTTTTCTTATTGTAGATACGTATAAGAGCAAATAATAATAGGTTCTAATAAATATAGTACGTGATAACCTTGTCGCTTATTATGATGAATACGAAAGTAAGTACCTATTGTTTGTTTGATTGCATTTTTTCATGGTTAAGCCGCTAAACTTGAAAATCTATGAAATTTTGCACAGAGTCACGGAATAAATATTATAGTCGAAAGACCTTAAACACGATCCTGAGAATAATGTAAGATCTAGTTCGAAAATTCAAGTCATTTATTTCAATGAGTCAAGTAGGTACTTTTTGATTGAAAAAAAGAAAGATTTTAACAACAAAAAAATTGACTATTTGGTCGTCTCAAGGCGTAGAATCCTGATGAAATAGAACGGGCAAATTTTAATAGTTTACATAATACGTAGTATAGCCAAAGAATCGATACATATAAAATGCTTTGTCCTGAATAACTGACGGATAAACGCACAGCCTAAACCGCTGATCGTGGAGACCTGAAACTTGGAGGGTGTCTTTTTTGTACGACGTAGGCATACGATAAGAAAAGATTTACCGAAATACTACCCCTAAGGGTTGAAAAAGGGGGGCAAAGTATGTATGAAACTCAGTCATTTTTAATGTGAATTTTTATATCCCACGCGGGCGAAGCCGCTGGCGGAAAGCTAGTCATTAAATAAACCTTATGATTGTCAAGAATATTGAGCTGACGTAGGTTTTTCAGAATAAAATCAAACTAGACATTGTGGTTAAAATTGTGTTTCACTCGTACTCTCAACCGTGAAGGCTGTAAGTCGTCATGTGACGTCACGATATGACGTATGTAACACAAAGTAGGTGTCATGTACAATACCGTAATACGTAGGTATCGGTTAATTAAATTACAATTAGTTCTACAAACATGAAATGGCATCTGAATATTATTCATTCATCCTCACTTCCTCACAAATATTATAAATCCTAAAGTTACTCTGTCTATCAGTCTGTTACAACTAGTTAAGAATCAGCTAATAATAGATAAAGATAAAGGTATTCATTTATTATGTTAATTGTTTCAGGACATTGCCACAGATCGAGGAACGAAGAAATAGACAAAAGGGCGCGAAGAAAGCTGATCATAGCCAGCATACTATGTGTTATATTTATGATAGGAGAAATTGTAGGTGAGTAACTTTTTATATTGGTCATGAAACGACTGAAAACCAATGTTCTTGTAGACAAAAAAAAAAGGTTTTCGAGGTTATAGGGAGTAATCTCTGGATCTACTGAAATGATTTGGATAAAATTTAGTACGGAAATAGAGGGGACCCTGGAGAAGATTATAGGGTTTTCTTTTTCTCGTTCCCTCGGGACGCGGGTTAAAGAGCTTGTACACTATATACCATAATATATTGCAATAAAAACGAATGTTTTCGAAAACAATGGCTTGCATAATTGATCGTAGATACAAACGTTAAAAGAATTACAAATAAGTAGCCGTGTAATCAGAATGTAGGTTATCGAAAATGGTGCGTGGCCAATTTTCATATTGTTTACATGAAACATGATTGCACTATCAAAGGGGGGCCTTATGTAATTACTAACTAGAACTATTGCTTTAAATACTCGTAGAAAAAAATAATTCTTACAATTAAATTTTAAATTGGGTTCCATAAGTATATATAACCAAAGGTTACTTTACTCTGAAAATTGGCGATACATAAATATACTTGCGATACATTCAGGGTAATTAGTAACCACGATCTATTCTTTTGTCCGTGGCCAAAGAACTGTGTGTTTCAGTTCTTCATCAAATGCTTTTGCTGGGGAGTTTGTTGCGCCACTTCTTCTTCCCACCAAAAACACATAGAAAGTGGTGAAGGGCGTTTTGGGGCCTGTCTATTGTAAATTTGTCGTTCAAAAAGTACTGAATTTCAACCTAGTTTGATACGTGATTTTTGAATTGGATTTAGGCATAGACATTTCAAAATCTATTCAGTTCTTCTTGAGATAGCACCCTACAAACTATGAATCAACATTGTCACAACAACTCTTCATATTGAAGAGGTAACAATGTTTGCTCCAGTTGAACAAGCTCCAAAAGTAACTAAAATATATTTATTCCGATTAACCTGTATCTTTCCAGGTGGTTACTTATCAAACAGTTTAGCGATAGCTACAGACGCTGCCCACCTCCTCACAGACTTCGCTAGCTTTATGATATCGCTGTTCTCACTATGGGTATCCAGCAGGCCTGCCACGAGACGGTAAGATTTTAATTTTGTACGTCATTAGAATATGTTTAGAGCAGTTAGAAACTAGATACAGGTTCTAGATAATGTTAAGCAAACATCCCTAAGGCTAAGTTTACACTACGACAGAACCTGTCAACACAAATGTCAGAATACATTTTTATTTTGTTCACACTCTTTGTGATACCGCTGTCGCGAAATTTTTCTCGTGCCACAATATTTCATACCTGAAACACACACGCTGCTTACACTGAGTGAAGGTATAGTGTTGTGGTGTACACCTAGCTTTAATGTAAGATTATTTTAAACTTTCTCTAAAACTAAAGTATTGCTTAATAAGTTGGTTCGCTTATAAAAGAATCCCATTACGTTCTGTAATACCGACTTAACGGAAATGTAAGGTTAAATAGGCAAAGTTTGTCATGTAGGAAGGGTTTTTAATACAATTACTTGTTAGGGCTCCGCACCAAAAATAATAAAATAATAGTTTAAAAAAACTAAAAAAACACGCTTTTATTGCTGATCGAACTAAAAAGTAGAAAATAATTTTTAAATAATTCAATTCAGAGTAAAAAGCGTGGGGTGCATTTTCCTATATTTTCATGACTCTCCTCTCATAAATGGTTGCCAATAGAATAGGTGTAATAATTAAAATATCAAGCACCCCACGCTTTTTACTCTGAATTGAATTATTTAAAAATTATTTTCTACTTTTTAGTTCGATCAGCAATAAAAGCGTGTTTTTTTAGTTTTTTTAAACTATTATTTATTTTCCATTTTTTAGTTCGGTCAGCAATAAAAGCGTGTTTTTTTAGTTTTTTTTTTTCGGATTATTGCATTGTCATCGGCCCTTAACACGTGTGCTAAGTTCCAAGTTGATCAGACGTCTAGAAACCAGTGAAAATTAGGTTCAAAGATTCCGTTACATACATACATACATACCTACATACATACATACAACCCGAGCTAATAAAAGCGTGTTAAAAATAAACCCTTTTGGTTTCACTTCGTCTCTTTGTCGGTCAGTCTGTCTATCTGTCCGCCTGTCACAGATGTTTTTTTTTTCATAACGTCAGCATGCCGTTCGGCTGGTACCGGGCGGAGGTGATCGGCGCTCTGACATCAGTGCTGCTGATCTGGGTGGTGACTGGCGTGCTGGTCTACATGGCGGTGCAGCGAGTCATCTACAAGCAGTTCGAGATCGATGCCACCGTCATGCTCATCACCTCCGCAGTGGGCGTTGCCGTTAACCTCGTGTAAGTTGTACGACGGAATATCCTCTCATCATCGTCATTATAGTTAAGTTGGAATATTTATTGTCCCATTGCTGGGCAAAAGCCTCTCCTCATATAGGGAAAGCATGAGTATTGATCAACACGCTTGCTCAAGGCGGATTAACGATTACGGACTTTTAAGTCCAGGGGATCTTTTTTTTTTTGACGGGGGGAAATCCTCATGGACGAAGGCCTGGGGAGGCCGGGAACAGTGCCGGACTCTTACCGACTAAAACCACCCCGGTGTCACTTCTCGCACGTGCGCGCGGGGCCGCGGGATTCCAGATTCTTTCGCAGCAAGTCCAGGGGGCCTACTCTAACTCAATGAAAACGAAGATTCGATTGAAGTTTTGTACGTTTCCTTATGGGTTTTAGGGTAAAGTAATCCCTCTATGTACAGAGCATTAGATCGCACCTTACCGCTCTATTAAAAAAACGTCGTCTATTTTCGGTCTCTCCGTTTCGTTTCGGTGAGTTAGAGTAGACCAGATTTCCTCACGATGTTTTCCTTAACCTATGACGATGTTTTGCATGACTCAGGTGTGATGTGATGTTGTATTATTCCAGCATGGGGCTGACGCTGCACCAGCACGGGCACTCGCACGGGGGCGGCGGGCACGGCCACTCGCACGGGGGCAGCAACCCCGTGCTCAATAATAAGGTGATTACTCGAAATTTGAATGAAAGGACCATGGGCGGAATCGTCCCCACCCATCAACAGAAATGAAATGTAGCTCAATTGATACATCTTATCAAGCTGATGATTTTTTACTATGGGGACGTTGTCCAAATGCATTGGGTTTTCCTAGTATCCTAACGTTTCTATGCAAATATTTCGTGCACAATAAAGGACTTGGTGATAACTGAATTTGATACTCTGTTAACTTGTGTGGACAGCGGTGTATAATGTGATGTCATACTCCATATTGGTGACCCTGACGTGATAAACATCAGCCAAATCTCCTGATGTCAAGAGCTTCAACATCGTTGTCAACTCTTACTCAACCTCCTACCATCATCGAGCAGCAACCAGCGTGTCACCCAGCCAGCAACCACTCACGGCTTCTTCGAGTCCATGACCACCTAGCCTATAGCTAACGCGCAAGCCTGGTCACACTCTTCATCCACATCAAACAACTCGGCACGGCATCCCACAGTTCGACCAGTCAACAAGCAGAGGCCATTATACATAAACTCTCCTGGTCGACGCAAGTAGCCAGCCGTCACCCACACTGCGCCACCCCGACCCACTGAAGAATCGCAGCAGCATGAAAACGCATTTGCATGCATATGCAAGTGCATTTGCTCGGTCGACCTGTGTGGCTGTTACTTAGCCATGAGCTCCTCTAACAAGCAATAATAATACACTCGATATTTTTATTTGCTTAGGTACTCATTGCATTGTGAGGATAACTCGAGAACGGCTAGACCGATTTTCATGGTTTTTGATTTTTTGTATTTGTCTCTGTCCCAAATAGCAGAATAACTATTAAAACATCGGAAAAATAACGAAAAAAAATAATGATGGGGCGGTACGAAGTTCGCCGGGCCGCCTTGTTAATAATAAATTATTTTGATAACCCCACTGATTTATGTAAAAAAAACGTTTTTATATCAAATAGTGGATACTATAGGACCAATTGGCACAAGTTCCATTTGTGTTGGTAGGTGGGGACGGAGCTCATACATTTTTGCCCATGGTCCTTTGAATGAAAATGAATTTTGAATTTACTATATTACTAGCTCAATAAATAGTAGCCTATATGTTAATCCAGATTATAAACTATGTGTGTACCAAATTTCATGCAAATCCATTCAGAAGTTTTTGGAGTGGAAGAGTACAAATATACATACATCGTCACAAATCGCGTTTATAATATTAGTAGGATAAAAATCTGCAATTTTACTTTAAAACAATATTTTTTTTTAAACAAAATTATAGAAATTATTGCGTATTTTTCTTCCTCCTCCTTCTTCCTTCTGATCAACCAAGCCGTGAGTGAGTTCGACTCACACTTGGCCGGTTTTTTATTTGGTGTTTACATCCAGAAGGAGCGCGCCGACTCAGACGCGGAGAGCTCGACATCTCACTCGCACGAACACCACCAGGAGAACATCAACGTGCGAGCTGCCTTCATACACGTGCTCGGAGACTTCTTGCAGAGCTTCGGAGTACTTATAGCTGCCATCGTCATTTATTTCAAGGTACGTCTTCAAAGTTAAGCTGTCCCTCCCAAGGTCAAGGAGGGTTTTTTTTAATATATTCAAAATGCATTTCTTCCATAGATTTTATACGTGACTAGCTTTCCGCCAGCGGTTTCGCTCGCGTGGGTATATGAATTCAAATTCAAAATGACAGTTTCATACAAATTTTGCCCCCCTTTTTCACCCTCTTAGTGGTAGTGGTGGTAGAATTTCGGAAAATCCTTTCTGATCGGATGCCTACGTCATACAAAGAACACACCCTCCAAGTTTCAGGTCTCTACGACCAGCGGTTTAGGCTTGCACGAAACGCCGTCTCTGCTCTAGAAATTTTAATAGTCTGGCCCGACTGCCATCGGTTCTGCGGCTTATCGTCGGCGTAGAATGAAAACCTCATAAAGCGCAAATTAAAACAAGCATATCATGTTCGTTCTAATTGTGCTTGACGGAGGTTTTCTTTCCAAAAAAATAAATAAAATAAAAAGTCGTACTTTACGAGGTTGGGTAGCTTTACGAGGTGGGTGCAATATGTGTTAATATTTTGACTACATTTTCCCAGCCGAGTTGGAACCTAGTGGACCCAATCTGCACATTCCTGTTCTCCGTGCTGGTGCTGATCACCACCTTCAACATCATCAAGGATACCTTACTGGTGCTCATGGAGGGATCGCCCAGAGGTGTTGACTTCCAGGTAGGACTTAGTATTTGTTTGTTTCATCTATAAATAGTTTGTTTGTATGTTTGTTTGAACGATATACTTTTGTAATTGATAGCCCAATTTTTAGGAAGGTTTTAAGTTATGCACCATATGCAAGCTTAGGGCTTACCATTATGCAAGCTTAGGGCTGAGTGGAAAGAAGAAATGCGCGGACTGACGATGCAACGTGGTAATAAACTCTTCATTTTTGTCTTTAACTAGGATTTACCGCGGTTTTACCCGTATCCTGAGAAATCTACTTCGAGTACTCGCAGAAAAACTACTCTAAGTCCTTTCCCAGGGTCCAAGCTATTCACACTTATTCGCGGGAAAACGGGTCCACGTTTATTCCTAAGAACGTGTAACAGACAAACAGAACGGATTTCGGATTTATGATATAGATCCTCTTCTTAACTAAATTCCTTGATCTAGTAAAGAGGTATTTTTCAAAATTAATTTTCTGCACTTTTTTGCTAAAAATGCCTTATATTGTTGTTTACAGGAGGTAGCCAATACGTTCCTGTCCCTCCCCGGCGTGGTCCGAATACACAACCTGCGCATGTGGGCTCTGTCTTTGGATAAAACCGCTCTGTCCGCACATTTAGCTATCCGTAAGTATTACTTATTACATATAGTCTTCTTTTATCTACATTAGCCATTATAGAAAGAATATTTGTTATTTAATGTGACACTACCTGTGACCCTAAGGCGGTGTTGTAATTTTAAAGCATTTTTTTTGTTTCGAGAACAAAATCCATATTTTTGACTTAATTTTTTTAGCATCTATGGAAAATAAAGGAGCACCGGATGCCCATTAAATACCATAAAACAGTCAATTTTAGTATCTTTCTTTTTCCGATTTTAACCTAAAATTTTACGCAATTTGTTTTCCATCGCCGAATAATTTGAGAGGAATATTGGAAGCCATTCATCGAACACTACTATAATTACAACAAAAAACTTAAAATAATAGTAACTAATAAAAAGGACAAAAAATAAAAAAAACATAAATACCCATAAAAATCCACAGGAACCGGAGTGAGTCCTCAGAAAGTTCTAGAAGAAGCGACCAGGTTGGTCCACGACAAATACAACTTCTTCGAAATGACGCTGCAGATCGAAGAGTTCAACGACGGCATGGAAGACTGCAGCCAGTGCAAGATGCCGCAAGCCTGAATGTTGGTACACAGGACTTTTTGTAAATAGAACGTGTTCGTTGGCGTGGTTAGGTTGGCAATACAGGGAACAAAGAGATCAATGCAAAAAGTTTTTATATATATGTATTGGTGCTATAAAGGTGCTTTAAAATATTGTCTCAACATGTCCAGTAAGTTTAAGATTCTGTCTTATAAATTAATGTTAAGTTTTTCTAAAGGACAATAATTAATACATGTTCAGAAAAATAATTACAATTCTCCGTGATATTAGCTCAGTACAATAATTAACTTTTACATTTAAAAAATCCAATAGGTTGGAAGAAAAACCGCCTCAAAAGCCTATTATATAATATTTAAGAAAATTCCCTAATCTACCAGTCACGCCAACTCGTAGAAAAAAAGTTCCATCTACTATATTAAGAACCGGCGCACACTGCGTTCGACAGTATTTATTATATTTAAAACACAACCACCTCGTGCGTAGCATATCTTAGATGTTACTGATATGTTGAAAATGTACGCGAATGTAAGTATTTTTGTCATACTTGGGGCCTTAGCAATCCTAGAGAATATTTGCACATGAAACAGTGCAATTTTGTGCCTTAAGTCTTATATATTTTAGCGTTTTTATTGCTCGCCAATTTAGTGTATATACACTATGTTTTTATCTAAAAGAAAGATAACACGAGCAATTTTGTTTAGAATAAAAATCCGATCATTTACAAAATATGGCCTCTGAAATCTTTATGTAGGTAATAATTAATAATCTGTGAGGCTAGAGCCGAAAATATAAAAAATAAGAGGCTATTGGCATGTTTCACAACCTCCAGATAAGTAGCAGTTAAATTTATCTGCCAGTTAATTTAATGCAAAATTATCTTCCAATTACGAATTAATCTGGTAGATAACTCTTATCCAGAAATAGTGAAACAGGCCCTATGTATTATATTTTAAAGAAAGACAAGATTGGATAATTATTACTTGTCACGCTGTATTTGTAACCCAAAGACAATAAAATGTTTAATCTATAAGTTATAGGAGTATTAAAGCATTTGTGTAATGGTTGTTTAGAAAATCTAGATTTCTAGATATTGCTGAGTTTTTTGAATATTGAACTTTTAAAAATGATGTTAATTGCTTTTTGAATCTACATACCAAATAGATATTCTTATGTCAATCAAAGTATGTCATATATCAAGCATGTTAAGGTCCGTATTACAATACGATACTCATATTAATTTCTGAGCATTCTTCTCTTAGTGTGAGCTGCAGGTTTTACCAACCTAACAAGCCCTAGTGTCAGAGTTTTCTCAAATCCGCCTGACGGTCTCTGACATGGAATTGTAACAACGACTGCTATCAAGATAGCAGCCGGGGACGACGGCTTAACGTTTAACCCAGGCACGGGGTATAACACCACCAACTTCCTAATTTCGAGCTTCTACGTGATTAAAAAAAAAAACAAATAGATTTTGGCTCGACCCGAGAATCGAACTTAAGACCCTATTCACAGCAGTCGCAAACCAACAAGCATTGATTAAGAGTAATTTGATTTGAATCTTGATTTTAAGTGTCTGTGGTACGGACCTAAGTTGTCAGTTTTCACCAACTAAACATGTTGGTTAAAATCCGAATTTATAAGTAGAGTTTCTAGGTATAAATACTATTTAAAGTTTTAAAGTTACTACAATATTATTTGTATATAGCGTAATATTTATTAGTAAGTAGTGTTTACAATAATTGTCATAGTTAAATCATGTAAACAGTTAAATTAATTTTAAGTGATTCCATTTTGGATAAAATTAAGAGTTAAATCAATAAATGAATACATTTTCGAAAGTTCTTTTTTAATATTTATCCCAAAAACTTTCTAAGAGTAGATCAAATCGCATCCCTATATCAGGAGGGCTGGATCGATCGCGTAATGTTTTTTAGTGCAAAGAGTTATAGCTAATAATGTTAAAATAAAACATAATGATTATGTATTTGCACTTTTTCGGCAAAACTTAGGCACATTACCAAAAAAAAAAAACGGGTGACCACGTGATTCATGTCTCAAAGAATCCATCCATCGGCTACCAGTGTTTTACATGGAGCGACTGCCTATCTGACCTCCATAACCCAGTTACCGGGTAACACGATATCCCTTGGTAAGAATTATTGTCAGTCTTTCTCCGTTTTCTGACTACCCGTAACGACTATCAAATATCTACAAATGACAACCAACGGCCTAATGTGCTTTCGATGTTCGGAAATGTCTTGGTGTGATGGTTGCTTGCTTTCGATGTTCGTAAATGTCTTGGTATGATGGTCGCCCATTTTTCGGATCGACCGTGCCAAGCGCTTCCATCGACCCGTGCGGCTGTTACTTAGCTACAATGATTCGAGAAATAATGAAGATTTTTTTTTTATTATGTTGTTTTTATTTATTTAAGTATGTAGGTGCTTATTTTAATTCTAATGAAATAATGCCTTTGGTGTAGGTCCATCAAAAAACAAATCAAAAACAAATAATAACTAAATTTGTTCTAATTTTCCCACTTATATAAATAAAATGGCATTAAATGATGATGTTTAGAGCAAACTGGAACAAAATAGGTTACGACTTTATTAATTTTTTTTATAAAATCTTATTATTGTAAAAGTTTATCTCCATATATGACAGCTTTATTATACAGCAATATTTAGACTAATCAATAATCACACACTAAAACGCCCCACGCTATATTTTGTTGTATTTGTTTAAAAACACAGTGACAACGCGACGACGCGCGTAGCTACAGATGCGTGGCGCGTAGTAGTGTATGAATGAGTATTTTCCAGTATTAAACTTAATAGAACTATAATAAGATCTGAAAATTATTATTATTTAGTAAACTAATCAGTACTATAAGTATAGTCAGCGAAGTTGTTCGGCAAGCAGCCAGTCTTGGCTACATTGGTGAAGTACTTGGCAGACAGGCGAGGTGTCCGAGTGAGGTTCGGCGACTTGTAGTCCACTTCGTATAGACCGAAACGCTCGCTGGAAAAACAAAACCACCATTTAGCTATTTATAAAGGTCTGCAGTCATTTCTTTAAGGTACCTATGTATTAATCTTTCCAAGCTTTTGGCGAGATATCTGTCTTTTTAGTCTCCTGACATAGCTTTGCGACAGTATTTTGAAAAAAAAACACGTTTAAAAATAACGACCTGATCCGGTGATTTTTATGATTGTTTTTTCATTGATTTTCTTATAAAAAAACCTGATAATATCGTATACAAAAAAAAGAATTATCCAATTTAGTGCAGTCGTTCAGAAGTAATGCGCGCACATACATTCGGCGATCATTTTTATTGATATAGATTACTATCTGCTTCCTATGGTTTCACTCGCATTCTGTAGGATCTTCATTACACTTTTTTTTTTAATTTTAATTATGGCATCTCGCAGGTCAACCTAGAAGGTTGTCGACTGCTTAACCGGGCTTGCCTGTGAAGTGCCTTAAATGAATTTAGGGCCTCCAGCCAGGGCTTCTACATTACACTGTTGTCATATGAACCTAAGGCAAGATTGGAATATAAAGAGAGGGATTGTTTTTTATTGCTGATCTTGTACTTCAGATAACGTTGTCCCTGTCTAACTTTATCATTGGATTCAATGGACACACTGAATCACATTGATAACACTGCTTGTTGATATAACATCCTGTGACTTCTAAACAATGACACAGTTCAGGGCCAGGAGGATAAAAGCGAGATTATTATATCGCGTCCTTTTGCAATATCATCATAAACTCAACAGCTTTAAATATCTAGCAGTTATAAAGGGGCGCCGAAATATACACGAAACGTATAAGATTCACCACTAAGGCCACCACTGCGTCCATCATTATCATCATCCATAGCCTGCCGGGGCTGCGGGACGTTCGAAAGAGATACCGCGCCCCTGAAATACAAAGGGCTGAGGAAGGAACATGGATGGGTTTTAGTCAGTGGGAGTCTGACACTCCCTTCCGTCCCACCCACGGCGGGAGGGGTCATATGATGATTTCCCATCCGATTTTTTTTTAAATCGTCATCCTCCTTTGCTAGATATAGGCCTCTCCTAACAAAGTCTATATCGCCCGGTTCTTAGCCTGAAGCATCCAACTCCTGCCAGCAGTCTTTCTCATTCGTTACTCCAGCTAGCGGCCACAGGTCTATGATCGGTTTTTCACAGACATGACAGAGATGCATGATTTAAAAATAGAAAAAAAACTTACGAATATCCTCTCATCCATTCAAAGTTGTCCAGCAAACTCCAGTAAGTATACCCTATCACGAAACAGCCGTCTTTATAAATGGCGGTGTGTAAAGAACGTAGATAGGCATCGATGTAGTTGACTCGCTTCGTGTCGCGTAGACCGGGCTCGAAGGCCACTCCATTTTCTGTTATAAGAGTCTTGGGGTTCCTGTAGTTGAGTCGTACCCAGTTCAGGGATTTTCTGAAGCCCCAAGGCACTACCTGAAAAAGTTAAAGTAAGTTTTATTTATGCTAAGCTAGGTACACGGCTCACATACTGACTGCCTTCTTGATGTTCAGTTGATCAAAAGAAATACAAATCGTTGGTATTATCTTACCTTCAACCACGTCGAATTTGTTTTTGGCCAATCATCCTTCTGATAAATTTTGACATTCATATCATCCGCGTACGAAGGAGTAGTCTTAAGCTTCCTGGAACCTTGCTTTATCAAATACGTCGTATAATGGTTCAGGCCTAGGAAGTCGTAGGATCCTCTCAACATCTTCACTTCTTGAGGAGTGAAGTAAGGAAGCCTCGAGCGAGGAAAGCCTTGCCGCTTCGAGTTAGCATCCACGACGCTGCGCATTATGGGAGGATAATCTCCAGCTTTTGAAAAGATTGGGTGTGCGAACCAACCGAACTGAAAAAGGCGCATGTAAGTGTTTTAATACTTTCTTGAATCTTGCAAGTAAATGGGACCGTTATGTTAATAAATAAATAAATACCTTTGGACAATTTCACACAGCGCCAGCTAGCCCCAAAGTAAGCAACTAATATGCTTGTGTTATGGGTGCTAGCTTAACGGACGACGATGAACCAAACTTATCAATACATTTTGCTAAAGGTTTCATTTTATCACTACCTATGAAATAATCTTCAAATCATTGCTTAGAAATGACAGCTGTTTCCCTGACACCTGACACACGTGTTCACTAGTCAGATTTGCAGGACCATTGGTAACAAGGACTCCATCCAATATAATATACCTAGTGAAAATAACTCACACTAAATTGCCTGGCAGTCTCCGCAGCTGTTTGATCTTCTACAGAAGTGGTAGCTGCCTCCATCCACGAAAATGATATCGTGATACCCATATGACCTGCAAGGTAAGAGAAAGTTTTTAAATTTGTTCATCATCATCAACAGCCTACTCTTTATAGGTCCAGTTACCTCCAGTTTTTCTCCTAAATTCGTTGTCAAACAAACGGTATACCAAGGCATGGGCTCTGAGTACGTTGTGGCCACACAAGTAGTCTTCAAAGCCACTCGATCTTCCTCCAGGAGCGTCGTCGCCTCCATAGCCTTCTTGGCAGAAGGAAACCGGTTCGTTGAATGTCAACCAGATCTTCACTTTGTCTCCGAAATTTTCCAGAAGCACCTAAAACGGATTCTTCTTCAGTTATTAAACGTTTAAGGGGCTTTTGGTTACGTATACAAGGTCTTATTTTCGTCATACTTCAGAGAAATTACAGGAGTTTGATTCTGGAACCTAGTCTAGTATTTTAATAAAACTATGGTCTACTAGACTTCGCCAATGCCAATGATTCCCAATAAATAAAGAAGATAAATATTTGGCGAGTAGAAAATCATTGATGAGGTTTGCTAATAATCCTGTACAGAAAAGCATTTACTACACTTACCCGGGCATAATCGAGAAAGTAATCCGCCATAATTGGATTGGTCCAACCACCGAGGTCTTGTAGACTTTGCGGAAGATCCCAGTGGTACATGGTGACGACAGGAGTGATGTGGTTGCGGTTCATCTCGTCCAGTAACTCGTGGTAGTATCGTATGCCATCTTCGTTTATCTTGCTAATAAATAAAAATCCTTTAATGAAAAATCTTTTGACCGGATTTTGTAATGGTCTCATGCTGAATGTACTGATGCTGAATTATGGTACTTACTACAAGGAACCAGTTTTGGACTGAATTGGAAACTCTCATGAACAAAATCTTGAAAATTGGAGATCTTTACAATCTGAATGGCTATACTAACTAATAAAATGCATGCACATTTACAAAAATATATGAGTTACGTGCAAAAATAAATTCAACAATTTGACCTGAGTAATCTTGTTTACCCAGATAAATTATAGTTCGATGGCACTTACTTGCTTAGCCCATTAGGTAGTATCCGAGGCCAGGACATAGAGAACCGGTAGTAGCTGATACCCAGCTGCTTCATGAGGCTGACATCTTCCTTCACCTTGTAGTAAGAACCGTCAGCGACATCACCGTTCTGGTGATCGAACACCCTCTCCGGGTGCTCGTGGGTATACCTGTCCCAGATACTCTCACCTTTCCCTGGAAAATGGAGTTACAATGATAACTGAGCGTCGAGCATGTACTAAGTATTTTTTAGATTATAAAGATTTAGGAACTAAGTGGATTTATAAATAAATGTTATTTTATTTGTCGTGGAAACTGTCCTTCTATCTACTTTAACGATGGTCAAGTCACAGCTTTAGAAGTTTACATTGAGTCAACACACGTAATCGTCAGGAACAATTCGTTAGATACGAAATGCGATTTGCGAGGATGTATGTACCTATGTGTGTTTGCTACTCTTTAACGCAAAAACAACTGAATGCATTTGTATGAAATTTTGTACAGACATAGTTTAAAACCTGGATTACTACATAGGCTACTGTTTATGCGGGTGAGCGAAGTAGCTTTCTCAGAATGGTGAATCATCTAGTATAAGGGTAAATAAGTATACTTTGCAAAGCTTTAAAAGGAGAATTTGTTCTGAGAGTAGTCACGACCCTCAGTAATTAGGAACACGATGTGAGAAGGAGGAAAGGGAGAATTTAAGAAAATTTTGTTTGTTACGGTGATATTTTATAGGGTATGGATTGAAGTGAGGGGACTATTGACTTCATTGAACATTACCTGATATATTCCAAGCTCCTTCAATTTGGTACGAAGCTGTAGCGACGCCGAACGCGAAGCCATCTTTGAAACACACCTTCGAATCTAACACATTGTTGAGATCGCTTGACTTTACACTGGAATAAACACATTAAAGTTTTGAAGAAGAAAATGGTTATGGCTAAATGATTCACGAACGAGGTATCCACATCTATAATATATCTATATATATATAAAAATGAATCCCTATTTCCCTTGATCACGGCATCATGCGTAAACGGTTGGACCGAATTATATGAAATTTGGTACGGAGATAGAGGGGACCCTGGAGAAGGTTTTATCGAGGTTTTACGCGAAGTAGTTTCATCGGCACGCGAGTGAAACCGCGGGCAACTGCTAGTAATATTATAAATGCGAATGCTTGTTTGTTTGTTACGTTACATCCAACTTCTACCAGATTGCTTCTTGTCACTCATCACCCCATCACTCCTCATACCTGTGGCAAGATGGATGGACTGCGAAAGGCTGCAGGCCCTTGACCTAAGCTCCAGGCAGAAGTCGTATGCAAGGGTAAAAAAAACACTAATTAATTTGTTATTGCAATCGAAATGTTTATTAATAAGAACAATAAAATCTAGATAATTGTTATGAAAACAATTTTATCTTAATTAGCACTGAGAGGAGAGTCCATGTTGTGTTTCGAGAAGTTGTATAATGTCGAAACAAATAGCTTTTAATTGGTCAATATGGTGACTAGTTTATCGGATTTAGGGCATTAAATTTCATACTAGAAATTTGTGTTGTTTAAAGAACATACGAGTACACTAGCAAGCATTCTGGAACGCTTTTGTACTTACTACGTAAACAAAGAAAAAACAGAAAATAGAAATTGAATATAAAAACACTTTTCTTTTTGACTTAATATTAATAAGTTGTTGATTCCCATGGTTTAACCCGCATCCCGAGAGACCCACTTTTTTTTTTTGGATGTGAAATGATCAAATGACCCCTCCCGCCGTGTATGGGGCGGAAGGGAGTGTCAAACTCTTACTGACTAAAACCCATGCATGTTCCTTCCTCAGCCCTTTATGTTCCGGGGGCGCGGTAACTCTTTCGAACATCCCGCAGCCCGAGGGAGTTCCTTCTTGACGCCCTGATAAAAAGTAACCTATAACCGTCTCCGGGGTCCCATCTATCTCCGTACCGAATTTCATCCAAATCATTTCGACCGAATCGTAACAAACAAACAAACTCACTTTCGTACTCATAATATTAGTTCGGATAATTCTTAACAAAAATAACGCATTGATACACTTAACAGCATATCTACTCACCATACTTACCGAAACGCTCATAATAATAATGAATATTTTAAATAAAACAGATTTTAAAAATTAAACAAAAGTTCACATACCGATATAACAAACCGAAGTATATAATAACACAGAACAAATAAATAAATCTAGTCATTTCGTTATCACCACACCCCGACCGGAGGCGCTGCCACAGTGCAGCGAGCAGATAGCTTATTGACAATGTGTTTGTAAAAACCGAAGCGCTACAGGGTGTTCCGAAGCGTTGGGAACTTGCTTCCGAAGTACTGGGGATTATGTTGTCAAAATAATCCGTGTTAAGTAATATATCAGGACCGGGTAGTAAAAAGCGGATGGCGACGAAAGAATCGGAATGTTAGTATTAAAAATATATGTGCATTGTTCGCCTCTGGCTGCTGACATTTTAATATAGATTAAAAGCGGGATTTTAAGCATCAAGCACGTTCTTGGGTGGAATCCTACCAATATTAGGAAGTCTCTAGCAACACATAGATACACATAAAATGGGGAAAAAGTGCAGGCTACAAGAAGTTTTCATAGGACACTTTTCTCATTAATTCTGAATTGAATAAGATCATTTCAAGTTTCTTCTAATAAAACCCTCAAAAATCGTGTAAGGTACATTTCTGATTTTCTTTATTTTTAAATATTGTGTCAATTTGAGGAACGATTTCTCTCTTTTCTCCATGAATTTCTTTAAATGAAGTCGTTCAAGTTTTCGGGCAGGCAGCCAGTCTTGGCTACATTGGTGAAGTACTTGGCAGACAGGCGAGGCGTCCGAGTGAGGTTCGGCGACTTGTAGTCCACTTCATATAGACCGAAACGCTCGCTGAAATAAAAAAATATAAATAACAAAATATTTAGAGTTGCAGATTAATCTCACAGTTTTTTTCTTTATATTAACTACCTACCGATGATCGCATTTAATGTTTTAAATGTGAATTTAGCAAACCACTAAAATGCATCCCTTAAAGACTGACCGTCTTTTTCTTCATATCGTAGATAGTATCCTCGCAGGCTTTAAGTTGGTTGGTAATTAGTACGACATTATACTCATTTAAAAGATATAAAAGATATCCTTACGAGTATCCTCTCTTCCACTCAAAATTATCCAAAAAACTCCAGTAAGTGTAGCCTATCACGTGACAGCCGTCCTCATAAATAGCGGAGTGTAGAGAACGCAGATACTCATCGATGTAGCTGATTCGGTTTTTGTCATGTAGACCGGGTTCAGTGGATATGCCATTCTCTGTCACAAGGATCTTGGGGTTCTTGTATGTGAGTCTTATCCAGTTGAGGGTTTTTCTGAAGCCCCAAGGTACTACCTGAAAAAAACCAAAGCCGTTTCAGATTCGTCTCTGTAGACAGGAATCTATGGTAAAATTTGCCGGAAAGAATGACAGATATGCTAAATAAAAATAAAAACATTACACATTTAAAATACCTCACCCTCAACCATGATGAATTGGTCTTAGGCCAATCATCTTTCCTAAAGCTTTTGACGTTCATATCATCTTCGTAAGATGGCTGAGAGTTATTTTTCTTGGGTCCGTGCTTCACCATACTCGTAGTATAATGGTTCAGTCCTAAAAAGTCGTAGGATCCTTTCATCATCTTCAGCTCCTCAGGAGTGAAGTACGGAAGTCTTGAGCGAGGAAACCCTTGCTGCTTGGAGTTTGCATCCACAAGGCTTCGCATTATAGGAGGATAGTCTCCATCTTCTGAGAATATTGGATTTGCGAACCAACCGAACTGAAAAATGGCGCAATTGAGTCATCACAAATGATGAATAATACGTCTGAATTATAGTGTAATCCTAACTAACTCACATCGAATTGCCTGGCAGTTTCTGCAGCCGTCTGATCCTCTTCAGACCTAGTGTCAGCTTCCATCCACAAAAATGATAACGCAATGCCCATTTCACCTATAGAATAAAGACACGAATCCATTAAACTAATTTTGGTGAAAACTAGCTCATAATATCTAGGTATACCTCCAATGTTGTCCCGGTATTCCTGGTCAAACATGCGATACACCATGCCATGGGCTCTGAGCACGTTGTGGCCACATAAATAGTCTTTAAAGCCACTGCCTTCTGGATTGTCCTCGCCGGCATAGTCGTTTACATGGCAGAATGTAAACGGTTCATTGAATGTCAGCCAGATCTTTACTTTGTCGCCGAAATTGTCCAAAAGAACCTGACGCAAAATTAAGCTTGTAGTAAGTTGATACAAATGCAATACTAGTATTTAGAAGGAATTTGCTTCAGCTTATATGGTTTGCATGAAACAAATCCAGCTACCTTTAAAAGAACTCTAGTATTTTCTATACTGTACTTTACGGTATTATTATTCGATAGATAACTTATTTATGCTGCCAGGATAGAATAAAAAACTTACCCGAGCATAATCGACAAACAAATCAGCCATAATTGAGTTGGTCCACCCGCCCATCTCTCGAAGATACTGCGGCAAGTCCCAGTGAAACATAGTGAGAACTGGCGTGATGTGGTTGTGAGTCAGCTCATCAAGCAACTCGTTGTAATATCGTATGCCGTCCTCGTTAACGTTACTGGGGATAACAGACCAGTTAATTAAATCTTGTTTTTGAAATATTCAGCGAAGCGTAATTAATTTGCCAGACTAGCGGTATAGAATTAATATTTTACACTTCATTTGGCATGTAAATAAAATTCGCATTGATACACTTGAACATTTCTCAGTTAGATATGTGATTTTCTGGAGAGCAAAAATGTTTGTCTTAGTTTTGCGAAATGTATGACACATTCTCTGGAAGACATCTGAAAACAGTTAACGCTTGAAACACTTACTAGCTCAGCCCATTGGGTAATATTCGAGGCCAAGACACAGAGAACCGGTAGTAGCTGATACCCAACTGCTTCATGAGCCTGACATCTTCCTTCACCTTGTAGTAAGAACCGTCGGCGACATCACCGTTTGAGTGATCGAATACCCTCTCCGGGTGCTCGTGCGTAAACCTATCCCACATACTCTCACCTTTACCTGGAATAGGATTTTGTTAATCACTATTGATTTCTTTAAGATTAACTAGGCAATGGAACCGGTTGATTTTTTTAATCAAAGTTATATCTCAAAACTAATTTGAAAAAACTACTCGGTAAAATTCATCTATCATGATGAACCTTTTTTAGGGATGGTAAATTATCAAAATACTCCTACCGCTGTATGCGGAGTGGGAGGAACTGTCAGACTCTAACTGACTACAACCTTTCCATGTCCCTCCCTTCGCTCAGAGTTCCAGTGGTATGGTAACTTTTATGAACAATCCCGCAATTTCGAGCAATTATGATCGTCCTTAGAATCCATCTCAGCACAGCTTGGGATTTACATTATACTCATTGACTTGATCTTGATCTACCTGATACATTCCAAGCCCCTTCAATTTGGTATGCAGATGTGGCAACGCCAAACATGAAGCCATCTTTGAAACACACCTTCGAATTTAACTCATTGTCGAGATCGCTCGAATTTACACTGAAAAATACTCTTTTTTTGTGAAAAGTAACCTAAAATATTTTAATATAAAGTTGCACCTAATTTTTTTTATCAAAGTCAAAGCGACCACATTATTTCTATTGACTTTGATGAGTCCAGGAATTATTGAGAATATTACAATAAAAAATCATCAATAATTCCTAAAATATATGACAATAAAAAGTGTAGGTAGATATTTACTTACCGATATAATAAAACTAAACAAAAAATAGCACAGAACAAGTACAAAGAAGTGGCCATGGTGTTATCACCAATTTACCACAGCCCGACTTATGCGCACTACTGTAGTGCAACAGATAGCGCGATGGCCTTCTATTCACTATAAACCGAAGCGCTACAGGGTGCTCCGAAGCTTAGGACCTGCAACTATTTATGTATTTAATAAATATCAGGGCTGGCATGTTAGATATTGTTACTGTGACTATTGCTCATTCAATTGAGTTCATGAACAAAGTCTTTAAGACTACTTTAACATGATTTATTAAATAAAAATACGAGATAAATCTTATCAAAGTAACCGATTTCAAAATTAGGATTAGGATTTTTGGGCTTTGAAAGGTGAATCTGAATAATATTTTTTTCCGTGTGTTTTTGAACGCTAATAAAGTATTTTAGCTTTGAAAATAATAAAAGAGAAGAAAGGATAGTTCTTTGCAACAAGACTAAGTATACTCCAAAAATTGAGTCATGAAAGTTTTTTTTACATAATTAGTAACAATGATTCTAATGTTTTCAAATATCTCACAAAAACAATCTCATTACTTTTCTTTTTCTAATCAATACTATAATAAGTATAGTCTGCATAGTTGTCGGGCAGGCAGCCAGTCTTGGCGACATTGGTGAAGTACTTGGCAGACAGTCGAGGCGTTCTGGTGAGATTCGGTGACTTGAAGTCCACTTCATGTAGGCCGAAACGCTCGCTGGAATAAAAAAATGCACTGTTTTTGATTGTGCACTAGCTTCTGTCCGTGATTTTGTATACGTGGTCTTATATACCCGGACAAAGACAAAAAGTAGCCCTTGTATTGATTCACGTTATTAACCATATGTACCAAATTCATCCAAATCTATTCGATATTTTTTTGCGTGGTAAACTCAAAAAGACAAAAACTATAAGATTCCCTTACGAGTATCCTCTTGTCCACTCAAAATTGTCCAATAAACTCCAGTAAGTGTAGCCTATCACGTGACAGCCGTCCTCATAAATAGCGGAGTGTAGAGAACGCAGATACGCATCGATGTAGCTGACGCGCTTGTTGTCATGTAGACCGGGCTCAGTGGACATGCCATTCTCTGTTATCAGAATCTTAGGATTCTTGTAGGCGAGTCTTATCCAGTTGAGGGTTTTTCTGAAGCCCCAAGGTACTACCTGCAAAAAATCAAGGTCGTTTCAGATTGGTATCTTAGTAGCCCCACTCTTCATAGTCTTCATTGATTACAAGCATTTGACACAGACATAAGACTATGTTGAATTGTCAGAAATAGAAAGCATTCGTATCTCTAAAATACCTTACCCTCAACCATGATGAATTGGTTTTAGGCCACTCATCCTTCTGATAGACTTCGACATTGACATCATCTTCGTAAGATGGTTCAGTGTTATTTTCCTTGGATCCTTGCTTCGCCATACCCGTGGTATAATGGTTCAGTCCAAAAAAGTCATAGGATCCTTTCATCATCTTCACCTCTTCAGGAGTGAAGTAAGGAAGTCTTGATTGAGGAAAGCCTTGCTGTTTAGAGTTTGCATCTATGACGCTCCGCATTATTTGAGGATAGTCTCCAACCTCTGAGAATATTGGATTCGCGAACCAACCGATCTGAAAATCGAGACATGTAAATATTTGCGTCTAAGTGTCTGCAGTGATACCCATCAATTAATATTAATCCAATCGTAACAGATAAATAACTAAATCAATATAATTTAGAAAGTCACACATCTCTTTCATAATTTATTGAGTGCACATCTACAACAAATAGTGGTAAAATTGACGAGGCAGGCATACATCCCAGCGATAAAATAGTAAAAGAAAAGTCTAAATTATCTGCAGTGCCATCTGTAAAAAAGACGTTAGTAGCTAAAATAACTCACGGTAAATTGCCTGGCAGTTTCTGCAGCCGTCTGATCCTCTTCAGATTCACTCTCAGCTTCCACCCAAGAAAACGATAACGCGATACTCATTTCACCTACACATTACCATACACAAGTTATATTCATGAGTGAAAACTGATGTAAGTAAAAATTCGATTATAATATCTAAGTATACCTCCAATTTTATGTCGATACTCTTTGTCAAACATGCGGTATACCATGCCGTGAGCTCTGAGTACATTGTGGCCACACAAATAGTCTTTAAAGCCACTGCCTCCTGGATTGTCCCAGCCAGCGTAATCGCCTATGTGGCAGAACGAGAATGGTTCATTGAATGTCATCCAAATCTTTACTTTGTCGCCGAAGTTGTCTAGTAGAACCTGTGGTAAAAAAACATTTCTTGTACTTAAAAAAAGTGCCAAGTTATTGAGAATGCTAGACCAACATTTAGTAGAAATCAGCTTTAACCTTGATTTGTTTCTTAATAAAAATTCGAATGGACTCCACTATTTTAGTTCGACCTTAAAAAAACTTAATCCTACGAAAGAAGAAAATGAGTTACCCGAGCATAATCGACAAATAAATCAGCCATTATTGAGTTGGTCCACCCGCCCATCTCTCGGAGATATTGCGGCAAGTCCCAGTGAAACATAGTAAGAGCCGGAGTGATGTGGTTGCGAATCAGCTCATCAAGCAACTTGTTGTAGTATCTAATGCCGTCCTCGTTAACGTTACTGAAGATAGGAATTAAAATAGTTAATTGTAATAATTAGAGATACTTCATTTTTCAGACTATTCGTAACCAATTAACATTTTTTTTGTTTTTTCGGTAAAAAGAAATCGATTTAGTATGTGACATACATTGATTCGTGATTATCTAGGATACCAAAAACATAAATAATGTGATCATTTTGAGAATTTTAAGACTTATTCTCGGCAAGGCATCTATACTTACTAGCTCAGTCCATTAGGTAGTATTCGAGGCCAAGACACAGAGAACCGGTAGAAGCTGATACCCAACTGCTTCATGAGCCTGACATCTTCCTTCACCTTGTAGTAAGAGCCGTCAGCGATATCTCCATTCGAGTGATCAAACACCCACTCCGGGTGCTTATGCGTATATCTGTCCCAGTTGCTCTCACCTTTGCCTGGCAAAATGAGGCATGGCACTTCTAAATTTTTTTCAGTATATTAAATGATTTTTAGATTACTAGCTGTTTCCCGCGGTTGCACCATACACGTCCGAAGGGAACCAATTAACGCACCCAAATAAAAAATTGCCTATAATCTATAACCGACTCCAGGGTCCAACCTACCTCGGTTCAGCCGCTTCGCCGTACAAGCGTAAGAAACAAACTTACTTTCGCTTTAGAATATTACTAGCTTCCCGCCAGCGGCTTCGCCCGCGATATTTTAGCTACCTAATGGATACAAAAACTTGACAAATTATTTACTAAAACCTTCCTCATTAATCACTCTATCTATTAAAAACCGCATTAAAATCTGTTGCGTAGTATTAAAGATTTAAGCATACATAGGGATATAGGGACGGAGAAAGCGACTTTGTTTTATACTATGTAGTGAAGTTAGGATTGGAACAAGATTGCGTGATAACTTTGACGTCACGGAACGTTATCTACCTGATACATTCCAAGCTCCTTCAATTTGGTATGCAGATGTGGCAACGCCGAACCCGAAGCCATCTTTGAAACACAGCTTCGAATCTAACTCATTGTCGAGGTCGCTTGAACTAACACTGAAATAAATAATCTTCGTAAAATATTTCAACATTAATTATCCGAGTTTGAAATATGAACATCAATCAAAGGTAGTTAATCTGGACAAGGACATAAGACAGCTTTTTACATCCAATGTGTCTGATTAGTCTACGATATGTTGACTATTTAAAAACACATTCATAACATGTAGCGACTTTATGAAACAAAAATAAGTGGGTAAAATTTTCAAAATACCATACTGCCTTGAATTCCAGAAACGTAAGCATTGTTTTCTAATAGATTTTTAGGGTTCCGTAGTCCGACAAGGATCCCTTATAGTTTCGCCATGTCCGTCTGTCTGTATGTCTGTCCGTGGCATAGCTCCGAGGTTTTTGTTACTAGGAAACTGAAATTTGGTATGAATATATATATTGATCACGCCGAGAAAGTGGTAAAATAAAATTTAGGAAAATATTTTTTTTTAGGGTAGCTCCCAAACATGTAAAGTGGGGATGAATATTTTTTTTCTCGCGGGCCCCTTTATGTGGGGTATCGTTAGATAGGTCTTTTAAAAATATATGGGTGTGTGAAGACCATTTTTCGGTTAAGCGAGCTATTTGCGAAATATCTAGATTTTAAGTGAAAATTTTTGTTCGATACGAGCATCCCCCCCCCCTCTTACTTTTGAATGGCTGTACTTAGAAATGTGAAAAATTCACAGGCGTAGCACATGTAATGAACTTTCAAGGAAAACTATCACGGCTAAGTAGGCTTAATCGGTTACAGAGATATAGTCGACTAACTAAGACCTACTACGGAACCCTACTGCGCGTGGCCCGACACGCACTTGGCCGGTTTTTTCTGTTACTATAAGTGTGTAACTACATAATTATATATGTAAATATTCATAAAATTTGTTATAATTACCTATTTTGTTAATACAATTCAGTTTACAAAAACAAAGATGCTGATGACATCGTTTCCAGGTTGGACAGAATGTAAGTAAGTTTTTCTGTTCAGAATTTTTCATTAACAACTCAGAGAAATTCCGAGTCATTCCCACTTTAAGCCCCATAATATGTGGCATTATACTCCGTGCCGAAAGGTCATGTTACGCCGTTGTACGCGGCTGCTACCTTGCTTACCTTAATTTTTTTTTTACAATTCCATGTCAGAGGCCGTCAGACGTATTTGAGAAAAATCTGACACTAGCTTTGTTAGGTGAGTAAACCTACACCCCACACGATAAGAAGAAGCCTAAATAGATGAAATTTTCGTATAGATACGCTTCTATTGTACACTTTGGGGATAAAAGGCGTATGTGAAAACAAATGTGTAATTACATACCGATATAATAAAACGAAGTAAAAAACTGCACAGTACAGGTACGTAGAAGTGGTCATGGCGATATCACCGATTTCGGTCCGAGCGCACTACTATAGTGCAACAGATAGCGCGATGGCCTTCTATTCACTATAAACCGAAGCGCTACAGGGTGCTCCGAAGCTTAGCACCTGCAACTGTTTTGAATGAAAGGCAGGGTTCATGTAGATATTTCTTCAAGACTTTTTTAACTGTGTTCTAAGTAAACTCTTATCTTCACGTCATCACGATTCATTATATGAAAATGTTAAAGGTGAATCTGAATAATCATGTTTTATGCGTTCCTGAACGCTAATAGTACGATATTTATTAGTTTATATATACATATAAATAAAATAACGATTTTATGATATTTCTTTGTAACTTTATTCCAAAAATTCGAATAAAATCCTCGTAATTCTACAAGGTCCTTAATGGACTTTATGTTTTTTTAATCATAATTGTTTCATTTGAGGAGTGGTTGGTCTCCAGCTATCTTCGTATTTTTTTTTTACATAATTTCTAAAAATAATTCTAATGTTTTTTTTCTAATCAGTACTATCATAAGTATAGTCTGCATAGTTATCAGGCAGACAGCCAGTCTTGGCGACACTGGTGAAGTACTTAGCAGACAGTCGAGGCGTCCTAGTGAGGTTCGGTGACTTGTAGTCCACTTCATGCAGCCCGAAACGCTGGCTGGAATAAAAAATATAAATAATGGTAATGCTGTAAATTATTTCCAAGATTTTATAATTGATTATACCAGTGGACTATTAACTACTAACTAACGATTAACATTTTTTCTTCATACCCTTGAGTAGACCGGTGCTAAGCAGACTTTACATAAGCTTGTGCAGGTCTGTGATTGGTAAACGATGTATTAAACTAAATAGTATTTCCTTACGAGTATCCACTTAGCCACTCAAAATTGTCTAAGAGACTCCAGTAGGTATAGCCTATCACTTGACAGCCGTCCTCATAAATAGCGGAGTGTAGAGAACGCAGATACGAATCGACGTAGTTGATTCGGTTGTGGTCATGAAGACCGGGCTCAGTGGCCATGCCATTCTCTGTCACCAGCACTTTGGGGTTTCTGTAGGTGAGTCTTATCCAGTTCAGGGCTTTTCTGAAGCCCCAAGGTACTACCTGCCAAAAATCAAGGTCGTTTTAGATTCTTAGGTTTATAACCTCTCTCTTCATTTTTTATAATACTAATTGAATGCTTGAGTATTTAGTTGTTATAGGTATAAAGATGTGTGCTAGCCATTAGGTGGCAAAATTATTTATTCAAATCATTTTAAATATGATAATTACCCAATTTTTTTATTAATATTTTATAACAGATAGATATGTGTTTCTAGGGAGTTTGTTGCGCCTCTTTTCTTCCCAGCAAAAACAAATGAGAAGTGGTGAATGACGTGTGTTTTAGGGGCCGTCTTTTGTAAATTTGTCTTTTAAAAAGTACTCATTTTCAGCCTAGTTTGAATAAATGACTTTTGACTTCATTTATCACAAGCTTTTAGTACACATAGGAAGCTATATCAACATTTGCCGAAAAAAATGTCGGACTTACTTAATACAAATTAAAGTATTACATATCTAAAGTACCTTACCCTCAACCATGATGAATTGGTCTTAGGCCAATCATCCTTCTGATACTTGTAGATGCTGACATCATCGCTGTAAGATGGACCAGTGTTATTTTTCCTGGGTATGTGCTTCACCATACTAGTAGTATAGTGGTTTAGCCCTAAAAAGTCGTAGGATCCTTTCATCATCTTTACTTCGTCAGGAGTGAAATACGGAAGTCTTGAACGAAGAAAGCCTTGCTGTTTGGAGTTTGAATCTATGACGCTCCGCATTATTTGAGGATAGTCTCCAGCCTCTGAAAATATTGGGTTCGCGAACCAACCCATCTGAAAAACGGAACACGTAAGTTGAATGGTTGTTGGACTGATTTGCACTGTTGCACTGTTCTGTTACCTATCAATTCATATTTTTTATCTTAACGGCTAAATCACCTAATAAATAAATCAATAATTTTGAGGGTCACTACATCTGTTTTATAACTTTACTAACGCACGTCTGCAACAGATACGATCTAGGGATAAAATGACGACATAATTTTTATTTTTTTTAAAGGGCACATTACGAATTTCTCTTGTATCGTATGTGCGTTTACATACAGAACTGGAATAATTTTAGTTGTTGCATGCGGGAATCTAACCCGTGACACGCAGCTCAGCAGCCAATTGCATAGCCCCTACGCCAAACGTAATAAAATAAGTTATCTGAATTATCTGAAGTGCCATCGGTGACAAATACGTTTGTAGTCAAAATAACTCACGGCGAATTGCCTGCCAGTTTCCGCAGCCGTCTGATCCTTTTCAGACTCACTGTCAGCTTCCAACCAAGAAAATGATAGCGCGATACCCATTTCACCTACACATAAATTTATATTAATATAAGTGAAAGCTAATGTAAGTGAAATTAGGTTTATGATATCGAAGTATACCTCCAATTTTATGCCGATACTCCTTGTCGAACATACGGTACACCATGCCATGAGCTCTGAGCACGTTGTGACCACATAAATAGATTCCAAAGCCAAAATCTCCATGACAGAACGAAAGTGGTTCATTGAATGTCATCCAAATCTTTACTTTATCGCCAAAGTTGTCCAGAAGAACCTGTGGCAAAAAAAAGCTTCTTCTTCTTATTTTAATTTTACCATGAAGTGTCATACTGCTGCGAAAGAAGAAATGACTTACCCGAGCATAATCGACAAACAAATCGGCCATAATCGAGTTGCCCCACCCGCCCAAGTCTTTAAGATATTTCGGCAAGTCCCAATGATACATAGTGATAGCCGGCGTGATGTGGTTGCGAATCAGTTCATCAAGCAATTCGTTGTAGTATCTAATTCCGTCCTCGTTAACCTTACTGGAAAAAATATATATTTGCGAGACTAATTGTAATGAACTGATATTAAATATGATTTTGTGGTTTTTCGTAAAAATAAATCGATTTGGTTGGTTTCATTGAACAAGGGAAAATAGCTACTATATAACTACTAGATAACTATTAGAAAAAATTAAGAGTTGTATGACACATTCTCGAAGGTTATACTTACTAGCTCAGTCCATTAGGCAATATTCGAGGCCAAGACACAGAGAACCGGTAGAAGCTGATACCCAACTGCTTCATGAGCCTGACATCTTCCTTCACCTTGTAGTAAGAGCCGTCCGCGATATCTCCATTTGAGTGATCAAACACCCAATCCGGGTGCTCATGCGTAAGCTGGTCCCAGACGCTCTCTCCTTTGCCTAGAAAATGAGATTAGGTATAGCACTCCTGATATTTTTATTGTTATATTTAAAGGTAGAACAAGGTTTAAATCATCAATCAAAATAATCCGTAGTAAGGATAAGTCAGACTAAGTTAAAGAACTTTGGCTTGAATTCAATAAATTAAGAAAAATCAGCGCGATTTGATTTGTCTATCATGATGAGTATGGTGTGGGCATGTAATGAGGAGGAATGAAACACATACCACAAAAACTGTGTTGAAGAGGGGAGGTAGACCAAAGAAGAGATGGATTCAATTGCCTGAAGGATGATATGAATGAGATGTGATGTATTGATAGTGCGACGACAGCAACAGGGAAACATAGAAGCGAACAGGCCAAGAAGAAGAAAATAAAGATTTTAGCATCAACGTCATTGAACATAATTTACCTGATACATTCCAAGCTCCTTCAATTTGGTATGCAGATGTAGCGACGCCGAACACGAAGCCGTCTTTGAAACACAGCTTCGAATCTAACTCATTGTCGAGATCGCTTGAACTTACACTGAAATAAATAAACTTTATTATAAGTATTACAGAGCTTGAAATGTGAATATCGTAGGCAAGTAATCTGGACAAAGACAAAGATTGTCTTCGACGAGTTTACGAATTGTTGGCATTTCAAACACAAACCCAGTATGAGAAAAAAGTGGTGATTAAAAATAGCTGTAGGTTCGTTTCTGTGGAATCGTTCAAGGATAAAGGTGTGAAAATAAATTCATAATACATACCGATATAATAGGACGAAGTAAAAAATTGCACAATACAGGTACGTAGAAGTGGTCATGGCGATATCAGCTTTTTCGATCCGAGCGCACTACAGTAGTGCAACAGATAGCGCGATGGCCTTCTATTCACTATAAACCGAAGCGCTACAGGATGCTTCGAAGCGATGTTCTTGTTTTTTTTTAGAATTTAAATTCGAGTTGAAAATTAACGCTCAGTAAATTCATGTGCAATTTGATTTTTCATTTCATTTACTTGTGATGGAACGAAGAAGGTGCATGCATAATATACATACCGTGTTTGTGGCTTCGTAGTCGATAAGGAACCCTGATAGTTTCGCCATGTCCATCTGTCTGTCTGTCCGCGGCATAGCTCAGAGGTTCTTAGTACTAGAAAGCTGATTTTTTTGTATGGATATACATATTGATCACTTTGAAAAATCCCAACGTGTGAGACATCATTGGGGTGTGAAGACCAGTTTTCGATATAGAGAGCCGTTTGCTAATTGTACACTCGAATATTGCCATAAGATATCTCGAAAATAGTTCGACCAAACCTGACGGCACATTTTGATTATTTTTTTTCTCATGGATCCATGTAAGTACATACAGATTTTTCACGAAATAAAAATTATAATTTTGAAGCGCATCCAGAAATTTAAAACGATATTGACAAAAGTCTAATAATCATCATTGTATTTTATATTTTGTCTTTTCCTTAGCTGAGCGTTAAGTTACTGTTGCGTGCACAGCTTCTCACTGCTTCGGTCCCGGGGCCGAAGTCTAGATTAAGATACAACCATTATTTAAGTTGTATTTCTGCAAAACTTCGTGCCACGAATCTAAAAAATCACATTATAAAATATAATATAAAAATATTTCGCTTAAACTTATCTGGCAGATAATTACAAGCGAATGATGTGCCAATGATAAATTAATCCCAGTGGATAATTTCTATCCAGAAATCCAGACTCGTTGAAACGTTACTTTAAAATAATTACTTACAACTACTATTTTTTTTACGCAATAATGTAACAACCTGTATACAACTCAGTGCCGCTATAAAGTCAACGACGTTTCAATAATGCACATAAAAATTAGTTACTCTTTATTATTGCTATGTGCACAATGCATCCATAAATAATTAGATAATATTATATTTAAGAACTTTACTACCTAGCAATATGTAACTCATATTTCTTAGATACCTATGTATGTGTTCGGTACCTATAACAGTTGCAGACAAAATGTGAACACTGGCTTATTTACTGTCCCACTTCTGGGCAAATGTCTTGTATCATACAGAGGAGGCACGAGTATTCACCATCTCCCTTGCTCAAGGTGAATTTAGGAATTCAGTTAACAAAAAGCCAACTTTTAAACCGACTTCAAAAAAAAGCATGTCTTATATTCGACCCTTATATTGTATGTATGCACGATTTTCTCAATAACTACTATTCCGATTTGAAGCCCGTGGAATAGAAAGGGCTGAGGACTCCCATGGCAGGAGGAGTCCTTTGACAATTTCCCACCCCAAAAAAAAATAATTTGCTTTAATTTAAAGGCTGTAGGTACCAATGTTTCTTAAACCATTATTATTAACAATCTCATTCCCTGATTTTGTATCCTGAATACAGATTAAACTCTATTTATTTACAAAAAAACAGCAAAGGTTTTTTTCATAGGCGCTTAAATCTTTAAATATCTTATTGTGTTTCCCTTCACCTCTATTTTCTATTTCTCAAAAGACCCTGGTATTTCTTTCCATACATACACAGGTCCTTAAATTTAATTTTTCTGTTCATCTCTATTTTTCCATAAAAAAGTAGTAGGATTTTTTGTACTGTTTTTGTTTGTATTGTACATAGGTATAAACAATAATAATCAAGTCGTTAAATTCGTAATACCGAAGAACGACAGTTATTCATTTCAATTACAAGGACAGCATTTATTATTACATTAATTATAGTAAGGTAATGCTTTGTAACAGTTCGGTCTGACCTACGACAAAACGATAAATAAAAGATAAGATAAATGAATGACGGATCAACGCATAGCCTAAACCGCTGGTCGTAGAGACCTGAAACTTGGAGGGTGTGTTCTTTGTATGACGTAAGCTGTAGGCATCCGATAAGAATGGATTTTCCGAATTCTACCCATAACGGGGTGAAAAAGGGGGGCAAACTTTGTATGAAACTGTCATTTTAAAAAAAATGAATTCGTATGTGGGTTCGCGTGGGTTACGCGGGCGAAGCCGCTGGCGGAAAGCTACTCTTCTAATAAACCTAATATTATATTGATTTCCAATCTCATTTTCTGCTAATAAGTTTAACCTAACACAACTAACAGTTTAGTTAACAAATTAAAACGCGCAATAAATTTTAAATTATTGATAGGTATTCATAGATAATAGTTTTAATGTTTATTACTCAGGCTATCTTCATACCGATAAGCAACAATAATAAAAAAGAGCATTGTTTTTGTTGTGATAAAATGAAAATACCACATACGTAGCATTCCTAACTTCCATTAAGGATATAAACAGACTATAAAACATTTCTTCTTAACTCTTCGAAAAATAAGCATGATGTTAGTATGTTGTATGTCATAAAAAAAATTCTATTTATCCAAAAATGCCATTATTATTCGTGTTTTAATAAAAACTGCAAGTGTTTTCATTGCAAGGTAGGTATGCAATGAAAAAAGAAGGTAGGTATCACATGCATGGTATGTCGTATGCATCATCCAGTAGTTACCAGTATGTGCATTTATTTATTCATAAATATCAACAAACACAGATTATCAATCAACAAAACAATAAAATTGTATTTACAAATAATAAAATTAATAAGAGGCCCGACCAGTTTTTTTTAATTTTCCTACTCGACAAAAGATGGCGTTGTTTTCAAAACATAGTATTATTTGTTTTAGGTTCCACCACAAGATGGCGCTTTTCACAATTTCATTTCACCGTTCTACGGTTCTGGAACCAACAACAATTACTCATCTCTAGTGTATTCCACAAGGTTCGTAAGAGCAAAGCGTAGCACTTTCTCGAACTTGACGCACGTCATCGCTACCAGGTGGCGTTGGTGTCGCCCGAGTATAAATACGGCGATAGCCCGGGAGCCTGCAGTTGTTTACCAAAAAAGTGAACTGTCCATAACAAGATACAAACAAACAGAGATAGTGTTCTAAAAATGTCAGTGATTCCTTACTTCTACGACATGGAAAGGCCCTTCCGCGTCATGGAAAGGGATTTCTTCAAACCTGACAACTTCTTCGGCCCATCATTCATCAAACCTTGGGAAAACGTCTTCAGGCCGTGGGAAAACTTCCTGAAACCAATCGAACAACTGTCATCGGCTATGAACCAGTTGGCTCTGAACGAAGTTGGAAAAATCACTTCAGACGACGAAAAGTTTCAAGTAAATGTGGATGTACAGCATTTTTCACCGGAAGAAATTAACGTAAAAGTGGTAAATGGCCAAGTGATAGTGGAAGGAAAGCACGAGGAGAAAAGAGATGAGCACGGTTACGTCTCAAGGCAGTTTGTAAGGCGGTATGCGCTTCCACAAGGATGTTTAGCCGACACTGTGGAGACGAAATTGTCTTCTGATGGCGTTTTGACCGTCACAGCTCCCAAAGTACTGGCCCTGCCTTCGACTGGGGAGAAGATAGTGCCAATCACACATACAGGACCCATCAAGAAATAGATAGGCTCGCCAGAACCAATCACGGAAGAAGCTGAATAAATATGTTAATAATTGTAAATATTATTTACCTTGTAAGACTGATTTGAATCTGTGCTGTATTTGCATATTTTTGCCAACATTACTTTTAATTTTAAATAAACGTATTATGTTTCGATATTCAGTTGTTTTATTTAAATAAATTATAGGCTTTTACCTGCATTCTGAGGGAACTATTCACGCACCCGGTAAACTAAAACTGACTAATGTCCCAAACAAGCAAACTCACATTCACTTTGTAATATATATTGTAAATTAAACACACTATTTTGCAATCTGCAAAATAAATAGATAGAATGCATCAGTAAGTATTGAGCAATTTACTTTAAATAGACGTTATGACACAACTTTAATGCCTAAATATAGATTTACAATTTGATTCACTTAATTAATTTACAAATTTACAATATTTAAATATACCTACTGCCTTAATCTATATATATAAAAGAAAGTCGTGTTAGTTACACCACTTATAACTCGAGAACGGCTGAACCGATTTGGCTGAAAATTGGAGGGGAGGCAGCTTGGAACCAGGAAAAGGACATAGAATAAAAAAAAAAAAAAAAAAAAAAAAAATGGGTAGGAGTTGGGTAGGAGTTGGGTAGGAGTTGGGTAGGAGTTGGGTAGGAGTTGGGTAGGAGTTGGATAGGAGTTGGGTAGGAGTTGGGTAGGAGTTGGGTAGGAGTTGGGTAGGAGTTGGGTAGGAGTTGGGTAGGAGTTGGGTAGGAGTTGGGTAGGAGTTGGGTAGGAGTTGGGTAGGAGTTGGGTAGGAGTTGGGTAGGAGTTGGGTAGGAGTTGGGTAGGAGTTGGGTAGGAGTTGGGTAGGAGTTGGGTAGGAGTTGGGTAGGAGTTGGGTAGGAGTTGGGTAGGAGTTGGGTAGGAGTTGGGTAGGAGTTGGGTAGGAGTTGGGTAGGAGTTGGGTAGGAGTTGGGTAGGAGTTGGGTAGGAGTTGGGTAGGAGTTGGGTAGGAGTTGGGTAGGAGTTGGGTAGGAGTTGGGTAGGAGTTGGGTAGGAGTTGGGTAGGAGTTGGGTAGGAGTTGGGTAGGAGTTGGGTAGGAGTTGGGTAGGAGTTGGGTAGGAGTTGGGTAGGAGTTGGGTAGGAGTTGGGTAGGAGTTGGGTAGGAGTTGGGTAGGAGTTGGGTAGGAGTTGGGTAGGAGTTGGGTAGGAGTTGGGTAGGAGTTGGGTAGGAGTTGGGTAGGAGTTGGGTAGGAGTTGGGTAGGAGTTGGGTAGGAGTTGGGTAGGAGTTGGGTAGGAGTTGGGTAGGAGTTGGGTAGGAGTTGGGTAGGAGTTGGGTAGGAGTTGGGTAGGAGTTGGGTAGGAGTTGGGTAGGAGTTGGGTAGGAGTTGGGTAGGAGTTGGGTAGGAGTTGGGTAGGAGTTGGGTAGGAGTTGGGTAGGAGTTGGGTAGGAGTTGGGTAGGAGTTGGGTAGGAGTTGGGTAGGAGTTGGGTAGGAGTTGGGTAGGAGTTGGGTAGGAGTTGGGTAGGAGTTGGGTAGGAGTTGGGTAGGAGTTGGGTAGGAGTTGGGTAGGAGTTGGGTAGGAGTTGGGTAGGAGTTGGGTAGGAGTTGGGTAGGAGTTGGGTAGGAGTTGCATACCACGCGAACGAAGTCGCGCGGGGCAGCTAGTATAATTATATATACAAATAAAAAATTAAATAAAACAAAACTGTACAGACATGCGCAACAATGAGATTAGGCGTCAAAGTACTCCTCCTCATCGCTGTCACCCGGAAACGTGCCCAGAAGACTGGCAGCATTGCCACGTTGAATGGCAATGCTTATTCGCTGTCCAAAAAATATGCCAGCCCTCTGGTCTCGCAAAGTGTCGACCAGTCTTTTCGCGATTTCCTTGAACAGGAGACGCGAACTCGGACCCCATGGCCCGAGCGTTTCGACCCCAAACGGCTCAAAAGTATAGTTACCCACAAGGTTACTATACTTGTGCCGCTTGGTAGTCTCTGCAGCCGCAGCAGCCGCACCTGCACAGCCTACCGTGCTTGGAAGATGAGAAGGAGCCAGGGTGTCGACGCAAGTTGCGTCCCACACCAAGGGCCTACCCATCTTCCAAGGCAACAACGTCATACCATCTGGTCTCTTCCCATCGTCGCGTACCAGTCCATTAGGCTCTAATACGGCTGGTATGCCGGCAGTGGAAAGAGCACGACGGATAATGTCGTTGATGCTGGCGTGCCGTGCTATACGGCCAGCACTTCTGCAGCACGACAGACCATGGTGCCCGAGGCTGTCGACAGCTTCACCGCAGTGACACCGATGTGGAGCAACGCAAGGGGCGCCTAACCGTAGGCATGTAGCGAGCCGGAATGATTTGTCATCCAGCATAGTGCCTATGCTGGCTGACGGAATCGCCTGCAACCAGAGGCCCGACTCCCACTCTCCCACAGCCAACAAACGGGCACGCTCGACAGTATTATTTGACGTATTAAGAAGGTTATTCCGTATAATACTGCAGAGCGGCCCATCCCATTGTCTCTGAGAGGAGGGGTTACCGGGCAAAACCGTGTTGGGACAAGCCATTTTCCAGGCATTCACCGCATCGGTCAAACACGGTACCTCAAAATCAACCACTGAGGAAGATAAAATTTTCCTGGTTAAACTATCAGTACTGTGGACCGAGGAGAGGAAAGCCGGTAAACTTATACTTGAAATTTTGCGGAAATTTTTGAATTGATTAAATAAAGTTTTGTGCCAAATGATTCATGAAGTATAAATGTAAATTTTGTTATTTGCTGATGCTATATTTACAGCTTGGCAAAAAAGTCTAGAAACGGAACTATTTTTTTTATTGCTGGCAGCCCCTGGCAATTAATGTCGTTCTGTGTCGTTCGATGTAAACAAAGTTCGCGAGTTACTTATTTTTTTATTTCGACCATCAAAATGTTAATAAAACCACGTTATAATAAATAAAACCATTCGGAGTACTAGCAAGGAAACAATTTATAATGTTTATAGGCGATATCTGGTCGAACATGAGGCTTAAACTCTTCTTTCCGATCTCGACGATATTTACCAAAGTACCGCCATTATGACAGGTATGTAAGAGTTTGTTTTGTTGTATTTAGTTGTATCAAGTGTTAATTTATGATCTCTATTTTGTTTTGAATTGCTTGAATACGAAATAAGTGAAATTTTGAACAATAAACATCGAGCATATAGGTTATGTTTACGTTTTGTCTTTGACACTTTGGTATAGCACGAATAGATTAATATTGATACTTGAGTGGCTTGAGCCTTGATACTCTGCAATATATAAATTCGCATAACATTATCTATGAGTGTGATCACAAGATAATATAATACTTGTTATAACTAGCATTTAAAAATCACAAAAAAAAATAGGTACCGTAAACTTTTTACGTTTAATATTGATAGAGGTTTAATCAAATTTTTTATCTTTATAGGAAGCACCGAACGTGTATTTCAATCTATAACCGAGTAGGAGTTCAAAAGAATTCATGTCAGCATGTTAACAAAATAGAAAAGGAGTATTATGAATTTATGAAAGGGCTCGTACTTGGACATAAAACGTTTAGGAATCAATCTCCAACATGATAGCGCAGTGCCTTTGAATCTGAGTGTGACTCAGATGAGTTTATGGCTAGCTCTAGCCAAGACATGGATGTGGCGGGCGTGGAATATTTAGAGGAAGATTTATTGAAATCAAATATAATAACGCTATATTCATACGCCTTTTTTTATACCCAAAAAAAATAAAATTGAAAACACAGGAGTGCTTACATTATTAGTGCTTATAAGTAATTTGTATTCAGTTACATGACGTGAATACTTGTTATTACATTTTATAATACTTACTGATTTTAATTAATTATAGAAATACAGCTTAGTATCAAGACGATAGCATGGTACGCTATACGGTCGCAGCGGGTTGCCACACGAACGGTAAAGTGGCGCCCCTATTAATTTCTACTCTTTTTTGCCAAGCTGTAGTTTAAGATAAACAGATAATAATAGCCCGAATCAATAAAAAATAATATTTGATAACTTAATAACAAGATATATATATATTTTTTTAATCCTAGATCCTAGACCGATATTAACCAAACATAGCTAACAACTTCCGCAAGAAACATGGCTTACAAATGAAAAAAAACCGGCCAAGTGCGTGTCGGGCCACGCGCAGTAGGGTTCCGTAGTAGGTCTCAGTTAGTCGACTATAACTCTGTAACCAGTTAAGCCTACTTAGCCGTGATAGTTTTCCTTGTAAGTTCATTATATGTGCTACGTCTGTGATTTTTTTCACATTTCTAGGTACAGCCATTCAAAAGTTAGAGGGGGGGGTAACTCGTATCGAACAAAAAATTTCACTTAAAATCTAGATATTTCGCAAATGGCTCGCTTAACCGAAAAATGATTTTCACACACCTATAATATTTTTGAAAGACCTATCTAATGATACCCCACACGAAGGGGTACGCGAGAAAAAAAATATTCATCCCTACTTTACATGTTTGGGAGCTACCCTAAAAAAAAATATTTTTCAAAATTTTATTTTACCACTTTCTCGGCGTGATCAATATACATATTCATACCAAATTTCAGCTTTCTAATAACAATAACCACGGAGCTATGCCGCGGACAGACAGACAGACAGACAGACAGACAGACAGACAGACAGACAGACAGACAGACAGACGGACAGAGCGAAACTATAAGGGTTCCTTGTCGGACTACGGAACCCTAAAAACCGCATCGAAATCGGTCCATCCGTTTGAGAGCTACGATGCCACAGACAGATACACACACCGACATACAGACATCGGAGTCAAACTTATAGCACCCCTTTTTGCGTCGAGAGTTAAACCAAAGATTATTGTGTATAACTTCGTTTTTGCAATCTAAATAATACGCTTACACTCAGGTGTATCAATTTAGGTCTTAATACTTATATTAATGATACTCCTATGACATTATTTTTACTATACTTTTAAAACAAATTTGACCTCTAAGAGCAACAGTTAAACTGACACTATCTTATCAATATTTCTTATTACACAATCCTCTCTCTTTGATAATAAAGAAAAAACACCCAGTCACATAAAACAACTTTAATTAATTTAGAAATTTCTTACAAAAAAAATGCCTAGATATAAATTGGAATGCAAATAGCAGTCTAGGGTAATGCACTATTACGCACATATCGACACAAATAATTTTCTAACCACTGAGGGTTAAGATCATCAGTTGCGAAGAAACTATTCTAGGATTGGCGCCGCGCCCACCGCAACTGTTGCAACTGCATTTACTGACCATTTTCTACTGGAGACTTTACCGGAGCTTCACCATCTCCCAACTCAGCTTTAGAACCATCAGGCTGAGTCTTCACTGGTCCTGTATGAATTATTGGCACCACTCGTTCATTCAACGCTTGGGGACGATCAAGTGGTGCAGTGACGGTCAGAACTCCGTCAGATGACAGGCAGGATTGGACAGCGTCATTACTACAGCCATCAGGCAGAGCATATCTTCGCTTAAATTGACGGGACACCCATCCGTGTTCATCTCTGACAGGCCTCTATGATAACGAATCCGTCAGCAGTTTTCACAGAAATTTCTTCAGGGGCAAAATGTTGGACGTCTAAATTGATCTGAAACTTAGCCCTATCCGATTTTATTGTTGATCCGGCGTCTCGTAGCAAGTTTGACAGTTGTTTCCAGGGCCGATAGTAATCAGAAGAGTATTGGGGAGCCACCATCGTTAGTATGTCTTCAGGTGTTAATGCCAATGCGAAATGTTGGTCAGATAATCGCCTGGGTCGGTCCATGTCCAAAAGAAATGGGAACATCGACATTTTTGCAAAATATTTTCAAGGTGAAAAAGAAATGCCGTCAGCGTCTGATGCTTCGTGACAGTTTCCACTGCGCATGACGTACTGCGCAGACTATTGCTGAAAACTGGCTGGCCAGTAGTTGCAAACATTCGTGAGCAAAAAGTTTGTATACCTAAAGTTCGTTTGTTGGAATAAAACCTCGTTAAATAATCACTCATTAGGGTCGATAAAATATCCCTGAGCAGTCAGTTCTAGTCTGCGATAGTAACTTATTTAATAGAAATGCATGTTTCTTTGTTACAAGCGATGTTATGCAGACTCAGATTTAAAGTTCATATAATTTTTATCAATGAACATAAATTATATTTGGATATTAGCTTCTGCCAGCGACTTCGTCCGCGTGGAATAGTGGTGCTCCGCTCTTATTGGTCTTAGCGTGATGATATATAGCCTATAGCCTTCCTCGATAAATGGACTATCTAACACTGAAAGAATTTTTTAAATCGGACCAGCGGTTCCTGAGATTAGCGCGTTTAAACAAAATGACAACATTTCCCTTCACTGCTCTGCTCCTATTGATTGTAGCGTGATGAAAAGTATACTATAACCAGCTCAGGAGTACAAATAATTGTACCAAGTTTCGTTAAAATCCGTCGAGTAGTTTTTGTTTCTATAGAGTTTATACAGACAGACAGGCAAAAAATTTACTGATTGCATTTTTGGCATCAGTATCGATCCCTAATCACCCCCTGATAGTTATTTTGGAAATATATTTCATGTACAGAATTGACCTCTCTACAGATTTATTATAAGTATAGATAAGGGTGAAATAAAAAAATCTATATGGTATTGTTGCATAATACAATCCCAAAGTTTATTACAATAGCAACCGAAGGTTTTCGGTCTGTGCAAACTATGAGATGCATTAGGAGTGCATACGAACACAGAGTAACACTGACATACAATTTGGCCCTCCACACTCGGGGCACTGTGTGTGCGAGAAATCGATAACGTTTAATCTTTCTACGACTCTCCATAGTTATTATCAGAATATTTCGGTTTACTTTTTTGCTTTTATTAGCATCACTTGTAAATAACAATGTAATCAAATCTCTCTTTGTTTAACGCATAATGTACCGGGCTCGTAGCTAAGTAAAAGTATAGATTATATTTCTATTCGAAGATATTTATAACGATATTTAACAAAACTCCATAAGAAACTCAATTAAATTTTATAATACAGACACAATGATGCCAAAACAACGAAAAAAAAATTAATATATGTAAGTCAATCACATTATACTAACTTCCTTATATAAATATAAAAGTGAGTTTGTTTGGTTGTTATGCTTTCACGGCAAAATGGCTGAACCAAATTCGATGAAATTTGGTAAAGGTATAGATAGGATTGTTATCCGGGTGCCATAAATAGTTCCCTCGAGACGCGGGTGAAACCGTGGGAAACAGCTGTAAATATAGATAGATATAACTTAGAAAGTTTGTTACGCTTTCACGGCAAAATGACTGCACCGATTTGCATGATATTTGCTATGGAGATAGATAGGATTTTTATCCAAGTGCGTTAGGTAGATCTCTCGAGACGCGTGTGTAATACTATAATTTTTATTTAGTCATCAATAGTTGCCAATTATATAAATATGAGGGGTACCTACCTACGTTAAATAGGCCTGGAATACCCAAGACTATTCCATACAAGCATAGCTTACAGCATTATAATGTAATGAAGTTTCTGGGTGATTTTTATTAAAAGTTTACATAAATCATACCTTAAGTCATTGACATAAATGTCACTATCGTACAACTAAATTCAGTGAGTCAGATGTTCGAGTTTAAAATATGTAGAATTGATATTATTTAACATTGAGGTCCACTTAATACTTATAAGTAAGTTGGTATATGTATACCTGTAAAACGAGTACAGATATTTACAGTTTTTACTGATCTTTCGAGAAAAGTAACAGGAAACTTTGACATTTCTAGAATCGCTGTTGACGCTACTCGACACCAGGTGGCGCTCTAAACAGTCAGCGGTAAACAACATTCGGTAATATCTAAATTGAGGGAGGACCTCGACTCGATAATTGCATTTAATAGTTATTTCATTATGGTGTTCTTTTATTCTATTTTTTTTTATAATAAATAATCTAAGGGGACGTGAAAGATCGTATCAATTATATTAGCCAGTTTTTCTTAATAATTTAAGTATATTCTTTATAATAAAATAGCCCAAATACTTTATTCCAGCATGAAAATTAATAAGTGCGTATGAAAACAAATTTGTTATACCTAGTTTAGAGAAGAAGCGTATATTCATATTTACTTACTATCCTAACAGTCATCAGATATTTAGAAAAATAAAACAAAAAACTATTAAAATGCAACAAGATATTACCTCGTCAAAAGCACACAATTCATAATAGGAAAACCAAAAACAAATATAGTTTAAAGAAGTGTTTTATTCATGTTTATTTCTGAGTCATCAGCTTGTCACTTTAGATATGGTTATTACATTTTCATATTTTTTTCACAATACATTATTAACATACTATTACTGTTCTGATAACCAACAAACAAAATACAATTTACAACAACAATAAAAACACTTCTAGAATGCTACAATCACAACCAAAATGTTCCAAACATCTGCTAACGAACACGCATGCGCGATTGCGCGCTCCTTCATGCACATTCTAGACTCGAGTTCGAGAACATTCTATTTGCTACTAGATGGCGCTGCCGGCAATATAAAAACACCGGCCGGCTTTTATTTGGCATTCAGTCAATTGAAAGACGTCACATAAGCGAGCGAAAGTATCGGAGAATATCCAAGTGTTCTAAGCGCTTTACCAAGTGAATTATAAATCAGTAAACGTGCTATAAACCAGTAAAAATGTCGCTGTATCCATACTTTGTTGAATACGAGCGTCCAAGACAGTACCCGCGTCTGCTCGACCAGCACTTCGGCTTGGGATTGACACCGCAAGACCAATTAACCATCATCGCAGTTCCTCAAGCCAGCCGAGACTACTACAGACCTTGGAGGAATCTTCAAGCAGCAGCCCAGGACACCGGCTCCACAATAAAAGCCGACAAGGACAAATTCCAGGTGAATCTCGACGTCCAACACTTTGCCCCGGAAGAAATATCGGTCAAAACTGTTGATGGATACTTGGTAATTGAGGCTAAACATGAAGAAAGGAAAGACGAACATGGATATATATCTAGAAGCTTCTGCAGGCGGTATGCTTTACCTGAAGGCATTGATGCGGACTCTGTAATGTCTAAATTGTCTTCTGATGGTGTGCTATCAATTACGGCGCCGTTGAAGCTTCCACCGAAGGAGTCTAATGAGAGGGTTGTGCCCATCATTCATACTGGTCCAGTGAAGAAACAAGAAAGCAAGCAAGAAGGCAAGGAAGAACAGGGTTAATAGGTGTCCGAAGTGTTAGTGGATTACTTGTATTATTTATCATTCCGTGCTCTATTGTGTTGTGTTGTGAAACTGTGGTTCCTTTTGTATTTGATACTATTTTAATTAAATGACGTTCTAGTCATTAAATTCTATTTGTTTGTTTTATTTTTCTCATGTCATCGCAGTCTTCCAGAAGAGGAACTTATTTAGGTCATTAATGAGAAGTCCCTTAGTAAAGTATATCACATACTATAGTATGTTCTCTTCATTGTCTGTTATGTAGGTATTTAATATTGAAATCCAATAATTGGATTAATTATTTATCTAATTAAGACTTTGAATGTAGGGTAATTGAATTAATGCAAAGCACTAAGCTACTTGAAACAGTAGGATGCAGTAAAAATTAACTTAATTATAGGTACCTACAATCTAACAGATAATCGAAATGTTCATCAAATTCAATCAATTTTCACTTATAATACCACAAGAGTTTCAAAATTATCGGGTATTTCCCGATAGGTTCGTTGCAAACAAATGAAGGAGTTTTTCAGGAAAAATCACTCGCGCTTCGCGCTCGTGATTTTTTAACCTGAAAAACTTGACGACTTTATTTGTTTGCAGGGAACCTTAAGGGAAATGCCAGATAATTTTGAAGCTCTTGTGGTATTCGGGGGATTATTTTTCCGACCCAAATATCGACCAATAGAATTGCACCATTCGACGTCACGTGGTACAACCATAAAAATAATCAAAAAATTATCACTTATAATACCACAAGAGTTTCAAAATTATCGGGTATTTCCCGATAGGTTCGTTGCAAACAAATGAAGGAGTCAAGTTTTTCAGGTTAAAAAATCACGAGCGCGAAGCGCGAGTGATTTTTCCTAAAAAACTTGACGACTTTATTTGTTTGCAGGGAACCTTGAGGGAAATGCCAGATAATTTTGAAGCTCTTGTGGTATTCGGGGGATTATTTTTCCGTCCCAAATGTCGGCCAATAGAATTGCACCATTCGACGTCACGTGGTACAACCATAAAAATATTCAAAAAATTATCAGTATAATACCATGTAGGTTGTACCACGTGACGTCGAATGGTGCAATTCTACGTCACGTGGTACAACCATAAAAATATTCAAAAAATTATCAGTATAATACCATGTAGGTTGTACCACGTGACGTCGAATGGTGCAATTCTATTGGTCGATATTTGGGTCGGAAAAATAATCAGTATAATACCATGTAGGTTGTACCACGTGACGTCGAATGGTGCAATTCTACGTCACGTGGTACAACCATAAAAATATTCAAAAAATTATCAGTATAATACCATGTAGGTTGTACCACGTGACGTCGAATGGTGCAATTCTATTGGTCGATATTTGGGTCGGAAAAATAATCACCTAAACTAAACCTACGAAAATATTTTTTACCAATAACCTAGTGACATCTCTCAGATTTTTGCCTAACTACGAAAATAGAAGAATTTATTTCGCAGGACAGATGTAATCTAGTTCGCAGATTAGTAGATAGATGGCGCTAAAATAAAAAGAAGGTGGCATTGAACTAAAAGTTATCAAAAGTAGGTATATCTATACCTATACCAAGAGTATACTAATATAAATTCACCAAATAAAAAAAAACAAAAAAAAAATTAAAATCATTTTACTCTTTTCTCTAGAACAATGTAGGCAGCGGCATTTGGTTAGACTGGAAGCCGACCCAACATAGGACAACGCTAGGCTGATGATGTCGATTTTGGAAATACGAAATTAACAATGCTAGTTATAGGAATTTGCACTATCGAGATATCTCTAAACTAGAAGTACAAATAGATAAATAGCTTGGTTTTTCCCCTGAGATATCATTTTGCACTCTCACCCACAAAATAGCATCAATCATCAGTAAAATCAAATCTGCTTTGAAAATCCTTATAAATGCAAAAGTATTTCTGTCCGTTTGTTACTCTTTCACTGGAAAACGGCTGAACCGATTCAGATGAAATTTGGTATGGACATAGATACAAAGCTAGGGAAGGAAATGGGATTGTTTTTATCTTGGTGCGTGAATTCGTTCCCTCAGTATAGAAAACAATATTCTTTATTATGTACACCAAAAGAAAAACATTTGACATTGGAAAATTCGATATTCTGACCCAGCCTGTCCCTTGCTGTCCTCCTCCAGCGACGCCCTAAGCCGAGGCCCGTACTTCACAAGGGGGTGCCCTTAGCGTGTAGTCGCTTAGTTTTGAAGTTAAGCCCTGGCTGGAGGCCCTAAATTCATTTAAGGCACTTCACAGGCAAACCCGGTTAAGCAGTCGACAACCTTCTAGGTTGACCTGCGAGATGCCATACAAAAAAAAATAATTGGAAAATTAGTTACAAGAGTGACACAATGGGCGGTCCTATCGCTAAAAGCGATCTTTTACAGACAACCTTTGGAGGGATTTATGATGAAAGGAGTAAATGATGCTATAGGTAGTCCATGGTGTATAATACAATACTAATATGCTCAAATACTAACTATACATACTTACATCTATCTATCTTCTATCTTCTATACTTATAATAAATCTGTAGAGAGGTCAATTCTGTACATGAAATATATTTCCAAAATAACTGTCAGGGGGTGATTAGGGATCGATACTGATGCCAAAAATGCAATCAGTAAAATTTTTGTCTGTCTGTCTGTCTGTCTGTCCGTCTGTCTGTCTGTCTGTCTGTCTGTCTGTCTGTCTGTATAAACTCTATAGAAACAAAAACTACTCGACGGATTTTAACGAAACTTGGTACAATTATTTGTCATACTCCTGAGATGGTTATAGTATACTTTTCATCACGCTACAATCAATAGGAGCAGAGCAGTGAAGGGAAATGTTGTCATTTTGTTTAAACGCGCTAATCTCAGGAACCGCTGGTCAGATTTAAATAATTCTTTCAGTGTTAGATAGTCCATTTATCGAGGAAGGCTATAGGCTATATATCATCACGCTAAGACTAATAGGAGCGGGGCACCACTATTCCACGCGGACGAAGTCGCTGGCAGAAGCTAGTAGATAAATAATACAATAGCATAACATACATACAATATATCCTTTCCATTTCGAGTAACAAAAGAATTGATTATATGCCTAAAACCGCAGAAAAGAGTTGTATAAAAAGGTGTTTTTTTATTCGGTTATGTTGATAAGCTGTCACACATTAGGAGGCTATGTCCAGTGGTGGAACGGTGTTCGATAGGCTGATGATGATGATAGGAAGACTGCAGCTCTCCCAATCATAATAATATATACATCATCATCATCATCAGCCTATATATTGTCCCACTGCTGGGCACAGGCCTCTTCACATACAGAGAAAGCATGAGCATTGTTCACCACGCTTGCTCAAGGCGGGTTGGCGATTTCAGACTTACTTTCACGATGTTTTCCTTCACCGTTAGTCAGTGACGTCAAAGATATATATATACACCGATTTGACGTCATCACGTCAGTATTCGGCTTTCGCTGAAAATCAGCGCTGGGACTTTGTCTCGCATAGGGTCACAGCATTTAGCTGAGCGAGGGCCGTATTGCGTGTTTGTGACGCATACTACCCCCTTATGTATCAGTATTTTTTAATTATTTTTTTTGTGTATATGTATGTCTCCAATCACGTAATTAAACGTAAAAAAAAAAAAAAAAAAAAAATATATACTTAGACAGGACTTCTAAGATAAATACTTTCATAATAATGTAAAAGCTATGCAAATAAAGTGTATCAGTAACGCTTCGGTGACCACATTACATTCAGCTTGGTTCATGTGTCATTGTAGTGATTTCATTGTAATTAAATGACTCATTTAGGGAAACAGATGTCGCGTATTTAAATGTAAACAATTTATTGTTTACGTCGTTAGAGTTTGAGATATAAGCGTACTTATACGAAGCTTATAATAACTGTTTTCCGCTGTTTTCGTACTTATGCGAATGCTAGCTGTTTCCTGAAGAAACTACTAAATGCACCCAAATGATAATAGCCTATTACCGTCTCCAGGGTTCCCTCTATCTCCATAACAAATTTCATCTAAATCGGTCCAGCCGTTTTCCAGCGAAACCATAACAGACAAATAGATATACTTTTGCAGTTATAATATATTAGTTAGGTTTATTCAATTAAAAATGACACAAAAAAACATTAATACATTAAAATATCGTTGCTAATTGAGTAACTAATTGAGTTTTTCTGTAACGCTTTCACGGGAATGCGGCTGAACAGATTTAGATGCAATTTGGAATTGAGATAGGTAGACAGCTGATAAAGGACAGGACAATTTATATATTCCTTTGTTTGTAACGCTCTTACGGTTAAACTGCTGAATCTATTTAGACCAAATTTGCTATGACGATAGATTGAAACCTGGGTAATTTTTATCCGGGTTCATGAAGTACCTAGGCCTCTCAGGACGAGATTCAAATTGTAGGGAACATTAGCTTATATATTCTGCGCGATGTCAAAATCAGGCTATTGTAATACAAATACATATTTTATGATCAGGCTTACTAGAATAAAATTAGTCTTTAATAATGTGGCGTGTCTTGTCACCGTAATATAAATATATTATTTACTTATTTCATTATATGCGCTTCCTGCCTAAAGGGACCACTATCGGGTGTTGGTCGAGACACTGCGTCAAGGGAACTCCTAAAGATAAATACACAAAGACAAAGATAATTCAACGTTATAACGCTACTGTTGGAACATAACCTAGTAGACAAACACAACCTAAGAAATCAAGCAAAAATATACTTTAACATAATAAAAATATGGTAGAGATGACAAAGGAAATGTAATTCTGAGAATATTCAAGACCTCTTGTTTAGACCTTAGACCAAACAAAATTGTTTGCACAGTCCAGAATGTGGTGAGGCGATAACGATGATAACCTATGAACTCGACGTCCGGACATATAAGACGCAGTGGTCACTCCCGCGCTCCAGTGATTCACAAGTATCCGAGACACAATGATCGCCCTGCTACTGTGCGGACTCATCGCTGGGGCGGCCGCAGCCCCACAATTTGACTTCGCGTTTGGTTCTCCAGAAAGACAACAACCTTACTTCTCCAACTACCACTTGAGGTCACACCCCTACATAAATGACAATGTATTCGACACCGGTAGATTCTGGTCGGATCTCTCCAAAGAACTGCAAGAACTGGATACCATGCTAGCTGACTTCTCCCGCCGCTTCCCCGCCACTATAAGAAGTTCTCAAGAAGGTATCGTGAACAACGAGTACAAAATCACAATTTCCCTGCCTGGATTCGACGAGAAAGATATCGTTGTTAAGGCCCGTGATGGTTTGGTGATGATACAAGCAAACCACAAGTATTCTGAAGGCAGTGAGAGGAATTATTTGGATGTGAGGACGCTGCCTGATACTGTGAACGTGACTGGCAACTGGATCTTTGAGATGGAGACTTTGAAGATCACTTTCCCGTTGAAGGATGGAGCGATCGTGCCGACTGAGCCTACGACGACAAAACAAGCAGCGGTTGAAACAACTGTGAGGCCACGCTTCGAAGGCAGCCGGGAGGAAATCGAGACCAATGTGAATGAAGGAGTGCAAGACGTTGACGTAGGACTAGGAAGAGGAGATCTGGACAAAGTAACTGAGTTGAAAACCAACGAAATTCCAGACAGGAATGCGGTAGAAGCTACTACTTATGCCGTCGATCTTAAAGACGAGGTGGAATTCGTTCCAGTTAGGTATTAGACAGTGTTTTTTTAATAAAAGTTTTTCAAAACTATTCCTTGTTTTTTTCCGTTAAGTGTTATCAATTGTTCTCTCTGTGTGTATTGTGTTGTTTATATAGTCTGATAGCAAGATTTACATTATATTTGTTTACTGGCCATTACTTATAACGTGGCTGACGACGCCGTAATGACCACTCTTATCATGGAGTCATTATCTAAATGCGACACTACACTGCCGCCATTTTTAAACTTTCAGAATAGCTGACTTTGTTGTGAATTGTTGACATTATAATAACTTAATCATTATTCAAAGATACTAGCTGTTTCTCGCGGCTTCGACCGCGTCCGACAAAAAGTTCTAAATGCGACAGTAACTACGTCTGTTTGTCCGTTTGTTTATAAGTTCATATGCTTTTAGGGTAAAATACTGCAATACTGCTTGTTTGGCTGTTTTTTAAGTATTGGTTAATCTACTGTAAAAAACATATGTTTCCCTTTTTCGAAAGAAAGTTATTTTTTCTTATTTCAAATATGTATTTAACTCAATATCGAAAAAGAATTTAAGTTCCGTCCTTTTGTCTTACGACGGCAGTATAGAACATAAAAATCGAGTATATAGTTATATCACAAACACTAAAATTGTAGCAAAATGTTTGCGCGCTATTTTCTGGAAGCTGCCTTTCTGACTTACTGTTTTATCGATTACTATGGCATAATTAATTAGGTAGGTACTGCTTCTGCGGAAGAATCTGGATTCCTGCGGCCGCACCGGGGTGGGTTTAGCCGGTAGAGGGTCCGGGACTGTTCCCGGCCTCCCCAGGCCGGGTTCGTCCATAAGGATTTCTCCCCGTCATAAAAAAAGCTGAAAGTCAAAATATTGACATTTAGAAACCAGAAACATAACGCATAACATAGATAAGGGAGTTTTGCTCCGATACCGTTCTTACGTAAGTACGCACTATTGTATTTACACTACTGTTACCGTACTTTTACTGAAGTTTGTTTGGGCTAGGACCTACGCAAAGGTATAGTGAAGCCTTCGGTGGAAAAAAAGATATGAAAAATATAATGATAGTTTTCCTTGTAAGTTCATTACATGTGCTACCTCTGTGATTTTTTCCACATTTCTACGGTCAGCTATTAAAAATTTAAAGAGGTAGACGCTCGTATCGAACAAAAATATGCACTTAAAAGTTAGGTATTTCGCAAATGGCTCACTTAATCGAAAAAACCGGCCAAGTGCGTGTCGGGCCACGCACAGAAGGGTTCCGTAGTAGGTCTCAGTTAGTCGACTATAACTCTGTAACCAGTTAAGCCTACTTAGCCGTGATAGTTTTCCTTGTAAGTTCATTACATGTGCTACGTCTGTGATTTTTTTCACATTTCTAGGTACAGCCATTCAAAAGTTAGAGGGGGGGTAACTCGTATCGAACAAAAAAAATCACTTAAAATCTAGATATTTCACAAATGGCTCGCTTAACTGAAAAATGGTCTTGACACACCCATAATATTTTTGAAAGACCTATCTAACGATACCCCACACGAAGGGGTACGCGAGAAAAAAAATATTCATCCCTACTTTACATGTTTGGGAGATACCCTAAAAAAAAATATTTTTCAAAATTTTATTTTACCACTTTCTCGGCGTGATCAATATACATATTCATATTAAATTTCAGCTTTCTAATAACAAAAACCACGGAGCTATGCCGCGGACAGACAGACAGACAGACAGACAGACAGACGGACAGAGCGAAACTATAAGGGTTCCTTGTCGGACTACGGAACCCTAAAAAGGTAGGTACTGCCTGTATATAAGAACATCCCGGTTTTGTAATACAGCTCTGTTTAATAACAAAGAACATACACAACTCTGACCTATACCTACTTGTAGGTACGACTACAATGTAGCCTAATCCTAACTGATAATTAATGCTTTTACGGTAAAGCGTTTGAACCGATTTAAATAAAATTTGGTAAGAGAATAGATGAGACGCTGAAAAAAATGATAGGTTACCTTTTGCAGATGAAACCGTGCAAAACAATTATTTGTTTCGCACGGTTTCATCAAAGTAAAGTAGCCTATAACCTTTTCCCATAGAATAATCTATACCTACTAATCTTATAAAGAGGTTAAGTTTGTGAGGTTGTAGGGGGTAGGTAATCTCTCTCATCATCATACATAAAATTTGGTTGGGAAAAGGCTTGCTTCTTTTTATCTGGGTGAACACGCCGGAAACGGCTAGTCTTCTATATAAATCGGTTAAGACGTTTTTCCAAGAACGCGTAGCAAACAAACAAACTCATACTTTCTGAGAATTGATAACACAACAATAATAAATAACTCTTTTCCCAAAACATCAAACTTTGAGGCTACACTGGGGAGCTGTTTTTGTCATAAAACTCAGGCTATCGGGAATTTCTTAGTACTATTCAAAGTCGGTTAAAAATTAAGTTTCTTAAGCATGTTTTATCTATGCCCTTTGACCCGGATCAGTAAAACTAGGTATCTATACTAATATATAAAGCTGAAGAGTTTGTTTGTTTGCTTGAACGCGCTAATCTCAGTAACCAATTGTCCAATTTGAAAAATTATTTCATTTATAGGCTAAGACCAATAGGAGCGGAGCACCACTATTCCACGCAGACGAAGTCGCGAGCAGAAGCTAGTTAATGAAATTAATGATGTTAGTCATTGATTTCCTCGAACTATATTATCTTTACGAAGCATTTTTATTAAAACAAAACACTAGTAATACAAAAATAATCACCACAGACGACATGGAGGGGAGAGGGGTGCACAAACGCGTTTTCTCCACTTTTTGTCCCCTTCTTTAATACGTATCTCTATGCCCTCCGGACCCTAGCTCGACGAGCCAGCTCGCGAGCTGAGCTAATGGCTTTAAAATTCCCAATTATAATAATCATATATATTCTGATCCAGCCTGTCCCTTGCTGTCCTCCCCCAGCGACGCCCAAAGCCGAGGACCGTACCCCACTGGGGTGCCCTTAGCGTGTAGTCGCTTAGTTTTGTAAGTTAAGCCCTGGCTAGAGGCCCTAAATTCATTTAAGGCACTTCACAGGCAAGCCCGGTTAAGCAGTCGATAACCTTCTAGGTTGACCTGCGAGATGTCATAAAAAAAATAAAATTAATACGTATTTTAGAGAAAAGAAAACGCGTTGGTTCACTTACTGTCCTAGTCTATATAAAGACATTACCAGTATAATATAATTATTTCAAGATGAATTTAATATTTAAAGACGTGAGTAATACAATTTATTGTTAACTTTATTAGTCAAACTTTGTTTTGCCTTCTCGGTGTCATCATGGGACTATGTATAGACTTACTTAGACCTCTTTTCATATAGAACAGGCATGAGCATTGATCACCACGCTTGTTCGAGGCGGATTGGTGATTACAAACGTTTTTTAGGGTTCCGTACCAAAACTGTCTGTCTGTCTGTCTGTCATAGCTAATTATTTAGGAAATAATCATGCTATCAACTTGAAACTGGAACAGTTATAAAGAACGATTGTTCGTGCGTATTGCAAAAACTAAAAAAATTATATTGCTTTTATGGAAAAAGTCGGGGTTAAATTTTTTTAAATATACTTTTTTTTTCTTTCTCACCGATAGCAAGTATATAACTTTGAAAAAGTCACATCTGTAGGTAGGTACTTGACAGGTTTCGAACCCTTGCATTCGTAATTAAGTTGCGGGGGCGCCTTGCTGTGTGATATCCACCTATCTCTGTTTAACCCAGCAGCACATAATGCTTGATGTTCAATCATGAGTGACATTAGTGCTAATTATGATAACCTGATATATTGCCTCCATATATTATCTGAGACGGCTAACTGTCTAGGTAAGCACATATTAATAGTACAGTGTTGTTTCCAGTGTCTGCTTGAACTAATCTATACATATAAAATGCTTTGTCCTGAATGACTGACGGGTCAACGTACAGTATAATAAACTGCTGATCGTATAGACCTGAAACTTGGATGGTGTATTCTTTGTATGACGTAGACATCCAATAAGAAAGGATTTTCCAAAATTCTACCCCTAAGGGGATAAAAACGGGGGAAAGTTTGTATGAAACTCTGTCATTTTTAATTTGAATTTGTATAGCCTACGCGGATGAAGTCGCTGGCGGAAAGCTAGTTACAGATAATAAGCTAGATTATAAGAAGAACTTTACAATTTTTTTAATGCTTGAAAGGGTGGTTGTTATAAAACTTTATCTTATAATATCGTTGTTATAATAATACTGAGTCACTACCGATAATTTCCTGTATTGCTTACCAACGCCATCTATCAACATAAACATTAAAGTTACTTGGGAGCAAAACGTTTTGTGAAGTACCTACCTATTTGATTTTGTACTGAAAGAATTTGAAGTCTAGTGTTATATTAGTTTACAATGTCTCTACTAGATGTCGCTGTACTCAAATTCAAGATGACACTCCAATTTTTTTCAATATGTATTGTATTTAATTTCTTTGTATCGATATAGTTAGAATTACCTACATAATCAATGTTACATATATACGAAATGTATAATGTCCTTCTCATGTTAGGATGTACGTATGTAATATTTTCACGCAAATTTGGATAAAATTTGGCACACACATACTTTAGAATATAGATTAACTCATAGGATATTTTTTAGCTGGGTGAGCTAAGTAGATCCCTCAGGATGCGGGTGAAACCGCGGGAAAGAGCTAGTTAATCTATAATTATGTTGACCTACAAATGTATATCTACGTGCTAATTTACTGGTAGTGCGGATTGCTGACTGCGTCAGGACTATAAATTAGATTAGCGGGAGTTATTAGCCGCGACCGTGGTCACAAATATAGGCTGAACAGTAGATCACAATAATCATAATATCAATAACTAGCTTCTGCCCGCGACTTCGTCCGCGTGGAATAGTGGTGCTTCGCTCCTATTGGGTTTAGCGTGATGAAATATAGCCTATAGCCTTCTTCAATAAATGGGCTATCTAACACTGAAAGAATTTTCAAATCGGACCAGTAGTTCCTGAGATTAGTAGCGTACGCAAAAAAAGTTACTTTTCTGGTTGATTTCTTACACCTTGTGTCCGAAAAACCCAAATATCTTACGGAACCCTATTTTTTTCCAAAATAAAATTTAGCCTATGTTAGGTACTCGTGGATAATGTAACTTTCGAATGGTGAAAGAATTTTTAAAATCGGTCCAGTAGTTTTTGAGCCTATTCATTACAAACAAACAATCAAAGTTTTCCTCTTTATAATATTAGTGTAGATATCGTACTTAACCACTCACACGTCCCGACCTAAATACTTATTATACCGCTAGAGTACAAATACTACGAAAAATTGCTAGAAGACTACATATTAAATCTATGTATTTTTTAAGATTTGAAAATTAATATAGTAACATAGTAAAAATAGGTGTAAATATTGAATTTGGAATAAATATTGAAATGGATATAAAAATATCCTTGGACGTACAACGCCCTATTTTTTTGGATATCAAAGTATCCCTGGATGTGTGAGTGGTTAAGTACCACAGCACGTATCTAAACCTTTCTGTGGCAGGTATGATACGTATAACAGTAACACGATCATTGTATTAACCAACTTCATAAAAAGGAGGTTAATAATTAGAACCTTTTATTGGATGGCATATCGTCAAATGACCCCCCGCCGTGGGTGGGGCGGAAGGGAGTATCAAAGTCAAAGTCAAAAGGTTTTTATTTTATGTAGACCAATTTACAGGTACTTATAAAACGACAAAACTAGAAACTAGGTGCACGGTTCCAAAAAGTGGGTACTATGGAGAAGAACCGGCAAGAAACTCCATGGATACTCTTTTAAAAACAATTGTTCTCGTTACAAATAGTCGTGTAATGTGAGGATCATGTAGATCAATGTATATATGAAAAAAAAAAAAAAAATGAAACTGCAAAGTAGGAGAAGCCAAAATTGATTGCCGAAGCAGCTAGAAGCTGACCAGTCCCGACTGACGGCACCCGTTCACGAGTATGACGAGCGCATCAGCCTCATTTAGCTCAACCATTTTGAAGGGAACTTAACGACCCGATACACATCGCCACCATCAGCAGGATATCAGAATGTTATAGACTAAAACCCATCCATGTTCCTTCCTCAGCCCTTTATGTTCTGGTTCTATTCTTTCAAATATCCTGCAGCCCCGGCAGGAACAATTCCGCCACGTTTGTAATACCATAATATTCGTATATGTGCTTCTAAACACGTGTGTAAAATTTCACGGGTGTACTTATATTTGTCCGCGTAATTCTCGGCAACTTGACCATTATTTTTTGTTGGCTTGTACTTACTTCAACTTAGAGAATACAGTGTAAGATTCATCAAAATCGATTTAGTAGTTTTCTTGATATGGGCAGTTAAGATCGTTCTGATCACCGTAAACCACGACGTACACGAATACAGCTATTTGAAAAGGCAACTAAAAAGGGTAAAATAATTTTTTTTTACAAAAAATATAACATTTTTGAAATAAAAAATACTTACAATACATAGTAACTTATTATTAGACATTAACTAAACTTCTAGAGCGATGGTATAATTTATTTTTTTCTCTTTTAAGTTTTTTGGGATTCGGTCATACTTTTTATGTAAAAAGTTTTTAATTATAAATGTTTGTGAGGATGTACATATGTATCTCACCATGTATAATATTATGTTTAATTATTTTTAGCCTATAGTGTCTCACTGCAGGGCTAAGGTCACTACCCTAGATAGGAGTGGACTCCTATCCATATCCCGCAGGAAGATATAGTCAAAAAAAGTCTGGACATAATTATATTATGCATTCATAAACTTCCAGTAATAATATGTAAGAAATCATACAAAGTAAGTTATCATGTATAACTTAGATAAGTTACCAGACACAAACAATATAAACTGGAAACTTACTTAATTTTAACTTAGATGGCACGAACACCCGAATTAAGTTCATGTCTGAATTAACATAAGGTTACGACTGAGGATTAAGTTGCGTTTAAGTTACCACTAACTTAGAGTGTCTGCAGGTTCCTGTTAATTACTTAATTTCCTTAACTTAAACCGAGTTTTACTTCCTTTAGAGCAGATAGGTGTAACATATATTTAAGTTAATTTTGAAATGTATGTAGGATCAATTTCTAGTTTTAAAATATAAAATAATATTTTATAACGGTTTTTTAGTTTGACAAAATCTTTATATTTTCACAAAGTTTACCTTAGGTTTATAATCTTGTCTTATAAATATTTAAAAAACAAAGAAAAAAATCACTTAAAGGTGAAGTTTGCTGAGTCAATAGTTATTTTATTACTTAGTTTAGTCTTATAACTCATTATTATACTTAAATGTAGACTTCTGTAAAATATTATTTTATCTTTTATATATATTTTATTAATTAATATATTTTATACAATTTTATATAAGTACTATCCGACCCGACAGACATTGTACTGTCCTAACTTTGGCGTATTCATGAAAACGACGACAGCTACTGGGTCCAATTGCATTTTCAAACCTACTCAAATATATACATATATAGAAAATTTCATCCAAATCATTCAAACCGTTTTGGAGACGAACACACGTAGGTACAGAAGAATTATATACATATAGAAAGATACTAGCTGTTTCCCGCGATTTCACCCACATCCCGAGGGAACTACTTAGCGCACCCGGGTAAAAAGTAGCCTATGTTGTTCCTCAGGGTCTATTCTATCTCTGTACCAAATTTCATTTATATCGGTCCAGTAGTTTTGGCGTGAAAGCGTAACAGACAGACAGACAGAGTTACTTTCGCATTTATAATATTAGTAAGGATATAGCCATACTATTAGCTGAAAAACTTCAGTATACTAAGTTATTAATTTATAGCGTGTACGACGACCTTGTTACCGCTTTTTACGATACCCGCGGGTGACATTTAGGCAGCAAGTTTTTATCAACAACTTTCCGGTTGATATCATTTAAGAATATAACGCTCCAGTTACATAGAGCTGTTGTTTGAATTTGTAGGTATACTTGAGAACTATGGAATTAGTCTAAAACTAGCTTCTGCCAGCGACTTCGTCCGCGTGGAATAGTGGTGCTCCGCTCCTATTGGTCTTAGCGTGATGATATAGCCTATAGTCTTCCTCGATAAATGGACTATCTAACACTGAAAGAATTATTTAAATCGGACCAGCGGTTCCTGAGATTAGCGCGTTTAAACAAAATGACAACATTTCCCTTCACTGCTCTGATCCTATTGATTGTAGCGTGATGAAAAGTATACTATAACCATCTCAGGAGTATGACAAATAATTGTACCAAGTTTCGTTAAAATCCATCGAGTAGTTTTTGTTTCTATAGAGTTTATACAGACAGACAGACAAAAATTTTACTGATTGCATTTTTGGCTTCAGTATAGATCCCTAATCACCCCCTGATAGTTATTTTGGAAATATATTTCATGTACAGAATTGACCTCTCTACAGATTTATTATAAGTATAGATATAGATTATTGTCGCCTGCGGAATCCGCAAAATGAGGCAATTATGAAATATGAATCATGCATCCCGTTAAAAATTCCATGGGAGATACTACGGGCGTTGGGAGCCACAAGAAAACCTTAGGCGCGGGCCTGCGGACAGTGAGCTATGGGTGGCTCGCCGTCCGGTAAGGACCAAGCCCGCGTCGACGATGCGTTTGTTTTCCATGCGCGCCTCAAAGAGATGTCAGCAGCAGTGACGGGGCCCTCCCACATGGCCATAGCCTGCCGCGGCCATGGGATGTTTCAAAGAGTTACCGCGCCACTGGAATAAAAACCGGCCAAGTGCGTGTCGGGCCACGCGCAGTAGGATTCCGTAGTAGGAGTTAGTTAGTCGACTATAGCTCTGTAACCGGTTAAGCCTACTTAGCCGTGATAGTTTTCCTTATTATTTCATTACATGTACTACGTCTGTGATTTTTTTCACATTTCTAGGTACAGCCATTCAAAAGTTAGAGGGGGGGGGGGGGTAACTCGTATCGAACAAAAGATTTCACTTAAAATCTAGATATTTCGCAAATGGCTCGCTTAACTGAAAAATGGTCTTCACACACCCAAATATTTTTGAAAGACCTATCTAACGATACCCCACACGAAGGGGTAGAAAAAAAATATTCATCCCTACTTTACATGTTTGGGAGCTACCCTAAAAAAAAATATTTTTCAAAATTTTATTTTACCACTTTCTCGGCGTAATTAATATACATATTCATACCAATTTTCAGCTTTCTAATAACAAAAACCACGGAGCTATGCCGCGGACAGACAGACAGACAGACAGACAGACGGACAGAGCGAAACTATAAGGGTTCCTTGTCGGACTACGGAACCCTAAAAAGGGCTGAGGTTTTAGTCAGTAACAGTCGGATACTCCCAACCGCCCCACCCTCGGCCTCGCCTGGGTGGGGCGGGAAGAGTTATTTGATGATTTCCCTTGCCAAAAAAAGTGTTCAAACAATGTCCATGTCAAACATCTAAATCGGTGAAATTGTTTTACCGTGATACTGTTACAAACCAACAATCACATACAAAATTATAACATGAATTATACCTTATCCATAGTAAAATAATACGTTTTCCTTCCGTAAAAAGCTGAACCTTTTCTTCTAAATTCGCATTAAAAGATCGAATTTCAGGGAAGAGTCGATTTAAAAAATAAACAGATTCATTTTGTGAATCCGACTGAGATGCTTATCTCCACTGTTCATTGAAGGGAGTGACGCTATTCAGTGTGTTTCGTTTCTTTTAGGGTTCCTTAAGTCAAAAGGAAAATAATGCCTTATAAGATTATTTTGTTGCCCATTCACCTGCCTGTCAAGAATCTTAGGAAGGTGTAGTATTATAAAGTAAAATTATTATTTAGTACCCATTAGGTAAAACAATAGTCCAGACAGTAAAAAACATCTGCTATTTAAATCACATTTTTCTGTAATACTTAAAAAAAGTAAATCAAAACTTACACCCGGTAAGTAAAAAAAAAAATCATAAAATTGCAAATCTGTAATTATTTATACACACTTTATCACACATGCAAACATAATATTGCAGTTGAAAAAAAACGAGACGGTTGCTTATACCTATTTTTTTTCCAAAGTACGGAACTCTCCAAGCGCGATCCGTCTGGAACTTAGCCGGCTTTTTTTTTCAGTGAATACACAATTTCAGTTATCCGCTTCCGTCAACGTGTCCCGGGTGGGTAGCGATACGAAAGAATGAGTTAAACGTGTGTTGATTAACTTTCAATTTTAAATTATTCGATTCTATTGTATTGTAGATTTAAAAAAATATTCGAATAAAAATATTTGGTGTTTAACTGAAAAGAAGTTGGAAAAGGGTGGAATATTTATGTTGTATATTATAATTTCCTTTTTTTATTGATGACATAGTAAAAATTGTAAATATAACTTGTTTCTTGTGATGAACATAATGCGAAAAAATAATCTTATCAGATAGGGTTTTTGAACACCTTATTCAAAAGTATTTTTGGATCTTCTTTGCTCTAATTTTGGCCTACGCCGTAGCGACCTCAGAATTCGGCCTACGCCGTAGCTTCCTTCGTAGCGATTGAAGGGCGGGTACTTGATATCTACCTCTACGAAATAAGCAAATCACGTTGCGTCCCTCGCTGTGTAATTGCAAATAAGAAAAAAAACTTGAAGCCTGACAAACAGTCTTATCAAGAAGTAAGGTGTTGTCCAGTAACTCGCTTGTGTAACTCATCCAAATCGGTTCACCGTGAATTCGTAAAAAAAAATTGGTAATATCAGATAGAATCAAATTATAATTTAAAATTTCCATTTCTTTGGTAAAAACATTGTCCAAATGTAACCAGTTTAGAGTACAAAAATAAAAACTTTTCTGCATTTCTAATATAACCTAGTTTACAGAAAGCAGGATCCTGTTTTCTATGCAAACACCCCACTTCTATATTCCCAGCACTTTGCATGGTTATGCGACCGACTACGTATGGTCTGTAATATCTGGAAACACTAGACCAGATTGAATCGGTTGCTATTTTTAAAATGTGAGAAACAAAGTGGACCACTTGGTGAGAGGATGAGTATTATTTAAGACTAGCTGTTTCTCGCGGTTTCACCCGCTTCCCGAGAGAACTACGTCATGCACCTAGGTTAAAAGTAGCTTATAACCTTTTGCAGGGTTCCTTCTATTTTCATACTAAATAATCATGGGCAGTTTTGTATGGAATCTGGGTGTAGTTCCAACAGACCTGAAACTGGTCAGGAGAAAGATACGTATGAGAAGTTATCGTTTCATCATATTATACATGTTGTATCACCCGGGTTTGGCCACTACAGTCAATCGAACTGCCGATATTTTATGAAATAAGAGTAAAAAAAAGGCATTATTAATTTTATCATAAACTTGTCGCGGAACCGTATATAACACGACATTAGGAATTGTTTTTTTTTCTACATGACCTCTTGCAGGGTTCTTCTAACAGCATTCGACCTGCTTAACCGGACAATATTAGGAGTTGTCAATCACACAGTGTTTAAATAGTTAAATTTTACGAAATGAGAACATGCTGTTTGAACATCGGGGGGACGACGAGGTGTCATATTCGAAACAAACACCTTTTAATTCAAACTTTTTTATAACATCGTGTACATCACGTAACAACATAAAATATTTTTTTTACAAAGGTCGCCAACTTCTGGCAATTCCTCACCAACTTGGAGCAATAAAGCTGATTTATTGTTTGTGCTCTTTAACTTTCTTATTTTATGTTGCCACTCAGAATTTGGGAGTGCTTACTAGTTCCTCGTTTATTTGGTGAGGTGAGACGGCCTTCTTGGAATAGACTTTTTGATAAACAAAAATAACATAGTTGAAACTAGCTGGTACCATCATCCTAAAGATAGTACTTTACGTAGGTATCTAAACAAAAACTATTCTTTATTCCCCAAGGTTTCAATCTGCATACCAAATTTTTAAATCATGTAGGTACATGGTGGTTAAAGTACTTGCACCCTAACTACGAATTTCATCATCATCATCTGCCTAGCCTTTTCCCAATTATGTTAGGGTCGGTTTGGAAACATAATAAAGAAAATTATCCGAATATTGTGTTCCAATATGGTGCTTTTTTGTGCTTATGCTATCATCTGCCTAGCCTTTTTCCAACCAAGTTTGGGTCGGCTTCTAGTCTTACCGGATTTAGCTGAGTACCAGTGTTTTACATAGAACGTCTGCCTATATGACCTCCACAACCCAGTTACCAGGTAACACGATACCCCTTGGTGAGACTAACGTGCTTTCCGAGGCACGGAGGAGTCTCGCTTTGACATAGATGACCACCCATCTACGGACCGTTCGCGCTAAGCGCAGCTTAACCTTTGATTGGCCGATCCGTCTGGCTGTTACTTAGCCACGAGCTCCTCTGTAATTGCCAATCCGCTTGCAGCAAACGTGGTGATCAATGTTCATGCCTTGTGTGTATGAGAAAAGGCCTATGTGGGAGTGGGAAATAGAATAGGCTGAAGATGAAAAAAAAGCAAAATGTAATAAAAAAACTATGCAACTGTCTGAAACGTTTTTATCACACAATCCATTTAAATGCCTCCGACTTAAAATCAGATTGAGTTATGAAATGTTCCCCAGTTTGTAACAGAGGAATTCCGCTAGTGGCTCAAGTAAGGCTGTGGTTTTACACTCGAGAGTTAGCGAGTTTGGGTCGCGAGTGAGGTGTACGTTGAAGTATAATGGAACTTTGAATTGTTATAAGTAAGTAACATGTATAGTATAAGTTTATTTTCTTAAGTATTTAATTGATAGATAGATTAATAAAACGTTTATTGAGTTAGTGCAAAACTAAGACACAATACAAGAATGAACACAATAAAGATAAAAATTTAATATAAAAAAACCCAAATAAACACGAAATGAAAATTAAAAAATATTAAAAACTAATGCTTAAAACACAGACAACACGAAACAGCAAATTAATAGCAAATTATGATGGCATTTCAAGTTATACCGAGGGATTTCGTGACTTGGCCAATTCTATTGATCATACGACGACATCTTTTTGAAAAAATATGGTTTTATCTGGCTATTTTTTTTTGTAAATTAAAATGTTTTAATTCTTATGAAGATAAAAAGTCTCAAACTCATTATCGTCTGTACCTAATATTTAAAAACAACATAATATTTGATTTATACCGGAACTAAAATAGTTTCAAAACAATGTAACATTGAATTAAAACTGTAACTAAAATTTGACGTTGAGAAAAAAATATCGCTATATTAATAAAAATTATCGTAAGTATACATGAACTATAAAATGTTTATCAATCCCACTCGTGCCGAATTCGAAACGATGCGAAATTTAAATAAGGAAATAAACTGTAATTTAGGCCCCTCGCCCACGACGACTTTTTGTAGCGATGCTGTCGCGCGTTTGGTAAACGCGCGTCAGTATCGCTACTAACGCGTGTTAGTCGCGTTTGCAACGCGCTACTGCATCGCGACTGTATCGATGCAAACGCGCGACCGTGTTGGACGACATTGGGTGAAGAACGGATCATTGCCTACGCTTCGGCTGCTTACGTAAAAGCAGCACCAAAGACAACGTGATTAATGTTACCTCAACGGAGTCCATCTTGCAACTGTAGCGATTGTAGGTATTTTTGTGCTGTTAGGGAGCATTCAAGTATTACGTAACGCAATTTGGGGGGAGGGGAGGGTCTTGTAAAACGTTACAAGGGCGGGAGAAGGGGTATTTAAACAACGCGTTACGTAACATTTTTTTATTTTAATAATAAAACTAGGGAATTAGAATCTTCCAAATCGGCAACCCTTTTCGTTTATGTTATACGGGGAATCCCTCGAAGAAGAAGGGCAAATTAGCTGCTCTGCATTGTGCGCCATAGTGAGGCATTGTCTGAGGATGCCGATTGGCTCAAAGACGAAGTTGATGCAAGTGTTTTAACAATACCAGAACCTTCTTCGTCTGCTCTCCAAATACCTGTAATGAAAGAGTCTGAGTGGCTGGCAAACCCGTGGACAGAGGAGCAGTAATTACAATTGAATTATTGTGTTTTACGTACCTCCACTTATTTGATTTATGACTAAAAAAAAACATATAACTTAAAAATCTCTTATTTTGTTTATTACTACTGCAAACGCAATTAATACAATAACAAAGGTATACTTTGTTCAACATAATTGTGACTTCAATGGTCACTTAAATGTTACGTAACGTTTAGGGAGGGGGAGGGGGTACAGAAAAAGGTTACCGTGCGTTACATGGGGGGGAGGGAGGGTCTAAAATCTTCAAAAATTGCGTAACGTAATACTTGAATGCTCCCTTACTGAATCGCGTTTGCATCGCGACAGAAGCGCGACAGTATTGCGTTTGCATCGCGACTGAAGCTGAGCCCGTGGGCGAGGGCACACAGCTAGCGACCGCTTCGCGGCTGTATCGATGCGGACGCGCGACAGCATCGCTACAAAAAGTCGCCGTGGGCGAGGGCCCTAAAATGTTTACCGTAAATTAAATCAGAACAAACTTTAAAATGTATTCTTATATTGTAATGACGTGTCCGTTTGTTTGTAATGTAATAAAATAACATTGAACGGGTTTCAAAAAAAGACTGTATTTGATAATTTAAAATGTTTACGGCTGCTTTTACCACTACTGTATAAATTCCATAAACTATTATTATATTTAAAGCATGATTTTGTCTCTCATCATCCGCCTGCCCTTATCCCAATTTATTTAGGGTTGGCGCAGCATGTTTTCTTCTTCAATATTCTCTATCTGCCGTCATCTCACTAGTAACATCCTTTCTAGCCATATCATCTTTCACACAATCCATCCATCATTTTTTTGGTCTTCCTCTACCTCTATAACCATCCATATTCCCTCACTAAATGTTCTTCATTCCTCCTCATGATTTTGTCTCTTTTGAAGTTAACAGAGACATAACACATGTCTACATTTATTTTCATTACATGTTTGCCGTCACAATACAATACTGGCAGAACAGTCGACGCCGGCTGTTGTCAAAAAGAGAAAAAAAAATTAGCGGTAAATATGTTTAGTGAGCAGTGGTGCAAGCTAACCTCAATGTGTATTTAAAGCTAAGCGAAAAATTTTGTCAACGTACAAAAGGTTGATTTCCGAAAACAATGAAGGTGACGCCGCGCTCTACAGCTAGTCTTATATAAATACGACAACGGTAATTAATTTGGGAGTGGTGAAGAATCATGTTTCCATTTGTAACAAAATAAACGAACTAATTTAAAATTGGTTATAACAATTTTGGACGTTTTGTTGGTACAGTCAGCGTCTAATAGATAGTGACACTCAGGGTATTCAGATAAATAGACGCAACCAAAAAGTCAATAATATCGGTACAAACAACGTTTCCATATTGTTGTCAACAATTTAGTCGCTCAAAAGGTCGAGACGTTTAAAATGTCATATAGATAGGTTCATTCAAACCGCCATAAATATGGTAACAGTCATCGCGCCAATGGTATCCAAGCATTCTAGGTGTTCAAAAATATGGAACACATTTGAAAAATAAACTTTACTGCTATATATTTTAAATATTATTTCTCACGTCAATTAATATTAAAACATTTATTCACAAAATAAAAGGGACATAACCTACTGCTGTCCTTTTCATTTTAAGCATGACGTCAGAGACATGTCTTTTGTTTTGTAAAGAATTTCGTGCGATATACTTTGTAAGTAATATACAGCTGACTAGGTACAATTATTCTCATCTCTTCAGATTTTCATTTTCGCATACTCGCACTTTTTAAATTCGAAAAACAATATATAGGTAAATTAACAAACCAACGTCGACTAAACTACAGATTACGATTTTCGACCTTATTGACTTTTATTTAAAAACGCTATTTTAAACATAAACAAGGCAATATAGCAGATAAATACTAAAAACAAGCAATAAAGACAAATGTCGATAAGGTCGAAAATCGCTTGCACCTATAAAAAAGCGAGAAATCTATCTGATCTCCGTCGACTGTAGTAATATGGTGAAAAGACATTCCGAAGACATGCTAATCTGTAGTGCGAATCCGAAAAAGTGCGAATATGCGGAAACGAGGATCTGAAGAGATGCGAATAATTCTATAGGTATCTCATCTAAAGCGATACTTACGGATTCTCCCAGTTCATTTGAAATATCTGTTATGGAGACACCTTCCTCCTTCAAATATAATATAATTCGATATTTTGTGGTGTCACTAAAGCGATATGTAGCCATATTTAAGCATGAAACAATATTAAATGCCTAAAGAGGTTTTCATCTTAGAAACCATTTTTTTCTATAACATGCTGGTTTATTTTTCTAATCTGTTCCATATTTTTGAATACTTAGAATGCTTGGATACCATTGACGCGATGACTGTTACCATATTTATGGCTCTTTGATTGAACCTATCTATATGACGTTTTAAACGTCTCGACCTTTTGAGCGACTAAATTGTTGACAACAATATGGAAACTTTGTTTGTACCGATATTATTGACTTTTTGGTTGCGTCTATTTATTTGAATACCCTGAGTGTCACTATCTATTAGACGCTGACTGTACTTGTCTTCAAGGAAGTTGTTTTATTGCTAATTAGGTTATCAGAGAAAATTTGTGGATTGAAATACATATAATAGAGTCTAATTATAAATTCCTTGGTTTTAGAGTTCTTGTTAATTTTGTAATTTAATATTATTATGAACATTGAACTAAATAAAATATTGTTTTTTAAATACTAGACGATATTTATAAAAAAAATAAATTTTAATTAAATTCAATTCAAATCGTTTATTTCAATTAGGCCTAATAACAAGCACTTTGTAAGTCGAAAAAGAAAGAATTTAGTTTAATTAGTAGAGTTTATTTTAATTAGGCAGATAAGTTGCCAGCCGGGGTTGAGGGATGTTCGAAAGAGTTACCGCGCCCCCGGAAACCAAAGAGCTGAAGATGGAACATGGATGGGTTTAGTCAGTAAGAGTCTGATGCTCCCTCTCGCCCCACCCACGGCGGGAGGAGTCATTGGATGATTTCTCATCTGCAAAAAGTGCAGATAAGTTATGCAGTTAAAGCCCGTGAGTGAATATTTTCAGTACGGTCCATTAAATTATTCATAGAATGTATGCATGCAGCTATGTTATGGGTTTTAGACCCGCTTCATATTAGAGGCAATTGTGCTTATGACAACAACCTAGATGCCTAAGTATTTTCTCATACAGTAAAAAATATTTTTTATCTCTTTTTCTAAATTTTCTTCCAAAGTGCGTGTGGACCTATTTACACCTCCCTCCTATTGCCCAGTGAGACGTATTTAATGCAGTGATGATATTATGGTCATACAATAAAATATATGCGACTCATTGATGTTAAAAATCTTTGCTCACGTAAAACGTGCAGGCGTTTACATTTCCACAGATCCTAAAGCAAAGTGTGTAGGCACAATAGTAAAGAGGCGGATTTGTAAACTGGTAGGCAATATTTGTTTGACAATTAAACTAGTTTAAAAGATAATTGTTTAATTCTTGACGGATCGACGTCGACAAACAAGAACCAATGTGTTTATTTTTACCACAGTTTTGATGCGGGCTCGTCGTAAAGCGTCAGGATTTATGTACATAATGCATCAGAACTCACGAACACCCAAACAGATATGTATGAGAGGTACACACATAGATTACAACCTATTATTACTTAAGATACTTTTGAACTGGACCCTAATTTGAATAAAACGCAGACGAGGTCGAGAGCAAAAGTTAGGTTAACACAAAACAAAATAAAATAATAAAATTATTAACTCTTTCAATTTACAACAATTCAAACTTGAACGTTGCTCTTATTTATTATTATCCTAAAAATATTCAAGATTTTAACACAACTTGTGAAGTATTTCTGGGAGAATGGGTTCAAAATGGTTGCTCTTCATAATCCTTACTAATATTATAAATGGGAAAGTGAGTTTGTTTGTTACACTTTCACAGTAAAACAGGTAATTCGATTTGGACCAAATATAGCATGATATATGAGTCCTTGGAGACGGTTATAAGGTATTTTTTGTCCGGGTGAGTTAAGTAGGTCTTTCAGTCCGCGGGTGAAACTGCGGGATACATCTAGTCATTGTATATTTTAGATCATTCGTCTGTGTTCACTGTAGTATTTTCTTTGGAAACTTTTATTGCTGTTCGGTCAAGTGGGATTGTTTTTGCATTGTTGGTTCCGTCCAAGGGATCCCTTTGTGAGTAAAAGTTATTTAAGCTTTGTGGTTTTTAGTCGAAACAGTTTGCGCTGTGAATCTCGGGAATTAGTAAATAGCTTTTGTTATTGGATAGACTGACTGTTCTGGTTCCTAAATTTTTTTATGTAGACTTCTATATTGTCAGTTTCGCATATTATTGTATTTTTGCGATAGTATAATTTGTTCTAAAAAAATTTTTTTTTTGGAAACATTCTAAAATAATATGCACGGTAGCAGATACTCCAGACATTATTTCATAATCTTAGGTATTTAAGTTCCTAGGTATCACAGACTCTAGATCTTTCAATCTTTTTCTTGTAGATTTCAAAAGACATGCTTGTCTGTAGGATGATGTAAATGACAGAAATCTCAAAGGCCTAAAAAAATAAATCTCAAAATTTCATAACCTTTTATGATTTGTAATTTTTTAAAAACGGTTACTTTCGTAAAAAAACAAACGGACCCCTAAAAATGAATTCTCGTACTTAAACAATTAACATAAAATTCTCATCGCTTCCATCGACACCTCCTCCGCTGCTTTATGACGCAAAAAACCCTAGCATTTCGTTAATTTCACTTTTGTCTGCGCGAATTTTTTACAGCATCGCGAAAATATTATTAAATACAACGAAGCATCAAGCAAAAAGATTGTATTTTATTCAACTTTGAAATAAAAGTTTTATTCTTTTTATTACAATATTTGTTATAAAGATTGCTTTTATGTTATAAGTTGAGATTTCATAAATCAGAATCCAAAAAAGTATATTTTATATTTAATGTAAGTTTGTTTGTTTGTTACGTTGTCACGGTAAAAACGGCTGAACCGATATAGAAAAAAAATTAACTAAGTCGTAACCTATTTTGTTCTACTTCTGCCACAGAAATTAACAAAACGCCGTAAGGATGGCGCATTTATGTTAATTTCTTTAAACATTTAATCATTTTATTTATCTATGTGGGAAAATTCGTACCAAATAGGTTATGATTTTATTTATATTCTTCCTTAAATCAATTGACTAGTCTTAGCATTTCTAATTCGTTGAGTCTAAGGCTAATAGTTCCGTACAAACACACAAAACTTGGCTCAACCACCTCCTCAGGCAATTTTCCAGCTTCCACAGTGTCACGTACTTTAAGGCTGTAGAATATCCCCCATAGCCGATCTATCGGGAAGAAGAGACAAGATACAATCACTGGATACCACCCTATCGTCTGAAAACACGTACGGCTATAAGTTACCGGGTTTTAAGATTGAAGAATCGTTGTTCTGGCCAATCGTTGCTGGCGGGCGGCCAGACGCCATCTTGTTTCAGACTTTTGTAATTGTCACGAGTGAGTGCCTTTTGTTAAGACTGGGTTGTGATATCAGTGTATGTATCTATTATCTCTACACCATTATATTGTGGTGGCTTTTAAGTTATCTACAAGTTCGCAGTTTAAATACTTTTGTATTCGCAATGGTTTTCAACTGTCATTTACACACACAGAGAATATGCACGGTGTGTATGTGTTCTTGAATTATGTCTTTTCAAATATTTGCTAATGAACTGAAAATAAATATTATGAAGTAGGTATAAATTATTCATAAAGGTTTCAAGGTAAGTTCTTTTTATTATTATGGTGTTTTTTCTTGTAAATAAGAGCCGTGATCTTGTGACTTTTTATGTGTGGGTTGGGTAATCTCTGAGAGAACTGAACCAAACTATTAGTACATTTTATGTTTTGAATAACTGCAATACCTTTTTTTTAATTCTTTAGAAGATATATGTTTTGACTCGTTGTGTCCGTATCCCAAGATCCAAATCTTGTAAAACAAAATTAATGATTAGATAACCAAGAAAAGTTCTTTACGCTCCGCTTAGTAAATAGTCCATTAAACAAGGGGACTAAGAAAGCTCTTAAAATTCTCGTTTCGTAAGTAGGGACGTGAAGATGCACCAGTGGACCGAAAGGACAATAAACCACCGCAGACATCCCATGAGCCACAAATCACGGCGTGCACTGTTCTAGATAATGTAAAGTAATATGCAGAAGGATCACTTTTTTATTTAGTGGTGTCCCGCGGTTTTTACTGGCTGTGGTCCCTGGACCAACGCGTCCCTTCAACTGCTCGTACTTTTTTCTTTTTGCTCGGTTCCTAAGTGTAATAGCGTAATGTTAGCGCATAACCTTCCCCAAGGATTGGGTTGTAAATTGCAAAAAAATAATAATAATCAAATTAGACTGGTAGAAAAGTTAAGCAATTTTTATGGTAATTTTCTGAACTTGCATCTAATCGATAAAGTTAAAGCGAATAAATTAAAAAACCCAACGATGTTATTTCAATTAGAATGAAATAAATGTGAAATGAATTGCACTGATTTGCTCAAAATCCTTTTGTTATTGACCGTGGCTCAAGCCAGATATCCACAGGTCGATTTTCTGCTCGCTTGTCATCAATTTTTTCTACTTCGGGAGGAATTGTACTTCTGCCATATATTCTACAGGGTGTACAGGAAAATAAAGTGCAGCAATGGTGTGAAAGTAAATTGAGATCGGGTGAGTGCCGTGCGGAGGCCATTTGTCAGCATTGAATGGGACAGTCCGGGATCCGTTTTTATTGAAGCTGTGAAAATGTAGCCTCCGGTCCAGTGGACTTTGAAGTCCAAATTTTAGTTCGGAAATGGCGATCGTAAAACACCGCAAGGAACAATTAAGGCGAAGGTAAAAAAGAATGTGTCCGGATTTTTTTACGGACATGCTGCAATCGAAAACCAATTTCGTTTGTTGCTTTTTTAAGAAGACTATGCGGTTAGTCTTTTATGGATATAATGTGTGGTATGGTGTTCTATAGGAGACACGTCAGACACAACATGTTATTTGTAAATAGTGTTCGAAATAATCTCTTGAGATTTTACAATATTTAATTTATTAAGAGAAAAATGAGTACAATTGAAGACTAAATATATGACGACATAATATTTTAATTTGACTATGACTAGGCAGAGTCGACACTTTCTTTTTTATCCGACTACGGAGAAGCTGATAGCAGGGTTATAATTTCTCTTATATTATACATTTCTCTTATTGGGACTATTTCCAAATCCCGAAATGGTGTTCTCTTATATAATTCTAAGATAGGTACTAAATATAGAGTCACTAACTTATAAAACAGTCCTTACTTCTACAGTTTATTCAAAGGAAGGCCCTTTGAATAAACTGTGAAGTACTTACTCGTCTTTGACTTAGAATTATTTGAAAAGCAATTAAAGTCCCACAGCAAGCATGGTTACTCTACCCCTCACATCTGAGCCCTGCAAAGTCTTGAGCGTTCTATTTGGAGTGTGAGCAAAAAAGCGCCGTATTGAATGTCTGCCGATAATTTTAAACTTTCAGATACAGTTTAAACTGGAGAATCGGTTGTTTTAGAGTAGAAGGATAAGTTTTCAGACCACTATAAATTATAGGATTATTTTTTACTGCAGTATTTTTAATGGCCATTATATAACACTGTGCAGCTTCATATTATGCATAATTGTACATCAATTTTTAATATTACACTACAAGGCAAATTAACAATATTGTTTCCTTGAAGAGAGTGGCTTAAAATATGGGGAAAGTTTTTGGCACCAAAATAAACAAAAATTATTAAATAAATTCTGGGAAAATGTTAAAATAATTGCAAGGTCCCGGTCTAGAAAGTAGCCTCTTTTCCTTTAGCTGATGCAATCTCCGTGGCGTCCGGTGACTCGGAAATAGATGAGATCGCCTATTAATAGTCGGAGCCCATTATTCTTGAATTACGAGATGAAGTGAGGCAATGGAGCATGAGTAAGTGAGTGCCTAGAAAATTGGTTATTGCCTGCTAAGAGGTCACAGTTTCTTACTGTAGAAGATGGTGAACACCTGGAGAATTATAAAGAAATGTAACTCAGCGCCGTTTTAACTTCCAAAATGAAGTTCTGAAATAGATGGCGTGGGGTGGGCTGAATAAAAGCTAAGAACTTACTGTCCAGTTTACTTCTTTCAAACCAAGTTATTAAAAGTCATAGAAAAGGGTCTTTAACTGGCAGTAACATGATTCAATCAGTCCGCTTTTATGGTCTTCAGAATCGATAACATTACATATCGAAATACCGTAATCGATTAAAAAAAAATCTATATAAAAATGAATCCCTCTTTCCCTTGGTCATGGCATTACGCGTGAACGACTAGACCGATTTGGATAAAATTTGGTACGGAGATAGAAGGGACCCTGAGACGGGGTTAGGTTACTTTTTATCTAGGTGCATTAATTAGTTACCTCGGGATCCGGGTAAAACCACGGGCAACAGCTAGTCATTTATAACAATACTAGCTGATTTCTGTGGTTTCACGCGCATTCTGAGCTCTCAACCAGGTGATAAGCTACGTGTAGATCATTCAAATCCAATTTCATCCAAATCCATATAAGTAGTTTTTGCGTGAAATTATTAAAAACATAATTCATTAATGTCGTGGTGGCCTAGTGGTTAAGGCACCTGCCTCTCGTGTACGAGTGTGCGGGTTCGAAACCTGGCAAGTACCAATGTGACTTTTCTAAAGTCATATGTACTTTCTAAGTATATCTTAGACACCACTGACTAACGGTGAAGGAAAACATCGTGAGGAAACCTGGACTTAAGTCTTAAATCGCCAATCCGCCTTGAGCAAGCGTGGTGATGAATGCTCATGCCTTCTCAGTATGAGAAGGGGCCTGTGCCCAGCAGTGGGGCAATATATAGGCTGATGATGATTAAAAATATTACAATTGTTTTGCATTTTGCTTCTAGTTCAGTCAGATAAAAAATTAGGTATATGTGAAGACAGTTTTACAATTTAAAGAAATAAAAAGAGTGGTTTTCCTGAATTCCATTTCCCTTCGTATTTCCGAGCCAGTTAATAATAGTATGCAAGTTGTTAAAGTATAACCCTCTTACCTGCAGTGAAGTCGAGTAAATTTTTAAGGTGTCACCGGGCACAGACTGTGATTTTGTTTAGCGAGAAATTCTCGAGTATTCGCGCGATATTTTAACTTTAAATAATGTTTCTCTTTTGGTGGTGTTCGTTTATAAGAGTTCCTTGTATTCATAATTTTGTTTGTTTAATGTTGAACTTTGTAAAATATTCTTTCTTAAATAAAAAGTGCAGTAAATTGTTTGTTTTACAGAATTACTTTCTAGTTTTTTTTTGTAAACATATTATGGTAGAATTAATATTTAAAAATAATAATTTGATAACACATCTCAACATTGTTATTTTTTTCATCAATTCCTTTTTTCTACCTTTATGCAATGTAAGGGAACGATTTAAATTACATTTTAAACAACTATTATATTTTACTAAACTAAAAAAATACCATGATATTTCATTGTACATATAGGATTATCATCAATATCATCATCTTATTTCATTATCATAAATATGTTCAGGAAAAATCTGCTCATAAAAATATTTTTTACATCACATACCTACAATGTTTTTTTTTTCAATTATACGTTTAAGTGATAAGTACTTCTATTTGTGTTAACTTAAACAAACAACCCAGGTCTGCTGGAAGAAATTTTTAATTGAAATAAGCTGTACCTTTGTACTCAACTGTTTTGTTAATTAAATTAATTATTTATTATCCTAGTGTGTACATAAATCTATAATATAAAAATGAATCTCTGAATGTGTTGTTAAGAGCAAATCTCGAGAGCGGCTGAACCGATTTGTATGAAATTTGGTACGGAGATAGACGGGATCCTAGAGAATGTTTTAAGTTACTTTTTATCCGGGTGCGTTAAGTAGTTCCTCTGGGACACGGGTGATACCGCGGGCAACAGCTAGTTATAAATAAATAAAAAACAAACGAGTTTTATATACCATTAGAATAAAATATTTTGGTCCTATTGTACGGGTTCCATATTGTGTAACTGAGTTAACAATTGCGTCTGTTTTTCTAACAGCTTTCTGTATTTATATCATTTTTATGATCATTTCATTTCCGTGTACATGAGAGATGGCTGGCAAAGTACCTACATATGTTGTGACATGACTGTACCTAAAGGTTATAGAAATTTAGAGGCACCTACTTCATAATCTCGTTCCGAAAGACTGCTTTTATGGTACTTAAAATCTATTTACATATTTGTGTGGGTTATTTCATATTGTGATAATTTGAGGGAAAGAGAAACATACAAAATTATGGTTTAAGACAGATTTTAATCAGTGTAATAAACATTTATTCTTTTCTTCTATTCTTAATATTATTCATAGGTAAGGTGAGCGAAATCGGTTGCGTTTATGAAATACTAGTTTTTGCCCTCAACTTCTGTTGGGGTAAGAATTGCGGCTTGATACCCGGATAGAAAGTCCTATGTGTTTATCCAGATTATAAACTATGTGATACTACTTTTTATCAGATACTTACTAACTATAGAATAAAATGTAGTAGTACCCATATATATATAGTAATGAGTAAATTCTAACTAACATTATAAATGTGAAAGCCGATTTGGATAAAATTTAGCATGGAGATAGACGGGTCCTTAGAGACGGATATTAACCGGGTGCGTTAAGTAATATTCCCGGGCTGCGGAAACGAAACCGTAAAATAGCTAAAAAGGTATAAATAACTCTCTCTTCTATTTTCGTCCAACAGGTTAACAGGCCTACTGGGAATATTATTTATTCACGTGTAAATATTAAAATAAACGACTGCTCATAAAAGGGTTGTAGTCCAGCTATAGCTATGTCTGCTGTGTCGTGAAACGTGAATCCATTTGTTAAAAGCTCGCTGTCAACTAGTAATATTGTTCCGCACTGGTCTAGGCAGTAACTTTGTAGTTTTTTTTATAATAATTTGAATTTATTAGGTACTTTCAAAATAGTAATTTTCATTAATGTTATGGACTGCAGAAATAAATTCTCGATGCTAGATTTTTCTACGACATCGGCAGTAGCAACTATTTGACCTTTTTTCAAACCCGTCTTGTCCATTACATAGTAATATGACAAAACAACACTATTTTCCGATCAATTGTGTTTGAAATTTTCCAAATAAATAATAAATTGCTGACTTTATGAGGTCACTGAGACTTGAGAGAGAGAGAGAGAGAGACGACTTTTTTGTTTGTTCTTGTAAGATAAACTTTGTCATTTTTTTTAATCCACCGTACTATCACCCTTACAATGGGGCGGATTGCTACTATTTTTAGTTCTTTGCGAAACTTAAAAATGGAATGGAGAGAACAGAAAAATTTATAATAGTGTTCTTCATCCAGGCTCTATTTACTGGGAACAGTAAGGACCAGTCGCTCAACAACGGGCTTATAACAAATGGATTCACATTTCACGATACAATAAATATGCTTATTGCGACCTTTTATCCGCTCTCTCACAAAAGCGCCTCGCATCCGGCCCGGTGAAGGGACTCAGTCTTCACGCTTCTGCGACGCTTTAGAGGTAGACAGAAAGGTGGCAAACGTTCTCGAAATTCCTGTACTATACTAAGTTGAGAGTGGTGAGAGTTTCATTGAAATATGAAAAGGCAATTTAAATACTGTTGTTATTTTTTGTAAAAAAAAAAAACGATTCTTTCCAGACGCCTTTAAATGTAAAAACGACAAGCTTTAGTAGTTTGTTGAAATTGACGTTTTCAGATAGCTGTTTTTTAACCCATCTATGTTCGTTCCTTCACTCTTTGTGTTCGCGGTAACTGTTTTGAACATCCCGCAGCCCCCACATTACGTCACTTATGCTGACATCTCTTTGAGAAGCGTCTGGAACACAAACGCGCCGTCAGCATGGTCCCACCCGGACGGCGAGCCATCCATAGCTCACCGGCCGCAGGGCCGCGCCTACGATGGCAAGGAGTTGGCTCGCGGCTTCTGACGCCCGTGGCGTCTACCGCGGCGGCTGGGATGTGAGGTTTGCATCACCCTCACGCGTCCCACCACCTCCTTCTCCAGCATGACTGATTCACAGTCTTTAAATAAAAAAAACTATAGTAAATAATATACTATTGTTTATATAAATGTTAAAATACTTATTACATTGCTCGGAACATTTTAATCTTCATTGTGTTTTAAATTTTCGTCCTCAAATTGGCCTATTTTTGACCGCTTTTAAAATCGATATAGTTAAGATAAGTCTAACATCTAAATAACACAAAATTATACCAAAAAATATATACGAAACGATTTCCTTAGACGGGGACAAATGGTACCAGTCCCAGGATATTAGGAACATCGTGAATCAGAATACGATGCTTGCGTCATCACTCATCCTGGCTGTGTTACCATATCTATTTATCATGGCCATGGTGTATGATATAAGTCGATTTTTTTTTTATGGTAATTATTTGGTAAAAAATGATGTGGTAATTATTTTGTAGCAAGACATTACGAATCGATAAGGATGCGAGTGAAACCATTGGAAACAGGTAGCTTTATCTAATACTAGCTGTTTCCCGCGGTTTCACCCGCATCCCGAGGGAACTACTTAGCGCACCCGGGTAGCCTATGTTGTTCCTCAGGGTCTATTCTATCTTTGTACCAAATTTCATTTATATCGGTCCAGTAGTTTTGGCGTGAAAGCGTAACAGACAGACAGACAGACAGACAGAGTTACTTTCGCATTTATAATATTAGTAAGGATTATAATTGCGAGAGTTGGTAAGTTTAATTGTATTATTTTGGGCTTTCACGGTAAAACACGTGAACGAATTTGGGTAAAATTTTGTACAGAGATAAATTAAACCCTGGAGATGGTTATAGCATTTTTTTATTCGAGCACGTTAAGTAGTTACTTCGACACGCGGGTGAAACCGCGGGAAACAGCAAGTTAATCATAAAGGCATTAGCTTTTCTTTCGGTGGAGGCTAATAAATAATTTGTTTATTCTTGACTAATTGGCCTGAACCATATATAAAAGAGGAAACGAGCATAATATTCGTAGCGTATTTTCCTCACGGAAGACTTTTGTGTCATTTCCTTAATTTTCGGGGTAAGAAGTAACTTAGTTTCGTGTTTATATATGGACATAGCTTCTGCCCGCGACTTCGTAAGCGTGGAATAGTAGCTTAGGGCTATCGCTACATTAACCCCCGATTTTGAAACATTCTTCATTGATGCTCCGCTCCTATAGCATTTTAGCGTGATGATATATAGCCTATAGCCTTCCTCAATAAATGGGCTATCTAACACTGAAAGAATTTTTCAAATGGTACCAGTAGTTACTGAGATTAGCGCGTTCAAACAAACAAACTCTTCAGCTTTATTATATTAGTATAGATGTGTATTATAGAACAAATTGGAATGTTTTTTTTTTAATGTGGATAAATAACTATCTTCTGTTCGTGGCTTCATATGACTGAACTTAGAATTTTGTCCGACAAAAATTCTGGGATAAAAAGTATTCTACAAGTACTATTAGTGTCATAGTTATACAAATCTAGTCCATCCCAAGTCCAGGTTATCTATGTTAACTATGAGTGTATCAAATTGTATTAAAATTAGTTCAGCAGTTTTTGCGTGAAAGTGTACCAAACAACGATCCAAACAAATAAACATTCACGCAAACTTATCGATCATCATTATTAAATAACAGTCACTATCTAAGGAGAAAAAAATAATGTGCCTATGAAACCGTTTCTAACTACTTTCTGTGACGTTAGAAGAGCGTTTAAGTGTTTTTATTTATAACATTTTAGTACTTTTTGCAGCTCAATACTTTACAATATAACCACCCATCTGGTGCCAAGACTGTGGAGCGCGGATTAATTCAGACGGTGTCGATTTAGGTGCACTACACTCATCTGTCACACGCGAAATACACACTTGGGTCACTTATATACAGACATGGATTTGTCTATGGGTAGAACAGATAACCTATGTACATATTTACAAGATTCTATACAGCATTTTTGAAAATCGGCCAAATTAGGGCATTAGGCAATAGGGTTCCGTAGTACGTTTTTTTAGTTCGTTCACTATAACTCTGTAACCGGTAAAATCTACTTAGCAATGGTAGTTTTCCTTTTAAATTCGTTATATTATATATGCTACATCTGCGATTTTTTTCATCTTCTAGGTATAGCCATTCATAAACTTGTATCTTAATGAAAAAATGGTCTTCACACACCTAAAATATTTTTGAAACACCTATCCAACTCACACGACTTTACGTGTATAGAAGCTATCCTAAGCAAAATATTTTCATAAATTTATTTTACCACTTTGTCGGCGGGATCGATATACATATCTATACATATAATAAAATTGTAATGGTAGAAAATCTGTACATTGAATATATTTTTTTTAAAGTGGTCTCTGTGTGATCAGTAAACGATGCTGAATCCAAAAATATGATTTTTAGAATTTTTGTCTGTTTGTCTGTTTGTGTGTTTATCTGTTTGAGCTTCACGCCAAAACGACCGAACAGTTCTACTTGAAATTCAGCAAAAATGATTGTTATGAATCGGGTCAGGCTTTAGGCTATAAAACATCACGCTAAATATTATGAGGAATGAGCAGTGAGACATTGTATAAAAGTTTGTAATGGGATGACCTATCAATTTTTAGTGATTATGCATTTTAGCTGTTATTACAATCGTTGATATGAAAGTCATCACGCTGATTCCTAAAGAAGATAAGCAGTAATTGAAATTGAAAACACGAAAGCATTGGTAGAATAGTAGAATTTATGAATCGAACGATGTATCAGAACGTCAATTTTAACTATAATGTCAACGAACAGTGTAGCCTGTATTAACGACCATGCGAGTCGGTTGCTTTTGCTTCGAGTTCAAATCCCGCATAGTTTTGATTTATTTTTTTGCATTTGGTAAATTATATTTTTCTTTTTTTGGTTGATTCACATTTTTTTACCATAAAAATAAATAAATAACCATTAGAAACGGTTACAAGAATTCAAGTTACGAATTTGTTAAAAGTAAGCACTTTCAAGTCATAAGTAGGTATTTACATTATTTACAGTATGAAACATGAAAATAGAAACCACAAAATATTCTAATTAAATTTGAAATTTAACTAAAATATGGCGTCAAAAATTATTTCCTCATCACCGTCAACTGGAAGCGTACTCAAGAGGCTGGCAGAATTGCCACGTTGGATTGCAATGCTTAGTCTTAGGCAAAGATAAAAGCAGCACTTGGGTCACGAGAAGTGTTAGCAAGCCGCTTCGCTAAATCTAGGATATATTCAGTATCTGGAAAATGTCAGGGAAGCTATAGGTGATCAGGGATTGTCAGGTAAAAACATGAAATAAAAACATGATTCCTAAGACCTATGTTCCTCATATGTCTAAAAAAAAATCACGCTCGCTTCGCTCGCGCTCTGATTCTTATTGGCCTATTTTCGTGGCTTACAATTTAGGGTACTTACCTCTAAACACAAATAAGATATCTTCTCCTATTTAGTGCACATAGTCTAGACCTTGACTTCAATAGTGCAAAGTATAATACATTCATAATTTGGTTTAAAACGAGAAAATTGCATATTTGCGTTATACGACGACAATACTGTGTCAGGGAAATGTGGTAGAGTGATCAGGAAAAGTCAGGGTTTTTTTAGGCATTTGGAGTGGACACCCTGATCTTTTAAAATAAGGTGGGTACAGTTTCAACCACAAACAGCTCGAAAATATATTTGCCTGTGTGGCTACTATACTAATATGTACATTTCCTTCCGCCTTAAAAAAACACTAAAATTAGGCCATAGCCCTGTAGTGGGACTATAAGTAGGCCAAAAATAAAGTCGCGCTTTCCGTATGCGCCCAAAATAATAAAGCTGTTAGCGATAAGTCCGTCGTTGTACCCTTCACTTTGATGTAAATTGTATCTCATGTATTTTCTCCGATGACGTTCGATAGAGTAATTATGATATTCCAATTATCATAATGCAATGGTATAAAAGTAAACAATCTTTTTCCAGATTATATTGACCGGACCTATGTCCGTATGATATTCATGCGAATTTTAGGGTTCAATGCATGCGATGAAATTAGAAAATGATTTTCACACAAAATACAAACGGCTTACAAGTGAAAATTAATTTTATTTTCTGCTAAAACATCGATCTAGAAATCAGTGTCTTACACTAAATTTCTGTTGAAAAGGTGCATTTTGCCACCTACTTCTTTTTCGTCGTTCGTCGTCGTCAACCGCCTCTTTTAAAAATAACAAATGTTCACCAAACTTTTCTCACTTTTCGCAACGAGTATATTACCTCCTGGGGCTCTTCTGTTTGTAAATCCATCAATGATATCTTTAATACCTTATTAAAGAATATCCCATTCATCTAACACAGCTGTCGTCAGCTCCCTTATAGTGGTTGGTGCTGGCATTCTAGCCAAAATCTGTTGTTTAAGATTGATTCAAACTGCGTGCTGATTTAGAAAAAGTTTGCATTCCAACTCCCTCAAGATACCCAGTAACACATTGAATGATGTGGCTACAATACGTGGCTAAAATGAAATTATCACCAATCAAAGTTCAGACGCAGGACTGACAGCTTTACGTGCTCTCCTAGGCACGGTTGGGTCGGTTTAGAAAAGGGTCACTTATCGATTTGCATGGCTATTAATTAGCTACGAGCCCCCCAATCTCCGCATATGATTATTTAGAGAGAACCTCTCATGTGACTTTCTGCACACAAGCTGCAGAAGCCCATCTGGACCTCTTAGGTCACTCTGCTGTCGTATGAGATCAGTACATTCTTTCGATTCTCAACACTCCAGTTCGGAGGCCCGAGTTAGCCAAAATACCCTTCAATTCCTTTCTGTCTTTTTGCTTGAACTTGAAAAATTTAGGACGGCGGTTGATTGTGTCTGTGAGTCAACTTCACGCACCCGCATAATAACCTCAATGTCCTTCCTCAGCTTTCAGTTTATATCTATACAAAATTCATCTCATTTGATTCAGCCGTTTTCCCATGAAGGTATTATAGACAAACGGATAGAGAGACAGATGGAGTTTTGTATTTATAATATTACTAATATAAGAAAAATAACTATAGTCTTATGCGACCTGAACTGTTCCTGCACGGAGAGAGGTTATGCATAGGTATTTAAAAAAAACTCTTAGGTATTTTTCAGTTTCGTTGCCTTTGTAAATTAATTATCTAACAGACATAATGATTTGCATTATTGGGACATGTTTTGTTTGAAATTATATGGAAAAGGTGGTAAAACTTGCCATCCAAAAATAATGTTCATAATGCTATTTTGCGACACCTCTGGAATGTGTGCGAAAATCCGAATCTCTCGCGGACGAAGTCGCGGGCAAATTGCTAGTCTATACTAAATTTCAGCTTTCTAGTGTCACGAATCTCTGCGCTATGCCGCGGATAAACAGACAGACAGACATGGCGAAACTATAAGGATTAAAAAGTAAAGCGAAAAAGCGCTGAATCGCTTTCCGTAAAGCAGTATAACACCAATCATTATTTTATGGATCATATTGCATTTTCCCCAAGTCTCCCTAAAACAGCTTACTGCCAACCCATCCATCATTGTTGTAACAAGTTATACCATTAGCTGTATCAAGGAAAACGCCAATTTCCCACAATTCCCCCCACTTTCCTATGGGAATATCATTCCATAGCTGGCAGTCGTGTTTTCGTTAAAATGCCCGTTTGTTCGTGGGAAATAAGTTTGTGAAATACATCAGTCGATTTCAATCATGGTATTGCTTTTTGTTGTTGTTCTTTTTATTACATTTTAAAAGAACTTATATGTTTGGTCGATTCTAGTTGTATACCGCGGTTTCACTCGTGTACTAAGGGAATTATTTAACACACGCGAGCATTCTAAGTGTAAATCCAGGTTGTAAACTGCGTGGGTTATAAATTTAATTCAAATTTATTCAGTGTTTTTTGCGTGAAAGCGGAACCAACATACATACATCCTTACATTTTTTTGTATTCATATTAAGCAGTCCTGGTGGTCAAGTGGTTGAAGTACCTACAAGTGCACGGGTTCAAAACCCGCAAGTACCAATATGACTTTTTTAAAATCAACAAGCATGAGCAAGCGTGGTGATCAATGCTCATGCCTTCGCTATATGAGAAGAAGACTGTGTCCAGCAGCGGGAGTGGGGCAATATATAGGCTGATGATGAATTAGTAGGATGTGATTTGTATAAATTGTAATTCAATGTTTGAGTAAAAATAAAAATTAATAGTGAAATTTTAATCACTTTAAAACAAAACTAAGATTCAATTTTAGGTAATAACAATATTTAAAAAAAGTCTTACCTACAATCGTTTGTGTAAAAAGATACGCGCTCTGTCATCCGCAGCCTGTCCTTTGAAAGTGAGTCGAGGAGTGCGGATACTGTCAGGCGCGGCTAAGCTGTCTGGTCACGTTTGATAAGTATACCGTAATAACCATTAAAATAGACTGTTACATTTTGAACCTTATTTAGTAGGCAGTTGAATTTCAAATCGGTTGTCAAAAATTAATAGGTAAACGTTAGGAAATATTAGAAGTATGTAATTAGAAGTCAAAGAAGTAGACGCCTGCCTTATTTATGGGTTGTCATCGACAAATTTTCTATATAATAAAAAAAAAACTCTGAAATATATTTACGCGCCTAAGGGCCCTCGCCCACGGCGACTTTTTGTAGCGATGCTGTCGCGCGTCCGCATCGATACAGTCGCGAAGCGGTCGCTAGCTGTGTGCCCTCGCCCACGGGCTCAGCTTCAGTCGCGATGCAAACGCAATACTGTCGCGCTTCTGTCGCAATGCAAACGCGATTCAGTAAGGGAGCATTCAAGTATTACGTAACGCAATTTTTGAAGATTTTAGAAATGTAACGCACGGTAACCTTTTTCTGTACTCCCCTCCCCCTCCCTAAACGTTACGTAACATTTAAGTGACCATTGAAGTCACAATTATGTTGAACAAAGTATACCTTTGTTATTGTATTAATTGCGTTTGCAGTAGTAATAAACAAAATAAGAGATTTTTAAATTATATGTTTTTATTTAGTCATAAATCAAATAAGTGTAATAAGTGTACGTAAAAACACAATTCAATTGTAATTACTGCTACTCTGTCCACGGGTTTGCCAGCCACTCAGACTCTTTCATTGCTATTTGGAGAGCAGACGAAGAAGGTTCCGGTATTGTTAAAACACTTGCATCAACTTCGTATTTGAGCCAATCGGCATCCTCAGACAATGCCTCACTATGGCGCACAATGCAGAGCAGCTAATTTGCCCTTCTTCTTCGAGGGATTCCTCGTAAAACATAAACGAAAAGGGTTGCCGATTTGGAAGATTCTAATTCCCTATTCTCCTCAGAAAGTTATAGGATGTGACATTTTTGTAAACTTTTCCCTTAAAAATATTCCATTTGGTTTTGGTAAAATTCATATGGCATTGAAAGCGTCGAACTTTCAGTAATAATATGTTAAAAGAATTTCCCTAATATAAGGAGTAAGGGCTCGGAAACTGTACCAAGTATTTGAGGTCGCTCATATATTAAATTCTATGGCGTAATTAAAATTTATATGCCAATAAGATGATGCGCAAATGTTGCCAGAAATGAGAATCTAATATTAATTTAGTGGAATTATTATTTGAGTTGGGAGAATAGGCCCTTTGAATGACTTGGCCTACTTTTCATAGTTTGCAAGTTCGTAAGAGGAATAACGGCTGAATATTGGGGGGAGGGACTCATGGCTCAATCCTGTATTGACTAGTAGAAAACGTTTTGTCACATAAATTGTAGTTATCGTAGTCCGAAAAATCCTCAAAAGTACAACTTTAGGAACCAAATTTCGATCCGGCTGCTGGATGTTCGAAAGAGTTACCACAGCCCCGGAACTAAAAGGTTGAAGGAAGGAACATGGGATGGGTTTTAGCCAGTAATAGCCTGACACTCCCTCCCGCTCCACCCACAGCGATAGGAGTCATTAGATGATTTCCCATCCTTAAAATAAGGAACCAAAGCTTTGGATAGATACGGTAGCGCAGACAGACTAATTTTCTTTCTAGAAAGGAAAATCCGGTTTATCAATGTTTGTTCTGTAAACACTGTCCCACTGCTGGGCAAAGGCCTCTTCTACTACAAGCTTCTATTTTGTTAAAAGTTCTCTTCAGCGGTTTCAAGAAACAATTTCAAAGGTTTGAAACCCTTATTCTTTGTCTAAAACGAAAGAAGTCTAAGTTATAAAATTAACTATCTGCCAGTTAAAGTCCTATGAAAAACGATTTAGCCTTTTGGATTACCCAAAACAATCAGACATATAGATAAAAAAATATATATCTATCCGTGTTACTTTTACTATTATTATCTGAGTAAAAAGATGTCATAGGTATTGATATTACAAACAGAACATTCAATTTTATTTAATGTATGAATTGAAGCTTCTCGAGGCCCAAAAGCTGGCTGCTATTTTGGCCAAAGGATAAGCATAGCTATCCAACGTGGCAATGCAGCCTCTTGGGTACGCTCCCAGTTGGCTGCGATGAGGAGGAATTTTTTGACGCCCTTTATTAGTTAGTAGTTTTCCATTATTATTTTTTAGGTAATGTAAGTTTTATTGTATTTTTTATGCCTTTATTCTTTGGAAATATAAGTCATTAAAAACAACTAATATGTATGTGAAACACTAACGCACACAATAATGATCACGCGGCCAAAGTTAGTAGCATTCGACAAAATTAATTAAATGGCCAACGTAATTAATTGGCCCATAACAGGACGTGGCCAGTTAAAACCGGTTATGACCGCCTGAAACTGGGTAGTAATTGATTTAGTATGGAGTATCCATCGGCGATATTTTGCTTTAGAATTTTAAAGCTAGGTTTACATTACGAAACCATACAGCGTACACTCAGTGTAAGATTAACGGCGTGCCGCGGGTTCGATTCCCGCACGGGACAACGAAAATTATTCCGGGTCTGGGTGTTTGTGCTTGTGTAATGTTTAAATAATTCCTAGTGTGGGGCAACGTTTTTTTTTTAAAAAAAAAACAGCGAGTGTCTCTGTGTAGACAGGTGTGGGACATTTATTGTGACACGAGAAAAGTGTCGCGACAGCGGCATCACGAAGATACTGTTACGTGTCATCATCATCATCATCAGCCTACATATCGTCCCACTGCTGGGCATTGGCCTCTTCTCATACAGAAAAGGCATGAGCATTGATCACCACGCTTGGTCAAGGCGAATTGGCGATTTCGGATTTTTTAAGTCCAGGTTTCCACGCGATGTTTTTTCTTCACCTACTTAGAAGTTTTACTTAGAAAGTGCGTATGACTTAGAAAAATCACATTGATACTTGCCAGGTTTCGATCCCGCACACCCAAGAGGCAGGTGCCTTAACCATTAGGCCACCACGACTTTCGTTGACGTGTGAACAGATTAGTGTCGTAACTTCTGTCGTAGTGTAAATTATACTCACTAACCTTATACTACTTATCAGCTAATAGTCGTAGCAAGTTGAAGAAATTGACTTTAATAATACTCAAATTGTTTTAGTGGCATCAAAACATCTGTGAGAAAAATTGTTTTTGATAATAAAAGGCTTTCTTTTTCCTGTCCCTGTTAATTGGGGTTGACACAAAAAAGTTTTCGCTACAGTTTTTATTACTGTCGCCTTATTGAATACTTCCTTTACATTCATTTTATTTTCCAAAAAATCTATCCATCTTATTCGTAGTCTCGCTGTTTCAAAGACAAACGAATTATTCTTGTGTAGTCTGTTCCAAATTGATTTAACGAAAAATATAAACAAAATCATTACCTACTTTGTTATAATTTTCCTACCTAAATAAATTAAATGGTGAATGATAATGTTTAGAGCATGAAATTGACATAAATCCTTACGCTACTTTTGTTAATTTCTGTGGCAGAACTAGAACAAAATAGGTTACGTCTTTGGTTGCATGTTTCTTAAAATAAATTGGTACAGATACTCACTTTATTTTCAAATACCTCTAAGTTTCGAGTTACAGAAATTTTCAAGCGCCTTTTCTTGAGCAAAGATTTGGAGGTGTGTAATTGGTTGAACTTAATTTTAAATAGTACCTTTTTAGTCTTGAGTCAAAATATTTAATTATATTTATTTGGCGAATCATACTAATTTTAAAAATGCCAAATTTAAGATGAATTTATATAGGTAGGTATATTCACCCAAAAACTACTTGATACTACATAAATTATTGATGAAGGGTGGGCATTTTAGGGGCTGTCTTTTGTAAAGACGTTCGAAAAGTGCTGATTTATAGCCTAGTTTAAATAAACGATATTTGAATTTTGATTTTATTTGTTTAAATTAATTTTAACCTACTTACAAAATAAAGATAATGTACCACAATTGAATATCGAGTTTTCATTTAAAACTACATACAAACTCTATGCATCCTTCTATCCTAAGTTTTGTTGGGACAAACATTTTATTCTTTTATATCCATCTCTGCATAGAAAACGTTGCATAGATTTCAATCCTCGCTGTAGTTATAAAAGTTGTGCGCCGCGCTACCAATTTCGGAAAATATCACGTTTTGTATGTGCTGTATTTGTTTTATGGTCATAGTATTTTTTGTAGTTTGAAATATTCAATATCTGTAGAGTGAGCAAAATTCAATGTGCATCAAATCATACATTAATCCTATGTCAGGTTTTAAATTTGTGTACATACCTAATTATTTTTGGAGTAAATATACAATTCCAGATTATAAAATAAAAACTTTCTAAGCACGGAAAAAGAGCAGCTTGTGGCTAAATAAAAGCCGCTCTAATCGATCGATCAAAGGTTACGCTACGCTTCGGGCGTTCGATCCGGGGATGGGTGACCATCTATGTCATACCGAAACTCCTCCGTGCCTTGGAAAGTCCTAGCATTTGTAGATCTTTGACAGTCGTTACGGATAGTTAGGGGCCAGAAAGTCTGACAACCAGTCTTTACAAGGGGTATCGTGGTACCCTGTAACTGGGTTGTGGAGGTAGTCGCTCCATATAAAACACCTGGTATTCAGCTAAATCCGGTATGAATAGAAGCCGACCTGAACTTGGTTGGAAAAAGGCTAGGCAGATGATGGCTAAGCATAGAAAAAAGCACCACTACCATTTTGCAAAACTATTAAAATATTCAATGGAAATCAATATTCGGATGATTTTCTGTATTATGTTTCCAAACAAAGGTATGTCAAAAGCACGCATATTCCAGCACCCATCTATTATTATAACCGCCAAACGATAACCTTTTCCAATAAAATAACAATTGGAAATAATTTTAACGCTATTCGATAACATTGTTGATTAAATGTAATTCAATTAAATTGATTAACCGGTTCAGTGTGCGGTTGACAAGTGTTTAGTTAGGTTAGTTGTTTGATAGGCTATTTTCGGATGGACTATTATATATTTTGTTGGGGCCTATGCCTATATTTGATATTTGAATTACTAATAAAGCTGTGGAACAATCATGAATTTTGAGATTCCAAATTTTTAGAGAATTAATTTATCCTCATCCTTTATACATATAAAATGCTTTATCCTGAATGACTGACGGATCAACGTACAGCCTAAACCGCTGATAGTAGATACCTGAAACTTGGAGGGTGTGCTCTTAGTATGACGTAGGTATCCGATTAGAAAGGATTTTCCGAAATTCTACCCCTAAGGGGTAAAAAAGGGGGGCAAAGTTTATATGAAACTCTGTCATTTTTAATTTGAATTCGTATAGCGCACGCGGACGAAGCCGCTGACAGAAAGCTTGTTATGAATATGAGGGCAATTGTTTACGTTATTTTAATACCAAGAAACAAATTTCTCTTTTGTTTTACCCTTCCTATTTCAAATATCTCGCAGTAGCAACTGTAGCTAAAGTTCCCCTGTGTTCTCGTGCACAATTACATTGTCAGAATGAATGTACACGATCGACTTGTCTGCACAGTGCACACAGTACCGTTTTGTGAACAAATTGCACTTGTACCGACACACTGTGCAGTCGCTTATCTTCCCGCTCTCAAAAAGCTGAAAGTAACCGAAGAAGCATCCGTCAAATATTATTATACAAATATGTATTCTAAAGTTTCCTTTTCGCTTGATAAATTCCTTTAGCTGCTGGTTTAGGGAGTGTGTAAAATCGTTTGATGTTCGGCTGTTGACGATGGAACTTTATTTGATGGAAATAACTCATGTTTTCGTTAAAAAAAGAGTGAGTTTACATGTTTGAACAACTTACGTGGGTGTTACGTGAAGTACTGAATGTCTTAGCACAAGAATCAGAATTGCTTTATTAATCTATATCTATACATATAAAATGCTTTGTCCTGAATGTCTGACTGTCTGACGGATCATCCCACAGCCTAAACAGCTCATTGTAGAGACCTGAAACTTGAAAGGTCTTTGTATGACGTAGGCATCCGATAAGAAAAGGTTTTCCGAAATTCTACCACTAAAAAGGGTGAAAAACGGGGGCAAAATTTATATGAAAGTTTATCGTTTTTAATTTGAATTTGTATAGCCCTCTCTGATAAGTTATTCTGCAGATGCTCGCAAAAGTCTCTAGCCCAAAAATATATTAAAATGGCATTCCAACGTATGCGATTGGTACAGCTAGTATACTATAACCACTTTTATAGTCTTGTATAGCCGTTTCCACGTCATATACAAAAGTTTTTAAACAATACCACAACGTATTCTAATTCACCCTACATACATATAATACATAATACATTTCAATACCAATCCACTTGCCTCGATCATACATAAAGAATGAAATACGTAAATAGCTCGGCTCGATACAAGACCCGGTCGAAGTAAAAAGTCGTGTAATAGCCCGCCGGCGAGACAAATGCTAGGAAACAAAAGACTGCTACAAGTAATTTGGGCTTGGTTTTTCAAACTTGCAGAACATAATAGAATATACTAAATACTAAAAGTGCGATTTTGGTATTACAGAAGCTAAAGATTCAAGCACCATTTTTCAAGGTTGCGAGATAGTTCGCAAGTTCGCCTTTTTTCTACATGACCTCTTGCAGGGTGCTTCTAACAGCATTCGACGACCTGAGTGGTTTAGACGTCAACATGCCGGAATGCCACGCAAGAGGTCCCGGGTTCGATTCCCGGCCGGGCAGAAATTGAAATGATGAATTTTAATTTCTGTAACGGGTCTGGGTGTTACTATGTATAATATGTATGTATTTATAAAAATATATAAGTAGTATATCCGTTAAGCTTGCACCCATAACACAAGCATGCTTGCATTGCTTACTTTGGGGCTAGATGGCGCTGTGTGAAATTGTCCAAAAATATTTATTATTCGACCTGCTTAACCGGATAATAAACAAAAGTTACCGCGGCCTGAAACGTAAAGGGCAAATGAAGTCACATGGATGGGGTTCGCTCCAGCCCACACAGGAAGGACTCATTTGATGATTCCCCATTATGGAATTTCAATATAAAAAAAATAGCTCTCCGCCAGAGGCTTCGCCCGCGTGGCCATTTTTTTACACCTTGGGTTACATTATTCAAGATTTAGTAGGAATCCTTAGTTATTTCTGGAAATAAATATAACCTATGACACTTCGTAAAGATGTAGCTTTCTAACGATGAAAGACTTCTAAAAATCGGTCTAGTAGTTTTTGAGTTAAAACCCTACAAACAAACAAACGAATCTTTCCTCTTTATAATATTATTAGTATAGATAATATCCTAAAACTTTCCTCGAGAACCACTGTATCTATTGGTGAAAACCGTACACCGAAAACAACATAAAAATCGAAACGGTAGTTTTTGAGTTTATCACAAACAGACAGATAGACGCGGTGAAGGACTTTGTTTTATAATTATGTTTGTTTTATAGTTATCACTACGAAACTCCAATACTATCATATTGGAGATTCGACGGTTCAAATAATTTATGTATCATCATCTGCCTAGCCTTTTCCCAACTATGTTGGGGTCGGCTTCCAGTCTAAACCGGATGCAGCTGAGTACCAGTGTGTATAACAATTTATGTATCAATAAAGATAAATTTCTTTTAATTTGACAATTCTCAGTAGCCGAGAGTCTGTATTTGTTTACACTTGATGACTATAGCTCCTTCCTCATTATCATTATCTGCCTAGCTTTTCCCAACTATACTGGGGTTGGTTTATAGTCTAACTGGATGCATCTGAGTACCATTATTTCACATGGATCGACTGCCTATCTAACCTCCACAACCGAGCTATCCGGTAACACGAACACCCCTTGACGGCAACCGAAAGCTAGATAAAATGCATAAGAAAATGAGTGGTTTTAAGCTACAAAAACGGCAATAAATGCCAGGGAACAAAAATCATTAAAACGACTTGCGACATGACAGAAAGTAGAAATAAAGTGAAAGGCCTGGTTTTCACTGCCCTCATCTGCCTTACCTTTTCCCAACTACGTTGAGGTCGGCTTCCATGGATTTTACATGGAGCTGCTGCCTATCTGACCTCCACAACTCAGTTTACCGGGTAACACGATACCCCTTAGTAAGACTGGTTGTCAGCCTAGACTTTCTGGCTTCTGACTACCCATAACTACTGTCAAAGATCTACAAATGACAGCCGGGACCAACCGCTTGACGTGCTCGATATGACAAAGATGGTCACCCATCCACGGACCGAACGCGCCAAGTGCAGCTTAACTTTTGATCGGTCGAACCGTGCAGCTGTTACTTAGCCTGGTTCTCACTGCTCTATTCGATAAAATCTCGAGTACGATATATACATATCTGTGGTTACAACTATAAAGAATTTGCATATAAAATGTCACATAAGTTTCACATTGTAATAACAGTACAAAAATTAAAAGAAGTGAAGGGGCAGTGAAGCGGCCATCTTGAATTTATCACCATCACACACCACAATGAAAGCAAAGAGCTGTTTTATTATCACATACAATTAGCTACTAAAGTGATCGCTTATACTACTAAAAGAAAGAATTAAAGACTTCTAATAAAAACTGTCTTACTTGCCAGTCAAGTGTTCCCGAAAAATTAACTGTATTTTTAGAGCGATAGAATCGAAATTCAATTGAAAGGTTTTGGTTATAGGATGATAAAAACGGGAGTTATCATTCGCAAGGAATTCGAAAAGCTTGTCTCTCCCCGGGACGATTGTGTTCATTAGGCTCAAAATACAAGGTTTTTCACTTCTCATTGATAATGTTACCTTAATGCTTTCAGAATAGGGTTGGAAAATGCCAGAATGATAAATCAATTCGGATTTTTATACAGATCGTGGTAGGATCTCGAATTTTCTTTCAAGAGTTGGGTTAATTTAATCTGAGATGTATTTTGATGGATAAACACTGTTTAATATTGAAGAATACATTTTAATGCATCGGTTCTGTCGACGTAGACAATATTAAAAGACGTTAAGCCGTAGATCCCATCTGTCATGTATAGATCTTTGACAGTTTTCAGTCTTACCAAAAACTAAATTATGGGTCTTTTAGCTATCTAAAATGTGATAAAAATCGGCTGTAAATACCTATGAGTATTAAATTTTTTGAAGTTATCTATGTTATCTACTTATATCTGTTTGGAAAAAAACCCTGTGATAATCTGCATTTTTAGATATAGTAATTGTTATCTGACAGATTTATCAGATTTCACAAATAATGCACTAAAGATCTACCTGCTGTAAGCGGTTCTAAAAATAATCAAGAAAGGAAGAAAAAAATGAATTTTACTAAATAAAGAGTTTTGAAATGCTGCTTTTTTTTCAGTAAATGTATATTTATACTTATACTATGAACTGGTAAAAAAATATAGTTTTTATGTCGAGGATAATATCGAGAACTAAAAATGCTACTAAAATCACTGATAGAAAACTGAATATGAACAACAAACTGAACTGACATTTCACTGAGTTTAGATATCTACAGCAGCCGGGGCTGAGGGACGTTCGAAAGAGTTACCGCGCTCCAGGAATACAAAGGGCTGAGGAAGGAACATGGATGGGTTGTACTCAGTAAGAGTCTGACACTCCCTCCCGCCCCACCCACGGCGGGAGAGGTCATTTGATGATTTCCAATCCAAAAAAAATGCCGTATGTGAGTTCAGTCGCGGAAAAAGGTAGTTTATCATTTTTTTTATTTATTCATAACTAGATGAGGGCGAACTTCGCATCACTTACATCTATCTTAACTATTTCTCACCGTTTAAACCTATCTTGGACTGCCACAAATATTCCAAAACCAAAATCAGCTAAATCGGCCACACCGTTTTCGAATTTTAGCGAGTCTAACGAACAGCAATTTATTTTTATATTTAAAATTTTGAAAACATTCATAATTGATATAACAGACATGGATTCATCCACACTGTCGTGTAGTTGTATTAGCTAATTTGACAAGTGGGTAGTGCTGTCTCAAAGTTGTCGCTAGGTAGCGATAAATCGATATCGACACTTATAATCTAGATTTATTTCTTGTAATTTTGCAGCCATTCACTTAACCTTGGAATAGACAAACATAAAATATAGCGAATCTAAAACCTCTTTTTCTTAACAACATTTAGGGAACGTGTAAAATTATATACCTAAACAATCTAATCTTCTATTTTCTTTATTTTTTTTTTCTAAAGATAAAAGAAATAATACTAAAAACGTTCCTCAATTTGTACAGATAAGTATGAAGTTAAATAAAACGGTAGTAATACCATTACAGACTAGATCTGTCCGTATGGATGTGCAGCAGAACGTATTTAAAGATCGCCATAACAGTTTTCTAGTACATTGGCTCAACCATTATGGTGGACCGTTGGCATTACTTTTTATTTTTACGAGACTTTTGTTACAAACTATACAAGGAAAATCCTACTAATATTGTACATGCGAGAGTTTGTGACGATGTATGTATGTTTGTTACTCTTTCACGGAAAAACTACTGAATGGATTTGGATGAAATTTGTGATTCATATATAGTAGTCTATAACCTGTATTATATAGGATACTTTTTTATTCGGCTGTGCGAAGTAGTTTTCTTAGGATACGAGTAAAGATTTGTATATTATGAATATGTGTTTTTTTGAGCCATTTTGTAGTACTGATTTTAAAATAGGTACCTAGTTTTGATAAAAGTCAGTTTTATTTGAAAATCTAAAATTATTGTATCTGATAAGAAAACTAGATAATCTAATCTAAGATCATATTTTGTTGCCTACCAATGTCTCCAACCACGCTGGAAATTGTACAATCGTAATTTGTTTTCACGTACACGTTACGGAAAGAAACACTAAATAAAAAAACTAGATAGTTTTACAAAAATAGTTGCTGGGCACATCACTATGACCGTGGCCTTCGCGAGTAGACCATCTGATTGGTGGAGCGGGGTGTCAATGGCGCTTCGTCGGCGCACGCGCACTCAGTCCGTCTACAAAAATCACTACTGACTGCGTCGTTGCCTGCCGGTCGAAGTGCACGTCTCATCTCTAAAAATAGATTTTGAAAGGTATGTATTGATAACAGACTGATAACGTATTAATATAAAGTTGCTATAAATATGGCTATTATTCTCACATCCGCTGTGCGATAAAAAACGTCTGTAGTTGTTTTTGTTAGACTATAAGGTATGTTAAGGTCAAGTTTTTTTTTGTGCGTTGTTATTGTCGAATCTAGATATTAGTTCTTAAGTTTATTATTATACCTGAGTGTTGCTAAACCCAAAAGGAGGATAATGTGTTATCCAATAATTATATTAATGGAACACTGGAAACGTTTGATCAAATTTATTTATTCTAATTTTCTTATTTGCTATTAATAATTTTTGTTAGCATCTGGTCATTGATCTTGTGTTGTTGATTTGTTGCTATGGAAGCAAGTGTATCAAACAAGTGCTTAACGACAGATCGGAGACTTAAAGTTGTTCACTGTTTTTTTTTTTTATAATTATATTCGGAATGTAATTCAAATGGTCTATAATCACTTTTTATCATAAAATGAAGTTGAATTCACGCTATAGATCTCAATCGACAAATTATGATAAATTATTTTTTTGTGAGGTTATTTTAATTATTTTTTTAAATCCATTTTTGTTATATTTAAAAAGTGAATTACATTTTAAATATTATTACCATTTATTTCTGATCAATTCCATTTCGTATACAGCTTCATTAAATTCTTTTTACAACTTCATTAAAATCTGTTATCATTTTAGATGGAGTACCAAGAGTTTTTGAAGCCAAAGCCGAGCTTCACCACCACTGCCATACACGCTGGTCAGGAGTCGGAGAAATGGAAGTCTGCTGCGGTGGTGCCACCCATCATTCTGTCCACCACCTTCAAGCAAACTCCTGAAGGACATACAGTGAGCACTAGTCTTATAATCTTACTAATTATAAATGTAAAAGTTAGTGAGTTCATGCCTTCTCTGTATGAGAAGAGGCCTGTGACCAGCAGTGGGACAATATATAGGATAATGATGATGATGAAATATGTGCGTTATAAGTATGACTGTTTGTTTGTTACGCTTTCATCAGCATACTGAAGAAATTATTTTACGCACCCAGATAAAAAGGATCTTAAATGTGATAATCAAGGTTATAAAACTATGTGGTGTACTAAATTTCAATCGAATCCATTCAGTAAGAGTAGCATACATACATCCACAGAAATCAATAATATTAGTAGGACTACCTGTATACCACAGTTTTAACCGCTTGTGGCGTTCTGCTCAGCCCCTTAAGACTAAAAGCGTGATGTTTAGTAGTCTATAATCTTCTTCTAGAATAGGGTTACCGAATAAATGTTTTTCTATACCGACTGGTAGTACCAGAGATTAGTGCAATGAAACAAATAAACTTTTTACCTCTCTAAGGTCATATCGGGTCCTAATACGACGTTGTGGACGGCCCAAAGCTGTTCTCTTAATTAAATAACGTCACATCTATATAATATGTCAATTGAATTAGTTTTAAATATTTCCTTGTCCTTACATGGACTACTTTATTGAACAGTCAATAATTAATAAAGAACACATGCTGTTTTCCATGGTTTCACTCGCATCCCGAGACATTACGTAGGTGTCTGGATAAAAACTATCTTATGTTAGTCTTTAAGATTCAATATATTTTCTTACCAAGTTTCATTGAAATCGGGTCAGCCGTTTTTCCGTGACAGACAGACATACGTGAGTCACTTTTGCATTGAGAATATTAGTAAAGATGTAATGTAGATTTTGCATAAATAATATTAGTAAGAATGTAATGTAAGTAGATTGAAATTTTATTATTACCTGCCATGCTATTGAAACCCAATCGAGAGTACATTGAAGTAGAATTATACAATCGGTTATCATCGTAATAGCTCGAATTGCTAAATTTGGGTCTAAATTTAGCTAATTAGCTAATGTTGTGCATGTGTAAAATATGTTTGTAAACGTACCCACGATACAGTATAGGCATAAGCCTCTCCCGGGACTACGGGACGTTCGAAAGAGATACCGCGCACCCGGAATACAAAGGGCTGAGAAAGGAACATGGATGGGTTTTTTCCCTTACGCCTCACCCACGGCGGGAGGAGTCATTTGAAAGAAAGAAAAAGCATTTATTTCTGGACACGCACAGGAAGTAGACAATTAGTAGTTAACAAATAGAATAATAAAACTAAATAAAAAATATTACTAATTAAAAACATGACATTTGATGATATCCCACCAGAAAAAAAGAGAAAATAGCATATAAATTAAGAAAATCTAGCATCACACAGCGTTCATGTAATATCCATAATATGTTCCCTTAAAATATTACCTCTGATTCTTAGGGCTATTTCTATGGGAGATCAGGGAACCCAACGCGGCATACCTTGGAAGAGTGCCTGGCTGGGATTGAAGGAGCGAGGAATGCTTACGTGTACTCGTCAGGTCTTGGAGCGACCATTACCATCTGCTCCCTGCTTCAAGCAGGAGACCATATACTATCCATGGATGATGGCTACGGTGGTACACACAGACTTTTGAGGTAAATTTTGAAATAAATATAATGTTATTTTGGTCTTGTGGTCGCAATTGCGATTGGTGTGAATGAGATCTCGGGTTCAATCCCCAAGTCCATCGAAATCTCTTTTTGGTTATTTTAAAATTTCACTTAATATCTCGGAGTTCGTTGGCGGTGTTACACGTGGGAGGGCACATTAAGCCGTCGTCACGGGTGCTACCTTGATATCAGTCATTACTATGATACTAAGTTAATAAATTAATGAATTATTTGTATTTCAGCCAAGTTGTACCAAGAATGGGCATAGAAGTTTCATTTACAGATTTTACGAAACTTGAAAATTTAGAAAAAAGTATCAAGAAAAATACCAAGGTGAGCGATTTTTATACAATAAACAACAAATAAATAACCATGAAATCTTTACAAAGAAACAATGTCACTCGCATTTATCGAGATTGAGATATTTACAGAGATACAAATACATACAAAGCATTTCTTCTAGATTTTTTTCAAAACCCATCGGTAGTAACTACTAGTAGGTAATATTGCTACATCTTAAGATAGAATATCGTAAGATAAAGTATCTTATATTTTTGGTTAATTTAATCAAGATTGAATATACATATGATATGATAAATAGATTAAAATAATCAATTTTCATAAATAAAATGATGAATTATGATGTTTAGAGCATGAAATTGACATAAATGCGCCATCCCTCGTCCTAAAACTATCTTCTTTCATTTAAGATGATCTGGATGGAGAGTCCAACAAATCCAACATTGAAAGTGGTAGACATTGCCGCAGTTGTCAAAATTGCCAGAAGTCATTCAAAAGACATTCTAGTGGCCGTGGACAATACATTCATGACGTGTTACTTGCAAAGACCACTAGATTTCGGTGCGGATATTACCATGTATTCATTAACTAAATACATGAATGGACACACTGACGTCGTAATGGGAGCGGCTGTGGTGAATGATAAAAAGTTAGCGGAGAGGCTTCAATTCTTACAGAAAGGTAAGTTGATATGATTAGGTATTTAAGTATTTAGACCATTATCCTCATCGGCCTATTTAATATAAAGGCATATCTATACTTATAATAAATCTGTAGTTTAAAATATGAGCATTGATCAATACGCTTGCTCAAGGCGGATTGGCAATTTAAGATATTTAAGCCCATGTTTCCTTACGATGTTTTTCTTCACCGATTTAGTAGATATCCTTAAACAAGTTAAATAAGCAACAGTAAAAATACTTTACCTTCCCTCGGCTGTCGGGTGTTTAAATTAGAAGTGTTTAAAAAGTAGTTGCTAGAAAAGATAGCATGAAAGAAATTAACCATCATCAACATCTGTCTAGCCTTTTTCCAACTATGTTGGGGTCGGCTTCCAGTCTAACTGGATGCAACTTTGTACCCGTGTTTTATATGGAGCGACTGTCTATCTAACCTTCACAACCCCGTTTACCGAGTAAGACGATACCCCTTGGAAAGACTGACTGATTTTGATGGAATCCGGGAGACGGGTACAGGCTATTTGTCCGGGTGCGTTAAGTAAAGCGAAAACTCCTTGGAGAGCAGATAAAACCCCGAAAAACAGCTAGTGTTCATCATATTTCTCTCAACCTTGAAATCATTACGAGTATTATGAAATGTCATTACCACCAATTACCTTATCAGTAAAAATTAATACCAAATGTATTAATAGATTTGTTACTGCAAAGAATAACTATGAACAAACGAGATAAGGATTTATTTCGTCACCTTGAGTTTCTTAGTCACCAGGACCTCATTACTAGCTAACACTCATGCCTAGCCTTTTCCCAAATATGTCGGGGTCGGCTTCCAGTGTAACTGAATGCAGCGTACCAGCGTGCTTCATGGAGCAACTACCTATCTGACCTCTACATCCTAGTTATCAGATAACAGGCTACACCCTGGTTGGTTGGTACCCTTTAGACTGGTTGTGAGACTTTCTGGCCTCTGACTACCCATAACGACTATAAAAGATCTACAGCCGGGACCAATAGCAGTCATCAAGACTTATCCAGAGATCATTTTGTGAGAAAAAGGCGTTGCGCTTCATACGAATCGCTCTCTCTCTCTAATAAACAAGTGTAATAAAGAAATATCGCGATTCGTGAACATAAGCTTATGGCCGGACCACCCTGGAACTTTACTTCTGACGGGAGTTCCCCAAACGTACCCTAATCATTTTTAATGATATTTCAATGCACCCTGAATGGTCGGCGAATATTGTTACAAAACGGCTCCGTCTCAAAAACGACAATGAAGCTTAAATATACCCCGAAAGAAATGGCGTGATTTCTTGGAAGCTTAGCACAGAGACTGGTAGGAACATGTACGAAGTCGGCAAGTGCAAAAAATATATATGAAGGCCTTTGTCTAGCAGCAGGACAATATAAGCTAGAAATTATAAAGTAATTTTACATAATCATCTTTCCAGCTATGGGTAGCGTGCCATCTCCATTCGACTGCTACCTGGTCAACCGAAGTCTGAAGACGTTAGCTTTACGTATGGAACGTCATAAAGCGTCTTCCCTGACCATCGCTCAGTGGCTATTAAAACATCCAAATGTTAAAGAAGTTATGCATCCAGGTATGTACGCATATGTGCATGTATGTATATGTACCGTAAGACTAAGATTAGATTAGACGAAAGATTGAGAACTTTATCAACAGTTCATAATCCTTACTAATGTCATAAATGCGAAAATAACTCTGTCTGTCTATTTGTCTATCGCGCTATCACGCCAAAACGACTGAACCGATTTAAATGAAATTTGGTAAACTAGACTATCTGAGTCTAGAGCCTGAAATAGGCTACTTTTTACCCGGGTGCGCGAAGTAGTTTCCTCGGGATGCGGGTGAAACCGCAGAAATCAGCTAGTATTACGTATTTATTTTCGGTAGCTCATAATCGTTCATACATTTTTACTCACAGTCTTACGGTGATATATATATCTGCCTAGCCTATCCTATGTTGGGGTCGGCTTCCAGTCCAACCAGATGCAGGAATGTTTTACATGGAACGACTGTCTATCGGTCTTCTACAAACCCGTTGGGTTATATGATATGCCTTGATATGCATGATTGATAGTAATTTTTATCTTCTAACTACTTGTAACGACTGTTGATGTTAAACATAATGATTTTTTTCCCACGGAAAGACCTGCACCCTAATTACGTAAAAAATGGATATCCAATTAACATGCCCATAAAAAGGAGTTTTACATACATTGCTGCATATTTTTTGAAGTTTATCTCATTGATACTTTTAACGATGCAATTTATATCATTGAACTGTCAAAATGAAAGGTATTGCAACTGAAATTGAAAGATATTGGCTTACGTAATTAGGAGGCTGGTCAACAATAAAATTAAATAACCATTGTTCAACCTGTTCTTCAATGCATAGATATGCCTTATCTTGATAGCTTTATCCATAACTTGATATCCTTTTCAAATACAAACACAGGTTTGATCATTTCATGAAGTTTCTTGCCGGTTCTTAATAAATGATTTTGAAAACCTATTTGAAATCTGGGGCCGCAGGATTGTTCGAAAGAGTTACTGCACCCCCGGAACGCAAAGGCCGAAAGAAGAAACATGGATGGGTTTTAGTCAGTAAGAGTTTGACACTCCCTCTCCAATAAAATCTATACTTATAATAAATCTGTAGAGAGGTCAATTCTGTACATGAAATATATTTCCAAAATAACTATCAGGGGGTGATTAGGGATCGATACTGACGCCAAAAAAGCAATCAGTCTGTCTGTATAAACACTATAGAAACAAAAACTACTTGACGGATTTAACGAAACTTGGTACAATTATTCGTCATACTTCTGAGCTGGTTATAGTATACTTTTTATCACGCTACAATCAATAGGAGCAGAGCAGTGAAGGGAAACGTTGTAATTTTGTTTAATCGCGCTAATCTCAGGAACCGCTGGTCCGATTTGAAAAATTCTTTCAGTGTTAGATAGTCCATTTATCGAGGAAGGCTATAGGCTATATATCATCACGCTAAGACCAATAGGAGCGGAGCACCACTATTCCACGCGGACGAAGTCGCTGGCAGAAGCTAGTAATAAAATAAAAAAAAGGTAATTGAGTGTTTATACATAAACGTACTATTATATTGTTTCAGGACTACCATCTCATCCGCAATATGAAATATCTAAAAGACAAACGGCCGGACATTCCGGTATGTTAAGTTTCATTCACACCGGAGGTCTGAAGGAGTCCAAGAAAATTTTGAGTTCCTTGAAAGTGTTCATTTTGGCCGAAAGTTTGGGTGGATGTGAAAGTTTAGCAGAAATACCGTAAGTTGTTTTTTTATTTATATTATTATATAAGTAATTTTAATTAATACCTGTGAGAGATTCTCATTAGACTGGTCCTGCAATCAACTTAGCTTAGCAGTATCAATGAGATACTTATTTTAAGACATTTTATAGCAGAATTTTTGCATCAAGGCATTGGTATAAATAAGACTTTTTAGGGTTCCGTAGTCCGACAAGGAACCCTTATAGTTTCGCTCTGTCCGTCTGTCTGTCTGTCTGTCTGTCTGTCTGTCTGTCTGTCTGTCTGTCCGCGGCATAGCTCCGAGGTTCTTGATACTAGAAAGCTGAAATTTGGTATGGATATGTATATTGATCACGCCGAGAAAGTGGTAAAATAAAATTTTGAAAAATATATTTTTTTAGGGTAGCTCCCAAACATGTAAAGTAGGGATGTTTTTTTTTTCTCTCGCGTACCCCTTTGTGTGAGGTATCGTTAGATAGGTCTTTCAAAAATATTATGGGTGTGTGAAGACCATTTTTCAGTTAAGCGAGCCATTTGCGAAATATCTAGATTTTAAGTGAATTTTTTTGTTCGATACAAGTTACCCCCCCCTCTAACTTTTGAATGGCTGTACCTAGAAATGTGAAAAAAATCACAGACGTAGTACATGGAATGAAATTATAAGGAAAACTATCACGGCTAAGTAGGCTTAACCGGTTACAGAGCTATAGTCGACTAACTAACTTCTACTACGGAACCCTACTGCGCGTGGCCCGACACGCACTTGGCCGGTTTTTTTAACACGCTTTTATTAGCTCGGGTTGTATGTATGTATGTATGTAACGGAATCTTTGAACCTAATTTTCACTGGTTTCTAGACGTCTGATCAACTTGGAACTTTGCACACGTGTTAAGGGCTGATGACAATGCAATAATCCGAAAAAAAAAACTAAAAAAACACGCTTTTATTGCTGACCGAACTAAAAAGTAGAAAATAATTCAATTTAGAGTAAAAAGCGTGGGGTGCTTGATATTTTAATTATCACACCTATTCTATTGGCAACCATTTATGAGAGGAGAGTCATGAAAATATAGGAAAATGCACCCCACGCTTTTTACTCTGAATTGAATTATTTTCTACTTTTTAGTTCGGTCAGCAATAAAAGCGTGTTTTTTTTAGTTTTTTTTAAAACTATTATTTTTTAAAATGAAGTAAAATGTTGTTATTGGTCTTTAAGTGTTTTATTTATATCTAGCTTTCAACCCGCGGCTTCACCCACGTGGGCATTTTTTTACACCTTGGGTTACATTATTCAAGTTTTAATAGGGATCCCTAATTATTTCTGGAAATAAATATAGCCTATGACACTTTGTAAAGATGCAGCTTTCTAACTGTGAAAGAATTTTTAAAATCAGTCCAGCAGTTTTTGAGTTAAAACCCTACAAACAAACAAATCTTTCCTCTTAATAATATTATTTAAGTATAATTTTATACAGATTATAAAACATTCAACTTTTATATACACACAAACATACACTATACACACTGCACACTTAGTAACATACATTCTTGCACGTCTTCAAGTGAAGTAATTTTAACACAGTATAATTGTGAGTCGAAATTATTCAAAAAATGTAACACTTACATAAAATATACTGATACTACTAATAACAAATTATATACGTATCAGGCTTTGATGTCTAGAAATCTTATAATATTTAATGGATAGCACATTACAAACAGTAACGGACATAGATGATATTGAAATTGCTCGCACTTATCAATGTAGTTGTACGAATTTACATAAGCATATTAACATAAATAAAAATGACATGACTATTATATCCCAAAATATAAGGAGTATTTACTGCAATTTTGACGACCTTACAGTCTTCCTAGCAAGTTTAAAATTTGAATCAGACATTTTAATACTCACTGAATGTAGACTTGACTCTAAAAAACCAATCCCGCAAATTAATAACTACCATTGCTTCGTGACTAATCGTAAACTAAACCAAAATGATGGCGTAGTGATCTATGTAAGAAAATCTTTAAAGGCTAAAGTTAGAGAAATATGCTTGACGCAAGCTTCGTGTCTCGAGTTGGAGGTACTGGATAATATCGTGCTATGTATTTACCGGTCACCTTCTAACACAAATACAGAGACCTTTATTGACTCTCTCAACTCACACCTAAATACATTAAAATCACATCAAAATGTCATCATAGCGGGGGATATTAACATCAATCTCATACCTAGGGACAATGATCCAGCTTACGTCTATAATAACAGAGCTTACTATTTAAACATGCTGTCACTGTACGGTATACTTCCAGGGCACGTACTTCCTACACGTGAAGCGAACTGTTTTGATCACTTTATGATTAAAATAAACAGAAAGAAAACATTGGCAAGTATCGCTATTCTCCACACTACTGTAACCGATCATTACACAACATTTTTATGCTTATCTAAAATAAAAACTAAGCGAATTATAAATAAAACAACTACAACTATTGATTTCGAGCAGACTCTAAAATATCTTATAGATAATAAAATAGCAGACTTACTATTCTGTGACGATCCTGATCAATTAACTCAACTACTACTAATTAAACTAACAGAATCTTTACAGTTTAGCACTACTACTAAAACGATACCGAACAGCAAGCGTACAATTAAGCCATGGATAACTACCGGTATTTTAAGATGCATTAAAAATCGCAATAAACTACAGCAAAAAATCCGAAATGATCCATTTAATGAAATATTAAAAATAACCTACCGTAGATACCGTAATCATTGTAATAATTTGATCAAAAAATTAAAAAGAAAATATGAACGAGAGCTTCTAGGTAAATCAGTCAATAATAATAAATTACTATGGAAAAACATTAAATCAATATCCTACACTAATAATTCCAAAATCCCGAACATTGAATTACTTAATATCAAATCAAGTCCCTCGGACTCTGTTAACTTTATAAATAATTATTTCAAGAACATTGGCAAAGACTTAGCAGAAAAAATTCAAAATACCTCAAATCATATTGGCACACCTAAATCTTTAAATACACATGTCAACTCATTTACTCTTTTGGACACCGACAATGACGAAGTGAGCGGAATACTAACTAGCCTTAAAACTGATAGTGCACCCGGATGGGATAATATATCTACAAAATTTTTAAAATGCATTGGCAAAGAAATTGTCCCAATCGTGACGCATCTGGCTAATCTTTGCTTTGCAAATGGTATTTTTCCCGAGCCACTTAAAAAGTCAGTCATCATCCCAGTTTATAAGGGCGGGGACAGAGACGATGTCAACAATTACAGGCCAATATCCATCCTGCCAGCTATATCAAAAATAATAGAAAAACTGATAAATATTAGACTAGTAAAATACTTTGATAAATATAAAATCTTAAGTAAAACTCAGTTTGGTTTTAGGCACGGCATGTCGACTGAGAACGCTATAACTGCTCTCACTTCTTTGGTAGCTGATAGTATGGATAAAGGAGATAAATGTATGACCGTATTCCTAGACCTAAAAAAAGCATTTGACACCGTCTCTGTTCCCATCCTGATTGATAAACTAGAAGCTTCAGGAGTGAGAGGAATCCCGTTAAAACTGTTTGGTAACTATCTGTCTAACAGAAAGCAAAGGGTCAAGGTAGGAGACTACTTAAGTGAAGAAACTAATGTCGCTTTTGGAGTCCCTCAAGGCAGCGTGCTTGGCCCTACGCTATTTCTCCTCTACATCAATGACCTCAGTGGCATCAGACTAAATAATGCAAAAGTATTTTCTTATGCTGATGACACTGCGGTCGTTTTTACCGGAAACTCCTGGAGTGAAGTTGCTCTTCTGGCAGAGGCAGGTATGACTCAGATAGCTAAATGGCTTCAAAATAATCTTTTATCTCTGAACACAGCAAAAACCAACTACATTTGTTTTTCAATCTCAAATCGCACACAACCAAAGCCAGATTTTAAAATAAAAGTTCACACGTGCGATGATTCCTCTAATTGCCAATGTCCATCAATAGTAAGAGTAACAGAGACAAAATATCTCGGAGTAGTGGTTGATCGAAGATTGTCGTGGTACCCTCACCTGGACCTAGTGAATATCAGGATTAGAAAATTGTGCTGGATATTCAAGACGTTGAGACACATTGTACCAAAAAGCGTCCCTAATAAAAAGGACAAGACGAGAAACCTTCTCAATGAAATATATATGGCCTTGGTACAGTCTATTTTAACCTACTGCATCCCTATATGGGGAGGGGCAGCAAAAACTAAATTTATAGACCTGGAGCGTGGGCAACGGGCTTTAATAAAAATTATGTATTTTAAAAATATTAGATACTCCACACAATCTCTCTACCATGATAGTGGGTTACTGTCAGTAAGGAAGCTATACATAATTAAAACTGTTTTGAAGATGCATAAACTGCTACCCTACAACCCCAGTTCAATTGAGAAAAGAAGAAAAAAAAAAGTCGCTGATGTCCCTCATACAAAAACCAAATTTGCAAGTAGACAGTACCAAAACCGTTCAGCACACCTATATAATAAACTTAATAGACTAACTGATATACACAAAGAAAAACTACGGGATTGTAAAAAAATATTGAACAACATCATAAAAACACTTACCTACGAAGACACAGAGGCGCTGCTGGAATAAAAATAATTGGCAAGATCACACTTCACTCTCAGACATCACTTGACACACAAACACTCACATCCATTCTATACACACACACACACATGCAAACACACACACACGTACATACACACACACGCACACACACACACACACACACACACACACACACACACACACACGTACATGTACATATACACACACACACACACTCCTACTCGTACATCAACAATTAGTAACTTACATTAGGTACTTATTATTCAATTAGAATGTTTAAACTTCGTAAGATATTTTTTTTTTCTCTCTTTTTATTTAATATTTAATTAAGAACAAGTTTATTAGTTCTAAGCATAATATTAATAACGTTATGGAAGAGCGGTGTCTCCCAATACAGGCTGTCTATGCTTAACGGGAGGCTCCAATCACAATCTTTATGTACAATCCTTTATGAACTAATAAATATTTTTCCTTTTTTTTTCATTTTTTTTTTCAAGTATAGAAGAAACAGTTCGGTACACTTAATTCTTCTCGTATTTCCAGATCCTTGATGACGCACGTGTCAGTACCCGAGGCACAAAGAGCAGAGCTAGGCATTTCAGATGCGCTCCTTAGGCTTTCAGTAGGCCTGGAAGACGTTGAAGATCTCATCAAAGACTTGGAAAGCGCGTTTAAGGAAACATTTTAATGGCACCAGGAATAATTATCATCTGCCTATTAATTTCCTTACTTTGTTGGGCTTGGCTTCCAGTCTAACCAGATGCAGCGGATAACCAATGTTTTATCTGGGACCTCCATAACCTAGTTACTGGGTACGTCTTAGTCAGACTTCCTGACTCCTGTTTACCTGCAATGACTGTCAAAGATCTACAAATATAAATGACCGATGGTAGAAACAACAGCTTGGCAAAGCTATATAATATGACTGTATTTGTTTAAAATTCATATGCTTATTTTTATATTACTTATATTGTTTTTTTATAAAGCACTATGTAAAATAGCTAGTAAGATTTAAAATATATTTACTGTTTTGTAAAATTTTGTTTTTTTCTACTTAGCTTTAAGATTATCAATTCGAAAGTGAGTTTGTTTAATTAAATGTTTGTTACACTTTTACGATAAAACGGTTCAACCGATTTGGAGGAAATTGGGTATAGAGATAGAGGAGACCCTGGAGATGATTGATCTTTTTTACCCGGGTATGTTAAACAGTTCTCTTAGAACGCGGGCAAATAATATTATCGTTGTAAATGTATCAACTGCAACGCAATGAAGCAAAGTTTTTTTCACAAGTCACATAATTTTCAAGTCATAAAAGTGTAAAAAGACAGTCGTTTTTATTGTGGTCCTTTGTTACGAATACGTTCGTACGTCCTTTGGTACGAACAAATCCTTTGTAACCCCCTAACGCGTGAATAACTCGCTTATTAATCCTTGTTTTTCTTTCCACCATCTGCGGAACAAACTTCATAAAACAATTTATTTGTCCGAACAAAGCATTTTCCGGGAACATAGTAGGACTGCCACCTCTTAGTTTCTTGTTTACTGCTATCAGTCTTATTGCTATTTACTGAAGCATATGGGATTTTGTGTACAGTTTTATCTTTTGAACTCCCACAAAAGTCCTCATTTTCGAGAGTTTTGTTGATATTCTAATATTATGTGGAGGTTTATTTGTATAATGGTGACCTTTGAAACGACTGAACATATTTCAAAAGACGTAACTAATGAAGTATAATTTTTATATCGTGTAAATATTGAATTGATTTAATAAAAACTTATCCTCACGAAACTAAATCATATTAAAATATTTTTAAGCACTGACCATTTTAAACCGATTTCAAAAAGGTTCATCGACGTATATTTTTCACGTATTTAACTCACAAAATTCACAAATAAAACATGCGAAACGACGCGAGTGTTACTTAGTTTCGGTAAAAAAAAGTTACAAAATCAATTTGTAGGCTTGAATTACGATTTTGCACTCAAATCTGAAAGGAAAAATGGGAAATTTTCCTCACAATTTATAGGTAAAAAAATACAAGTTTACGTCGAAAAAATGTATTTTGTATTTCTGTACCCCGGTAGTAAATTACTTGCTTATTTAGTTTCAGTGCCAGTAAATTTAAATCGGACCATTTATTTGTTAAATGAATTGAAAACTCTTTTGTTAAATCCGCTTAGTTCAAAGAGCTTGTTATTTTTGCTCATTAGCCGGGGTATGTACGACTTGCAATTCTTTGACTTATTCAATTCTGCGACTAAAATAAAGAGCTGGAGTTCCTCGAGCTGTTACTAACTTAATTTAGTTTTATTTACTGTCTGGCTGGAGCTCTTGGGTGGTCTAACTACTCTATGTTAGTAGAACTTGCTATTTCTCGCGGTTTCAACCATATTATGAGCGAACAACTTCACGTACCCAGATAATAACTTATCCTTTCTACCCTTCTCGGTTTCAATTTATCTCCATCTCAAATTTTATCTGAATCGATTCTGCTGTCAAAGTGTAATAGGCAGACAGACACAGTTACCTGCTGTCGAATTTATATTAGTAAGGACTAGCTGGATCCCCCTATTTTATTTCCCAGCATTTTAGAGAACTTCCTCATGCATCCAGATAAAATCTGCCTTAAGTCTTTCCTCGTGTTTTAATGTATCCATACCAAATTACATCTATGTTGGTTTACCCGGGAAATTATAATATACAGACAGTCACTATTAGTAGGGATGTTGCAGCCACACTGGGCTTCTAATGTACTCTCTTTGAAGACCACAAATTAATTCGATTAGCCTTCACGCCGTTCATTATACCCGTATAACGAAGTATTCAGAGGCATTTTTGTTTTATTTTGATGACGTCACACGATGTTTATGTCTTAAGCCCGTCTTTGAGAGTAATTAATGTCATGGAAAGAGGTTAAGTTGATCAATTGACCCAGTTCTTAAATGGCACTGTTGGTTCAGTGCTGGGAGACGCGGGCTTGGTCCTTCATGGTCTCTCATCTTCTCATTATCGTGTGGGATGTATGTTTACTAACCTAAAAACAACTCCACCTGACGACCGCTGATATGGGATTGAAATGACTGCTAGCAAGGTAGTTGAGGGGCTCGTAGCTAAGTAACAACTGCGAGATCGATAGATTAGCAAGGTTAGGCTGCGTAAACCGCGATCAGTCCATTGATGGGAGTCCCTTGTCTTGTCTAAATATAGCGACACCCTTCCGTGCGTCGAAGGTCGAGTCTCGAGCTCTAACCACTCGTGTCGGACCCGTCGGACTATGAGAGTTAGGGAATAGAGAGCGCACCTGTGTCTGCACAAGCACTTGTGTGCTATAATATCTCCTGCGTAGCTGGCTAGCCTACATTGAGTTTGGCCGCCGAGACCGAAAATCGGTGTGGAGATTATTATTATTTATCGCGGTAGCAGTCGGGAACGACAGGTGTCCTTCCAGTTTTTTTATTTTTATTGTTGTGTGACATCTCTCAGGTCAACCTAGAAGGTTGTCGACTGCTTAACCGGGATTGCCTGTGAAGTGCCTTACATGAATTTAGGACCTCTAGCCAGGGCTTAACTTACAAAACTAAGCGACTACACGCTAAAGGCACCCCCTAGTGGGTACGGGCCTCGGTTTAGGGCGTCACTGGGGGAGGACAGCAAGGGACAGAATAAATATGAGGTGTTCTCAAAGGTACGGGAGTATAACAACTCACTTCTCAGACTCCGGCTGCGTTGTGAAGTTTTTAAAAACTCACTGTCAAAATGTCAGCAATGTCAAAAATAAATTCGTATTTTTTTCGCAAACCTACGGAACTGAACCGTTTTATTTACAAAAGCAGTTAACCCTAAAAAATCCAGTCTTGCCCCAACAATGCCTTTGAAATAAGAGTTATTTAGAGCGTCTAATTAACGCGCTAATGCTAATGGTATTCACGGAGGCTAAGAGCCAAACTTCTAAATAAAGTATTGTTCTCCAAGCGCGACTTTAAAAACTTCGTCTCTAAATCATCTGGGAATGTCCAACGCTTATTGTATAGTATATCAGAGTTATGCTTTAGACGCCAGAATGGAATGAACCATGGTTTGAACTTCGCGTTAAGACTGGTACTGGTTTTAATGAAGGAAGAATCCTCCAGCTTGGTGGGTTATTATAGGTGATTCCCGGCGGGCCACTACCCGATGGTTGATGTCGGGACGTTCTTTATTTTAACTAATATTATGAATGCGAAAGTTAGTTTGTTTATTTGTTTCGTTTTTCTGTTAAACTTTTAAACTAATTTGGATGAAATTTGGCACGGAGATAGAGGTGCCACTTAAGATGGTAATTGATCCAAGTGCTTTAAGAAATTCCCTCTGAACGCGGCTGAAATCGCGGGTAAAACGCGGGAAAACAATACTATGCAGGTACAACTACATACGGGTATATTTGCTTGCGAACACACGTTCCGGGATGGTAGGATTTTATGTTAATAATGATTGAAGTGATAGTCTTCAGTTCACAATTCACTGTATTATGTGCTTACTTCTTCTGTAGCCAGATATATGTCACTACTAGTGTAGTAGTGGGGTGGTGTGGCCTGTTATACTAAACACCCAATTGGGTTTATTTTTGTATTAAGCGCGTCACCTTACATGAATCAACTGTTTTTCTTTCTTTCTATCAAAAAAACCTTCATATTTCTATCATACCAAAAACTTGCCATAACACAAAAATAGTACGAGCGACAAGTCACAGTAGCTCGTCGGCTATCGATAACTTAACGCTTGGGAACACAGTGTATAGCGTCGTCAATATTCCGCGCCAAATGACTCGGAAATCTTACGAACATGCTGCCATGGGATTTATAGGGTCGCATACCAAGATATGGTTATGGTTTTATCGCTAAGTTTAAATATAGTTGGAAAGGTTTTGTTGGGGGTAAAAATACATATTCATGTTTCTTTTCACAGTCAACATTTGAAAAATGGTGATATTTCCTAAAAAGAAATAAATGATAAGTTACACCTTAAAGATATCGTTTTATAAATGGAATGGTTGTCGACAAGCTCTTGACTAGGTAACAGCCGCATGAGTCGTTCAATTAAACTATAAACTGCGCTTGGCGCGGTCGGTAAATGGATGGATGATCGCCTCGGTCGGTGCGTGGAAGGGTGATTATCAATGTCATGCCGAGACTCCTCCGTGCCTCAGAAAGCCTGTTAACCGGTTGGTTCTGGCAGTCATTTGTAGGTTTTTGACCATCTGTCCGTACGTCCGTCTGGCCTGCTCGTAAAGCAGGCAGAAGACAGAAAGTCTAAGAACCAGTCCCACCAAAGAGTAGGTATTGTGTTACCCGTTAGCTAGCTTGTGGCAATAGCTTAAATAGATTAAATACAACCATGACTGTCGGTTGTGACACTTTAACTGGAAAACTGCTAAATCAATGATGAAATTCAATTCAATCCAAAAATGTATCTAACATTTTCCCAAGAAATAATATGGATTTCAATACACATAATATTTGTGTCGTCACATCAATATATTCCTATTCACTCCACATTCAATAATATGATCCGTCGGAAAATAAATCAATTTATCTTGCATCTGCAAGCGTATCTAACAAACAGTAAATTTGATATTTTATGTGTTATAGAAACGTGTTTATTTCAATGGCTGCGAACACTGGAGTTCAGTCATGATTTTTATTAGCATTGAAATTGATTCTGAGTTGTGTATTTTGTTTTCTAAAGTTTAGACAAACCGTGTGTTTGTTACGATTTAACTCAAAAAGTACTTGACCGATTTGAAAATTCTTTGACCGTTAGAAAGCTACATTTTTACCGAGTAACATAGGCTATATATATTTTTTTGTTTATTTGGGTATACCCTTGACTCCAATACTAATTTAACGCCAAATAAAAAATAATACAACATTTCTCTAGGTCTAGTCTCAAAAGTTTGCATAATTTTCTAAGTGATAAATTAAAAGTAGAATGCATTTTTAACATGATAAGGATTTATTTAAATCTTGTCATCCCACAGTATCACCACATCTTGAGACAAAAGTATTCTATGTGTGTACCAATTTTCATCACAATCCATTCAGTAGTTCCTACGTGAAAGAGTTGGATTAACAAACATACATACAAAAATCCTCAAAAACTTTCTTATTTACATTCCATATCAATAAATAATCCCGCTCCACTCACGTAAGACACCATTTTTATTAGTTGCGGCATACAAAGTCACATTCTATTGAAATAAATGCTTACACGAAAAATTCGATTTATTTTAGGTAGATAAAATACTGAAAATATAATATTCTGATTGCTAGACGTCGAATAGGGACTAACTTAGTTTCAGAGTGTCAATTTTGAAAGCAAGTCGTACAAAAAAGTTTCGTCACAATTAGAAAACTGTTAAGCAAACAGTTTATTCGATTTTTGAAAACTAGTAACACGTTTCGTTTTTTGAAAAATTGAATTGCCCGTTAAAAAGTTTTTTTGACTGAAGGGTCAAAAGAATACCTACGTAGCATTGTCCTACTAACAGGTATTATTTGCGAAATTTTGTGAAGTTTATAACGACTGAATAAATTTGGATAAAATTTGGTACACACATCTCATCATCATCTGTCGTCTTTTTCCAACTATATTGGGGTCGGCTTCCAGTCTAAACCCGATGCAGCTGAGTACCAGTATTTTCCATGGAGTGACGGCCTATCTGACCTCCACAATCCAGTAACTGGGTAACACGGTACCCCTTGGTAAAACTGGTTGTCAGACTTTCTAGCTTGTGACTACTCGTAACGACTGTCACAGATCTATAAATGACAACCGGGACCAACAACTTAACGTGCTTTCCGAGGTACGAAGGAGTCTCGCTATGATATAGATGGTCACCGATCCACGGACCGACCGCGCCAAGCGCAGCTTAACCTTTGATCGGTCGAACCGTGCGGCTGTTACTTAGCCACGAGCTCCTAAAAATTCAAGTCAAAATTAGGTAGACACAGTTATACATTTTATTAACATTTAGGATACCTTTTCTTCGTGTGCGCGAACTAATTCCCTCAGTTTACGGGTGAAACCGCGGGAGACAGCTAGTAGATATGTACTTTTGTCAAAAATTTCACAAACAAACTGCGCTCCATTGTATTGAATGTCGAGCACTGCTCCTTCCAGCCTTTATTTCCCGTGTTATTTCATTTCGTACATTTTGTTTGGAGTTCTAAAAACTTTTAGCATTGTGTTATGAGTTATTAAAGGGGCAAATAGAGAGTTTTTGGCACTGAACTTTTTGAATAGGGGTCTCATTTCCTTTGTTGAAATTGAAGAGGTATTTTATTATGTTGGTGTTGAAGGCGAAAACCTTTCGGTGCTCTCAATAACGTTGTTTATTCTGGCTGGAACCAATTAGTATTGTCTCTTACTGAAGTTTGAACAATAAAGTATATACCATGAAACGCCCACTCTTCAACCTTTCTTAGAGGTTAATTTGCCTCTGGGTGGATCACACACAAACAATCAACATGCTGTGGTTCGCGGAGCGACGCATCCGTAACCACGCGCGTGGACGCATTGTCACCAAATTACCTACAGCTTTCTAATATTAAAAACCTCTAAGCTATGCCGCGGACAGACAGACACACGGGTATTGTGGAGCGAGGTAGTGTGTGATCCGCCTACAGAATATCTTTATTTCATCAGAGTGTGCTTTTCGTAAGTGAAAAATTCCTCACTGACCAACATAATAACCTGGTAACTCGAGTATGGCTAAAGGTGGCAGTGACCACATTTGCACAGTATAGTAATTCCAGTCCACCAAAGCCCAAACACATTCCAAAAGTTTCCAATTGCACTCTACGTTACATAACGGTGTGACAAAGGCCACTTCAAGGCCTTGTTCGCATTAACACCGACACAGTTCTCGCTTTACACTGAAAACTACATTCCACTGTAAAACCTTTTTGATAAATACCGCATAGCCTTTTTCCAACTATTATGTCGGATTCCAGTGTAACTAGATGTTGCTGAAAATTTTATACTGGCCGTTTCCCGCGGTTTTACCGTATCCTGAAAGAACTTCTTCGCTCCAGGATAAAAAGTAGTCTATGTATGTCAGATTATAAGCTATGTGAGTACTGTAGGGAATGCGTAGCCAGAGGGGGAGGATTCGTTACTTACAAATCAAAGAGGAGCTTTGAATACTTCAATTTTATTTCATGATCTGGAATCGACTTGACTTACTCAACTCTACTCTATATATTGTCCCACTGCTGGGCACAGGCCTCTTCTCATACAGAGAAGGCATGAGCATTGATCACCACGCTTGCTCAAGGCGGATTGGCGATTTCAGACTTTTAGGTCCAGGTTTCCTCACGATGTTTTCCTTCACCGTTAGTCAGTGACGTCTAAGATACACTTAGAAAGTACATATGACTTCAGAAAAGTCACATTGGTACTTGCCTGGTTTCGAACCCACACACTCGTACACGAGAGGCAGGTGCCTTAACCACTAGGCCACCACGACTTTTTACAACTCTACTCTACTGATATCTTAATATAAGAATCTGCTATCTACCTTTTCTTTATTCTAATTTCAAAATGATTGTGTGGCCAGTTTAAACAATAAGGTTTAACTCTTATATTTCATAGAACCTCTACAGTACCAAAGGAGGATCCAAATTTTGGTCCCACCTTCCAATAGCTACGTGTAATACATCATTGGATAGACATAGACATTCTCAATTTTTTTTGCATTATTAGGATGTGAGAAAAAGTGTATTTAATTCGAATTGTTTACGTTCAAAACTCAAAACTCATTAATCTTCATTATATTAATACGTCCATACTAGGCCTCAAATTGTTGGTTATTTTTGGACGACGTTTAAAGAGTGTAATATGTTATATTAGAATGACAATCGCGACCCACTGTCTAACGTGCATTTCAAAACACCATAATTTTAAATACCCCTTCGATGCCTAACGGCCAAAAGGGGAGAAGCGACATTTACTGTGAAATTGAATTATATGTATATGTTTATGGTTGGAATGGGGAGAAAAAGCCCATTTATCGCCTTATTTCGACGTAAAAATTATGGTGACCTATATATGAACTAAAAATGAAAAGAGTTGATAAACCTAGTAGGTCACTTGGTCTACCAAGATCCTATTGAGATTTCTACACTTTCGACTAAAACGGAACGTTTACTGCTCGAATACTTGAATTTCTTTTCTCTGCCCAATAGCCCGAAGTTTGAATAGCCCCAAATAATACATGTTGGTGTGTTTTCGAGCCAAAAGGTATGTTTGCCTGGAATTTATGTACTTTATTCGCTTTATGCGCTGGGAAATCACTTTAAAAATGTTTACAGTGGCTTTTAGAGGGTTAAGTGTAAACATTTCCTCTTTTGAGTGTTTCTTCTGCGTCTGAACTGAAAGGGTTAACTAATGAAATGTGGTTATTGTGTCATATATTGTTTTGCTTCATGAATTGGTCGGTTAGTGGAAATAGAAGTCGGGAAAATTTAGCAGGTAAATTTTAAAATTTTCTTCGAATTTTAGTTATATTTATTTCGCTAATAAATATCTTTATCTTTTATTATTATTTAAGTGCACTTATTTTAAATAAGTTAATGTTCATTTTTGGGGTAATATACAAATATACTATACATAATAAAATATTTGTCGGGTTATTCAAACGTTTAATTTATTTCAAAGCGCAATTAAGTATTTATTTTTTGGAATATATATTTTTTTTTTCAGTAAAATGCCATTTTCAATATCGTTATATTCATATTTAAATTACAGCGAATTCAATTTAACAAGACAATCCGTGAAACAGAAAAATATGAACACAATAAAATATGAATGTTTTTCAGGATATACCTCGTACCTATTAAAAAGGCTTTGGTAAAATATTCCGTACGAGATCGCACGTACTCTTAAAATGGTTCTATTTAAGAATTGTGTCATGTTACCATGCTATACACGAGCGTACCAAGTAAGGGCAATCCTGCTAATCTATACATACCTATAAAATCCTTTGTCCTGAATGACTGACGGATCAACGCACAGCCTAACCCGCTGGTCGTAGAGGACTGAAACTTCGAGGGTGTGTTCTTTGTATGATGTAGGCGTCTGAAAGATTTTCCGAAATTATACCGAAATTAACTTTCTGCTAGCGGCTTCGCCCGCGTCAAAGTTTCATACAAATTTTGCCCCCCTTTTTTAATTTTACCCCTAAGGGGGTGACCCCTTAGGGGTAAAATTAAAAAAGGGGGGCAAAATTTGTATGAAACTTTGACGCGGGCGAAGCCGCTAGCAGAAAGTTAATATGCATTGTAAATGTAAGTTTATGAGGATGTATGTCCTGTTTGTTACTCTTTCAGGTAAAACCTACGGAATGGATTCGTAAGATATTTGGTACGCACACCCAGTTGCACCAAAAAAATATCCGGTTACTTATATGTGAAAAGGAAGAACTGCCATACAAGATCTGTCAAAATGGCGTATTAAGATTGAATTATTTTCCTATTATTTTATATTTTTCATTTTAATATTTACGCTATATGTTAACTTAATTATTATAACTATGTATTGATAAGATAAAAAATATACTAATTATGTATACTTACCATGTTTTTTAATATTCATAAAAGTATAAATTATAAATGGTTTGGTGCAACCGGCCATATATTATGATACTATCTTTATCCGGGTGCCTTACGTAGTTCAGCTGGGACGCAGGTGAACCCGCGGGAAAAAGCTAGTAACCTATATTTTAACGCAAAGGGCTTATAAAACGTGATTGTTCCGATAATATTGGATATTATACCAACGCACCCTGTAATAATGTTCGCATTCTTATTCAAAAGGAATTTGGTTACACGAGTGAAGCAATCACTCCATTTCACGGGGAATTGATTGATTCAAATTGCGTGTGTGAGTTCGTCTCGAGATGGAGAGCTCGGAGTGAATTATGACATTTTTGTTATTCAAAATGTATTTTTTGTTCGTTTTCATAATTCGGATTTGAATTTGAATTAAGAATATCCAAGTTTAGGGTTCCGTACCAACAATGGTAAGGGAACCCTTATGGTTTCACTTCGTCTGTCTGTCCGTCTATCACAGCTGTTTATTGAATTCACTGAAATAAATTTTGTATTTTGATTTTGTTTTTTTTTATTCTGTTATATGACGACATCACAAAAATGATGATGATTTATGACCAACAATTTTATGAAGAATTCCTTTTAAAGCTACCTAAGACTAGTAATCTACTAAACCCAAAAACGAACAAACAATTTCAGAAGCGACCTTTTTAGTATCACCTCGAAACTTAATTGCTGAGGCAGTGAAGATAAAACTCTATAGACACAAGGTGTAGGTAACACCTTGGCAGACTAATATCCGAGTCATTATGTCACTTGAGAAAGTTCAAGGCTTAAGGGAGCTAAAAATAGGATGTTTAAAGGGGAGGTAAAGGCCTTAGCTCAGGGATGGTAAACCTTTGGTACGCGTGGGCCATTTGGGTCTATTTTGGCACGCCAATAAGGATATTTATTTTGGTACTACTTGAATTAGTAAGTTTTTAATTAATTTATTTAGAATATCAAAAACACAGATTTCATTCCAAAAAAATAACAATGACTTAGAGATAGACAGAAGAATAACGGCGACATGGAAAAAGTTTTGGAGCGCAAAGGAAATACTAAAAAGCCAAATGCCGATGAAGATCAAGACCAAAGTAATGAACTCTTGCCTGCTGCCCTCATTAACGTATGCCTGTCAGACATGGAAATATACACGCAAAATTAAAAATAAAATTACATCTTGCCAGCGAAGTATGGAAAGAAGCATCACAAACATCAGAAAAATACAAAAAATTCGGCACTCTGTCATCAGAGAAAAAACAAAAATAACGGATGCCTTAACCTACGCCCTTAAGTTAAAATGGAGATGGGCGGGTCACGTGGCCAGAATGAGTGACGATCGGTGGACTATTCGTATGACGTCATGGCCCGGCCCCATAGGCACTAGAAAAAGAGGAAGACCGACAACTAGATGGGCAGATGACATCACGCGAGTCGCAGGCAAAAACTGGATGATCGAAGCAACCGATCGAGAACACTGGTCATCTCTGGAGGAGGCCTTTACTCTCACTGAGTGAGAGGTTCATGCATGCAAATTATACTAGTTATTCCAATTACTATTAGTTATTATTTTTATTCTAATTATTTAAATACTTGTATACAAAAAATAGCTTTATATACACCTTATTTGAATTAATTTATAAAAATTTTAATACATTAAATAATATACATAAAATATACCTACAAAAAGTAATCATTAGTATTGTTATTAATATTTTAATTGAAACAAAAATTCACAAACCAATTGAATAAATATTGTTTTTATTTCAAATGTAAAAAAATTAAATAAAAATTTTAACATACATAAAAATATATTAATTAATAATTTAGATACTTAGTAAATTGTATAAATTTTAGGTATTTTAATTTATTGCGAATAAAATCAACACTGTACATTTTATACCTACTGATCCAAAAAAAAAAAAAAAAAAAAAAATTCGTTGAAATTAATAAATAATTTAACCTTCAAACTAAGTATAGGATATATGCAAGTACAAATGCAACACATGTTATTACTTTATTATGCATGAAATAAAAGGCTTTTTTATTTTTTTATTTATTTTTATTTATCAAAAACTACATCGCTCTAGAAGTCGGTGTCTATAAGTTACTGTTGTTAGTATTTTGCCACCGACTTTTAGAGCGATGTATTAGTCCACTAGCGTTTAAATAAAACTTATTTTTCACTTTTCGGTATCTCAAATCTAAACAATAATAAAGATCAAATTGATTGTGATATTTAGCACCTTATTTGCAACAACTGAAATTATACTAAGTTTAACTTCTAATGAACTATTAAATTTTGTTAGTTGCATCTAAATTCACGTATCTAATAGATCATAATTATAATACTTTACTTTTACGAATTTATTAGGTTCGTCATATTTTTGATGTAACTGAGTCAAAATTCATTTAAGGTATTTTGTACTTTTTTTTGTATAAAAGACTATGAAATTAACATTACATAACGATGTTTGGTTAAATATTTGTCTATTTAAAAGCCTTGATCAAATATGCCTGGGTTACCGGATAACTGTTTGCTTTAACAGCTCATTGAGAGTGTTTATTTTACTTCGAATATTCTTTTAAAAGTAAATTACTGGACCTAAAGATTACTTATTTACCTAATAGCTGTTTCCCGCGGTTTCATCCGCATCCCGAGAAAAATAATCAACGCACCCGGATAAAGATTAGACCCGGATAGATACCGTCTCCAGGGTCCCATCTATCTTCAGACCAAATTTCATTCAAATCGGTTTAGCTGTTTTACCGTGAAAGCATAACAAACAAATCCACTTTCGCTTTTATATGTATGTAAGTTAGGATTGCCAAATTCACCTCCAAAGGTTTGCCACCCCTGCCTTAGCGAGCTGCTGAGGTAACAGTTCTCTTGTGGTATAATAAGGAAAGGTTAGGTGGACATTTACACAGTCAACGTTTTTTTTTCAAAAATGGCGTCTAATAAAAAGAGGATGGTAGACACCAATATAATTCGTGCTGTTTGAGAATACAGCTGTTTTAATGTTAATATGATTTGAAAAATAAAGATCGAGGAGAAGCAAGGAGCTCGTGGCTAAGTAACAGCCGCATGCTTCGGTTGATCAGGGTAATCAGGGCGTGGTCCTGTTATGGGTGGCTTGCCGTCCGACAAGGACCAGACCCGCGTCGACGGCGCGTTCGGGTTCCACGCGCGCCTCAAAGTGAAGTCGGCAAGGAGTAGGAAAAATATAGTTTCACATCATAGTTAATTCGTTTCGAACAATCCCGATGTCGAGGTGTCATAGTGGTTACGGTAGCTTCTCGTGTACGAGTGTGCGGATTTAGAAACTGGCAAGCACCAATGTGACTTTTCTAGAGTCATATGTACTTTCTAAGTACCTATATCTTAGACTCAACTGACTAACGGTGAAAGAAAACATCGTGAGGAAACCTGGACTTAAAAAGTCTGAAATCGCCAATCCGCCTTGAGCAAGCGTGGTGATCAATGCTCATACCTTCTCTGTATATGAGAAGAGGCCTGTGCCCAGCAGTGGGACAATATATCGGCTAATGACGATAGCCTTGGAACGTCACGCCGGTGACTCTCAAACATTATTTTTTGCATTGTGTCTGACAGTATGGCGTTCAATGTGTTAAAAACTCCTTCTAACTTCTAATAATTACTTATAAGTTCAGAATATTGCCAAAACATCATATATCGCATCAATTTATATCAATCCTCCCTCACATGTAACGCAAAAGGAAAAATAAGAATAAAATCAATGCTTGATTACATTCGTATGTATCGTCTGCAATTGTCGTTAAGATTTCCTTGGAATTCTGATTGCTTACGTGAGCTTGATTGTGAGCATTCATAGCTTATTACGTATCGATGTTGGAGTTTTAATGAACCTTATTTAAATGTTGTTTATACAGTTCAAAACCGGCCAAGTGCGTGTCGGGCCACGCGCAAGAGGGTCTTAGCTAGTCGACTATAACTCTGTAACCGGTTAAGCCTACTTGACCGTGATAGTTTTCCTTGTAAGTTCATTACATGTGGTACGTCTGTGTTTTTTTTACATTTATAGGGACCGCCATTCAAAAGTTAGAGGGGAGGATGCTCGTATCTAACAAAAATTTGCACTTAAAAGTTAAATATTTGGCTAATGGCTCATTTAACCGAAAAGTAGTTTTCACACACCCATAATATTTTTGAAAGACCTATCTAATGATACCCCACACGGAGGGATACGCGAGAGATAAATATTCATCTCCAAGCTACCTTAAAAAAATATTTTTCATAATTTTATTTTACCACTTTCTCGGTGTGATTAATATACTTACAGTGGTGGTCATATAATTAAAGACACTGAAAGCATATTAAAATAAATAGGCCATTGCTCTGTATATTTTTTATCAGACTGCCATTGGAACTTGCTACACGATTTAAAAATATTTCTGCTGGTATTGTGTTATTTTAAAACTAAATATTATTCAAAAAAACTTGCTTGTTCCTAATCTTTTATTGGGTTAACTTAATTGCAAGCAAGATGAAATTAACAAAGATCTGACCATATAATTAAAGACACTCCATTTACTTAGGAGAAATAATAAAAAATATTGTTATTATTGAAATTATGTATATTAGACAACATTCCTGGGATATTTATAAAACATTCCGGTACGTATCAATATTTAGTCGCATGTTCTTTTGCAGCAATAACAGCACGACATCTCTTGGGCATGGAAGCGATCAATTTTGTACAAGCTTCCACAGAAATTTGCGCCCATGCTTCTGTAAAAGCTGTGTAAAGTTTATGGACATTTAATGTAAGCTTTGTCGCCACTATCTTCTTCACCTGGTACCACAAATTTTCTATTGGATTTAAATCTGGACTGTATGAGGGCCAATCCAAGACTGTCACAGACTGGTTCCGTAAGAAGTCTTCTACTACTTTTGCAGTGTGTTTCGGATCATTATCCTGCTGGAAAGTCCATATGACCGGTAGATTTTGCTCGGCATAAAGCAGCATGGTTTCTTCTAAAATATTCTTATATTGGAATTTATCCATATTCCCTTCTAGCATCCTGACAGGCCCAACACAAAGTCCTGAAAAACAGCCCCACACTTTGATATTTCCGCATCCATGTTTGACTACTTTCTCGGAGTACCTTGTATCCATTTCTTTGTTCGGGGGGCGTCAAAGATATTGTTTACCGTCAGAATTAATCATATTAATTTTGTTTCATCAGAAAAAAGTACATTTTTCCACTCTCGTTCAGTCCAGTGTTCATATTTTTTATCAAACTCTAATTTTGCCTTAACATTTTGCTTTTTCAAAAGTGGCACCTTGCGAGACACTCTTCCGTACAAGTTTGCCTCACATAGTCTCCGTCTAATTGTTCTTGCAGACACACCCGTCGACCCTCCCGCACCAAATAACTCCAGACGTATCAGTTCTGACCCTTTAAACGGATCTTTTTTTGCTAACATCACCATCTTAAAGTCTTCTCGCAAAGTTGTTTTCCTCAGTCTCGGTTTTCTAGGTACGTTTTGAGTCGTGTTGAACTTCTTAAAATGGTTTATAGCATTCATAACCATGTCCTTAGAACAGTTCAAGTGTTGTGCAATTATTCTGTATGACCAACCTCTGTTATGAAAGTTTAAAATAATCTTTCTAGTGGACGAATCGCAACTCTTGTTTTTTCCCCATATTGATTACAAGTAGTAATACAAAATGTATAAATTTCAATGAAAAAGTTGATATTTTTATGTAATATTGACGTTTCATGAAAATACGCGGTAAAACAAAAAAAAAAGACAATGTTATTTCTTTTTCATTATTTAAATTCAGAACACAGCTTATATTGTCTTTAATTAGCTGGCCAGCTACGAGTATGGTAAAAAAGTTTGTGTTACGTTCATAAAGTGACCAATGCCTAAATTACTAAGGAACATAACAACTTTTTTCATCCTCATTTTAAGAATACAACTTTATGTATGGTTTAAATACAATTATATTCGATTTAAGACCTATTTTAGCTAATGGTAGTACCATAATTAAGATTTTTGTGGTCAATGAGGGGGTGTCTCTAATTATGTGACCACCACTGTATCTATACTTAATTTCAGCTTTCTAGTACCAAGAACCTCTGAGCTATGCCGCGGACAGACAGACGGACATGGCGAAAGGAGTCGGACTACGGAACCATATTATAAACGGTGGAAGTTATCAATTCGTCAGAATATTATTTTTTATGTAGGTATGTCTCAAGATTATCTGATATTTTGATCTCTTCAAAGTTAGAGTGAACAGGCTTCTTCTGGATAAGTTCACTCCATCGTTGACTTTGTCTCTGTCACCAGACTACAGTCAAGAGAAAACCCATATTAAAAAAAAAAGTATGTGTGTTCGCAGATCTAGCAAGACGGGATAGCGCAAGAGTATTATTAACCTACCCTACTTACATTGTTGTAAAGAACAGTGTGTAAAAATGAAACACGATTTCGGAATAAAAAAATACCACCACATACATTTGTTGAAACTCAATTTTAAAACGTAATAAGTACGAACTAGGCTTAAAACAAAAAGAACATAAATAGTAATAAATTAACGTCCAATATGAACCGAATATCGGTATTTGTTAATACTATTCCATGGTTCTGCACGGAAATTGGAATATTTTCTGCATCCAATATCGTTACGGAATAATTTGATTGTATGCACGAAATGCAATTTATTATTTATCGTTTGTTTACGTTTCGTGTATTTCGGTTGTAGGATTTCCACAAAATGTTATAGTCATGAATATCTAAGCCTACGTCAAGGAAATGCGAAGATTTCTACAGACACATTTTTAATAACTTTTAGTCTGTCTGTCAGTCTGATCTAGGTAATCTCTGAAACAGCTGGATCGATTTGATGGGTCTTTCATTGGTAGATCTTATAAGGAGCAATTTATGTTACTTCTTTTTTTTTTTTTTTATAAATACGGATCAACGCAAAAATCAAAAAACCCTTAAAATTGTACACGCGGGCGGATACACGGGGAGCAGCGAGTTTTAAATAAAATAAGAGGCAATAGTGTTAATGCGAGTCACATGTGCGCAGAAGTAATTAAACCTATCCCCTAACTAATCCCTATCTCGTTAGTAACGCGCGAAGGGCGAACTTCCATTGTCTGACGGCTTTTTTGTGACGATTAACCCCCTTATTCATAACTAGCTGTTTTCTGGGCAGCCCGAGGGAACTACTTCGTGCACCCGAGTAAAAATGGGCCTATGTCCTTTCTCAGGTTCTAGAGTATCTATGCACCAAATTTCACTTAAATCGGTTCTGTAATTTTGGCGTGAAAGCGCGATAGACAGACAGTAAGGATTACCCCCTAAACCTCACAAACTCTCAAACTTTACCTCTTTATAATATTAGTATAGTTAGCACCATTCGTCGTATAATCCCCTTTTAGGTACCTATCGAACTGTTTTGTCCCTTTCTGTCTAACTTAATTTTCACTTGAAAGATGAAGACAAAACGTTTTGATAACTAAAACAGGTTTATTAAGCGAACGGCTTCATCTATACCTATAAATTCTTTGCATGCTTCATTTAATGCCATTTAATTTATCTGTAAGGAAAAATGAGAACAAAATATATTGTGTTATGATTTTATTTATATTTTTCGTAATATCAGTTGGTAAAGACTATTACTACAGTTAATACCTAATTGAATGTCGATTTCTAGAAACAATTGTTTGTTATTTTTCCAAGAAGCCAAGTTTTGAAGCGAACAATAATGAAAATTACTATTTTCAAGAACTTAAGTCCTAGGACCTGAATGTAAGCACGTAGAGTACTTACGTACTTTAAAGCTTATGAACTTTGTATTAGGTACTCAATACTTTTCATAGAATTGTTTCAATTTATTCGTCATTAATTTTAAGTATTATTTATTGATTTCTTTAGGCCCTTTGGAATAGGTTAAGTTTTTAATTTTGTTGGAACTAACTACGGATTTAAATCAATATACATACAGATATATATTTTGAATAAGATATCTTATGTATAGATTACTAGCATGCCGCCAGCGGCTTCGCCCGCGTGGGCTATATGAATTCAAATTAAAGATGAACCGCTCGACCGATTTTGAGCCAACTTTACATAAACCATCTAATAAATAGTCCAAACAAAGCCTAAACATTTGGTTTGAATAGGTGAGCTCGTTCTTGAGTTATAAAATTACATTATTACACTTACAAAATTAACATTTAATAAAAGAAAGTAAATTCTAAATTACAACTACAAGTTTCAACATATACAAATACTAGCTTTCCGTCAGCGTCTTCGCCCGCATGGGCTATACGAATTCAAATTAAAAATGACAGAGTTTCATACAAACTTTGCCACCCTTTTTCACGGAGTAGAATTTCGAAAAATCCTTTCTTATCGGATGCTTACGTCATACAAAGAACACACCCTCCAAGTTTCAGGTCTCTACGATCAGCGGTTTAGGCTGTGCGTTGATCCGTCAGTTATTCAGTACAAAGCATTTTATATGTATAGATAGATTATGAAATTCCAACATGGAATTGCAAACATTCGGGTCGAATCAATAACCTCCTTTTTAGAAGTCGGTTAAAAACTTTAGCTGATACAAAGATTTATTACACAGCATAGTTTATGTGCTTATAATAAAGGTAACGACGAACACACAAGCTAAACTATGTAAATAACTAGCTGTTTCCCACAGTGTCACCCGCCGTCTCCAGGGTCCCATCTATCTTTATACCAAGTTTCACCAAAATCGGTTCAGTGTTTTTACCGAGAAAGCGTCACAAACAAACTCACTTTTGCATTTATAATATTAGGGTTAGGATAGTACTGATATCAGTGGGCCTAGCACGAATCACTTTCGAAAAAGTATTCGTATCGACAGCGATTTTTAAATGAAATATACTCGCATTTTACAAACTTTTTATTTAAATTTATGACTTTAATCATGTCTTTGGATACTACAAATTGTTATTTACACATTTTAAACTTAAATTTTGATCTAGTATGGTTGTATTTATGATTCGAAAATCGCTTTCGATACGAATATTTTTTCGAAAGTGATTCGTGCTAGGCCCACTGTATTAAAACAAAAATATCGTGTTACAATGAAAACACGCTCACGAAGTCACGCATCTCACGGTGTAACTTAAAATCCAATTATGTTTTCGCAAAACGTTCTTATGTTCTTAGTATCAAACTTGTGTTTATCTCGGACGCTTTTTGACTCAAATTAGTTCGCAGCTGATTCGCGAACAAGCTCCTATAAAAAACTTTTCCCGTTTAAAATATAATAAAAAGGAAATAAAGTTTTTCGCTTTTGTTTTTTTTGAGTGTGTTTTAATGGTCTCTTCTAAAGATTATTCTCCGACGCGAGTTTGTGTCTTTATATAAGACTAGCTGTTTCCCGCGGTTTCACCCGCATCCCGAGGGAACTACTTAGCGCACCCGGGTAAAAAGTAGCCTATGTTGTTCCTCAGGGTATATTCTATCTCTGTACCAAATTTCATTTATATCGGTCCAGTAGTTTTGGCGTGAAAGCGTAACAGACAGACAGAGTTACTTTCGCATTTATAATATTAGTAAGGATGGGCAGATGTGATCTAAAATGATGGTCAGAAGATGTATGCTCCTGAAATATTTTCATACAGGCTATGTCCGATGGAGCGAAGCAAAAGGAAAAAACTAGAAAGGCAGACACCAACAGGGGTCCTAGTACGATCGTACTAATGTAAACAGTAACGTTAATGAAAGCTGTTTTTGAATAGAATATATACCTACTAATTTCTCACGTAGCTACGCATAGCGCTAGCTAGCATACTATTTATTGAAAATAATTACTGAAAATAAAAAATCATAATTATCTTTGGATGTGACGAATTGTACCTAAGAAGAGCGAAGAACTAGAAAGAGGAATGGAAGGAGAAAAAAACTAGAAAATTAAATTTTTCACTTCTGTCGTGTGGTAAAATGTAAGCGTGATCACGTTTTTAAACACTTCAACTACATAATGTCAGGAATTTTTATTTTCTTAGATATCATAGAATATTACAAAAACAACAATATTAGCACCTACATAACTATATAAATCAGACTAACATAGGCACGTAGATATGTTGAGGAGCTCGAGGCTAAGTAACAGCCACACGGGTTGACCGATCAAAGGTTAAGCTGCGCTTGCCGCGGTCAGTCTTTGGATAGGTGACCATTTATGTCAGAGCGAGACTCTTCCGTGCTTCGGAAAGCACGTTAAGCTGTTAGTCCCGGTTGTCATTTGTAGATGATTCAGATAGGCAGTCGCTCCATGTAAAACACAAAACACACTCAGCTGCATCCGGTTTAGACTGAAAGCCGACCCCAACATAGTTGGGAAAAGGCTAGGCAGATGATGAGGTACCTAGATAAGTTAGTAATGTCATGCGGATGACACTGCGGAAAATAGAAAATATTCTTAATATGTATCCTGAACATAAACAACTTTCTTAAGTCTAGCAGTTAATGTAAGTAATTTCTTAATTGAATAAAAACAAGTTCGCAGAAGCCGAGTATCGATAAGCGACCTGCTAACAAGTTTTCCTGTTTAGCTCGGATACACTAATTAATCTAGCTTCCTAGAATCGGATGCTGTGGGGCTTCAAAGAGATAAGTTTCTCCAATAAGATTATCGGGTATTACGTCACGATTATTTTATATGGACTCCTGGTAATTACTGATATTCTGTATTAGTTACTTGTTCGAAAAGTTTTATGTACTTCACAAGGTATGTCCCGTGGTTTTACACGCGTTCCGAGGGAAATAACTAAGGCAATCAGATAAGAAATAATTGGGTCCGGGGTCCCATCTACCCCTGTACTAAATTTCATCCAAATTAATAGGGAATTACTTCATCCTACCGTATAAAAAATACTCTATGCCCTTACTCAGCTTTCAATTTAAAATGCAACTTTCTATTCAAATCAATGCAGCCGTTTAACAGTTAAAGCGTCATAAACAAACTCACATTCGCTTAATATAATACTAGCTTCGCCTGCGACTTTTTAGCCAATGGATACAAAAACTTGACAAACTATATACTAAAACCATCCTCTTGAATCACTCTACAAAAAAAAAACCTACATGAATTGCATAGTTTTAAAGATCTAAGCATACATAGGGACAGACAGCGGGAAGCGACTTTGTTTTATACAATTTAGTGCTTAGTTAGGATATCTGTAACACAAGCATAAACAGGAGATATTATAGTGCACAAGAGTTTGCGTAGACACAGGTGCACTCTCTATTCCCTCACTCTCAAAGTCCGATAGACCGCAATCAGATACAACCGGGAGAGACCAGCTGCAGCACCCTAATTACGTATAAAAACGGATATTTGAATTGCCATACCCATCCAACGGAGTTTAATATACATTTCTATGTTTGAACGTTTATTTCATCGATACTTTTAAAGAAGCAATGTACATCGTTGAACTTTCAAAATGAAAGGTATTGCAACTGAAATTGAAAGATATCGGCTTACGTAATTATGGGGTAGATCAGTACCGACAGCTTTATGTGATCCACACCCTAATTACCTAAAAAATGGATATCCAATTGACATACCCATTAAAAGGAGTTTAACATAAATTGCTGCATATGTTTGGGCGTTTGTCTCATTGATACTTTCAACGAAGCAAGGTATATAATTTAATTGTCAAAATCAAAAGTATTGCAACTGAAATTGAAAGATATCGGCTTACGTAATTAGGGGGTAGATCAGTACCGACAGCTATATGTGATCTCCGAGTCACACATCCGTGACTTCTTCTTCATATTATGTTAAAAAAAACGGTCACCCATCTATTGACCGCGACTGACCGCGGCTTGCACAGCTAAATCCTGCTGTTATTTAGCTACGAGTGCCTCAAACCCCGGTGGTGTACATTACTATTAAACGGCCATCACTAAGCTAGCCTGTAGTAAAACACACTCGGTACACGATAACACTATTCTATAGCCGATCTATATTCCTAGCTGATGGCCGGTATTAGGTAATATGTGCCGCACTGACCGGCCCGAAGAAAAATAGGCCCCATTCTAGATATAGAATGGATTTATTTCTGTTTTTCTATAGGTGGGTTTGGAAAATGTTGGAGAAGGATATAATATAATGGCTGACTATTATATATATTTACATGATAAAGAGGTTGAATATTAACGTGGTATTTTTTAAATAGCTACAAAATTACGAGAGGGTTCTTAATTCGAAACGTAGGTAAATATTTTTTTCCTATATTGTACTTTTTTCAATGTACCAGGCGAAGAGTATTTTATTAGTATATATATATTGGTCCCGTTAAAATTGCATTGGTTTTTAAATAAATTTTAATTTTGACATCATATTACTTTGTAAGTTACATTCAATTTTTTGTGTATGTCCTGTGTGTGTGTGTACGTTTATTTTACAAAATGTTACGGACCAAAGTTTTTGAGACATGAAAAAAATAGAAAGACATTGTTTGTGGTTTTCTATCCCATAGTCAACAACAAAATACATAATATACAAGGTAACCAAACAATATACACACTGCACAGAATAATTCAATTTGAATGCAATAAAAGCTTATAAAATAATATGTATAAATATAATAATTACCTATTTTTTTTAATTAATATTGTATAAACGGTTCTTCAAACCTTACAGACAGATGTGTGTTGCTGGGGAGTTTGTTGCGCCACTTCTTCTTCCCAGCAAAAACACATAGGAAGTGGTGAAGGGCGGGCGTTTTGGGGGCTGTCTTTTGTAAATTTGACGATTGACGATTGCTGATTTTCAGCCTAATTTGAATAAATGACTTTTGAAATATTTTTTTGAATTTTGAAGTAGGTACTTGAACGAAATATTTTAACGCAGTTATTTAGTTCACATTAAATATCGTGGAAAAAGTAATTTCTACCTTGTAATATGCTAGACATTATAAATATTTACTTAGACAAATCGTGGATAAACTAGAAACATATTATATTTTCTGTGTTAGAACGTTCAAACATAGCAGAATATAAAGTGCTTTTAGCTAGCGTTAGATTGAGCTGTTTTGGTATTAAAAATGAAACTATGAAAGAAAATTAATATTTGTTTATTAAAATTGAAAATTCTACTGGATCTCGTATGAACAGACATGATTAATTTTTTTTATACATTCTGAAACTATTTTGTTTTAGAATGTATAAATTTATTATTTACTAGCTGTTTCCCGCGGTTTCACCCGCATCCCGAGGGAACTACTTAGCGCACCCGGGTAAAAAGTAGCCTATGTTGTTCCTCAAGGTCTATTCTATCTCTGTACCAAATTTCATTTATATCGGTCCAGTAGTTTTGGCGTGAAAGCGTAACAGACAGACAGACAGAGTTACTTTCGCATTTATAATATTAGTAAGGATTTCTTTATTATTTCACTGAAATGGCATCTTCTCATAATGAGAAGGTGAATTAATGAAGGAGCATTAATCACCACGCTTGCTCAAGGTGCATTGACGACATGGGGCCCTCCCCCAGGGCCATAGCCTGCCGGGGCTGCGTAAGTTCGAAAGAGGTACCGCGCCCCCAGTATACAAAGGGCTGAGGATGGAATATGGATAGGTTTTAGTCAGTAAGAATCTGACATTTCCTTTTACTCCACCCACGGCCGGACCGTCATTAATTTGATGATTTCCCATCCGAAAAAAGGGTGGATTGGCGGTCCAGACTTTTTGACCAGATTTTCTTACGATGATTTCCTTCACCGTTAGTCCAATACACCTTATGCCGGTCGCATTGAGTGTCGAAGATACAACTTAGAAAGTAAAGTAGTATTAAAAAAAATTTTGATTATGTATGCCCAATTACATTATAACATAATATACTTTGGAGACTGAAAATTACCACCCTAAAATGAGAGCGAAACCTACGGAACTGGCTAGTACCTACTCTAAAAAGTAGTCCGTTCAGTCAAGTACGCCTGAATATTATAGGCACTTAATAGTTAATGCTAAAAGCCTCCCATACAATAGTTGTAAAACCCTCGATTTGGAGGGTTTTTCTGGGGTTTGGATTAAAACAAAAATATCAGTTTGTGACTTGGAGTGGAAGTTTATACTAGCGACACCCCAAGTCCTGATTTATTTGCTGATGCAGTTCACCTTTCAAAACAGCACGAAGGACGTAATGCGCTCAGATGACCTATATCACTGCCGGAAAATCTCGACACCGCGATTTAAATTTATATGAAAATGCACAACTCCATCTATGATCCAAAAAGCTAATTTATTTCCCTACCATACATCATATTTGATATTTTCGATATTTCATAGATGGAGCGACTTCATGGTTAACATCCCGCCCACCAAGGACATCAAGTGCAACATTATGTCCTTCACAATTATTAAAAATAACAAATAACAAAAATTACAATAGACAACATTGAAATAGGTACCCTTGAACATAAACAATAACCCAAATGTTCTAAAAACTCAAACTTAAAATTAACACAAACTTATTACTACTAATAAGTAGGATACTTAGAGCATAGGAAACACATCATTGTTTTAAAATGCTACATATTTTACGTACACAAGAGAGTGACTACTCGAGAAAGATTAACCCTGAATGCTTCCAACCACTCTGCCAAGTAGCCACCATAGTGCTTTGGTTCTTAATTTAAGCTGTGTTCCCTACATCATGATGATTTTAGAATGAATGAGAATGATAAACAAACAAAACTCCATGTTTGCGGCTCTTGTCAATATTAGAAGCTACCGCCCACCCTGAGGATACTAGTCAACCCAAGGTAAGAATATAGCATTCTATTTTATTTGTTGCAACCTTATAAGTTTCTTTATGTGCAAAGTGACATGACTTATACCTCTAGTATCGACTACCCATACATACAACCTCAGTGTATGCTAAATTCGTTACCTCACTAAACCCTACAAGTCGATCTGTTTGTCACCATGCCTTACCTCCAAGGATCGAAGTAAACTTGAACTTCTTAACCGTTGCAGATACCACCGGTAAACTGTGCCTTGCCTTTTTATAACCCACATAATTTTGAAAAACATATTATTTTATTTGCATACTTGCTAATAGCGTAACTCTCTCATTTTATTGCAGATTCCTGTTTTTCTACTTCAAATATTTACTTCATACAACCCGACGTAAGTTCTTCCCCAAGTAAACGTGCTTTTGCCTGCTGAGTACGTTTTCTAAATCTATAAGTATATTTACAGCCTGTATCTACATTTCTAAATGGTAAGTGCCCTATGTCACAACCATATTTAATTCTTTCTGTCGTAACTTTCAACTTATCACACTTTGAAGTCTTTTTAGTAAGTTTACGTTTTAGGTAACTAACGTGAGCTTAGGTAACATTAATCTTCGAAGAATCCTGCGTTCGAGATGCTACTGTTCCTGACAACACCCAACCCAAAGAAGTACATTGTGCTACCACATTACCATTAGGAGCTTTCATTAACCCATTTTGTATCACCTGACTGTACACTTCTGCTCCTAATAACATATCTACCTTATTCGGTTGATGGTATCTAGGATCCGCTAACTGTATGTTATTAACTTGTGCCCAATCTAAATATGCTGTTTCCCTAACAGGTAATAGCGAAGTTATTGATTTTAAAACGTATGCCTTGACTACTAGTTCAAATGATGGATCGACCGTCGACTGAACGTTTACCTCAACGACCGAATTTAGCGTTAACTTGCTATTTACATCTATGCCAATGACTAAACCCTTTGCTGGTTTTCTCCTCAAACCTAAACTTTGAACCATGTTTTCCGTAACAAAGGATGTCTGAGAACCCTGATCTAACAAGGCCCTAACTGTTTGATTATTTCCATTCTTCGATACAGCTCTCACTAGAGCCGTGGTCAATAACACCTGGTTATTGTTACTAGCTATACCCTTCGAAAAATAAGAAACAACTTCAGTTTTATCTTCTTCTCCACCCGCGTGAGTAACTTCTTTCGTCTGCTGTACCTCGTTGCTAGACGAACCCGACTGTATCCTATTTGCTAAAGCCTCTTGCTCACCCTTAGGGTGTAACAGAGAGTGATGCCTGCGCCTACAAATTCTACAAGCTGCTGTACATTTACAAACCCTGGCAGAGTGATTGTGCCCCAGACAATTAAAACATAAATTGTTATCCTGCACAAACTTACGCCTGATATCCACATTTTCAGTAACAAATTGCTTACAATTGGCTAACTTATGATCATTACTACAATACTGACACGAGAAAGTTGTAGTAGGAAATGCTTTAACTACCTTAACATTTTGGTTTCTGTTGGCCTTAGTATCTAAAAATTCAAATGCTCTGTATCGACCTGTCAAAAACTCTTTAAACTGCTCAAAGGTAGGTAACTGATCAGAATCACTATTACAACTGACCTTCAACTCCCATTCCTTTCGACTGTCAGCATCTAGCTTGAGACTAAGAATATGGATGATCAATATATCCCAAGATGTAACATCAATATCTAAGTTAGAAAGTGCGTTTAAACAGTCAGTGGTGGTATCCATAAGATCTTTCAAAGCACTTGCTAACTCATTAACTATGTTTCTCTGACTAAGTAATCGCTTCAGAATGCAATGAGACAAGTATTTTTTATTATTATATCGCGATTCAAGTTGAGCCCAACACCTATCATAATTTAAGTCTGAAATGGGTATATGACGTAGAAGTTGCTCTGCTTCACCGGACAAAAAACCCTTTAAATAATGAAGCTTTTGTACCTTATCAATTGAACTATTTTTATGAATTGCAGAAAGGAACAAATCTCTAAAGGTAGGCCATTCGGTATATTGACCAGAAAACGTCGGAATGGTAATCCTAGGTGACTTAAATGACATACTTTTGCTTTCAGATACCTTGTTAGAGGATGCACTTGAAACTGGAGTTACATTACAGGCCTTGATTTTATCTGAAGCAGTTTTTATATCGCATTTAAATTCCAGGTACAACTCCTCCACAGCGAAATACAATTGCTTGGTAGCATATGGTTTAGAGGCTAATGTTTTCGGATCACAATCTCGGATAATTTGACTATGTGTCAAGCGAAATTCAGTCCACAACCCTTCCACATGTTCCAATTGAGTGTCTAAATACTGCTGAGTTATTCTACTTTTAGGAAACTTTTGGAAATTAGTCTGAGCTCGTAAAAGTCTAGCGTAAATATCATCTTGTAAATTAAAATGCGACTCCAGAGACATTTTGAATGTATACTCAAATAACCTAAATAAAGAAACAATTAATATACTATTAAATAACAACCAAAATATATCTGTACACAATAACACAAATTGAAAACACGGATATTATTAAAATTCAACAATGAACAGTGTTAACAATGGAAATATTAAAGTTCTAAAATTCGTGAAAATATTACAAGTCGATGAAAATATTGTAAATATTTTCTAAGTGTTTTGGACTTAGAATTCTATTCAAAATCGGGCATAGGTTCCCCGTCTGAACACAATTTGGCTTAAATCTAACTATGTCTATGAACAACCATACGAAATTATTCTAAGTCTACAGAAAAGTTAAAGTTAATTTCTTCTAGGCAATAAAGTTCAATTTAGACCATTTCTGTATTGAAGAACAATTTACAAAGTTTTCTTGGCTTCGGCTTTAAGGCTCACTTTTGTTTGGCAATTTGAAAATTACAAAGTACTCACGATTTTCACCACTATGATCACTCACTTCCTCCTTACGACCACTGTCGTCTGCAGCTTGCTTGCTGCTGATTAGAGTTCCTCGATTCCTCCTCCTTCCTCACACCTCTCACAACTGGATCTAGGGCTCCAAGATTGTCCAGCTGGCGTGGGGTTGATGCTCCTCCATTCTCACAGGAGAACGCACCTGAAAATACTCTTGCAGACCATGCTGTATCCGGCTCGAAGGACCATGTAAAACCCTCGATCTGGAGGGTTTTTCTGGGGTTTGGATTAAAACAAAAATATCAGTTTGTGACTTGGAGTGGAAGTTTATACTAGCGACACCCCAAGGCCTGATTTATTTGCTGATGCAGTTCACCTTTCAAAACAGCACGAAGGACGTAATGCGCTCAGATGACCTATATCACTGCCGGAAAATCTCGACACCGCGATTTAAATTTATATGAAAATGCACAACTCCATCTATGATCCAAAAAGCTAATTTATTTCCCTACCATACATCATATTTGATATTTTCGATATTTCATAGATGGAGCGACTTCATGGTTAACAATAGTGTTGTGACAAAAACTGAAGGGTACCATTATTACCACGCCTGACAAATAAATGGATGTAATTTTCGGATGAGATCGTTGGTTTCGAGGTTTAGGATTAGTATGAAGGTCTGTTCTTTGGTCAGATCTTTTTTAGGCTCTTTGCCTTGGTTTTGATCGTATCCTCAGAGAACTACTTCATGAAGCCGAATAAAAACTCTCCCAAATCCTCAGGATTCATCATCATCATCATCACCAGCCTATATATCGTCCCACTGCTGGGCATAGGCCTCTTTTCATACAGAGAAGGCATGAGCCTTGATCACCACGCTTGATCAAGGCTGATTGGCGTATTCAGACTTTTTAAGTTCAGGTTTCCTCACGATTTCTTCCTTCACCGTTAGTCAGTGATGCCTAAGATATACTTAGAAAGTAAGTATGACTTTTGAAAAGTCACATTGGTACTTGCCAAGTTTTTAACCCGCACACTTGTACACGAGAGGGAGGTGCCTTAACCACTAGGCCACCACGACACACCCCATTCAATCTATCTCAATCATGATAAAATTTATTTTATATTTATACATATAAAATAAATATAGAATAGATTTATAAATATTATAAAAATATTGCACTGCAGCTTATTTCTTCTTCTTGCTGTGTCCGGGTCCATATTGGTTCTACTTATTGTCATATTGTCAACTTAATTGTACATATGGAATGCAAATAGTAGTATCGAGTGGTAATATCATCTAAATTGGTTCAGTGGTTTAACTGTGAAAGTGTTACAAGCATAGCAAGAAATAAATAGACAGACAAACGAAATTACTTTTGCGTGTTTGTATAGAAAATTTTCATACTATCTTATTTCCCGCGGTTTCACCCGGATCCTCAGAGAACTAGTTCATGCACCCGGATAAAAACTATCTTATGTCATTTCACAGGTTTAAATCTATATGCGTAGTAAATTTTATCAAAATCCGTTTAGCCATTTTACCGTAAAAGCCTGACAAACGAACAGACAGAGTTATTTCGCGTGAATAAAATAGTTAAGGAATTTTATACAGTTTTTTCGAACCCAGCACAAACTCGCGTTGAACGACATATTCAGACACAACATATTCATAACGTTTAAAGTACTAATGTATTTTTCAAAGTGTCTCGTAAAAGTCATGTTTAATTGCGTTAAACGACACAGAATAGAGCATAAAATAACATATTCGGTCATTACTCAGCCGGCCGTCAGCGACAAGCGTGATCTTTTATGCAAACCGCTCCATTTGGGAACTAAATGCCTGTTACGGAACCCCAAACTGTAATGCAAGGTTCGGGTTATCAGGGAATAAAGTATATTGTGTGTTTTACTCCACAGTTTAAACGATTTTGTGGTCTATTATGACTTTTTAAAAATTTTAGTTCTGTGGTGGATCCAATAGAATTACTGGCTATGCTGCGTCACCAGATCCTGGTAGAAGGGGTCGATCTATGAAATGCTGGCCGGTCCTGGTCTTACTAGAAAGGATGCTAATGATCGCACGAAATGGGAGAAAAATGACAAAATGCGGATCCCGGGGTCCGAATCACCACCTGAGATCCATCTGGGATTAAAGACCAAATATCACCTGCTGAGTGCAGGTAGGTGTGTTTTCAACAATGCTATTGAGTGCTTTTGAGTTAAACATGAAAAAAATATCTAAAAGTATTTAATTCGATCCGGGAATCATACCCGGTAGCCCAAGCCTAATAGTCACACTTGCGACCACTTGAAAAGTAATGCATGAAATAAAATTATCTATACATATAAAATGCTTTGTTCTGAATGACTGACGGATCAACGCACAGCCTAAACCGTTGATTGTAGAGACCTGAAACTTGAAGGGTGTGTTCTTTGTATGACGTAGGCATCTGATAAGAAGGGATCTTTCAAAATTCTACCCCTATATGGGGTATAGGCCACGCGGGTGAAAACGCTGGCTGAAAGCTAGTCTTTAAATAAAACAACTTTAAAATATACCCAACTAGAATCAACATTGTACACACAATTGTTGTGTAAATGAATATGTGTGTTTATCGCGCCAACTAACATTTTACAAAGTTAAACACACACTTGGTCGTTACAATACAAAGCTAACTAAGCAATACCAAGTTGGAAACTTTGTAGAGATGTCTACTTACACTGTAAGCTTTATTTAGAGTACTTCTCGTAAGTATTTAGTTGTCTGGGGACTTGTAATAAGCTGGGTGTAAGCGACGCGTGGCCTTATTGTTGATTTTGTACGACAATAAGGGTGAGAGCACACGCATTTGTGTTTATTTCGATACTGCGATTTTGAGATGAATATAGAAGTCGTGGTGGCCTAGTGGTTAAGGCACCTGCTTCTTGTGTACAAGTTTACTAGTACGAAACCTGGCAAGTACCAATGTGACTTTTCTGAAGTCATAATTATGTACTTGTTAAGTATATTTTTGACGTCACTGACTACGTAAATAGTCTGAAATCATTATTACTGACTAAAACCCATCTATGTTCCTTCGTACGCCCTTTTCGTTCTATGGCAGCAGTAACTCTTTTAGACAATCCCGCATCCCTTCCATGCGTCCAGTTCAAGCAATATTGCGGAAAGAATACGTGTGTTTTGCCTTAAACATGTTGTGTAAGTTTGTGTATTTGCTAGAATTCAAAAAGAAAACGTTTATAAAGGAAAGGAATCGGGTAATTTTAAAGTGTTTCATAATGTTTTCGTCAAATCTGAAAAGTATATTTCGATTACTCCTTTTTTCAATATTTTATTGAAGATCTAAGGAATACCTTGGGATATAGAATATTATTTGATGGATAACAACTATGCTCTATGTTAACCTACGCAAAAATATAACGTTAGTAAAAATCACAAAAATAGTACAATATTTGGAAATTATTATTTTTGTGCACCACACACTATCAAAATAGATTGCTAGCAATATTCTTTATGTTAGAACAAAAAATACAGGAACATAAAAAACAATTTATGTAACAGTTCAATAGAAATACTTATCTCTAAAGTGATTTCTTACAGACAACCTTTGCATGGAATCAAATTAAATTAATGAAACATCGAAAATCAAAAAAATATCTCCCGATTTACAAAAATTCTCGTTACAAACTTTACTAACCACACGGCTATTACTGAAGACGAGATAAAAGGCAAAACATCTTTTGTTTTGTTTCCTTCCACCAGTGAAAGGCTTTCGTTGAAGGTAACAGGTTTATGCATCCGAGCGCAAATCCTCTTGGGGACAAAGCGACAACAGACGGGAGTTATGTTTGTAATGACGTATGTCATGTTCTGGTGATACTGATGATGGAAGAGTACATAATAGTCGTGCTAATTGATCGGTTTCATTGGAGCAGCTTGTTTATCATAGCTAGAACATGCCTGAGTTACCAAGAGCACAAGACAAGTTAGCTTTAATTGCAAGATGTTGCAAGCAGAAATCACAATTGAAATAAACAGAGATGTAAGGTTCCTAATGTCTTCCTCAAAATGTATACAAAATAGTACTGATTTTCGATGGAAGAGTTTTTTGTAGTTTTTTTGGTAGATTATCTGAATTTCAGATGTCTTTGTTGATGCGGTATGTTCGAAAGAGTTACCGCGGCCCCGAAACGTAAAGAGCTGAGGAAGGAACATGAATGAGTTTTGGCCGGAAGAGTCATTTGATGATTTGCCGTCCGAAAAAAATGTTGTCTTTGTTTTACCCTTATCAATACTAACAATGAATCTGAACTACTTTGAAGTCTTGCAAATATCCCTTCTTCATGAACAGTAGCTCGACCGCTAAGCTTGTCCAGTAGGTCACTGGTCTCGAAAAACGTAAGCTCAGTTGATTTCAAATATTATGAACCAACTTCAAACCACAAACAGCAACCAAAGAGCGTTATTTACAGATTGCGGACCCCTTTACTCATATTTGCTCTGAAATATTTCAGGCGTTTTAATATAGTATGCACGAGTAAGCGCCCGAGCGCTAAAAGCCGTATACAGTTGCAATAAGTATTAAAATAGTGCTCGATAATTTGCTAGGAGCTGTTTGGCGAAAATGCCTTTTGGTTGAAGTTGGGACTGCACTCAGTTTGGAGGACAACAGGCAATTTCCATTATGATATTGTCATACTAAATGGTGATGTACTCTTTATATTTATTATATTATGGGGAGCTCGTGGCTAAAAAACAGCCACAGGTGCCGATCGATCAAAGGTTGATGCAGTCGGTCCGAGGATGGTGATTATCTATGTCTTACTGAAAACCCTCTAAGCCTCGAAAAACATGTTAAGCTGTTAGTCCTGGCTGTCATTTGTTGATGATTACAGAATGTCAAAAACCTGAAAGTCTAAAACTAGTTTTACCAGGGGGCATCGTATTACCGGATAACTGGGTTGTGGAGGTCAAATAGGCTGTTTACTCCATGTTAAACACTGGTACTCAGCTGTATCCGGTTAGGCTGGAAGCCGAACCTAATATGGTTAAAAAAAGGTTAGGTAAGTGATGATATTTGAGTGCGTTTGGCAGTACCTCCTCTGAAGAAAAAGTTAAGTGACGATGCTGCTGATTATAATTATAGGTAAATAAAAGCGAGAGCAGTGACCTCTTACACTGACTCACTTAGTAACACTTATACTGACTGCTCTACTTTTATTGTTCTTATGGGACTTCTTGAATTTGGGGTTTGTTTGTTGGAACATAGCTTCGAGTCCTAGATCTAACATCGCATAATTGGGTGTTTTATTTTGCAATTTCTCAGTAGGAACCCTGCATCTGGATTAGTGCTAGTTGATAGCAATCTCGTTGAAGGTTCGGTACCATACAATGTAGACAATAATTGAAACCATTAATTTAAAGATAACTAGCGAAAACCGGCAAAATACCTAATTAATCTTCTATAATTATTTCGCCAGTTTTCGCTACATTACCACATCATATGGAACTTCATGAAATAAGGGGCGAGCTTCAACGATAACGCCATCAATTTACCTTTTAAAGAAAACAAGTGTTATGTTATTATTCTTTGAATTTTTTTCCTTCACCATTAGTCAATAGCGACCTTGAAAAACATAAAAAATATAGCCAAAGACCTTGTACTTAATACCTTATTACCTGACAGTAGGAGCTGATTGGCTTTTGGAGTAATATTGTTTTTTGATCTTGTGTAAATATTGCTTATCGTTCGTACCTCCCTTCTTAGATGAAATTGCCTTCCTAGATTGCTGAATTCAATTTAACAAGTAATTTATCACGCGAAAGCTTTTTTGCCTTTCTGAGAATGTTATGTTGCCGTTAAAGAATTTGAAATTTTGTCGTGGGGTATGTTTCCCTGACAAGTACTATTTATGTTCATTACTGGCGCGAATGTAGTAAATAGATTACTTTAGTGGGACAAGTTATAAGTTGCTGAGTAATTGGATTATGCCTGACGATATTCCATCGATACCCGATGATAAATTCAAAAATGATTTATTAAAACTAGGCTGAAAACCTGCAAAATCTTTTTGAACGTCAAATTATACAAAAAACAATGTCAAAATGCCCGCCCTTCACAGAAAGGCACTCAAAGGAAGTGACGTATGTGTTATTGCTGGGAAAAAGAAGTGGGGTGTAACAAACTCCCCACCATAAATATACCTCATCATATGCCTAGCCCTTTTCCCAACTATGTTGGGGTCGGCTTCCAGTCTAAACCGGATGCAGCTGAGTACCCGTGTTTTACATGGAGCGACTGCCTATCTGACCTCCACAACCCAGTTACCGGGTAACACGGTACCCCTTGGTAAGACTGGTTGTCAGACTTTCTGGGTTCTGACTACCCGTAACGACTGTTATAGATGTACAAATGACAACCGGGACCAACAGCTTAACGTGCTTTCCGAGGCACGGAGGAGTCTCGATATGACATTGATGGTCACCCATCCACAGACCGACCGCGCCAAGCGCAGCTTAACCTTTGATCGGTCGAACCGTGCGGCTGTTACTTAGCCACGAGCTCCTATATATATAAATAAACCTATATAGATAAAATACAAGTACAGGAAAACTCATAATATAAGGCGTGTCGTGAATAATCGAAGAATAGGTATCGATTATCAAAGTTTTATCGATAAAGTTCGAATATTAACATTGTTGCATATACATTGCTGGTTGTGTATAGTGGGTCGTAAAATTTTCTGCAATAAGCGTTTATTACGACGGCTACAAATTGTAGCGGTCGTTAATATTTCGTGTATAAAGCTTGGTAGGCTGTTGCTATCGATTTGTTGAGGGGAGGTTGTGTAAAATGGATGAGTTATTTTGGTAAAAGGTAGTTTAGGTAGTTTTGTTTTAAAGTATGATTAAAAGGGTCCTAATATTATGAACTTAAATATTAACGTAAATATGAGACAAAAATGTGTTTTTACATATTAGTATGAAGCCCTAATGATAGTAGGTATACTAAATAATAATAGGTTAACATAAATATGTAAATATTTAACGAAAAGCACAAATGATGAAATGAAATTAATTTTATTCTAACAATAATACTGCTTATCCATACTAATATTATAAAGCTGAAGAGTAGGTACGTTCGTTTATTCAAACGCACTAATCCCTCGAACTACTACTCGTATAGTCAAATTAGAAAAAATCTTTTTGTAAAAAAAAAAAAAAATTAAGGTAGGTTATTCGGGACTTTGTAGTCCCGTGCATATAATAAATATGCAAGATAAAAATAATAATTAAATTAAAAAAATTGCCCATGACTGTGCTAAAAATACTAGTTTTACTAACAAAGCCTTTGGAACTGCTTCAACTGGTCAAACTATAACAAACTTTTTCGTAAGAACTCCTTAGAAGGACCATTCCTTTTGTCCTTCGTCCTAAAGATTCATATCACTAACTCACAAGATAAGGAGTCGAACCCCAACTTATACGCATAACTACCGGATTACTGCCCTTTGATTTACTGAGCCAACTTCGACATTGGGATATTAACTAACTAGTTTGAACCGGGTGTATGAGATAACTGAGTATTCCTAACTGTTAGTTTGTTGATTTCATTGGAGAATCTATCTGTTTGATCTTCGGGATTTCGTTGTTATTTTCAGGGTGGGATTTATTTAGGAAAGAGGAACTGTCATATACAATAGACTTGAGGGTAACGTAAATAGTTTTTTGTACTTTTCTGTGATAATATTTTATTGTAAATATTGTTATCGATGGCCATAAGAGAAAGCTTTTTTCTTTGTTTTTTTTTCTCGCAGCATTTCCAGCACTGGATTTTTTTTTATTGATTTGATTGACAGACAAGCCTATACCAGAGATTATCTATTATAGATTTGAAATCCCTATATACTACTACAACATAGAATAATACTAATATTAATAATCCAAAAATAATGCTGTATGTCTGTCACGCTGTCACGGTAATCCTTACTTCCTTGAACATCATAAATGTTAAAGTAACTCCTTAACGGGAAAACAGCTCAACCGATTTAGATAAAATTTGGTACGTAAGATAGGTTAATACTATGAGAAAGACATGGTTAGTTTTTACCCCGATGCGTTAAGTAGTTCTCTCATGGCAAGGAAACAGCTAGTTATTTTGGATAGTTCAAAGTCCATGCGGCATTTCATTACAAGGCAATTATTCAACACGAGTGAAATTCAGTTCACTGCAGCACTAATAGTTAGACAGAACTACTTACACACTACACATTAGATAATTAGAGTGGCTTTTCGACTCTGTAACCGGTTTTGGCTGGTTCAGAACCGGTTTTATCCGGATTAATCGGGGTCGGCTAAAGTTTGGCAAGCCAGGCTGGCAGCTCGCTAATCTTGCTTGGATTATTTTGGCCATTGTGGTTTGGCTTTTAGGCTGGTATCCGACTCTAACAATTTTACGGAGTGAGAATTGGTGAGATTTCCATCTGGGGTGACAATACGCATTGAAAGAAAGAAAGAAAAAAAAAATAATATTTATTTTTAGACACACACAGGAAATAGAAAATTAGTACAAAAATAATTGTTTCTACAGCATTGAAAGGTTCTAGATTCGTATCTGAAATAACTAAGGAGATTAATTAAGGCGGTATGTATATTTTAGGAATTAGGAGTGAGATATTCCAAGTTTTTGACAGGGTATGAAGCCTTCTTCACTGTTGGTGACCAGCAACCAACTTCTTTTGTATCCTCAATTGTATACCTTTCTTATATTTTTATATTTAGAATTTAGAAGTTTATATGATTATTTGAATTCAAACATAAGTTAAAAAAGTTAGTTCTCTATCAGCTCTCTTGTCACTAACATTGTTTTCTATCAACTCTCTTGTCACTAACATTGTTATCTCTCAACTCTTTTGTTATTAACATAGTTTATTAAAATAAAAGGCGATTCTCTCTAAACTCTCTTATCATTACCATTCACTACTCACCATTGCAACTTAATGAACTAATGGAAATATTTATTACTAGCTTTTTCCCCCAGTGTCGCCCGCATCTCGAAGAAGCTACTTCAGGCACCCGCATAAAAAGTATCCTATATATTAATCTAGGTTGTAATCCCCAACAAATCATCAATCATTGTGAATTAGGCCCTAACTAACTGCCTAACTACCTAACAATCAGGCTAAATAGAATGAGTCCGTATTATGTAACGTAACAGATACATATCCTACCAACATCATAAAGTCTGTGAGTATATAAATGTTTGTTACTCTTTCACGCGAAAACTACGAAACTAAACTAACTATGAAATTTGGTGTCATCATCAGCCTATATATTGTCCCACTGCTGGGCACAGGCCTCTTCTCATACAGAGAAGGCATGGGCATTAATCACCACGCTTGCTCAAGGCGGATTGGGCGCTTCCTCACGATGTTTTCCTCCACCGTTAGTCAGTGATGTCTAAGATATACTTAGAAAGTACATATGACTTTAGAAAAGTCACATTGGTACTTGCCAGGTTTCGAACCCGCACACTCTTACACGAGAGGCGGGTGCCTTAACCACTAGGCCACCACGACTCATTTGGTATACATATACTTAATTGCCTGGCTAAACATATAGGATACTTTTTATCTAGGTGCAGTAAGTGGTTCTCTCAGAATACGACTGAAACACATACGTTGAAAAATAGACTAGAGTTTGTATTAAGCTGTCTGCCAAGTATTTTAATACCAAACACAGATGAAGAAACAGATTTTTTTATTTATTTTTTTGTGTATGGCATCTCGCAGGTCAACCTAGAAGGTTGTCGACTGCTTAACCGGGCTTGCCTTTGAAGTGCCTTAAATAAATTTAGGGCCTCCAGCCAGGGCTTAACTTACAAAACTATGAAGAAACAGATGCCGAGTCTTAAGCATATACTTGACTTACCTATTGAATCCCTTTTTTTTTTTTTTTTTTTTTTTTTTTTTTTTTTTTCGGGGGGAAATCCTCATGGACGAACCCTGCCTGGGGAGGCCGGGAACAGTGCCGGACTCTTACCGGCTAAAACCACCCCGGTGTCGCTTCTCGCACGTGGGCGCGGGGCGGCGGGAATCCAGATTCGTCCGCAGCCCCGCACTGGTGCCGGCCCGTCCTGCCGGGCCTCGTCTCCTGCACGGGGTAGTGAGGTGTCCTACCCCGTGCATCGCCTCGGGGGCGCGCGTGGACACAGACGCGCGCCGCCGGCTCGGGTCCTATCATGGGGGGCGGGGACTTCCCCAAGTCCGTCGCCCCTGGACCCGTTTATGGGGGGCGGAAGAGGGCGTTGTCCGCCCTCCTCCGGCGCCCGGTGCGCCTGCTGCGGGCGGGGTCGAGAGTTGAGATCTCCCTTTCCCGCTCCGCAGCTTCCTTCTGCGACATCACGTCCTCGCAGAAGGACACCACCGCGTCCCACGACTCTGCGCTGCCGACCATACTCCGAACAACGGCCGGCAGCGACAGATCGCCTCCTACTACCGAGGTGAGGGCACGGCGCTGCTCCTCCCAGGACACACACTCCCGGAGCGTGTGTTGCGCCGTGTCCTCCCCGCAATGGACGCAGTGGTGGCACCGAGCGTCCGACTCCCTGCCTATGCGACACAGGTACCTGCCGAAGCACCCATGCCCCGACAGCACCTGCGTCACCCGAAACGACAGGGAGCCGTGCCTTCTCCCGAGCCATGCGTCGAGCACTGGCCGGATCGCCTCGACGGTAGCGAGGCCGGCGGTAGGGCGCAGAAGCCTCTCCCGCCATTCCGCCACCAAGACCTGGCGGAGCTCCGTACGGCGCAGCGCGATCTGCCGCTGCACCGGTCCGAAGCCCCGTGCCCGCTCTTCCTCGCGCCACCGATACAGCGACGCGAGTACTTTCGCCTCCAGGTCCCAGGGCGGGGATCCGGCCAGAGCGCAAGCCGCCTCGTAGGAAATCGTGCGGTACCCGCGGACGACCCTGACGGCCATCGCCCTCTGCGGCTTTCGCAGAATGGCGATGGTGCAGGCCGTCAGGTCCATCGCCCACACCGGGGCCCCATACAGGGCCATGGACCGCACGATCCCCACGTACAACCGCCTACAGGCGGCGCTCGGGCCCCCCATATTGGGAAGCAGAGTTGAAAGCGCGCCCGCCGCGCCCATCAGCTTGGGCGCCAGCCGCCGGAAGTGGGGTCCGAATTCCCATCGGCTGTCGAGCACCAATCCCAGATACTTCATGGTGGACTCGACAGCTATCCGGGCCCCACCGACCACGATGTGTGATCCCGGCGGCGGCGCGCGTCGGGGGCCATGGAACACGATGGCCTCCGACTTGCTCAGGGCCACCTCCAGGCCCAGGCGACGGATGCGGCTCACCACCTGTGACACCGCAGCCGTAGCTAGCAACGCTGCTTCCCTGTGGGAGCTCCCTCGGGCTGTGACAAGCGTGTCGTCCGCGTAACACGTCATGTCTGCGCCCGACGGGAGCTCACCTCTGAGCACCCAGTCGTACCCGATGTTCCACAGGAGCGGACCCAGAACCGATCCCTGTGGAACACCGCACGAAGTGACGCGCCTTCCTGCGCCGTCACGTCCCCTAACCTATTGAATCCCTAAGCCATCTTTATGCATGACTAGCTCCTCTCTAATTGATGTTGTTAGCCTAAATTTGGTGCGCTGAGTCGCTGGATCCGGCCTAGTTATACAGCCGCTTTATTATTCAAATCATGGGTAAGATCCGTGACGGGGCAAAGGGGAGTTTGGATTAATGTCTAAGGCACTAATTGGAACTAAGTTAGGTATCCTTACTAATATTATAAATGCGAAAGTAACTCTGTCTGTCTGTCTGTCTGTTACGCTTTCACGCCAAAACTACTGGACCGATATAAATGAAATTTGGTACAGAGATAGAATAGACCCTGAGGAACAACATAGGCTACTTTTTACCCGGGTGCGCTAAGTAGTTCCCTCGGGATGCGGGTGAAACCGCGGGAAACAGCTAGTTAAATATAAAGGTCTGTTTATAAAGAGAGAATTATTTTAAACGTCTGGTTGATTTTCGGGGCAGTTAAGTTTTGTAAAGTGAAATTATGTGTACTTAATAGAGTAGAGCTTTTTGTGAAGAATCTTGCCCGGGGAATAGTACTATCTGATATCCTACTATAATATTATAAACTAGCTGTTTAGCGCGGCTTCACCCGCATCCCAAGGTAGTTACTAATCACACCTGGATTATAAGTAGGTAACCTATAACCGTGTCCAAAGTCTTCCTGTATCTTGATACCAAATTTCATTCAAATCCGTTCAGCAGTTATACCGTGAAAGCGTTACAAACAAACTTTCTTTCGCGTTTAAAATACTAGCTGTTTCTCGCAGTTACACCCGTGTTTTAAGGGATTTACTTAATGCACTCGGATAAAAAACTACCCTATGTCCTTCCTCAAGGTGTAACTAACCTCCATACTAAATTTCATCTCAATCGGTTTAAGCTTAAAGAGATAACATACAGACAGACACACTTTCGCTTTTATAATAATTCATCATTTCATCATCATTTGCCTGCCCTTATCCCAATTTATTTGTGGTCGGCGCAGCATGTTTTCTTCTTCCATACTTCTCTATCCGTCGTCATCTCACTAGTAACACCCTTCCAATACATATCATCTTTCACACAATCCATCCATCGTTTTGGTCTTCCTCTACCTCTATAGCCATCCACATTCATGCTCATAACTTTCCTCACAACATATTCCTCATTCCTCCGCATAACATGCATTTATAATAATAATTAGTATTATTATGGATTAGTTAGGATGCATAATAAATGAGTTTAAAATTGCGGATCGCCACTCCCGTTTCGCTGTTTTAGAACTCAACACTGTGGTCACTACGGCCCACAGCTTAGCCGACATCAAGTAGATATATACCCACCCCAAATCCTGTTGACTCTCAGCGGTGTTCCGAGCAAAATGAGTGTTTAGAATTTGAATAATTCAATGTAAATATTGATGGTAATGGCTGGTGCAGTGGCCGAGTTTTGTTAACAGCTAAGCTGGAAGTTTATCTCGTACAAAATAAATATTTTTGTAATCACCATGGGAACATGTTTTAAAACAATATTTGCGAGCTTTTAGGTACTATCTATGTGTGTGTACAAAAATAATTATTTTAATAGTGTCATCATCTGCCTAGCCTTTTCCAACTATGTTGGGGTCGGCTTCCAGTCTAAACCGGATGCAGCTGAGTACCAGTGTTTTACATGGAGCGACTGCCTATCTGACCTCCACAACCCAGTTACTGGGTAACACGGTACCTCTTGGTAAGACTGGTTGTCAGACTTTCTGGCTTCTGACTACCCGTAACGACTGTCAAAGATGTACAAATGACAACCGGGACCAACAGCTTAACGTGCTTTCCGAGGCACGGAGGAGTCTCGCTATGACAAAGATAGTCACCCATCCACGGACCGACCGCGCCAAGCGCAGCTTAACCTTTGATCGGTCGAACCGTGCGGCTGTTACTTAGCCACGAGCTCCTCCAATTATTTTAATAGTGTATGCCACAAAAAAAATTATCTCATGCTATTTTTTAGGGTTCCGTAGTCCGACAAGGAACCCTTATAGTTTCGCTCTGTCCGTCTGTCTGTCTGTCTGTCTGTCCGCGGCATAGCTCCGTGGTTTTTGTTATTAGAAAGCTGAAATTTGGTATGAATATGTATATTGATTACGCCGAGAAAGTGGTAAAATAAAATTTTGAAAAAAATTTTTTTTTAGGGTAGCTCCCAAACATGTAAAGTAGGGATGAATAATTTTTTTCTCGCGTACCCCTTCATGTGGGGTATCGTTAGATAGGTCTTTCAAAAATATTATGGGTGTGTGAAGATCATTTTTCGGTTAAGTGAGCCATTTGCGAAATATATAGATTTTAAGTGAAATTTTTTGTTCGATACGAGTTACCCCCCCTCTAACTTTTGAATGGCTGTACCTAGAAATGTGAAAAAAATCACAGACGTAGCACATATAATGAAATTACAAGAAAAACTATCACGGCTCAGTAGGCTTGACCGGTTACAGAGTTATAGTCGACTAACTGAGACCTACTACGGAACCCTACTGCGCGTGGCCCGACACGCACTTGGCCGGTTTTTTTTTTAATAACATTCTGTTATACCTACTTAAATTACTTTTAACCAAGATTAACGCCTTTGATTCTGGTATCTGAACCCAACTCGACTCCACACAGACGGAGTTGAGGGTTAAAGCTCATATGAATATTACGGAAGCTTTCTTATATAAACTTTCACACATTTCGATATAATTATTTCACTCCTAAGCTGTAACAAATCGGCTTTAACTATAAACATTTTCAAAATTACTCTTCTTCGAAAGAAAGATCGTTAAGAAATGGAGGTAAGTGCTAACAAAATGCGATAATGGCATCTTCGGGTAGGAGAATGACACTCACGGGGAAAATGAGATATTATCATTGTATGTAAGACAATGAAGTAAGACCAGAAGGACCAGTTTTAATCACAATAGAAACATATCATATTGATATAAATACTAAGCCGATTAAATGCACCTAGCGCAAAAGTATTTACTCAATTAAAAATTCTGAAATAGCAACAGATAGGCAGACATAGTCAGTTTCGCATTGGTAATATCAGTAAGGTAAGGGCACTTTAAGATTTGGTTCCGATATCCAGAGGAAAAATATATTTAACCTAGTATTATTATCACATTGCTAGAAATTTTCCATTTTGTTGGTATTTACGGTTTTCAAAGTGTAGGCACGTACAGGAGGACCACTTATTATAATGGTCCTTCGGTACGTATCTATACAGCATCACAAACTTGGTAATGAGTCCCATACCATCGCTGCCTGTGTTCCAATCACCCCCTCGGGGGCCGGTAATTCACAAATTTTATGGCACTTTCATATTGTTGGAACAAAAATGTAGGTAAAAGTTAGGAGATGTCGATTACTTACAATGAATACTAAGACCTTATGTCATGGGAATCCTAGAACTTCAGCACTTGCGATTGAGGATCAAGGCAAGAAAACTGTATTCGTCGCTAATGATTTTTTTTATGTAAAACTTTTCCCTACACACTAAGGATGCATTTAAACACACATTATTATTAAATGAAATTAAAATCAATTGCAGATATTAATCCAACGCTTTAAAAGCTGACTTGTCAAGGACCAAAAAATTGCATTTTTTTTTAAATATCATTTTAGTAATCATTTTCGCCTTCTGATTAAAGTAATAACGAAACAAACGAGATGTCCACAGATGTGACCACAATGCAACCGAGTATTAAACTGCCGGAGAATGGAAAAACTTTAGCTGGCGGATAGTTTGATTGCAAGTATCAGCTGCAGTATGAAATAGAGCTGTTTTTACCGCACAACTTTGACAGTAAAAGACGAGAAATGATAGCCATTTATCTGTTTAACAGCTGAGACTGTTATAAACGAATGGTAAATTTAAATTATTGGTATATGAAATGCAATTGGTATAATGTTTATTTCAAGTTTATATGACGCTGCCTACCGTGGCTGCGGGATGTTTCAAATAGTTACCGTGCCCCCGGAACTTAAAGGGTTGAGGAAGAAACATGGATGGGTTTTAGTCAGTAAGAGTCTGATACTTCTGCCCCACCCACGGCGGGAGGGGTCATTTGGTGATTTCCTGGGGGATTATTCGAAAAAGTTACCGCGGCACTGGAACGCAAAAGGCGAAGGAAGGAACATGAATAGATTTTGATCAGAAAGAGTGTGACTCTTTCCTTCCACTCACAGTCATTTGATGATTTCCCAGTCTAAAAAATGGTTTATATAAAACTAGTTATTTTCTGCAATTTCACCTGCGTCCGGAAGGAACTACTTCCCACACCCGGATAAAAACATATCAAAATTTAATTTAGTTCAGCCGTTTCAACATGTATTAAACGAAAAGAATGACAGACAGGGGTAGGCATCCTAACTAATTAATAAAAGCAAAATTGGGTTGATTATTCGTTACGCTTTTACGGTCACAGTAGCGGTTCAGCACTGAACCGATTTGAATGAAATTTGGTACGGAGATAGAGGGGACAGTTATAGGCTACTTTTTATCCTGGTGCGTTAAGTAGTCCTTAGAGACGCGGAAACCGCGGGAACTTCTAATAAAAGTACATTTTTCTCCAAAAAATCCAATCCCAAAATCACCTCTAATTTCGTTAACAAAACGCGCTCAATCCTCTAAATTCACTTTTGATGTTCACTGCGATACTAATTTAAATAAATCTATTTCAATTCTAAAGTTGCGTGCTCAACCACGTGTGTGTACCTCAATACACCAACTGAATGTGTTTTAAATACCTGAACTAATTAGACTGAAATATCTTTAGACTCCATTCAGCGGTATAGGTAGGGCTCAATGTAGCGAAATCAGTATAAATAGTTTTCGAATTAAATGGGGTAGGACAAATAGGTTAATTAAGTATAATAGACTGTGTGGGTACAGTTAGCGACAGCAGTTAGTTGCTGACGTTTGAATTTATTTCGTCAAAAAATTATAGTTAAATTTATGAATATAAAAATGTTTTAATATTTGTTATTTTTTGGCATTTTAGAAAATGTATTTTTATTTGAATAAATAGATATTTCCACTAAATTTAAGTCGTTATTAAAATCGTTTGTTTTATTGATATTTGTTTACTTTTGTTATTATTTTGCTATTCTATTGTGCTTACACAATAACAGACTTAGTACAAATATTAGCTAGACAGCAGGTAAGTACTGAGACTAGGCGCGCCTAATATTCAATTACAACTAATTGTGTCGTCACCTGTCACTTGAGGCTTTTTTGTTTACACTAATTGATTAATTGACTAAGTTTAGTGTACAAATTTGTATTCAAATTAAGAATACCTTTAAACTTTAACATGGAAGGCAGATATTAATAATAAAAATAATCAAGTTTATTTAAAAAAAAAAAAAATCATCATCATCATCAGCCTATATATTGTCCCACTGCTGGGCACAGGCCTCTTCTCACACAGAGAAGGCATGAGAAAATATAGTCAACGATTTTTGTCAGCGACTGTACAAGTAGGGTTTAATTGAAAACCAAAATGTATTAGTTTTGGCAGTATTGGGGACCAATTTGAGTGGAATTATTTGACTATCACAATTAACACATAGAAATACCGATAGAATAATCTCATAGTTAGTCTCATTGTCTATTGTTGGCATTGTTAAAATATTGGTTTGGAAATATAGGTTAAATATATTCGTCTATAGAATTATTTTTAGCTAGATTTATTAAATCAAACTCGTGTTTAGTGTTACCAAGTGTTTAGTGTTACCAATTTCATGATAGTTTTTAAACATCTTTTATATTATCAGCTTACTTAGCTAGCTTACTAGCTTATTCTAGTGTAGTTTTCTGCCGTCATAAGAAAAAAAGACGCTACTGTAATTTTTTAAGGCGCCAGTATTGGTCATAGGCCTCCCCTAAAGTGTACCATATCGTTCAGTTTTCAGGTTGACGTATCCAATTCTCCTGATACAAAAACTTTTTACAAAAAAAAACCGACTTCCAAAAAAAAACTGAAAAGTAAAAAATAAAATAAAAAATAGTAAAGTTTTTTATTTTTTCGCTTTTCAGTGTCTCGGTCTTGCTATCTTAACAAAATAAACACACCACTTTTTTAGGTCGTAATAAGCGTAAATAACCAAATCATCTAAGTATTTGGCATATCAGCAAGTAGAGATAAAACGTTATTTTTGATATATTTATAAAAAGGCTGAACCGGTAGTGATAAAATTATATGGGACCACACGGAAAGCACCAGCTTTCAAATAAAAAAAAATCATGAAAATCGGTTCACCCAGTCGCAAGTTATGAGGTAACAAACATTAAAAAAAAAATACAGTCGAATTAATAACCTCCTCCTTTTTTTGAAGTCGGTTAAAAATCAATCCAGACGCACGCAATTATCCTAAATCATCATCTACCTAGCATCTTCCTAACTACGTTGGGGTCGGCTTCCAATCTGTGTAAGTGCCAGTGTTTTATATGGGGCGACTGCCTATCTGGTCTCCATAACCCAGTTGCCGGGTAACACGGTACCCCTTGGTAAGACTAGTTATCAGACTGTCAAAGAACTACAAAACGACAACCGGGATCAACTGCAGCTTAACGTACTTTCCAAGGCACGGAGGAGTTTCGCTATGACAAAGATGGTCACCCATCCACGGACCGACCGCGCTAAGCGCAGCTTAACCTTTGATTGGTTGAACCGTGCGGCTTTTACTGAGCCACGAGCTAAGTCTTTTATCTTTATATTATCCTAAATCCTACCTAACATTAATTAATTAATTAATAATTTCACGGTAAAACGGGTAAAGCGATTTGGACGACATTTGGTATGGATACATTGGACCTAGGAGTGCGTTAAGGGGGTGTTAAATAGTTCCCCTAGGACGCGGAAGAAACTGTGGGAAATAACTAGTTTATCATAAAACACATTCGCTAATTTGCGATCACATTTTGCGCACGCAAAAACTCGGATGTGCAAGGTCGTTAAACGAACTTCTGCCACGCGCGGGTCTGGATGACAACAATTTGCCACATTCAATTAAGACGACGACTACCGCCAATGACCTTGAGCAAATGGGCGGAGCTTGAGCTTCCCCCCCGCGACCCCGCAATGCACACCGCACGCTTGTCATTTTATATTTTGAAGAACTTTGACGGGTGACCATAATATTATGTAGAGATTCTAAGGACAGTCGCATATTGTATTTTGATATGCATGTCTAAGATATAAAAATAGAAATACAAATAACATCTGTCTGAGTAATACTTCGAAACACTAATTTTAAATTTCCAACCCCCACTGCATACTTCGTTTGCCAGAAAAGCAAAAATATTTTCAATTTCTTTAATCTGCAAAACATATTTATCGATCAGAATTGTTACAAGTTTCAAGAAAAAAATCTGACAACTAGCATTCTTGAATTAATCCGCTATGAAAGATGGACAGACAGACAGACAAAATCGCACCATAGGAGTTAATTTTTAGGCCATATTGGTGTCCATTTCGAGCTCTTCTAACAGAAATGCACGCAAGTTTTTTTCATATTAGCATTTTACGACATCTGCTGCTTCTCAAATAACTTCAGCTCATCTTCACTTGTATAGGAAAATCATATTAGTTTTGTAAGGTAAGCCTGGAAGCCAGTTAATTAGTCCGACGTTTCTGATCCATCTGTAAAGTGTCCGACCAAACCTTTGGCATCAGCTTTGGCCAAACCATTAGCTTAAAATTGGCCTAAGTTTTGACACCAACAGAACCGAAATTGAATAATCTATTACGTTTAAAGACCCAAAAGACTGTATTACAAATGATGTTAATATTTTAAATAAGCTGCAGGTAGTTTTATTTATATTATTAAGTTGATACACCGAACATATTAGTAAAAAAACATTGTGGCTTCTTTGCTAAGGCACCTGCATCTCATTTATGAGTATGCTGATTCGAACTTCGAAACCTAGATATTACGAATCTGACTATTCCAAAGTTTTACATGCACTTTTTTTAGTATAACTTAGACACCATTGACTAACGGTGAAGGAAAACATCGTGAGGAAACCTGGACTACACGGTCTGAAATCACCAATCCACCTTGAAAAAGCGTGATAATTAATGCTAATGCATGTCTATGTCATACCCAAAAGTGGGATAGTAAAGATTCCGATTATGATCAGGATTTTTACAATTTTTACCTATCATGAACAATGGAAATTCACCCGTTTTGGGCCTAATTTTGAAAGTGCCGCAAAGCAAAAAATCAATGCAAAAATAAATTTGCTAAATTCGGATATAGACTTTGTTTGAATGAGAATTAGCTGTTACATTTTCAAGCACCAAATTTGTACGACCCTTTTCCACGGTTTCATGCATTATTGAAGAAATAAAGTAATGGAAAAAAATCCTACCATTGTATGGCATTTCGATAATCTTTTAGAAAGATGCAATATCGATTTTTGACTTTGAAATCATTTATAATTACCGATTTAAATATTTTTGATCTTTATCTTTTTACCTTATTTTACTAATATAAGGTTTTTTATAATTATTTTATCAGAAAAACTCACCGCAAAAATTGACAGATTTTTTTATAAAAAGATTATTAAATTGACATGCAGTAGCTCAATTTTCATTTAGTTTTCTTATTACAATTCATCGGAATTCAAACATAACCTTGGAATTGGAAAATGGTCGAAATACCATATTAAGAAAAGCATTTAAGAGAAAAATGTACGGAAGTCTAATTATTTCAGAATGTTTGTTTTACAAACTACGGAGAGTTTTTTTTAAATTTAATTCGTATACCAAAAGATTTCGAAGAAAACATAAAAAATATTAGAATATGCATCAAGCCTTTATATCAAGCCCTTTCATAATTATGATGACGTAGAAACTACACTTTGTAATTTTAAATTCTATTTTTCCTCGAAAGTAGTATTTTTCTACTTTATCCATTTGCGATATATTTCAACAATTATTCCAAATCGATAAGGTTAGTTATTCCTGAAGTAATTATCAGCTCTGACAGACAGACAGAGAAAGTCGCATCCCATAAGGGTTACTTTTTACTATTTTGGTTCGGACCCTAAAACTAAACTATACTATTTGAATATATCTTTTTTTTTTCATTTTCAGTTCTTCTGTCTTTGACTTCTGGACCAAAAATTAAAGAAGATCAAGTCCTTTTTATTTATCAGGGCTTTAGCCAAAGAATTAAGCGATTGCCTATTAATCGGCTTAGGCCTAGCCAAAAATCGACGTTCTGTCGGATACTATTTGGTGTTGAAAATAAAACATAAGAGTGGCATTGTGAAGTAGGACCTTCATTTCTAAAACACTATGCTTCGTCATATCTTTTAGATTGTGTGTATATAATACTAGCTGTTTCCCGCGGTTTCACCCGCATCCCGAGGGAACTACTTAGCGCACCCGGGTAAAAAGTAGCCTATGTTGTTCCTCAGGGTCTATTCTATCTCTGTACCAAATTTCATTTATATCGGTCCAGTAGTTTTGGCGTGAAAGCGTAACAGACAGACAGACAGACAGAGTTACTTTCGCATTTATAATATTAGTAAGGATTATCCCACATTAGATACCTTGACTAATAGATTAATATGTATATCATATGTGACTGCTTACTTGGCGTTTTTACTAAACTTCGAAAATGGTTGCTATGTAAAGCATCACTACCCAATGTTAATACTACCAGTAAAAAACCGGCCAAGTGCGTGTCGGGCCACACGCAGTAGGATTCCGTAGTAGGTCTTAGTTAGTCAACTATAACTATGTAAACGGTGAAGCCTACTTTGCCGTGATAGTTTTCGAAAGTTAGTTTTTTTTTATTTTTGAAAGACCTATCTAACAATACCCTACATGAAGGGTTACGCAACAAAAAAATATTCATCCTCATTTCACGTGTTCGGGAGCTCCACTAAATTATTTTATTTTTTTTATTCATTTTTACCACTTTTTCGGCGTGATCAATACACATATCTATACAAAATTTCAGCTTTCTAGTACCAAGAGCCTCTGAGCTATGCCGCGAACAGAGAGACAGACGGACATTGCGAAACTATAAGGGTTCCTTGTCGGACTACGGAACCCTAAAAATAAAACTAATGTAACCAATCCAAAATAGAAAAATGGTCTAGCTAAAATAGTCAGACAATACAATACATTTTACAATTTTACATTTTACAATACTCTTTGAATAGCGTAAGCTTATTTTTTTATCATATTCTGCATTTTTTTTCAAATTCGTCTCGTAGCAAAGAAACTCGAACCCAAATTCACGTGTTTAGAAAAATATTTTCATTGGTAATAATTTAGAATAGCGCCACCTTGTTACCCATGGATAAACCGTTTTATTTACAAACCATTAAGTTTTGTTCTAAGATATCATCCCATGCCCTGACTTATAGCTACTATTTCTGTAAATTCCAAACTATTAGGAAATATTGTAACATAACATGAAAGAATTTTAATTTTGACGATTATCTCCGACCTACATGTAAAATTTAAATGAGGTATGCAATATTCTCGTTTTGAATACGCAATGTATTAAAACAAATACATATTTAAATCCTAAAGTACATTTAATTATTTAGTAAGTCAATAACAAAATATATTTGTCCTGCCAAATTTAGATACACACATTTTAGATTATGACAGATTATGGATGATTTGGTTTGAAAACACGTTATTCACATCAAAAAAATATTTTATCCGCATGTAGTGCCTTTTCAATGTAATAATTATAATTCACCAGTCATCTTATCACAAATATAATAATTTATTTACATCGTAATGTGCTCGCTCTGAGTGACAGCGTCTACCCGTGACAGTGGTCACAGACGTACTGCCCCCGTCGCCCGGTGGAGCCCCTCCGTAATTTCAACTCAACGTTTTGACAAAAGCACAAAAATTGACGTAAATGTACGATTTAAAAAAAATATACGTATACAGAAAGACAGATAATTAACTTTTCTATAAAATGGTACAGGTTTCATTAAAATCCGCTTGATAAATTCTATGTAAAACTCAGTTTTTCTTCTGCGTTAGACCTAACTTCATGATTTTTTTATACAATGTTATAAATACATAATTAAAAAAACGTTATACAAAATTATCAAGCATATGCTCTAGTTTAGTATATATACTTTTCAAATCATGAAAGCAAGTCGTTAAAGCGTAATCATTAGCTTTAAAAGGGGCAAAGTCATTCCTACGCTTTTAAGTAATACTAACGTTAAAATTAACAGTGGGCGTTTGCTGTGATGTTTCGTGTCAAAGAACGCTATACATTCAGAATGTTATTTTGGACTAATAGAAAACATCTTGTGCAACATATACAAATCTTAACTAATATTACAAATGCGAAAATGTGTTTATTGGTTTGTTACGCTTTTATAGTAAAACGGCTGAACAAGTGAACAAATTTGGGTACGAAGATAAAAGGGACCCTGCAGACGGTTACAGGCTTTTTACCCGGGTACATTGGGCGGCTGGAAACAGCTAGTTTCAAATATTGACAGATAACTCTTGTAGTCCAATGATTGACGTTTGAACCACATATTGCTACAGCGTAGCGTATTAATTGCTACGAAGCTACGCCGTAGCTGTAGCAAAACTGCAATTTGTTAGCGTTTCACCGTGTTTTCACCTGTGTGTGTAATTTTGTCAAGATGAAAAGTACCTCAGATCATAGTAGTATCTATATCATTGTGCCTAATAATATCCAAATCCGATCAGTATTTTTTGCATGAAAAAGAAACAAACATTCATACCTCTACACACACTTTTACATTTATAATTAGCTATTTCTGTTTTATGCGACCCCAAAAACAGTTATTCATACCTTTCTCAGGGTTCAAGTCATCTCCATACAAAATTATATTCAAATAAGTTCAGTTATTTTACCGTAAACAAACATACAAATAAACAAAGCCTGAGTTGCATTTAAAATTTTAGTTAGTATAGTAAGATTTTACAGATATTCATAAAGTCTAGTCTAGTCGGTATATTATAGAACAAAATATGGAGGATGAAGCCCAATATTTTACCATGCTTTATCTACCTGCTTAATAAAGAGGCTTTGAAGGCCAAGAGCCTTAAATCTGGTCCGTTTAGCGTGTCGTGGACCGGGTCAGTCCCTCGAGAGTGGCCGAATTGCCACTTTCATGCACGCGGGCTTCTTGCGCCGTGAGGGCTAGGGAAACAGCGGAACATCAAAAAAAGTGAAAAACAGCGAAAAATTGAAAAAAAAAAACTTTCATAAAAATAAAATTCAGGGTGTCAAGTAAACGGTGTATCAAATTCTTAAATCGATTTTTAAATTTCTTAAAGTGTAGACTGACCATTTAAACTCTTAGCTTATCTTCTATTATATAAAAATGAATCCCTATTTCCCTTGGTCATCGCATCACGCGTGAACGGCTAGATCAATTTGGCTGAAATTTGGTACGGAGATATAGGGGACCCTGGAAAAGTTTCTTCTCTGAAGAAACTTCCGTCGGGACGCGGGTGAAACCGCGGGAAATACCTAGTCTGTTATAAATATATTAATGTAAAATAAATAGAAGTAAAAAAATACACATTTTAATAGAATTGTTCTATAATTTTAACAAATATATTTTTTGCTCATACTTATCGTCGGCGTCAGTGCAGGACCGTCTAAATGCAAAAAAAAAAATTTTTGAAAAAAGTTGTTTTAATTTGATCACATCGCTTTTAGAAAAGTTTTTATCGTCTACTGTAAAACATGTTTTTTTTTGCATGTAGAAGGTCCTGCACTGACGCCGACGTTATATATTTTATTCTAAGAACGCCGTTCTCGTGGCCTTAACGGTAATGTCTGAATCTACCCAAAAGACGTTTGGGTTTTATTTAGTGTGAAATATATATGGTTGTCGGAGGCAGTCCGTATGGTAGTCCTTCGAAGACGGGTCTGAATATAACTAGCTACCATCAAGTTATGAGACCCTATAAGTTAGAAAAGAGTAGGCGACCATTTTTATTCTTAAATTGTGAAAAGAGTTTTTGACTTTTTCGAGGTCTGTTAATATGTAACCTTAGTTTTATTAAAACTTTTTTTCTTTCCTTTACAATGGTCTTTTACCCATTAGGGTAAAAAGATATTAAATTTTATTATTTATGTTGTTGTAATTTTGCCAGTCTGATGATGGAACCTTATAAGTAAGAGTGCTTGCAAGTCAGTTAAAATACAATAAATTTTTACTATTTTAAATACCACTTTAACTTTGATATTTATAATAGTAAAAAAATAATATGTGTTAATTTTTTGCGCAAAAACTACTAAATAGATTTTGTCAAAATGGGTTATAAAATTTAATATTTTTGCAATTATTTTATGTTTCTGTATTAATATTTATGATATATGTTAACTTAATTCCAATAATTATCTATGTATTGATAATGTAAAAAAATATTATTAGTATACTCTGCCTGCCATGCACGGGACTACAGAGTCCCGGACCCTTTTTTTTTAAATCATTTATTTTTTTAGGCTTTTTACGCTATTGCGCCGGACCTTTGGGAGGACGCATAAACCCTTGAGACAACTTTAATGAAATGTACTGGTGATACAAAGGTGTAAGTATACTAATTATTAATATCATATTTTGTGATATTCCTAAAAGTATAGATGAATAGCTTTCCGCATGCGGCTTCGCCCGGTTACATTATTCAAGATTTAGTAGGGATCCCTAATTATTTCTGAAAATAAATATAGCCTAAGACACTTCATAAGGATGTAGCTTTCTAACGGTGAAAGAATTTTTAAAATCGGTCCAGTCGTTTTTGAGTTAAAACCCTATAAACAAACAAACAAATCTTTCCTCTTTATAATGTAGTATAGATAAAGATAAAAAGTTTGTTACAAACTGCCATTATTATTTTTGTTTCTATATTTCTTCCAAGTAGACCTGAAGTTTGACACTGTTTGTAATTCTGCTCACACAACAAGGAAAAGCGAGCGTTTAATTTCACCGACGCGGAAGTGAAAGGAAGGTGTAAGGATAATAGTTCCTTCTCACGTTTTGTTCCCTCACAAATTACTGACTTGTTTTCTTTCTTCCTTTCTTATAATGACCTTTCCCCTTTTTTGAGTGGCCAAAAGTCAAGTAGAGATGTTGAGGTGGGATGCCCTCTTTACGAATACGAAGCTTATTACTGTAAGTGATGCCTGCAAAGGTCAGTGGCGTGGCGGGCTTGTCCAATAAAAAAAAACAGGTTTACTAACCTAACAAGCCCTAGTATCAGAGTATACTCAAATTTGCCTGACGGCCTCTGATATGGAACTGAAACAATGTCTGCTATCAATGTAGCAGCTGGAGACAACGGCTTAACGTGCCCTCGCAGTTAAGCAAGTGTCGCGTTGGTCTAGTGGACGTAAACGCTATGGTATGCTAGGGTTTTGGATTCGGTTCCAGGACCTGGCTGACAGAAATAAAAATAAAAGGTGATGTAATCTAGACTATTCAATGCATCTTGAGACCTGATTTGCAGAGGTATAAGAATGCATAATCGAACGCCCTGCCGTCATGAGAAAAAAAAGCACTTCTGTATTTTTTTCGATATTAAGTTACTATTAAAAATCAATATTCAATCCGAATACATTATATTATAAATATTTTTCTGCACTCTTATTTCAATATGGAGGTAAATCCAAGATTTAAAAATATAAAAAAGTTTTGCAAAATTATTACACAATGTTCAACCCAAACGAAACATTAAAAAAAACAAAACGGATCCTGAAAAAGAAATATTTTCAGGGGAATTCACGCCAGCAATGTTTCAGTTTTTAACCCGTACATATCTACAGTAAAAATATTTTTTTGAGTTGCTAAATTATTTTTTGTGATAAAACTTTTTACTCTTACTTAAAAATGGGACCGAAATAACTGGAAGCATGGTAAACATATGTGTTAAATAATTTGTAAATTAATAATAATAAATGGTTTTAAGGATCAAAATGAAGAATTAAGTAATAATATTATTCTCGAATTACAACAAAAATATTCTTAAATAAAAAATAAATTCCTCATAGTCTGTATACCAACTGATTTTACAAAAAATATAAACAAAATCATAACCTATTTTATTTTAATTTTCCCACGTAGATAAATAAAATGGCATTAAATGACGAATGCTGGGGGGTTAGACAAGTAGCAAAAACGCTATAGAAACGCTATATAATAGAAAACAAAATGTAAGGGAATGACATATAGCTAGTCGTAAACGAATGTCATTCCCATACATTTTGTTTTCTATTCTATAGCGTTTCTATAGCGTTTTTGCCACTTGTCTAGCCCCCCTGATGTTTAGAGCACGAAATTGATATAAATGCGCCATCCTAACGCCATTTTGTTAATTCTTGTGGAAGAATATAGAACAAAACAGGTTACGACTTTGTTTATATTTTTCGTAAAATCAATCAGTATAGATTATAAACCACATTATAGTGTTCTTCTGACGTGGTATACAGTTAAATCAAGACCGAAAAACTATTTACAAACACTATTTGTAGAAAACTATTCAGCAATTAAGATTAACATACCACAGTCGAGTAAAAAAAAGTGCTTTTGGCAAAAGCGTACGAAACTCCGACCAATCTTTTATGTGTTCGTACATCCTAATTAACCGCACCCAAATCTCATGCGGTCACAAAACAAAATGTACCCAACGCAAAATAGTAAACTCATTACGTAGTCGGGTTTAAAAAAATCCCTTTTTAAGGCGGATCACACACTAACACTCGTTACGCTGCCCGGAGCGATGAATCCGTAACTATCCGCGTCGACGTGTTGTCAGAGCACATTTTATGTTACAGACTGAATTACGGTAGAAAAAAGTTAGCTATTTGGCTGTGCAGAGGCCATTTTTAATATCAAATACGCTATTCATCTGCCTAGCCTTTTCCCAACTGTGTTGGGGTCGGCTTCCCGTCTAACCGGATGCAGCTGAGTACCAGTGCTTTACATGGAGCGACTGCCTATCTGACCTCCACAACCCACTTACGGGGTAACACGGTACCCCTTGGTAAGACTGGTTGTCAGACTTTCTGGCTCCTAACTACGTAACGACTGTCAAAGATCTACAAATGACAACCGGGACCAACAGCTTAACGTGCTTTTCGAGACACGGAGGAGTCTCGCTATGGCAAAGATGGTCACCCATCCACGGACCGACCGCGCCAAGCGCAGCTTAACCTTTGATCGGTCGAACCGTGCGGCTGTTACTTAGGCACGAACTCCTCTATATCAAATAAGCTATTGTGGAACCAAATTTCTACCTTCAGAGAAGCCTAGACTCGTCGGTCTTAGAGCTAGACGCCGTAGGTGGGGTGCGAGATTCTCCGAAATAGTTACCGCGGCCCTAAAACGCAAAGAGTAAATGAAAGAAAAACATAAGATTGGTTTTAGTCAGTAAGTCTAACATTCCCTTCCTCACACGTCATTTGATAGATTTCCCATCCATTAAAAAGGGGGGTCTTAGATACTGCACTTACTATAGTCGTTACCAATAAAATTTACGATTAATGTAAACAAAGTACTAACCTATTTTGTTCTAATTCTGCCACAGTGGCGCATTTATGTCAATTTCATACTCTAAACATCATCATTCATCATTTAATGCCATTTTATTTATGTGGGAAAATTAGAGCAAAATAGGTTATGATTTTGTTTACATCTTTCGTGAAATCAATTGGTTACAGACTATAACGGTCAACGTTGAAAAACGCCTCGCGCACTCTAGCGTGGTAGTGTGTGATCCGCCTAAAAGAGTCTGAAAGTCTTACTTTAGCATAATGCGCTGAGTCATTAGTAGCCAGGAAAATGGAAAATAACTACGGGTATAAATGTAACTGTTTAGTGTATAATGCTCGGGCGGTTTAACACATCTTCTAACAAGTTTCAAAGTTAAATAAAATTTTACGAGAGCCCCCGGGTGTGGGGAATCACGGCTATGTAGGATGGAAAATATTGTAGTGAATGGTGATAACAAGTGAGGCAGTTGATATCTGAAAAAAAAAAGCATTAATAGTTTAAGTTGATTAATATGTAACGAAGCGGATTGGTATTTGGCCGAAAAAAAATAGCTTTAAGAGTGAAAAAAAAAGCCTAGATTGTACTTTTTTTAATAAATTTTTGTAATTACAAAAAATCTTTATTTGTGATAAAACTAAAATGATTTTTAGCCTTGTAATATGCATAAATTCACCTATATTGTGTACATTAAATCTTTATAACTTTAAAGCACAAAAGTTTAACGATAAGGAAGTTAAAAAATATTTTAAAAAAATCCTGCTCAAAAATAAAATAAAAACACCGTGACATCTTCACCCGTCTAACAGAAAACCCCAACCCCCCGAAGATGTACGAGATCAATTTACTGGAGGCTCTCGTCATGTAATTACGTCACGCCTCCAGGAAGTTGGGGACGCTTTCCATTGGCCACGTTATCTGCGTCGTGAACAAATGCGTTTAGCAGCGCATCTCTGTTTATTAAGGATAACAGGATAAATGACGTCATCTGGCGTTCTGAGTAAAAAGAAAATGTTTTGTTGTCAGTCCTTTTTTCTTTGGTGTGAGTGAATTTAGGACTATTGTTTGAATGTAGTGTTATTGTGAATGAAGTAATTTTAGCAGAATTATCTAGTTGTATACTAAATGTATTGGCAATAGGACTTTGTTATCGTATAACTATGAGTTTATTTCGAGTCGAGTCAGTCGCAGATCACAACCCCAGGGGCTGTATAGTGACGAATCAAAGTAGTATTAATTATGTTGCGAAAATAGGATGTGTGTTGCTGTAATTAATAAATATTTGAGTTTACACGTACATCCATGAAATTATGCTATAAATATACACTGTAACATAAAATAAATCATCATCATCTCTTCATCAGCCTATTTTGGTAATATTTGTCCACTGTTGGATGGAGGTAAAAGTTGTTCCCCCAAATAAATAAGCCGAAGAAGTTTTGTTATACATCACTCATTCATTCATCATCAGCCTATATATTGCCCCACTGCTGGGCACAGGCCTCTTCTCATACAGAGAAGGCAAGCGCATTTATCACCACGCTTGCTCAAGGCGGATTGGCAATTTCAGACTTGTAAGTCCAGGTTTCCTCACGATGTTTTCCTTCACCGTTGGTCAGTGGTGTACTTAGAAAGTACATATGACTTTAGAAAAGACACATTGGTACTTACCAGGTTTCTAACCCACACGCTCGTACACGAGAGGCAGGTGCCTTAACCACTAGGCCACCACGACACTTATTATACACATTTCTAAAATTCTACTGTATTATGTATTATTGCCTCACATGAGGAATCACTTCTGCATCGTGGGTGCGTTTACAAACATTTATTACACATGCACAAACACCGAGACCCGGTACAATTTTTGTTGTCCCATGCGGGAATCGAATCCGCGATACGCAGCGCATCAGCCAATTGCTGAACCACTACACCAAACGTGCCATCATTATGAAATTTAGGAATGTTCGAACTTAAGCTCATACTTCTATTTGTCCGTGTGTCCGTCACAAACTTAGTGGTGATCACGTTATTACTGTAATATTGTACATTTTAGTTCCACCATCTTCTCTTTAAATATAAGATTATTGGCTGGCTCTATAAGCGTGGCCCGCAGTCTCGCGTCGTGTCAAAGGCTTTTAGGAGGGCTCTGTTTGATGTTATTAGTATTGTTGTTTTGTTTCCAAGTAAACTGTTTAATGTTGCGAGTGCATTAGGGGATTTTGTTTCGGTTTTCGGCGGAGCATTAATGGTAAGAGATTTCGAAGAAAAATGTCTATAAATGTATGAGGTTTTCGGAATCATTTGATCTTGTAAAAGGGAATGACTACTATAGATTTTTGTTATGTTACAAAGAATAATTTTACTAATATTATAAATGAGAAAGTTCGTGACCGCCTTCTGACTACCCGTAACTGCCAAAAATCTATAAATGACAGCCGAGGCCAACGACTTAACGTGCTTTCCGCGGTACGGAGGAGTCTCGGTATGACATACAAAGATGGGCATCCACGGCCCAACCGCGCTAAGTGGAGCTTAACCTGTGATCAATTGACAGTTGCAGCTATTACTTAGCCACGAGCTCCTCCTATTAGTACTATAACACCTGCTAATCACTCTAGTTATGCTGAGAAATCTGTACACGGACGGGGAACTATCTCAAGTTAGTGATAAGCACAAACAGCATGCATACAACTTGTCAGTGCTACAAACACAAATAGAATATTCAATATAGCGCTTAGACTAGTAGCGTCAGAAGATATGAGCTTAAATAGTTTATTCTATGAATATTATAAATGCCTTTCGCATTTATGAGGATAGATGTATGTATGTTTTTAGAGTTCCGTAGTCTGTCCGTCCGCGGCATAGCTCAGAGGTTATTAGTACTAGCAAGCTGAAATTTGGTACCTATGAATATGTATATTGACTACGCTGACAAAGTGTTAAAATAAAATATTTTTTATAAAAGGTATTTTAATAATATGATCAATGTGTGAAGACCATTTTTTGCGCAAGAACCGCGTACGGCCCGATACACACTTGGCCTGTTTTTATTATACGAATATTTTATAGTCCTCTACACAATCGGTTCTTTGTTATTTGTTGGTTAAGTTAATAATTGAAGAACGTTATTGTGTTTTGAATATCATTAATCTTTATATTGCTGTTTTCTACTGCTATATTATGAAGCACTAGGTACGCTTTCAAGGGAAACATTTTTTATTTTTCAGATTTTTTCAGTGGCAGCCCAGAGACCGAATTAGTCCCATTTACCTCGATGATAGCAACACACTTGCCCAGGTTCCAAAGGATTTCTCTTTCAACCATTCGCAGTACATACAGTCTATATTCATTCTCACATTTTTTTTTCAGTCTGTCTATTGTGTACGTTAATAAAATTAATTAAAATATAAAAGGCCTTTTATGAAGACCTTACAGACACAACGCAATATTATGAACGACGCGCTCTGGAATTACTTGTGGAAGTTTAGGAGCTGTTTAAATACCTCTAGAAGGGTTAGATCAAAGGTTCATACGTACAGTTACAGCCAGATTGAACGTTTCTACGGCTTCTGTAGTTTAAATACGCGCTCAATAACTTGGATTTGAGAAGTTTATGTTCTAGAACGATATAATATTGTCTTGAGCAAGGATTTGACTGAATCTATGTTTCATTAGTAGTAATACTGAACTCTGTGCTTTGATTAAACATTTTGATTACACCCATGATTATTATGTCCACATTTTGGTCAGGTTATATCAACATTGTGTCACTAAACAATATGTCGTCGCTCTAAAGTTTGCATTATCACCCAGTCGGCAGCTTGATGCATCCAACTTTTGTGTCTAGCTTTAGCAGATCTTCACTTAAGAACCCGTTTCTCGGGTAGTTCATAAGTAGCACTAATAACGAGTAAATTATATAGTAATAATATATAGGTATACATATACAATATACATTTATGACGACTTGAGTGGTTTAGTGGTCAACATGCCTGCATGATGAATATCACGCAAGAGCTCCCGGGTTATGAATTTTAATTTTTGTGAGGGATCTGGGTGTTACTATGTATAACAGCATATTGTATAATAATATAAGACAAGCATATCATTGCTTACTTTGGAGCTAGATGGCGCTGTGTGAAATTGTCCAAAGATATTTATTTATCTATACTTATAATAAATCTGTAGAGAGGTCAATTCTGTACATGAAATATATTTCCAAAATAACTATCAGGGGGTGATTAGGGATCGATACTGATGCCAAAAATGCAATAAGTAAAATTTTTGTCTGTCTGTCTGTCCGTCTGTCTGTCTGTCTGTCTGTCTGTCTGTCTGTCTGTATAAACTCTATAGAAACAAAAACTACTGGACGGATTTTAACGAAACTTGGTACAATTATTTGTCATACTCCTGAGATGGTTATAGTATACTTTTCATCACGCTACAATCAATAGGAGCAGAGCAGTGAAGGGAAATGTTGTCATTTTGTTTAAACGCGCTAATCTCAGGAACCGCTGCTCCGATTTAAATAATTCTTTCAGTGTTAGATAGTCCATTTATCGAGAAAGGCTATAGGCTATATATCATCACGCTAAAACCAATAGGAGCGGAGCACCACTATTCCACGCGGACGAAGTTGCTGGCAGAAGCTAGTTTCTACATATATGCTAAAAACAGCACTGTTACATTTTGCAGCGAAGTAACTTGTTAAGCGTTATTAAAATAAAGAGAACGTGAGAACGCTCGTTTTACGCGCTTGTTGTGTGAACGACTCTTATTTATTTTATGAATATTTTTGATGAAGTTTCAAACAAAGCCGTAGAATAGGCTCTTGAATTTTTACGTGTATTACAAAGTAGTAATAAAACACATTAAGCTTATAGGTACTTAGTCTGTTACGTATTTCACAACTTTCATGAACTTTTAAATAAATATGAACGTAATTATTTATAAGGTATATGATATAAAAAAGTTTTTGCCATACTCTTGTTACTCGGTAAGAGGATTTTTTTTATAATAAACCGATATTTTATTTTTGTACCATTTTTTAAAATAAATGTTTTTTCTTCCTGTAGTATCTTTCTTTTTTAATTACGTAACAAAATGATTATATTCGTTAACAGTTACTACAATAAAAGATTTAGGTCGAGGTTAAGGAAAATTATCAGCCTAGCCTTTCCTCAATTGGTTTAAGATCAATCGATACTTTACTATAAACTACGAACTAGCAATTTTTTGTCGACCCAAAAGCAGCTGTATATCAGAATTTGAAAGCAAATAGAATATTTAAAAGCACTTTTGAATTGTCAACAAGAGGTCAGCCAGTTAATTTGAATCTTGTCGCGTAATCCAAAACAAAGTTACAGGTAAGGAACGGTCAAAAAAACTAAATGGTTACATTTCTTTTAATTTAAACATAGAAACAAGCTCAGCTCATAAAGCAACTTTATATAACACTTTATCAAAAAATAAATAAAAATACTTTTGCATTTTAAATACAAGAGATAAGCCAGAATTACTTCTCCTTTAGCCCCACATCCATCTAAAAACCTTTGACATAATGATATCATCATATCATCGCACAGTGGTCCTTCGCCCTGCCACCCCAGTGCGCCAAAATCATAAATCACTCAGACAAAACTCAACGAAGTTAATTTTACTCTCATTTACCTACGAAAAAGTCGAGGCATTAAAAAGTTTCGTAATCGCAACATTTTTTAAAGTCCCGACAAGTTAAAGAAAATATTTTTTAAGGGTCTTTATGGTTTTTATTGCGTCTAAATTTAGTCTTGAAAATTGAGTATTTACTTCATAGTGGATAGGTAACTAATTTGGTCCTGTTTTTTTTTCATTTTTTAAACAACCTGTTTTCTGTGGTTTATGCTCATCTTAACGGATTTACTTGATACACATGGTTAAAAAAACTGTCTCCATGCCCCTACACCTAGACCTTTCACATTTCCAATATTAGTTATATGATTGATGATTGAGAATGATGATTTAGAATTGTACTTTTGATGTGCATGTATATTATCTACATATATAATGTGTTAAATATATTATCTTCAAAATAAATCAAAATAATAGTTTTATCTAAAAGAATTGTATAAACACAAAGAACCGTCAAACCACTTGTGAATGTGACACTCTTTTCCTTTCGACAAAGCAAGTCACCGTGATGTCGCTTTAAAGAAATATTAAACCACGAGAAAAAAGCTCAGTTGAAACGAATTTGCAGACGTCTGTGGCAGAAAACGGTTGACATGGCTCTGAATGCTTTTCTTATGTGTCTTTTTCTGTACATACGTTTGTGTGATTATAATATTTTTCTTCCTTGTAATGGATGCGTTTTTTTTTCTAGGATATTGTCTTATTTTGAGCAGTGGGCTCTGAATTATGGTGATTATTTTATATTTATTAATGTGATTGAATTATGTTAAATGTAAGCGTTAAAAATATATAAATAAATAAGCTTATTTTTTGTACGTGGATGTCATTAGTATTAAATTGAGTTGTAAGCCTTGGCTGAATGCCTTAATTTATATTATATAAATTAGAACCTCGCCACATTGTTCGGTTAAGCAGGTCGAATATTGTTAGAAGCACCATGCAAGAGGTTATGTAGAAAAAAATATATTCGTGGAAGTTTGGAAAAAATATCTGAAAACCAGTATTTTTGTATAAATGTTTTATGTTTTTAATATAACGAGTACCATCAGCTTTAAATAACGCAAACTAAGCCCGTACAGCCAAGTCCATTTTCAACTAAGCCCATTGACAGAATTCATTTTTACTCTCATAAAAAGTTACAGCACAAAACGCTATCGAAAATACCCTTTCGCACATTTAAAATGTAAAGCACAACCAAGAGCCTGACAAAGTCTAGATAGGGTTTAAATATTCAGTAATTCTGGGTTGCTAAGACATTTATTACCGAACAAAAATGGAAGAAAAGGTTCACTTTTTGTAATATTTTGTTTTTGACTCGAGGATTTCTACGTATATCAAAGCGCAGATTAAAATTGCAAGTCTATCAATTCGCACGGCTGTTACTTAGCTCTAAAGGTACAACCAAAAAAACTATTTATAGTTTTGTCCCAAAAGTTTCTTCAACGTACGGTGTCACTACTTATTTTTCTTGGGAAAGAATTTCAGTATGATAGATGATAGCATCAAAGCTATACTGAAATTCTTTCCCAAGAAAAATAAGGAGTCATCATCTGCCTAGCCTTTTCCCAACTATGTTGGGGTCGGCTTCTAGTCTAAACCGGACGCAGCTGAGTACCATTGTTTTACATGGAGCGACTGCCTATCTGACCTCCACAACTCAGTTGATAAGACTGGTTGTCAGACTATCTGGCTTCTGCCTTCCCGTAACGACAGTCAAAGATCTACTAATGACAAGCGGGACCAACAGCTTAATGTGCTTTCCGAGGCAGGGAGGAGTCTCACTATGACATACATAGATGGGCACCCATCCACGGACCGACCGCACCAAGCGCAGCTTAAACTTTGATCGGTCGAACCGTGCGGCTGTTAGTTAGCTACGAGCTAATGCATAACATATCTTAATCCACAATCAAAAAGACTATTTATGGTTTTGCCCCCAAAAGTATCTTTAACAAACAGCGTCAATCTTTCAGTACCTGCCATGAAAGGAATTCTGGATTTTATTTCCAACAAAAATAAGGACTAAACCTTCTATTTTCGCAGGTATTTTGGCGCTAATTTTAGGCAATCCCAGCCCTAGTCTCTGCGGATCTGTTAAAATTACCCGACACTTCATTTTGAGCGAGTTACAAGCGTATCATTGTTTACTCGTTTTCTCGCTGAGAGTGCTTCGCGAGACGTGTGAACATACTGTGTACTCAGCTAATTACTAACTGTGAGCTTAAATTCCTTCTTTTTCACTTTGCAATGTTAAAGGCTGCTGTTTGAGAAGGGAGAAATGGTTTGTTTTGTTTTTTGACTATGTCCGTTCTGTTATTAATCTTTAGTAATGTTATAAATTCGAAAGTAACTCTGTTTATAATATTTACCAATTGATTTTAAGAAAAATGTAAACAAAATCATAACCTATTTTGTTCTAATTTTCCCGAATAGATAAATAAAATTGCATTAAATGATGAATGACGATGTTTAGAGCATGAAATTGACATAAATGCGCCATCCTTACGCCATTTTGTTATTTTCTGTGGCAGAATTAGAACAAAAAACCGGCCAAGTGCGTGTCGGGCCACGCGCAGTAGGGTTCCGTAGTAGGTCTCAGTTAGTCGACTATAACTCTGTAACCAGTTAAGCCTACTTAGCCGTAATAGTTTTCCTTGTAATTTTATTACATGTGCTACGTCTGTGATTTTTTTCACATTTCTAGGTACAGCCATTCAAAAGTTAGAGGGGGGGTAACTCGTATCGAACAAAAAATTTCACTTAAAATCTAGATATTTCGCAAATGGCTCGCTTAACCGAAAAATGGTCTTCACACACCCATAATATTTTTGAAAGACCTATCTAACGATACCCCACACGAAGGGGTACGCGAGAAAAAAAATATTCATCCCTACTTTACATGTTTGGGAGCTACCCTAAAAAAAAAAAATTTTCACAATTTTATTTTACCACTTTCTCGGCGTGATCAATATACATATTCATACCAAATTTCAGCTTTCTAATAACAAAAACCACGGAGCTATGCCGCGGACAGACAGACAGACAGACAGACAGACAGACGGACAGAGCGAAACTATAAGGGTTCCTTGTCGGACTACGGAACCCTAAAAAGGTTACGACTTTGTTTACATTTTTATTAAAATAGCGTGTGAAGTATCTCCGTGCTTTTCTAAAAATTCATTAAGGCAGGATTCGGGTGTAACCGTAAAATAAAAAAATACCTATTTCCTTGTCTGCTTCGTACTAAATATTTGATGAAACTTACCTGCAAAAACTGCTCAATGAATTTGGATGAAAATTGTTTGCAATCTCGATAAACAAATAGAATACTTTTTATCCAGGTATTTAGACATAATTCTAAGTTAACGAAGTCCACGAACATGAAGTCGCCCAACTATGTATGTTGGGGTCGGCTTCCAGTGTAAACCGGATGCAGCTGAAGGGTTAATATAGGTAATAAATATAAAGCGAGCAATGCAATTTTGCAGTCAGAAGCTATTGATAGACTCGTATGTCTAAAATAAATACTTACCTTTTATAACAAGAAGTAAGTAACGCAGCTACTCCGTATGAAACAAAAAAATATTTACCATCGTTCCGTCTGGCAATATGTCAAGAAAAGAATCGGCCAAGTGCGAGTCGGACTCACACAAGAAGGGTTTCGTACCATTATCTACATAACATTAGACGCTATAACCTTTTAAAAAAAAAATGAGTCGCACTTTACACAAGTCGTGGTGGCCTAGCGGTTAAGGCACCTGCCTCTCGTGTACGAGTGTGCAGGTTCGAAACCTGGCAAGTACCAATGTGACTTTTCTAAAGTCATATGTACTTTCTAAGTATATCTTAGACGTCACTGACTAACGGTGAAGGAAAACATCGTGAGGAAACCTGGACTTAAAAAGTCTGAAATCGCCAATCCGCCTTGAGCAAGCGTGGTGATTAATGCTCATGCCTTCTCTGTATGAGAAGAGGCCTGTGCCCAGCAGTGGGACAATATATAGGCTGATGATGAGTCGCACTTGGCCGATTTTAGTTTTTTTTTGTTATAGAAGCAATCAAAATACATCATCTTTTAAAATTTCAACGGTTTAGCTATTACTGGTTATAAACAGCCGGATAGTGGAGTCTTAGTATAAAGGTCCTGTTTTTACCCTTTAGGTACGGAACCCTAAAAACTAAACGAAAAAGATAACAAAACATTTAATCTTAATGAAATACTGTCTGGTCAGCAAGACCCGAACATAATCCAAGTCTTAATGTCTGGCAGGCGGCGTGACAGGCGCGTACTAGTCTAAATAAAAATATAGCGGCCGCAGCAGATGTCATGACCATACTAAGCTTTAATTTATCACTTCGCTTAGAGTGGGGGGACACGGCGTTGAGGAATTTGTGGACATTCCAATTCAGTTACAGAAAAGATTTCACTGAAAATGTTTTTGTTCATTTTGATTACGGCAAAAATCCTTACTATATCCTTACTAATATTATAAATGCGAAAGTAACTCTGTCTGTCTGTCTGTTACGCTTTCACGTCAAAACTACTGGACCGATATAAATGAAATTTGGTACAAAGATATTGCCTATGTTATGCCCTGAGGCATAACATAGGCTACTTTTTACCCGGGTGCGCTAAGCAGTTCCTTCGGGATGCGGGTGATACCGCGGGAAACAGCTAGTATTTAATAAATAATGGGGCTCCAAATGTGAACCTATGAAGAAACATAATATCGTGAGTAGGGAAAATTATGGTTTATTAAACACTGGTCCAGAATTTTCATAACACTACAAACAAACAAATATTACACGACGATTTTTCATTGTGTATGTGGATAACAGAAAGTTTGATTGAATTTTTGCAATAACATTTAAATAGATACAAAATGAAAAACAGCCAAAAAATGTTTTGACTAAAACATGGCTACATTGTGTGTCACAACATAATATCATGAAAAAAATTAGTGCAATCCCGGCCCGTTGATTTAATCTAAAAAAATACTCGTTTCACCCCACTGGGTTTTTCGTAAAAATAAAATTAGGCTAGCGTCACACTGTGGGTATCGTTGTAGAGATTTTCATATCAATGTTCCTGAAGCAATATCACGTTGAATACTTTTTGTACTCGCTGCAGTGAAAAATGGTAAAGCAAGAATTTGTAAGGTATTTTTAATAGAATAATATTTTTTCATGCCTTGGAACGAGTCAAAAGCGTCGTCAGTCGAGACATCAGCAATAAAATTGTCTGTCATCACGACTTTAAATAGCAAGGCAGACGAGGCATAAGGCATTATTAATCATAACAACTGTTTTGTGTACGTAGGATTTCATATTATAATTAATAAACAGTTTAAGTATATAGTTATTTATTCTTCTTTTACATATTAACAAAAAAAAAAAATTACTATAGCTAAAAATATAATATATAAATACACTACACTACTAATACAGGGCGTCAAAAAATTCCTCCTCATCGCGGTCAACTGGAAGCGTACCCAAGAGGCTGGCTGCATTGCCACGTTGGATGGCAATGATCTAGCCTTTGGCCAAAGTAAAAGCCAGCCTTTGGGTCATAGGAAGTGTCAATAAGCCGCTTCGCTTATTCTTTAAAAAGAAGGTGGGCACTCGGTCCCCACAACCCTAGAGTTTCAACCCCGAACGGCCCAAAAATATAGTTACAATAATAATTAGTTTTTCCACAAAACAGAATATTTTAATTTGTGTAAATTAAACAATAAATATTTTGACGTTGATGTTGTTTTGCGTCGGCGTCGACGCTAACATTTATGACGTTAATCCTAAACAAGTATGTCATGTGGTTGCGTGATGAGGATTATTAAAACAAATTCTCATTTTCACATTAAGTTCCTTTTTATTTATAATTTAAATAGGTTTTTTTAGTTAATATCATATATCTTAAAATACAATATCATTGAAGTAAATGGATTACGTGGAATGAAAATACTAATAAGTATAATATACTACCTAATATAAAACTTTTTGCTCAAACCTCATATTATTTCCTATCAATTTAAAAATAGAAAATCGAAATAACTGTCAAAACTGACACCAAAACGTCATGGTGGACCTGTATTCATAAAAATTAAACTCGCTCAAAAATAATATTATATTTTCAACCATCATGTTTTAACAATTATTCACGAGATTTTGTATTTTTTTTAAACAATTCATTTATTGAAAAATGGGTGATAAAGCTTGTCGAAAATGGTGCCCAATGTTCCGAGGACTGGTGAGTTGTATTTTTACTTTTTTTTTTTATTTGACGTCGTCGCCTATGCGATTGTTCCAATCGCTTTTCAGTGACAAAATGTCTTTAAAAATAATATAAACCTTGTTTGATTAGCAACTTAATAAATAGCGCAGAAGGCTCACTTTGTACACTATTTTTTAGGAAAGCAAAAGACAGAAATATATTACTTTTCGGTAAGCACTGCAGCCGTTATAATTTAAAATGTATTCGGGTTCAATTACCCCTCATAAATCATACTACATATTTCAACAGGTAGGGCCGATTTTGACAACACCTTCTTAAGGTGTCGCAAAAGTCAAGGGTACCCATAAAAATAGTTCAAAATTATGTAAATAAAACTGACTGCAGTGCATACCTAAAAATCTCTATTTTTTTTTAATATTTATTCCACAGTCTTTTCTGTGGTCCTACAAAAAAGTTGTCCTTCTGCAATAAATTTGTGTGTGTCAAGTTTAAATTATGTGGTATGTGACAAAGATCGGTGTGTAAGGAAATTACAGGGGCACGTTAATGAGGCGTTTTTCCTTCGCCAGGAGGAGGAAGGTAGGTTGCCTGGTAAATTGCGTGTTCGTGCGCCGGCAATACGGTAACGCTTTGTTAAATTTAAGCTGTTAATTGCTTATATAAGGGTTGTTTTGAGTTTGAGAGGAACATGTTGCGTGAGATTGTATTTTGAAATACTTTTCTCAAAGTTTAATCTATTTTTTGGCGGGTATAGAAGTGTGATTATTTATAATTTCGCATTGCATTTTAAAGGATATATTTTTACTAGCTGCTTTCCGCGGTTTCACCCGAATCGTAAGGGAACTATTTCGCGCACCCGGGATTAAGAATATACAATATGTAAATCTAGGTTATAAACTATGTGTATACCAAATATCATCTAAGTCCGTTCAGCAGTTTTTGCTTTAAAGACACATACATCCTCACAAACTTTCACATTTATGAAATTAGTAGAAATGTAAGGTTTCAGTCAATTTAATTTGCTTACCGAAATTTATAGCAAAATGTTTCTTATATCGTAATAAATTAGGTATTAATTTTACTGCATAATAGGCTATGCAATAGTTAACATTACCAAAACAAAAAAAAAACTTGAAGTCATAAGTGTAAAAAATATTAACCTACTATAACACTGCTATATTTTCTGCAAGTCGTAGTAAAAAATATCTTCAAGTAGGTAATAATATATACTACCATGTGAAATGAGTATTTTTTATGAAGATATGCAGCATGAAAGTAAATACACGTTGTCTGTGGTTGATGGCTGTTTCTGCGGCCATTTCTTATGTTATCTTTATGAGGAATGAGCGTAAATTTGTACTTAAACATTTGTACTTGATTATGTTGGTACTGACAGCATAACTTTGATTTAAAGAACTTTACGTGTTAAGTATTTATAACTAGTATATAAATAAAAAACTTTTATTTAATTCTAGCTGTTGCTCGCGGTTTCTCTCGCGTTCCGAGGAAGCTACGTCGCGTATTTGGACAAAAAGTAGCTTATATTCGTCTCCAGGTTTTCCTCTATCCCCGCACCAAATTTTATATAAATCGGTTCAGCCATTATGCCGTGACAGTGTAACAAACAAACAAACTGACTTTCGTATTCATAATATTAGGACTAGCTTCTGTTCGCGGCTTTGTTTGATTGAACTTCGAATTAGGTCAAATACCAAGATAAAAAAGTATCCTTTAAGTTAATTCAGGTTATGAATGTGTGTACCAAATTTCTTACAAAAATGTTTAGCCGTTTTTGAGATTAGCGCGACTCCTCTGCAGACTTATTATTATGTAAAAAATAAATATAGATATTTGAGGATTTTATGAGCTAGGTATTATATTTTCGAAGAGGCTCATGAACATTTTTATATATATATCTTTATATATATATTATGTATATATAGATTATATATGATTATTTTATGACACTGAGAATATAATATGTACAATTGCAGTTTTATATTTATTTTATTTAATAGCTGTTCATAATATTAGTAGAACAAAATATACAGAAATGTTTGTATGTCGGTCAGTAAATACAGAATTGTAACTAAAACAGTTTTTACAAAAGCCCACATATGTGAAAAGTTTTCTTTTGTGCAAATTAATATTATAATTAGGTAGGTTTCAAAACAAGAACACAGAATTAACAGCTGTTGTTACATAATTACTGGGTTTACGATTCGTTCTCACGTGACTGAAAGTTTATGTAAATCATAGCTACATTGTTGTGGAAATGTTACAAAAATACGAACTCACCAGACTAATTATGTTTTTACACTTAATTTATGGTTTGATAAGCAAATAATTTATAAACACGAGGAAAGCTTACCTTTTTTATATACATATATATTTAAATTGAGGAGCTCGTGGCTTAGTAACAACTGCACGGTTCGACCGATCAAAGGTTAAGCTGCGCTTGGCGCGGTCGGTCCGTGGATGGGTGACCATCTATGTCATAGCAAGACTCCTCCGTGCCTCGGAAAGCACGTTAAGCTGTTGGTCCCGGTTGTCATTAATTTGTACATCTTTGACAGTCGTTACGGGTCCGTCAGAAGCCAGAAAATCTGACAACCAGTCTTACCAAGGGGTACCGTGTTACCCGGTAACTGGATTGTAGGTCAGATAGGCAGTCGCTCCATGTAAAACACTCAGCTGCATCCGGTTTAGAATGGAAGCTGACCCCAACGTAGTTTGGAAAAGGCTAGGCAGATGATGATGATATTTTTTTAAATTACTGGACGATTCCCGCTGTTCAGCCGCATTTTGTGGGAACTACATACCGGGGTTAAAAGTATGACATATATCCTTCTCCAGGGTGTGCAGGCTGACTGCATTGAATTTTTTTTCTAAATCGGGTCAGTAGTTTAACCGTGTAAGCATTACAGACAGATAGAGTTAACTTTCCTATTTATAATATTAGTAAGCATGTTGTGAGGCCAATAATAAATTAACGTTAAAAGTGTGCATCAATAAGTGACATTGCAGAGTTTTTTCTAAAGTCTGCAAACTGACTTATGGTATATTTTGTTTGCAGAACCCCGCGTTCTAGACAGAAGTCTATATGCGTTGCTGTTAAACGCCACTGAAGTTATTGGCGACGCCGCCGAAAACATGTACACAGATCACTACCAGTGGCAGAGAGAAATGTTTGGCCATAGTGTATGTAAAACGATTCAATAATTACAATTAGGTTAAAAATACAGTTGTCAAAAATACTCTGCAATGTCATTTAAGTCTGCAACTTATTATTACTCTGCAGAATCCTTATCCTTACTAATCCTTATATCCTTACTAATATTATAAATGCGAAAGTAACTCTTGTCTGTCTGTCTGTTACGCTTTCACGCCTAAACCAGGGAGCCGATTTTGATGAAATTTGGTACAGAGATAGAATAGACCCTGAGGAACAACATAGGCTACTTTTTACCCGGGTGCGTGAAGTAGCTCCTTCGGGATGCGGGTGAAACCGCGGGAAACAGCTTGTCATAAATATAAGTGCAAACTGCATTTTATTGTAGGTCGTTCACACTCTACAGAGTCACTTATAAAACTTTGCAGAGCAACTTTAACACTGCTGGGAATTAATTTTTTCTTGCATTTCAGTTTAGTGTGTCTCGAGTGACATGTCCTGAATCTGGAAGCGGCACTGTCGTGAATATTGTCAGGAACTGGCTGCGATCCCATGAAGAGGCACAGGTAATGTCGGGATGCTTAGCATTGAAACTCAGCATATTGCATTCCAAAGTCGTGTGTTTCTGAAGATAGCTTACTTAAGCTAGCATCCCGCGGTAGATGTTTCTACGAATTTTCACACACGGCCGATGATTAACAGATACGCACAAAGCTCTTTCAACGGTGCGTGTAGGTTTTGAGATCCGAATCTATTTTTCATGCTTTAGTAATCTATTGAAAAATCCACAAAGCGATATCGGTCCGACTCATGAATCGAGCCAGACCCTGTTCACAACTGTCACGTTTCCGATCACGGGACCAACTCATAAATTTTTAGGGTAGTCTACAAGTAACCATTATAGTTTCTCCAACGGGTCCCTAAATCGAAAAATGGTCTTGGCACACCCATAATATTTTGAAAGACCAATCTAATGAAACCCTACACATAGGGATACGCGAGAAAAAAAATATTCATCCCCACTTTACGTGTTTGGGAGCTACCCTAAAAAAAATGTAACACTTTGTCGGCGTGATCAATTAAATATAGATATTTATACAAACGGCTTTCTAGTACCAAGAACCTCTGAGCTATGCCGCGGACAGACAGACAGACAGACGGACTTGGCGAAACGTTACGGAACCCTTAAAAAGGGACTGTGCCAAGTATTTAAATTAATTTTAATGTTTCAGGTAATGGTAGCCAGTATTCTGGTGGTGATAGGTTTATGGTGGCTGGTGCGAGCAGTCCTTACTCTGCTTATAAACCTGGTCTGTCCCTTGTTGGTCGTCATACTAGCAGTGGTCAGTACAACATTGTTTAAACTGTGGTTCGATTTTCAAATCATTACAGTCTTTTTGTCTGAACTTTAGTTAGACTGCTTTGTGGAGGCTATTTTGATTCTTCAAAACTAATTTGATATTAAGGGTTTTTTGAACAGTTTATTTCACACGTTGCACACCAAATTATCGAGATTATTTTATTTCTATGCTAGTGAAAAAAAAATTTTTTTTTGAAGATCTATCGAAGTAGACAAATTACTCAATCCAATTACCCAAGTATCGCCACTGTATCACATGTTGTGAGTACTTTATGTATACAATAACTGGAAAAAGATTGAACTTTATCTAATGGGGGATATAGATAACAAATACATTTTCGATACAATTTTAGATATTTATAATATAAAGTGCCTCTGATAAAATTTATAATTAGGATGTTCTTGCTTATGATTTTTTTTGTAAAGAGACTAAGCGGTGGTCAAGCTTTTATGTAATATAAGCTTTATATACCTATGTTAATACAGTTGAAAATTGATTACACAATTATCTAAAATAATGTTGTTTTATTTCAACAGGTATGCGTGCCCCAGCTCCGAGCTCCACTATTAGGTCAAAACTATCCGTTACTAGCAAATCTACTTCGAAGCATTCTACTGAAAATGGCCGAAAATATTAAAACGTGAAACATGGACATTATGTTGAAGTGAAAAGTTTGAAGTCAAAATTATAGCGAATTGTTTTTCAATTTTTCTTTAATTTAATTGACTCTCTCGGGGTAATACTACCATTTTTGGGCATCCACTGCCTGTATCCAGTAAAAACGATAAACGTATTTGAGTTCTATGCCAAGTTTCTTCAAAATTGGTTCAGTGTTTTAACCGTTAAATTGTAAATGATCATGCAGTTTTTTTTTATAATATCGGGTACCATACAAGAAAGAAAATTCTACAAAGATGCTATTGATAGTTATCTGCCCACCGACCTACCATAAGATCTCTCAGTTTGCCAATTTTATTTTCCTTATATTTGTATATTATTTATCAAGACATAGGTAGATAATTTAACAGTGTTACATTTCATATTACTCAATCTCTCTTGTACCGGTTTTTTTTACTATACACCAGATATTTTATTATGCACCGTTAATCAGGCCATCATTAACGGTGCATATAATAAAACTAACCTTTTTATAATCCACTTGAGATAACAAACCGAAAGACCTGTTGCTTTGAAATCCTCGAGGGTACTTAGTAGCCAATTAGACAGAATACAACATCAGAAAAATTATGTGCTAACCCCACCATTTTATTGCCTCAATGAAATAAAAACCGGAGTGCGCTATATTTTTTTCAGTGCCCGTTGTAAAACGCCACCTCGCAAAAATAAAACTTAAATAAGAAGCCTTAAAGTAAGTTTTATTAGAATTTTAGAATCATTTGTAAGTTTATGCTTTGGCTGTATAAAGAGCAATGAGATAAGAGTTATATATTGGTAACTATGTGGTGTTCTATCTTTCTTCAAGTATCAATTATTTTTGTCTTCTTCTTCATTATCATCACCATTCACTATGTTACCGGTAAAGGCCTCTTCTCATACAGAGAAAGCATGAGCATTGATCACCATGCTCACTCAAGGCGGATTAGCGATTGCAGACTTTCTACTCCAGGGAGCCTCCTCTAACTCAACGAAAACAAAGATTCGATTGAGGTTTCGTACGTTTCCATAATATAGATTTTAGGGCGGTAAAAGTGCAAAGTGTGGATAGTACAAATACATCGCTCTATGTACAGAGTATCAGATCGCACCATACGGCACCACAAAAAAGTTATCATCTATTCTCGGTATTGCCGAAGTTTCGTTTCGCCGAGTTAGAGTAGGCCCCTTGTTTTCCTTGGTTCACCGTTATTCAGTGGTGTCTATACATTTTAGATAATAATATTATCTCAAGTGTATCATATATGTAGGAAACGGTTTGGTCTACATCAGTGTCGTCCATAAAAATTATGTCGGATAAAAGACGATTCGTCGTAATGATGCGGTGCGCCAGCGGTTCCGTCCCCGCATACGACGTTCCGTCAGAATGACAGCTTGTCACTCTTTAGCCAACGTATACAGCCTATCTATATAGTAATGAGTATCATGGGGTGCGCTAATCTATGGTACGCCGTCACATACTGTTCTAAAGTCGTAATATGACTTTAGAAAAGTATTACAACACAGTGTCAGTAATGTGTAAGTCCAATGCAGTAGATGTGAACCTATTGCCTTTAACCGAGCATAAATTTTGACCAGCTGTTACTTTTGACCCGCAGTTAAATAGCAGTGATCCGTTCGAAATAAACTGCCAATGTCAGCAGAATTTTATTCGGCAGTGTCGCGAGACACATACGATCGCGACTACTGTGGATCGTAAACTAGGAATTTGTTCTAGGGTTGTCAGAAAAAAGCTGTTGTTACTTGGTAACAATATCTATGAGTCTATTTTATTATTTTTCACCAAAAAACAAAGACTTCATCTCGCAGAGATAAGGCACAAGTATTGATTGTCTCATGGTTAGGTGTCGTCAGTCGGGACTGTACAACTTCTAAGGCCATTAATTCAGGCCCTCTCCTACTTTTGTAATTTGAGTTATTTTCAGATAATCTACAACTAATACAAAATATGAGAAGAGCTATTTATTTCAAAAGTTTCTTTCCGGTACCTCTTTTATAACCTGTAATATGAACAAAACAATCTTTTGAACTTTAGGATGCTTTCGAACATCTACATCAGTCCTTTTTTTTTTGTTTTCGGGTGGAAATCCTCATGGACGAACCCGGCCTGGGGAGGCCGGGAACAGTGCCGGATTCCTACCGGCTAAACCACCCCGGTGTCGCTTCTCGCACGTGGGCGCGGGGCCGCAGGAATCCAAATTAGTTCGCAGCCCCGCACTGATGCCGGCACGTCCGACGCGCGCCGCCGGCTCGGGTCCTATTTACATGGGGGGCTGGGACTTCCCCAAGTCCGTCGCCCCTGGACCCGTTTATGGGGGGCGGAAGAGGGCGGTGTCCGCCCTCCTCCGGCGCCCGGTGCGCCTGCTGCGGGCGGGGTCGAGAGTGGAGATCTCCCTTTCCCGCTCCGCAGCTTCCTTCTGCGACATCACGTCCTTGCAGAAGGACACCACCGCGTCCCACGACTCTGCCCTGCAGACCATACTCCGAACAACGGCCGGCAGCGACAGATCGTCTCCTACTTCAGAGGTGAGGGCACGGCGCTGCTCCTCCCAGGACACACACTCCTGGAGCGTGTGTTGCGCCGTGTCCTCCCCGCAATGGACGCAGTGGTGGCACCGAGCGTCCGACTCCCTGCCTATGCGACACAGGTACTTGCCGAAGCACCCATGCCCCGACAGCACCTGCGTCACCCGGAACGACAGGGAGCCGTGCCTTCTCCCGAGCCATGCGTCGAGCACTGGCCAGATCGCCTCGACGGTAGCGAGGCCGGCGGTAGGGCGCAGAAGCCTGTCCCGCCATTCCGCCACCAAGACCTGACGGAGCTCCGTTCGGCGCAGCGCGATCTGCCGCTGCACCGGTCTGAAGCCCCGTGCCCGCTCTTCCTCGCGCCATCGATACAGTGACGCGAGTACTTTAGCCTCCAGGTCCCAGGGCGGGGATCCGGCCAGAGCGCAAGCCGCCTCGTAGGAGATCGTGCGGTACCCGCGGACGACCCTGACGGCCATCGCCCTCTGCGGCTTTCGCAGAAGTCCTATGAAGTCCTAGACTAAGTTCATAGCTGAAGATAAAAAAAAAAATTGTATGTCCCATTGAATCCAAAGTAATAATAAAAAGGCTGAGAAGCCGAGTCCTTAACTTCTTCCATGGTGGCCATTGGTATAATATACTGCACCCTACCATCCTACCTACCTATTTTTTTATTTCGATAAATGCGTCGTCGAGAAATATTCCAATACTTTTATCACAGATGTACGAGAGGTGCGTATAAAAAGTCGATAAATAAAAATATATATATAAAGTGAATATATTTAGAATCACTTTGTATTTGAAGATCTTATAAAGCTACCTGTCACTGTTGACGAGGGTATCGTGAATAGTTCAATTTTTTGTATACATACGAGTATTTAGCTAGAGCCAATTTTTGACAAGACTTTTTTTTATGGCCGTCTAATTCAGGTGTCTGTCATCATTGACTGCCCACATGACCTCGGCTTCTATGCTTTTGAATATTCCCTCAGGACTTGCTAGAGGATAGGTGTTTTCTATAAAGATCATTTGGTTTAACTTTTACTAGTCCATAATGCTTAACTGATGATGATGGGAAATCATCAAATGACTGCCCCCCCCCTCCCGCTGTGGGCGGACAGGGAGGGATTGTCAGAGTGACTAAAACCCATACATGTTCCTTCCATTGCCCTTTTCCTGCAGCCGTCTTAACTGCCCCTTGACCCAAGGCCTTTTAAAATAATATAAACTGCTGAATATCCTCTAATTTTACAAACATACCCGGAGCAATAATTCCTGTCCAATACTATCATCATATCAGCCTTCATCATTAGATAATCTGAAATAACCTACTTAATTTACCTAGTCTTTATTTCATCATCAGCCTATATAATATTGTCCCACTGCTGGTCACAGGCATCTTCTCATATAGAAGGCATGAGCATTGATCACCACGCTTGCTCAAGGCGGATTGGCGATTTCAGACTTAAGTGCAGGTTTCCGCACGATGTTTTCCTTCACCGTTAGTTAGTTAGAAAAGTCACATTGGTACTTGCCAGGTTTCGAACTCGTACACGAGAGGCTGGTGCCTTAACCACTAGGCCACCACGACTTTTTAGGCTTTATTTGCGATACCATAATTTATGTCTGCACCTTGCGGGTTCCATACATTCCTAACAGTTATACCAAAATATCCTTAAATAGACAAAGTAAGAGTGCCTTGAGACAAATGCTGTTTACAAATGACTGCCAGCCTTCAACGAGCACTCGAGCACCTCAACACGAGAGCGATTGGCTCGACACCTGCACTAAGCTGGTACTTGTTCTTCATATCCGTGCTTCTAAAACATGAAATAAGTCTTTTTCGCACATACTCGTATCATAAAATTATAAATGAAAAATTGAGTTTGTTTATTTGTTTTTTACGCTTTCACGTAAAACTGCTGAATCGATTTAGATGAGATTTGGTATGGATTTAGATTGTAACCTAAGAAAGGACATATAATACTTTTTATCCAGGACCGCGAAGTATTTCCTTCAGGATCTGGGGGAAACTGCTAGTCACATGTAACTTAGCCATCTGTCTTTAGTCTGAAACAATTTATTGTACGAAAAATAACAACAAAGTCCTAACATATTTTGTTCTAATTTGCCCACATAGATTAATTAAACGTCATTAAATGATGAATATTGATGTTTAGAGCATTAAATTGACATAAATGCGCCATCCTTACGCCATTTTCCGAAGTGCTCGTCGAATACAAAAAAAACAAAACCGCATTTGTCTTGAGGCTACTTTGGGGCTAGATGGCGCTGTGTGAAATTGTCCAAAAAAGATTTATTATTATTTATTATTTTGTTAATTTCTGTGGCAGAATTAGAACATAATTACGACTTTGTTTACATTTTTCTTAATAACAATTGGAACAGCCTTTAGTAATGTTCACGATACAAAAACAATTGTCAGATTTATAACAAGCGTTTTAACACGTGACATCCTTAGGGAACAATATCATATCTACGACTGTGACAGATGCCTCCAGCAGGTGATGGGTTTTTGATGTCACACTTTTGTTGTAACGCTTTGAGTATTTCGTCTAAATCGCCTGGGAAATCAGGTCTGTCGCTGTTGGTTGAGGAAAGCGGTTCTGTTTGAGTTTCAAAAGGTCAGGTGAGGAAGTGATTGTATGTGGGTAATTATTGCGGTTTTAGTATGTTTTTAACCCCCGCCGAAAAAGGGGGTGTTATAAGTTTGACGTCGATGTTTGTCTATCTGTGTGTGTATCTGTCTGTGGCATCGTAGCCCTCAAACGGATGGACCGATTTCGATGCGGTTTTTTTAATTTTGAAGCCAGTTTCCTTGCGGTGTAGTGGGCCTTACCATGACAAGCATCCAAAGCAGGAATATTTTCGTTGTGCAAAGGAAACGGTGTTATACGACGTTAGTAACTGCGTCTCACTCTCACACCTAAATAGTGATTGCAATAACACGTGGCGGCACGGCCGCTGGTTTTCAATGTTTTTTTTTATACCTTACATGCACAAACACAAACTTGTAACTCAATTCTCTCGTGCGGGAACCAACCCATGATACGCAGCGCATCATTCAGCTAGCGACTTAGCTCAGTCGCGTCGCCAATTATTATATTTTTAAAGGTGTATGATACCTACCTAGATTAACAATTGTACCTTTTTCTTTTGGATGGGAAATCATCAAATATACCCGCGGGAGGGATACTTAAAGTCTTACTGACTAAAACCCATCCATGCTCCTTACCCAGCCCTTTATATTCCGGGGGCGCGGTAACTCTTTCGAACGTCCCGCAGCCCCGGCAGGATTAGCAATTATACCTACAAAGTACAAAGGATTTCGTGCAGTGGTATCTTTTGAAGAACTTATTCAATCGTAATAAACACCAAAGAGTAATTACGTGAATAGACAACACAGTTTTATTACCAAACTCATAGTGGTGTGTTATTTTATAGTTTACAATATCATTACTACGGGATAGCGCGTAATGAAATACTAAACTTGATCGTAAACTGTTAAATTGTTGCCTTTAAACCTGGTCGTGTTAGGATTGTGTTCTAGTGTATACTATAATTTATAGTACTGCGAGATTGATAATGCTATACTTATTTAAAGTTCATTAAATTCTATGCTGGTTGCTTGATCTTGATGTTAAAAAGTGGAAAAACGTACCGTACCCAAAGAGTAAAAATGGGACCCTATTACCAAGACTCTACTGTCCTTTTGTCTGCCTGTCTGTCACCAGGCAGATAGACAGACGGACAGTGGAGGTACCATGAACCGTGATACTGACAGTTAAAATTTTCACAGATGATGTATGTATGTATGCAAATCAAAGAGCTTGCATAAGATACCCCACATGACCAAGTAACTATACTTTGAAATTTAAAAGCCCCACTTTTGCCATGAAAGGAATATGATTTTTCAACTTTTTTCATTTGCAATACGCATAAACAATCGTTATTTTCTATTCAAAGTCGATAGCATGATTAATTCCTGAAATAATCGTCTGTGACAGACTGATAGACGGACAGACAAACGAAGTGAAACCATAAGGGTTCGTTTTTTAGTATTTAAGGTCGGAACCCTAATAATGTAAATCCAAAAAAGAAGAATATGTTATGCTAACTGTGACTTGTTATTGTCAGTCGCATTCAGTTGGCGATGCTGAAAATAGGCCTGTCCCAATAAGAGGATGTTACGCATTAGGTACTATATTGACACTCGGATTTGCCGATGTGGGGTTGCCGGTCAATGCCGATTATCTCGCATCAATACTTATGCTGCTATTGACAGATTATTTTACGCCGATCCAAATTTAGATGAGTCAACAGAGTGTTTAGATTTTGGCAGTGATAAATTTTTGGTATGCCCATGACCTTAATTTATTTTAATTGATAAAGGTTGGTACTGGAAAATTTGTGGAAATCCAGTTTTTATAGAGCAACGTGTTTTTTATACTGTATAGGTAAACGAGTTCTATGATTTTATCTATATGAAAGATGACAGTTCTTTTCAATGAGTTACGAATTGTGAAAAGGTTTATCTTTAGACCGTTTCTCACTGAAGCTCCAACAAAGGTGGAAAAGGTCCGAATTGTTGTCCTTATACTATTAGGTTTTTTTTACTAGACAAGCCTATGGTTCTCGACCCAGGGATATTTAGCATAATTACCCTCTCCGAGTCTTTTTTTAAATATGTATTTTGGAATGTTTGTTAAAAGGACGACTGTAGTAGTTTTAATTAACCCTCAAAAGTTTAGTCCATGTTTTGTGATTTAATTCACCAAATAATACAGTCTCCAAAGACCAAAATTCATAAGCAAAATGGCTTAATTTGAATTACTGAAAAGGTATATCAAATTGTACCTTTCAAAATAAATCCTTATCACAAAACAAGCTACACTACCAATTCCCAATCCCAATATCATCAAAACTCGATTCCTTACAATCGTTCCCTCCCACAGGGCTGAGAACTATTGGACAGCGGCAAACCGATTGGGATTCCGATTGGGAAGCAATTGAATCGGTTGGTACGTTAGTTCCGGCTATTAGCTATTCATAGCATCGCACTGGACGATGGACCTTAAACATTGGTTTTATGGGCACTATAATGTCTTGCAGCCTCAGCAATTTTAGATGGGCGATAGATGGGATTTTTGAAATGGTTTAAGGAGTTATTATATACGTAGCTTAAACTACGGTAGATAATTTTATTTATGTAAAGGCATTTGTTGCATACTATATTTTACAGATACATTATTTTTTTTAATTTAACGTACAACGTTACAAGGCGTAAAAACGATTAACTGTTGAATATTTAGTTTACTCTCATGATGAATATTAACAATGTGAGTCACTTTTTTGTGATTTTTTGAGAAAGTGCCCGTAACTCAACACTAGTCAAAAGTCCTTAAAGTTTTAGATTCTAGGTCGATCACGATTCCTTTTTCCATTTTATAAGTGCATTGAAATCTGTTAAATGCTGTTACTACAAGGCCTCCAGGTAATATTTTTTCTTATATTTCAATGTTTATCAAAGAAAGAAAATATCATAAAAGCAAAAACCTTATATATCTTTACAACTCCTCCTTAAATATTTACTCGGCATGCCTATCTTCTGCTTAGTCAACGGAATTTCATATAGGGATGGTGTTATGGTGCATGCTGGACGCATATTAAGATTTCTTCCCTTACCAAGAAAATTATATAATCTGCTTAAGATTTAATTGTTGATATGTGGTTACTGATCGGTTATTTACCATTGTAGGTTTTTATGTATATAGCAATAGCAGCATTTGGCATTCCGCCTACTAACTGTTAACTAATTTGAATAAATAATTTTTGAATTTTGAATTTCTTTACTCCAATCTCCGAAGCTTAGGGAATGCTAATTAATGAACATTGATCTTTTTGTGATTACTATACTTCTGTTTAATTTTTCCTCACATGCTAATAAAAGTTTGGATAAAGTATTTCTAGTCGTTTACCTTATTTGTAATTCCCTTATTTCGATATTAAAACCATTGTTTTCTAAGGTATAAAACTACTCCAAGAATAAAATGAGAATTTTCGTATTTGCTGTATCCTTCAAACATGACATCGTCCAAATATCTCCGCGCCCAATATTGCTCGACGAGCTTAGGGGCGGTTTTACTTTTTCAACTACAACCCCTATTAGGACCCCCACTTGTCCCACTTGTGCATACCAAGCCGGCCCACCGTGACTTGTGTTTTGTCATTCACTGAGTTGGTCCTTTGGTTCGGCTTTATTTAGTCCTTTTGCCTTAGCTGCTCAAAGCCATACGTTATGGGTAAAATGAATGTTCCTTCACATTTTTGTGAGTCGAGGAATGTTTTTCTCAAGTTATTTAAAGGTACCTTTAGGACTCGTGTGGAATTGGTTTATATAATATTTATGTTATTAGATTCTATAGTTACCAGACTTTTGAAGAACAAATTAGGAATAAACGCATAAATTATAACAAAATTATTGTTGTTTATTACAAATAAAAGTCATAAGTGTGGCCGGAGTCAATCGCTCACCAATAATATTTAAAAAATCAATCTCTCACTCTATTCAATGAATGTCATAACCTTTCTCAGTGCCATTAAATAAATTGAAATTACAATAACGTGTCCCGTGGCTGTCGTTATGTATTACGACTTAATTTCAAGCCGCGTTCGTTCCACAACCGCAACGCAATTCAGGAAACCGTCTTCGATTCGATTTATTGTTCTTAACCATGTTTATCGGTGTAAATAAATAAACACTATGCTTTGATATTGGAATCATGAATATATATTTATCAACTAAATAATTATTTATTTTACTCCAAAATAAAGAGAGTATCTACACTACGAGGAGATTAAATAGATATTACAGGTTCTTCTTTAAAAAAAAACCGCAAAATAGTGTGTTATGACTCAAAAGACCAATTAAAAAAAACAGCTGCAATTTTGTTATTACGTTCATAAATATCAAGTATATAGAGAACATTAAATGTTCACAAAAACAGGCTTAACTTTGAAACTTCCATATTCACTCTTCCCTTTAATATGATAAAATGAATCTGGATATTAATATTAATAACATAATTTTGCCCAAAACTTTGCAGAGACGACGCCAAATATAGTTTCCTGTCTCTATTTTCATCCGAAAAAGTTATAATTACTTATGTTGTGATACCAAGACCGATGCCTTACAAAGTTTTTCGAACAAATTAGTATTCTATCTGCATCGACCTTCAGTCGTATTTAATTTGTCCCAACATTATTTTGAGAGCTTGTTATGGTATTTCAGAGCAAAAAAAATATATATATTGTTTATTTTATTTCAATATAATCTATTATTTTGTTTGAATAAGTAATTTGCTTATAATTTTGATTCTTGGATCGAAATTTAATAACATTTGGCAAAATGTTCATTCTAATCAAGTGTCATAAACTTGCATTATAAAATATTTTACTTCTTTTTATTTAGGTTTTTATTTATGGTAGTATATGACCTGTTAATTCTGAATTCTAAAACCCTATGCTTTTCCAAGTTACAATATAGTCCAGTATAATATTGTATGAACACTGTTGCGGGATTATATTGTGAATTAGGTCTCACCACAGCGTTTTGGGTATTGGAATTTATTTTGACTTTCAAATATCTACCTTTAAAATTGCTAATATATAGATTTATTTTACTAAATAATTCCCGACTTATAGAAATCTTACTGACTACAGCCAAAAGACTCTCGAGTATAGCCAGCATTTTACAAATCATGATATTTTCATCTAATACAATGAAATTACGTAAATCTGCTGTTTGATTTTTCTAATTGCAAAAAAAAAACAAAAGATTTGGTATCAATTAAAAAGTTATGTTTGAAAAGCAATAAGTTAGAATTTTTACTTCTCAAATGAATATGCAAGATTTTTAATGGGTTTTGGCTATTACTGGCCTACTTGTAATTTTTTCTTATTTTTTTTCCAAAAATAAACTTCGTGATCTAAACTTAAAGCGGGCAAACAGGAAAATACCCACAAATCATGCTCAGCCCTTTTCTGTACGTGACTAAAAAAATCAATTTTTACCCCATTTCCTGAGGGTATAAGCTGACATGAAGCCGCTCTTATGTACGTATCTTATGAAACAGGGAGTTGTATATAAATGGAGTGTTATAAAAACATATTTCACGTTTCCATTTACAATAATAATACAAGTGGGAATATTTAACGTTTCCATTTTTTTATACTTTTATGGTATTAGTAAGTTATTTTTTGTTTAATGGCTCATATATTGAACGTCAAACGCCTTAGAAAGTACGTTAAACCTTTGGTCCCGGGCCACCTGTCACTAAATGAAAATAAATTAAATGTCATGATTTTTTTAATATTTGACAATCGTTACAGGTAATCAGAAACCAGAAAGTCTAACAAAGAGTTTATATTCGTTATGTTAGCAAAAGTGTAGGAGAATTATGAGTGTTTGAAAAATCACTTTGTATGGTGACTCCATTTGCTAATCAATCTGTGGTTTAAACTAACAAGGGCTCACTTCTACTTAGATCTTATATCAGTAGTATCGCCACATCGTTGACAAAGGGTCCGAGGGCTCGTTTTGATTTGGGCAAACATGGGGTTGATATAAGTATTTTTCACACTGTTTCACTGAAAAGAGGATGGCCAGAATTTATTGTAAACAAGGTAAAGCGATTTATTTTGGACGTAGAGGTTTAAGGTTTTGTGTTTTTAGGATGAAACAAGTTGACTTTATTATTTCAAGGTTGTTTTACCTGGTTGACTGGTTTTTCACGCATAACTTGCTTGTCTTGTTGGTTTTAGCAATGGTCATGTGCGATGGATGATTTTCAGTTACAATTCTAGATCGGGCAGTGTTTTTTTAGGATTTTTCTGTCAACTCTGCTTACAAACTATCATTATATAATGTATTTTATAAAAAATAGGATGGGAAATCATCAAAATAATGATCCCCACTTTGGGCAGAACGGAAAGAAGTTGCTTTTAAAACCCATCCAGGTTTCTTTAAGGCTGGGTAGTAGGCCAGTTTTAACAAATTGAGGGGGTGAAGCAGGGGAAGTAGCTCCGCCCACTGCGGGGCGCCCCTCTCGCAGTCGTCGTATCGCGGGGCCTCTACTGTAGTCACTGCTAGGAATAAGTAACTCAAGATTTTCAATTTTAAAACATGTAAGAATCATGTATAATAAATAACCATAAACATCGTGTTCATGCATAGTAATTTTATTTATAGAGGTAAGTATTAGGTAGTACCTAATTTTTAAACCTAACCAATTCAAAGGATTGTTATATAAAACAAATCGATTAATTTCGATAATACTGTTACTACCACATTTACATGTAAAAAGTTATTATTTATAAATAATTTCTGACAGGAAATGATCAAGACTAGCTTGTTTTTACTTCTCGATCCCATTCAGGCTTAAATATTAGCCTTTATTAATTTATATCTAGAGAAACTAGCTGACACCCACGTCTTCTAATTTAAGAGATTTCTATTTTTTTTTTTAATTAACGAAGCTTAAGTAATTCCTTACGCTAACAGCTATCTTCCAGTGAAAGTCCCATCGAAATCAGTTAAGCCGATTCATTTCACTTTGCATTGAAGATCTGTAAGTAACATACAACTCGACAAATCAACTTTTTCCAAAAAACTGGCCAGTGCATGACATTTTGATAAGTTTTTAGTCAGAAACAAAGCTTTCATGTATATACACCATCTAAAATTCAAAAAAGTCATATCTGTCTTTGCTTACTATACCAATTACAGAAATTAAACACGTTTTCGTTTTCTTTTTTTATCAAACTTAATTCTTTCCTATCCTAAAGACCTATCGAAGTCAACACTGCCTTAAAGGTTTTCGTTGTTTTCGCTTTAAAGTTCAAGTTTTGAGTCTCTGTAAAAATATTACATTGGTTTCGAAACGAAAAAGCTGTAATGGAAATGATTTTTCATTCCTGCCATAATGTGTCTATAGATATATGTCAGCATAAGACTATGAATAGTGTTTGCTGACGATAATTCGTGAACTGTACCAAGTTTTTAGAATATTATGTATTCATTTTCGATGGTTCATAGTCGCTCCGTGTCAAACCGTAAAATTGTGAACAAACATGTACTTATCACCCGTAAATCTGTAAACCATCCCTGATTAGTCGGTTTGCAGCAGGTCATTCTGTGTCCAATAGCAAACAAACGATGGGAACAATTAACACTGGAGTCAATTAAAGGAAAATAATAATTATTTGAGATCAGATTTCATAATGTATGTTTACATTTTTTATTAACAATACTAATATACCTACGTTACATGGTAAGAAAATAAAATTCAAAATAAATAATTAGAAAACAATACAACTATTGATGGTTACATTTGTTTAAAAATGTCTTAACATCAGGTATCCACAATTAGCGCGCAAGGTGTGTTTTGTTACCTTGTAGTTAGTTAGCTTAATACCAATGTTTTATATGGAGCGACTTCCTATATGACTTCCACAACCCAGTTACCGGGTAACACATGTATTATTCTTAGAACGACTGATTGTCAGGCTTTCTGGCTTCTGACTACCTATAGCGACTGTAACAAATGTATAAAGAAAGCACAGTTCTGCTATAATTCTATGGATTTCCGTTTTATATCTCCGAAGTTCATGATCAATTTTTTAGAACCACCTGACAAAATCAAAAAAGCCCAGTATAATTCAAACGATAATTTTAGCGATAACACCAGATGGAAGCTGTTAAGTAGATAATATAAAAGTGAACACATTTGTATTGTAAATTCGGTGTATTACATTGTATAATAAATATGACATAATATATAAAGTTAAACTGTAATAGACAGCTGTGTTGCTGGGAAGTTTGTTCATCACTGCTTCTTCTTTGCGGCCATAACACTAGGAAGCAGTGAAGGGTGGGCGTTTTGGGGTGCTGTCATAATGTTTTTGACGTGAAAAAGTGCTAATTGAATTAGCCTAATTTCAATAAACATTTTTTTTAAGTTTGAGTTTTGAGAAAGGCTTTTTCGAAATTCATCAGCTAGAGGGGAAAATAAGGGATGAAACTTTTGTATGGAGCTCAGTCATTTTTTATTTAAAAGAAATGTGGTAATTAGCCTCTAAGTATAAAGTAAAAACAATATTTAATTATTTTTTAGTTTCACTCCTTAGCGTAAAAGTGTGGTGTATGCAAGCAAACATGCCGCCAGAATTGGAAAAAACTAAACAGCCAAAATTATGTTTTCCACGCGAGCGAAGCCGCGGGTGGAAGGCTAGTAATATATATTTATACCAAGCTACCAGGTTGTCGTGTATGACAGCGAAACACAATGAAATACAAAAGTAAATTATGAAAATAAATGTATTTTATAAATGAAAGCACACATATACCTGAAGTATGCGGCCAATGTATTTATTTTCTTATTTTTAAGTCTTGGTTACGGCCTCGTTTTACTCTAAAACAGGGGTTTCAAAGCACAATATCGACAACAGCTATCATCATCATGTTTACCATTCACCTGCTATTTACACCCCTTCACAACAGTTAGTTACATTATAGACATTAAAATAGATTCACTTTTACATATGAAATTTTAATTACGTAGGTTTAATTTTTATAAATCAATTTTATATTTATTTTCTGAATGCGAAAGACCAGCTGTCATCGGATGACAGAGTGACATAGACCACCCGCCTCTACGGCGGTGCGCCATCTGGTCGATGAAACAGATTTATGCAAATAGTTCATTCAGAAAAGAGATGCAATACGAATAATTTTTGAAATGAAATCGACGGCAATTTTTACACGGTTTTTTTCAATTTGCTCGATAAATACACCATATATTTATATAATATTGCAGTTGTACCTTGTTCACGGAATTCCCTTTCTTTTGGTTATAAAAAATGTGATGGTAATCATTGAAAATTTTGAGAACTACGCGACGAAAAATTTTAACGAGAGGTTACTTTAGGAATTTTTTTTTCAATGTTCTAGACCATTTCTTTAAGATTTTTTTGGGGTTGTACCTGCATCATATACTTAACTATAAGTGTTATTTTTTTCTGGCTTGTAACTTGTACCAACGTCTCAATCTAGGCGACGAAAAATTGCCTATTTTATAGCTTTTTTCGCAAAGGAGCGCCTTAATTGTCCTATGTGTTCCAGGGCCGTGATTCTTTTGAACAATCTCGTAGCCTTAAAGAGATCAACTAAGGGCCTAGCGCGAACGCACTATCACTAATTTAATACTTTTTTTTGTCGGTTGGGAAATCATCAAATGACCCCTCCCGCCGTGGGTGGGGCGGGTGGGAGTGTCAGACTCTTATTGACTAAAACCCATCCATGTTCCTTCCTCAGCCCTTCGTATTCCGGGGGCGCGGTATCTCTTTCGAACGTCCCGCAGCCCCGGCAGGACTAATTTAATCCTAACGTTACCGTAATCGATTTTTTTATCATAATTGTATTATGGCTTCAGACTTTTTAAATCCAGGTTTCCTTTACCGTAAATCAGAGAAACGAGCATTTATTTTATGAAAAAATCGCCTACGTAACAAATTTTGTTTCGAAAGTTGTTTCTAGGCCCATTGTTTCTCGCGGTATCTTTTGAAGCTTTCGTGTTTAGCTCATTTGTCGTCGACATTACTATAGCTACGTAATTTGCTCACAATTGGCAACTAGTTATTATAAATCCAAAAATCTTTATAAAATTCTTTGCCTCAAATGCCATCGTCACATAAAATGTAAATAAAAGTAATATTAAATTCCCCGCAAGCCGCATCGTCCATTAAATCATTTTTCATTTCAATTCATTTTGTTCGCAACAGTGGACATGAAAAGGCTATTCGAATTAATTTATAAAAAGCATGAAGGAACCATGGGTTTTTTCCATTTAAAAATATATCACTTTTATAAATATGAATTAATTAATTAATTTTTGAGTGGAGGTTGAGTTTCAGCACTAAATGTAATCCTAACTGGTATCATTAATGCGAAAATGAGTTTGTTTGTTTATTACGCTTTCAAGATAAAATCACTGAAGCGATTTAGATGAAATTTTGTAAGCCCTGGGGAAGGTTAGAGGATGGGATTTTTTGCCAAAGTACTTATGCTTTGTTTCCATGTGTCTCGTTTCCTGATGCTTAAATATTTATTTTTTCTAATAAAGAGTCCATTATTAAAAATTAACTTCAATAATTTATAGTAAAATCTCCATTTCAAATGAAAATAATAATACCATTATTGTGGTTTATCTGAGAATTTCTTTTTAACCCCGAAAACATGTATATACTTACTCTATATACATATTCGCCAATAACCCTTCACTGCATGGGCTTAGCGTGACCCTTACCCTAAATTAACCCTAACCCATCGCACGGGAGCCAATATATTACAAAAACCGTTGGCAGCCGATATGATACCCTAATTTTGATTATTTATTTGTTTTTGTGGGACAGCCTATTGTGTGGTAGTAATAGGTTCCGATTTATTTAAAAAACGTGTATTTACTGTGTTTGACAAGAAGATTTAAGGGCTGTTCCTTTAGGGATCACTTCTAGGTGATAGTAATTCACCAGATAAATTCCTGTTTGGAATACAATTTAAATGAAATTATTTCTCAAATAAGTTTAAAAAGTACTTATCTAGAGGATGAAACTGGCAACCAATCAATGCGTTTAATGAAGCCTGTCTGTAAAAATTAGTCATGGTTCAGTGAATTACTTCTTTTTTACTTTAGTTTCAGGTTACAAGTAAATCTAATAATCAATATTTTACCATTTAAAATTGCTTCAAAAACAAATAAATTCTTATTTTGATAACATTTTCTAGTGTTTTCGTAGAAAAAAATAAACGCTACAATATTTTTCTCCTAATAATTGTCCCCCTTTTTCAATCTCCACGTGAAACTAAAGAGTAATTGGATTTTTCTATTACATATTTGAAATTGTTACCGATGATTGAAACACTGGAATTTAATAATCCGGTCGGAAAATTGAAGGTTCGATCGCTTTTGTCCTACTTTTGTAAAATGACTTTGTTAGGTATTGTATTTTGATTGGAAAAAAGATTGACAAATAAACTGTCAAAAATTGTTGTATATAAGCTCATAGTATCACGAATTTGTCACGGTCCGTGGATATGTGAGCATTTATGTCATACGGAGACTCTTCCGTGCCTAGAAAATCACGATAAAGGGCAGTCGTTACGGGTAGCCAGAAGCCAATAAGTCTGACAACAAATCTTACCAAAGGCATGTAACCCGGTAACTGGGTTGTGGAGATCAGATAGGCAGTCGCTCGATAAAAAATACTGATACACAGCATCTGGTTAGACGGTCAGAAGCTGAAACAAAGATTTTCGTTAGCATACTAAACATACAATGAATCGTGTATATAACAACACCCTCAGAACGCCACAAGGTATCAGATTTTGTAAGGACTATACGATTTCAGTACCGATATCTCGAGTAAATTATGTTGACGTCAGTATTTCCTTTGTTAGAGGTGAATTCAGATGCTAACGATGCTCCGATCGGCAGCTGCATAACTCTGGTCTATTGTTACTACCAATTTATTGGACACGTTGACAATGTTTGAAGTTTATGTGGTATGGTTTTTGATGAAGTGCAAAAGCACGTAATCTATACTTATAATAAATCTGTAGAGAGGTCAATTCTGTACATGAAATATATTTCCAAAATAACTATCAGGGGGTGATTAGGGATCGATACTGATGCCAAAAATGCAATCAGTAAAATGTTTGTCTGTCTGTCTGTATAAACTCTATAGAAACAAAAACTACTCGACGGATTTTAACGAAACTTGGAACAATTATTTGTCATACTCCTGAGATGGTTATAGTATACTTTCATCACGCTACAATCAATAGGAGCAGAGCAGTGAAGGGAAATGTTGTCATTTTGTTTAAACGCGCTAATCTCAGGACCAGTGGGTTCGATTTAAATAATTCTTTCAGTGTTAGATACTCGTAGTCCATTTATCTAGGAAGGCTATAAGCTATATATCATCACGCTAAGACCAATAGGAGCGCAGCACCACTGTTCCACGCGGACGAAGTCGCTGGCAGAAGCTAGTACAATATTAAAAGCGAGATACTGATATGTTAAGGTATTTAGATAAGTAGACTGTGTAGATACACTTACTACTATGACACGTATTATTGATTTTTCTTACACCCGTATTTAACAAATACTAATGAAATCGGGTTAAATTAAATCTTAAAGACTTAAAAATAGTAACTTTAAAATATGTAGTACAAACAAAAAGATCAAACAAAACTATACAGACCTGGGGGGTTAGACAAGTGGCAAAACGCTAACGCTAACGCTAACGCTCAATGTATGGGAATGACATATAGCTAGTCGTAAACGAATGTCATTCCCATACATTGAGCGTTAGCGTTTTGCCATTTGTCTAACCCCCCTGTGCGTCAAAGTGCTCTTCCTACCATGTTGAATGGAAATGCTAATTCTTTGCCCAAATATTGACTATGATAATAATGTTGACTAGAACAATACTAGTAAGCTAATTATGGGATATTATTGTATATTATGTCTAGTGCTCCTAACCCACAGTATTTTTGCTTACTATTTTTTTTTGGTATACCTATAACCGTTGGGGGCTTTTATTTGTGCCATGTATTTTTCTTTCATCTTCGCTTTTAGAAAAAAATCGGGAGTAATAATTGATATAATGGAAAGACCAACTACTTCTATAGTAATATTCCTTATATTACTATTTTTTGTTTAATCTTCTTTTTTTTTCCTTTTATATTTTATGCGGCACATTTTTGTGCGCAAATAAACGTTTTTTCTTTCTTTCTTTACTCGGGTCCAATGTCCTTAGAGCCGAGTAGTCATTTTAAACTGATTCCTTTTAGCCGAAGAGTCATTTTACCCTGTAACTCTCATCTTCCAAAACCTCGTATTTCATGCCACCTTTATCCTAATGCTCAAATCTCAAAAGTTTACGATCTCGTCCGAACATTAACGGGGAGATATCTTATTATACTCTCCTGTAATAACCTCGGACGTGATTTCGAATTCACCTCAGTTTATCCTAAGGGCTGAAATACATTCGAGTATTCAGATAGCGTTTAGACTGTTTTAATATTTCACTTAGAACTTAGTAATGTGTTTAAGTTTATATAGTACTCGCTGTTTCCCGCGGTTTCACCCGCAGTCACTACCATCCAACCGGATCCTATGTCTTTCTTCAGGATTTCAACTACTCGTACCTCCATGCAAAATGTCACCCAGATCGGTTCAGTCGTGTTATTGTTTAAGCGAAACAGACAGGGTTACTTTCGCATTTACAGTATTAGTAAGGATAATACTAGTGGAATCTGTGCTTTCACGCACATGCTTAGAACTGTTTCATGTCATCATCAGCGTATATATTGTCCCACTGCTGGGCACAGGCCTCTTCTCATACAGAGAAGGCATGAGCATTGATCGCCACGCTTGCTCAAGGCGGATTGGCGATTTCAGACTTAAGTCCAGGTTTCCTTACGATGTTTTCCTTCACCGTTAGTCAGTAGTGTCTAAGATATACTTAGAAAGTACATATGACTAGAAAATTCACATTGGTACTTTCCAGGTTTCGAACCTGCACACTCGTAGACGAGAGGCAGGTGCCTTAACCACTAGGCCACCACTCATTTAAAAATTATAGTGTCTTTTCTTAAGTTTTAATCATCTATTTAACATACATATTTCATCTAACTTGGTTCCTCTAAAGCGCAAGAGACATAATTATTACTTTCGCATCTGTAATATTTGGCAGGTTTTTTTAAATTGATGATTTAATGCTAGATTCCGAAACTATATTCTTATTACGTATAGCAATGTCATGTCTTCAGAATTAATCTATAGTACATGTTTTTTTTGCAATTTAGAAGTTTACTGTAACAAGCATTTAAGTAAGTAGTTAATTCCTTTTCAGCATTTTAAATTAAATTCAAAGGCGTTACAAAAAGAGAAAACAGAACGAACCAAAAAAAAAAGATATCACCAGTGTGGTCTGGTCCTTGGTTACGGCAGCGAATAGTCTTCTGACATTACGATGTTACAGAATTGTAAAGTACCTCTCATTGTTATTTTCACTTAATACCTTGTTTCCTACTGTTTTTTCTGCAAAAGAAACAGGACTGTCGTTCTGCGAATGGGTGTTACAAATTGTAATAAACAGTTTTGTAAGCTAGAAATGAAGCTTCGGGGTGTTTTCTGTTAGATCTCCCAAAAATATTAGAGTGGTGTTTCTTATAGGGTATAAAGCAAATGCCTAGTATTATATTATATGGTATATTAGTCCAGATTTTGAAGCGCTTGTATTAAATCGTGTTTTTTTAAACTATAGACGTACATACGCGCCCAAATTAAGATCTTTTTAGGTTTCAATCAATGCCATGCCAAATCAGTTAAATTCGATCAATTAAAGGTTAAGCTACGCTTAGTGCGGATGTTCCGTGAATGGGTAATCATCTTTGTCATAACGAAACTCCTCCGTGCCTAGGAAAGCACGTTATGCCGTTGTTCCTGGTTGTCGTTGTAGATCTTTAATAGTCGTTATGGGTAACTGGGTTATCGAGGTCAGATAGACAGCCGTTCCATGTAAAACATTAATACTCAGCTGCATCCCGTTGAGACTGGAACGTAGTCGAGAAATGGCTAGGCAGATGATGAAACAAATGATATTTAGAGAACACTAAATAATACTAGCTGTTTTCCGTGGTTTTACTCGCATCCTTTTTTTTTTTTCGGATGGGAAATCATCAAATGACCCCTCCCGCCTCGGGTGGGGCGGGTGGGAGTGTCAGACTCTTACTGACTAAAACCCATGCGTGTTCTTTCCTCAGCCCTTTGTCTTCCGGGGGCGCGGTACCTCTTTCGAACGTCCCGCAGCCCCGGTTTACTCGCATCCTAAAGGAACTATTTTACGCCCCCGAGTAAAGTTTATTCTATGTGCGACCAACCGTTCAATGATGAAAGAGAAACAAACAAACAAACTCATATTTGCATTTATGTTATTAATTAGTTAGAATTTCCTAATTTCCTATTTAATCTATTCAAAACAATAATTACCCCATACCATATCAAAGCATATCATCACCATCTGCTTAGCCTTTTCTCAACTATGTTGGGGTCGGTTTCTAGTCTAACCGGAAACAGCTGAGTACCAGTGTTTTACGTGGAACGACTGCCTATCTGACCTCCACAACTCACTTGCCGGGTAACATGATACCCTTGCTAAATTCATGTCCCATGTCAACGTATGTCTAACACCGAATATGTTTGACCAAGTTAATTTAACTTACGACCGCGTAACCGCATTTATAATTAAGTTAACGGTAATATGCTCTCTTTGATGTGAATCGGTCAATTATAATATTGGAATTAACTTAATTGGGTTAAAGGACCTAAAAGGCATAAACTATTTATTTACCTCATTGGCGTTTATATTATACATGATGTTTATAAAGTAGTTAATGTTTTAAGCAGCAAAAGTACAGAATATTATAGCATTACGCTTATTGTAAGTAAGGTTATTCTCTTATCCTTATTTTAATTTTGGTTAAAAATTTAAAGTACGATACCAGTATCAGGTCCCAATTCTGAAGGTATAAAAGACGCTGCGAGCAAAAGCTTGTTTTCATAAATATGAAGCAACAACTTTATAATGCCTATGACATAATATCTTAGAATAAATATTCGAACAGCCAATATATTTAAGTTATAGTCCTTTGTGCTTCGTAGGACCAAAATAATGAGCACATAATAGACTGTCAAAATGTTTTATGGCGAATAAAAATAAAATACGTTAGGTATTTTTATTTTTTTAAGACATTACGTATCCATGAAAATTAACATTTTCCTCGTGGTTTTCCTTTTAAAATACTTATACGATGTGAGGAATGAATACTAATATAATATCATTAGGGGACGTTCAGCGAATACTAAATGTATTCGGTCGACTCCGCTGGGAAACGATCCGGCCCGGCATTGTTTCAGAGAATATATACTCTGCTTTACTTCGCAAAGTTCAGATTTCTTTATTTAACAGGATAAAGTATTTGTTGAATTAAGAAAGCTCATTATACGGAGGAAGAACCATTTGAATATGTAATCGTTCAAAAAAATATTAAGTCAATTTAAATACTATGATAACTTTATTGTAAACAAGTGCATTTGTTATTTTAAAATCCACGGCCAAAGGTTAATTTGTATACTGCTTTTTCTTATTTAATATACCACGATACTATGTTCTTATGCTAGTCAACATTACTATTGTTAAATAAAACTATCACGAATATACTATTAAAAGGCCTACAAAATAATCAGCCAACATAAAGGAAAAAGACTTTTAAATACCCATCCCTTACAAGCCACAAAGGCAAAACAGCTCAATTTCCCTAGTAACTTAATAATAAAAAAAGCAAATACATTTTTAAGATTTCATCCTACAAATAACCGGGAGATGATCTACTCACTGATATTATTCATACAAAAAGCTTTGGTCCTTTCCCCCAAAACATCGAACAAAAGGACCAAAAGAAAAGGAATACATTTTGACTTTTAATATTAACCAACAATAAAGTAATGGTGGGGCTTCATGGAGTTATTTTGGACAAAAAAGATCGTTCAACTGTAGATAAGTTCTTTTTTACTTTGATTGGCCTTTTTTGCCATGATGGCTGTTTGATGGGGAAGTGAAAATATAATGGATACTTTATTTTTGTGTTATAAAATGACGCCCACTTCAAACATTGTGTGAGAAGAATACTGATACAAGTTATTTTTATCGCAGTCATTATTTGCTTGAAAACCAGAAATAAGGTCGGTTATTTGCAGGTCATTGAACAATTTCATAATTCTAACAGCTAACTAAACTAGTTGTTTTGCATTGATTGACTCGCATCCTGAGACCACCATCATAACAGAAAATTATCAGGATAAGAACTATCCTATGTTTATTCCAGATAGACAGAGTTACAATAGTATTTATAATACTAGTAAGTTTAGCTTAGATACATCAGTAAATTCTAGGCTAATCTAGAACTCATTGCGATGCAATCGTAACGATTTGAGCAACGTGCACGGAACTACTAACTTTTATGCGACATGAATATTTCAGATGCAGTCACGACGTTCGCGTCTTCATATCGTAAAGGAAAATGGATCAGGTAAGAAACGGTAATAGTAGTTCATGCAACTTTGAAATTTATTGAAAACTCTATTCTATTTGTAATTTTCGAGGATACGAAAGAATTTTTGGGACTCAGTTTTTGGAAATGAATCTGTCCAGGAACCTTTTGCTATAACTGTTCAGGAGTTAGAGCAAGACGAAACTGCTCGATTCGCCGTCCGCGGCATACTCTCACATTCTCCGATGACGAAATCACCCTCCTCCAAGAGACTAATAGGGAAATCAGTACACTATACAAACATAGACCGCCGTCATACCGTCCTCGCCGCCGAGGCCCGTCGCGACCTCCCCGTCCATGCTCTCCCCGACTCTTGCTCGACGAGCCAGCCTGAGCGCTGAGTCAGTAGTATAAAAAGTCCCCTAATAATATTACTTGATATGATTCAGCTAGTCCGTAGTTGTCCTCTCCAGTGACGCCCTAAGCCGAGGTACACTCACCCACTTACCGCACTGCCACTTAGTTTTAAATTTAGTTTAAGCCTTGGCTGGAAGCGTTAATTAATTTAATTTAATAATAACCTCGCCACATTGTCCGGTTAAGTTAGTCGAATGCTGTTAGAAGCACCCTGCAAGAGGTAATGCAGGAAAAAGCAAGACGAAACTAAAAGCGTCATAAAGTAACAGCCCTTTTTCGCAACGGAATTATTGTGGAACGTATATAGCTTTGACATTGGGCAAATACCGTGGAAAAATGTATGAATTGTCTTAGATAGATATGGATTAAAATTTAATAATTAATGGGCAAAAACATAATTTGGGCTAACCCGAGTCAGAGTTTGAGATAAAAAAAGTATAACATTTTGTGTAATGTAAAACAATTTTAGACAATGGAAGACTATATTTGTGTTACATTTGTATAAATATCACAAAGATTGCCCATGGTTTCCTTATTTTGGCGTAATTATAATAAATAGGAATCCACCGATGTGGGGTCAAGGACCTGATTCAAAAGGTGGTTCTCCTTGATACGGTTCGTATTGTGAGTAGGTTCCTGTCTCTGGAGCCCTAACCACCGGTAGCTTGGACCCTGTTTCTGACATCGGTGGATTCTTACTTTTTATATTTTTAAAGATTTTTATGTGTATTTTTATCTATACTTATAATAAATCTGTAGAGAGGTCAATTCTGTACATGAAATATATTTCCAAAAAAACTATCAGGGGGTGATTAGGGATCGATACTGATGCCAAAAATGCAATCAGTAAAATTTTTGTCTGTCTGTCTGTCTGTCCGTCTGTCTGTCTGTCTGTCTGTCTGTCTGTCTGTATAAACTCTATAGAAACAAAAACTACTCGACGGATTTTAACGAAACTTGGTACAATTATTTGTCATACTTCTGAGATGGTTATAGTATACTTTTCATCACGCTACAATCAATAGGAGCAGAGCAGTGAAGGAAAATGTTGTCACTTTGTTTAAAGGCGCTAATCTCAGGAACCACTGGTCCGATTTGAAAAATTCTTTCAGTGTTAGATAGAAATAAAAAAAACTGAAAAGTAAAAAATAATTTTTATTTAAACGCTTTACGACCAAAACAACGCTTTCGAAGTCGGTGTCTTGTAAGTTACTATTGTTAATATTTCGCCACCGACTTCGAAAGCGTTGTTTTGGTCGTAAAGCGTTTAAATAAAAATTATTTTTTACTTTTCAGTTTTTTTTTTGGAAGTCGGTTTTATTTTTTTTGTAAAAAGCTTTTTTATTTTTTCGCTTTTCAGTGTCTCGGTCTTGCAATCTTAACAAAATAAACACACCACTTTTTTAGGTTGTAATAAGCGTAAATAACGAAATCATCTAAGTATTTGGCATATCAGCAAGTAGAGATAAATCGTTATTTTTGATATATTTATAAAACGCCTGAACCGGTAGTGATAAAATTTAAATGGGACCACACGGGTCGTAAAAAACGTTTAGCTTTTCAGTGACTATACATATACCTATACTAGTGATAAGTATAGTTGTTACTATCCGCATTAGTGGAAAGTTCTCATCAATACAAATAATATAAGCCCAAACACGAGGTAGTTTACATATTCAGCTGCCGAGTTCCTTCGACCTTCTCTAGTCCCCATCATCAGATCAGCTCCAAACCTTCACTGTTGCAAAGGTCTCGTCAATACGAACATAATAAGCCCAAACACGAGGTAGTTAATATATACCGTTGCTGAGTTCCCTCGACCTTCTCTCGTCTCCATCATCAGGTCAGCTCCAAACTTGCACTAGTGAATAGTGTTATCAAACATACACCTGAGCATTAAGTTTTTACCCTATGCATGCCTACAACTTTCCAAAGTTGCCCTCGATTTCTCAGGGTTCCCATCATCAGATCCTGACTTGATGACTATGGGACCACCTGGAAAGTATACCCTATCAAATAAAAAAACAATTTTGCAAATCGGTCCAGGCGTCTTCAAGTAATCGGTGAACATACATAAAAAATAAAAAAAAAAGATCCCGACGAATTGAGAACCTCCTCCTTTTTTTTGAAGTCGGTTAAAAACAGGACCGCATTACTAAGACTTCACTGTCCATCCATATGTCTATCTGTCACCAGGTTGTAACTCATGAGCCGTGATAGCTAGACAGGTGAATTATTTCTAATTTTCACAGATGATATTTATTTCTGTTGCCGCTATAACAACAAATACTAAAAATAAGATTATAATTATAGTGTCTCGTGTTGTATAGATAATGGCACGAAACCCTTTGTGGGCGAATCCGACTCGGTCTTGGTTGCTTTCTTTTTTTAAAAAAATAGACTCGAGCGTAGATTGTCACGTTTACTTGGAAATATTTTTGTGATGTGCATTCTTAAAATTCGTCTTTGGTCCTTTTACCTTTTCCATACACTGAACATACTTAACATAGATCTCTAGCAAAGATTCAGCATAATCTTATTTAATCATATTTTTTGTCACCCGTAGCTATAAATGAATGCCAAAGAAAATCCCAAAATCAACTCGGCAAACTCTCAAAGTAATTCCATTGGATCTGTATATTAATCAACAAGAAGTCTAACGAATTACTTCAGAAGCGGGTCAATTAAAAAAGTTTTGACAAATGCCGAGCCTAAGAAACTGTGCTTAATGCCAGAAAGTATCGTATTTTATGACTTGTAGAAGTTTGCCTTTGTTTTACTTTAAATTAAATTTTGAAATAAAACAATATCCGTGAAGGAAATTTAAATAAATTATCAAGTTTATTGTGTTGACTTCTAGGTGGTTTGGATAACACAAATTTCCGAAACTTTATGGAAACTTTGGACATCAAGGCTAGGAAAATGTGTTGAACAATTACATCTTCCTTCCTAATTGACATTGAAATCACTTTCTAAATATTTTGAAGTTAATAAGATAGCAAACAAGTACACAGCTCTCTTGTACATATAGCAAAGGCATCGCTGCATCTATGAAAGATGTGTCTAGGTACAAAGCTGATGATTGGGAGCGTGGCGCCTCCTGGAATTCGGCCACTCGCAGGTCAGGACTGAGGGATGGTTTGAGGTTCGGGATCCTGGCGTTAAGTAACCAATGTTGACTGGTCAACCATTAAGTCTGGTATTGATATGGATACATTGGTGGAGTCTGGGGGATGCAGGGGGCCAGGGTCTTCTCTGGCCAAACCCAGCAAAAGGTACAAAGCTGAAATATCCCATTAGCATTATCACTTTGTAGTAGTCGACATTTGAACATAAACCTTTCCTACTATACGTCACTAAGCTCGATTTTCAACTCTCCTTCTTCAATCTCTGTCCACCTCGATTGTCATCTATCTAGCTACAGGGCACCCTAGGACAGCCTTGACACCACACTACGTTTGTATCAAAATGTCTCATTTGCTTGCCATTACAACTGTTTCCATATTCTTCAAACTGGAACACGATGTTTGATAGGTATGGTGGATCACACACTACCCACCACGAGGCTGCGATAATAGTAAGTACTCTAGTCTGATACACGCGTTGTTCAACACAATGACAACGCATCGACGCGCGTGGTTGCACCTTAGCAAGTTACAGCAACTTGCTAAGGTGCAACCACGCGCGTCGTGGGTTGTGTGTGATCCGCCTATTCTTACTTCACCGAAAGCTTCATCACAAAGAGCAATATTACTCTAAGCTAATATAAACATAATCAGCTTATAGATAAAGGGCAGTTGTTTCCTTAAGTTATTTTTCTGTCCTGTTTTTATTTTCCTCGTAGATATAAACGTTGGTATGTATTATATATTGATTTATTTATAAGACTAGACTTTGATTTGTGGCAAAATTCTGAATAATGTAATTATTCTTACATATTCTTTTTATATTACCTAATATGAAAATAACTGTAAACATTATTATAAATTGAAAGTAACTTTGTCTGACTGGTTTACTTTCACAGTGAACGGCTGAACCGTTTTTGATTAAATTTAGTACGACGGTGAACTGAAACTCGGAAAAAGACAATATTATACTTTTTATAATGGTTGCGTAAAGTAGTTCCCTAAAGAAACGTGTGCTAGTGCGGGATACGAAGATATTGTTACGAGCTGGGGTTCGGGATAAATAATTTTACACCAACATACACAAATCAAACAACATTTTATTCAGATCTTCACAAATACAATCACAATATAACTTATAAGTCATCGACTAATAAGAATCACTCACTAATTAGATGATGACCATTCTTCACTTCGTTCACTGGAAGTTCACTGTATCGCGTTCAGAGTAGAACTCACTTGCAGCGCTGCTCACCCTCTATTTATATGTCAAGATCAGACTTCTATAAAGTTCTAGTTACCCTACATAGTTCTAAAACATCTAGGTAATCTACATAGTTCTAGAACATTCTTGTAGTTTCTGGTACTCGATAATAGATGGCGGTAGCATGTCATTTTCTAGATCATTCTATTGTAGGTCACAGCCCTAGAACATTTGTTCTAGGATGTTCGACCTAGAACGTTCTTACCAACCTGCGTGACAATATTAAAAACTTATTGTCACACAATCACTCAATCGATCCCGATGAAATTTGGTATTGATCCTTACTAATATTATAAATGCGAAAGTAACTCTGTCTGTCTGTCTGTTACGCTTTCACGCCAAAACTACTAGACCGATATAAATGAAATTTGGTACAGAGATAGAATAGACCCTGAGGAACAACATAGGCTACTTTTTACCCGGGTGCGCTAAGTAGTTCCCTCGGGATGCGGGTGAAACCGCGGGAAACAGCTAGTATTATAAATGCGAAAGTAACTCTGTCTGTCTGTCTGTCTGTCTGTTACGCATTCACGCCAAAACTACTGGACCGATATAAATGAAATTTGGTACAGAGATAGAATAGACCCTGAGGAACAACATAGGCTACTTTTTACCCGGGTGTCCTAAGTAGTTCCCTCGGGATGCGGGTGAAACCGCGGGAAACAGCTAGTATACTATAAAGGTTGAACAATAACGTAGGAATTTTTTGTTCTGAAAACATCATTTTTTTTCTGAAATTCCGTACTTAGACCAGTGCCAATAACTTTTGAAAACAAAATAAATAATAGTAGGATGAAACCCATTGGAAAAGGAGGAGAATACAATAAAAATTATAGGAAAAATAAATTACGGGCGATCTGAGGTCGGGAAGTGGGGGGGAGGGGGGGTTAAAGTTAAAAAAACGGTTTATCTCAATTTCCGGCAAAACTACAAGTCCTATGAAAAAAAGTTAAATGGCAAAGTTGTAGGTAATAAAAAGATCTACAACTTTTGGATTGACACTTTTTTCACATAACCTCAAAATTTATGTGAAAAATTCAAAAAACCAAGTTTTTGGTTTTTTATTTTTATCTTTTACAATAATTAATTTTTTATCACAAAATTTGGTGAAAACTTACCTTTTTATGTCCCAAACACACTGTAATTTATTTGATTTAAAATAATTATTTTTTCACCCTTATTTTGACTTAATATCGAAAAAACACTCTAATTTTCAATCGAAAATTCTCGTGTCAAAATATCACTTTTTTTTTAAAAGTCGGTAGTCTTTTTGTTCTTTGAAATCTCTACTTTCAGATGGTATAAAAAAATATTTACATTGCTATGGTAAATGTTCTCAGAAAATATAAAGAAACGCTACGAAATAACAGTTAGCAAGGCCAAGATCCTTCTAGCCACTCCCCACTTCTCTATGAAATACCTTTTGATCAGCTAAAAGGTATTTCATAGAGAGGTCCGAGGTTCCGTAGGTCACTCAGATACATAAGTTATCTTAAAATAGCAATAAATTGGCATCTACGCAAAAAATTTAAGCCGGTCTAGGCCTTACTACCTGTTATTTCGTAGCGTTTCTTTATATTTTCTGAGAACATTTACCATAGCAATGTAAATATTTTTTTATACCATCTGAAAGTAGAGATTTCAAAGAACAAAAAGACTACCGACTTTTAAAAAAAAAGTGATATTTTGACACGAGAATTTTCGATTGAAAATTAGGGTGTTTTTTCGATATTAAGTCAAAATAAGGGTGAAAAAATAATCATTTTAAATCAAATAAATTACAGTGTGTTTGAGACATAAAAAGGTAAGTTTTCACCAAATTTCGTGAAAAAAAAAAAATTATTGTAAAAGATAAAAATAAAAAACCAAAAACTTGGTTTTTTGAATTTTTCACATAAATTTTGAGGTTATGTGAAAAAAGTGTCAATCCAAAAGTTGTAGATCTTTTTATAACCTACAACTTTGCCATTTAACTTTTTTTCATAGGACTTGTAGTTTTGCCGGAAATTTAGATAAACCGTTTTTTTAACTTCAACCCCCCCTCCCCCCACTTCCCGACCTCAGATCGCCCGTAATTTATTTTTCCTATCATTTTTATTGTATTCTCCTCCTTTTCCAATGGGTTTCATCCTACTATTATTTAATTCACTTTTTACCGTTTTTAGAGGCTAAAAGCACTGGCCTAACTGTACACAAAACATATTTTTTTCTTAAACATGTCTAAGATAAAGTATATATACAATACTGAAGTCAAGGACTATCGTGGAGAGCTCTCTGCAAAGCATTACTTTTATTTACTTGTTTACTCTGAGTATTGTGTATTTAGTCGAGATAGAGAAACTCCTCATATATCGTCCCCGTAGTTGGAAAATTAAATAACTCTGATTTTGTAGTTTTGAGATAAACGCGATTTAGTGGTTTTTTTTCAGTTAATGTACATTTGTTAAAAAATGTGAGACAATTTTATTGTCGGTGATTTTATATATTGTGGACCTGATTACCTTTTACATTATGTTTTAACAAACTGAACTCTATCTTTAACTATAACTAAATAACACATAAAAAATCAAGTTGTTTAATTTTGCCACAACTGTTATTTATAACGTAACTACAATTAGCTACTTATTTCGGCTATTTATTTAGTTTTCCTACGAGCTAAATACATTTGGTAGAGTAAAATTTGGTTAAATAAATGCAGTTATTGAATTTATCAAACTCGAAATATCTTTAAATGTAAAATTTAGTAGCTTTGTACGTTATTATTACTTTGATATTTTTTTAACTATTATTGGTCTCATATAAAATAAAAGCTGTATTATGATATTAATAAAGTCATAGTAAGGAAGAAATAGAAAAGTACAATAAAAATCAGAAAAAGTGTATTATAATTAGATACTTATCTTGCAACAAACTTAAAAAAATAAACAAAATTACACTAATTATAACAAGTGAAAACAAGTTAACTTAAAGTATTCTTTCAAATCAAAACAGATAATAATTTTTGAAATCAAAAAATAACATTATGGCTCTAAAATTACAAAAGACATACTTAGTAGTGAGCAAAACTAATAATAAGTATTAGAACTAAAAAATATAAGTTTTTATCAAATCAAAACACATAAATTTATTCATTATCATCTATGGGTAAGACACATATTTTATGAAAACTCCATACATGGGTTTTATGATTAGGAGTTCTTACTTCTACAGCTCTAACCTTGTTATCATGACCATCAAATAATTTCACAACCCTAGCCATTGGCCATGACATTATTGGATGATTATCTTCCTTTAAAATTACTAAACTATTTAATTTTACATTGCAATTAGCATAATATTTCCATTTAGGTCTGTTTTGTAATAAATTTAAATAACATTGATAATTTTGATAACTTTCCAAAAGGATTTTTTTAAAGAATTACATAATTGCCAAAACTTAAGTCTATTTTGTGGAATGTTACATTCATTTCCTTGAGGATACGTTGACAAAGCACTACCTATAATAAAGTGACCAGGTGTCAAATAACAATAATCATCGGAGTTCAAAGATAAAGGTAAGAGTGGCGGAGAAGTAAGCACTGCTTCGATTTCAGTTAAAACAGTATTAAGCTGTTCATAAGTTAGAACAGTTTTTGTAATATTCTTTTTAAGTGAAACTTTGTGCTCTTAACTGCCGCCTCCCAGAGCCCACCAAATGTAGGTGAGTAACATGGTATAAAATGAAATTGTATCCCACGCTCGGCGGTAAATTTTTGAACCTGCATTTGGTGGCTCTGTGAAGCTTGCAGCTTGTAGAGCTCGACTAATTGACTCCTTGCACATTTAAATATACTTGCATTGTCGCAGTGAATTTCGGTGGGCAAACCTCGTCTGGAGATAAATCTCCTCAAGCATGCAAGGAAGGTTTCCGTGGTCAAATCTGATGCGAGTTCTAAGTGAACGGCTTTTGTCGCGAAATATACATCAATTGGCCCAGCGAAATCCACGCCGACCTTCTCAAATGGGCGGCTGGTAGCTGTTACACGTGCAGCCGGCAAGGAGCCCATTAGTTGCTTGGCTGCTAAGGCCTTTTGTCTGAAACATACAATACATTTGTGAGTTACTTTCTTAACTTCTAATAAGCCATTGACAATCCAAAACCTTTGATTAAGATGCGAGAGTAAAAGCTTAGGGCCTGCGTGCAGTAGCCTTTCATGTTCACACCTTATAAGCAAGCTAGTAATTGAAGAGCCTCTGGGCAGTATGACAGGATGTTTTTGTGAATAAGCTATATCAGCATAATGCAGTTGCCACCAACGCGCAATAGACCTCGATTGTCAAGAAAGGAATGCAACTCAGCCAGATTCCCTTTCAAGCTGTTGTTATTGCTTATTGCTTTAATTTCAGATTTAAAATATGTATTTTGTTCATGTTTAATTATTGACATTAATGCATTATCTAACTCAGAACTTTGCAAATAGTTTGTATTTATTTTTGTATTATTTTTGTTAATGTTATTTAAAAATCGCAATATGAATGCTAATAGCCTAACTATTTTATTTATGTTAGAGTAATTATACAAGCGCTTGAACACATAGTCAAGCGGATGGGGTTTTGGCATACCAAGTTGCTGGAAGGAGTTAAGCAGGGCTCCACAGAGAGTGAATTAGCAGGTGAGCTGTAAGCAGGAACTCGTACTCACTGTTTTGCAGAAACTTTGGGCCGTTCCACCAAATGTCGCAGCTACTCAGCTCTTTCGGGTTGACGCCTCGGCTAATGAGATCAGCAGGATTGTCATGTGTATTGACATATTGCCAACTGCATCCAGCGGTATTTTGACGAATTACACTTACTCTGTTCGATACATAAGCTTGAAGTTTTGTTAGCTCAGTGTTAAGCCATGCAAGAACGATTTGTGAGTCGCTGAATAAACCTCGTGAATCCATTATTGGTCACTCTGACGTCAACGCAATTGAAGGTCACGTATCACACAGTAAAACGCACGACAGAGGGTGGACTCTTCAGTTATCTTTCCGTTAACTGACTAAAGCCACTACGGGTGTGCGACCCCGGACTGCTCGAGCTGCTAGAGTCACAATTCTGTCTTTTCCGTGACTTTAGTATCCCGTATTCCCCCATCCCTTCCAATATCCAAACCCTTCCCCCACAGAGACGGTCAACTCGAAATAAACCCGGGGTTGGTGGAGCCGAAAGCACCTGCAGCGAATCCGACTCCGCACGTAACGACTTGTCGTTCCTGTGGGGCCAGTCGGTGACGCCGAGAGAGTGGTATAGGTCTTGGGAAAGCCTGCACTATCTTAATTGTGTCCCAGGCGATGCAGCATCCGTGGACAGGTCACTTCACCCACTACAGCTTTGCTGAGTGGAAAACAACACGGAGAGTGGCAGTGACCGGTTATAAGTCCAAGCAGATAGACGTAAGCGCGGACGCCAGGGGTCACTCTCGACAGTGGGAGGGTCCATCGAAGGCCCGTGGACGTTGCGACAGGCGTTGTCGCTCTCGTATAGGCCTTCTTAGCCATCAGCGCAAGTGCCAAAGCCATATAACCTGACACGGCTGCTGTTTGAATCATCTTTCGTAGATGTTAAAGGCAAAAACCGCACGCGCTCATCCCCGCGTTCTCCGTCGTCGCCGTCGTTCTCGATCAGTCATTGCCTAGATGGTGGATACGGACAATATTTCGGCCAAATTCTCTTAAAAAAATAATGATAACTTTCCTCAGGTGCATTTCGTTTTATGGCAATTATAAACAACTTAATTTATTAAATTGTATTTGCCTAGCATCTTGTAATTAATCATTATCTAGTTGTAGAAAAAATAGATAACATCAAGTATTTATAAATTAGGTATGTTATACTCACAATTCTGAATAGCAGAATTAAATAAATAGAGTTATTTAGTTTTCCTATAACTTAGTTAGTTTTGTGAAAGAATTTTAGAGTTGAGGAAAAATTCAACAACTCATGTTATTTAATTTATTTGATATTCAACTTATCATTGACCACAATTATTGATTTATTTACTGAGTTATTTATTTTTCCTTAAAAAAATAGTATTTGTCTGAAGATATTTATTATTCCATCTGTCCGACAAAAATGGCTATAATTTTGGAATGGAATAAGATACGAAAATGCCTGTTAGGCTCAAATATGCGGCATGTTTTAGGTGTTTTGAAAATAGGGAAAAGTCAAAATCGCCAAAATCGGACTTATTTAATTTTCCACCTACGGGGACGATATGTTGAGATAATTGTTTTTTTTTATGTTGTTACTAGAGTAAGTGAATACATGTATTGAGTGAATAATGTAGGTACTGATAAATATTATAATCATCATCGGCCTATATATTGTCCTACTTCTGGGCACAGGCCTCTTCTTATACAGAGAAGGCACGAGCATTGAACATCAAGCTTGTTTAGTGCGGATTTCAGACTTTTTAGTTTTGAAGGAAAACTAAATATTTTTTATAAATGTCTAAGATACAATAAGAAAATACATATTATTATGGTCTTATGTCATATTGATACACTAAAAAGTACACCTTAGAAAAGTCACATTGGTATTTGCCAGGTTGCGAACCTGCACGCTCGTGCACGAGATGTAGGTGTCTTAACCACTAGGCCACCGCGACATTTTTCCGTCTTCTATCTGTCTTTTGTCTGTTAGGCTTTCACAGTAAAACGCTGAACTGCTGAACCGCTGAGTTTAGTGAAATTTGGTATAAAGATAGAGTGAAATCTAGGAAAGGATATAAGGTTATTTTCATGCGGGCGCATAAAGAAATTCCTCAAACAGTGTTAATTTTTTTTGCACAATAAACGCTACCCTCTCTGCATTGTACCCAAATGCCTTATTCTTACAGTGCGCTCACAAGTTTATCGCAGGTAAGTGCTCGGGTTCAGTAGCAGTATACTTGTAAGTTAGCACTAAACAACTTGAGACTTTAACTTACCCGCGGTTCGAGTCTTCGCCTGTATCGGCAAAAAGATTAGCTAGTCGCAAGACTGGCGTGCTCTAGATTTGAAGTGGATTTAAGTAGCTCTCGGAGGACTATGGGCACTCTTTTTTTAATATTTTCCGATAGTTCCAAAGTTAAGATTCAGAGAGTTAGATTTTTGTTCTATCCTAACCACTTTTTTTCATAATAATAAATAATCTTTATTGACACAAATTATACAAACATTTTAATTATTATTTATTTAAATATTTGATTTACACGGCTTAAGAAACCAATTACAAAAACTTAAGTATTATAAAATAAGTAAACTAATAACTTTAATTAAATAATACTAGCCTCAAAAAATGCAAGCACTATGGCATCCAAAGATTACAAGGTAAAAGAAAAAAGAAAATAAATTAAAGTAACATGGATAATTAAAAATAGTGGTATGAGAGGCGTGTATATGAGTGTGTGTATTGAGTGAAAATGTGTGTGGTGTGTGTGTTATAAATGCGAAAGTGAGTTTGTTTGTTTGTTACGCTTTCACGGTAAAAACGGCTGAATCAATTATTTGAGTATAATTTGATACAGAGATATACATTATGGGTTGCTGGAGACGGTTATAAGCTACTTTTTAACCGGGTGCGTTAGGTAGTTCCTTTGGGACGCGGGTGAAACGAAATATTTCGTAGTCAAATTTTACATTCCTAATATTTTTTTCTGTTTCAGTCCGTAACAGCAGAAACATTTTAACATTATGTATTTCTTTATTCATTTGTACATAAATAAAACATTTCTTCTTAATTGGACTTAACAGAAATATTAGTGAAATAAAACTTACATTAGAATTCATCTTAAAAGAAGTGTTTCAAAATTAAAAGCCCTATTACCAAATTACTTACATTTCTAAGTGTTACTGAGTATCTACAGCTATTTTATGTTGTCAAAAATATGAAATACATTTGACATTTATTTTTTGATAGGTCTCTTTAAGATTTTACTCAAGACGCCATTTTGATAAAAGTGTCAGACTAAATGAAAACATACTTGTGTTCAGTCTAGTGAAGATACATTTTATGTACCTGCGATAATATAAATTGATGTCTAAGGACTATTTATGGTAGTAGTGAGCAATATCTATACTCATATATAAAGTTGAAGATTGTTTGTTTGTTTCATCATGATCAGCCTATTTAATATTCATCCACTGTTGGATAAAGGCCTCTCTTAACGTATGCCATTACCGTATCTTCAGCTTGACGCATCCGACTTCTGTCTACAGACTTTCGAAGCCGGTGCCTAGATGCGGTCTCCACTTATAGCAAAAATTTTCCAATGCACCAATTCTTGGGGTTCTTAAGAAATGCTAAGTATCGCCACACTACTATCTACTACTACTATCTACTATCTACTACTACTATCTACTATCTACTACTACTATCTACTATCTACTCACTACGACCATTAGAAGCCAAACAAAATGAAAAAAAAGTACAAGCTATACAACGCGGTGGTAGCGACAAGCGCGAAACTACGAGGCACAACTAGTGTTATTATACATAATATGTATTTTTATTACTTTTATTGCCTCACGCGCGGCCTTTTATTTGTTGAGAGGTCAAGATAGGTGTTTTATGTCGTGCTTCTCCGTTAATATCCTGGCAGGTACGCTGCGAAGTCGTTTGGGCCGTCATAAAGTGATTTAACACACATTAATGAACACTTGGCGGCCTATTTTCGGCTGTTATGTTCTATCTTCTAGTTCTAGGCAGACACTGATGAAAAGTGATATTATCTCGAGGTTGTACTATGTTATTTATTTTTACTGACCGTATTCACAAACCATACTATACCTACTTACGAATACAAAATATCATTTTATCAATACAAAATTCACCGATCACAGATCGATATTCAACGCTATGCGTTCACAAAGCAAAATGAAATGCTAGCTTCAACAAACACTATGAGAGTTTCTTAACTTATCATAGTATTATTTTTGAATACGGGTCTAAAATGTAATTCTGTTGTTCAGTATGTTTTATTCGTGTAGAAGGAACATTGTGTTTGATCGTAATCGTCTCATTGTAATAGGACAATTAATAGGTTATAATAATAGGTACAACCAAGTATTGTCTTTCTATGTTTTGTTATAGTCCTGCACAAACCAGGGATTGTTCCTGGGTGCATTTCCATAGTGTATACAGGGACAAATACCGGTCATGTGTCACCATCACATTTCATTAAAGTTGTCTCAAAGGTCTTCTGTGTGTTGGCTTCGGCCCCACGTTTGCCTCCCAAAGGTCCGAGACTCTGTAGTCTCGTGTATGGCAGCGAGGTGCAAGCATCCGACATAGCTTTAATCTTTCAATTGTGTGTAAAAAAAGGCTATTTCAACGCAGCCCTAAAGGCTTGGAAAAAGCTGTAAAACACTCCTAAAGCTATGCCCATTCTTACGATAAAGAAATACCTTAAATGAAAATTAGATACATCACTTCAAGTATCTGTCAATAAGGCTGTTAGACCCTCTTTATCACTCACAGCAACAAATCAACGCCTTGAATCTGACACGAGCACGAATAGGTGTCCAATATACATAGAAAAGCCCTCCAATATTATTTGGGTATGTTTTTTCATAATTAATTTGGCACACTCGTTTTTATACGTAATGTTGCTTTTCATATTGGTTTAGTATTCTAGAATAAATATCTCATGGCATGATAAAATTATTAGTTAGTGGGTAAGTTGAATTAAATAGGTTGACTGGTCAGAATGCGACACATATACTTTTAAACAACGCCCGCTACTTTTAAAACCTATTTGACTACTAAAAGGTAGTTTAGTAACATCTATTTTCACAGAAAATAAAACAGCTATAAGTATTTATTTCGGCCTTGAAACTAACAATACAATAAGCGCAAAGAGCGAAAACGTGAAGCTAATTCAGCACAAACTTAGTTCCTATAGATGTCGCAGTCATAATACGTTGCGTAGGGATAATTGTAAAATCACTAAGTAGGTACCTAAGTAATTGTTTTTTTTTTGCTATTTTACTCGTATGTATTTAAAAATGACTCACTTTCGTTAATTTGATAATATTATCCGGACTTTTTTCTTATTAATATATTTTTTGAAAAAGTTTTTAACCCTTTGTTCCAGTGTTTCTAAATGTCTAATTTAACTACAAAAAAGACAAAAATAGTCAAAAATAGAAACGGGAACGCCGTGAAATACACTCAAATAATGAATGAAATGACTTTGATTAAACATTTCTGTGGGTTGGTTTGAGTAGCAAGCTATTTTAATGGTTGCGGGGCAAAATTACAAAAAGAAATCCTTATGGTGCAATCCTGTTTGTTTATTTTTTTTTCTAGAACTTACTGACGCTAGTGAATTGAAATTTTCAATAATGATGAAAATGACTGTGCGAGTGTAAAAGGTTATAGAGTTTTTTTTTTAAACTGTCTTTGCTAAATTTACATTTTTAAAACCTATTTAAAGTGGTAGAAATACAATAAAATACCGGACAGTCATACATTTCAGTGTATATTGTGAGTCGGATGATTTTTTTCTTTCAACAAATTTGTCAATTCTTAAAATTGCCAAATATTGTTACATACTACAACAAAGTTAATGTATTTCATTTATCTGTCCTCCTTTCAATCTCCTTTATTTGAGTCATGTTATTCAGTAAACGACGTTCTGAAACTGATTGCGTATCTTTACGGACTGAATGAAAGTTGTGTGTATGTTGCCTAATTTCGAGATGTCAGTATTTGTCACATATAAGTTTTCCTTTGTATGTGACAAGTAATAAAACAGTTTTTTTTTATAGGCTTACAAAGTATATATTTTTTTATTGATTTGATTGGGAAAAACACTATTTAGTCAGGTATTTTTTTCTTAAATTAACAAGAAACATTTTCTTTCCAGAAGAGAGAACAAGAAATAATGTCATGAATAAAAATATAAATTGGTTTTAAAATGTCAATTACGTGCAGGAACCATTTAACAAATACATTTTAGCAATTTTTTTTTATTAATATTAGTCATTCGTAGAAAACGATTTTTCAAACACAATAATAATAATGTACTTAATCAAAATTTGCGCTCTCATTCTCAAAATATTTCGGTTTATTTTTACCAAATATACGTAATATTTATGAAAATTATATTGTATCCTATCCATTATCTAAATTCAATAGATCCAACAAATTTGGATTATCACGTAAAATATTCATAAATAATAATAAAATATAATTTATGATCCACTTAGGCAAAATAGGACCAACATTTGGCAAAAATCAAAATGGTCCTTCGATACGAAACCTCCATCAAACGTCGCCATATTTTATTTATGTTGAAACATTGTGCCTTATCTTGTCTTACGATTACTTAACACAGTAGGCTTTTACGCCTTACCTGAATAAGTAGTTCGGGACATAACGAATGCCGCCTATGAAGCAATTAGTCTAAAAGCATTGGTCTCATTACACCGATTGCTCTGATGGTCTGCCGATCGTAAAAGTTTCTTTTTGGCTTAAGGCTATGTATCGCAGCTCAATGTTTTTTTTTGTAGAGGGCGTTATTGAATAACATTGATATTCTTGACTTTGATGCTTAGTACATTTCGAAGAAAATGGGGGTGTATTTTACTAAACTGGAAAAAATATAAATTACTTTGAAATTATCTACTTACAGTGGGTGTCAAATTTATTAATTAAATGAAAGAAAAAAAAAGTGCAAGTTCGAAATAATAACACTGTGTATATATCTATGTTATTTTAAACAACAAACCTTAAACCTAAGGCATATAACTTGTAAGCTCTTATTATTTCTGCTTGCCTCAAAGGACCAGATTGTGACAGGGTAATTTTTGACGTCATTTAACTTCTGCAACTAAGCTTTTAAGTGACGCCGAGGGATCAAACTACTACCAAAACGTACAGGAAGGGCTAACTGTTCATTACCTAAGTACGACCGAGCAATTTATCCTCTCTGAGTAATATAACTTAATAGTGCCTGGGCACTGAGTACACGAAAACTTAAGTGGTTCATGACTGACCTTTGTGTTTAGAGTGTAGATCAAAGAAAATAGATCTGCCTTGGGACCAGCATCTTACTTAAGAATATTAAAATAAGTTTTATTTATAATTTCCAACTAGTATATTATGTAAATTTACTGAAAGGCTCGTAACTAAGTAATAGCCTTGAGGATCGGTAGGTTTACAAAGTCAAGCTATGCTAGCCTACGTCAGTATTTTACCCAATTAGGTATTTATTGAAAATTAAACTTTAATTTTTTATATAAGATTTGTATAACCGAAAATTAGTGAAAACTGGCCCAATTTCCTTACTCTCGAGTGTACATTAAATTATTATCAAACACAAAATTCCTTCCTTGTTCTGTAACCTGAGGGAAGTTGAAATGGCCACTCATTGTTGGTAGGTCCTTTTTTACGAATAAAATTCCTCAAAATAAAATGTAGGTTGGATCTTAAATGGTTCAATGTTCCGTTAGGAGAGTGCGTACAATTGTGAATATCTCATAAAGTACCTTTATAGAGCCTGAAGATCTTTTTTTCCAGGTTTTATAACTTAATAAAAAGAAATTATGAACTTTCTAAAATTAGTTTTTAAATTTAATGCTAGTAGATAATATTAAACATAACATAAGATACCTAGCTAGACGTAGACGTTACAGACGTAAACAGACGTTATATCCTTATCCTTACTAATATTATAAATGCGAAAGTAACTCTGTCTGTCTGTCTGTCTGTTACGCTTTCACGCCTAAACCAGTGAGCCGATTTTTCTACTTTTTACCCGGGTGCGTGAAGTAGCTCCTTCGGGATGCGGGTGAAACCGCGGGAAACATCTAGTGCTATAATAATTTATTCTTCTGTTTATCTACTGGAAATTCGACCATTTTTTTAGACTTTTTATATGAGATAGAAAATAGTCTGATAGTAATGGGATAGTTACTGAAATCCCATCTGGAGGAAATTATAATATTTAAAAAAATATATTAGTCTTCTCGAGATATTTTGCTTTAATTTTAAAACCAGTAATGAATAAAATGAGCGTACTTTAGGGTTATTGCTACATAGGGCACGCCGCAATCGCGGCGGTAAGTCCCCTCTTTGAGGAGTGGCTAGGGAGACGCCACGGCGTCCTCACCTACCGCCTGACGCAGGTCCTTACCGGGCACGGTTGCTTCGGGAGGTTCCTGCACAAAATCGGGCGGGAGGTAACGCCCGGGTGTCACCATTGCGTAGATCGCCCGGAGGACACGGTGGAGCATACGGTGGAGGTTTGCCCCGCTTGGGCGGAGCACCGCCGTGTCCTCGTAGGGGCGATCGGCGGCGGCGACCTCTCGCGTCCGGCCCTGGTTCAGGCCATGGTCCGGAGCGAGATGGAATGGGAGGCCGTCACCTCCTTCTGCGAATCAGTTATGCTGGAGAAGGAGGCGGCGGAACGCGTGAGGGAGCGACAGTCCTCACGCCCCAGCCGCCGCGGGAGACGCCACGGGCGTCGGGAGCCGCGAGACGACTCCCGGCCACCGTAGGCGCGGGGCTGCGGACGGTGAGCTATGGGTGGCTCGCCGTCCGGCAAGGACCAGACCCGCGTCGACGGCGCGTTCGTGTTCCACGCGCGCCTCAAAGAGCTGTCAGCAATAAGCGACGGGGCCCTCCCACTGGGCCATAGCCTGCCGGGGCTGCGGGACGTTCGAAAGAGATACCGCGCCCCCGGAAGACAAAGGGCTGAGGAAGGAACATGGATGGGTTTTAGTCAGTAAGAGTCTGACACTCCCACCCGCCCCACCCACGGCGGGAGGGGTCATTTGATGATTTCCCATCCGAAAAAAAAAAAAAAAAAAAAAAAAAAAAAAAGGGTTATTGCTACATGGTCACTGCTCTGCGTTGGTAAAATAGAGGAAGATTTATGGCGCTGGGTACAATACACAGACGTTTTAGACCACGATAAGGGTCTCAGACCGAGCCTTATCGATCGATACGATACTTTGTATCGTGTGGTACAAGGTTTTGACGCTTACGTCTACTTATTTTGCGAACGATTTTTTAATTATGAGTATATTATTAGTAAATATGATTTATGATTAAGTAAGAAAGTTTTACTGGATATGGTCGCGTGGCGACTTATGAAGAAATATTGTTATTAGTTCTACTTTTATAATAATAATTATTCATCATAGTCATATTCCTCTTAGAGTCAACGGTTTAACATACAATCAACACATTCACTCCGCGACCATAGCATGTTTAAATGTTTACTGGAGTGCTATTACACTCCAAACCTGCTAAACTCCAAATGTTCTCGTTTCTACTTTTCTAAGACAATTTACTTACTAATATGAACCTTAATCTTATTGTATTAAAGAGTATCCTTTGATCTACCAAAGCTGTGGGAATGAGCGAAAGAGTCACTACTGTCCTAAACGCGAAGAATAATTTTATTAAAGTCAGTAAGAGTCCTCTCCTTCTCCGCTCAGCGGGAGGAGTCACATGCAAATATTAGCCCTTGGACCACCAGCGAAGCAATAAGCTCTTTATAATGAGGCTCTAGGGACCGCACTGTTAGATACCACGTTCGTCGTCATAAGAATAAACAAAACATTTCCAACAATTGTACTTTGTACGCCAGACATTCAATTTGCAAAATTTAACCCAATTCCCAACGTATATTGTTATTGTTTTTGATATCTCGGAGTGATTGTACGCCAATTTGGGTCGGATAAACGGGTTTTTGGTCGAATAGTGTAAATTTTTGGGGAGATTTTGCGTTCGAATTTGTTGCTTGTTGTTATTTTCATAAAAGGGTTTTAAGATTTCGTTTGTGGTTTCGTAAAATGAAATTTAGATGTGTTCTAAATGTAGATAGTATTTTTTCTTTGTACTTTTTATTTTAAATTAAGTTTCTTTATTTTGTTTTAACTGTAAGTGTATGTATGAAAATTAGACTTTGTCTACTGAATTTTCTATTTTAGTCTGTTAAAAAAATCGAGATAAAATATTGTTTTCACAGTTTCAATTAGTGATGTTCATATTAGAACGTTCTATAATACCACATCACACATCAGATTTTAATTTAAGACTCGGCTTCTACCGCGATCCTTTTTTTTTCTTTATAATTCTGCTAACTCTAGACAAAACAAATTAGTTATTAATTACTTCTACCCTAGTTATTATTGCGTAAATATTTTTAAAACCTTATTTTAACTTTTAAACGTTCTCATTAATGCAGTTCTTATAATTGTCCTAAGGATTTATTTTACCCCAAAAAAAAAATATTAATTTTCTACAACATGGCAAACGAAATTGGTTTGACCATAATCTCATTTTAATTACTGGCAACGTACACTGGCTTTTTCAGTAGGCTCGCTTTGATATTTCCTAGCTGCTGTTATAAAATGTACGTATCAGATTTTCAGAAATGTTCATCAGGATTTACCTTTGAAAATTTCGAGCTTACCCAACAGGATTTAAATTTCATTTTTGTAATTTTAAGTCTGACGATGTCAAAACAAAAATCTTTTGTCTGACGTCATCGGTCGAAGCTCTGTTTCAGAAAATTTAAAGCTATGAGTTGTAGGTATATAGAATAGAATATTCTTTCTTATACACCAAAATAAAAAGATATGACATTGGAAATTTTGTTACAAAGGGTGACACAATGGGTGGTCTCTATAGCATTTATGGATATAAATAAAGTTATGAATTTCATGACATAGTTAACAGTGGGAAATACGTGTATATTCATTTATGAATCTATATATAAAAAAATGAAACCCGTTTTCCGTTGTCATGACATAGCATGAAAACGGCTTGACCGATTTGTCTGAAATTTGGTACGGAGATAGAGGGGACCCTGGAGAAGGTTTTAGGCATAACATTTTATCCGGGTGCGTGAAGTAGTTCCCCGGAACGCGGGTGAAATCGCGGGCAACAGCTAGTATAATATAAACGTTACGTTTAGATTCGTGAATTTGTACTCGGCCCATTGACAAGGGAACAATGCGAAACTGATACATCAAGTATACACATTTTGTAACATGTTTTGAATGTACCAACGCTATCTTCACTGGTGAAATAAAGACATTTTTTATTTAAAGTTCTAAAAAAGGAAAAATATTTACGCCCTAAAAGATTACTTTGTTATCACTCCATCTGTTCAAGACCCTTTCAAGAAATGGGTAGAAGTATCAAGTTGAATGTTATGATAAAGGGATATCTTGAAGGTGTGAATGAAGCTATCTTAAAACTTATTCAAAAAATCAAACCATTAATTCAATTAGACCACTTACAGGCACTTTTGAATTGTCAAAGCATGATGAGTCCGTCAGTTAGTAAAAAATAGTTGCAGCTATTTGCCCGTTCCAAAGCGTAGATTCCTATGGAGAAGAACGGGCAAGAAACTCCTACTTACTCCTACTAACTTATATTAAGTACATACCTATTTTGATACTAATAAACTCACTCTTTAAAATATTTTAAAGCATTTCTCGTTGACTTACAATCGTGAAGACGGAAAAGCTAGCTTATCTCATATTTATTTTACTGAAAATTAGTGACGACTGTCAAAGATAGGCAAACGACAGCTGGGACCACCAACTTTAAGTGCTTTCCGAGGCAAGGTGGAATCTCGGTATGACATAGATGGTCGCCCATCTACGGACCGACCGCCCCAAGCGTAGCTAAAATTTTTCGTCGATCGACCCGTGCGGCTGTTACTTACCCACAAGCTCCTCCTTTCTGGATGTGTCTACATCATAACCTAGTTTTTTTTATAACTTTAACGCAATTAAGTCTAAAACACGCTTCAAAAGAAACATTAATGTTCGTTTTAATTTTTAATCGGAACATTTACGTCGTTTGACGGGGCGCGGCGTTTGTTTGAAGCCAGAGTGAGAGAGCCTTTTGAAATTGAGCGATCAAATACGCGTTGCGGAGTTGAGAGGTTCTCGTAAGTATTTACTTTAGTTCTAGGGTTTGTTGATGGTATTTTATGAGTACTCTGCAACGGTTTCAGGTATGTATCAATGTGTTTTTGCGGTGGATAAAACGGGAATCGATTTTATGATGGCGGTTTCGGCTTTAACTGCTTTTTGCGGACGTTTTATAAAATTACTAGCTTTCTATGTAATTTTGACACATATAATTTACTAGCTTCTGCCCGTGACTTTGCCCGCGTGGGATAGTAGTGCTCCGCTCCTATTGGTTTTAGCGTGATGATATATAACGTATAGCCTTCCTCGACAAATCCTTCAGTGTTAGATAGCCCATTCAAGCAAACAATCAAACTCTTCAACTTTATAATATATGTTAGTATAGATAACCTGGATAAATATATAAGAAACTTTTTATCCAGGTATCTGGACCCAATTCTAAGTTTAATCCTACGAAATCACAGGCCAGCCTTAATATTATAAATACTAAAGTTTCTGCGGATGTACTGTATGTTAATAACTCACGCAAAAACTACTGAATGCATTTGGATGAAAATTGATCCGGAGATAGAACTCTTCTAACTCCATATCAATTTGATGATGATCCTGATAGTACTCTAGGAACGGATATAGGCTACTTTTGATTGAGATGCGTTCAGTCGTGATGGCCTAGTGGATAAGGCACCTGCCTCTCGTGTACGAGTGTGCAGGTTCGAAACCTGGCAAGTACCAATGTGACTTTTCTAAAGTCATATGTACTTTCTAAGAATATCTTAGACGTCACTGACAAAAAGTGAAGGAAAACATCGTGAGGAAACCTGGACTTAAAAAGTCTGAAATCGCCAGTTCGCCTTCAGCAAGCATGGTGATCAATGCTCATGCCTTCTCTGTATGAGAAGAGGCCTGTGCCCAGCAGTGGAACATTATATAGGCTGATGATGATGCGTTAAGTTTCCTCGGGACGCGGGTGAAACCGCGGGAAACAGCTAGTAAATAAATACTTACGTGTCTAATTGTGGATCACAATGAAATTTACTTGATACTTCTACTACAATTTCAGTATAAATGTAAAAAGCTATCACACAGTAAGTAAGATTAATCAATTGGTGGTTGTTATTCGTATAAATTGATAATGATCACCTTATCCTATCCTTTGATAAATAATTTTCATTCATAATTAAACTTAGTAGCAAGATGGAGACGTTTGATATATAATACTTCTATACAATTCATAAAATGGAAGTCTCTTTAATCAAAATAATTACTAAAGTATTTTGAAATTAGATCAAATTGCTCATGAAACATATTTGCCGCAAAATTATCAATTCCAATTAATTGCTACGTTTACACAGAAAATTGATCTTTTCATCACTGACAAGACATCAAAGACACAAAATTGTATAGAAAGAGCCCCTGACCGACAAATAAAATAAAGCGTATTTGAAAATTCAATTCTATGCTTAGCACGTAAAGATCAAAATTTGTTTTGATAAAAAGGAAATGTAATTTCGCGAGTCGTGAATAAAGGCCCGGAAATTAAAACAGGTAAATTAAGAGTAGACAAGAAAATATGACGTCACAGTCTTGGGGACAACGTGCAATCAAGGAGAGGAAGGGGGGAAATCTAAAGTCTAATAATTTCAGGAGATTTTCCTGCTAAGGGGAGGGGAAAAAGGCTATTTTTTGTTCAAATTAAGCTGAAAAACTGGATTGATTATAATTAAAGGTTTAAAACTATAAATTTTCCGCTATCTCCCTTCCTCGATTACTATTTTGTCCTATTTTTGCCCCTATTCATTTTCATCAAGAAATTGTCATAGGTAATTCTGAGGGGAAGTATAAAAATTTTCACACCTTGGGTTGGTGACTTGAGTTTTACTTCGGAGACTTTTTCCATGGTCAGGTACCTATTGTGTGATCTTTACTCACCTATTCAGTATAAACATAAAAAAATATAAATAAAATAAAATATTAGATCAAGCTTGATTCATCTAAAAATATAATAACTATTTCCCGTGGTTTTACCCGCGTCCCGAAGGAACTACATAACGCACTTGGACAACACCGTCTCTAAGGACCCTCAATTTCTGTACCAAATTTTATCCCAATAGCTCCAGCCGTTTTGCCGTGAAAGCGTAGCAAACGAACAAACTCATTTCGTATTTATAATATTAGTCAAGATAGCTACCAAATTTCATTTAAATCAGTTCATTCGTAACAAACAAACAAATAAACCTACTTTCGCATTTATTTAAGAGGATTCACCTTTTTGAAATTTATTTTACTTATCAAAACGAATGTAGCTACTTGCATAAACTCCTTATCTCCGTTAAATCTCAACAGAGCAAAAAATCTACGTACCCTATGAATTTAAACAAAAGATACTTCTCGTATGCATGAAATAAGCTCATGTTTCATTCAGTGGCATAACGAATGACATCACCTGTCATGGCTGACGTACCCTTACAAAACATTGACAAGAGTGCAAGTATTTTTATTTTTCATTTTTTGGTGAGGAAACTACGCTTTGAAACAAGCAAGCTTCACTTTTTGACTGACTGGCAAACTCATCATTGTTTGACAATACAAAAATTGTATCACTTGTAAGTGATCTACTTGAAATTAATGAATCGAATTTAGGTTTTTTTTGGCAAGTTTTGTATTATTCACAATTTAACAATATTACGGCAATATTGAGATAGGTAAGTTGTTACAGATACTGGCAGAATTAGGTAATAATTAAACTGGAAAAATGCAAAAAAGTACGCTAAAGTTCCAAGTAAAAAGAAGTAAAAAAATCTCAACAAAAAAATTGGCAGCTGCGCTGCATGTCCCGGGTTCGATTCCCGCTCAGGGCAAATGAAATTATTCCAGGTCTGGATGTTTGTGTATGTGTAGAGCACCCACGATACTAAACAAATTCCTAGTGTGGAGCAACACATTTTTTGTTAAACATACATCTAATTATTTCGCCTTGTTCTGGCACATTTCCCGAGATTGAAAATACAACCTACTTTCTTAATCTGAAGCTGTTACTAGGCCATCACTACTTACAGTTCAAACAACATTTTAAGCCTATTTAGCCTAAAGGTTAATCCAGTGTTGCTCAAGGTTTTTCGAGTTTCAAAACTGAAGGTAGAACTACCGCCGGATTACAAGAACTCTCAAGTACAAAAAACACAAATACCCCGAAGTTTCCCAAGAGCGAGTCAACATTATAAAAAAGTCTGTTACCCCCGAGGATTAACTACAATAAACCAACATAACTACATACATATCAAAGCTTTGTATGCCATTTCTCCTTTACTAGTTCCATTCGTATATTTCGGTATTTCTTCAAATGATGCCAATTTGAATAGAACCTAATTTTTCTGTTTGAGTATACAATTGACTATTGTGATTCAACTATGGGCTTCTTTTTACAAAAGGTCTGAGTACGTTTTCAGTATACCTACTTACCTGTTTGACGATTGAGCATATTGTTTTGTAGCTATCAAGTAATAGACTAGCAAGAGAAGCGCAAATTTTGTCAATGAATTCGTCGCTCTTAAGTTATTTTTTTTTCTACATACTTGGGAGACCATCGCTGCTTATCCCAACAACCACACTGCTGACTGTTCACTAGGCTTCATAATAAAATAAAACTATCTTAAGCATCATACGAGTTTTTGCCCAGGAGGAAATTGGTCATCAAAATCTGTTCGTGGCTCGCGGTCTAATGGTGTGCTCAAAGCTCTAATGAAAACTACATAAAAAATCTCAATTAAATTAACTAGCATTTTGATCCAGCGCTTGAACTAGCAAAATTGAGACGAATGAAGTCCTTTATCAATTCCATGTTCAAGGAAAATATTATTATCTAGGTGGAAATGTGGATTTTTTAATAGCAGATGGACGACTTTATGGTCCGGTTAAATTTTCAGGTAAGAATATCAAGTGATCTAACACGATAAATCGAATGCCCAAATAATCAAACGTTGATAATATCAAATGGGTAATAAGTCGAACTTTCAATATATCGAACACCCAATACTCAAGTGTTCAAAATATCTGGTGTTTCTTTGATCGAGCGTTTATCATACTGCGTATTGATTAATGATTGATATATGCAGTACTAGCTGTTTCCCGCGGTTTCACCCGCATCCCGAGGGAACTACTTAGCGCACCCGGGTAAAAAGTAGCCTATGTTGTTCCTCAGGGTCTATTCTATCTCTGTACCAAATTTCATTTATATCGGTCCAGTAGTTTTGGCGTGAAAGCGTAACAGACAGACAGACAGACAGAGTTACTTTCGCATTTATAATATTAGTAAGGATATGTATATGGGGACGATTATTTTCATAGGAATAAAAGAAAAACACAAAATTAATTTTATCAACTTGTTTATTTAGATAGTCAACATATTTCCTTCTATCATCGACGACATAGTTCATTATATTACAATAATGCGGTAACTCAATCACAATGCCTTATTTAGTTATTATTGCAAATAACTAGAAATATAAGTTTAATTGGTTATCAGAAGGGAAAAAAAACATCATATTCACAAAATAATAATGTTCGCCAAATATTTGTTGCATTAGAATATAATTTATGCTTGCTTAAGTACCCTACACATGTAATCCTCAGCTTTGTGTTTGACTTAAGAACTTATACATATGTAAGGTAACTATAAATAACTAATTTTAGTAGGATATTCCTGGATCTATAAAGGCGTGTTTTACTCACTTTTGAGTGGGAATTACTAACAAAATTTAGTCATGATTAGAACATTATTTTGTATGGTAACAGGTAGCTTAACAACAGGAAATTTTTAATAAATATCTCTCTATTTAATTATAAAATTACTTCTCAGAACTCTTGCAAAATCAGCAAAAAAATAGACGTTCATAATATTACCATGCAAATGAAAATTCATTGCCACACCCTATCCTTCACTCCCGTGCGTCACCCTATTGATTGGCTCACGCCTCCTCATGACAGGTAGCTGTCACACACACCACCCACTGGGATATGGGTAATGAGCTGACAACCTGTTAGCCTATTCATCTATACCTACTAGAATTAAATGACATTTCAACGATTGGTAAGGACATGGCTGTTTTTTTTTTCAGATTGGATTGAAAGAGATAGGTATATAGGGACAAATAGCGCCATATTTTTTTCGAACTCATTTTCATATAACTGATTAGTGTGATAATATTTCAAAGACTTTAGAGGAAGTCTTAGGAATTCCAGATAGAAATTTAATTAACATAGAATTGCGTTATATATCACATAAACAGACATCTTAAATAAAATATTCATCCACAGAAATAAGATGGAAAATCTACAAAGGTTTTTGAAAAAAAAACTTGAAATAACTAGATTAATTCCAAACCTAATTTCACGGAGTATTGGTAAGGAGTGTATCGTTGTATGTACGATAAATACGATGTAACAGGTGGCAGTATCTATCGGTTGAAAGCCTGGCTTTAGGCTAAGGACTTGCGGCTCACGAGTGATAGGGTTTATCGTGAGGATTTACTCTTATTGAGATTGTAATATGAATTGTAAACATATAGCTATATGGCTGGTTTTGCGATGGCTTTAGATTGGCGAAGTGGTAATTACGATGAAGTGTGGTAAGACATCGATGATTTTAAAAATAGTATTATGGTATAGGAATATAATGTTATGTATTTCAAGACATGTCTATTGTACTTATCGTAGTATGCTATACTTGCAAGAGCGGCGGTAAACAGTCATAAAAATATAGTTCTACTACTAAATGATATAAAACGGTTAGTTCCATTTTCCTTCAAAGAAAATAGATAGATATTATTCAATATTGTGTAGCGTTCGGTAAGGCTCGGTCATCGGTCCTGGTGAGTTACGAAATTGATTGATTAGAGACCTGCCTTATCTCAATCTATCAATTGAAGGTTGTTGGAATGTTTTTTACGGGTGTTTATAATAACTCATCCTTACAGCCGGAAATTTTTTATCATTTATACTTTTACGAATATCACAGAATCAAAAATTTGCACAAATACTTTTAATATTTTATATGATATCAATACAAAGAGCTAATAATTAAACGATATATCACACATATTTAGACGAAAAACATAAAATAATATCAAAATTATTCAATTTTATCCTTCATTTTGACAGATCTTGAATGACAGTTCTTCCGTTGCACGTTTAAGTAACAGCTTATTTTTTTGGTGCAACCGGCTGTTAGATTTCTTTACTAGAGATAGGTTTTTGACATTAGTATGTCAAAATTCTATCTCTAGTGCGAACATTTTCGGATCGGTTATTAAGAATGGCCGTTAGAGCTACGAGTACCTTACCCTTTGTTTGGTAAACCATTACTATTTTTTTACATGAAATCCTGAATTATAAAAGACTTTATTTTATAAAATAAATTTACTTTACTGCGACTGTGTATTTATTTTTGGTAAGTACCTTTATAAATTTTCCTTTGCTGTCTTTTCATCTAATTCTAAATATGTGTGGGCCAAAAAGATCAAAGAGGTTTTTTGACAGGCACAATAAGCTTTTGGATATTGTGAAAAATAAAAACGAAGTAACCAACATTTTTGTATACTTTATACTACATCATTTCAAAAACAATTTAGACAGGGTGTATTTTAATTACTTGTTGAGGAAAGAGTAAATAATTTTATTTTGGTTTTGTGTTTAATTTCCATCGCTATTTTACTAACCTTTTACATTATCAAACCCATTTATTTTCATGTTCTATTTGAAGATGAAAATCTATTTACATACTCACACTAACAACAATAAATCACCTAACATTTTAAAGAAGAATTTACTTCGCAATTTAAAGTCAGTATATCAGGACTGACCTACAAACATTTACAGAAAACTTTGTACTTCCCTCAAAGTTGGCTGTCTCAACTAGTTCCCGTTGCAGTGCCCAGGTGCAAGAAAATCTTTATCAACGTGTCACAACGCGTTCCGAAGATTAATCGCGGCTGGAAACCACTCGGAAATAGGGTTGTCGAGCCAAGAATTATAAATTGCAGCTTTGAAATCAAAAAGAGATTCCTGTAGTTTGGTGAGTCTAAGCAGGATTTATAAATTGGTTTACGTGTGGTTTCTTTCATAGTGTAATGTTATTTTTATTTTTAATGCGTTTTCATTGGAGTTCGTACTAAAAAGGTTGTAATTTGAGCGAGTAAAAGTAAAGAGCGAGTATTTACTAGAATATTATTTACAGCCGCGTTTACTTAAGTTTACTTCTTCGTGGAAAGGAAGAAAACTTAATTATTTTGCTATTATTTTAGATTATTCGTATTATTATTTATGATATACGTTATTCAGGTACCTATCCATGTTTTTACAATACAAAAAATCTTAAATGTATGCCAATAAATTGATGTTAAGCTTTATGACATACGTGCAATTTGATATTCACGTCAAATCATGCAATTCATCAATCCATTTTAATACTCGGACTTTTCTTGAATTATAGAGCGTAATGATTGTCTTTAAGAAAATTACACTTGGGTAGGTACAATTATTTCGGTCTATTCAGTTTTTGCTTCATCGTATGAGATCGTGAGCTTTGTTTATAATCCTATAGAATATTGCAGCCCTACTAAACTTGGGAATGACTGAGATTTTAAAAAGTCAAGTTTCTCTGTCATGGCCGACGGGTGGAGAGTTATGACTCCAGTAAAACTGTCCATTTTTGTTTCTCTTTTATATTTTTCAGCAAAATGGAATGTTAAGATTTTTGTAGTTATGTTGTTGTTATTAACTTGGTTTTTTCTTTTAAGAGCGGATTTTACACTGAGATTTTTAAGCGCTTCGCCTTTGGTGATTTTTATCAGAAAGTGATATTTTAGCGCTCTCACCATCGATTATTTATTTTATTTTTATTTTCACATCATTATTTCGATGTTTTTCATCGATTTTTCGCTGTGATTTGTGTGGTATTAGTTTAATGTAACAGTAATAACATTTTATCATTAGACTATAACCAAAATATTAAGCATTAGTATTTAAGGGAATACGAATTTTTAAATAGGTTTTCATCTTCAATGTGTAAATTGCAATACCAGAGATATCTTTCTTGTATTATCTTCTCAAAGGCAATGTTAAAATATCTTTTGTCAGATAACGCCCGCAAACAGGCCTACTGTTTTGTGTCAGAAAAGTTTTGGAAAAGTTTTCTCCTCTTACGATAGCCAACAAACAATACATATTATAATTAAAAGCTTTACAATAATAATATCATCTACCTTTTTACAATATTTACAAAATTATAATATTATTAGTTTATATTAAAATGGAATGTTTGTTAAAACTACCACTTAGTGGTATAAATTGCAATATTTATTTAAAACTGCGATGTCCAGCCATTTTGTGTATCAACCGGTTTTCTACATTACCCGGATAATATACATATATTTAATATATAGAATGACCAGATGCTACTATGAGCTGTGCAGATAAAGATTTAAAATTAATAAGGTTATTTACAATCTCTTAGAAGAATAAATAGCTTTAAAATTCATGATTTACAAAGTAATTTTTGAAGTGTTTAATCTCCGGTACTGTCGTGTCAAAAATGCTATAATTTTTTTCTTAAAATATCTTCGACTCGGAAGTAAATGGGCCTGATTTCTTATGATGCCTTATAAATATTGATTAAATTAATACTTATATAAAATAAAATCACAATTATAGATTTTTAAACCTCAAAATTATAATAAATATGTAGATTTAAGGAAGACGTGAAAATCGTACTAGTGCTTATACTGTTTTATTTACATTTATTTCGATTAATAGTAAGAAATTTATAAATCTATGATCAGAATTTATTGTAATGCAATCGAATAATTTTAAATATGTAATCTTCTACAGATAAGTTGTTTTATGTCTACTAAAACAAACACGTGGCACGCTTTATTTTTTTTAAATTAATTTTGAATTGATTATTAAAAATGTTTTGGGATTTTCATATAACTTTAGCACTGACCAGTGTATGATTTTTTAACTTTGATAAAAGTGAGTTGAGTATTATCAAGATTTTTGTTAGTTTAGTTTTTTTTTTCTTAACCTACTGGTTAATGCTAAAAGTATCTGAATATGTTTCTTAAATATTAATTCCATACAATACCATCCATATGAGAGTAAATGGCAGATAATTACTAAATTATATACAGTTGTGATGTATACATACTTAATACTATACATGCTTACTTATTTACAAAAAATACATTCACTAGTTGTCTTTCATCGTGGCTCGAATATTTACAAATTTTGAGATCATAATCAGATTTTTTTTATTTTACAGTGTGTTTTTTTTCTTTTTCAAAATTTGATGATCGTTAAAGTCACTCGAAGACATGACGTCGTTAAAAAAAATCTGACTATCACCGCTCTTAACTCGTTATGTTATATCTAATACAACATTAAATATTACTTCACGTTAAAGCGTTTCATTGAGCGCTAATTGCAACAAAGTATTAAAATATTATTTTTATAACTTGAAGTTTCTACAAACTAAAATCTTTGGTTTCGATTCATACAAATAATTTTTAAAAGTGTGAATCTGAGAAGAAAATGCAAGCACATTTTCTATTAAACGGTAAAGCGCCATTTTAAGGCTCCTGTTAACATGGCCATTAGCGTCAGCGATTCCACCACCGCAAATGTCATATTTCGAACGGAAAATTGAAATCAACCATTCTAGGGGTTGTAACCGCTTAAAATATATAACAAAGTTAGGTTATGTTATTTAAACAAGTTATTGCTGCACATTTTTTGAATAAATGAAAATAACTTCGTATTTAGAAGAATATTTGACACATACATAACTAAGTATTAATAGACAATCTATACTTGTTTGAAAACAATAGATATTTCCATTTTCAATTTATTGCTTTATAGTGAGTATTTTCATAAAAAAGTATATTTTAATACAACATTGTAATAAAAAATATCAAATAATGAAAAAAAGACTAAAAAAAATCACTGATAAAATATTCTATGTCCTGGCCTGTTGCCAATTCATTTATGATATTATAAAATGAATTTATAAATTAATCAACACATGGTTATGATTATCATTATAGGGGCACCATCCTGATTACGTAACATTTATTTTCGATGGCTATGGCATTGCCAATTAAATTCCCTTGCTTTAAATGTTATAAAACTCATATCATTCATACATATTTATATCAACGAATTAGGTATTTATTTTTGTAACAATTTAGTTCGTTGAACAATAATTATGTTATTAAATAATGAGCATTATGAATGCAATTATAATTGCGTGTGCAGTTACGCAACCTACGTATATTCGTCATGTGTCATAAGTGCACAAAGAATTTGAATCAGTTGTGCCTTATGTTCTTGGTATAATCACTGAAGAATCTTGCATAATAACTACTGCATTAACAAGGCCATACCAAAATGAAATTATTACTTAAAACTTGAATGCTTGCGCGGTAAACGGAATACTACATTCCCCGGCTAATGAGACTTCAAGTCATTACGCAAAATGTTTGCGAGTCGGTCAAAGTATGAAGTTGTAAATTCCGCTGAAAACTAATGACTTTTGGATTTGTTTAAATACGTTTTGAAATGTGATAGGTAATTGATTTTGAAATGTAACTGTTTTGTTAACATAATAAATATATAATTTAAGGACAATAATTCTAAATTATTTTCTGATAACGATTATGTAAATAAACTGTTTATCATTTTATTTTTGAAATCACCATGTGATTTTGTTACGTTTAATCCATTCCAAGATTTTTTATTGGACTAAAATTAAAACTATTTTATTATTCAGTTTATTAAGAATACTTTGTCTTTTGCAATTAATAAAAGCGAACTGAACTCAATCTATCTACGAATACTAATATAATCAACAAAACCGTTTGACAGTTTTAATGGCATTTAATACATTTTTACGTCTGATGCACCTTGGGCCCACTCTAACTTTAATAAAACAAAGTGCTTACTACAATTAAAATGACATAAACGCCAAAGTATTTTAAACGCTCCCATTTTCGATTAATTCCCAAGATACATTCCACGTAAAATGAAACCTGCTGCGTTGGCACCCCTGCTCACTAAATTTGCTACATAAATATATTTAAAACACCATTCTGTCTCTATCAATTTCAAACAATAAAAGAGATACAATGATATTTTGAATATATTTAGCAGTAAGACCCACTTGCACCACTGTCACTAAATAAAATTAAGGCGAAATAATACTTGAAACTTTGTTCTGTCCCATTCTGTTTCAAACGTTTGAAAGAGATAGAATGACATTTTAAATAAATTAAGGTAAATTATGTTGAACAGTGGTGCAAGTCATCCCAAATAAATGTTTAATGGAATACAGTGCAGGATACCCATATTTAAATTGAAAATAAAATATTCAAACATACAACATTTTCTATAGTTTAAACTTTAACATTAACCAGAACAACACACGTACACGGAAGTACTTTGATATGCATTTTGGAAACTATTAATAAACAAACATACATATCTAAGAATCACAGTAAGGACTAGCTTTTACGATATATTACTATTTAGTAGTTTGGATGTACCAAAGATCGTTAAAGATATTTTAACTTAACTTGTAATATCAAATACTTATTAAAACTTATTAATCCTAGCTAACAATCAAAATGCAAAAATATTTATCAGTTTGTTACGCCATAATAGTTAAACTGCTAAAAGGACTTCGCTATACAGATAGCTTAAAATCTTTGGAAGGATGTAGTATAAATTTTTGTTCTGATGCACGAATTCATTTCCTCATGATGCGAGAACTGTGGAAAACATTTTGTTCGATGTATATTTTTGCTCTTGATGAACTGACAATCATCTGCTTAGCCTGTTGGGGTCGGCTTACAGTCTAAACCAGATGCAGCTGAGCACCAGTGTTTTACATGGAGCGACTGCGTATCTGACATCACAACCACAAAGATCTACAATTGACAACCGGGACCAACAGCTGAACGTGCTTTCCGAAGCACGGAGGACTCTCGCTATGACAAAGATAGTCACCCATCCACGGACCGACCGCGCCAAGTGCAGCTTAACCTTTGATCAGCCGAACCGTGCGGCTGTTACTTGGCCACAAGCTCCTCTAAATCTAAAGCGGAAAACATAAACCTAGTAAATTGATATACCACAAAACGTACCTGCGCTTACTTCTCTGTGTAGATCACACATACGTCACGCTGTGGTGCGTGGGGCTACGACCCTAAGTACTACAAAACCCGCATAAAGCCACACATCGATACGCGTAGTTACTGATGCGTCGCCCCGCGCACCGCAGCGTGTCGCGTGATATTAATAATTTGTGATCTGACGTGATATTATTATGATACCTCGAAACATTAACCGCGCACAGTCCACGTTGTTCCACGAAATCTGCATTAATCATGTGATGTTAGTATTATATTAATAGATTCACTGTGATATTGGTTTACAATTCAAACCGCACGCAATTAGTAGTTTAGTAGATCAACTAGCAAACTCAAATATTTAGTATCTATTTAGCAACGATGCTAATATAGTCCTCATCTATTTGTAATAAGGTCTGTTTCCACTTGTCTTTTCTTCGTCATAAATAGCGTAGCTGTAAACACATTTTTACAAGAGTAAATTAATCTATTTCACTCTTTAACGATGCGAGAAATATTTTGTAAGTGAAATTCAGAACGATCGATGACTCAAAGCGAGAGATTTCGCCAAATATCAGCTTGAATTCAATTGCTTGGGCTTGGCAGGCAATATGGTTACATAAAAGGTAACATGCAGAAGAATCACCAATCACAGATTCTGTAACGTGCTAGTCAAATCTTGCCAATCTAGCAAAATTAGGCCCGCTGTCACCACTTTTCACTTACACATTTACCCCTAAAAATATATTTGAAACTTTTTATTGTCTACTAATGAGATAGAGCGTTTTTTTAATATATTGAGTGCTTATTGTATTAAGTGAGGAATGGTGCATATGTATTTATCTAAGTACCTATGTTCAAGCGTGGTTTGAAAATTTCAGCAATAAATCTATCAAACTAATTGAAATATCTAAAAGAAACGAAATATCTTTGCCCTATGAAATCAAATTTAAAATTTGATTCCGTTTCGATAATGTTTTATTTATACATCAAATAGGACTGGCTATTCTATTTTTGTAACGTAGACTAAAAAAACCAAATCCTTTTGATAAATAAACTTGCAAAGAATCTGCCAATCCAGCGCTAAGCGACGGACAAATAAAAAGTTACCGCGATAAAGGTCAGGACAAAAGTTTCATCTATATCTTAATGTCAATCACATAAATCGTTGATCTTTTATCGCGAACGACGTACGCTTCTAGTGGCTTGTTTACGGTTTGAAGTCACGAAACAATCCCGAATCATTGCATTCAGATATTGCACGAGGATTAACAATATTATTATCTTAATTTTGTTATACTGAGGAACGCACGACTAAGCAACAGCAACGCGAGTCGATCGATCAAGTTTAAGGTGCGCTTATCACGGTTGGTCTGTGGATGGGTGAAAATTTATGTCATACCAAGACACCTTCGTACCGTTAAGCAGTTGGTCCCAGCTATCGTTTCCTAGATCTTTGAGAGTCGTTAAAGAATCCAGAAAGTCTGATAACCAGTCATACCAAGGTACTGAGTTGTGGAAGCCAGCTGCATCTGGCTAGCCTGGAAGCTGATTCAAAGATTGTCGGGGAAAGGCTTGTAAAGGTAATCATAACAAAATAGACCTTCTGTGATACACTTTGTTATAAAAGGGGTGGCTTGGTGTTACTCTATTATAACAGTGGTGAAAATTCAATAATGGGACACATGAGGTGTTGTGTGCTGAAAAGGTCGGGGTTTAACGTTTAATCCCATTGAAACGTTGTGGTAAATCCACTACCTACGCAAAAGCATTTTCAGGTGAACCCACTTACTTTGGAGCTTTAGTTATAGGATTGATGGAAAACTTTGTGTTTTTGATGAGTTGTACAAAGCTATAAAATATTCCTATCAATGTAAAATAAAGTCAGTTAGTGCTACAGAACAATATTTTTGAGAAACTATCATTGGTACATCCAAAATTTCCCTAATGAAAACATAACTTAAGTACAGTCTTTATTTAGACAGTGACCTCTTCAGTAAAGCGACTCTTATCATCTAAATTAATAACTATAGCATGAGTCCTCGCGTGGCCTGATCGTACACCCTTCACAGTCTCACTACTACTCGGACTGGACTTCAGTTCACTGGATTTCTCACTCTTATTATTGTAACCATTACGACTTACTTCTGGCGGTCGGATATCACTACAATTAGGTTCTCCGGAAATTTTGAACACTCCATTTTGTTTATCTTCTTTAGGTTCCTCGTTTAAGTCTGTGCGTTTTTTGGGCGAGTCAGTTGTGACGTCTGTCTGGCTTTGTTCAACGTTACTGTTTTCTGTGCTTTTGGTGGGGCTGAAGGTCTTGTGTTTGTAGGCAGGGGGGGCTTCGAAAGGCAAGTCCCTACCACTGCTTGAGGATTCTTCAGCTGGTGTAACGGTACACATAAGCCGATCTGCTACAGCGCTGAATACTGTGTTCAGTTTTAATGGTGCTGAATGGTCGGATGGAGGGGGTTTTCTATCATATACTGCTGCAGCATCCTGCATGGCACCTATTCTTCGGGATATCACTGCTCCAGCTCCACATCGTTCACGAAGCTTTTCCAACTGGTTGCAGATTTTTCTGAACTCCTCCTTTAGACAAAAACAAAGTTGAATAAATATGTATTTGACGTACAAAGTTAATCTTATAAAAATTTAAGAGCACATTCTTGTTATAAAGATATCGTGCAAATTGAATCAAAATATTTTATATCAAATCCAGATTTAGACAATGCCAGACGTGTACAAATAGTATAACGAAAATAATTAAGTTTTCGTCTAACCTGTCTGGCTGGTTCTAGAAATAGAAAACCAATTTAGTACTACAATATAATGGTTTGTAACATCAACGAATGATTTCAGCTGAACAATAAAAGTAATTGGATGGTAAAGCTACATGTGGAGTTTGTAAGTCAAAATAATAATGTTATATTCAGAAAACTATTACCGTATTAGGTATAAAAAACCTGTTATCTGAGAAATGGTAAATTTTTCACCTAATCTTTAATTAACGTCGTAATCCAGGGTTAAACTACTAACTTAAGTTCTGATTTTTGAGTAAAATTTTTGCTAATCTGTTGCTTAGCAGCAGATTAAAAATTTATCGGACTTTATAAGGAAGACGGTTATTTTACTAGCTGTTTCCCGCGATTTCAGCCGTATCCTGAGAGAACTACTTCACACACCTGGATTAAAACTTTCCTATGTCCTTTTCCAGGTTCAAATCTATCAAATGCGATTAAAAATAGTTGAGCCATTTTACCGTGATCTTCAGACAGTTACTTTTGCATTTATAATAGAAAAATGGATCGTAAGGATTATTTCTATTGCAGTTTCTTGAAAGTGATGTTTATTCAATTAAATAAAAAACTAAATTGTAATTGGTATGCTCATGAAATGATAAGTATTCTTTAATTGAAGTCTTTGAATGCCATGACAAACATTCCCTAAAATATTTTTGCTTTGTGTATGGCGGTCAAAGTGTAACAGTCAAAAAATATTTAAAAAGAATTCTCACCTCAAGTTCCCTTTCAGTCATGTTGTCGCAGAATCTCGCACTGCGATTGGTCGTCATAGTATAGGTGGACTCTGCTGGCCTCGACCTGAACTTGCCTGTCTTTTCTCGCTCGTCTTTGCCATGCCCCTTATAAACCATGTACGCCTGGTAACAAAAATATTTTGGTTAACAATTAATCTATCTTCTTCTATACTTATAATAGATCTGTAGAGATCAATTCTGTACATGAAATATATTTCCAAAATAACTATCAGGGGGTGATTAGGGATCGATACTGATGCCAAAAATGCAATCAGTAAAATTTTTGTCTGTCTGTCTGTCTGTATAAACGTTATAGAAACAAAAACTACTCGACGGATTTTAACGAAACTTGGTACAATTATTTTTCATACTCCTGAGATGGTTATAGTATACTTTTCATCACGCTACAATCAATAGGAGCAGAGCAGTGAAGGGAAATGTTGTCAATTTGTTTAAACGCGCTAATCTCAGGAACCGCTGGTCCGATTTGGAAAATTCTTTCTGTGTTAGATAGTCCATTTATCGAGGAAGGCTATAAGCTATATATATCATCACGCTAAGATCAATAGGAGCGGAGCACCACTATTCCACGCGGACGAAGTCGCTGGCAGAAGCTAGTATAATAATAATATAGATAAGTAACCGGTTAAACTTATCAGCTAGATATTTTCATACAAAAGTCTTTTTAGTTAGTTACTATTGAAAATTAATGAACCGACCACTTAACACAACAATAATCTAGAACCTAGGATTGAATATACAATTGAAATATAAGGAAATAATTCCTACAACAACAAAATAGATATGTATAAATACTTGAATACCAGTATCATGGCAAATGAAGGCGCTGATAAAGAAAAAAGAAAGGCACTTTGGTCAACAAAGGCGAGGTTCGTTAAAGAAAAAAACCGGCCAAGTGCGAGTCGGACTCGCGCACCGAGGGTTCCGACCATTGGAAAGAAAAAATACGCAATAAAGTCGCAATTATTTTGTTTTTTTCCGACCGCATAATTAAGTTTGTTTGTAGGGGAAAATTGCTGATTACTTAAAAACTACTTACTAGATCTCGTTCAAACCAATTTTCGATGGAAGTTTGCATTGTAATCTACATCATATATTTTTTTTAGTTTTATCATTCTCTTATTTTAGAAGTTACAGGGGGGGGGGGACACACATTTTACCACTTTGGAAGTGCCTCTCGCGCAAACTATTCAGTTTAGAAAAAAATGATATTAGAAACCTCAATATCATTTTTGAAGACCTATCCATAGATACCCCACACGTATGGGTTTGATGAAAAATTTTTTTTTGAGTTTCAGTTCTAAGTATGGTGACCCCCAAAATTTATTGCTTTTTTTCTATTTTTGTGTCAAAATCTTAAAGCGGTTCACAGAATATATCTACTTACCAAATTTCAACAGTATAGTTCTTATAGTTTCGGAAAAAAATGGCTGTGACATACGGACGGACAGACAGACAGACAGACAGACAGACATGACGAATCTATAAGGGTTCCGTTTTTGCCATTTGGCTACGGAACCCTAAAAACGATTATTTCTTTTAAAATCCGGCAAAGGGTGATTTGAACATGTGCACCCAAGGCTTTCGGAGCCTTTGGAATCAAAATATAGGTAAACATGTAACAAAATTAAATTATCTTGTCTTTTTTGACCGCAAAATTAAGTTTGCTATGTTATATTAGAAAAAAGTAAAAAAATGGCAAATTTGCAATTTACGATTGCTTCCGATTACGATTGATTTCTTACACCGAAAGACCTTGATTTTTGCCAAAATAGACTTTAGATCAACCCTTTAGTTTGGAAGTACCCTTTATATAGGATACCCTTGACGGATGTCATTTTAGGGGTCTCGTTTTTCCATTTTAGGTTCGGTACCCTAAAAATATTCCTGCCAGCTCGCATTCAAGTGCTATTTATTTGATGGATGTATGGTGGATGTTCGCCACAGATTATGTGTAAAGATTTCCGGATGTTCAAGGCCCTGAGACGCAATTTGCCTCGACTTTTGGGAGACGTATGTCTATAGACGCTACCGGGGCGGGTCTTATTCTGACGTAAATGACCAGTTCTGTTTAGTAACGTATTATTTGAGATTTTTGTTCCTGAAGCGGACGATTACCAAACCAGGGTTGAACAAGAAGTGGGTAAAGGTAGCAGTGGTAATGGTAGGGGCACGAAAATTACAGCTTCCTGATTAAAAAAATCTTTTCATTTAACGGGCCGCTTACAAAACTATTAGTCGGTGAACTTGGCCCTGAGACAGTTATAGGCATCTGGGTGCATGAAGTTGTTCCTTCAGGAAAACTTCTGAAACTGCAAGTAATAGCCACATATCTAAATCTAATTTAAATCTAAATATATATAAAACTTAAAGGTGACTGACTGACTGACTGACTGACATAGTGATCTATCAACGCACAGCCCAAACCACTGGAGGGATCGGGCTGAAATTTGGCATGCAGGTAGATGTTATGACGTAGGCATCCGCTAAGAAAGGATTTTGATAAACTCAACCCCCAAGGGGGTGAAAAAGGGAGGCAAATTTTGTATGAAACTCGGTCATTTTTCAACTCAAGCGGGCAAAGCCACTGGCGGGAAGCTATTTTGACTATATTTATACAAGATATCCTATCTGTAATTTACACTTAGCGTCAGATAAACAGACTCTAGAGATGTATTGTTTCAATTTAAAGAAACTAGATTTTTGTTTCACGTTTATACAAATCGTTGCAAGGATATGACAAGACGAATATATATTAAAGTTCAAGAATACTTGCTTGGCATTTAAGAGAACTAACTCAAACCCGCTTTGAATGCGTCTTGTTCTTAGCAATTTATGTTGAAACATTTTAAAGAAAAATAAACGTTATATCTGGGGCATAAAGTCACTATTGCAGTTCTTGGAGAAATATTCAGTGCCAAAGCACCAGTTGTATACACGTTTGGAATATTTATTCTTTAGTAGTAGGTAAACAGTTTTAACTTTAAAAACTATAATGTTTTTAGTTTGTACGGTTTAATCCTTACTAATATTATTGATGCGAAAGTAATTCAATCTGTTTTTACGCTTTTACGGTTAAACTGCTGAACTGATTTCGACTAAATATAAGTATGGTGATAGCTTGACTCTTAGAAAGGTTAACAGATACTCTTCACCCTGGTTCATGAAGTAATTTCCTCAACAGACAAGTAATATTGCGGTAATCAGATAGTGCTTTACAATTACGATGTTATTTCAAGGGCTACAGTAGCCTCGGAACATATAGAGCGAAGGAAGAAACATGGTTTGGTTTTAGTCAGTACCCGTCTTACTAATAAAAAACCTGTAATCTGAAGTTTAACTATTTCTCACCTAATCCTTAGTAATCCGTTCCTAATCCGTTGCTAAGCAACGGATTAAAATAAATCGGACTTTATAAGTAAGACGATAATAAGAGTCTGACCCTCCCTTCTCCGCTCACATCGGGAGGAGTAATTTGAAGATTTCCCAACCTAATAAAAACGAGATAAAAAATCTCGCAACAACACAACTGAGGCCTTACATGATGAACCAGTCTCAAAAGACCAAAATAAAAAGAACACATTATAAATATTTTGTTCTTAATTCGAAGCCACAAGATAAAGCAGCAGCATATTATCGCACGTAACGAGCAGAATGCTGCCCACTTGCCAGCCGCTCTGGGATCGCAGCCAAATTAACGGTAATAACTGTTGCGATGGCTTACTTACTGCTTAGATGGTCAACTACTTATGCTAAGTTTGTGGGAAATACGGATGTGAAAAAGAAAGGGATAAATCTACCTATACATATAAATGATAAAATTTTAAGTAACTGTGGGCCTATCACGAATCACTTTCGAAAAAGTATTCGTAACGAAAGCGATTTTCGAATTATAAATACAACCATACTAGAGCAAAATTTAAGTTTAAAATGTGTAAATAACAATTTGCAGCATCCAAAGATTTGATTAAAGTCATAAATTAAAATAAATTGTTCGTAAAATACGAGTATATTTCATTTAAAAATCGCTGTCGATACGAATACTTTTTCGAAAGTGATTCGTGATAGGCCCACTGCTACCTAAAAAACCATAATATGAGTTCTATTGTTGGTTGCATCAAACATATTTTTTTTTAAATCCGCGGAAAACAGTTTAATATTATAAATGTGAATAGTTTGTTAGACTTTGACGGAGACACGGTTGCGTTTGGCGTAGTGGCTGAGTAATTGGCTGCTGTGCTGCGTGTCACGGGTATGATTCTCGCACTGAATCAATATACTATGATACTGAATGTGAAATGGATATTTGTAAACGCGCCCATAATACACAAGTAATTCCCAGTGACAGGAGCCTTTTTTAAAATTAATAAAAAAATAACTGTCTCTAATGAAATTTGGTAAGTACTAAAACACAAGTTGAGGACGATGATAACAATAGCGATGTTTCTACGAAGAACGTGCTTACTAGCTGGTGAGCCTTAGTTATTAGAGCGTAATGCTTGGTAACGGAGAATCATTGAGTTTGGCTGGTCCAATGCTTTCAGGTTATTCGGGTTAGGTATATCGTTAAAAATTACCTGTTTTTGGGAAATAGAGCGTGCTTATTATAAAGAGGTTTGTTTATAGGCACGAGTTGGTAGGTCGTTAAAACCTATGCAAAAAATCAATGAATTGGAATACAGAAGGTATTTGGTCTATCCTTACTAATATTATAAATGCGAAAGTAACTCTGTCTGTCTGTCTGTCTGTTACTCTTTCACGCCAAAACTACTAGACCGATATAAATGAAATTTGGTACAGAGATAGAATAGACCCTGAGGAACAAAATAGGCTACTTTTTACCCGGGTGCGCTAAGTAGTTCCCTCGGGATGCGGGTGAAATCGCGGGAAACAGCTAGTTTTATTATACTTTAAATTTGTTTGTTGAATTTGTATTTTTTAATAATTAACCAGCTGTTTTCTGATGCGATTTCAACCGCTGCTTTTTTTTTAGATGGGAAATCATCAAATTACTCCTCCCGCGGTGGGTGGAGGGAATATGTTCTCGCGTTCAAGCCAATCCTATTTTCCCATAAATTGGTTCAGCCATTTCACCTTGAAAGCGTAACAAAAAAAACTTACATTTGCATTTACAACATTAGTTCGGATATCGCAAGTCAAATAGCGGTGCTAAAGAATCTGAAAGTACTATCAGTAAAAGAACAACATCCCCATCACAAAAGGTTTTCAAACGTGATTCTGATGAGCCAACTTATACTCTTACCAGTTTACCTGGCAATTGAAATTCTGTAGAGAAACTAATTTCGTTCCCAACTCCTGAGCAATCGGTTTAAAACTTCGTCCACTTTCATGATTCAATATAAAGTTTTATAGGGTTTTTTTTTTCATTAGATACTCCCCGTACGTGGGTACTTACTGAGGGAGAAAGTTGGAAGTGTTAAGAGTTTAGAACTAACTATGGAATATAAAGAGAAACACTTGCCCCGGAAAATTTCATTTTGTATTTTTCTTGCTTATCTGTGTATTAAAAAGTAGCGTACAGTGAAACTTGTGCTGGCAACATGGATGAACTTGATTTGTATGCATGAAAATATATAAGGTTACTTATATGTGAAACGAAATTGTCATTAAAGATCTGTGATTTTACTATTTTCTTGTGATTCATCATATACGTATATTTGCTTACATAGTTTCTTACTTTTTACCATGTAAGGGTTGGCTTCCAATTTAACCGGATACAGCTAAGTATCAGTGTTTAACATGGAGTGACTGCGTATCTGACCTCCACAACCCAGTTACCGGATACCACGATTCCCCTTGGTTCAATTTGTTAGATGTCAGACTTTCTGGCTTCTGACTACTCGTAACGTAACAATAATTAATAATAGTTTCTACTTTCTACTAGTGAATTCCTTTTAAATTCGTGAATTAACACACATACAATCTTATTTAAATTATTATGAATCATGTATTATTGTAAGGGGTCCAACCTACATCTTTCGGACCCCCAGCCAACCTCACCTGCCCGTGGTGCACCCTGCTAAACAAACAGACGAGGCTCTGGCGACCGGCTGATAGCGGTAAAGCGCAGCCTATAATGGGCACAGATAAACCCCTGGCCACCGACGGGCAGCAGCGTCGGTGGTACGAAAACCTGTGTCCCTGCGATCCCCAACCCGCTTGCCCAGCGTGGGGATTATGGGCAAACCCCCTTAATGATAGGCACACCAAAAAGATGGCCCCCAGTTCCCGGCCGCCCCGCTATTCCTGGCTACGGTAGCGGTCATGGTAACGGCGGGGCAGGGGGTGCTAGGAATCACCGGGCTACGGTAGGCTACCACCTTATTAAACACCTGACCCTGGCAACGTATAATGGACGTACTCTGAGGCTTGATGAACATTTAACGCAGTTGGAAGTGGAGCTGGAAAAAATAAGGTGGCATGTGCTAGGGTTATGTGAAGTCCGTAGAGAGGGGGAGGACACCATTACCTTGGACTCGGGCCACCTATTTTACTACCGCGAGGGTGATAAGACATCCCAGGGTGGCGTAGGGTTTCTCGTTAATAGGGCCCTCTCTAGCAGCGTTGAGGAAATCTCCAGTGTGTCGAACAGGGTAGCGTACCTGATTCTTCGGGTATCTAATCGATACAAAATGAAGATCATTCAGGCTTACGCACCGACTTCGACACATTCAGATGAAGAAGTGGAGGATATGTACGAGGACATATCTAAAGCCTTACACAACACCACCAAGGCACACTTCAACGTTGTTATGGGGGACTTTAACGGCAAAGTAGGAGTCCAGATTGGTAGCGAATCCAGAGTAGGACCACATGGCTATGGATGTAGGAACCACAGAGGGCAAATGCTTGTCAACTTCCTGGAGAGGGAGGGGCTCTTCTTGATGAACTCGTTCTTTAAGAAGAAGCCCCATAGGAAGTGGACATGGCAAAGCCCTGATGCTGTGACTAAAAATGAGATTGACTTCATCATGACGGATAGAAAGCACATATTCAGAGATGTCTCCGTGATCAACAGGTTCAATACCGGATCCGATCACCGACTTGTCCGAGGCACTCTGAATATCGATTTAAAGCTTGAAAGGAATCGTCTGGTGAAGTCCACGCTCCGTCCTAATCCACTCCAAACCATGTTGGGCACCGAGAGGTTTCAAAAGCTTCTCGGTGATAGATTCGCTACACTGGAACCTACCGATAATGTTGATGAGGCCCTACATAATCTGGTTGAAGCGTTGAGGGACGAGGGCATCAAATTTTGCCAAATGCAGCGTAAGGGCAAGAAGTCCAAACTCTCGGAGAGGACTCTACGGCTTATGACAAAAAGACGGGAAGCCACCCAGGCCACTTCGTCAGAGAGGTCAGACCTAAATAAGCGGATTGCGAAGATGGTGCGGCGCGACCTTCGGAGCTCCAATACACGTCTCATTGAAGAGGCAATAGAGCGAAACCGAGGGTCCAAAGTATTCACTCAGCAGCTTGGAAGGAGCCACCTGACGAAGCTTACAACACGGGATGGCCGAAGCGTCACGTCAAAGCCGGAGATTCTCACCGAGATCGAGGACTTCTATAGCCAGCTCTATGCTGCACATGCTCCATGTCCTCAGCGTGACAACCACGATTCTAGAGCCACCCTGACACGCCACTACACCGACGAACTGCCGGACATCAGCCAAGACGAGATCGTGTTGGCTTTGGGGCAGCTTAAAAATGGAAAAGCCCCTGGTGAAGACGGAGTCACTTCAGAGCTTCTGAAGGCAGGAGGCACTCCTGTTATTAGGGAGCTGCAAAACCTCTTTAACTCCGTCATTCGCTGTGGGAGAACTCCTACGGCGTGGAGCGGGAGCTTGGTGGTTCTCTTTTTTAAGAAGGGTAACAAAAGCCTTCTTAAGAATTACAGACCCATCAGTCTCTTGAGCCACGTCTATAAGTTGTTCTCTAGGGTCATCACGAATCGTCTCGCCAGAAGGCTCGACGAGTTTCAGCCACCGGAGCAGGCCGGGTTTCGTGGAGGATTCAGCACCGTGGACCACATACACACAGTGAGGCAGATTATACAGAAGACCGAGGAGTATAATCGGCCGCTGTGTCTGGCTTTTGTGGACTACGAGAAGGCCTTTGACTCTGTAGAGACCTGGGCTGTTCTGGAATCCTTACAGCGATGCCAAGTGGACTATCGTTATATCGATGTGTTGAGATGCCTTTACCAAGCTGCCACAATGTGTGTCCAAGTACAGGACCAGCGGACAAAACCCATCCAACTGCACAGAGGAGTGAGACAGGGCGATGTTTTATCCCCGAAACTGTTTACCTGTGCGTTGGAGGATATGTTTAAGACGCTGGACTGGAAAGGTATGGGCATTAACATAAATGGCGAGCGCATCTCACACCTACGATTTGCAGATGACATAGTCCTACTGGCAGAGTCGCTGGAGGAGCTGCAACGAATGCTAGACGGCCTAGCATCAGCCTCGCGACGGATAGGTCTCGGCATGAATTTGGATAAAACCAAAATTATGATCAATGATCATATTGATCCGGGACCTGTCATTGTTGATGGCCACCTCCTTGAAGTTGTTTCGGAGTATACATACCTTGGGCAGATACTGCAGTTGGGTAGGAGCAACTTTGAGAGGGAGGCCAAAAGGCGAATTCAGCTGGGCTGGGCAGCATTCGGTAAACTGCGTCGGGTTTTCTCGTCCTCCATACCACAATGCCTGAAAACTAAAGTTTTCAACCAGTGCGTCCTACCCGTCATGACATATGGAGCCGAAACATGGACACTCACAGTACGGCTAGTCCACCAATTCAAAGTTGCTCAGCGTGCTATGGAACGAGCCATGCTCGGGGTGTCTCTGAAGGATAGAATCCGCAACGAAACTATCCGTCAGAGAACCAAAGTTACCGACATAGCTCAAAGAATTGGTAAGCTGAAGTGGCAGTGGGCTGGCCATATCTGTCGAAGAACCGACGACCGTTGGGGTAAACGGGTTCTTGAGTGGAGACCGCGGCTAGGTAAACGTAGTGTGGGACGCCCTCCGGCAAGATGGAGTGACGATCTGCGAAAGGCTGCAGGCAGAAGTTGGATGCGTCAAGCTGAAGACCGGGCGATATGGCACACGTTAGGGGAGGCCTATGTCCAGCAGTGGACTAGTGTTAGATAGGCTGATGATGATGATGATGATGATGATGATGTATTATTGACAAAGAGCGAGATAATATTCCACTGATAAATTGATGTTTCATTAGTGTTCCCAATTTATAGTAGACACCCCACTATCGTGAAATCCATACCTTGTATGTTTAATCCACAACAGTAGTTAGTATCTGATAGTTTAATAAATACGGTGGAAGTTGCTTGTTGCTTTGTTAACAAAGCAGATCTTTACCTGAGAATACTACACTACAAAGTAGAGCTGATACCGATGTAATTTTCGGATGTAACATCATCTGCATCTGCCTAGCCTTTTCCCAACTATGTTGAGGTCGGCTTCCAGTCGGTTGCAGCTGATGACCAGTGTTTTATATGGAGCCACTGCCTATCTCACCTCCACAACCCAGTTTACCGGGTAACTCGATACCCCTTGGTAAGACTGGTTGTCAGACTTTCTGGCTTCTGACTACCCGTAACAACTGTCAAAGATCTATAAATGACAGCCGGGACCAACAGCTTAACATGCTTTCTGAGGCACGGAGGAGTTTCGTTATGTCATAGATTTTCACCCATCCACGGACCGACCGCGCCAAGCATAGCTTAACCTACTAATCGATCGACCCGTGCGGCTGTTACTTAGCCACGAGCTCCTCAATTATTTTCGGATGTAACACAATTTATTGAAAAGAAACATTATTGTGTGTCAAATAAATTATGGCAACAAGTGGTCTGATTGCCATAATGTTTTTAATAATTAATTACTTTTTAAGCCGCGAGGTGTTGTTAAGAGTATGTAACTAATACGACTTGATTGGAGTGTATTTCTATATATAAAGCTTCTACAACTCTATTAGCCGGCTGCATTAAACTTCATAAAAAATATCTATATATAGAAATTTATTCCTATTTCTATTCGTCATGACATAACTTAAACATATTATATGTCACTAATCATAAGACAAACAATGAAAAATAATAACAAAATAAACTAATTTGTCATCCATTATGACAGATCTTGAATGACAGTTTTTTCAGGTACATATATGCTACTAGCTGTACATGTTTAAGTAAACAAATAAGCTACTATTTCACGATCTCTCAATAAACAACAAAAACCGAGTAAAATCAATTGAATTCACACGCCACGTTTAACTCGCTAGTAACGCGAGCGCACCGCCATTAAATTGCGTCACTTAACTTTCGATACCACATACAAATAATTACGTATCGCAAAACGAGAATATGTTTATATAGATATTTAATTTTAATTAGCATTCGGTTTATATACTACTAGCTTTCCGCCAGCGGCAGATCTCAGTTTTTTTTTTAAATATAACCTCATTTATGTTTGAATACTTTTTGGGAAACCACTTTTTTAGATTATTTTCAAGAAGATGGTCATTGTGGGTCATTCTCCATTTGTGTGTGTCAAACTCACAGTAATGCGTGAATTTTTTTTTTTAATTTATTTAATGTATTTCTTACGAATATTGAATAAATAATAAATATTGCTTTTTATACTCCTTCCCTATAACTTTAACTCTTTCAAATTTCATCCCCCACCATCCGCGTAGTATTCTTAATTCAAATTTTATATATTATTATATAGATAGACAAAGCCCGTTACACTCAGGATTACTATCATCAAATTAAGTTCACAATCAAGCACCGAAACAGTGGCAGTAGCACACACAAGCATCAGACCGTTAGGTCGACAGTGCAGAACCAACACAGGTACATACATACATTGTGACCATAACCTTACCGTGCCTACCTTGCTCCCAAAGATGAAACAGAGTAGCAGGGTCACCGTCAGCTGCGTGTGGCAGAAGAAGATTATGTACAGCAGGTCGGGGTTCGCTGGTGACTGCAGGAATAACCTGGAAGAAAAACTTGTGTTAGGAAAATCTACAATAAGTATTTTAGTTGGTACTAGCTTCTGCCAGCGACTTCGTCCGCGTGGAATAGTGGTGCTCCGCTCCTATTGGTCTTAGCGTGATGATATATAGCTTATAGCCTTCCTCGATAAATGGACTATCTAACACTGAAACAATTATTTAAATCGGACATTATTTAAACAAAATAACAACATTTCCCTTCATTGCTCTGCTTCTATTGATTGTAGCGTGATAAAAAGTATACTATAACCAGCTCAGGAGTATGACAAATAATTGTACCAAGTTTCGTTAAAATCCGTCAAGTAGTTTTTGTTTCTATAGAGTTTATACAGACAGACAGACAGACAGACAGACAGACAGACAGACAGACAAAAAATTTACTGATTGCATTTTTGGCATCAGTATCGATCCCTAATCACCCCCTGATAATTATTTTGGAAAAATATTTCATGTACAGAATTGACCTCTCTACAGATTTATTATAAGTATAGAGTATAGATAGCGTCAAAAGAAAAACAATAATGTTGAGATTCTCATTACATTTAATTACTTAAAAAATATTCTTATTTTCCTTGGACACGCCATAACTTGACAACGACTTAACTGATTTGGGCGAAATTTGGTACGTGCCGTTACGGAATGTGTGTCAAACCGAAAAAAAATGCTAGTACCAAAATAAAAATAGATGTTAGATTCTCAAAGTTTTATCAAAATTTATTCAGAGGGTATCTACAAGTTCAACCAACGGATAGTTAAAAAATAGTGATAGAAAATCCGAGTTGCCATACCTAAGCGTAGGTAGGTACATCTAACACCATATTGGTATTCAGCCTTTTTTTCTTAACAATTCTTAACTTAGCCATAACGTTTTTGCTGTTAACGTCATCAAAAAAAGAGTTTTATTTTTATCAACGGATGGTGGCCATGATTACAGTATTACAAAACATAATGACTGAAGAAACAACATCGCAATAACCTACTTCTACAGCCTTGACGATAAGCAGTTCACACTAAAACTTTACCCATTCTCAGATTGCTTGGAAAAATTTCGAAACTGTACTGAAATTTAAAACTATGCACGGAAACTTGGCAAGAAATAGCTTCTATCGACACAATAATTGTCTCGCTTGCTTCTTGTGTAATATCAAGAAGTTTTTCAACTTTTTCTCCAGCTTGATTCACTGCCGTCCCACTTTTCCGACTAATATTTTAATGTAACTTCTATATTGGCACAAATCATCGAGATAATATTAATAGAGATGCAATCCCGAACATTACGCGGTAACAAAAACGTAACCATTTTTTAGAATGCAGACGTAGCTTTGAAACTAAATCATTTTGATGTAAAATCATCTATGTCTCTCATACTAGCCGAAACATGTTCATGACATCTGTATGATAAGGATTGCAATAGTACTCCCAGGAAAATTTGTGTGGCGTATCACATAAAAAAATGGCTTGAATTATGTCTGTGGGCTCAACCTTTATATATCTATGGTAGAAATGCAGTTTTATCGAGAAAGTTTTTGTGATTGAATCTTATAAGGCTCTTTTTCTTTTACGGCTTGCGAACAGGAATGACAAGTATCTATCGCTGCTCTTGTGGAATTTTTATTATACTTTTTATGTTAAGGTTTTATCTCGTGTGCGAGAGGATTTTCTTGCTACATGTTTGGGTTACTAATTGACGCGATAAGTCTTCTGTTAAAAGTTCGTAAAAGTGTATTTTTCACAACAATGAGTTTTAAGGTTTATGTTACAAAAAAATGTTGTTGCAACAATTTTATGTCAGAGGCCGTCAGTCGGAATAGAGAGAACTCTGCCACTAGGGCTTATTAGGTTGGTAAAACCTGTAGCCGACGCGATACGAAGAAGAAAAATATGAAATGCAACACAATTTAGCATTCACTTTAAATACGCGAATATGAGATGAGACATCGTTATGAAAAAAAACGTCTTTAATAAATGCAATAATAGCATAAATGTAAGTAATCATGACAAATAATAACTGAGATTTATTAAATTATTATAGTAAAAAAAAATTGAAGCGATTCGCTACAAAGTATTTACCGTTCAAAGAATTATCCGTTTAAGGTCTTAAATTGTGCCCATAAAGGATAAACCCTGAACAAAGAGTCAATTATCCTAGACATCTAGTCCTTTCTTTACTAAATCTTTTTCGCTTTTACTTCCACACAAATTGCCACCGTTACAAAATTGGATTTTTCCGAAGACACTAAGACCATTCATAAATGTTCCTATAAAATTGTCTTGAAGCAAAACCCTCGTGAGATGCAAATTGCTTCTAACGACGTTCTATTATGTGGAGCACTGTTGAAAGATTGAGAGATTGACTATTGAATTCGAGTGATAGTTTTGATTAACTTTTGAAGATTATGAATGAATATGACTGTAAAATAGATGTGGTAGAGACTCATCATTGTTATTTAAAAATAAATCAGATATTTATTTTTTTGCTCTGAGTTTTGATTGGGAATTAAAGGAGCAAAATCAGAAGGATAAGTCAATATTTAAACCAACAGTTTTCTGCACTTTCACTCGCAGTAAAAGATCTACTTAACGCAACCAGATGAAAACTTTACTCGGCACTCGACATTCAAGACACTACGCATTCGAGACACTGAGCATTCGAGACACTCGACATTCGAGACACTGGATATTAGAGACATTGGACATTCGAGGCACTGAGCATTCCAGACACTGGACATTCGAGACACTGGAAACACTCGACACTCGAGACACTCAACATTCGGGACACTGAAACACTCGACATTCGAGACAGTGAGCATTCGAGACGCTCGACATTTGGGACACTGGACGTTCGAGACACTGAAAACACTCAACATTCGGGACACTGGACATTCGAGATGCAGAACCGCTTTAGTGAAAAAGAGTTTTTTTGGCATGGCTCCGAAAATTTATAACAAAATACCTGATAACATTAAAAATTTGCCCTTAATTAAATTAAAAAAGATTCTCTACTCACAATTAATGGAAAAATGTTATTATACTGTAGAAGATTTTATGAATGATAATAATTTTTAATATTGATATGTATTAAATGTAATTTTAAAGACTGATTTTGAGATTTTTAAGACTGTTTATTAAGTTCCTCTTAAGTATAAATTTTATAAGATTATAGTTCCTTTTCTCATGTAAGAGTTTAATTTTGTTTTATTCGTATGTTAGTAGTTAAATTGTTATTTTTTATGTTTTTTTGTTCTTCATTAAATATTTGTACGCCTTCACGGCAAAACATAGCGCACTTGTACCTAATGTAAGATCTTCTAAATGTAAAAACCTATGTTTCACAAATAAACGCTGATTCTGATTCTGATTCTGAGACACTTGACATTCGGGACACTCGACATCTAGACACACGACATTCGGGACACTGGACATTCGAGACACTCGACATTCGGGACACTGGATATTCGAGACACTGGACATTCGAGACACTCGACATTTGGGACACTCGACATCTAGACACACGACATTCGGGACACTGGACATTCGGGACACTCGACATTCGGGACACTCGACATCTAGACACACGACATTCGGGACACTGGACATTCGAGACACTGAGTATTCGAGACACTCAACATTTGGGACACTGAAAACACTCGACATTCGGGACACTCAAGACACTGGACATTCGGGACACTGAAAACACTCGACATTCGGGACACTGGACATTCGAGACACTCGACATTTGGGACACTGGACGTTCGAGACACTGAAAACACTCAACATTCGAGACACTCGACATTCGAGACACTGGACATTCGGGACACAGGACATTCGGGACACTCGACATCTAGACACACGACATTCGGGACACTGGACATTCGAGACACTGGACATTCGAGACACTCGACATTTGGGACACTGGACATTTTTGACACTCGACATATAGACACACGAATTCGAGACACTGAAAACACTCGACTTTCGGGACACTGGACATTCGAGACACTCGACATTCGGGACACTGAAAACACTCGACTTTCGGGACACTAAGACGCTGGACATTCGAGACACTGGACATTCGGGACACTCGACATCTAGACACACGACATTCAGGACACTGGACATTCGGGACACTGAAAACACTCGACTTTCGGTACACTCAAGACACTGGACATTTGAGACACTCGACATTCGGGACACTGAAAACACCCGACATTCGGGACACTGGACATTCGAGACTCTCGACATTTGGGACACTCGACATCTAGACACACGACATTTGGGACACTGGACATTCGAGACACTCGACATTCGGGACACTCGACATTCGGGACACTGGACATTCGAGACACTCGACATTCGGGACACTGGACATTCGAGATACTGGACATTCGAGACAATCGACATTCGAGACACTGAAAACACTCGACATTCGGGACACTGGACATTCGAGACACTCGACATTCGCGTCACTCGACATTCGGGACACTGGACATTTTTGACACTCGACATCTAGATACACGAATTCGAGACACTAAAAACACTCGACTTTCGGGACACTGGACATTCGAGACACTCGACATTCGGGACACTGGACATTCGAGATACTGGACATTCGAGACACTCGACATTCGGGACACTGAAAACACTCGACATTCGGGACACTCAAGACACTGGACATTCGAGACACTCGACATTCGGGACACTGAAAATACTCGACATTCGGGACACTGGACGTTCGAGACACTCGACATTTGGGACACTTGACGTTCGAGACACTGAAAACACTCAACATTCGAGACACTCGACATTCGAGACACTGGACATTCGGGACACAGGACATTCGGGACACTCGACATCTAGACACACGACATTCGGGACACTGGACATTCGAGACACTCAACATTCGAGACACTGGACATTCGGGACACTCGACATTCGAGACACTCGACATTTGGGACACTGGACATTCGAGACATTCGAGACACTGAAAACACTCGACATTCGGGACACTGGACATTCGAGACACTCGACATTTGGGACACTGGACATTCGAGACACTCGACATTTGGGACACTCGACATCTAGACACACAACATTCGGGACCCTGGACATTCGGGACACTGGACATTCGAGACACTCTACATTTGGGACACTCGACATTCGCGTCATTTGACATTCGGGACACTGGACATTCGAGATACTGGACATTCGACACACTCGACATTCGGGACACTGGACATTCGAGACAATCGACTTTTGGGACACTGGACATTCGAGACACTCGACATTCGAGACACTTGACATTCGAGACACTCGACATTTGGGACACTCGACATCTAGACACATGACATTTGGGACACTGGTCATTCGAGACACTCGACATTCGGGACACTGGACATTCGAGACACTGGACATTCGAGACACTCGACATTTGGGACACTCGACTTCCAGAGACACGACATTCGGGACACTGGACATTCGGGACACTCGACATCTAGACACACGACATTTGGGACACTTGACATCTAGACACATGACATTTGGGACACTGGTCATTCGAGACACTCGACATTCGGGACACTGGACATTCGAGACACATGATATTCGAGACACTCGACATTTGGGACACTCGACTTCCAGACACACGACATTCGGGACACTGGACATTCGGGACACTCGACATCTAGACACACGACATTTGGGACACTCGACATCTAGACATACGACATTCGGGACACTCGACATTCGAGACACTCGACATCTAGACACACGACATTCGGGATACTGGACATTTGAGACACTCAACATTCGAGACACTGGACATTCGGGACACTGGACATTCGAGACACTGAACTTTCGAGACACTCGACATTCGAGAAACTTGACATTTGAGACATTCGACATTCTAGACCCTCGACATTCTAGACATACGACATTCCAGACACACGACATTCTAGACATACGACATTCTAAACACACGACATTCGGGACACTGGAAACACTTGACATTCGAGACACTCGACATTCGAGATACGCTGGACATTAAATTTCACCTGAATGGGGTTACACGTTTTACCGTGGCAAAGTAACATACAGACAAGGTTATAATCTTTATAAGACATATTAGTAAGGAAGGATAGTAGAGAGACTTCCTCCCGCTCTGCCCACAGCTGGAGGAGTAAATTTAAGATGCCCTATTCCCAAAATAAGCCTTTGGTACATAAGTGAATTTTATACTATAAAATATTGGTCCTTTTGCTACATACGCCTGCTGCCCTTATCCCAATTTATTTGGGTTATATCTGTATCAGCTGTCATCTTAGTATTAACCCTCTTTGTATTTTACCTATCCCTATCATCTTTCACACAATCTGTTCTATTGCTTCTTGGCCTGACATATCTTTCCATTTTTGTATAGTTGTATATATCTATTTTTAATTTATTTATGTATTGTTGTCTTTATTGATGTTGCAGTATAATTCGCCATCATCTGCCTAGCCTTTTCCCTACTAAGTTGGGGTCTGCTTCCAGTCTAACCGGATGCAGCTGAGTATCAGTGTTTTACATGGAGTGACTGCCTATCTGACCTCCACAACCCAGTTTACCGGGTAACACGATACCCCTTGGTAAGACTGGTTGTCAGACTTTCTGGCTTCTGACTACCTGTAACGACTGTCAAAGATCTACAAATGACAACCAGGACCAACTGCTTAGCGTGCTTTCCGAGGCACGGAGGAGTCTCGCTATGACGAAGATCACACATCCACGGACCGACTGCGCCAAGCGCAGCTTAACCTTTGATCGGTCGAACCGTGCAGCTGTTACTTAGCCACGAGCTCCTCCAGTATAATTCGCCAGTAATTTTAAATTAATGATTTTTAGGATCCGCTAAGTAGTTACCTTGGAATGCGGGCGAAACCGCGGGAAAAACCTAGTTAAAATATAAATTTGAAAGCTAAAAATCAGTCGTAAGCTTCATAATTGTTTTACCAAAATAACTTGGGAAACTGGACGTAGCAGGTAATGACTAGTAATTAAATAAAGAAGTTTAAGATTACATCGGCGCCGGCGTCATAATTGAGTTACACAATTAATTTCATTTATTTCGAGTTTCTAACAAAATTTAGGACGAATCGGTTTCATTTGAAAATGTCGGTGAAATATTTTAAAACAGAAGATTATTTGATTGTCAGATCCTTTTCAGCATGCTTGTGGATTTCAGAAAGAAAACGATATAGTACTCTGGAATCTATCAAATTTGTATTCTTTATTTACGTTAAGTTTTTTGGTCCTGGGAGGCGAATCAGATATAGTACCTAAACTATTTAAATATATTTGGGATGTATTAGAAAAAAAATGTTAGAGGCCGTTTGATGATGTGAGCATACTCTGTCAGTAGGCTGGTTAGGTTATTAAACTTGCAGTCCACATGACAAGAAGAAGAAAAAATATCTTCTCGATTTACCATGGTTGTCTGGAATAACAATGTTCGGTATATACATATAGCCACTTTTAAACCACTTTCGGATATGAATTATCCATCGCATTTCAACTTACATATTATTTACTATTAGAACATTATTTGGATGAAATTATCTGGCAGATAAAATTAACAGGTATTTATCAGGTGGTGATTCTAGCCAATGGCCATAATACTTATTACGTGATAGGTGCTAGCAGTAATTGGAATTAAATAGATTGTTAATTCACGCTTTACATATTGTATTAGTAAACGTGACCTCTCTCAAGCAAATTGCTTGTGCCAGGAGCGAGACTGCCACAATAGTTTAATGAGTTCCGGGCTCTAACTTTATGTCGTTAGCTCTCTAACCTTCGCAAACTAAGTCGTTTCGAAATTTTCAACAAAATATTTGGAAGCTTAATTTTCATTTTGATTAAAGGGAGCGGTGTTGTAAACTGAACTATAATCACTTAATGCAACATAGAATTAATTAAACGAGAACTTTCCTGCAGTGTCAAGATTAACATTTTCTACTCTTGTAGCACTTGTTATCCTTACTAGTATTATAAATTCGAAATAAGACTCTTTCTGTTTGTCTGTTACGCTTTAATGGTAAAACAATTGAACCAATGTAAATGACATTTTGCATGGAAATAGGTTGAACCTTGGATAATAAATTATTATGTGGTCCTTCTATACGCTGGCCATTTATTAGTCCTTTGGTTATTTTTTCCACAGAAATGTAAACAGTAGAAAAGAGATAGACTTACATGGATATATTCAAGAAAACAGAGAGGAGGAATTCGTTGTATATTGCCATGGAGATGAACCGGCTCTCGTTGAACTCCGAAGGCGCCTTCCGCACCATGATGCAGAGTCTGATGCCCCACATTAGGAATATCACCTCCACTGTTGGACAACACATATCAAGTTAATAACTTGCTAAAAACATTGGAAATTGTCCCACTGCTGGGCAAAGGCAAACTTCTGAACAAAAAAAAGAACTGTGGGGAAGAACAATTCTAGAAGTTAATAGATACATATTATAAATGCAAAAGCAACTCAATTTGTCTGTCTTTCACGGGACCTCTATCACTTTCCTGGGAAAATGGCTGAACTGATTGAGATGTGATTTGGTATGGAGATAAACCTGGTGAAGGACAAAGTAGTCCGGGCCATGTAAAGTATTTCCGCCAAGCCACGTGTGACATGTAATAATTAATACCCCAACAGCATTTAACGTATCATAGTGAAGATATTTGAGTTCCAGCACTAGAAAACGGGATAGATCAAGTATCATAATAATCTATAAATTCCTTGAAATTAACTCGATCATTATACACAGTGATTAAACAAACTTTCTCGCCCACTAACACGCTCTGATATGAAAAACCGCTGAAGCGTTTATTTCCTCCCATTGTTCCCCTTCCCAGAAAATTGTGGGAGAATATAATATTCTCCCAAAATTTACTGCAAATCGCATTTAAACTTAGTTGCAGTTTATTGAATTAGTAACAAGCTAACAGACGATGCAAATAGTCTCTACTGTTATTTATTAATTTGATCGTCACATGTTTATTACATAATTATAAATATTTAATCATTAAAGTATTTACGGAAGGAAAAAATAAAAAAGAAACCATTAATATTCTAATATAAATCAGTATTTTACAATCTTGATAAATGTTAACTATACTATTGTCTGCAGAAGTTTTCACCACTTTTCATCAATAGAAAGTGCGATTAACAATATCAGTTTCGATCACTTCAAATTCCTGGCTTTCCTCAAATCAATATAGTAGGTTTGTTTTATGAGGTGAGTAATGTTTATAAGTACATGTCTCTTAAAAAGAAACAGTCAAGCTAAAACTATCTGTAGATCACATGAAATATTTGTATCAAGCCTCGAACATACAACAAAACAGCCAAATACTTACACGTAGTAAAAGAATGGTCCCACCAATCAGTATTACAGAGGTACGCCTTGAGGTCATCCTTCGTTCTTCCGACGATGACAGCTGGTGGGGCGACCAGTGTTCTGATAGCCAACAGAACACACGCTACTCCCACAATCACTCCGATCCGACGGAGGAGGTACATGTCAGATATCTTCACCGCTTTCGCTGACCGCACTTGAAATATTACCGATATCCTGTTGATAACAATGGAGATTTTAGTTTGAAGTTATAGTTTAGTTCTTCGCCTAATGTCAGCTTTACTTTGATATCAACGTATTATTGAAATGCGGATCATCATCCTAGTATTTTCCGAAAATAGGGGTTACACAAGTGGCAAAAACGCTAGTAGAATAGAAAACAATGACAGATAGCTAGTCGTAAACGAATGTCATTCCCATACATTGTGTTTTCTATTCTACTAGCATTTTTGCCACTTGTCTAACAGGATGAAGCTGAGTACCACTGTTTTATATGAAGCGATTGCTTATCTGACTGGATGAATCAGAATTTTGGGTTTTTGATGACCTATACGGATATTACTTTTATTGAATACTATACATACATACTACTTTCATAAACATGATCAGCATTGATAGCGTTCCTTTGCAAAAGCTCAGTATATATTTTATGTTACTTGATTCAAAAGTTACTCTGAGACTTTACCAAAATGTATAAAATCAATGAGGAAGTTTGGGCATAATACCTCCAAAACAAAAACAAAATCACGGCCTTCCATTATTATTAAAAAAATCACGATTAGTTTCCTCAAACAAAACAGATCTTGTTATGCAAACGTTAGAATCAAGTAGATTATCATAAATTTGGCCTGTAAACAGATTCCCTTTATTTAAGCATCGCAGAAGAGGGTCCCAAATTTAAAAGACAACTTGATGCTTATCTCGACAAGAGGACAATTTCATTCCGCCGGTATCTAATTAAAAGAAACTTGATAGCAATCTAAAAAGTTCAAGCCCAATTATCTACTTGAAATGAGTCTCAAATTGAAGATTTATAAAAAGTTGTTGATGTAAAATATATTGAGGAGGCTTATAATGTTACGGAGGGTAATAAATTGCCTCTGAGAAATATATACGAGAACTACTTAGTCGAAAATATTTAAAACTTCGTAACTTATTGAATGTTGGTACCTAACTTGTTAAAAATATAATAATAATGTTTATAAAGTCAAGATTGCTATCTACAGGCATCGTCTCCGTGGTGTTAAAAAAACAAAGGTATTTCGAAGATAATTATATATAGCTGTTAAAGCGTTTACCACAACCAATACTATAGGAAATAGCGTGTGTTCATCAAAAGTCAAAAGGTTTTTTTTTAATTATAGGATTACCTAGTTGTTCCACAAAGTCAAAATTATTTTTACTTCAGTAAAGTACGTGTAATACGACACTAAACTTTCAAGTGCTTTAATGTTTCCCTAATTAATATTAACATTTAACTTTTAATAGGACTCGTTCACAATAACACGATTATTAGCACACGGTACAAAAAATTCAATACAAGCTGATTTCAATTTAAATTTAACAAATTAACAACTCCATTCGCTTTACACTGGTGGAAAAACAAAATTGAATTTTGAACTCTAAATTGAAATTTCAACATAGAGGTAGGTATGCTTTGTATGACCCTAGGCGGGTTTCAAGGATCCTATTTCAAGGACCCATCCTAATTCCGGGCTTAATAACGGTCGGCTGGATTTTTGTGATACCTGTATAAATAATTAGCCCTCCCCAAAGTTTGACCCTTGAATAAGATTGGGCTCACCACTCATATTTTAGAATTAAATGACATTACAACAATAATTCTCGTTTGATTTATGTTCTGACATGAACCAGACTCTTTGCCAAAATGTTTTTAAGTTTTGCAATACTCCGTGACCTTATTTGACAACGGGGAATTGTATTGGATGACACGCTTAAGGAAACATTGCTCTTCTTAAAATTTCTTCTACCACACATCTCTACACTACTGCTATTCAAATAAAGGTGTTTTGAATGGAGTAAAGGCAAGGACAGACTACAAAACGTCACCTGCTGCAGTCTTTAAATATTTTATTCAGTGCTTCCTCTGTTTGTTCATGCACTATACACCAGATTTTATACCCTTTTATATAATATTAACCGTATATTCTTCTATGGGCATCCTTTCCTCCTTTTATACCTTAACAAAGTCCTATCATAGTTTCAAATAAGCACAATTTATTTAACAATGTAAGTAGGATTGAATCTTACCTCCAAGTCTTCAACATGAGAGCTCCATACGTGAGACAGAACCCCACTTCCCGTAGCCAGACCCTGGCGGTACAGGTCAGGACTGTGGGTCTCCCATACATGACTAGAGTTGTGCAGTAGATGAGAAGAGCTCCTAACACTATGACTCTTAGGAGAGCAGGACTTGCTGCTCTCACGACCTGTGAAAAAGGTAGTAAAATCAACAAAAAATTGGAGAAGTTTAGGAGTTTAGGAGTTTTTAATTGTATATAGCTTATCATACCTTCAACGCAACTAAAGTTTTGAGGGCTTTTAATTTTTTTTGTTCAAGTGGAGATTTGATTGAATTAAACTCGAACCAAATATACTATATCTGTTCCAATTGATTTTAAGAAAAATGTAAACAATATCATAACCTATTTTGTTCTTATTTTCCCATATAGATAAATAAAATGGCATTAAATGATGTCTAGAGCGTGAAATTAACATAAATGCGCCATCCTTCCGCCATTTCGTTAATTTCTGTGGCAGAATTAGAACAAAATAGGTTACGACTTTGTTATTTTTTTTCTTAAAATCAATTGATACAGACTATAGTATATTTGGTTCGAGTCTAATTCAATCAACTTTCCAGTTGAACAAAAAAAATTAAAAGCCCTCAAAACTTTTGTGAGTTCAAGTTGTATAAAAAATAAGAAAACTCAAAAAAATACAGGTAAAAATTCTACTCAAAAAGTTTTGTAGTAGACAGTGTAGATGCTTCAACTTCTGTTGACAACGTAGGTCGCTATTTGATTGATAGTCTGATATGATGGATGGGCTAGGAAACAGAAAAGTGAAAAACAAGCGAAAACTACCGCTTGTCGTTATAAATGACAATTAATAGTGTTTTTTTTTTTGGTCTTTTTGTACAAAGGGTAAATTAAGTACATATAAACGGCTACAAGGCTCCGAGTAAATGGAGGCTGTCATTGTCAACAATGTAAGCTTCAATATAAAAAAAAATGTTTCATGTCTCAATTTGGGCCACTCCATAAACCAGAACCAAGTTAATCTATTACCTAAGAAATACTTTAAATTCCAAGGACACTTAAACGCCATCACAACGAAGATACCTTAACTCAAAGTGAAATTTCAATTCCTTCCTATCTAAATTCACAGCAAAAACTGCAGTTCCACCGTCTCAAACATGCAAGGTCAAAACTGACGAGTGTTCCAACTGGTATCTACGAAGGAATTCGGTACTAGATAGCTCGACAATATACGACATGGAACCATTGTTAGTAGAATCATAATTTTTGCCTAGGTACGTTGTTTTCGCCTTAGAATCCACCACGGAGGTTGTAAAAGTAGTTGTGAATGTTCGGAATGGGCGTGAGATTGCAACATTTAGTGCGGTTGCAAAAACTTTAGGGAAGGCTATAATTAGCTTGGCTGTTCTCGTTTAAAATATTACTGGATGCTCTTTTTCCAGAAGCTATGCGTGAATTTTGCATTTTTTGGCAAAAACAACCAATTTTTTGTTTTACCATCTTCAATTAAAATTGTTTCATATATTTTCCATTACTACTGACAAACCAAGACAGTTAGACTGACGGCATGATTAGCGCGTCGGTGTTGCATGCCGCGGTTTTAATTCTTTATCGTGAACTTTTCGAGGAATTTGCGGAAATTGCTAGGAGGTGGTATAGGAAAATACCGAATCAGTAGTGTAGTTAGATTATCCATTTAAAATTTTATTTGTAATATAATTAAATAATCCGCAGGAATACACACACATTAATATAGCAAAGTAAATATCGGAACTAAATTTCAGGATATTGATTGAGCTGAGCAGGTTTGCAAACATTGTGAATACTAATTACGTCGGTATAGTTGATAAGTTACTGTGTTATTGCTGGAAACATGTTAGAGGTTTCAATATCACTGTTGAGTTATGGGTAAAGAAAATAATTGTATAGTTTAGCTTCTATTATTAGGAATCTTTTTGGTACTTTTCGTATCAAAGGACCGGTATTTCTCCTAAAGACAAAATTTCTCGAATTACTGATTAATTAATTTTTATTACAAGATTTGACAAACTAAAAATTGACTAATTATAAAAAAAAAATTAGAGCATGTGCATGGATGAAAGGCTCAAATAAGTTATGTTATTATATATATCACTGTTTCAGAAATATAGTTAAAAACAAAGTAATACAAAGTTAAAGTAGGTAGTTGGTAGTAGAGGAAATTATTACAAACTAGTATGTAAATGTAACGGCACCAATAAACCCATGTCTACCAGAGCTTTAAACTAAGTATGCACTTCTTAAATGTACAGAGTCAACAATTTTCTCTAAAACAGTGTTGCCAGCTTATTTCGGAGTGTTTACAAATGCTACAAAGTATTTGTGGCGGTCGTAAGGACCAGTATTACTACCATCCAAAACCAGATTGACATCGTCTCCCTAAATGTCATAGTAATTTTTTCACCCGACAGTCATCGATACTTATACCCTTATTTCTTCAACGAGGAGGGTGGGACAGTACATCAATCATGAAAGCTATAAGCCGAGGCTATCCGTCAATGCCAGAATCATAATAAGTTTTTCCTTCTGACGTGATTGCTCAAAGCATTGTGTTGGGAACAATTAGTGATAGCTTAAGAAAATCCCGATCAGATATTGTTTTGATTTGAGGACGGTGCTAAAAAATGCTTTCATCATTGAGAAAATCAAATGTTTAAAAACTTAAAAATATTGTGGATTTTCGAAATTGAACTTGTAGATCTTAAAAATGAGGACAGGTGCCTATAATTCTTTAAAAAAAATATTTTCTTGTAATAGTACTTACCCTAACATGTCCATACTTTATAGTAAAGTACACAATGAATGGCAAACATGATATCACCAGGCACGCGAGCGCAAAGATCGTGGTCCTTACGACCCAGTTCAGGGCTGCCACGCATGGAGACCCATCGAGACAGGCTTCACAACCTTCGGCGCAGGGGAGGCACTCGAATGCATCAGGAATGGAGTATAAGTTGCGTTGGAGCTGTCAGAAGAAAATTACAACTTAGAAATAGTCCTATTTAATGTTTTTTTTTTCTTGAGGCTTTTTTCATTTATACGCTAGGTTAGCCTAGATAGGTACAATAAAAACAATCATAAAGCGATGAGAGAGAGAGAGAGAGATTAACAACTGAGTTGTGAGATGAGATAGGCAGTCGGTTCATTTAAATTACTGATATTCAGCTGCATTCAGTCAAACTAGCAGCTAACCTTTACAAAGTTGCGAAAAGGCTAGGCAGATGATATAACCATCTATTATTTATACCAATAGGACAATTAGATTATTTAAATCTGAGCAAAAGTATACGATTCTCTACCCCAACCATCAAAGTTATCACCATTTTAAAACCACGTAAGCGAGACGTTAACACATAATTTACTCAAAAACAAAAGCAAAATGTTTGAACAGCTAGAATTGCGAGTAAACGGGATGATTAAACGATGGCTTTAGGGATTCATTATTTTAATAAAGTGTTGAAACTTAGTTGCTTCATAAACCGTCATAATAATATAATTTTCCAACATGATATTTCTTGCTTGAAAGTTTAGAATAATCATTTTTAGGTGCAAATTTTAGCTTAATATGTTTCGTTATTTCAAAGGTTCTTCCAAACTTATTGGAAGAAAATATATTTATTTCTCACAGAAAGTACAGAAATACGGAAGAAGTTAATAAGAAAATTATACAAAATTAATTATAAAAATATACTTACTAATAAATGCTTTTCATATTCCTCTTCAATGTCACTGCCGTTGTAGTATCGGTTGTCAGCAGTCGTATTGGGGAAGTAGAAGCCTCTTCGACAAACGCACCGGTAGGAGCCTCGACGGAACCCTAATCCGGGAACCGGTACACACTGGAACAAATAAATCATCTTTACTCATCCTTGTTAATATTATAAATTTGAAGTAACTCTGCTTGTCTGTGTCCCTGTTACGTTTTCACGGCCAAACGATTTAAGTGATTTTATTGGATTTTAGTGTGGAGATATTTTAAAGCCTTGTAAAGAAGAATGGATAGTTTTTATCTGGGTATGAAGAGTATCAACAAGTAGGTGATACCGTGGGAAACAGCTAGTAGCCTTCATTTGTTATATGCTGATCTTAATAAAATATATACGTCTAAGTTTGAAAGTAGGTAGTATTTAAGCACTTAAATAAATTTAAACTCTTCTCACATATAAAGCACTTCTTGTAATAATACATAGCATTTCTTGAAATTAAAATTGCTGGGTGCGGTATTTTATTGGAATAATGTTTTTCTAATTGAATGGAAAATAAATATAACCATAATATCTTAAATTGATTTAGCCCTAGGTCTGACTGCTCACATTTCAGATATTGAAAACACAATATTACCAACTTCAAATTGCTTCTTGGAACTCCCAATTAATTTACGTATTCCTGAAATTACTAGCTTGCGATACAATCTAGATTATGGTAGTTAAAAATTTCTACATGAACAAGTTTAAATTTAAATTTTACGTTCTCTGAATTCCTTAATAAAATACTAAAAAATGGTGGTGTCTTGTTTTATATTTACATACCGGTATTTCTTGATGCTTAAAATATTATGCTTTAAAAATATTCATTACATTTAACAGCATTATTAATAAGTAATCTGAAATAAAAAGAATTTAATAAAAAAAAAAACTGTTTTTGATTATACGTCCGCCTTAGTCTTTTCATTTAGTTTCACCCGCATCCTTAGAAAATTACTTAACGCAATCAATTAAAAAGTACCATAAAGCCATCTACATCTATCTCGAACTTTATCTAAATCGGTTCACCCAATTCGCTTTCGCATTAAAATTTATAATATTTATTAGTTTTAATAAGACAATTACTTTTTAATTCCCCTGTACAATTGAGCCCGTTTTATAGGCATTTTGTTTCCAACCGAATAACGGACTTTTTTTTTAATTTAATGGCGTCATAAACAACAGGAATAAATCTATACCTGTCAACGGTGACAGTGCATTTAAACCAAGCAGAAATGGACATTACATATTTTAACTTTACGCTAAAGACTTTGATGTTGGATGTAAAAAATCATTTTGAAATCAGGAAGAAAATTAAAAACCTATTTTTAATCTTAGTACTAGCTTCAAAAGCGTCACTCGCTTTATAAACACACGAAACAACTTAAAGCACTCTAGAATTGTATAGATTTCCCTTAATTAATGTTTTTGAGAATTAATTCAGTGGTTTTTGATTTCACAGTACATACAAGCCTACATAGCCTTTATATTAATTAGTACAACTATAGAGTATAGACAAAAAAATATTATATTAGAAAGTACTCATATGGAAAAAATCTAGACTTGATTCCTATCTCTCAGAATAACAACTCTTATCCATTTTGTATATATCCTACATAACAAATAACTGCAAATAACAGTTTGTCCGTCTACGTCTCAAAGGACCAATAGATGACACAGATATAATCCTATGCCTTCGTCACGAAATGGATGAGAGGACCACTTTATATAAAACGGGACTCTTGGGGTATGGGAAGAGATATTGTTTCAACGTCCAATCATGTCATGGCTATAGAATTGGCAGCTCAAGGTTTTAGGTAACCTAGTTTTTTTAGATGCAAGTTTGGATAAAAAAATGCAATTATATATTTTAGGCAACTATGATACCCGTTGAAAGAAACAGATCATCATTATAATAGTGATAAATAAAATAGAATAAAATTATTAATGATCGATGGCAATTCTAGGAATTTATTTTATATCTTTTGCTTTTCAGTTATATTCTGTAAAAACTTAAAAAGCGATATTAGTCTAAAGTTTATAGTTTCATTGGTAGTGTTTAGGATATAAAGATTTTAAAGACTAGGTACTAAAAGTCTTGGTTGTTAGTTCCATTATATAACTAGCTGTTTTCCGCGGTTTCACCCGCATCCCGAGGGAACTACTTAGCGCACCCGGGTAAAAAGTAGCCTATGTTGTTCCTCAGGGTCTATTCTATCTCTGTACCAAAATTTCATTTATATCGGTCCAGTAGTTTAGGCGTGAAAGCGTAACAGACAGACAGACAGAGTTACTTTCGCATTTATAATACTAGCTGTTTCCCGCAGTTTCACCCGCATCCCGAGGGAACTACTTAGCGCACCCGGGTAAAAAGTAGCCTATGTTGTTCCTCAGGGTTTATTGTATCTCTGTACCAAATTTCATTTATATCGGTCTAGTAGTTTTGGCGTGAAAGCGTAACAGACAGACAGACAGACAGACAGAGTTACTTTCGCATTTATAATATTAGTAAGGATGGATAAACAAAATCAAAAATGAAATTCAAGACTTAAATATTCCATAAAAGTATCCTGAAAAATACATCAGGCATGGATTTAAATTTGGATCTGATATATCGTTGAAAAGCAATTCCAATTTTCATCAAAAAGTTCTGATGAAAATGTACATGAACTCTATGTGCATTTAGGAATACTAGGAAGTTTTATTATTTGAATAGAACACTGATGAAAATCTGAGGTATCAGTTTCATAGGATTCACTAACAAAGCCATATAGACTGCAAGCTCTTTCCCGTGGTTTTACTTGCACACTGAGTGAACCATCCAGAAAATCTATCATATTATATTCTTCGCCAGGTTTCAATCTATCTCCATACTGAATTTCGTCTAAATCAGTCTAGCCGGTCTACCGTGAAAACGTTACAGATAGACATTGAGAGTTACTTTCGCATTTAAAGTATTACAGCCGGTTGCATAAAAAAATATCAGGTTACTTATAGGAAACGGAAGTACTGTCATTCAAGATCTGTCAAAATTGAGAAAAAAATTGAATATTATTTTATGATTTTCGTTTTAATATTTATGATACATGTTTACTTAAATAGTATATCTATGTATTTATAGGCTGTTAGTGTTTTTACCAAAGGGCCAGTCAGAAGTATATTTATTATCATGAGGAATGCAATTTATTACGTAAAATAAGTTATATAAAATTAGTAAAAGTATACAATTAAGTGATGTGAATTACATATGAGGCAACTGGCCATTATATTCACACGATTCTCTTGGTATCAGTTACAAATCATGACGAAGTACGTCACTATTATGTAGATCACGGATACAGCCACTCGATATTTTAATTTAAAATGAGGACAAAAATCGAGTCAATATCAGATTAAGATAATGAGATTTTGCCGATTTAAAAGAATAGAGACGATATCGGACTCCGCTTAAATACGTTCGGATCTGATTGTTTATTTTCATAAATCTGTATTTATTTCAAATCCTGGAAATAAGATTAGCAATCTGTTCATTATCAACGTTGGTATACGACTGTGGATCATAAAATTATTCCAAACGAATAGACATTTAATATAAGTAAGGTTATAAATAATGTTTTTACGATAATATTTTTGTAGAAATTTGCCATTGTTTTGTTAGCTACAGGTTTTTGGACAGTTTTTCTGTATAAGACCCGCTTCTAGAATACTATAAACCTAGTAGGTACTTAACAGACAGGAACCTGCAAAGGCCTATTTGAAAAAAAAAATAGTTTGAGTTTTACTGTCATCAAATGCTCGTATATATTTCATATTGTAAGTTGTTTAAATAACTTAAGAATTCTAATTAAGGCGTCGTTTTTTTAAATTAATATTAAAAAAATTACAGAAGCAGAAAAAAACTACTTTTAAGGTTTTGTTTTTGATATTACGAATATTTTTCGTGAGTACCTAATCTAGGTATTATTTTACATCAACAATATTTTATTGAAGATATACATTACACAGTTTTGATATAACGTATATTCTCCAAAATCCACACTCGTATGAGACATCGATACTTCGGCAGACATCCAAAGCGTTGGAACGTGACTTCCAACTGTTCCAACCTTAGCCTTCGAATATTCGAGTGCTTCTATAAATGGTTAGACTCGGAGACTCACAGCTTACCGACCTGAAGGTACCTAGTGAGGTACAATAGGTAGCTACAGATAGCTAAAAAATTCAGACACTCAAAATTTAAAATACATCTGGGTATTTTCTGCTGCTATTATTTATGTAATCATTTAATTTCATTTTTATATTGTCTTTTTTAAAGTTTGCATAAAAAGGTGTTTTCTCCGATTACTTTTCTGGCTAAATAAATGCCAGCGAAAATGTGGCCACCATCTATAGAAACATACATTATCATAAAATAACGAGACGAGAGATGAAATATATTTTTTTACGATATTCTATCGGAACTTAGCAATGGTTATACGACTCATCATTATCGACCGTTTGTTGTCCCACTAGTGGACTAGTGGACAAAGGCCTCTTCTCCTTCAAAGTAGGCATGAGCTTAATGGCCACGTTTGCTCAATGCGGATTCGACATTTTAGTACCTATTTTAAAGTCAAGGTTTCATCACAACACTGCCGGGATGTTCGAAAGAGTTACCGCGCCCCCAGAACATAAAGGGCTGAGGAAGGAACATGGATGGGTTTTAGTTAGTATGAGTCTGACACTCCTTTCCGCCCCACCCGTGGCAGAAGAGTGGTTATTCGATGAGATTGAGATGATTTCCTATCTCAAAAAAAAAAGTTTCGTCACGAAGTTTTTCTTTACCGTTATTCAGTGGTGTCTAAGACACACTAATAAAGTACATTATGATTTTGAAGTACTCACTAAGTACTAAGTCACACAGTTACTTGCCAGGTTTAGAACCTGCACAATCCTGGTAAAGGTCTACGATAAAAGACTGCTCGAGTATAAATAGTCTTTAAAACATTTTTTTTTCTGAATAAAAAGATTGCTATCTTCACTAACCTACTAGTATATGAAAAACATCTATACCTCTAGCTCAGATCTATAGGGAAAAAGGTCGTTATCAATCATGTTTTGCTTACGATTCAACCCTTATGGGTTCAGTAGCAAAATTCGGAGCTATATTATGTTAAAACCTTAAAGGATAGGGTTACATACAGTTGCAAATGGTGTAGCTATTGGTGATCCTTCGACTACATAGGATTGATGTGTGAACTGATTGTTGTGTCAAATGATTTATGGAAAATTAGTATTTCGTATGATGTGTATTATACGTATCAAAAGAACAGGTCATTAGGATTCCGAACCGAAATAATAAAAACGTTCCCTACATCTTTGATTATACTTCGTCATTGGTTTTACTTCGTCTGTCTGTCCGTCTGTCACACATTCTTGTATATATATTATTTATTTATTTGCTTTTATATTTTTTAGTTTTCGATATTTCAATCAAAATTACAAAGATATACGGACAATGTGGCGTCTTATGGGTTCCTTTGTACAATTTTGACTCAGAAACCTCAAAACACATTCTTCAGATTAATGAATACTATCATTAAGCTATGAATAAAATAATATGTAAATTGCCTAAAAAAATAGCTTATTCTATTCTATTCCACATTTACCTTATATATAGTACGAAAAAAAACAAAATCTTTGCCAAAGTTATCATTGTGGTTTGCAACTCAATCGCCTAATTGAGATCAATCAGGTAGAGTAGCGGTATTGATTTCATTTTCTTGGTATTTTTATCCGAAAATATCCTAAAAGTAAACAAGGTTTTAGCTGACGTAATGTGGATCACTTAGACACGGTGATTCGTATTTATGAACGTAGAATCATACTAATGTTATAAATGTGAAAGCTTGTGAAGATATATACGTGTTTGCTAATCTTTCACGCAAAAACTACTGAATCAAATTGGACAAAATTTATAACTTAGATTAACACATAGTTCATAAACCGATTAACACTTTTATCCGGGGCGTGCGAAGTCGTTCCCTCGAAATACGGATGAAACCGCGGGAAACAGCTAGTGCAATACATATTTTTTAATATGTATTATTTTTTGTCGATATTCGTTTTATCATTAATAACAACAGGTTTTTAATTTCTTAATCTATCTACATATTAAATTTCATCGGAATCGGTTTTGCCGTTTTACAGTGACAGCGATTAATGCTTGGGAAAGGATGTAGGATAATTTTTATCTGGGAAGATGAAGAAAGGCTTTTGAAAAGCGAGTTGTATAATAACAAAAAATAAGATGTTATATATATAGCTTCATAGTTCCCCAGAGGTCGGCAAGGATCAACCCACCTATATTTGTCCTGCTTTTATCCTCGAACTATAGACAAAATGCATATATTTTGCGAGCGAGTAAAGACTTAAATAAACTCTGCAAGGAGTACTCTATAGATCCATTCAGTACCAGGAGTAGCGTGGTTCGCAGACTGCCAAACCTTGATTTCTTTAGTTTTTAAATTTTTACTTTACGTTTGTTAGTTGTAGTATTTAGGATAAGATGGCTGGAATAGCTATAAGTGAGTTTTATTTATTTATTTATTTATTTATCCTTTATGCAACAATTTGTACATAGGCGGACTTAATGCCACAGGCATTCTTTCCAGTCAACCTTTGGGCGAAGCAGAGATAATATGGTAGGTGCAACAAAACAGAATAAAAACAGTTAAATAGAAATACTTACATAATACGAAATAAACATATTTAATACAAACATAAATCCTATTATATACCTATATATAAGTAAATAAATAATACATTTATGTATATATAAATAATATATAATACATATATAAATATATATAAATAATATATAATACATATTAAGTATATATAATTTACATACATACATACAATAAGACAGGTAATTATGATGATGATTCTGCTAACAATTTATCAAAAATAAATTTGCGAACTTTATACTTAAAAGATTGCCTACTGGTGGACGTCCTGATCTCCAAAGGCAGCATATTCCACAGAAGAATAGATTGAATGTGAAATGAGGAGTGAACAGTATCAGAGCTGTGAGAAGGACAGTGAAGAAGAAGATTGTGAGAAGAGCGGAGGTTTTTAGAGTGGTGAGAGCAACGATAATGAAAATAAGAAGTAAGGTACGAAGGGGGAGTTGGAGAGTTAAGTAAAGAGAAAAGGGTAGTCAACGCACGTAAAGTTCTTCTCTGGCGAATAGGCATCCATTTCAACTCAGACCTATACTCAGAAACATGATCGTACTTTCGCAGATTGAAGACAAATCTAATACAGTTGTTAATAAGACGATCAAGTTTGTTGAGCAAGTCAGAATTGAGGTCGTAGTAACACACGTCACCATAGTCAATAATAGGGAAGATTAAGGACTGCACAAGCATTGCCTTGGTCTTGGGTGGAAGAAAGTTTCTGAGCCGATTTAGGTATCGCAAGGTCCCAGTTACACGCTGACTTACACTGGAAACCTGAGTTTGCCAGCTTAAGGTAGTGTCCAGATATAGGCCGAGGTCCTTGACGTTGGAGCTAAGTGGAACAACCGTACCATCCAGCGTGATCGGAGGAAGATGTGCAATTTCCACCTTGCCCATCATACGGGGACTACCAATAAGTATAGTTTTATATTACTATCCGTGGAAACCTATAATTGGATTAATGTTTTCTATTTTAGACACTAGTTTTTATTTGTATAGCTGTTGGTTTTCCTAAACTAAATAAATATATAGGCTCAAAATGACAAACATCTCTATACCTATTTCAGTACATGTATCTGAAGAGCCACGTGCATACATATTTGATTATGTACCTTGGACGAAACTAGACCTCATAAATAGACACTACATTCTTTCTTTCCTTTTTTGACAGATATTTTCTAAGCAAACCGATCTCAGTTTGGTAGAATATTTTGTTTTATGTAACAGTAAGTTTTAGGTATAAAATAAAGGCTGGACGAAGGTCCTCCATTTTGTTGGGGCCCGGCACGCCATCATACTGAGCCAATGTGGATAAAAGATTACGTGTTGCTTGACTGGATCGAAATCGGTGTTTATTGGAAATGACTGTTTTTGTGGTTTGGTTTCTTTGGTTTCTTTGGAATGTTGCTGTCAAATTTCAACTTATTAATTCATGCCACTTTATAAATAGTAAATGTAGAAGCGTACTGTTTCTTATTACAATAGAATGCAGCGGTCATCTTTGATGCGCATAGGCAAGTCCAAACACCAAAGCGTCCAAACTACATAGTTTAAAAAATATGTATTTTTGTAAAAATATTTTTAATAACCTTTTATATCAGTATTAATTTTATGGACGTGATCTGTGTGTTTATAAATAAGTCCAAAAAAGAATGTGATTAATAGGTATTATTTCAATGTCCATAATTCCATTTCGAACAATATATGTATCAGTAGGTTTAACCGCAAGCATTAATTCAGTCGTTCACAGCTCACAGCCATGACACACGAATACCAGTGGCTTGTTCGTTAAAAATTGATTTATTGAATCTGGCAATAAGCCGGTATAAAATGCCACGTGTCAGTTAATTAATTGACGTGTCTTTGCGCCAAGTTATATCACAATCAATCCCCCTGTTTCAATGTTATAACTTAACATAGAAATATGCCTATTTTAAATATTTATCCAAGTATATAATACACTGAATTGTTTTACTTAATTCCTAATTTAAATCTATACATATTAAGTGTTTTTTCCTGAATGACTGACGGATCAACGCACAGCCTAAACCGCTGATCGTATAGACCTGAAACTTGGTGTTCCTTGTATAACGTAAGCATCAGATAAGAAGGATTTTCCGAAGTTCTACCCCTGAGGTGGTGAAAAAGGGGGGCAAAGTTTATTATGAAAGTGTCATATTTATTTTTAATTTGAATTCCTATAGCCAACGCGAGTGAAACCGCTGGCGGAAAGCTAGTCCCCAAATAAAAGTCACAAATCTCGTCAAATTTCCAAATGCCCTACAAAAAAAATACCGCTACATCTGTAGAAGTAGGTGTACGAGCAAACAGTCTGCCCTACGTCGGGTAACAATATCCGAGAGATAAATAGCGGAACAGACGTCACTATTTGACGAGACAGATCTAGCAATGTTTTTCATGACCCTGAACAGCGAGACGGATCGGGAAATGTTAGAAAAAAAAACGGAATGTTTTTTTCGCTACGGTAAATTCAGTGTTTGAGATAAAGGATCAAAATTAATAATTGTTTAAGTAAAATATTGGGTCTTGGGTGAATTATTAACGATTTTAATAAGATTTTTATAGAAATATCATGCGTTTTCGCACAACAGCAAAGATTTTTCAAAACAAAAACAACCGTATCCGGTCGACCCATTCTCAAATGTTGAATTATACACGCGACAATTATTTTTGATACTTTTTATAAGTATTTATTAATCCTCATCATTAACAGTTAACAAAGGTTCTAAGAAGTATATAATCATCATCATCATATCAGCCTATCGCCGTCCACTGCTGAACGTAGGCCTCCCCCAAAGAGCGCCAAGTATATAATATCTGGTTGCAAATAATGTTTCTATAAAACATACAGTTGTGAAAACTTGCACAATAATACATTTGACAGCTTATGCCACACAACGAGCAATTTCTATATACTGATGTTGCTCATAGAATGTCAAGCATCTATGTTTGACTGTTAAGGTCTTACGACAGACGTAACGGTGGCGGTATGTTTAGTCCCACATGCGTCCCTTTTGCCTTCAAAAACCTGGTCACGTACAAAATAAACAAAGTGAACCACGCATTCGACTCCCGATACATTATCGTAAAATAAGTAGAAGCGGTTCGCAGAAATACTCGTGTATGTATATAAAAATGTATATTTTACCTTTATATACGAACATGAGCCTCGTGGAAACAGCTGTTTTTAGTACGACCGTGTTCGACTGGGATTGTACTTAAATAAATAACAAAATAAAAACAATATCTAGGTCTTAAAATTTAATTTATTGTATTTTTCATATCCATTTTATCAGACGTGTTTTGTTTTTTATACAAAAAACTTTTTGTGAGAAATCTTAGCAATATTTTTTTTATATGTCTATGATATTTAACGAAGCTAGCTTTAGGTGAAGTATATAAATAAAAGTTATGTGGAGATGGAGCGGAATTCAGAAATACCGTCAGGTTCTCTGATGCACAAACAAAATATATAAAGATAAAAAAACTGTAACGAACTGAAATATTTCTTACATTAGCTTTTTTTCGGATGGGAAATCATCAAATGACTCCTCCGGGTGGGCCGAGAGGAGTATCAGACTCTTACTGACTAAATCCCTTCCATGTTTTTTCCTCAGCCCTTCGCGTTCGGGGGGCGGTGTTAATCTTTCAAACATCCCGCAGTCTTAAATTAGCTAAACTGCACAATTAACTGAGTTGAATTTGGCTGGACCATACCTAAAAATTCAAAAAATTCAAAATTCAAATAATTTATTTCAATTAGACCATTTACAGGCACTTTTGAATTGTCAAAGAATAATGAGTCTATCAGTTAGTCATAATGGAATATTAATTGAAGCTATTTGCCCGTTCCAAAGCGTAGATTCCTATGGAGAAGAACGGGCAAGAAACTCCATGGTTACTCTTTTAAACATGTTTACAATAGCTGTTTTTACAATAGGTATTTAATTATTCCAAAATATGCGAGAACAATGTAAAAGTCTGATTGAAAATTATATATTATTACCTATTTAGTGCATCTATTCCCTATTTGATATAATATCTTATACAAAAGTTCTCCTAGTCCCCCTATTAATAGAATTTAATCAAATCTCATAACATAAATAAAATAAAAATAGGCTATTTATTTTTCCGCATAAATTGGATAAAAACCTAAAATAGAATGCTGCCATAATTCAAAGAAGATAAGTGATCCGAGGGTTTTCAATAGCTGACAAGAAGATTTGCAAAACTTAGACCTCCATATATAATGAAGACCTAAAGTTCAATCCTAGATCCTTATTTGCTTACGTAGTCGAGTAGGCGGTTTGTATGAATCCAAAAAAATATATCCCAATCCTGAATCTTGACCTAGTTATTTTTGAAGTGGTAGATATTTCAGTTTATTAAATTTTAGGGTCATACTCCACACATAAAATGAGACGTTCACATATAATGGAAAAATATGTCGACATAGTAACATTTGGATATGTTGGTACTAAAACCTTTCACTATAAATTATTATAATATTATAGAAGCCACCTACGTATATTTTCGTACGTAAGTATATCGTAAAAAACCGAATAAAAGTTTGTAACAAAAACACACCGTGTATTCGTTCCTATTAATTTTTTTCTTTGTTTTTATTGCCAGCCCATTGTGTTTTGGCGTAAATGTTCTCGTGTGCGTACTAGTGGCGTATATTTTTTTATGCTGGTCAACTTTTATCGTCCATATATTGGGGGTAGAAATGAGTGCCTGGGGTCGGGCAAGGTACAGAAAGTGTGTTGAAAATTTGTTTCAGAAGTTTATTGTTTATGTTTTGTACCTATTGGAGTTTTACGATAAATTGCGTACAATGTTTTTTTTTGGTAGAAAAGAAATGTAGCCTTTTGTCTTAAACAAAATAAATAAATATGTTTTGTTGAATATTGTTTTAACGAGACTTTTTTTATATTTTACCGACTTCATAAGAATCAGTTTATTTTTTTAATCAAGGTATACATTTCCTCTGTATTTTATTGGTCATTACATTAAACACTAATTGTGTATTTAGTATCTATTAGGAGCCATTAAGACCTAGGTCAATTACCTGTTTATTTTCTAAGTATGTCGTAAAGATGTATTTATAACTAGTTTGTGCTATTTTTTTATCTAGAAATAACGTACCTAAAGAAATCTTTTCTATTTTCATTTTATTCAATTTTAGTTTTTGCTGTTCTTTTATGAATAATACATTGTCTGAAGCTATCGGCTTTGTGCTAATTAGCGAAACGTCTGAGTGTCTAAGTTTATTGCCAATTTTACGTGTGTACTTTTACAAGTCTTTTAGCAAAAATAATAATATTCCTTCTAGTAAATATTTTGTTCATTACTAGATATTTCGATCAGACTAATTAATTATTTACTATAAGACACCTTTAATAAATAATTAAATACAAAACTTTGGAGAGGCCGGGCCATAAGGACCAATATAAAAATATAAAGTGATGCCTAATTGGGTATTTGATTGTATTTTGGTATTATAAAACCATAACCAACTATATAAATCTAATGAAATATATAACAAAATGACGAGGTTACAAATGTTTGTAAGGTAGAAGTCGCAAAAAAATATAGCAGTAATGAAATATGATGTCTTCATGTCAGAACACTGAGTAACTTGACAGCCCTAAGAACAAATAACGTCACTCGTGACAAGCATAGAGAATTCCCTCTCCAAAAACTTCCACATCGTGAATCTATTTTATTTTTTCTTTACTTTTGTATTTGTAAGGTCTTTTTCTTTTTACTGTTTCAAAACATAGGTCTAAAATGTATGCCAGATTGCTTTTTGTGAGTTACAGTGCCTTTCAAGTAAATCCGACTCTAAAGACCACCATTTTTCGTTTCAAGATAACCTATTAAGGTCAAAATATGACATATGGCTGATGAATTATCAACTCAAAACTTCAAAGACCTACAGTTCAGGGGCTGTACCACCACGTGTTTTTGCAATCACTATTCAAGTTTGAGAGCGTGACACAGCTACTAACGTCATATAGCTCCGTCTCTGCTTCGTAACGAAAATAATCTTGTTTGGGCATGTCATGGTAAGGCCCCAGATCATACAAAATGATACAGATAAGATTTTATCTATTATAATTATTTTTGTAATGGAGTGTGTTAGATATGGGACATTAAAGGACCCTGGGGGGTAAAGAAAATCGATGAGAAAAAAGGTATTATGGGATTAACTAACCCTTGTTGAAATGTGTAAGTATTATGTGAACATCGCCACATGGTGTCCCATCCCAAACTCCGGTTTATGTTAAAACTAGCTTCTACCCGCGACTTCGTCCGCGTGGAATAGTGGTGCTCCGCTCCTATTGGTTTTAGCGTGATGATATATAGCCTATAGCCTTCCTCAATAAATGAGCTATCTAACACTGAAATAATTTTTCAAACTGTACGAGTAGTTCCTGAGACTAGCGCGCTCAAACAAACAAAGAAACTCTTCAGATTTATTATATTAAGTAATATATAATAAATCTGAAGAAGATAATATGGTGTTTGGCTAAAACGATATTTCTTCATATTTTTTTAAAAACCTAAATGAACAATTTGAAACGTGAATAATAATATGAATTTTAACTGGACTTGGGTTTTATGATGGGTTACAGAAGGTCATAAGATGTGCCGATTATCTTTTTAAGCTTGTAAAATACTGGAATACTGCTGAGGGTGGATGCAAAGTTTTTAGAAAAAGTTAGTCAACATAGAGCATTGATAACATAAAAGCGATTTAAGCGAAGTTATGTATTAGTATGCGCATTAACAAAAATATTCTTAAAATTTTGTCGATAACGAACAAGCTCACAATCAATAAATCAACCAAAATAGTATACTATTTTACAAAACTTTGATGCATTATTCCATTAAAGGATATACTATAAATCCATTTAATTGGGTTGGAAATCCCAGCCCAAAAACATTTCACCGAATCGCACAAAGGTTTTTTAATCGGCTTTTCACAAATGAATGTCGATCAATTACATTTCAAACATTAATTGAATATAGGCTCCTGTTTCCTGGTTCTGTCTGTTCGATGAAATTGTGAAATGATTCGTTTGCAACTCCGATAAAATGTTTTGCATGTAAAATATTGGTGGATTTATTTTTCATTTCTAGGTAAGTAATATTTATATTCAAACGGATGGAACTAGTTGAAATGACAAAAATCTAGCAGTAAGCCAGCTCAATGAGGGATATTTATGTAGATATATTTAGAGTTCTTGTATAATGTATGAATCGTCGAAATTAAAAATACTACGTAGAGGACGCTGATGATCTAAACTTTCTGTAAATATAATAATATAATATATTTCCTATTTCTGACTTAAATATGATATTAAATTAAAATACGTCAGTATTATTTTAAATTCTATTATTTTGCCAATGTTTGTTTAAACATTATATTGACACTGACTAAATACCACTGTACGTCATTTAAACTATTATTTTGATCATAAAGTATAATATATAAATATTAAAATACATATTCCTAACATAGAATATTCAAACATCAAAATATAAATTGAAAACTTTAAGTCAACACACCATGAACAATATTTGCACTCAACAGTTTAGTCAGCTTGAAACAAATTTCGGTTTTCGTTAATGACTCAACGTGTAATTAAAGCTAAAAGAACAATTTGTTCGTTTGAAAAAAAAGGCCTAAAATTAATTACATGCCCTTTCTTTACTTAACCTTTGAATGTCCTTAATTGTCACACAAACGTCAAATTAAAAAGATAATGGTTATGGTTATAAATAAGCATGATATTTAGCTGGTATTGTTTATAACCGTACAATTATTATACCATTCTTATAAAAGCAGTCAGTAAGAGTCTTATCTGTTATTCATAGATCTTTGACAGTCGTTACGGGTAATCAAAAGACAAAAAGTCTGACAACCAGGAATATCATACCGGTAACTGGATTGTGGCGGTCAGATAGGCAGTCACTCCATGTAAAAGACTCGTACTCAGCTGCATCTGATTAGACTGGAAGCCGCCCCAATATAGTGATAGATGATAGATGATGATAGCTACGAGTCATGGCAGTGGTATCTATCTATATCTTCTATCTATTTATACTTATAATAAATCTGTAGAGAGGTCAATTCTGTACATGAAATATATTTCCAAAATAACTATCAGGGGGTGATTAGGGATCGATACTGATGCCAAAAATGCAATCAGTAAAATTTTTGTCTATCTGTCTGTCTGTATAAACTCTATAGAAACAAAAACTACTCGACGGATTTTAACGAAACTTAGTACAATTATTTGTCATACTCCTGAGACGGTTATAGTATACTTTTCATCACGCTACAATCAATAGGAGCAGAGCAGTGAAGGGAAATGTTGTCATTTTGTTTAAACGCGCTAATCTCAGGAACCGCTGATTCGATTTAAATAATTCTTTCGGTGTTAGATAGTCCATTTATCGAGGAAGGCTATAGGCTATATATCATCACGCTAAAACTAATAGGAGCGGAGCACCACTATTCCACGCGGACGAAGTCGCTGGCAGAAGCTAGTCATTACATAAATTTACATAAGTTATATCAAAATATAACGTTACTATTAAATGATACCACAAAAAAATTACGCCTAGGTTAAAAAAAACCGCCTAGGACAAAACAAAACTACGCTAAAACTTCTGGTAGATTTTTTTCAATTATTCAGTCCTTGGTCTCTAACAATCCCATTTGGGTTCGTAACCATCAATACTATACGATAGAATAGTTGAGTGGTACACGCGAAACCAATACAGACACAATAGTTCTTAATCCGATTGTGTGCAGCGAGTATGTACCTACTGAAGTTTGTAGATGCATTGACTTGATTGAACCTTGTTCGAGATGTCAGTGTTCCACTTAGGATAAATTGATAAACCTTTTTAACATTTTAAGTATAAATTGAAAATTATTCGTAAATTAATCATTATGAATTCAGATTGACTTACGATGGAACTGGCCTGAACATGAACATGGAACTGACAGAATGAATGTACTTTCAAGGTTTTCTTTTTTATTAATAAAGACAAAAAACGTTATAAAATTCTTACTAATATTATCATAAATTCGAATTTTAGTATGGTTTATCTGTTTATTATGCCTTAACAGATAAAAGGAAAACAAATTTGGATGACATTGGTAGGGACATAGACTGAAACCTGGGAAAGGATACGCGTGTAGATAAGATATAGTTTTTATCAAGATGCGTGAAGCAATTTACTGGGATGCAAGTGAAATAGATAATAACAGATCCTAAAAAAGTTTGAATAAATATTGTGACGATTAAGAAACTAATAACTAAGACGAGATGTGATGTTTGTCGCTAGCGACCCTTGAGTTAGATATTTTTGTAATGTAAGAAGTGTATACAGCAAGTCAATAAATTCCGATGACTGCGAAAAACAATTCATACGCAATAATTCAATCAAGAAACAAGTTTCCAAACAGCAATATCTCACGATACAGCTACAGGAAGTTCAAGACTTCAAAACTAAAATATATGCACAAACTACAGTAAAAGTAAAAACAAAATTATAAAACCAAAACTCAGCACTTTTAGTATCAGGTGTATTTTCTACTGTGACTTATTAGAAATTCAAAAAGTTTCGACCTTTTTGGATGATTTCCAATGTACAGTGGCTGTATTGCATGCAAAACTTTGAAATGTATTCAAGGTGCAAAACATGAAATGTAAAAATGGCCTGTCGCACAAATTGGGGCACCAGTTTGAAAAGTCCGATAAAATACGAGTTCCTTCCTGCCTGCCTTTTCATTCCTTTTTGAATTTAGCTGGCTTGAGTAACGTAACACTTACGTAAGTTTAGTGCAAGAAATTTTTCAGCCTTTCATTTGTCCTTGTGATCTAAGCCGTAAGAAAGGACAAGAACCAGAAAAAAATGCTCATAATTTTTTGTGACTCTTAACTGCAAAGCTATCAAATATCGCAAATTATTAAAATTTCAGTTATTTATCCGGTACTTTTTCGAAAATTTAACATTTAAAAACATTGACAACATTAGATCCATTTTAAATAGATATTACACAAAAAATCTCGAAGGACCAAAACAATGTGCGAATCCAGAATACAAGGACCAGTATTCAAACCATAATCAAAACAACACTACCGCTGTAAACCAACACACTAGAGACATCCATTTGAGAAGCAGCACAGTATCTTCAATCCTATTTATGGCATGTTTGGTTTCCAACCCTTGCGACCACTTCGGGATGTGAAGTATGCACAGACGCATACAATGGTCGGTGTTTGGTCAGCAAACGTTCTGGCGGACGCAGTATTGATGTGTTCTGAGAATTTTGTTTGAGTTGCAGTCTTGGGAGTCTCTCTATAAATCCTTGAGTATTGGGCACTCTGTAATTCTCAAAGGATATAGTGTATCTTGCTTCGCTGGTTTTTCTAACATTGAATAGTAAAATTCTGAAATGTCATTGATATTTTTTTACTTGTCTTCAAAGTTTTGCTCAAAGCCAAGACGATGCTTGGTTAGTTTTTATTGAGAATAGTTTTTTTGCCATTCTTTATTTATTCTACAAATATAAAGAACTTCTCGTTTAAATTGTCGTCATCACAGAAATTTAAGGAAGCATTGTTTAATTCTCATATTATAAAAAAATGAGATTTTTTGATACTGGATGTATTTTTGTTACTCTTTGCGATAAAACCACAAAACGAATTTTGATGAACATTTGGTACGCACAAAAATTATAACCTTAGTATTAGATCTCTACATTTGGATCGAAATCCACGCTGACAGAGCTGCAAACAGAAGTAAGTATTACATACCTATCGAATATTGAACATCGACAGTTCGCAGCACGTTTCGGTATCAGACATAAAACGGCCTATAAAAGCCTCAACCAGCAACCCTCACCTCCTGTCTACGATCTATCACTAAAACATTTACTACTAGTCCTAAACAAGCACATTTTTCCCACAACCTCTGCCCACTAAAAGATAAAAGAATGATTCAATCCGAACCTCCCTGTGGTCTAACTACTGACACACGAAAGGCCTCAACCGTTAAGGTATATTTGAGTTATCCTTTGGGAACACAAAATTTGTGCTGATATTTTGATTGAGAAATTGTTTTATAAGGGACTACTCCGAAGGATTTATATATTTAGAATAGAAAAGCCAATAGTAAGCTCTTTTAATGAACTATTACTTTAATGGCCCTTGTTTGAATACTTATGCTAACAAACAGATTCGCTGGCCGAATCAGGATTAGGTTTGATTTAATAAATTTATTTTAAGTTACCTTCTGCTCGCGTCTTTGTCTGCGTGCACTTCAGAATTCAGTGTCAACACAGCTTTTTTAGGAAATTTCGAATAACGATAAATACTCAAAATAAAATCTTTCGCTTACATTACTGTGTACTCCAATGCCTTTAGCGAAGTTTAAAGAACCTTCTGGCGGGGATTAATTTTGACAGATTTTTTATACCTTGTTCATCAGATTAACACTATTTTTTGCTAACCTGTTGCTAAACATTGAGTTAAAAATTAAGCGGACTTTAAATAAGACGCAAAGTGTGCAGATTTCATTCAGATCCCTTTCGCTGATTAGCATAAAGTAACAAACATACAAACTTTTACATTTTAATATCATCAGAATCTTCTCAAGTCAAATACAAAACTTATGATTTATTATGATTACGATTTAAATTTCCAATATAAGCCAAAAATATGTACCTAATACGCGTATCCATAGCATGAATAATAAATCCGAATACCCCGCCGGGGGCGAAGGTACCCTTATCTGTAATATTAGGAATGAATTACCCCAGTAACATGGGTTCATCAGGGCTAAAATGTCATGAATTTGTCATGAAGATCGGTATGTCATTGATAAAATATTGCTCTTTATAAGTGTTTTAGTTTGCAAGTCCTTAAAAGAGAAGAAAGAGGCCAGAATAGTATAGCTATGAACAGTGAAAAAAAAATATCTATCAGATTGTGCTTTTCAATGAAAGATTAGAGGTGTTACATGACCAGCAATTTATTATAATCAAAATATTCTCTTTTTTTGTATTGACACTGGTCGAATCCGAGCCTTTTTTTTAATATTGTTGAATTATTTTTTTGCACTTCTTCTCCATATAAACTTTGCTAAAATGCTGTAGGACAATGCCAAAATTCTCAATATTCCATGCGCGCAGTATTCTTAAAAAAACCGGCCAAGTGCGTGTCGGGCCACGCGCAGTAGGGTTCCGTAGTAGGTCTCAGTTAGTCGACTATAACTCTGTAACCGGTTAAGCCTACTTAGCCGTGATAGTTTTCCTTGTAAGTTCATTACATGTTCTACGTCTGCGAATTTTTTCACATTTCTAGGTACAGCCATTCAAAAGTTAGAGGGAGGGGTAACTCGTATCGAACAAAAATTTGCACTTAAAAGCTAGATATTTCGCAAATGGCTCGCTTAAAAAATAAAATGGTCTTCACACACCCATAATATTTTTGAAAAACCTATCTAACGATACCCCACACGAAGGGGTACGCGAGAAAAAAAATATTCATCCCTACTTTACATGTTTGGGAGCTACCCTAAAAAAAAATATTTTTCAAAATTTTATTATACCACTTTCTCGGCGTGATCAATATACATATTCATACCAAATTTCAGCTTTCTAATAACAAGAACCACGGAGCTATGCCGCGGACAGACAGACAGACAGACAGACAGACAGACAGACAGACAGACAGACAGACGGACGGACAGAGCGAAACTATAAGGGTTCCTTGTCGGACTACGGAACCCTAAAAACATAACTCTGCCTTGGCAATCTGGTTAGAAGGGATCCAAAGTTTTCGCTTCACGTATTAATATGATATAGATTTGAATAATGAGAACATTAAAATTTTAATAAAGATGCCATATTAACTACCATCCTCTTTTAAAGCAGTTCTCTAGTTCAGATCGCACACTCCCATGGGAGTTCTAACAACACATTTGAATTGCGAAGTTTGAAGTTTCAAAGCATACGATTAACAACATTGTTACCACTAAGGCTACAGTTATTTCCAAGTACTTCTCAATCAACACTGTTACTGGACGTTATTCTATCAAAACCTATAGAAACAAGTTTTGTAAGACCCGAAATGATTAGAACTTTTGGGCCGTATACAAACCACGGCCAACTTTGCTTTCGCAGAGTGTTTTCGACCCACAACTTGGATGAATTCATTGGAATCATTATAGGTCTTGAAAATAACCCGCTATATAGATTACTAGCTGTTTCTCGCGGTTTTGCCCGCGTCCTGAGAGATCTACTTCAAAAATCTGTATAGAAACTATCTTATGTGCTGCCCCAATTCTCAGTCTATCTCCATACCAAATTTTATCTCGATCGGTTTAGTTGGTTTCCCTATAATGTGTGCGTGGAGTAGTAACATCAGTCCATCATCATCCTCCTGCCCTTATCCCAATTTTATTTGGGGTCGGCGCAGCATGTTTTCTTCTTCCATACTCTTCTATCTGCCGTCATCTCGCTAGTAACATTCAGTCTAATCATATCAACCTTCACACAATCCATCCATCGTTTCTTCGGTCGTCCCCTTCCTCTATATCCATCTACATTCATGTCACATTACATCAGTCCACAATAGTTTATTATTTTTATGACTTTAAATTACAGTTTCAATTATTTTGATCTTCACTTATAAAATGCATAATTAATATCTGAATTTTGAGTGGTGTATAATGACTTAATTGCTCGATGTTCTGAACAATTATTAAAGAATTGATCGAGTCTTTGTCGAGTGACCTCAGAAGTAAGAAATAATTTCAGCCTTGTAAATTAGTACCTAACATAATTCTAGCTCTTTTATGTCTTTCATTCTTGTGCCTTTGAAGATCGTCAAAAGATCTCTCTTAAAGGGATTCGTTGAATTTTGATACTAATTTCATTGTTTCTGTTCTTTAACAGTTTCAGACGAACAGATCTAAAAGTGGATTAGATTTAATTCTTATAATATTTACAGCTGTACCAAGACTTTGGTGTATTTAAACTTTAAGCTTTTATGTAATATTTTACTAAGGCGTTTGGAAACACTTACACCAATGCTCACTAAATACAACTATAACTAAATTAAGCATTTTATTTTCAGTTTTGATCGCTTCTTAAGAAAAGAACTGTATGCATCGGGATAAAAACTATACAATATACTTTCACAGGGTTCTATCTATGCCAGGACTGCGGGACGTTCGAAAGAGGTATCGCGCCCCCGGAATACAAAGGGCTGAGAAAGGAACATGGAGAAGTTTTAGTCAGTAAGAGTCTGATACTACTACCTGCCTCACCCACGGTGGGATCATTAAATTTGATGATTTCCCATTCGAAAGAAGGGGTCTATCTATCGCCATATCAAATCTAATCTAAACCAATTCAGCATTTTTATCATGAAAGCGAAACAGACAGATATTAAGTCAAGACAGTATGACAAACATTTAGACAGACAAACAGTCAGACATTAGTACTTTCGAATTTATAATAATAAAGAAAAACACAGTATAATACATAGGGATATCAATACTAAAAAGATTACAAAAAAACACTATAAGCGTTGTGGAAATAGGTCCAGTTCAGCATAATACCACACAGGCCTGACGCTGGTTTTCAACATGGCAATGAGCATATGAGGCATTACGTTGCGGCTTCATAATAATAGTAGCAATGTATTTAAAATAATGTTCCTTTCTTTTTAGTGAGGAATGATGGTGGACCACAGTGGAGGTTTTACTTACCTCAGTGGTTTTCTTCTTGCATTTGTCAGTTCCTGCGAAGATGTTCAGCTGTGTTGAGCCGGATCTAATGGGGCATTGATCGATGTCCACTCTCCGCAGATCGATGTCTATACCGCTGGTCCCTCTAACAATGAAAATAAAAAAAATACATTTAAAAAATGTTGGGTCTGCTGTATGGTAAAGAATTACAAAGTCTTCTTCTTATCATAGATAAATCTTATATATAAAAATGAATCCCTATTTCCCTTGGTCATCGCATCACGCGTGAACGGCTAAATCAATTAGGCTGAAATTTGGTACGGAGATAGAAATGACTCTGGAGAAGGTTTTAGGCTACTTTTCATCCGGTTGCGTGATGTCGTTCCTTCGGGACGCGGGTGAAACTGCGGGCAACAGCTAGTTACGTATATAATTAAGGCTTCATGACTGTTCCGTAATAACGTTAAATTTCTTTAGCTTGTTATCCAGGTCCAGGTTATAGCAGTTCACAGCTAGAGGGCTATACATTTGCACATTTCTTAATTTTAGTAAGCATCAATATTCTGATATTTTCTTTCATGAGTTATCAGATGTATTATGAATGAATGAATATTTTTAAATCTTCTCACAGCTGGGCTGCAGGCTTGTTTAAAGAAGTTACCACGGTTTCGGAACGCAGAGGATAATAGGAACACTAACGAGTTTTAATCAGTAAGTCTGACACTACTTTCTGCTCCAGTCAGGAAGGGTCATTTGATTTCCCATCCTTAGAAGGGCTTTTATAAATATGCAGTTATCATATATACAAACATGCCTAATCAAAAGCTTCTTGGGTTCTTTAGCTGAGGTTTTAAGATGAAAAAATATTTTTGAATCTTAACCGTATGTAGATGCATTAATCTATTCAAAAAATAATCAGGACTAAACATCCATTACCACATCAACCAAAACTAATTACAAAAACACCTCTAATTAGCTTTATCAAACACCAAAACCCGACTATCAAGAGTCATAATTCCTACAGTACGACACTTAAAACGCCGCGATTTGGCTCACGGAAATTAAATTATATTTCATCAAAAACTTTCCAGGTTTAACTGTGAGGAGCCTGTAACTGAGCTTGGCTTCACTTCAAATGATATTCGAACGAGGAATCGCGGATCATAGCAACCGTGTTTAGAATCATAATGCTTTGAGGATATATGTTATAAGATTTGGCGTGCGAGGCTTTCCTTATCTATTATTAAAAATGCCACAGTAGCTGTGTCTGTCTATCTGCTATAATTTCATGAAGAAAAACCTTAACCAATTTAGACGAAATTTGGTATATAAATATCTGGGGAATATATATTATTATAATTTTTATCCAGGTGCATGGAAGTAATTCTCCCAGGATGCGAGAATACCCATGAATCAGCTAGTAATAATGCATATACTCGTATACATTTATCTAATAAAGATTTTGTTTGTATGAACGCGCTAATACCTTGTACTACCAAACATTTGATAGTAGAATTCTTATAGCGATATTTAAGGGCGATGCGACATACTAGTTCGGGAACTACGGGCGAGGTAAACCGCGGGGAGCGGCTATTATTGATATTCCGTCTAGTCAGTAAATTGCGCATATAATATTATTTATATTCTTCGAGCAGCTGTTCCCGTAACTTATTACCCATGAAATTTACAACCCTCGTACCTGTGACCTCGTAGACCGTCGCCTCTAAATGCCAACATTTTTTTCTGGGCAAATAATAGAATATACCTACCTCATGTAAGCTGTGAAGTTTTTCTCAATAGTGAGTGTAAAGCCAGTAATAATGTATTTTTATACAGATTTGAGGAAATATAATATACCAGTTTCACGCGGTTTCACCCGCGTCCCGTGGGAATTACTTAACGCATTCGAAAAAAAAGTAGCTTATAACCGTCTTTCCGGTGTCTTCTATCTTCGTAACAAATTACATCTAAATCGGTTTAGCCGTTTTACCGTGAAAACGTAAGAAACTTACTTGGTCTTTGGGTACAAATTGCTTAGATGTTTTTTTTTGGATTAATAGTTAGCTTCTTCTCTAACTGGTAAAATTAAGTCAAAACATTTTTGTCCTTACTATTTCTATAATATACACTTTATCATCCTATCCTGCTACAAAATAAAAAAACGCGAAAGTTAGTGAGTATGGATATTTATTACTCTTTTACGCAAAAACTACTAAAACAATTTACATTAGCTACTAGACCGTGTCCTGAATTAACAAACACGATATATTTTATCCTGAAAATATGCGTATTCTATATGAAAACTGCAGGAAAACGCTAGTTGCATAATTCATTCCCCAACTATGCATAGAATCCACATTGAACATGTCCCACACCTAATCCAATTACACGCCCAATTAAACGCGGTAACTTGTACCATATATGACCCGCTTCGAAATATATGTGTGCACTACATCTCCGTGACAGATTATGGTAATGCGCCTCAAAGGACAACGGTCCTGGTCCTCCCGCCCATTAACCGCTAAACCACAGAATTAATATGACGCTCATGCCAGACTTAGGCGACGTTTATGCTTGACTTAAATGACGTTTAGGAGTTGAGAGTGGTTTGCATGCAAATTTGAGTGAGATGTAAATTTTTATTGCGTATTTTAGTTAAGTGACTAGAATTTTACAGATTAATGTTACTAATTAACTTTTTTATGCTTTTTTAAAATACTTGTATATACATATATGTAGGATTAAAAACCGTGTATCCAAGTTTATATTATTTTATTTTTGAACGAATGAAGGGTGAGAGGGGAAGTATGTGAGAGGGAGAGGGGAGAAATGGCGAGCTAGATGATGAGAAAGACGTGTATAAGTTGTATTAAGAAGTGAAATAAATAAACCAGTTATTGTAATCAAACAGTGTTACTTTTATTTCGGTCTCAATCCTACAATCTCGTCCGGGATAGACCGAATAAGTAACTGTTTTGATCGAAGACGCTACTTTGGCTGGAAGACGCTCACCGGTCGCCGCGTGGTTGGAGACCTGCCGGTATATTGTCAGTAGTCAGATCGTGCTGAAAAAATACCGTTATTACGAAGTCAAGAAGTTTATACGTGATTCACGAAGACGCACAGTTACATCAGGATGGACAAAGAAGATTCCACAATGCAACTGCAACTATTGAATCACAACATGGCGGAGCCGATATTAAAGTTTAGTGGCGAGGATATGACCTATTCATCCTCGAAGTGGGCACAGGATATCGAAGATAATGCCGAAATTTTCGGATGGACAGCCCAACAGAAATTAATTATTGCGCGGAGGTCGATGTCGGGCACGGCTGAGCTATGGTTACGAACTGAAAAGCCGTTCCGAACATATGAAGAGTTGAAAACTGCCCTTCAAAAAGAGTTCCCAGACGCAGTCAACTGCAAGCAAATGCATGAAATAATGTCTGCACGTAAGAAACGGAGCGGCGAAAGCTATTACCAATACATGTTAACCATGAAAGAGCTGGGTAAGAGGGCGAAATTCCCCGACTATGTCGCTATTCAATACATAGTCGATGGAATCACGGATTATGAGCAAAATAAGATGAGTCTTTATGGAATCACTACATATGCTGCCCTGAAAGAAAAATTGACCCACTATGAAACCATGAAGCAGAAGATGAAACAGCGAGGAAATCAAAGCAGTGTGAGTGCCAGTAGGCCGCGGGAGTCCCGAAAACCGGCCACAACAAGTGATAGCAACGTAAATCGATCGAACGAGCGGGCTTTTCATCGTTGTTTCAACTGTGGCGAGAGAGGTCACATAGCAAGTGCGTGCAATAAAGGCATCAAATGTTTCAAGTGTAACAACTTCGGACATATGGCGACGGAATGCAGCAAGGCTGCCACCGCACCGAATGAAGCAAGTGGATCGGGAAATCGCAACACTCGCAACGTTGGTAGTACTGGAGGAGGAAACGGTGCTAACTTCAGGTCGCGACGGGTGTCAATGTTCGTGCACCAACCTCGTGAAGATGGCGCGGGCGCGGGAGCAGCGATGGTGAATGAATTTAGTGACGAGATAGATCGACTGAGTGAGCGTGAGTTGTCAAACGTCAAATCGGTCGGTCATAGTTGTCAGTGTCAGTGTCAAAATAACCTCAATAACGTTCTAAACGTAAACAATAACAACGCGGTGATAAATAAATCTGTTAAAAGTGTTAAAGTAGGAGACTTTATTGTTAGATGTTTGGTTGATACGGGCAGTGACGTTAATTTGATTTCAAACGAATTGTTTTTGAAGTTATCGAATGTAGATTGTATTCCTGATAAGATAGGTCTGACTGGGTTAGGATCGGGCCGGGTGTTTTCCATCGGTAAGTGTGTTTATAAATTGACCATTGATAGTCACTGCTACAGTGTATGTTTTTATGTGGTTCCATCTGGTACTATTCCATACCCCATAATTTTAGGACAAACGTTTTTAGCAAATACAGTAATGTTGATTGATAAGGGTATTGTTCAAATAAAGCCGCATAGTTATGATAGTTCCTTTCTACAGTGTTTACTTTCAAGTATTGATACTAATGAGATTCCTCCTCGAGTCCAAAGAATTATTGATAGTTATGTGCCATTAAAAACTAAAGAAGCTCCCATAAAATTAAAAATCATATTAAAGGATGATATTCCTGTAGTTCAGCGTCCTCGTAGGTTTGCGCTTAAAGAAGAAGAAGAGGTGAAGCAGAAAATTGAAGAGTGGTTATCTCAAGGCATAATACGACCAAGCTTTTCTGAATATGCCAGCCCCCTTGTTCTGGTGAAGAAGAAGGATGGAAGTATACGTGTCTGTGTTGATTACAGGAAAATTAATCAAAAGATGGTCAAAGACGAATACCCACTACCTGTAATTGATGATCACATCGATAAGTTATGTAAAGCTTTGGTGTTCAGTACGTTGGACCTGAAAAATGGATTTTTTCATTTACCAATTGAGGAGGACTCAATTAAGTATACAGCTTTTGTGACCAGTAGCCCAGAAGGCCAGTTTGAGTTCCTGCGGGCTCCTTTTGGACTTTCTATATGTCCTAAATACTTTACCAGATTTATCAACATAATATTCGCAGATTTCATCAGAAGAGGTGTTCTGTTAATATTCATCGACGATTTGATTATCCTAGCTGAAGATGAATCTCAGGCATTCCAAAGGCTGGAAGAAGTATTGAAAGTGGCATCAGAGTATGGGCTCGATATTAGTTGGAAGAAATCACAGTTGCTACAAAGATCAGTGGAATACTTGGGTCATGTGGTCTCAAACGGGACAGTGAAACCTTCCAAAGATAAAACCGAAGCAGTTTTGAAGTTCCCAGTGCCAAGAAACCTTAAAGAAGTACAAAGTTTTATTGGATTAACATCATATTTTAGAAAATTTATCCCTAATTATGCCAGAATAGCCAGACCATTAAGTGATTTATTGAAGAGTAAAGAATTTTATTTCAAAGAAGATCAGAGATGTGCCTTTGAGAAACTAAAAGAATTATTGTGTTGTGATCCTGTTTTAAAAATATTTGACATTCAGTTAGAGACTGAACTCCACACAGATGCTTCAAAGCTTGGCTATGCAGCAGTTTTAATGCAGAAAGATCCCTCTGATGGTAGCCTGCATCCTGTACACTATATGAGCAGGAAAACTAGTGATGTTCAGCAAAAGTGTAGTAGCTATGAACTAGAAGCGCTGGCTGTTGTTGAAGGTGTGAAAAAATTCAGAAAATACCTTATAGGAATACCCTTCAAAATAGTCACTGACTGTGAAGCCTTCCAGAAGACTTTAACAAAGAAAGAGGTCTGTGCAAAGGTAGCTCGGTGGGTAATGTACTTACAAGACTTTAACTATAGCATTGAACATAGAAAAGGTGAAAGAATGCAGCATGTAGACTCATTAAGCAGAAACATTTGTATCATCAACACGGAACTACACTGCCGGATAAAGAAAGCTCAAGAAGAAGACGAAACACTAAAGATTTTAAAAGAAATTCTCAAGGAAAAGGAGTATGAAGACTACATTTTGGAAAATGATATCATATACAAAGGCGTTGAGAAGAAGCTAGTGATACCCGATGCTATGGACATTGAGATAATCAAAATGGCTCATGGTATGGGGCACTTTGGGAAAAAGAAAGTTAAAGACATAGTCGAAAAAGATTACTTTATTTGTAAATTAGATAACAAAATTGAAAAAGTGATTTCAACGTGCATACCTTGTATATTGGCCAGCCGGAAGTCAGGAAAAAAAGAAGGGCTGCTGAATCCGATTGACAAAGGAGAGGTTCCCTTGGATGTATTACATTGCGATCATCTGGGACCATTGGATGCTACTAAAAAAATGTACAACTACATACTTACTGTGATTGATGCATACACCAAGTTTGTTTGGATATATCCAGTGAAGACGGTGACCTCAAAAGAGACTGTTGACAAACTTAAGCTGCACCAAAAGGATTTTGGTAATCCCCGTCGCATAATAACTGATAGAGGCACCGCATTTACTGGAAGGGAATTTCAAGAATATTGTGATGAAGAAGGTATTGAGCACATAAAGGTGACTACAGGCATCCCGCGAGGCAATGGTCAAGTGGAACGTATGAATCAAATCATCATTTCAGTTCTGGCCAAGCTATGTGTTGAAGAACCCACACACTGGTACAAGCATGTCAGCAGGCTGCAGCAGGTTATCAATGGTTCGTATCAGCGTTCTATTAACACTTCACCTTTCAAACTGATGACTGGAGTTAACCTGAAACATAAAAATGATATAAAAATAATAGAATTATTGGAAGAAGAAAATAGACTTATATTTACTGGGAAAAGAGAAGAACTGAGGAAGGAAGCAAAGACTCAGATATTAAAAATACAGGAAGAAAATAGAAAAACATTTAATAAAAGAAGGAAGGAAGGTCAGATCTACAAAGAAGGGGACTTAGTAGCCATTCAGCGAACACAGTTTGGGAATAATCTAAAATTAAAAGAAAAGTTCTTTGGTCCGTATAGGGTAAGGAAGGAATTAGGAAAGGATAGGTACGAAGTAGAGAAAATAGATTATAGTAAGGAGGGTCCTAAGAGAACAACTACTGGGGTAGATTATATGAAAAGATGGCTTTAATTGAATAATATACTTACCTTTAGTCTTACATAATATTCTGATAATATCTTGTTATTATACCTTACTATTTGAAGATGATGATTATCACTTTGAACTTTGTTGTTGTTAGGTTGGACTTACCATTTTATTCTGGAAATAATTTGTGTTAAGTCATAATGATAATAACACTTGTAATCTTTTAGTCATTTGTTTTGCTATGTTGTAAGATGAAGAGACTGTTAAGTTTACTTAGTTGTCACACACTATTGTTATTGAGTTTTCCTGTAGTGTTTAGTAAATGGTACTGTAATTAATTTTGGGTATGACTAATTGCCTTATTGTAATTCTCTCTAACTAGAGTCAGTCTGAGGGCAGACTGAGGGCAGAATGGCCGAGTTGTAGGATTAAAAACCGTGTATCCAAGTTTATATTATTTTATTTTTGAACGAATGAAGGGTGAGAGGGGAAGTATGTGAGAGGGAGAGGGGAGAAATGGCGAGCTAGATGATGAGAAAGACGTGTATAAGTTGTATTAAGAAGTGAAATAAATAAACCAGTTATTGTAATCAAACAGTGTTACTTTTATTTCGGTCTCAATCCTACATATATAGGATCGAAAAACAACAATGTCTCTACAATATATACATAATACTTGCTGTTTCCTCATGTCCTGGAAAAACTACTTACATAAACCGCACTCTTATAAAAAGTAGCCTATAACCGTTCTGTGCGGGTGCGAAACCTGGCACGTACCAATGTGACTTTTCTAAAGTTATATGTACTTTCTAAGTATATCTTAGACACCAGTGACTAACGGTAAAGCAAAATATCGTGAGGAAACCTGGACTTAAAAAAGTCTGAAATCGCCGATCCGCCTCGAGTAAGAGTGGTGATCAATGCTCATGCCTTCTCTGTATATTTTCGAAACTCATTTAACTAGTACGAAGGTTCGATATACGAAGGAATATTTTGATGAGATCAATCAAACGTTATGAACGCCAATTATGTGAATTTCCAATTCAAATAACTTGTATGGAAAAAAAAGGAAAAAGATTTTTGTAAACTAATTATAATATTTATTATATTGAAAATATTATAAGAGTGTGAGAGTAATAATACGCTTATTAATATTTTTTTCGTGAACATCCTGATTTTTCGTATATTCTAAAAAAACATGGAATACCGTGTTACTAGTATCACGAACAGAATCTATAATATTACTTTGTGAAAATGTTACTCTTATTGAATTCCTAATGTACCTAGTATTTCAGAAATAATATCTATCTACTGTTATTATGCTCATACGTTCACTTCCATTGTTTTCATTCGTTATCTATAAAAGTCTCTAAAAAAAAATACAAAAAAATACAACCGACTTCCAAAAATACACACTGAAAAGAGAAAAATAAGTTTTATTTAAATGCTAGTGGACTCTAAGTTACTCGTACTGTTGTTAGTATAAAACTTATTGTTGTCTTTTCAGTATAATTGGAAGTCGGTTGTATTTTTATTTTCACTTTTCTCGATCTAATTGCCTTATCTGCATTGATTACTGATTTGGTTAAATAACCAGATCATCTAAGTATACCCAGGTAGAGATATACCGTTATTTTTTATATATTTACAAAACGGCCTATGTTGATAAAATGTATATGGGGCCTCTGAAGTATGAATTACAAAACAAAAAAATAATTATCAAAATCGGATTACTTTGTAAAAAGTTATGGATAAAAAAAAATATACACGTCAATTTGTATTACCACCTCTGTTTTTTTCGTGTGGTCATACATAAAAAAAATATATACATGTCGACTTGTAAATCTCCTCTGTGTTTCGTCGGTTAAAAAAGAGTATTACACATGTGTCAACAAAGCATTAAAAAACACTTCATTATTGAGATCGTATCAAAACAATTGACGTCATTTTTAAACGTCGCTCACCACAAAAGTATTTTATGTGCCCACTCAAAAATTGGCTTGATTTAAAACGACTGAAACGAAAGCCGGTATTTCATTTGCCATTAAATTAACAAATTTTCCAACAATTTTCATTTGGGGAAAGCTATATTTTTGTGGAGATTTATAGCCTTGCGGCTACTTCCTGTTTTGTACTTCAGATGCCTATGATAAAGGCGATTATTTTAAAGCTAACATAATGAGGTTTTTTTTAAGACGGTATTGTTATTTTTTTTATTTTAAATTGTTTTTAGGTGAAGCACATATTTTGTTGTCGTTACGTAAATGTCATACTTATTCATATTGATGACATTTCTCTTATAAGCGTCTTTTAGCTATCAAACTTCATTTGGACATGACAGATAAGGAGAAAATAGTTCGATAGCTAAAAGAAGCTTATGTGATGGTTAATTATTTGATTAATCATAATATCAGCTGTCGCCTATGATTGATATCTCCATTTACACAAAAAAAAAATTATTTAGTTGAACTTTTCATAAATATCTATTTACTCACAATAAAATGTCAGAATTACTAACAAAGACCTAATTTTACATCTCAATATAAAATTAAATCATGAACAGCTCCTAGTCCAGCTTAGTAATCAATATCCAATAGTCTCGAGTAACAATTTCGAATAATTTAATTATCTAGTTTAATGAAATCATCTCTCACTATCTGGGGTAATAAGATAGTCCAATATCAACCGAATTGTATTTGAAATACGTTTCATAATCACGCCTCTATCGGTTTGGCTTGGGGCAAAATGATCGGGTTTAATTATTCTAATCGCGTGGGCTGTAGGTTTAACAAGCCCTAGTGTCTGAGTTTTCTCAAATCTGTCTGATGGTCTCTGACATGGAAAAGCAACAGCTGCTATCAAGGTAGCCTCCGGGTTCGACGGCATAACGTGCCTTCCTACGCATGGGAGTCCAATCCACCAAATACCTGATTCCGGGCTGCTTTGTGATTTTGTTTAAAACCCACCAAGCAATATCGGTATGTCCCAAGGATCGACCCCAACATCCACTTCACAGCAGTCGTGTTTGCGATCTCTAGTGGGTTAGGCATTCAATGATTTTATCGCTAGGTTTTTTAAAATCTAGTTACATGGAGGCGATCATATGCCAATAGCAGAACATTCTTACTAATTGAAGGTAACGCTGATTATATACGCTGTATACCTGTTAAATTTTCATATCATCATCATCATCTGCCAAGCTTTTTCCCAACTGTGTTGGGGTCGGCTTCCAGTCAAATCAGATGCAGCTGAGTACCAGTGTTTTATATGGAGTGACTGCTTATCTGACTTCCACAACCCAGTATCATCGGGTAACACGATACCCTTTGGTAAGACTGGTTAAATTTTCAGTGACTGGTCCTATTCCGATCTAAATATCGAATATATTGATTTATTATCTCAAACATTGCTATGTTTTTACCACGAAAATAGGAAGGCAGTAGTAATATTTTCCTGGACAAAGCTCTTTCCCCACAAGGGTGAGCTTTGAGCAATATTTTTTGTAGATCATAATATGAGACCAGTCCCCGTATTAATCTTGTAATATTCTTACAGTTTTGTTATAAAAGATTTATAGTCAAAGGGATCGTACCGTTCAAAGGAAATATGGCTTCCTTACGATATTTTTGGGGAAAATCGGGAATGATGGCAATTTTATTAGTTGATAGGTATATTGATCAGAGGTTTTATGGAGAGTTGTTGAACAGGTTTGGTTGACCACAGAGACAAGACGATGAAGGTTTATATGTATCTTCTATACATATAAATTGCTTTGTCCTGAATGACTGACGGATTAACGCACAGCCTAAACCGCTGATTGTAAAGACCGGGAACTTGGAGGGTGTATTCTTTGAATGGCATAGGCATCTTAGGATAAGAATGGATTTTCCGAAATTCTACCCCTATGGGAGCAAAAAAGGGAGACAAAATTTATATGAAACCCTGCCATTTTTAATTTGAATTCGAAAAGCACATGCGGACGACGCCGCTGGTGTTAGTAAAAGATGTAAATGTTTTCAAGTAAAATTAACTAAATTTTTGGATTAAATTTATTTCATCACCTTACTATATCATCAGAAAAGAAATCAGCTTAAAGAATGGAATAAAAATAATACGTGCATACGTCGTGCTTTTTTGTGGTTAAAATACAAGCCTTATAAACTTTGTAACACTTAAAAAACCACCGGTGTCTCGGAACCTGAAGCCGTAAGTGTCAACGACACTTTGTTTAAACGTTTTAGTGCTTAAATTTACTTGTAATAGCTGATAGTAAGATAAATATATTATGGTATAATAGATAGAATGGTATAGTATATAGAAATTTAACTTTGTGATATGCTTAAAAAATTAAATAATAATGATAGACAGTCCATTTTTATTCCCACATTCGAATCCCAATTTCAAATCATACATTACACATCCACAAACACTCAGAACAGGAATGATATTATTGCTGTCCCGTGCGGTAACGGATCCCGTGACTCGCAGTGCTGCAGCCAATTGCTTAGCCACTGCGCCAAACGTGTTCAAGAATATCACTACGCTAAGTATTTAAAAAATACCAGAGATTAATTAAGCAAGCCAAAATGAACCAATCACAGACTGTATTCCACGCTTTGCGTCCGCATAGCAAAGGATAGTTTGAGTATTAAAATAAAGGAAAAAATCTTTGCTTAGCATAGTATTGTTCTTTAATACATGTGTTCATATTTCAAATAATTTTAACACTACAATGCTCACACTACAACACGTTAAACTTGTTTAAGGTAGCAATAACTAATGAAGACATCTCTTTGGTGTCTATGCAAATTAAAAGTAATTGTATTCTATAAATCCTAAGGTCTAGAATATCCGAAAATCCGTACATAAGTTATAGATAGTCCCGATACTATGGTACCCATGAATAATCCATTTTCTAGTACAAACGGCCGGTCGGGCGTATCACTGACCCGATCTGTGTTATTGCTCTAACGACTTCAAACGGAACTGATAACTTCTATTTTCGCGTTCAATCTTTTTTGTGCAAGATTTTTTCTGTCCTGTTTTTGTCGCGAAAATTGTGGCCGTACTATCGTTGGATGTGTAACGTTTGGTTTTTATGGATCATTTGTAATGATAATATTTTTTATGATATTGCTCAAGGTTGCTCTGGGGTAAAAAGGTAATATAATATGTTATGATAGCTGTCATACCTTTCTTTTCTCGCGTTTCCTGCTATTTTAATATATTTTCTTTTCCTAGCATATACCTAAAATATACTGTTCTCAGTTATTTTATGAAAAATATTAAACGATAAAATTCTTACTCTATTTTAAGAAGAGTAACAAACTTTCTTTAAACTTAACATATCACTTAATAAAATTGTTAGTACCTAGCAAATAGTCATGAAAAGTCGGTTTCGTATGGTCATATTATTTAGCCTAGAAACCCGAAAAACTCTTATTTTTTTTTAGGGTTCCATACTCCGACAAGGAACCCTTATAGTTTAACCATATCCGTCTGTCTGTCTGTCCGCGGCATAGCTCCGAGGTTCTTGTTTTAATTTTAATTATTTTTAAGCTATAATATATATATATATAGCCCTCAGAAGAATGTTCTAAAATCACCCTCAATTAAAATTAAAATCAACTTACTTGAAAAAATAACTCCCATTGCTATAGCCGAAGAAAGGCACGGTATACGTCAGCATCCATATGTTGCCACCACCGCAGTCGTAGTACGGTTTTGACCACTTGCCATCTTCATACGTCACCGATAGTATCTCATCGGGCTCCCGGTCGGTATGCGCTGTATCGTTGTAAGTGTACGTGTTGTAACCTGGAAGAGAAGGTGGTATTAGGAGGTGGATTTATATGCTGTCATTGAAGAGCTCGTAGCTTAGTAACTAAGGCCCAAGTCCACCGACAAGATAACAATCCGATTATCTTGAAACAGATTTTTTACCATAAATTCAAACTTCCAATTTTCGAAGGGTTACAAGTTCGAAGGGGTACATATTATTTGAACTTTTTATTCCTAAAACGGTCGATTACCAACTCAGGTTTGAACAAAAGTGGGTAACATGAAAATTCGTACTTTCTGGTTAAAAAACCTTTTCGTTTAACGGCCTGATTACGAAACCATCAGTTGGTGAACTTGGCCCTTACTAGTGGTATTTGCCATTTGGTTTGATAGACAGACTGAACCATTGCACCTATTCGACATGACCACAGATACACAATAATATTATTTATCGATTTTTTTTGTTATTATTATCCCCTGTCCCACGATTTCCCTCGCATCGTAAATAAACTCCTTCGCGCACCCGGATTTAAAGTATCTTATGTGTTACTTGAAGTACATGGTTTATCTACATAGGATAAACTATGTGTCCACCAAATTTCTTCTAAATCCATTCAGTAGTTTTAGCGCATTTATAATATTAGTAGTATTTGTGTCTTGTATTGTGTCAATCAATGTTTCTATTTCTTTTTAATACCCCAACGCAAAAAGAGGGTATTATTTCTATGATGCATTATTTCTATAATTTATGGATGACTTGGGTCACATTATTCAAGTTTTAGTAGGGATCCCTAATTATTTCTGAAAATGCCTGAAAATTAGCCTATGACACTTCATAAAGATGTAACTTTCTAACGGTGAAAGTTTTTTTACAAACAAACAAACAAATCTTTCCTCTTTATAATATTTGTATAGATGACCGTTTTCTTAATAGTATCAGAGACAGACTCACAATCTACCAAGTACCACTTACTTACTATGTGTATGACTTATTTGAAGTGCTGTATAAAATATATTCTAAGATATCCTGGACACCACTGATAAACGGTGAAGAGGAATATCCTGAGGAAACCTGGAGTTCTGTTGGAAAGTCTGTTATTGCCAATCTGTCTTGAGCAAGCGATATAGGTAATCAAAGTGCCGTGCTTTATGAGGACTTTACCCAGCATCTCCCATTTGTGATTTGATTATCAAAATCAGGCCAGTAATACCAGAGATTGTACTACACATACTTTTACCTCTTTATAATATTAGTATCGATTTCACTAGTATCGAATATCACCCGTAAAGAGGGATGTTTTTTGACAGTAACCCTCGCGTAAGTGTAGCATAAAATTCATTTTTTACGTACGTATTTTAATGGAAAAATCCATAGCAGACAGGGGAAAGACATGTGACACGCGAAATCTGACAGCAGATTGGGATTACATTGTAATTTATTCCACTTTTATGTATAAAACGGTATGGAATAATCATTAAAATCTTCAAAGAGTAATTTGGAAATATCGCTAGCTGTTCCCGCGGTTTTACCATAGTCTTGACGGAACTACTTCAGATAAAAATTAGCTAATACCGTTTTAAGAGTCACCATGTTTGCTAAAGGTGGATAGGTGACAGGAGTGTTTTTAGATAGATTTTAGAGTTGCCTTTAACCCTCTCTAGGTTCCCATGTATCTCTGTAACAAATTTCGCCTTAATCAGTTCAGCCTATTTACCGTGAAAGTCTAACAAACTCGCTTTGTATTTATACCATTAGTTAGGTTAGGTTGGTTACTGCAAAAAAAATATATTTGTGCAATGACTATGGTTCAAAATGGTTGTATATACAAAAAAAGAAAGAAAAATATTTTATAAATACTAAGTCGTGGTGGCCTAGTGGTTAGGGCACCTGCTTCTTGTGTTCGAGTGTGCGGGTTCGGAACCTGGCATATACCAAGTGACTTTTCTAAAGTCATATTTACTTTCTAAGTATATTTTAGACGTCACTGACTAACGGTGAAGGAAAACATCGTGAGGAAACCTGTGGACTTAAAAGTCTGAAATCGCATTGAGCAAGCGTGGTGATCAATGCTCATGCCTTCTCTGTATGAGAAGAGGCCGGTGCCCAGCAGTGGGACAATATATAGACCGAAGATGGTGATAATAATATATACTACAAATTTACCTATATCTATTCATATAATATCTATAGAAATCTATAATATTTCCCATATCCCAAGTCTAATAAGAAGTTTTCCGTCCTCGACTGTTGAAACTGCTCAAAATAGCGGGAAAATAAATGTACGATTTATAAATAATAGTATTCTGATATGTTTTCCTCAAAGCTCGTTCATTATTCCGTTTCTGTACTTTTTTATTATTTAACTTGTTCATAAAAGTTTGATCCTATTTTTTAAATATGTCTTAAACATGTTATTTATAGCAATATTAAACTAGCGGACTCGACAGACATTGTACTGCACTAACTTTGGCGTTTTTTATGAAAACGACGACATCTACTGAGCCCAATTATATTTTCAAACCACCCAGGGACATGACATCTACAAATGACACCCAAGACCAACAGCTGAACGTGCTTTCCAAGGCACGGAGGAGTTTCGCTATGACATAGGTGGTTACCCATCCACAGACTGACCGCGCTAAGCGTAGCTTAAGCTTTTGATCGATCGACAAAAAGTTAACCTACGCATATTCATTTTACTACTTATAAACAAAAAATATTGGGGTATGATTTTAGTTAACTTTGTAGCAAAAAATCGTTTTCAAAATTAAAATAAAGCTTACATACTCCATTATACAAAGTAACCACAATTCATTTTGTCTCAGGACAAACTAATTTGCTAAGTATACATTATTACAATATTCCTTTGTACAATACTACCATGTGAACAAAATGGCTGCTGCAGACTTTCGATAACAATACGACAGATAAAATTAAACATTAAATTACATTACCTACTTCTGTTATGAAATTCTGTTTGTACAATGTACGATCAATTGTTTTTTTGTTGCAAAACAGACACGTAATATTTATCAAAGAGATTTAAAAAAAATTAAAATACTCATACAAATAAGCAATTATATATATTAAAAAAACTAACATGTTCCTTTTCCTTTAGAATCGGTATACCTACATATAATTATTTACAATATTCCTGTGATTCTGCAAGGAATGGCCACTAATGGAATTGATAGCAAATATCAGGAATACCCATCTATTCATAATGACATGGTACGCGTATTGCAATCGTATTGGCCCTTTAATAAATTAACATGAGCCTGATTGCGAGATAGAGTAATTACTATATTGAGCGTCCTACAATAAGGTCAATTATGGTGTGGACATAGCATTGGCGGTGGCGGAAGCGATAGCGATTTGAACATAAGAATGAACAACATTTTTTTTTCACTTATAACTACTATAAAATTACTACTACTATAATAAAAAAAAAGTTTTTTGGTGTAAAATTATAATAATGAAATTCCTCATTAATCACATAGAGAGTGGTTCAGATGTCTTTTTTTTAATCTTTTATCCTAAAGATAAACAAAACATTTATATTACTAGCTATTCCCCGCAGATTCACCCGCGCCTTGAAGTAGCCTATTACCGTCTCCAGGGTTGAACATGTTTAGACGCCTATATCTATACATATAAAATGCTCTGTCCTGAACGACTGACAGATCAACGCACAGCCTAAACCGCTGATCGTAGAGACCTGAAACTTGGGGGTGTGTTCTTTGTATGACGTAGGCATTTGATGTAAAGGATTTTCCGAAATTCTACCCGTAAGGGGATGATAACCGAGGCAAAATTTGTATGAAAATCTGTCAGTTTTAATTTGAATTCGTATAGTAACGCGGGCGAAGCCGCTGGCGGAAAGCTAGTAGACTAAAGGAATATAAAACAATTTTAACAATATTACAAATGCATTGGTCATTCACAACCTCTTTTTTATGCTGACAGTAACAAAAAAAAAACAAAAATACACTCCTTTTGAAAAATAGAAAAGGCAGCAAAAACTAACAATTGTAAGTACCTCAACTTAGTGAAGTTCCAATCGACTCTTACAAAAGTTCCGAGAACAAACAGCTAGACTGTTTTCCCTTTAGTCCTAGAAAAACATTGTCCTAGTCGTAATTTAGAAAAAGTTTAGCACAAAACAATAAATCCAGGCTTAGGAAAGTATTTATTTTCTGATTTCGAGAAGCTTTCGGTTGATTACAAGTTGGAGTGGAGGTATTGTGGTCGTACATTTATTGCCTCTAGTCTCGAAAATTGAACAGAAAATTGTTTGTTTCAGTTAAGTAAAAACACCATTCAAATCGGATCAGTAGTTTTTGAGAAAATCGCGGACACGCATACATATATCATGCACAAACGGGTCGAATACACAATCTCCTTTTTTTGAAGTTAAAAGGTTTGAAAAGAGATGAAGAACATTTGGCAAAGCGAGTGATGAACATGGATAACGCGAGGGATGATTTAATAATAAATACGGGAGATGAAGCGCTAAATTGGCATTTGACAGACGAGAGAAATAAGTACTTTGTATACGTCTATCTTTGTTTGAACTAGTTGTTTCCAGCGCTAATCCTCGTGTGTATCCTGAGGGAAATACTTTGCGCATCTATTTAAAAAGTAGCCGATGTGATAATCTAGGACAAAAATTGTATGTGTACCAAATTTTATCCAAATCCATTCAGTACTTTTTGCATAAAAGAGCAACAAACATACACCCGAACATCCTCAAAAACTTTCGTAGACATATATATATCTGTAGCATGTTTATAGGTCGCAAATTAGTATTCGAAATGACCTGAATATAACCGTTATTAACTCAATCATTTTTCCAAAGCCTTCATCGAACGTAAAAGTAACGTAATACACGAAAACCGTATACTAAGTAGCTTTTCGCCGGTTACTGAAGTAACCGTGCTAATTGAGAACAAACCCCAACTTCTTTATTGTGCAACGAAAACAAACTTCCTTAAAACAATTCACCGTGTAATGTGATTGCTGTGTGGTACAAGTGAACAATTTATAATAACTTTAACTTCCTCTGTATTTCACAAGTCCTTCAATTAATTCATCATCTGCCTAGCTATTTCCCTAACTATCTTTGGGTCGGCTTCTAGCCAGATTCTTATACCAGTGTTTCACATGGAGCGATTGCCTATCTAACCTCCACCAGTAACCACCCAGTTACCAGGTAACACGATACTCTTTGGTAAGACATGGTTGTTTTAATTTCTGGCTTCTGACTACCTGTCATCATCATCATCATTAGCCTAACAAACACTAGTCCAAAGTAGTGTTTAATAGTGCCAAATTTCAAAAGTCTTTAGCTTGACTACCCGTAACGACCGCCAAAGACTTACGAATGAAAGCCGTCCCGGCAACTGCTTAACGTGCTTTCCAAGGTACGAGGGAGTCTTGGTATGAAATAGATGGTCACCCATCTATGGCTCTACCGCTAAAAGTGTAGCTTAACCTTGATTAAGAGACCCAGTTGTTACTAAGCTAGCTCCTCAAGTCAGTAAATTGAACTGAAGAATTTCTATCGGAGGTGTGAAGTCTGATTTTATTTTCAGGTTTAAAAGATTAAAAGTTTTTCCTTGGATAAAAAGAAAGTACTTCAACGCTATTGGCTGTGGTTTTCGATGTTAGAAGTTTAAAATAGTTTCTTGTAATAGAATAGGGTCTAAGTTATAATAGTTTACCGTATTATTTAATGATTGCACCTGATTTATTAAATTGGTGTATTTATATACTTTTTTTTGAGGATGGGACATCATCAAATAACTCCTCTCGCTGTGGGCGGAGCAGGAGGAAGTGTCAGACTTTTACTGACTAAACCCATCCATATTTTCCATCGCCCTTTGCGTTCCATAGCCATGGTAACTCTTTGGAACAATCCCACAGTTACGGCAGGTACTGGTCTTATGACCCTGGGGGCCTGTTATGACAGAGCATGAAGTAACAGCAAAAGTGGAGTGATCAGTATGATCTCCTACTAAAACTAACTGATTCTGACCTTGAGCATTTTTGTCTCACTCTTGTGGTCAGTCTTTCTCTTTGTATCCGTGATGCGTGTTCAAGCATACAGACAGACGAAAACATAATTATGTTCTGTTGTTTTTTTATCAATGGTTTTCCTTCAATATCTATAATGTATAAACATCGGCCTGTTACTTTTATTGTAAGTGTAGATAACAAACAAATTGCTGTTTGGTTTTATTCCAAATCAAAAGATACTTGATCGGTGAACGGAAAGTTACCCACCAACTTATTTCCACGAATACCTCGCCAAAAGCTTTACAAGTCAACCGAATAAATATTTCAGTTGGAAGTCAAAAACCTTCCGCTCTGGGTCTGACTTGACAGATTGCGCAACATTGAGTGGAGGCTGACGCAGTATTGTTTTAAATAACGATAAATCGATCGGCTACGGAACCCTCGGGAGCCGTGACTTTGTTTCTATAAACAGAAGATTGCTAACTTCTCGGAAATCCTTGAATAATTTGTTGGTAATGTACGTACTTGGGAATTTTGTGCGCTTTGTTTAAAGATAAACTTGTTTTATGTAGGTTTTCTGTTACCTGTATTTTTATTCCTGATCAATTGCGAGAGCCGTGGCTTTTCTGTTCTTTAGTAATTTTACTCAGCAGATTTTCAATAACTTGAAGTAATTCCAATAACTTAACAAAGTTTTCCTCGTATTTGATATGTCAAATATACGAATTTACACATAAATTCACTAGTTGCTTACCTCGTTTTTACCTATCTGGATAAAAAGCCAGTCAGTCAAGATATAATATTTACTAATAACAGACAGAGCCATCAAGTTGACCTATATAGTTAAACGTTTGATCAGTACCTACAAACAAGGATTCTATAGTATTACTATAAAAAAAAGATAAACAAAACTCAATCATTTAAATGCCGATCAATTTAGTTTCCGACACGGTGTAGGTTGATTCACAAGTAACCCTAAATATTTGATACTGGCGCAACCTGAATACGTCAATTTCTAGTGCTACAGTGTTGAATGTACACACAGTTTGTATGTCTTTTTGTCAACAAGCTTTTATTTCCATTGCTTTTATTCGTAGAATTCAATATAGGTACTTATTTTGAGTAATATTTGTTACCATGACGAAACAATCACTTAAACAAACAACAAAATATTATCGCTCATAACAGGTATCAAATACATTTTTTTCAGAGGTTAAAGGATAAAAAGAGTTTCATGGACAAATCACTTGAAAAGTCATTTAAATTAATTAATAAATTCATATTTGACTTCAATAAAATCACATGCATTAAATCTCATGCTAAATTGGTTATGCTGTCCATTTTTATCTAGAAATTAGCAGTATCTAAGAAAGTCACCTTTATCTAAATCGCTGCAAGCTTACATTTAAACACTCACCTCTTCTAAACTGATTGTGGTTCCTGATCACGCGCTCCGCATTCTTGCGCGCGATGTAAAACCACTCCGATGTGTTGCTCAAATATTTGTATTCCACAGCCAGATCCTTCGCAAGTATCGGGCCTTCAGGCAGCCGGTAAGCGAAGGGGCAAAACAACTGATAGTCTTTATACTGCAACTGATCATAGCAATTCCCAGCTGCAAATATGTCATCATCAAATTCTACCATTGAAAAAACACTGGCATGAAGCAAATACTCATTGTGCATCACCGAAGGACCAGCGTATTTCCACAGTCTTGTCAACATATTCGCTCTATTTACAGCCACATCGGCTTCTATCCTAAACCTTTCTTGTGCGTATCTGTCTACCACACCTTCACCTAAATTCAAATGAGTACCAGCCGTACAGTTTTCACCGAGCAAATGTTGCGTTTCTATCAATCTTAGGAACTTTGTCACAACATCTTCGTGCACTGGCCTTGAAATGGTAACATTCTCAGCTGTTCCATTCAAGTCTCTTATCTCAGAATTGTCGTCTAAATTAATTTTCGTATCGTTATTATCGTAACTATGTTCTACGTTAATGAAATGATCGACTAATGATACATCGTCTGTGGTGACTTCGTGTTTGGAGATCGATGTGTTGCTGAAGTGTTTTTGGACATTGTAAGGCTCTCTGAAGCCGTCATCGTCGTCTGGTGCTGCGTACGGTCTTAATGCTGCTATCACAGGGTCTTCACCGGATTTGTCGATACTTTCTGTAACAAAACAAAATAAAATTAGGCCATTGCAACTAAAAGATCTGAATGACCTTGAACCTGGGAGTCTGTCAGAGATTAATTTACTAAAACTGCAGGGGTTTTAAATAGATCCACGTGACAATCTTCTCAAAAGCCCTGGCAAAGACTTAGACTAGGACTGAGGATCATAAACTAATTTGCCTCTGAAAATCATCTTTAGCAACCCTTCAGTGTTAAATTAAGCCATTCACTGGTTCGCACAACTGTACCATGAAAGGATAAAAGGTCAGTTTATAACGGTTAACCGAATCAATGGGGCCCATTTAAAGTTTCAATACTACACACGGTAAACCATTAATGTACTTTATATTAATTTGTATTTACCCCGCTAAAGGGAAATATAATAAACGTATGAGTCCAACGCGTTTAACTGGCTCTTACAGTTCACGCGAAATAACGACCAGTTAAATTGTGCAACATTTTGCTCCAATTTTTTAATCAGCTTTAACTTATTATAGGTTCAAACTTTTGCGATTTGCGAAACGAAATGTTATGTGGAGCTTAATTCAATAATGTTGTGTGAAAGCAAATAGGCAACATAGTAATTATAGTTAAATGAACAAAAATTTGCTCATACAATCCCAAAAAGCTCCATATGCATCCTAAATACAGAAACGAAGTTTTATCTAACAAACCACTTCAACACATTGGTTCACAAGTATTCAATTTCCTTTCCTTCGTGTTGTATATAAACAGTTATGTAAACAGGAAATCAAATGCTGCAAGTAAAATGGGACTCCTAGCCGGGGCGAAGTCGTACGCATGCATAAGCGAGTAGGTTCTAGGGGACCAATCTTTTATAGGGCTGACGTTTGGCTGCATACGATTTGTGTGGCTTACGAGGTCTTGAGTTTATATTTATAGTGGGCCGCCTTTTAAAGGTAGAAGACGGCTTCTGAATTGAATACCAAGTTAAACGGAACTTGAAATAAATGCTGAATTAATTCGTACTAATATTATGAATGCAAAAGTGAGTTTATTTGTTACGCTTTCACGGTAAAATGATGGCACCAATTTGGAAAAAAATTTGGTTAGAAGATAGAAGGGAGCCAGGAGATATTTTTATGCTACTTTTTATCTCTGGACGCTAGTGAAATCACGAGAAAAAGCCAGTTTAAAATATTTGAAAACAGTAGAATATTAAATTATAAGCTTGTAAGAGAGGGGAGTAGATTGGTGGGCATATATAACATGGTATATAAAAAGAGCATAATTTTTTTTTTAATATGTAGGTATATAAAACAGAAAAAAAATATAAGTGTTTTTTAAATATCAGAAATATTTTTTCTGGTCACGTCACTTGTAAATATTAAAGGCCTTTTGAAAAAATATTTCAGGAATCTAAAGCCAGTCAAAGCTACGCGATGCTACTCACATAGTGAGGCTTTATTTTTGTTCTAGTTTGAAGCCTCGCTACCTTCGACGTTATTGAATTTTTGGGCTACAACCACGGAAGAATAGATGTATTATGCAGATGGATATAGTGTAGTACAATATTGTGGGTTCATCTTTTGAAAGGAGCAATGTAATAAGACTTTATTTAGCTTTTTTTATCCTGTGGTAGTTCGCTTTATCTACGTGAAGGTTCATTTTGAAAGGGTCCCATATTATAATACATATTTACATCTTTGAGATTTTAGCGTGAATAAGATATCAAGCTTGATTTACAACAATAAATAGCCGATTATACCATTCAAAATCAAGTTCAAAGTATTTATATAAATGACACATTTTCACCTCGTATACAAAGTAATAGTTTATTTAGAAAATAAATTTAAAAATATTAACTGAGTTTAGTTTTCATAAACCGCGTTTAGTTTGATTGGTGAAATCAGCCCTAAGGCAAAGACACACACACAGACACATTGCAGTTCTCAGTTTCGCAAACCACAGACTCGGTTGATTACCCTAAACGAAGACGTTCGCGTAAGACTTGCGTAGCACGTCGTAGCTTGGTACGTGCTACGATGTACGCTGCTACGGCGTAGCATATAATATACTAGCGGTTTTATTGGCTATGCTTGAAAGCAATGATATGGTACTCCCATAAAAATGTAACAGAAAAGATTTTTAAAAGGATATTTTTTAGCCCTTTTTGTCTATCACAAGAAATATAGGTTTTGCATATTTTGCGCTCAATAAAACTTAAAAAAATACTGTTTAATATGACGTTCCAAAATTAATAACTCCTAATATAGCTCGGAGTCTCACTATTCATGTATTCTGATGTAATTACTACAGTTTCAAAGACGTATGAGTGACATCATAACTGTGTATACCTATATAATGGTGAGTTAGACAAGCCTAGTAGAAGCTAAATATAATATATTGTGGTTTGATACAGGATCTTCAATGCTTAACACATTGTTAGCTGGAATAATAGTATCATGAATTAGTTTCCGTAATTAGTTTCTACATTTAAACGCGGTTTGCTGTTACAGTCACGTGTATCCTAATCTTCTATACATATAAAATGTTTTGTCCCGAACGATTGACGGATTAACGCACAGTCTAAACCGCCCGCTGATCGTAGAAACCTGAAACTTGGAGGGTATGTTCTTTGTATCACGTAGTTATCCGAGGATTTTCCGAAATTCCACCCCTAAGGGAGTGAAAAAAGGGGGCAAATTTTGTATGAAACTGTATTTTATTTTTTAATTTGAATTCCTATAGCACACGCGGAAAGCTAGTCCTAATTAATATTATAAATGAAAATTCGACTTTTTGTGTTTATTTGTTTGATGCGCTTTTACAGCCAAATAGCTGAACCTATCGGAGGTAGGTGCAACCCTAGTGTTAAAGGCTACTTGAGACGTTTATAGGCTATCTTTTCTCTGGATGTGGGAAGGTTTTCCCTCAGAGCGCGAGTTAAACTACGTGAAACACAGTAGCTTAGTCTTTTATTCACTAAACATTTATATTTATTTTTGTCTGATATTATATAAGCAAAAGTAACTCTGTCTGTACTTTTGCTTATATATTTTTAAGACGAGAGTAGTTAATTTCGTTTTGTTTTTTTTTTCTGTTTGTGTTGAGTTTTTTCTTGTTTATATTTTCATTTATTTTGTAATTATTACATTTGTTATACCTTACGAGGCTGGCTTGGCGCAATAGCGTAAAAAGCCTCAACAAATAAATGATTTAAAAAAAAAAAAAACTCTGTCTGTCTTTCTAATCATCAGTTTATTACCTGAATTGATTTGAAAGATTTAAAAACAACTTATAATCTGTAAAAAGATAGATATAAGTATAATTTAATTTTTAGCTTGTTGCATGAAGTATATCGTTACTCTAGGATACGAGTGAAACCGCAAGAATCAGCTAGCTTACTAAAATTTACCACCATATTATTTTATATACAATAAGCATACTCTGTGGTATATTCGAAAGAGATACCGCGCCTCCGGAATATAAAGGGCTGAGGAAGGAACATGGATGGGTTTTAGTCAGTAACAGTCTGACACTCGTACCCGTGGTGGGAGGGCTCATTTGATGATTTCCCATCCAAAAAAATACAAACTGCCTACCTGTTTATAAAACCTAGACAAACACATTTAATATTACGTCACAAGAAACCAAAAACTAAACAAATAAAACAATTCTACATACAAAAATAACATTTCAACATTCCCCATTCAAGCATGATTCATTTGACATTTCCAAAGTTTGCCTTTAGTCAATACACTTAAATCCTTTTGACAAACGCTCCTTCTCTGTTTGGGGACAAGGGCATCCCTTTACTAAGATTCCGGGGATAACCGACAAATCGCGAGTGTTTTTCTCAACGGATAGGATGTACAGATAGGGGAATGTGGGGGGTCGGGGAGTCGGGGATAATTTTATTAGATTGTGTTCTACTATTGGTTGTTATAGTGTGAAATAAATACCAAATAATTTATTAAAAGTTTCAGTTTACAGATACTTTTTTGCGTACTCAAATACAAACTTCAATAATTATCAGTTTCAATTTATCTCTACACAAAATATCACCTAAATCAGTCCAGCCATTTTCCCGTAAAAGCAAAACACATAGATATATTTTCTTTTACGTTTTTCATAGAAGTTAGGTTCTTTTTTTTTTTGGACAAAGAAGTACCTCTGAAATTCGAACCAAAGCAAAAATGCTTTATCTTTAACTGTAGTTATTTTGCAGTACATGTAAAGTAGCTATACCGAGTATTCAAGGCTTTGACGTCACTTCTTTGAGTGTATTTCTAGTTAAAAAATTCAGTACAAAAGAATTAAATAAACATTGTCGACTCGTATACCAAACCTCTTTTTTCGCTCATACAAACATCTTTGAGACAATTTTTGTCCCAAATACAGCGAACATTATTTATTTGCTTCGCTCACAATCACGAAAACCAATGAATACTTTATTCCCCCCATTCCCGAAAGAAAGGAACAAACTATAGTTAATGCAATATTTATTGGGTCGTTACATTTACTGTTTCCATTCATGTAATTGCCAAAAATTCAGTGTTTTACTGACAAGAACGAGTAAACGGGTTAATCACTCGTTGAAGGTATTGAGTTAATTGCGAACCGGTTTATAGGTAGTAAATTTTTTAATGCTTGTACCATTGTACCTGAAGATGGGGGTGATACCCGTGTTGACGGCGCGTTTGTGTTCCACGTGCGTTCGAGGTGTCAGCATAGTTGACGGAACTCCCTTTTTTTCGGATGGGAAATCATCAAATGACCCAACCAAAGAAAGGAACCCCCGCTGTGGGTAGAGCGGAATGGAGTGTAAGACTCTGACTGACTAAAACTCATCCATGTTCCTTCCTCAGCCCTTTGTATTCCGGGGGCGAGGTATCTCTTTTGAATAACCCTGCAGACATGGATGTGTTTTAGTTAGTAAGAGTCCGACACTTTTTCCCATAGTGGTAGGAAACACATTAAAATTTGATGATTTCCCATCCCTAAAATAAAAAATGATGGGGATGCTCTACTTTTAGTAGTTTTATTTATTTATGCATTGTTATTAGCGAGCTTGTTTGTCATTGAGTTGTAAACTTTTTATTCTTGATTGTAACAACACTCTTTGGTAGTTACCTATTTAGTGTTATGAGGTTATGTAAACAGTTATTGTTATGATGAATATTAAATATAACAAACAGAATTTACGTAAAAAAAAAATTGCAAGTCACGTCTTAAGGGTATCATATTTCAGCACATTTTTATTCCAAAATTCTGTCATTGTTATAGTTTACTATATAAGACCAAATATGTTAAACTAATTATATTTGTGTAAGTATCAAATTTGATGTAAATAAACAAAGATTTGAATTCATTTGATCGTGCACCACAACTTTGAAAAATAATCAAAATGCCAAACAGGTTGAGCGTCTATTGCATTAATATAAGTAGGAAATTCCCTAATATTTTTCCTGTAGCATTTTGCTTGTACCCTGTAACGAATATCACAAATATTAGCAAAAGCCTTACGATGATGCAACCGTCCCTAAACCCCGTTTCGTTGCTCAGTTTTTACAACGCTAATAATTTACTTAAACAGCGTGTGAACGTTGGACGCGTAAAGGGGATTTGTACGAAGTAACAGCAAACGAAATCACAGCAATATCCCCCAATAAAGGAGGATTTTGTTTATGAAGACTACAAATCGCGACTTTCATTACACGTCGGGCCGAGGAATTGACTGCCAGTATTATGTATTGGAAGCAATTTAGCCCCGCCTTGTAGCTGACGTATTGAAATTTTATGTACCTCCTGGGTAGATATTTTCTTGCACACCAGGAGTGTTTCGATAGAAATCAGGTATTGGAATATGTAAATTTCGAAAGAGGTGCCCAAAAAAAACATTATTTAGAGCAATCCAAAAAAAATATATATGAAAAAATGGTGCCCCACTAGGAAGTACTCCTGTTTCGTAGGTGCGTTTGCAAATATTCATTACACATGCACAAACACCCAGACCCGGAACAGTTGTAGTTATCCCGTGCGGGAGTCGAACCCGTGACATGCAGCGTAGAAGCCAATTGCTCAGCCACTTAACATATTATAAAAAAGCTGTATGATATCGCCAATCCGCCTTGAGCAAGCGTGGTGATCAATGCTAATTCCTTCTCTGTATGAAAAGAGGCCTGTGCCCAGCAGTGGGACGATATATATGTATATGGTTGATGATGATGTATGATATAGCAATAATAGTGAATAATAATTTGCCATCGTTTTAAACCTTCATTAATCACTTTCTTTAAAATGGTGAAAATTCTCGCAATCCACACCGCACCAACAAAATAAATCCCAAACCATTATTATGTTTATCTTTCCATAATAATGTATGCTTAAGTAAATCTGTCTGTCCATCTGTCTGTAACAATTTACATGAAATTTGGTATGGAGATAGATGGAAACATATACGGGTGCGGAACTTCTTCAGTTTCCCCGAAATACGGGTAAAGTTGCGAGAAACAGCGAGCAAGTGAATAAATAATCGTCAAGTCCAGTAATTCACCTTAAAAGTATATTTTACGTTAAATAAACACTCTCAATGAACTGTTATAGCAAACAGTTATCCGGTAACGCAAGCATATTTGACCAAGGCTTTTATATGGACAAATATTTTAACCAAACATCGTTATGTAATGTTAATTTTATGTTAACAAACTGAAAACCTTTTGTTTGTGAATAAATTTTCTCCGAAAGCCTCAGCTTCATTGAAAACTAGCTTATCCCGCGGTGTCGCCTGCTGCCTATGCACCTAGATAAAAATTAATTCTTTGTCTTCTCTCCAGACTTCAAGCTATCTCCATACCAAATCTTATCCAAATCGGTTCAGCCGTTTTAACCGTGAAACCAGGAGTGAGTGAAACCGCTGGAAACAAGCTACAATATCCTATCTAGCTAATATTATTAATGAAAAAGTGAGTTTGTTTATTACGCTTTCACGGTAAAATGGCTGAGCCGATTTCAATGAAATTTGGTACGGAAAAAGGGGGGAATCTGGAGATGGTTATAGGGTACTATTTTTCTGGTTAAATTCAGTAGTTCCCAGATAGTTAAAAGTTGAATCCGGTACCATAACTTATCAAGTAATATCGACCTTTTTTGTATAGGGTATTGAAATTGACTCTGTATATTTCCAATTACGGGTTTAGCTAATGATAAATCTGTTCTACACAGAGCCATATAAACAATTAATCATCAAATTGACATCACACAGCCCTCATTCCCGAGGGTATGGGCGTGATGCTGTATATAATAAACATAATATAACAAATGATCTGCCACCACAAGCCGGATCTAGATTTATTGAGTTTCATAACCACTGACGATTTGTCACTGCGAATGCCTGGCGCGAAATATCGCTGTAGGCTCGTTACGGACGACCGACTTGCTACTAATCTGTCGAGGTGAAAATTGAGACTTTTTTTGTTGGACCAAGCCGTCGGATAATTATTCTAATAAAGAAAGTTAATAGTTAAGTTAATTCTAATAAAGATAACTATTCTAAAAAATTAAGCTTGTCACGTTCTATGTATGTTTGTTAATCTTTCACGCAAAAAGTACTGAATTAATTTAGATGAAATTTGGTTCACATATAGTTTATAACCTGGATTAACACATAGATTTTTATTTGGATGCGAGAAAGAGTTTCTTCAGGCTTCGAGTGAAATTACGGGAAAAATTTGTTATTAATAAATATTTGCTAATACATATTTAAACCTAAAATGTACTGAGAAAAAATATTTAATTTATCATAGTTCTATTTAATTAATATAGTACAGTAGTTTAATAGCATCAGACATTTGCTTTGCTTACTAGGTATTTATTTTATTTATTTATTTCAGACTCTTACCACTATCATTACAGATACATAACCTAATGCGAAAGTGAGGCATTTTATCAATAAACCATCACGCTGCAATTTATATAATTGAAATGTGTCATCCATTAATTCGTCACAACTATTGTGTATGCGATAATTGATACGTACGCCCAATAAACAATGTAAATATTAACCAATTAAACACAGTCGCTAGTTTGTTACTAACCTAACTAATACGTCATTCACAGTTGTGGTTTAGCGCTGTCGGTTGTGACGTTGTATTTCACGCAAAGCAAATCTTTGATACTGCCTATATTGCGAACTAGCTATTTCCTGCGGTTTCACCCGCGTCTCGAGGAAACTACGTAATCCACCTGGATAAAAATTCTAGTCTATATCTCTCGGGTTGCCTCTATCTCCGTGCCAATTTCATTCAAATCGGTTGAGTCGTTCTTAAGTTATGGCGTGACCAATGGAAATAGGGATTCATTTTTAGTATATACAAGCTGTTTCCAGCGGTTTCACTCACGCTCCGAGGGAACTTCTTCACGCACCCGGATAAAAAAAGCCTTTAACCTTCAGGGTCCCCTCTATCTCCGTGCCAAATTTTATTAAAATTCGTTGAGTCGTTCTCAACTTACAGTGTGACCAACGAAAATAGGGATTCATCTATACTAATATTATAGAGGTATAGTTTGTGAGGCTGTAGGGGGCAATCTTTGGGTCTACTTAACCGATTTAGATGGGGCCCTGGCAAAGAGGCTTTTTATTCCGGTACGTGAAATAGTAAACAGCTAGTTTTTATATCATAATAATCATCCCTAATATATCTAACAATGTCTATCAAGGAACATTGGTAGACAAATATTCTATAAACCCACAGAGACATCTTATAATAAGTCGTATTCCAGTGACACATATAACATCAGTAACATTTGGCGCTTCTGAGATGACGTGGTTATATCCCTGAGTTCAGTGACAAATGTACGGATACAGAGTAATAATTCATACGGTAATACTGTTCTGACGTGTTCTCTGAGCGAATATTTTGGACACCTGCCTTGAACTAAAACTAAGCGTACTTACTTTATGTATGTAAGAGACTGAGCAACGAATTTTTGGTAAGAAAATACCTATTATTTCTTGGGGTGTTTGTACGTGGCTAAATAGAAATAAGCCCGAGTTAAGTCATGAGTTTTAAAACAAGCAGGTGCATACTTTAATCTTATATAAAAAGTCAAAGGTGACTGACTGACTGACATAGTGATCTATCAACGCACAGCCCAAACCACTGGAGGGATCGGTCTGAAATTTGACATGCAGGTAGATGTTATGATGTAGGCATCCGCTAAGGATTTTGATAAATTTTACCCCCAAGGGGATGAAATAGGGGATGAAAGTTTGTATGAAACTTTGTCAATTTTAAACCCATCGGGCTGAGTATTCATATAGCCCATGCGGGCAAAGCCGCTGGCGGAGAGCTAGTTTTTAAATATGTCGCTTATCTAAACGATTATTCGGTACCAATAGATATTATGAAAAATGAAAATAAAGTCGTTACTTATTTTGTTCTAATTCTGCCACAGAAATTAACAAAATGGTGTAAAAACCGGCCAAGTGCGTGTCGGGCCACGCGCAGTAGGGTTCCGTAGTAGGTCTCAGTTAGTCGACTATAACTCTGTAACCGGTTAAACCTACTTAGCTGTGATAGTTTTCCTTGTAAGTTCATTACATGTGCTACGTCTGTGATTTTTTTCACATTTCTAGGTACAGCCATTCAAAAGTTAGAGGGGGGGGTAACTCGTATCGAACAAAAAATTTCACTTAAAATCTAGATATTTCGCAAATGGCTCGCTTAACTGAAAAATGATCTTCACACACCCATAATATTTTTGAAAGACCTATCTAACGATACCCCACACGAAGGGGTACGCGAGAAAAAAAAAATTCATCCCTACTTTACATGTTTGGGAGCTACCCTAAAAAAAAATATTTTTCAAAATTTTATTTTACCACTTTCTCAGCGTAATCAATATACATATTCATACCAAATTTCAGCTTTCTAATAACAAAAACCACGGAGCTATGCCGCGGACAGACAGACAGACAGACAGACAGACGGACAGAGCGAAACTATAAGGGTTCCTTGTCGGACTACGGAACCCTAAAAATGGTGTGGTGGCGCATTTATATCAATTTCATGCTCTAAACATCATCATTCATCATTTAATGCCATTTTACTTATGTGGGAAAATTAGAACAAAATAGGTTATGATTTTGTTTACATTTTTCGAAATATCTATTGGTACAGGCTATAGCCAAGCATGTGTTTGTTAAAAACATTCATTATTGTTAGACTGCTGGTCTGATATATATAAAAGTTTTACAGGTGTTTTATGTCACAAAGTAGCACGGAGTCATTGGTGGTGTTACGCCCCATCGCCCCACTGCTTTTTTTTTTATTTTTTGAATTTAATAAGTAAGGTTAGATTATGTTGAAAGGTAAAAATCTGCAGCCCTCACGAAGAAGAAGGTATATTAATTATTGAATATTAATTAAAATACGGGTACTGTAGCATAAATAAATAAATAAATAAATAATAAATAAAGTTTAATTCATAAAATTTTGAAAATAACACTATTACATAAACATAAAGAAATCTGTTCTAATTAAGAACAAGAGAAAAACTAATAATTATTGAAATGGCGTTCACAAATCAAATCATAAGAAATAAAAGATAAACATTAAGAGCGTGGAGCGAGCCGCAATGATACAAGTTGGAAAGTAATTACATCTTGTTAACGAATGAGTATTCCTAGAGTGCTCGTGTTCAATGAGAAATATTACAAAGAATGTGTAATTAATTCAAGCCATTCTTGCGGCCTTTAGAATAGCGACAACATTATTATTTCATTTTCTTGTTGAAAAACAATTCAAGTGACTTTTTTAATTTAAAAGGGTATTTATATTTTATCATTTTGGATAATATAAATAAGAAAATAGTCTTTAATATGAAAACATTAAAATATGATTATCGTGATCTCGTGATCGTCTCCTTTTTGTTTCTAAATCTACATGATTCTTAAAATTAACAATTTATTTTAATTCTTTTAGAGATTAAGCAGAATTACTCGATTTTAAAATAGTTTTACAATCAAAATATTATATTTTGTATCGTTTCTACGAGCAGCAGAAACTTAAATAGTTGTCAGCTTATTAAGCACCCACCAAAGATAAATTTGAATTATAAATGAAATAAAAGCGTTAACTTTCAAATTAAAGACCTACACAAACAAGACATACATTTATCATTGCATATTAAATTACGCTAAAGATTTAAACAACTCTAATAACCCATAATATATTTCCCAAAAGCTAAAAAAGGAACAATAACTCACAAAGAGATTGCATAAAATCCCAGGATTTACTGGACTCGGTTTTCCTGGCCACACAATGAGATGAAATCGTTTAATTTTGCGAGAACATCGTCTGTACTGTTTCAAATTTAATTACAATCCCCCATTTATCCCCGAGGCTCTTTTTTGGACTGATTTACTGTTCAGATATTTTTGTGGTCCAAATTTTTGGAATAATTGATTCCTAATTGTACAATGTAATGACTTTGGGACATTCATCGGTTCGTTAGAAAGTTGTTCAGAGTTCTATAAATTGTTAATAAACGGTTGATGATTGTTTAAATTTATTTATTGATGACATTTGAGCTTTAAGGAGTTGTATAATTGTTTTTGGAGCACCAGATATTTCTGAAATAATAGCTGGCTGATCCATATTCAGATTACGTATTATTATATTAAATGAGTCAGAGATTTTTGTTTTTACAATGATACGAAAATTACTGAACTGGTGTAACATTTTGCGTAAAATTTTAATATTTTCCAAAGAGAAATTCATACATAAAAACATCATATTTAGGAAAATAATGTTATAAATGCGAATGTGAGTCTGCTTTTTGTGTTGCTTTCACGGGAAAATGACTAAATAAATTTAAATGAAATGTGGTACAGAGATAGACCTAAATCTGGGAAAAGATATAGGATAGACTTTATCAGGATGCTTGAAGTAACTTCCTAAGCTTGTGAATGAAACCGTGAAAAACCGCCAGTATATAACAAATTACATTTATACATATAAAATGCTTTGTTCTGAATAACTGACGGATCAACGCACAGCCTAAACCGCTGATCATGGAGACCTGAAACTTGGAGGGTGTGTTCTTTGTATAACGTAGTCATTCGATATTAAAAGGATTTCTCGAAGATTTACCCCTAAGGGGGTGAAAACGGAGGCCAAGTTTATATGACACTCTGACATTTTTAATTTGAATTCGTATAGCCCATGCGGGTGAAGGTGGAAAGCTAGTTATATATATATAACCACACCTTTATATACAATCTAACCTAGTTCTATACATATAATTCCAAGAATATCGTTGTACGACTTACGAGATACCCCACAATTGACACGTCTGAGATGCGCGACAAATGATATCATGTTCGTCTCCCATCCCCCCTCTGTTATGGCGGATAGCATTTCCTGGAGTACCTCCTTGACTCAAATTCGAGTGTAGTTATGTAGATATTATTATGTAATATCGTGTTTTGTTTGTGTGTTTTTGGCTGATATGAGTGAATGTTTGGGGTAAGACTAGCATGAAGTATGGTGTAGGATAAGATGTTTTTTTTTAAAGACTTCTGTTTAAAGGGTTACTTTTACTATAGAGATCTACCTACCTACGCGCATAGCTTTAGAACAACTGCACCAAATTGGATAATTCTATTTTTATATAAGATAATTTAAAATAGGTATAAAAAATATTTATATTTTTTTTGTCTTAAAATATGGCAGTACAAATATCGCCGGGTCAGCTAGTATGATTTAAACTAATAATATTTAGACATGTAAATGACATAATATATATATTTAAACTTAAGAAACAAAATAAATCTTATCTATTGATTCAAATCGATAGACTCGTTCATGAGAAATACACTAATATACACTGAATAAGTATCCATACATCTTCTTACATCTGAATCGATTAAGCCGTTTTAACATAAAAACATAACAGACAGACAGATACCATTTATAATAAGAATTATAAAAAGGGGTAAGGAATTATAAAAAGATTTTCTTTCCCCCTTATCTAAGTCTGGCGTGTTCACGTCCTATTAGCAAGTTCCGTTTCTCTTTTGTTGCACTAAGTAGGAACGCACGATAAGAATTATTGTCTTCCATGCAAGGTTTCTAGGGTTCCGTAGTCACCAAAAAAACCTTTGCAACTTAGCCATATCCGTCTGTCTTGTTGTAATAAGTTTTATTGAGTGACAACAATATGACAAGCAAAAGGTCTAAAAAACTGGCGATGTAAAATCAGCGGAAAAAAAAATAAAAAATACCAGAATTTGTTGCTTTTTTGTTGCTAATTAGTTGCTAAAAAAATAATTTTGTTGCTCCGTCCGATCGCAAAAAATCGGCAATAACGCTAACTTTCGATTAAGATAGCGTGGAAATCACTGGATGTAGACTTATCGATCAAGCGAATAGGGGTCAATTTGTTGCTAATTTGTTGCTGAAAGATGTTAGGAAAAAAAATAAAAAAATAGCGGAATGGGGGGGGGGGGAGTTGAATATTTTTCTTACCATAGCAATATGGGTATCAAATGAAAGCTAGTAAAAAGACCAGTTCAAATATATTATATATATACATATCACATTATGTTTATACTGCTGTTTTATTTAACACAAAAAAGTTCAGGATAAAAACATAAAAAAATAATAATAATATAATAAGAGTATTTTTTCGCAGTCGGGTTTTTTGATTTTTTAATTTATGTTTTTTTTATGCCAAAATGGATAATATCCACGCCAGCTTAATTCTTGAGATTTCCGTGAAAAAGTTGAAAGAAAATTTGTTGCTGCTCATACTGCAGCTAGTTTTAGTACAGTGAGTCAGCAACAAAATAGAAAAATGGAAGTCAAGAGATGTTGGAGATCGGTTTACAAAAAACCGGCCACGCTAGCTTAACTCTCGACTTTTCCGTGGGAAAACTATAGTGAAAATTTGTTGCTGCTCATACTGCAGCTTATTTCAACATAAAAAGTCAGCAACAAAATAGAAACCGGAAGTCAAGAGACGTTGGAGATCGGTATGCATATAAAGTGACAAAAACCATAAAAAAAATCAGTTGTTATATTTATTTTTATTAATTAAAATTTAAGTTTAAATTAAGTTAAAAAAAATAATTAAAATTTAGTTGAAATAAGCTGCAGTATGAGCAGCAACAAATTTTCACTATAGTTTTCCCACGGAAAAGTCGAGAGTTAATCTAGCGTGGCCGATTTTTTTGTAAACCGATCTCCAACATCTCTTGACTTCCGTTTTTCTATTTTGTTGCTGACTCACTGTACTCAAACTAGCTGCAGTATGAGCAGCAACAAATTGTAGCAATAGTTTTCCCACGGAAAATCGAGAGTTAAGCTAGCGTGGCCGGTTTTTTTGTAAACCGATCTCCAACATCTCTTGACTTCCCATTTTGTTGCTGACTCTCTATGCTGAAGCAAGCAGTAGTATGAGCAGCAACAAATTTTCACTATAGTTTTTCCACGGAAAAGTCAAGAGTTAAGCTGGCGTGGCCAGTTTTTTTATAAACCGATCTCCAACATCTCTTGCCTTCCATTTTTCTATGTTGTTGCTGACTCACTGTACTCAAACTAGATGCAGTATGAGCAGCAACAAATTGTAGCAATAGTTTTCCCATAGAAAAGTCAAGAGTTAAGCTGGCGTGGTCGGTTTTTTTGTAAACCGATCTCCAACATCTCTTGACTTCCATTTTTCCATTTTGTTGCTGACTTTTTATGTTGAAATAAGCTGCAGTATGAGCAGCAACAAATTTTCACTATAGTTTTCCCACGGAAAAGTCGAGAGTTAAGCTAGCGTGGCCGGGTTTTTTGTAAACCGATCTCCAACATCTCTTGACTTCCATTTTTCTATTTTGTTGCTGACTCACTGTACTAAAACTAGCTGCAGTATGAGCAGCAACAAATTTTCTTTCAACTTTTTCACGGAAATCTCAAGAATTAAGCTGGCGTGGATATTATCCATTTTGGCATAAAAAAAACATAAATTAAAAAATCAAAAAACCCGACTGCGAAAAAATACTCTTATTATATTATTATTATTTTTTTATGTTTTTATCCTGAACTTTTTTGTGTTAAATAAAACAGCAGTATAAACATAATGTGATATGTATATATATAATATATTTGAACTGGTCTTTTTACTAGCTTTCATTTGATACCCATATTGCTATGGTAAGAAAAATATTCAACTCCCCCCCCCCCCATTCCGCTATTTTTTTATTTTTTTTCCTAACATCTTTCAGCAACAAATTAGCAACAAATTGACCCCTATTCGCTTGATCGATAAGTCTACATCCAGTGATTTCCACGCTATCTTAATCGAAAGTTAGCGTTATTGCCGATTTTTTGCGATCGGACGGAGCAACAAAATTATTTTTTTAGCAACTAATTAGCAACAAAAAAGCAACAAATTCTGGTATTTTTTATTTTTTTTCCGCTGATTTTACATCGCCAGTTTTTTAGACCTACAAGCAAAGTCATTACAAAATTAATTTAAATACAGAACATAGTTCCTCCATACAGCCAGCACGATTATATATCAACATCCTCCCCTTAATCGAGAAGGCTACAAACTAATTTGCATGACTGTACAAAATAGGGACACATATTAATCGACCTGACTGTGCTTTACAAAGTAATTTCATATAAAAAATAAGAGAGCACATCACTAGTCAAAATAAAAAATAAACATGAAACAAGTATAAAAAATAAACAACTTAAGATATCATCAAGCCTATATCAGACACGCAACGTTGATGTTTGCAACGACTCAACCCTTTGGTCAAAATGTCTGCTAACATCCTATCAGTAGGCAAATAAGATAACTTAATTTTATTACTTTCAACTAGCTCTCGAATAAAATGATATCGGACGTCAATATGCTTTGTTCGATTATGATGAACCGGGTTGTATGCCAACTTCTGCGCACTTTGGTTATCATTACAAAGAGTAACCACAAAAGACTCACCTGTAATCTCACCAATCAAGCGCTGTAAATACACAGCTTCCTTGGAAGCATTGGTTAAAGCCATGTACTCGGCCTCTGTGGATGACAAAGCGACTGTGGGTTGCTTTTTACATTCCCACGACACTGGTGCATTAGCTAATTTAAAAATGTAGCCTGTGTACGACCTTCTTTCACTACCATTGGCCCAATCAGCATCGACAAAACCACGTAAAGGCTCTCCAGTCTTTTTAAATGTAAGACCGTAATCTAACGTACCTTTAAGATACTGCAGGATGCGTTTAGCTGCATTCCAATGAGCCTGCATAGGATTATTATTAAACTGACTCAGAAAACTAACGGCGAACAAAATATCAGGTCTAGTATTGATTGCTAAAAACATTAGGCAGCCGATTAAGTTTTGATAGGGAACATTGACAGCTAGTTCCGACTGAGAACGCAGGTCAACACTAACGTCCATAGGAGTAGGGACAGTTTTGCCTTCCGACATATTAAAACGACTCAACGTCTCTAATATGTAACGTTTTTGATCTACTTTTACATCGTTAGTTCCCTTTTCTCTAGAGTAATGTAGACCAAGGCAATAACTAAGTTCACCTAAATCCTTGACTGCAAAATAATTAGTTAGACCGTTCTTCAAGAAGGATAACTCAACCTTTTTGTCATAAATTAAAACTAAATCGTCAACGTATATTGCGAGAATAGCAATACTATCAGAACTTCTTTTCAGATAAATACAGGGCTCAGACTGTATTCTTTTATAGCCTAAGTCAAGAAGTACCTGATCAAGCCGTTTATTCCAGGCTCTAGCGGCCTGTTTGAGACCATAAAGTGACTTGTTCAGTTGACACACTTTTGTCTCCTCACCTTCAGCTATAAAGCCTTCAGGCTGTGCCATAAAAACCTTCTCTTCTAATTTCCCATACAGAAAAGCGGTGTCTATGTCTAAATGATGCATTTTCAAATTCTGTTCAACTGCTAGCGCTATCAAAACTCTTAGCGACGAATAACGAACAACCGGCGAAAAAGTTTCTTCGTAGTCAATACCGTAACTTTGATGAAAACCTTTGGCTACTAAACGTGCTTTGTATCTACTAATATAACCTTCAGAATCACGTTTCAGTTTAAAAACCCATTTACACGGAATAACTTTCTGACCTGTATTCTCTACTAAGGTCCAAGTACCGTTGGTCATCAAGGAGTTGTATTCGTCTTCCATAGCAACTATCCACTTAGCTTTGTCAGAGCGTAAAAGTGCATCAGAATAAGAATAAGGTTCATCAGTTAGCTCACCACTTTGCATAGTCGAACAACAGACAGTGCAGCGATAATTCACAGGCTTTCTATCCCTCAAATTGTACCTCGGTTCCACTTGCACTTCTTCTTCCTCAGCAGAAACTACAGGAGTTGAAGGAAGAGGATCCGCAATAGGAAGGGTTGGTAGCGCAGGTACGACAGCAGCACTGCTTGTACTTGCCACAGGATCGTTATTCAAGGCTGACTCTACGGCCGAACTGCCTTGTACCTGTAAATTACTCGTATCAGAAGAGAGAATAATATCACGGGATGATTCTACCTTCACCTTGGTATTAGAAAAACAATTCTCTAAAAATACTACATCACGACCTTTGATCGATTTTCTAATATTGGTAGGATCTCGAAACCTATACGATTTGTTGTCATCGCAATACCCAACGAATATATATTGTTTTGCTTTTGGGTCTAGCTTTTGGCGATCGCAAGCGGGTACATGTACGTATGCATAACAACCAAAAACACGTAAATGAGCAATATTAGGTTTTTTGTTATACCATAACTCATAGGGTGTACGATTTTCTAGAGCTCTGTGTGGACATCTATTTTTAAGATATGTTGCTGTACGTACTGCTTCTTGCCAAAACGTTTTAGGTAGGCCACTGTCTTGTCAGCATACACCTAGCCTTCTCAACTAAGGACCTGTTTGTCCTTTCGGCAATCCCATTTGACTCGGGACAATATGGAACAGTAGTCTGATGCCTAATTCCTTTCGAAGCAAGATAAGCCTCGAACTCAGCATTCACATACTCACCTCCGTTGTCGGTACGCAGATTTCTTATTTTAAGAGTGGTTTCTCTCTCAACAAGAGCTTCAAACTCGACAAACTTTTTCCTAACATCCGCCTTAGAGCGAATAAAATAAGAAAAAATCATTCTAGAAAAATCGTCAACAAAAATAAGTAAATATCTATTTGATTCCAAAGAAATAACGTCAAAAGGACCGCAAACATCAGAATGTATAACTTCCAGCATTCTGGTGCCTTTCTTATAATCAATAGTTTTGAAGGCTTTTCTACTCTGTTTACCTTCAATACAGGCTACACAAGGGTTTTTATCTAAGAAAGAGTATTCAATACCTTTAGCTTGACCACGACGCAGATGTTCCAAAGCAGCACGGCAAAGATGGCCTAGTCTGCGATGCCACAGGCTAGAAGAACCATTCGCTTCAGTAACCATCGCGCTTTCAGGATTCTGAGTTTCTTATCAAAAACAATAGTAATCCCCTTTTCAACAGCCTTATTAACAGAAATTAAACTAGTGTTTAATTCCGGAACATAAAGAACATCACTAATTCTATTTAATTTCAACTTATTGTCCTTCACAAGTAAAACTTCACCGATGCCTGCCGAAACTACCTTTTTGTTGTTGGCTAATGTAATATACTTGCTTTCTATTGTGGGGTTAAAGTCGGTAAGCCATTCTTTTGAACAGGTCATATGTGTGGAGGCGCCAGAATCCACGTACCATTCCGTAGGACTTAAACTACCTCCAACACCAAAAGCTGAAGTAAGCGCCGACTCTTTACCGTCATATTGACTTTTACTCTGCAAATATTTATTCTGACCTTTCCTCTGCTTTCCTTGTTTTCCTTTCTTTCCATGCGGACAATTAGGACTCTTGTGTCCAGGCTCCTTGCATTTAAAGCAAATAATATTCCTTGGTGTGGCTTTCAAATTATTCGTAGCAAGAGCTGATTCTTTAGACTCACGTTTGGCGCTTTCATTAAGTAACTTCCGTTTTACTAATTCTGACGTTACTTCGACATTCGAGTTTTCTAAGGCCATTACTAGGGGATCAAATTCTGCTGGTAAACCTCCAAGTAAAATTGCGCCTATAGACAAGTCATCTATTTTCCAGCCTATATCTGCTAAATCTTGAGCAGTGCTAATCACAGCATTAATATAGTCTTCAATAGAAGCAAAATTCTGCAACTCGTATCTATAAAGCCTTCGCTCTAACGCCAACTGTCTACCCATACCTTTGTCCTCGTACGCATTAGCCAAGGTATCCCACACCTCCTTAGCAGTCTTACAGGCACGTACGTGTGTGATCGCTCCACCTTCCAGTGTAAGACACATCTTGGTTAACGCTTTCATATCTTTTGTCTTCTTCTGGATAACCGAAGTAGTGTCCTCAGCACCATAGCCCTCTACTGCTGACCATAAGTCCTCATGCAGGAGATACATACGCATTTTGAATTTCCACTGAGCATATCCATCCTTTCCATTTAAGCTCCTAATGGATAACAATGAAGCTCCGAAACCCGCGTATGGAGAGGGCACGGGATTAATACTATCACCCACGGACATTGTTACGCAAATATATTTCACACTGTTTTTGAAATAATTACGTAAAAAATAAACTATTACAATTTATTTTTGTCGGCCCATAACCGATTTGTTGTAATAAGTTTTATTGAGTGACAACAATATGACAAGCAAAGTCATTACAAAATTAATTTAAATACAGAACATAGTTCCTCCATACAGCCAGCACGATTATATATCAACATGTCTGTCTCGCTGTCTCTCTGTCTGTCTCGCTGTCTATCTGTAACAAAAATCCACAGACGTACTATTGGCAAAACCTCCGCTTGATCACCGTAAAGTCGATAATCGTATAGCACGGCTCTCGACTCGATCGCCCGACGTATCCTTTTGACCAATTGGATGCAAGAAGCGCATTTTAGCTGTGTGCGTATTTAGTTGTAGTGCGCGTAAACTCGTTTGATAGATGATGTTTAATCGTAATTTTTTGTTGCGCGCACTTCACTCACACAAATACAAATTGTCTCTAATTGGCCGAAGAAAGGTGAAGGTAGAAGGAAGGGGTGTGGTTTATCACTAGCTGCGCTTCCGCACAATTTTTTTCCTAAGTGAGCATGCGTAACAATGGCCCACTGTACTATTATGTGATGAACTTAAAAGAAAAACTTGAGTAGCTTCGTACAATTTGCCAGGTTATATTCCAGCATGCCAAGACTCGCAAGAAGTCCCACTTCCACTGAGAGCAAAACATCGAGCGAATCCATTACGAAACAAACTATGAGTACCTAAGTTCTCATTTATTAGAAAGTTGTTGTTTCCATCGGCATCACCGGCGTCCCGAGGAAACTACATAACGCAACTGGATAAAGGCCCATAATCGTCTCCAGGGTCCATTTTATCTTCATACCAAATTTGACCCAAATCGGTTCATTCATTTTATCGAAAACACGTAAAAAAAAAAAACTCACTTTCTACTTACAACATTAGTTACGATAGTGAACAACTTTTGCAAATAAAATATAGCATTTAGAAAACATAGATAAATAGCAATTATAAATAGCGTCTTTATTCTAAAGATATAATATTAATAATATAATGCTCACAAACAGTACAGCTGCCCTTTGTTTTAACCCCATAAAGAATATTGCCATTAAAATAATGACATTCGCCAAAGATTTATCTTAGCAATAATAAATAAATTGCGAGCGAATATTGTTGTACTTAAGAGCTTTTAGTTAATTAAAACAAGAACGATGTATTGAAAAAAGCCTTTGGGATATGTATTTACTATTTATATATTCTATTTTATAGAAAAACATGAAGTATACTAATAGTATTTTCATATTTTCTACCTATTTGCCTGTGGGTATGGTTAAAGTTATTTAATATTCGTTTCGGCCTCATTATAAAAGCGAATGTGAGTTTGTTTGTTTGACACATTCATGATAAAACGAATAAATCGATTTAGTATGGATTAGTCCACATTGAAGATGGTTACTTTTTATCCGAGAACGTGAAGCAGTTCTCTTAGGACACGAGTGAAGCCGCGGTAAAGAAAGAAAGAAAGAAAGAAAGAAAGAAAGAAAGAAAGAAAGAAAGAAAGAAAGAAAGAAAGAAAGAAAGAAAGAAAGAAAGAAAGAAAGAAAGAAAGAAAGAAAGAAAGAAAGAAATATTTGTCAGAATACAGTTCAACAGGTGTTAATAGTATTGTATGATATCATTTTGTATTCTACTGAAGCGGTAGAAAGAGTCCAAATAGCTTGTTTTAATAGGTCTTCATTAAACCAAGCCTATGTATAATATCAAGAGATAATTGTATAACAGAAATAACAGCATATCCTATCTTATGTCTCCTTTCTTATGAGAAATAATGCCCAAAATTAAATGTTGCACTTAATATGTCACAATTATTAAAATTTCAAATAATATGCTATCATGTTGAGAAAAAATATTGGGTTTTTTTATGTCATACGCTTGCAACTGAAGTACGAATGTGCAAGTTCGAAACCTGGCAAGTAATAATGTACTTTTTCAAATTCATATTATGTTTCTAAGTATAGGTATCTTGAACACAAAATCCTGGACTGAAAAAGTCTGAAAATCGCCAATCCACCTTGAACAAGCATGGTATTCAATGCATTATGTCTTCTATTAGGGAAGGCCTTTTCCCAGCAGTGCATAGTAAATATGCCAATATTTTTTTTTATGGAAACGTTGGGAAAGTAAAAAAATCAAAATTAATTGGTAGGTTAAAAGTTAATTAGCTGTTTCCAGCGCTTTATTCTAAAACACCGCTGAGTAAGCGCCAATAAAGTTTTGAATGGGAACTGGGAAGTGCCAGCTTGCTAAGAGCAAGGTCTTTCATCTCTAAAGACGAATTTCCTTTGTGATAAAGTTATAAAGTAAAAAAAGTCGGTAATGATACTGAAGTCATTTACATTAACTATATTTTTATCTGACTTTGGCAAAACCAATTAGGAGGGTAATGTTTTTAATATCTATATATAGGTATATGTAAATGAATTTGATGATTTCCAATCCGAAAACAAAATATACTACTTGACTAAATGTATGCTTGATTATCGTTATAAAATACCGGCCGAATAATAATAATATAATACGTATTTTTACCACAAACTAATGTACTTAATAGAAAATATTATACAGCAAGAGGATTCTTTCATTACATTTATATTCCTTTGATCAGTTTCTAGAAAATAATATTTAGAAATATTAGCTAAATAACACGGTGTTAAAGGATTCCAAGTATTTTTCCCAGCTATTAAACGGTAACTCATTTATTTTATTGAAAACTAGCTGTTGCCCGCGGTTTCACCCTCGTTCCGGGGGAACTACTTCACGCACCCGGATAAAATGTAGCCTTAAACCTTTTCCAGGGTCCCCTCTATCTCCGTACCAATTTTCAGCCAAATCGGTCAAGCCGTTTTCATGCTATGTCGTGACAACGGAAAACGGGTTTCATTTTTATATATATAGATTTATTTAATAAAATCGTAACGGTCGTATTCCCTCAAGTATAATTTAAGTAATTTTATAAAAAGCGCATTAATTTTCAAAGTGAATTTATTATTTTTAGTGCAAATGTTAGGTTTTATATTTGTAATATATTTTTAACTAGCTTCTGCCAGCGACTTCGTCCGCGTGGAAAAGTTGTGCTCCGCTCCTATTGGTCTTAGCGTGATGATATATATAGCCTATAGCCTTCCTCGATAAATGGACTATCTAACACTAAAAGAATTATTTAAATCGGACTAGCGGTTCCTGAGATTAGCGCGTTTAAACAAAATGTCAACATTTCCCTTCACTGCTCTGCTCCTATTGATTGTAGCGTGATGAAAAGTATACTATAACCATCTCAGGAGTATGACAAATAATTGTACCAAGTTTCGTTAAAATCCGTTGAGTAGTTTTTGTTTCTATAGAGTTTATACAGACAGACAGACAGACAGACAGACAGACAGACAGACAGACAGACGGACAGACAGACAGACAGACAAAAATTTTACTGATTGCATTTTTGGCATCAGTATCGATCCCTAATCACCCCCTGATAGTTATTTTGGAAATATATTTCATGTACAGAATTGACCTCTCTACAGATTTATTATAAGTATAGATGTCACAAAGATACTTTATTTTATTTAAATTTTGCCTTCAGCTGCCATGTAAATAAGTAAAGATAACTTTCATTACACTTTTAGTTTTTTATTGTAATAGATTCGTAATATAATACAATTTTATATTTATGTGACGTTGGTCTGGTGATCACAAAACTCTGACACTCGAGCTTGTTAGTTAGTAGTCTGTACCAATATGATTTTAAGAAAAATGTAAACAAATTCGTAACCTATTTTGTTCTAATTCTGCCACAGAAAATAACAAAATGGCGTAAAGATGACGCATTTATGTCAATGTCATGCTCTAAACATTCATCATTTAATGCCATTTTGCCATTCTATTCGGGAAAATTAGAACGAAATAGGTTATGATTTTGTTCACATTTTTCTTAAAATCAATTAGTACAGATTATAGTAAAACTGCAATCTAACCAAGAACACGAGACTTGTGGACTTGTGGTATGGAGATAGATTGATACTTTGGGATAAAAATACGAAGTTTTTTATCCGAGTACATGAAGTAGTTCTTTAGAACTTTAGAGGAGCTCGTGGCTAAGTAACAGCCGCACAGTTCAACCGGTCAAAGGTTAAGCTGCGCTTGGCGCGGCCGGTCCGTAGATGGGTGACCATCTTTGTCATAGCGAGACTCCTCCGTGCCTCGGAAAGCACGTTAAGCTGTTGGTCCCGGCTGTCATTTTAGATCTTTGACAGTCGTTACGAGTGTTCAGAAGCCAGAAAGTCTGACAACCAGTCTTACCAAGGGGTATCGTGTTACCCGGTAAACTGGGTTGTGGAGGTCAGATAGGCAGTCGCTCCACGTAAAATACTGGTACTCAGCTGCATCCGGTTAGACTGGAAGCCGACCCCAACATAGTTGGGAAAAGGCTAGGCAGATGACATGAAGTAGTTCCTTCGGGATGCAGATAAAACCGCGGGGTATAGCTAGTAACGCATTTATATCTATATAAGTGTATGCGTTGTTTGTTTGTATGTTAAGTTTTCACAGTAAAACGGCATAACCGAAGTAGATAAAATTTCATATAGAGAAAGACGGGACCTTGAAAATGGTTATAACCATCACGTCGGTTTACATTAGCTACATTTTATCCGAGTGCGTGAATTAATTATTCTCTCAGCACGCAGGTGAAACCGGGGGATATAGCTAGTGAACATATACATTACATATACACAAACAACCAGACCTACTTTATAATGTGAATATACTCAGAATATTTAGTCCAATGTTTTGTTATTTTGATTACGAAAACGCCCATAAGGTTACTCACCTATTTGACCTCAAATACCTTTTACTAAGGAAATAATATTTAGTTGTCAAAAGCATAACAGGGTCGAAAGTTCTGTGAAATCATCTAGGGTTGTCAACAATTCTATTCGGTTTAAACAAAGTACTTCCATAGTCTAGTTCTCAACATGTTCAAAGTTAACAAGTACGTATCAAAGCCGGTGAACGTTAAACATTGTTAGCAGCCCTGACACTGAACTCCGGATTAGACATTTCATAGTTAACTTACATAATATATCGTAAGGTGAAATTGGAAGTTTATAAAAATATATGTACTTGTTTTTCACTTGTAATCTAAATTATTGATATTTCTATTAGTGATAGGATTTTTTATTTTATTTTATGGTAAAACATGTTATTAAATGAGGTAAATATTATATAAAAAAATGTTCATTAAAAGTCTACTTGGAAAAAGTTACGACAATTTAGAGACGCTTAGGAGAAAAATCTTAAAAGGATTATAACTTGAAAACAAACGGAAATCGCGGAATATACATGGTGTTTTCGTATGACTACATTTACAATGTAGATTTTGAGGTTTGAAGCCACCTTTTGGACCATTCTATATATAACGTGCTTTTCCATCTAATTCGGATATTATTTAATACTAGCTTTCCGCCAGCGGTTTCACCCACGTTGGCTATACAAATTCAAATTAAAAATGACAGAGTTTCATACAAACTTTGCTCCCCTTTTTCACCCCCTTAAGGATAGAATTCCTAAAAATCCTTTGATATCGGATGCTTACGTCATACAAAGAACACACCCTCTAAGTTTCAGGACTCGGCGATCAGCGGTTTAGGCTGTGCGTTGATCCGTCAATCATTCCGGACAAAGTATTGTCTAGATAACATTTGATATGCACAAATACACAGACGCGGAAAAAGTACTATCTATTCATTAAATCTAAGGACTAAAATCAATTCATAAAATTTAATAAATACATGAAAACACCACAATAAATCCAAGATCCAAGTAATAAAATACTATAATCGTCTGTTAAAATTGCTGCATCTCCACAGATAATACATTCTAAAGCAAAATATATCAGATCCTCCTTTGATTCAGAGATCGCGTATACAAAGCCATTTATTAAGTTTATTGAAATAGTCTAGACAATAAATTGCTGCATGCTAGACTGTAACTGGAGTCAAGGTTAGGCTGGTAACAATAAAAGTAATCTTAGTGGTGCAGGCAGTCAGGCAATATGGCGAAGTAAATTGGATCCGTATCTTGGTTTCCATCATGTGCTCCAGACAGCTTAGAACGCTAGTTTTTAGTGTGGACAGACAAGTTCGCGGGCACGAGTTTTTTTTTTTATACTTTGGTAGTATTATAGAATTTTTTTTTAGTCCTTCATCATCTGCCAAGCCTTTTCCCAACTGTTTTGGGGTTGGCTTCCAGATTAAACCAGATGCAGCTGAGTATACCAGTGTTTTACATGGAGGGACTGCCTATCTGTAGGACTAGAAAAGTTACACTCATTTTGTTTTCTATTCTACTAGCGTTTTTGCCACTTGTCTAATCTACATGACCTCCACAACCCAGTTACCGGGTAACAGGATAACCCTTGGTAAGACTAGTGGTCAGACTTTCTGGCTTCTGACTACCCGTAACAACTATCAAATATCTACAAATGACAGTCGGGACCAACTGCTTAACGTACTTTCCGAGGCACGGAGGAGTCTCGCTATGACATAGATGATCACCCATCCACGGACCGACCGCGCTAAGTGCAGCTTAAGCTTTCATCAGTCGACCAGTGCGGCTGTCATTTAACCACGAGCTCCTCAGCGTGTAAATTTAGTTATTTTTTAGAAGTGTCAACTTCTTCACAGTATTTCTAATACAATTTAAATACATAGTATCTAGTAGTCAAATGCCAAATTATAAACTTCATATGTTAGTCTAGCCATATGCTTTTGACTTGTCGTAACAATAGCTCGGTTGCCCTCGTAAAGTTAGCGTGAGTATAGTTCGGTCAACTTTACCTGTAACTTGCTTCAAGTAAACGTGTTACATAGTTTGATGGACAGTAATAATACTGTGCATTTACCTGCAACAAGATAAATTTGGTTAAGCTATATTATCATAAGCATGAAAGGTCGTCATCATCAGTCTAGTTAATTATTGTCCACTGTTGGACATAAACCTCTCTTTTTGTGTGCTATATCGCTCCTCATCTTGATGTGTCTGAGAAGTCGTAAAAAGAAAACACCCAAAGTATTTTTCCTTCTAAAACTAATCCTAGTACCCATAAAAAGCTTTTGAAATAATTAAAAATGAAAGTAGAAAATATTTTTTTATTTAAAAAAAAATCAGCAAACATGTTTAAAGGCTTTTATTATCTGGTAGTATATATTTATTTGAAGACATTAGAATTTAATTAACTTATATAAGAATTCGAAACAGGCAACTTCATGATTCAATCAAAAGTTTGTACAACGGATCGGTATCTAGGATTGATATGACTATGATGATTCTACTACAAGATGGGTTTATGAATTCAGATAGAACTTCTATATTCAAAAACATCTTCCAGTACCACAATACTCATATCATAAAAACGAAAAAAAGAAAAAAGAATTATGATGACTCACATTGAACTAGACCTAAAATAATATTTTACGACCAAAAATATGCTGGGAACTTGGCGTTTTTTTAACAGTTTTAGGATCTGTTTTCATCGTAAATTTAGCGTTCTTACTATCTCAGTTTATAGACCGTCTGTTACTTCGCCAGTAAAATTACTAAGATAGAATTTTGTAGGGATGGTTATCAAATATTTAGAGTCGAGATCTTACTTGAATACTTTCTGAATATTGAGTTCAAAAGTATTTTGGGCTTGTTCGAAAGTTTGATTTGATTTTGATAACGCCTGAAGGCGAGCGATTTTTGTTGATTGGTAGTCAAAAAACTTGACGATATTGTATTGTTAAAAACTTCGTTTTTCTTAGGCGTCTTAGAAATTAAAAAGTCGAAATATAACGCTGCGGGATTTATTTTCAGGCACACTGGTGACCTAGTCTAATTAATTTAAATTTAATCACGCATCATTAAAATAGGAACTTTTTAATTTAAAAAAATACATATCTGTTGAAACTGTTCAGCTCGTAACGTGTATATGTTTGATCACAGTATCAAAAAGAGAATCGGGAGATCTTTGTCCAGCAAATCGACATAATATATACAGATTACTATTCGCCTGCCTCGTTGGTCTAATGGTTCTAAGTTCGATTCCCTGACCGGGAAATGGGCCTGATTATTATTGGCAAAAGGCTTATCTCCTATAAGATGGAATGAACCTATGGAAGAATAGCAGACATGATCATCATTAACATCATCAGCCTATTTCTAGTTCCACAGCTGGATATAGCTTCTTTTCATACATAAAAGACTGAAGACGGATTGGCGCTTTCAAACTTCTTTAGCCCAGGTTTTCTTACAATGTTTTTCTTCGCCGTTTTAGTTATTCAAGATATATTTCCCTAGAACTAGAACAGGGGTGTTCCTATAAGTATTTATACTAAAAAAGACGAATTTAGTTCTGTCTAAATCCGTTAAACTGCTTAAAATGAAATTTGGTTTGGAGATTGAAACCTGGACAAGAACATATCATATTATGAAAGTTTTTATTTAGGTACACGTAAAAAAACTAATAAAGATTTTTTAGCAAATACTTCAAATTTATATAAACTCCTATATTTGAAACAACAAAAAAACCGGCCAAGTGCGAGTCGGACTCGCGCACCGAGGGTTCCGACCATTGGAAAGAAAAAATACGCAATAAAGTCGCAATTATCTTGTTTTTTCCGACCGCATAATTAAGTTTGTTTGTAGAGGAAAATTGCTGATTACTAAAAAACTACTTACTAGATCTCGTTCAAACAAATTTTCAATGGAAGTTTGCATGGTAATCTACATCATATATTTTTTTTAGGTTTATCATTCTCTTATTTTAGAAGTTACAGGGGGGGGGACACACATTTTACCACTTTGGAAGTGCCTATCGCGCAAACTATTCAGTTTAGAAAAAAAATATTTTAGAAACCTCAATATCATTTTTGAAGACCTATCCATAGATACCCCACACGTATGGGTTTGATGAAAAAAAATTTTTGAGTTTCAGTTCTAAATATGGGGACCCCCAAAATTTATTGCTTTTTTTCTATTTTTGTGTCAAAATCTTAAAGCGGTTTACAGAATACATCTACTTACCAAATTTCAACAGTATAGTTCTTATAGTTTCGGAAAAAAATGTCTGTGACATACGGACGGACAGACAGACAGACAGACATGACGAATCTATAAGGGTTCCTTGTCGGACTACGGAACCCTAAAAAGAATAAATATTTATCCAAACAAAAAGCCATATAAATAAAAATTGTTTCTAAAGCAACTGGATAAATAATACCTGTATCGAATTGTCGCAAAAATGTTTGATACGAAACTCAAGGCTCACATTTTGCCGTACTTGTTTCCAATATAATCAATTGAAGCGATGTAGTGTGAAATATTCTAGATAGATGCTCATCGGAGCTGAAAGGGCTACTTTCAGCAGCCAGCGAGGTATATTTTACGCCTTTTATGAGCTTCAAGGTTATGTTTGGGATGGTGAGAAGTGATGTCTTCGTATTTGTAGCACGGCAACTAGCTTGATCGATTTTGGGCTAGAGAAATGAAGGAGCTACGTTTTACTCTCAAATTTGGGGTGACTAGTCTATATTTTTATACTGGAGTATACAGCTGTTTTCCGCGCTTCTTCACGAACACAGATAATAATATATGTGGCCAATATCCATCGCCAAAGTTATATCTATCTCCATAATGAATTTTCATCTAAATCAGTTCAACCGTTATCCCGTAAAAGCATAATAGACAGACAGGCAGATTTTCTTTAACATAGTATAAGTAATTGTATATGTAATAAGATTATCGGTTAGATGCGTTTGCAAGCATTGAACTAAGTTTTCTGCGCACTGCCACTGGAGTCGATTTCCACATCCAGTACAATTTCTATTTGTTTGTAATTAGTTCCTATTTGTTTGTAAGTTAGTTCTCTTTACATATAATTTCATTATTATTAATACTCAACCTTAACTTATATGTGTGGTAATAATATACTGTTAATATAAGTGGTTATTAAATAAATAAATAATAATTAGAATATCGATGTTCATATACCTATAGGTACCTACTGACGGCGCCGTGTGGCTCGATAGCCACAAAATTCAATTAATCAATTAATCTAAGCTACATTTAGCAGACGTAATTATCATCAATGTTTGTAAATTAAAAGAGGGAGAGGAGCTCGTGGCTAAGTAACAGCCGCACGGTTTGACCGATCAAAGGTTTAGCTACGCTTGGCGCGGTCGGTCCGTGGATGGGTGACCATCTATGTCATAGCGAGACTCCTCCGTGCCTCGGAAAGCACCATAAGCTGTAGGTCCCGGTTGTCATTTGTACATCTTTGACAGTCGTTACGGGTAGTCAGAAGCCAGAAAGTCTGACAACCAGTCTTACCAAGGGGTACCGTGTTACCCAGTAACTGGGTTGTGGAGGTCAGATAGGCAGTCGCTCCATGTAAAACACTGGTATTCAGCTGCATCCGGTTTAGACTGGAAGCCGACCCCAACATACTTGGGAAAAGGCTAGGCAGATGATATGATGTTTGTAAATTAAAAACTGTCTACAAAGCAGCTACTACACCTAATCCTAATTTGAAATGAGAATTCTCGACAAAAAAATAATAATTGGAAACATCCCTCTTTTAATTTCGGCTGCCGTCGCTATCGTAATCAGCTCTCGCAAAAATAATTACAGGCTCCCAAAGTTTTATTTTTACAAAGTTGCTTGACTAACCCTTTGTGGCAGCCCCGGGCTGGAAATAGCAAGGAATTCTTAGTAACTATTACTGTATATTTGGACCTTTCGAACTAAGTTGTGACCTTAAAAGTAATTTGTAAAACATTTTGTGTAACAACAATTAGGTCCAAGTTCAGCTATATTTACTTAAGTGATTAATCTTTTCGTAGCGCTCTGATATTAGGTTAGGAGGTAGGGTTTGGAGGTTTTTTCATGAAAATTTGTTACCTTTTTTCAAATTACGTGTACCTACTTAATACTGGTTTTGCGGAAATAAATTTGCAGAAGTAGTAATAGAGTTTATAATATTCACGCAATCCCATTAAAAGCACTACCTTATTCTTGACTGTTAATTAAATATTTTAGCCTTGCTAGGCTTAATATCATATATCCTTCGTCTGATGTCGAAGATAAAACATGGCTAATGTAAGATTCATATAATATTCTTTAACTACTTCATATTTCAATGAAAAATTAGATTCCGGGGCTGCGGGATGTTCGAAGGAGTTACCGCGCCCCCGGAATGCAAAGGGCTAAGGAAAGATGGTTTTTAGTCGGTAATAGTCACCCCACCCACGACAGGAGGAGTTATTTGATCACCCGAAAAAAATATATAATAGAGTATTTTTTTATTTAAGTCATAGTTTATCAATTGTTTTATTCTTAAACTTTAAAAACTCACACTAATTATTTTCAATAGCTTTATCTTAATACGTCAGAAACCCTTTCATTGTTGCAATCTTGCAAAACTTCTTTTTTAATCAAAGTAGATTTTTATTTTCCGATTTCCAACTAAGGAGAGAATTAGGGGAACATAATACTTCTCAAATAACAAGAGGCAATTCAGCGGTTCCCACTTGACATTGATAAGGGAAGGACTGGTATTTGTCTTGAATATTTTAAACTAAAATACTGTTTACCTTCTCTGATATTGAGTATTGATTATAGATGATTTACTCTTTGTCGCTGAAACTGGGTTCCTATTTCAAAATTCGTTTATTCGAACTATGCTGAAAACTAGCCCTTTTTGAATGTCAAATTTACAAAAAACAGCCCTCATAATGCCCACCCTTCACCGCTTCCTATGTGTTTTTTGCTGGAAAGAAGAACTGGCGGAACAAACTGCCCAGCTGTGTTTTACTGGGAAGAAAACGTGGCGCAACAAACTCCTGAGAAACATATGTCTGTCTGTAAGGTTTGAAGAACCAGGTTTTTACAATATATGTGAGTCCACTGATGGATATACTACGGTACTGAACTTCATTTAAACTATAGCACAGATTTCTATAATTCTTTTAGATTATATCATGGATTCTATCATCGAAATTTATTATTAATCCTATTTGGTGTTCAATATCCATTCAAAGAACCAGCTGAGCAACAAATAGAGCCTTTTTAACAAAAAAACAAGCTTACCTTATTAAAATATCTACTCTGCAATATTTTCCTACAAAGCTGCTTAGAGCTTTGATCCGAGACGAAAGATTGGGACCAATACTTTGTACAATCTTTTTTATATTAGCTACACCAATATTACTTATAGGGAAGTCTGAGTAATATTGTTTGTTAAGAATATAATATATTAAGAAGTAAGGATATTTTATACGAATATAATGTACTTTTGTATTTGAATATTTTTTCATTGGAATTTTCTTCTTATTTGTATAAAAAAAAAACATTGACTATGCAATTTGCCAGTGACCGGTATCCTAAGCGTAACAACTATTTTGTTAGTTTCAAGATAATCTGTCACCCTTTTATTTATGTCAATCTTTTGCAACTACAATATTCAAAGAAAACAATATTATTTATTTGTTTCTAGTATCCTTTAAATTGGAATTCTTACTTCTTACTATCGCCACCTTAGTTTTTTGCAGTCTATTTTCTTAGTCAAGATAATTATGTCAAGATTATCTACCAACACCGAGGCTTTTAAACAATGAACTATATTAATAAGAGAGAGAATAATACTTATTAAAATCTCCTTGAGCCAGCTCGCAGTTCCATCACGAAATTGTTAGATTTTTTAACCCTTTTTCTTCCAACACCAGTATGAAAGAAGTAGTAGGTATTAAAAACTGTTTTACTTCATCTTGAAACAGTATTCTTATCTACAAATTACTCAGAATGTACTGTACATTTTTTTTCTATTTTCCGGAACATTTCCATTAAATTAGCTTCTGTATTTTAATCTCGAGTCTCGGAGTAGCATATTTTCCTTTCTGACGTCACTAATAAACAACCTACTGGGAATTCAGCGCTCAGTTCTTGAAAATAACACTTCGTTAAATTTGGCTTAGTAAGCGCCAGGAGTTTTGTAGTAGTGTTTATAGAAGTAAAGGAAGAACTCATGGCTCCGTAACAGCCGTACGGGTTAATTTAAAAAGTTAAGTTGCACGCTGCGGTAGGAACGGGGATGGGTGACCATCTATGTCATACCGCGACTTCTGCTTTGGGCCAGTTACCTTAGGAGAACGTAGAAGAAAATCTCGATATTAAAGATCATTTGAATATAAATATACGAGTATAAGCATACCACATGAGATGTTATGAGACTATTGAGTGAACGTTTAAAATGTCATGACAGGGGTGTGTAAATGTTTATAGCTTATTATTGTTTACCGAGGTGAAACCCTTCAATGACTAATTTATTGCTGTCAAAGCATAATTAGCCGCTATGCCTGGCTGTCATTACAGTCGGTACAGGTATTCAGAAGCCAGAAAATTCTGACAACCAGTCTCACCAAGGTCGACACGTGTTACACGGCAACTGGGTTGTGAAGGTCTGATAGACACTCGCTCCGTGTATTCAGCTGCATACGATTATCTTAGAAGCAGACTCCAATATAGTAAGGAAAAGGCTAAGCCGTTGATGATTTTTCATCTGAAAATCTCCCGGATTGAGTTTATCACAGTTAGCAAGTACCAATTAATAAAAAACCAACCGCGTATCGAGTTCCGAATATCTGTCAATGTCGTAATACCGAGCCTCGGGGGCCATCTTGAATCGCTTCTTATTTCCAGCAATAAAAATTGCGAGACAAATGTCACCATTACTTGGACGATCGTTAGCTTCTTTTAAATTGGTTTTATTGATTCGCGTGTACTTTAGTTTGTAGTGGGTTGTTTCAGATTGGCAGTAGTTAACCTTTTAATGTTTCTATTTGTAGGTACTTACAATATTATCACGGCTGTTTTACCGAGAAAGGAATTTGAACTAGATCAAAAATATATAAGATAATATACGAAGAACGTAAAAGTGTGCTCAGATGCCTTTTGTCTGTTCATCCACCAATCAATAAAACACCATTAGTAGAAGGACCTAATATTGAATGTACTAAAACTGATAACATAGTTGGGAAAAGGCTAGGCAGATGACTGAAATTGACAACATGTGGCATTTGGTTTGCATGTCATCATCATCATCATCAACCTTTTTACTATCCCAATGTTGGCATGGCCACTGATAACCACATTTGCTCTACTCGGATTGTTTTCGGATTTAAATTTATTTATTTATTTAAATTCATACCGTAATACAAAATTATTAAGGGTTAGTTTCTTATTTTCTTCATGCAGTATTTTGACATGTAGAAAAAAATATGCTGAACAGAACGAAACAATAACATGATGATGGCTGCATCATGATTTCTGCATTATCATGGTACGGTTTCGTTTAATTTGTTCTGAGGAGTTTGTTGCGTCACTTCTTCTTCCCAGCGAAAACACATAGAAAGTGGTAAAGGGCGGACGTTTAGGGGGCTGTCTCTTGTAAATTGACGTTTAAAAAGTGCTGATTTTCAACCTAGTTTGAATATATTTTTTTTCAATTTGAATTTATACCATGAGTTAAAGCAATCACAACAGCTGAATTTAAAATACAAACGTTCTGAAATCTGGCTTGTATAAGCCGAGCTATCATTGCTCTACAGCACAAGCACGCGATATTAAAGCACACCCCGATCATATCTTGGATGATGGAATATTTCGGAAGCAGGCCTATTCATTACACAAGACACTTGCAACGAATGAGGTTAAGAGTGGAAAATGGCGGAATAAAGTGGATGAAGATTTTAAATTTCATATCACTTCAATGTATCTGCATGTAGTAGCCAGCGGCATCGCCCACGTGGGTTATACGTATTCAAATTAAAAATTACAAAGTTTCATACAAACTTTGACCCACTTTTTCACCCCCTTAGGCGTAGAATTTCGGAAATACTTTCTTATCGGATGCCTACGTAATACAAAGAACACACCCTCCAAGTTTCAGGTCTCTACGATCAGCGGTTCAGGCTATGCGTTGATCCGTCATTTCACATAGATCGTTCATTCACCGAAACAATGGTGATACTTTATTTTCGAAATAGGAAATGACTCCTGCCACTGTTGGCGGAGTGGTAGAAAGCCTCAGACTCTTGGCAGCCGACACTCAAAGATAGTTTTTGATGATTGATAGATTTTCAAGCATCAGTACAGTACATACTAAAGATTTCTCTCTACATCCCAAACAAGTTTGTACCTCAACAAGTAGTATTTAAGGATTATTTTAAGTTACATGCACTCAAACTTCTCACTATGTAAAACTATACAATCGTCATACCACTGCATACTATCCTTTGTATATAGGTTCAGTAGAATCACGTCTAGCATGTTTTGATTGTCTGTCGAGATTGGATCGCTTCGCGTTACTAAATTTCGAATTGGACCAATTTCGTGATCAATATGCATTCCTACACGTATGCGGTATTGTTGCAATCAAAATAACAATACATTGGTCTGAATATTCTGAGTATATTCAAATTATAAAGTAGGTTTGGTTGTTTGTGTAATGTGTAATGTTTACTAGCTGCATCCTACGGGTTCACCTGCGTCCTGAGAGGAGTAATTTACGTATTCGGATAAAATGTAGCTTAGGTATAGCCGTCTTTAGGGTCCCGTTTTACTGTGATAACGTTATTAGCAAACAAACAAACAACGCATACACTATACAGAAGTAAATACTAGTGTAGTAAAAAAAATATTCAACCTTACACAGTAGTTTAATTTTCATCATCCATAATAGTCCATTGAAAAGTTACATTTGGGGTTGCGTTTTTTAGAGGACGCAATTTTATTTTTTTGATGTGTAGGGGGGGTCAGTGTAAAGCTAAAACTAAGTTTGTGGGGTCGCCACCCTTGTCCCACGGCCGCCATCTTGAAAATAGGGGTTGAAATGGTTTTTACGATATATCTCTTAAACTATTAATTTAATAAAAAAAAATTGTTAGCATTTTATGTTGCAAATTAAATTCTCTACAACTTTGATCCAGAAACTTTTGGTCGTAAAATTATAAATAAAAAAGTTATAAGCGAAAATGTTCAGAAATTCGAGAAAAAAAAATATATTTTTCGATGTAACTTTTTTTTAACATTTTACGAAAAAATCATATCAGACCATTTTTGTAGATCGTTTTTTGAGGAACAACTTTTATCAACAACATTTTATCATTAAGTCAATAGCTAAGGTTTTACACCGCTCCGAAGTAATAGGCCAGTGCTTTTAGCCTTTAAAAACGGTAAAAAGTGAATAAAATAATAGTAGGATGAAACCCATTGGAATAGGAGGAGAATATAATAAAAATGATAGGAAAAACAAAGTACGGGCGATCTGAGGTCGGGAAGTGGGGGGAGAGGGGGGTTAAAGTTAAAAAAATGGTTTATCTCAATTTCCGGCAAAACTACAAGTCCTATGAAAATAAGTTAAATGGCAAAATTGTAGGTAATAAAAAGACCTAAAACTTTTGTATTGACACTTTTTCACATAACCTCAAAATTTATGTGAAAAATTCAAAAAACCAAGTTTTTGGAGTTTAATTTTTATCTTTTACAATATTTTTTTTTTCACGAAATTTGGTGAAAACTTGCCTTTTTATGTCCCAAACACACTGTTATTTATTTTATTTAAAATAATTATTTTTAAAAAAGTCGGTAGTCTTTTTGTTTGTTGAAATCTCTACTTTCTGATGGTATAAAAAAATATTTACATTTCTATGGTAAATGTTCTCAGAAAATATAAAGAAACGCTACGAAATAACAGGTAGTAAGGCCTGGAGGTTCTGAACATTTTCGCTTATAACTTTTTTATTTATAGTTCTACGACAAAAAGTTTCTAGAATAAAGTTGTAGAGAATTTAATTTGCAACAAAAAATGCTAACAATTTTTTTTTATTAAATTAATAGTTTAAGAGATATATCGTAAAAACCATTTCAACCCCTATTTTCAAGATGGCGGCCGTGGGACAAGGGTGGCGACCCCACAAACTTAGTTTTAGCTTTACACTGACCCCCCCTACACATCAAACAAATAAAATTGCGTCCTCTAAAAAACGCAAGGTAAGGCCTAAAAAATGTAACATTTCAATGGACTATAACCTTTGCAACGGGTCAGATAAAAAATAAAAACAAAACAACATCGGCGGCCATGCGACATTAAAATTCAATTGCAATGCTAATAAAAAAAACTAATAAAACAAAACACGTCATGAACTACCCCACAATGTTTTTCATAACCAGAAATTCAAATTTCTATATCGGTATTTTAAATTGGCTTTTGCAATATCCTGAAAATTGGTTCTCCATCCCTTTCCGCGGCGGCGGGATGAGAGAAAAAAATGTTTTTATTTGCATAAATGAATGTTTGTCGAAACGTTTTCTTTCGGTTCAATTCTTGAAGTGGTTTGTTTTTCTCGTTACTTATTTTTGGATGTATGAAATAATGTTTGTACTCGTAATGTTCAATAAATATGTATACGCTTTATTAAAGAACTTGAATAAAATATTTGAGGAAAATAAACTTAAAATGAATAATGTTTTTTGATCAATGTACTTTAGAATATCTTAAAATATAAATATTACAAACGTTTCAAATTCTCGGTCTTCAAATTCTGCTATCCATCAAGTCTGGTACAATCAGTCGCACAGCGGCAGCGCTAAAGCGCTGGCGGTGAAGCGGCATAGCGGTAGAACTGAGCATTGTCGTTCGCTCTAACTCATTAATACCGCGCTTTCGTCGCGACAATTACATAAATTCGCGTCGGGCGTCATTCTGTGTCGAGGACCGTTTAAATGAACCAGTGCGTGGAATAAATAGGAAAACTGTTCTAGTATGCTTCGCACGAGTCGAGCTAAGCGTCTGGTATGCTAGTGCTTAAACAAGCCTTTTAGAAGTGCATTTCGACTTTTCTTTTAAGACAAGTTAAGATAAGAGTGATTTAAGGTATTGCTAGTGCTAAAACTGAGTATTACGACCGTTTACTATGTACTGCTTCAATTTTCTAGTATCTTCCACAGAGCATGGTTAATAATAAACGCCAGTGAGAGTAAATTTCTGCTACTGAAATCAAGCAATTTACTACAAAAGATAAACAAATTAATGACACAAATTTGCTTTGTTCTAAACATGAAAGAATAAAGACTTCCCTTCGCCCACTCAAGGATCAAAATTCTTCAACGAACATTAGTAATTTTTGAAGTACAAAAGTAAATAATTGATTAGTGGGAGGATAATAACGAGGCCAAAGCTATTTTCAGATAAATAAAAATAGAAATGGGATAGTCCCATCACCTTTTGTAATTATCTTTAAAATTTATATCTCTTTTACGCTATCGAGTTAATTAACATAGATAGGCACTAATATATTTTGTAATTATACAACCAGAAACTTTACTATCATTAGCATCAATGAGGAGGCAATAAAACAATTAAATACACACTATCCTCATAAAATATCCACTCAACTTAACAGTACTCTAAAACGATTACCCCTATCCCATTCAACCCTTGGGACAGATCACTTCGAACTAGCGTGTTGCAAACGTTCTAGTTATTCAAATGGGTATCGTTACACAACCTGGTCGAGCGACTGGCGCTAACGAACTCGCCCGTTCGAATGCGTCACGTTTGGGTTAAATTTATGTGGGATCATTAAATCAGAGTTGCTTTTAACGCTACAACATAGCTACGGTATGCGTTCAAATAGTAGTGAGCTTTTATGTAGTTTTGGAAATGGAAATTGGTTCAACGCTTAATTAATACTTACCTAAACATAATGGCCGACCATTAAAAAAATTGAAAATAATTATAAAATTAAGTTGTAAAGAGATGAGGGACAAAAATCCACTAATTTGTGTTCTAAAATTTATTTATTTCAGGATGTGAGTTTAGATGGCACGCTTAATGTAAAATTGTAATACCCCTTTTGAATTAGACAAGATGCTGAGTTCACCCTAGTAGGGAAATATTATTTTTTATTTGATACTAGCTGTTTCCCGCGGTTTCACCCGCATCTCGGGGGAACTACTTCGCGCACCCGGGTAAACGATACTTTTTATCCAGGTTATAACCTATGTGGGTACCAAATTTCATTTTAATCCGTTCAGTAGTTTTTGCGTGTAAGAGTAACAGACATATATATATACATAGGATTCGTTTGCTCTTGATTCTAGTCTAATTCAGAGGTGACAGAGACAAGACGATCGAGCTTACCAAGAAGAAGCCCGTTCACTTTAACTTTGGAGATATTAGGGTTGAATGCGTCCCAGTAATTTCTCTAACTTTGTGATTATGATTTTGATTTGCTCAATAATTTAACTCGTATAACGTGTTAGTTTAAAATTCTCCCTAATTACACTCCACTAAGTGTAATTAAGGGGAGGGCGAGTGGAGTTAGAGAGGGCGTGACGGTATACGAGAGCGTCATGCCATTTGTCGTATAGTCTGTAGCAGTTGATTTTAAGAAAAATGTAAACAAAATCATAACCTACTTTGTTTTAATTTTCCCACTCATATAAATAAAACGGCCTTAAATGAAGAATGATGATGTTTAGAACATGAAATTGACATAAATGCGCCATCCTTACGTTAATTTCTGTGGCAGAATTAGAACCAAATAGGTTACGAATTTGTTTACATTTTTCTTTCGAGTCAGTCTTACCCCAAAGGTAAGGCCATTGGATATTAAAAAACATTTATCCTGAAAGAAAATTAACCAAGTATTATATTTCAAAATCAAAACAATTTTCCTGAAAACTGACAATAAACATTTCAATGTAATAATGTCTACTTTGGTTACATCACGTTTCATGTAACCGAGTCCCGGAGTTTTCTGAGCTTACACTTGAGACGCCCTTAAGTAAATTAACACCGTCTCATCATTAAGTTTGGAATTACTTGTTCTTACTGGGAAATTTGTGAAATTACATTGGAAATCGGTCCGTGGATGGGTGACCATCTATGTCATACTGAGACTCGTACGTGCATCGAACGTTGGTCCCAGACTTATGTATCTTTGTAACACTTTCATGCAAAAACTACCGAATGGGTTTGGGTGAAATTTTGTACATACTTAGTTTATAACCTGAATCAACACATAGAATACGTTTTATTTGAGTGCGCGACGTGTTTTCCTCAAGACGCAATATGGTAGGCACATAAACTCCTACAAAGGTATTTTCATAAGAGAAAATAAAAGTCACTGTTGTATCCTAATCCTCTTCTCCATAACTTACAATTTCACCATGACAAACATTACCGTTAATGTACAACGCCCCATTACGTATTTTTATCGCAAATTGTCTCACACCCCCTAATGCTTGTTACTCGCACTGTCTCACCAAATAAATCTTTATCATCTGCCTTCTTACTATCTCAGTGTGTGGTAAAGGCCTCTTCTCACATAGAGAAGGCATGAAATCCCACTGTTTGGTAAAGGCCTCTTTTCATACAGATAAGGTATGAGCATTGAACATCACGCTTGCTCAAAATCGATTTCACGACTTTTTAGTCCAGGTGTCCTCACGATGCTTTCCTTCACCGTTAGTCAGTGATGTCGAATATATACTTACTAAGTACGCATAAATTTACAAAAGTCACATCGGTACTTGCCAGGTTTCGAACCCGCAGTGGCATATGGGATGCAGGTGCCTAAACCAATAGGCCACCACGGCATACATAAATAATACATAAATAAATCTTAATACATACTAAATATCAGGTCAGTACCAAACAAAGCGAGAACGAAATAAATTCGTTTTAAAATATACGCACGATTTTATCTCTCACTTCCCTACTTAGGCCAGCAAATTGCAAATATATCTTCATTGTGAATCTCGCAATAGGCTATCTATATGTAAAATTTCATCCCCTATTCATCCGTTAATCCTTCTTTTGTCCTATAATATTTATTTCACCTGAAAATTTGATTAAGCAATAAACAATGGATGCGGCATTTTCATATTTATTGCTCTAGAAAAGGTGATGTTTAGACACTAGGGATGGGTCACTAGTTTCGTCATGTCTGGGTAATAATTTAGTTTATTCTGTCTAAATATATAATTATGCTGAAAAGCAGAGTAGCGTGATCATGTAGTATTTATTTTGTTGACAATTATACCGTGGTAGTTGATCGTGGTCTATTAAACATAAATTTTGTCATATTCACCTTGCTAGAAAACACATTATATATTTTAATGTAGATTTGTAATGCAAACATACATATCCTAGATATAGATTACAAGACGATCATTACGTTAATTGGTATATATTTCTCTATGAAATGTAATGCAATCAATATACTTTAATGCAAAGACTGATAAAAAAATGCACTGCGCCGCGCGAAATAACAGTTCTAAAACAAAAATATGGCCATTAATTTTCCCTAGCTCAAAATAAAACAAGCCTTTTACACGGGCCTATTCTGATCTCTTTTGTTCATCTGTGCCAACAATATTTTAAATTTATAAACACAGCTATTTACTGTACTCCATTTACCACTAATAACCTTTTGTATCCTAATCTCATTGAAAATATATAATATATACATAATACAATGAAAATATAAATTAATAAGTCTTTTATCTTTTTTTAATTATAAAATTTATTTGTTGATGTAATGGCCAAAGTGGATGATCTGACCAGTTGACATTTATTCGTTCACTAACATGACGTGAATATTATCGTACAATTCTGATGGTTCATATTTATGAGATTAAACAAATACAGAAATTCAAATCAGACTAATTCAATTCCCGAAAGCGTTAATTGATTGATCCTATATTTCATTATTATTATCAATCAACTGATGGTACAAGCTGGCTTATTCTTTCCACCATCGACCGAGTAATGTATTTTAGACCTTTATAACTTGGTTAGAAAGTTCCTTTTGTTTTTTTAGTTGGTCTCGGGATTAGTGTTAATTTGACGAGCGTGCTTTCATTTCCCTGTCATTTTATTTGCTGTTATATTTTTCTTTTTTTGGGTGAAGGGTGAAGTTGATTGAGAAAAAGTTGGTTGACATTAAGGGCAGTCAGGAGATCTGGGGTTGAAAATAATGGTGGAAAGATTAATGGATATACATAATATATGTTTTTATATATTTAAAGGTTTGCCTTTGTGAGTATATTGCGCGCATGAAGGAGTATTATATTCAGTATAGTTGTGTATGTCATATAGAAATCTAAACAATATTATTGGACTAAAAATTGTGATGAAATAATTTCGACCATGACTGGTTATCTATCTATACATATAAAATGTTGTTGTCCTGAATGACTGACGGATCAACCGTATAGACCTAAAATTTGGAGGGTGTGTTCTTTGTATGACGTAGGCATCCGATAAGAAAGGATTTGCCGAAATTCTATCCCTAACGCTAATTAATGGGTGTAAATTTTGTGAAACTCTGTCATTTTTAATTTTAATCTGTAAAGATTACGCGGGCAAAGCCGAAAGCTAGTAATGAATATGTCCCATATCATTTAATATGATGTGAATAACTATTGTAAGGTGCAGTACCTATTTTCAATATAGTAACGATTTTACTGTCGACAATTGATACAACGTGGTTCACAAAATAAAATACAAAACTTACATGAACATTTAGATTACTACGGTTAACACACAAAACCACGGTATTGCGTGACTTCTCTACATAAGGGATTTAAAAACACACAGGGCTGGCAAATTAAAAACTCACATAAATATCACGATTCATCAATATCAAATTAATCTCTGACCAAAAAAGCCGCCGGGACCTTGAAACATAAAAATAAAATTATAAGGAAAACATTTAAAATTACTGAACGAAAAAGATGTTTCATTTCTTCGCCTGAAATAAATTATATTAGGTAATTATACTAGTCTAAAAATAGCTCAAGGTGTACAGATATTGTATTTAAATGATGTGTAGTCAAAACTACATTTTATGGCTACACTGTTACCTGTTATGTGTATCTGTACCTTGAAGATAGTCTACAAATTATTTTGAGTTTTTACGGTTCCATAGTCAATAAGAAACCCTTAAGTTTGCTATGTCTGTTTATCATGGCTAAGTTTTCCGGTTACTGAGTTATAGTTGATCAAATAAAATGTACAACGAAACCCTATAATGCGCACTTGGTCGATGTTTTTAGAGTTCTTCTGTGTAATAGCTACAACTAATCAAAATCTCTGTCTACCGCTGATCAATACTGGTCATAGGCCTTCCCCATAGCACGGTTTTGAGCTCAATCTTTAGCGCGCCAATATTTGCAAAGCCAAGTCGAGCAAAAGTATGGCTGTACCAGCTTTTTAAGAAACATTCAGGCCATTTTAGATCCCCCATAACTTCGTGGTGGACTAAGCCATAAACTTGAATTTAATTGCATAATCACTCTTAATATTAAATTACATTAAATTTGAATATTATGTAGTTGGCAATTGCACGGCAGCAAAAAATCTACTATTACAATTTATAATGCAGCATTTGCAATGTAGTTAGACACACAAACTTTTAAAAAGCGCCGGGGTGCTAATTTAAGACAGAGAGATTTTGTGACATGTATGTTCCGATGCCGTATAATATTGCCAAATTATTTTATTATAGAAATTAAAATATCTAAATTAATGGACTTTATTTTACACTAGATCTCATAAAAGAACTATAACAACGCAATTCTTTTTGGCTTTGTATTTTTTTCATTTTTAATCCTCCATCCAATTTACCACATAGTCCACTATAAGCCATAAAACAGTGGCAACCCCATTTTCCCATCACTAGGCAAAGTTAATAAGGTAGGAACGCTGACCCTTATAATTTGGTTGCTCCCGTCATTGGGATGTTTTTATCAGACCCATATTTGCTTCGGACCTTTTGCGTCGTAATGTTACTTTTCTCACCTCCGAAGAGTTTCAGGGATTATCTTAGTTGGGGTCTAGTTGATTTCCAGGAATTTACGGGACCTTTTTATTATGGCACAAAGCCTCTGTTGTTGATATTAAGGTTTTTTTCGGGAATGTAATTTCTGGACACTGTGCTTTCTCTATTTGTTTAACAAGCGAGAAAAAATACTCGTATATTATATACTTAGTGTTTTTTCTTTGGGTAATCTAGCAATAAGTATGACTTATTTAGTTAAGTGGTGTTTGTATACTTAGTTTTATCTGGATTTTCAATAGGACGCCTATGCGAAGAATTTCTTATTAATGGTAGAATTTTGACATAGCCTAATCCTAGCTTATATTATAAATGCGAAGTCTGTTTATTTGTTACGCTTACATCGGCTGAACCGATTTGGATGACATTTGGTATAAAGATGGAGGAGGCCCTGGAGCCGGCTATAGGCCTTTTATGATAGAACATTAAGTAGTTTCCTCGGTACGCGTGTGAGAGTGAGTAATCCATTTAATTAATGTAAAAAAAAAGCGAAACAAAACTGGCATAGATAAATTATTGCATAACATGTTTGAAAGGCTTCAGGGGATGTAAATTATATCTTATCAGGTTAATTAAATGTTAATTTCACTCCTGAACTTTATGACTATAATTTAGTACATAAGGTTAATACAGAACTCCTGCAAGGGCCCCAAGCTACAGTCAGGTGAACTAAATTCCCACTAACCGCCGTCACCGTCAGCTTGTACCAGGAACTATAATTAACGCTAATCATAGTTGTGTGGACTTGCATGATGTGAGTTTAATGACGTCAGACTAACACATTTTGCGCTGTATATTAATATATTAAATTTATGTTTGGGAATAATTAAGGAGTCTTGGTAATTATCAGAATAGATCATCTTTTGCCTAGCCTTTTCCCAAACTGTTGGAGTCAGCCACCAATTTAATCGCATGCAGCTATCAGTGCTATACATGAAGCGACTGCCTATCTGACCTCCACAACCCAGTTCCCGGGTAGCACGATACCCCTTGCTAAGACTGGTTTTCAATCTTCCTGGCTTTTGACTACCTGTAATACCTGTATTATTTGCAAATGATAGCCGGGACCAACGGCCTAGCGGGCTTTCAGAGGCACAGAGGAGTCTCGCTATGACATAGATAGTCACCCATCCAGGGACCGACCATGACAAGCGCAGCTTAACCTTGAACAATCACGCGACTATTACTTAGCCACATGATGATAATGCTACATGCTGATAAATATACTATGATTATAAATTAATCAGTATAGATGTGAAAAAAATAGTTTTAATTTTAAAATATATACCAAGTCAGTAAAAATTCACATTTTTAACGCTACAGGTATTTGATTGTTTCAAGATGACAAACACATTTGTAACAATATTCTCAACACATTACCGAGCGGATGCAAAGAATTTAGTATTGAGTTCAATAGAATAATTTGTTTCCGCTCATCTAACTGAATTGACCAAAGAGTTTTCAATTCGTCCATTTAGTTTGCACACGATATTTTTTTTCAACTTTGATATCGCGTTTCAATGGGTAACAGTTTCGTTTGAACGCAAAATACTATAGGCTGACTTTTGTTCGATTTTTGATTTTAGTTTTTCTTTTCGTTTAGCGTTTTATATGGCTTTGTGACCATAAGGAATTAATGGCCTACGATATTTTTTCTCGCGATCGGATATGTTGATTGAATTGCAAAATAGAATTATGCGTTGGCGCGTAATTTTCAGAGGCTCAGGAAGTACCTACTAGCGTTGCTGACAAAATTTGATTATTGGCGCAGCGGCGGCGGTACGTTGAGATAATTTGGGAAACAATGTTCACTCAATACCAATGAATTTGGGTCGCAAAAAAGTGAATAGTATTTTTGGTTTATCTTACAATGTAAAAGGTTACACAATAAAACTATCTGCTAGACAACTTAACCTTTTTTATTGATATCAAGATTTAAAGGTAGAATTATGTCGATAGACAATTTAACAAGTTTTTAAGAACAATATAACTCGACGAATATTATTCGGAAACATTGTTCAAGTTAACAATGGGCCTATTTCTTAATAAAGGGTCATTTTGTTTTAAGTTTATTGGTAGAAATCTTTAGCAAGGTAAAACCGTTTTGGTCCATTGTGACTTTCTCTTACTCTCTCTTAGTCTCTTTACACTAGCGATGAAATGAGCTAGTGGGCTTGCTAGTAAAAAAACTGTTGTCCTGACAAGGGTCTTCCGACTACACACGTATTTTTTTAGGGTTCCGTAGTCCGACAAGGAACCCTTATAATTTCGCCATGTCCGTCTGTCTGTCTGTCTGTCTGTCCGCGGCATAGCTCCGAGGTTCTTGATACTAGAAAGCTGAAATTTGGTGTGGATATGTATATTGATTACGCCAAAAAAGTGGTAAAATAAAAATTTGAAAAATATTTTTTTATGGTAGCTCCCAAACACGTAAAGTGGGGATGAATATTTTTTTTCTCGCGTACCCCTCCGTGTGGGGTATCGTTAGATAGATCTTTCAAAAATATTATGGGTGTGTGAAGACCATTTATGGTTAAATGAGCGATTTGCAAAATATCTAGCTTTTCAGTGCAAATTTTTGTCGGTACGAGTTACCCTCTAACTTTTGAATGGCTGTACCTAGAAATGTGAAGAAAATCACAGACGTAGTACATGTAATGAACTTACAAGGGAAACTATTGTGGCTAAGTAGGCTTAACCGGTTACAGAGTTATAGTCGACTAACTAACTCCTACTACGGAACCCTACTGCGCGTGGCCCGACACGCACTTGTTAATATTAGCTTTAGAGTTCCTTTAGTTTTTATAGCTGTTTTCCGAAGTGTCACGTGCATCCCAAGGGTACTACTTCCAATCCGATTATAAAACCTAAAATTGTCTCCTTAATCCCATCTTTTTCCTTATCAAATTTCATCCACATCGGTTTAGACGTTTCATAGTGGAAGTGTAACAAACAAATAAACTCACTGTTATATTAATAATAGGTTATTATTAGTAAGGATAATGGTATTAAAACTTGATATTCCTCGGTTTAGATGAGCACCTGTTTGGGCCATTAGACCTATATACCGGCTTACACTGGCAGTCATTTATAGCGTCAACACACTTACGTAATAATTTGGTAATGTGACACGTAATGAAGTTTAATGTCTGTACGTCACACTGAGGACATATTTCGTGTCCTCAATGTGGGACAGTTTCTACTTTGGCTGGATATAAATAACTAGCTAGTGTATATCATCCAACAGTCTTTAAGACCTATCCTACTCATTCCATTGTCTAGCCTTTTCCCTATAAGGATGCGAAAATAACTCAGTCTGTTACATATTCTTCGACCGGGATAAATAACTTTTTTTCGTGCGTTTGTTCCGGCTAATCTCCGAAACAATTTTGACGCCATTACTGACAAACAGCTGATGTTTTGGAGTAAGGCTAATATTATATAAAAACTTTGTTTTAGTTGAGATGGTATTGCTCTTGACTCTAGTCTAGGTCAGAGATGACAGAGACAAAGTCGACGATGAAGTGAGATTACACAGAAGGAGCCTGTTCACTCTAACTTTTGAATGCGTTCGGGAAATACAGACGCAAGTAGAGAGTTCTACTCCTTTGCTGGACGCATTATAAAAGACGTTTGGAAGCGAATTGGTAGAAGGCCGGTGAGATGAGATCGTGGATAAATATAGTCCTGCACAAAATAATTAAATCTTATGATTATAATTATATTAAAACACGGGCAACGCCGCGGGTTGCAGCTACTAACCTAAACAAACAACCTCACTAATGAGATATCAGGAAGCGAGAACGGTAGGTACGTATACTTCGGTATACGCGAAGCTAGGAAGCTAGGCAGGGTACACACGACGTGTCCTTAATGTGTTATGGCACGCGTGTTTTACATACAAACTGAGTTACTTACATGCACTCGGCTTTATGACGTCACAAAACACGTTAGTGTGTAATCTACCTAAAGTGTACAAACTTCAAATTAGAAGGTCTCTCAAATTGTGTAGGTAAAGAAGCTTAATCTTAAATATTTGCTGAGAAGAATTTAATGTTAAATAAACATTTTAAAGACAATACTAATTTAATTTTAAAAATAATACATTAATTAATGGTTAGATGATTGTATTGGTAAGTATTTGTTATGTTATTTTTTTTAACCCCTATTCAAGCGATTATTAAACTATATCATTTAAATTAAATATACTTAATTAAAGTCAGTTGAAAAAGTGTTTTGATGCACCAAGCTAACACAAAAATCGACTCCCGCAAGGAAAAACGTGGTAACTTACTTTAACCAACTTTTCTGTAGAGCGCGTTAAAGATTGCAGTGTCCGTGTAGGTATGCAAAGTCTTATAACGTAGTAACACAAATACTTGCAATTTTGTATATCTCTGAATCGCGAACGAAAAGTCTTAGCGACTCGTGAGTTCGGCCAAGAGAAAGAAAAATTAATTCCTAATTTAGCTGAAGTAACTTATAGTATCCCTCAATTTGGACAAAAACTGAGTTACCACGTTTTTCCTTGGAGGTGTCAAAATATTTTAGTAACCGAATCAGATTTTTTTTTCATCGTGTTATAGCTACAATGTAACTATTTAAACCAATTTTTGCCAAAAGTCCATTTCTAACCTGTGCAAACAAACGGTTTCCCATATACAATAGACACATAATCAGTATAGTGCCCAATTAAAATGTGATACGATATCATTGTTGGCGTTTCAACGTCTCATCAGCCTCTGTTGCGTAATCGTCAACAATCTTTGAGACCAAATTAATTGCTTCGCGTGGAGCAATAAAGTCAGGAAGTAGTTGTAATATCATATTGGTACAAGGAAAATAGAACTATATATTTAATAAGGCATTCCATACCTTGTTCTTTCATCTATTTTCTTTATCTCAGCAAACATTTTTAAGTATTTTTGCAGCGCAATATGGAACATTTCTTTGCAACATAAAAACTGGTTTATAATTAGGTCTAGGTACACAAATTTATGCAGATAAGGTAGAAATACCAAAAAGAAAAAAATCAACCGACTTCCAAAAATACCTACTGAAAAAAAATAAGATTTATTTAAAAGCTAGTGGACCAATACATCGCTCTAGAAGTCGGTGGCCAAGTACTAACAATAGTAACTTAGACACTGACTACTAGAGCTATGCATTGGTCCACTATAGCGTTTAAATAAAACTTATTTTTCTCTTTTCAGTATTTTTGGAAGTCGGTTGTATTTTTAATGTATTTTTTTATACGACCTGTTTGACTTGTTGCTTACAATATTTAGTCGCATGCTATTGCTCTTACAATGTTTAGTTTCCTCTTATTACGTAGGCAATGAGCTTAAAAGCTAATAATTGAATAGTTGATAATTATATCATCCATTTAATAATAAATCATCCAACGGTACCAACGGGCATTTACTGCCGGAACGTAACCCGTAATTAAAGGCTGTCCGTGTATTGACAATATGATGTATGATACTCGTGGCAGTTGCTAAACCTGATATTATTTTCGATTAAATTTATTACTGGTCGAATGGCACTAAAATATATAAAACAAAAGTCTTCTACTTGACCATGTTTGTGTTTTAGGCACATCTATGTACAGTAACAAAAACCTTGCAAATATAGGTATACCTTGCGTATCTTTAACCGACTTCCAAAAAAGAATGTTCTCAATTTAGTTGTTTTTTTTTTTTTTTCACTAAACGAAGGCTTATTACTACACATATTTTTTGTTTACTTTTTATTAAATTCATGCTTGTATTCGTATGCGGTTAACATATATGTATATTATGTGTAGGTATTTTTTATTTGAAACTAGCATTCTGCCAGCGGCTTCACCCGCATGGCTAAACGAATTCAAACTTTGCCCCCCTTTTAGGAGAAGAAATTCGGAAAATCCTATCATAACGGATGCCTACGTCATATAAAGAACCCCCCACAAGTTTCAGGTCTATACAATCAGCGGCTTAGGCTGTGCGTTGATCGTCAGTCATTCAGGACAAAGCATTTTATATGTATAGATTGTGACTGGTGAATTTTATTATGTTTTAATTAAAATTAGTTCTACATGAGGGACAAAAGTTAGCCTTGATCCCTTGATTTAATTAGGCCTGTTTGCTTAGGCACGACTGATATTTAGGTAGGTACCTATTAGAAATTAGACACGGAATTATCCCTTCAGCCAATATTTACAACATTATAGACCGACTTTGTAACTTCTATACAAGAAATATTTACCAGAGGAAGTCATAGATGGAACAAAATTTGAATGAAATTATCTACTGGATAAATTTAAAAATACTTTATATAGGTATTGTCATCACTTGTGTTTTTAATTTTCGGCTGGCAAATCATCAAATGAACCCAGCCGCCAGGTTGGGACGGGTGGGAGTGTCAGACTCTTACTGACTAAACCCATCCATGTTCCTTCCTCAGTCCTTTGTATTCGGGGGTGGGGTATCTCTTTCGAACGTCCCGCAGCCCCGGCACATACCGCAACCCTGGCTCATTTGAGTTCTGATAAAACTACTTCACGTACCCAGATCAAAATTATTCCCATTTTAGGTACTACACAGGTCTTAATTTATCCCCGTACTAAATGTCACAGTATAGGAAACAAACTACCATTCACATTTTTAATATACACACACAGTATAGAACATTGTTACAAACAGCAATCTCTAAGCAATGTGTAAAGAAAAAATAACATTTTTATAAGCATAAACTGGGCCTATGCATTGTTCTTCTCAACAAAAGTTAGGGTCATCGTAAGCAGGTCAGATGGAAGTACATTCATCGGGGATAAGGCGTAACGTAGATACTTGTTATCACCGTTATGACGGCCGCCATTTTATGTATATATGTCATATTCTATTTTTTGTACCTTGGCCTTAATTTAATCAATTAAATTAGGACCTCGCCACATTGTCCGATTAAGCAGGTCGAATGATGTTAGAAGCATCCTGCAAGAGGTCAAGTAGACAAAAAATCTATTTTTCGTAATGTGATAGAGGCTACTTACCTTTCACTTAGGCTTTTGCTACTTAATGCCTCCGGATAAAAACAATCTTATTTCATTTCTCACGTTTCAATCTTTCTCATACCAAATTTTATTAAAATCGATGCTGTCGTTTAACCGTGAACGTATACTAATATAATATAACTTAAATGTGAAAGTTTATTTATGAGGGTGTACATAAAGTATGTATGTATGTTTATTACTCATTCACGCAAAATCTACTAAACGGATTTAGGTGAAATTTGGTACACACCAAGGTGCTTTATTACCTGTATTCCACGCAGTCAAAGTCTTTGGCAGAAGATAATCTTATATCGAAAGAACGAGATAGTTTCTTCTGGAGCATAACGCTTTGTCCTTACGTGACGATTTCTACCATTCAACACCTAACTCAATAAAAAAAAAAAAAAAAAGTTTCATTTCAGGTTTACAATTTCTAGTGAAACGTAAGACTATGTACAAAAGTTACATTTTAAAATTTGTATAATTGCATAGTAAAAGATCTCCGACACCCAAGCTAAATTAAACTTGTGTTATAGGTGTACTAATACTTTATTGCCAAAAATTTTAGATACTGCTAATCTGCTCAGCCATTTGATCACAATAAGCTTGAACATAATATAACAATCGTTAGGTGTTGACGGCGGTCCAACAAAGTTACCAGCTGCGGGAGGTGGTATTGACACTATGATTAATGAGCTTAGTTTTCAGTTAATGGGTTTCAGTTTTTGTTTGGGCGTTCCTCAATTTAGAGTTATTTATTTGTTTTAAATGGGTAGAATGTTAAGGTGTCAGACCAATACATTGTATCATCATGACGGTGCTATGAAGGTCAGAAACTGTATCACAAATGAGGCTTTCTGATTCTGAATGGATTTAAATTTGTTAAATCCTGTTGTTATATAATATCTGTTATGATTGATCGGATTGCCAGGTAAAGCTGCAATATCCATAGATGGGTGACCATTTGAGCGAACTTTACATATTCGATCCTCTTTGCGAGTACCTATATATTATATGGTTACAATAGAAAAATATACTTGTGTTTTAATAAAAAAAAGTGCATTAATAAATTTTATTGCTAAACTGGCGTTCAAAGTAGTCAAACACTAGTTGGCTAAGCAGTTTACCTTTAAAATTAAAATATAATAGTTTTTGTACAGACTTCAGATGTCATTTACTCCACATTCATCCTATCCTAATTTTACTTGAAATATGTTGTATCTGTATCAAAAAAGTAGATAAATGCGAACTGAAAAAGAATAAGGCTAAAGGCAATACAAACACCAATAATACATTGATGTCGTTACGAAAACTATAAATTCTCTCCACTTGACCCTTACAAATTGAGTCGATTTTTCCCCAATTTCCCCAAAAACCAGCCGTCAATATGAGAAACTGTTTTGCTGCGTACAAAAATATTTTGTTTGATATAGTCAAGCATGTGTTATCGAGTACAAAGGCCAAAGTTTTGTACGAAGTCTTTACTTCCAACTCGCAGACTACTATCAACTGATTCGTATACTTCGATATTACTGCATGCACGAGGAGACAGGCTGATGAAATGAGTTCCGTATACAACTTTCCTGTTGTACGTACAATGTGGAAAGTTTAGGGGAAAATGGGGACACGGTTGTTTTAAAACTATTTGTGTTTTGGTGTTTTCTGGAGAGTTTTGAGGGAGTTTTTTTTTGTTTTTGGAATGGTAACTTCTTGGCACCTTTTGTACTTTTTATGAATAGTGAACTAAATTGAACCACTGCGCTCGGTATGATGAGGCTGAATCAAGTTAACTCAGCTCTAATCGAGACCAAACACATTCGGGTTGGTTAAATTATACTTTACTAGTTGTTTCCCGCGGTTTCACCGGCATCCCGAGGGAACTACTTAGCGCACCCGGGTAAAAAGTAGCCTATGTTGTTCCCCAGGGTCTATTCTATCTCTGTACCAAATTTCATTTATATCGGTCCAGTAGTTTTGGCATGAAAGCGTAACAGACAGACAGACAGAGTTACTTTCGCATTTATAATATTAGTAAGGAAGTAAGGATTTGAATTTTTACTAATATTCAAGAGTAAAAGTATTTATGCCTATCTGTCTATCTCAAGCAAACTGCAAACGGCAAACATACTGCTGAACCGATTTAGATGAAATTTGGTATGGAGATAGATAGGACCCTACTTTTTATCCGAATGCAATAAGAAGAAGAAGTAGTCCTTTCGGGACGCGGGTAAAACCGTGTGATACAGGTAATTAATAATATGAGTAGGTACACCCTAATGAGAACGTACTATACCATGTTTGTCATTCCTAAAATACCTAGTACATTTTCAGATCATTATTTTCTCTCCCAAAATATTACAGAGAGAAAAACAGTAACATCGGACATTGCCATCCTTGGGAAAAGTAATTGGTTCATTAAAATATTGATGTAAGTCTCTCCTGAGGTTTGTTATATTTTTCATGCAATTAAATGTATTTATTATGTCGATTTTATTTGTTTGTTACAGTATGATAAGTATATCGACACTATATGTATTATATATATTGAGACTGTCTTTGATAAAGATTGATTGAGAGCTTGTTACACCACTTCTGGAAAGGAATTATCTTCCAGATTAATTTAAAATTTGAATATTTACTGCGAAACTAACTAGCTGATAAATTTAGCTGTTTTTTTTTGGTGTTGGTGAAACTTCATAATAATTTTGTTTATCATTCTTTGAATAGAAAAGATAACAACATACTAATGTTTTGCTTTTGAAAAAATCATTTTTTGGTCTTGGCATACAATTTTTGCAGCTACAAACAAAAGGAAAGGAAACGTAATTGTCTTAAGGAAATCCTTTTCGCAATGAAATGTAGATTGTACTGTATAATGTATTCTTATTAACATTTTACACATTTCCTTTAAGTTTTTGGAACGAACATTCTTAAAACGGCTTGCAGTTGGAGTTCACTGCTAGAATTCTTCACGTAAGGTAAAAATGTTGTGACTTTCCTGCAACTTTCTGTCTGCTTTTTGACTTTTTCCTATCAGTTTCCCGTGCTTTCACCAGCGTCCCAAAAAAACTTCTACTAAACGCACACGGACCTATACTATACATTTTATTCAAATCAATTGGGCGGCGGGACGTTCGCAAGAGATACCGCGCCCCCGGAATACAAAGGGCTGGGGAAGGAACATGGATGGGTTTTAGTCAGTAGAGTCTGATACTCCCTTCCGCCCTACCCACGGCGGGAGGTGACATTTGATGATTACACGTCCAAAAAAATCCTAATCAATTCAGCTGGTTAACCGTGACATTTAACAAACAAACTTACTTTTGCATTTATTAATTTATAATGAAGGATAGGCTGTCTATGTCTCCTTCGACAGAGTTTTCTTAATTAATCACCGTTTACTTAATTACAGTCACCGTCGCGTAAGTTAGCAAGAACCGTTAGCGGTTACATTTATTTCTTCTTAACGGATATGTTTGAAAATTCTTAATATTATAAATGTGAAAGTAACTCTTGTCTGTCTGTTTGTCGCGCTTTCACGCAAAACTACTGAACCGATTTAAATAAAATTTGGTACAGATATATTCTAGAGCCTGAAAAAGAACGTAGTTGAAACTGTACCTACCTCGTACATTTATTTCAAAAAATGAACGGTAAATCTATAGGTACGTACAATATGCTATAGAAGTGAAGAGGCTATTCAAGGAAAATCCTTTTATTGGTCCAACCAAGGATTACTTTCCGGGAATCTTTTGTCAAAGTAATGGTGCCATTGGGTTCGGCGAAACATCGAAAGTACTCCAGGCGAAAGGAAAATGGACGATGTGATTTCAGTTTTCGATCCCAAGCAAAATAATAGATTTATATATTATAGTTGTTTTACGAAATGTAACAAATGTGATATTAATCATATTTATAATGAACTTTGCTGTTTCCCGCGGTTTCACCCGTATCCCGAGGGAACTTTTTCACACACCCGGGTAAAAATTAGCCAATGTCCTTTCTCAGGCTCTAGAGTATATGTGTACCAAATTTCATTTAAATAGGTTCAGCAATTTGGGCGTGAAAGCGCAACAGACAGAATGACAGAATTACTTTCGCATTTATAATATGTATTAGCTAGATTATAAGCCATGATAGGCAATTTGATTAAAACAAGTATAGATTTTTCATTATTCTCCTCATTATTATTAAAATATTTTGGAAGAAGCAGTCGTTTAAGAAGTTTTACGAGTTACGGATATGAGATGCGATGTCTGACCTGGAACATGGGAGCTCCTTCAAATTCAGGCCTAGCAATGGAGGCAAAAAAAAAATTCGAACTTACGAAATTTCAAAGGTAGCTTGGGGTTTAATACTTTTTATTTTGTATTTATTATGAGGCATTATAAAAAATATTCCTTACACATAATAGGGCTGTGGTCATTGATATACCAAAATCTTATATTCTTAGTGCTCTATAATACAATATCTCGTAGATATTTAATTTACTTGTTTTGTCCATGAGTTCATCCAATTGCTAAAAAGTTAAGATAACCTTTTCAAAAGATAACTTTCTTTATATTGAAACTTTTCAATTAAAATAACCTTTATCTATATTTTGGCTGTAGGTACTAATTACTCAGTACGTAAGCAAAAATATTTTTAGGAAATATAAATACAATCTAATAATACCCAGAAATTAGAACATTATAACCATACATACACCACAATAATATGGCTAGCTCACACAAAATCACAACTCTATTTAATTAATTAATATTATTAATAATAATGGTTGCATGACACGGGAAACATCGAGTCTATGTCAATTATCTAATGGAATAATTGATTGATCCATGTTTCCATAGTAATTTATGCCATTTATGCTAAAATAGACAGGATTAATATTTACCTAGACGTGACAAGGGTTTAGGATATATTTCGTGTGTAGTGACGAGGTTTTGATATGGATAACGCAGGTGAAATTAACGGTAATATTGTTACATTGAAGACGGATAAGCAACTACCTCAGTTTATATCACAAATATAATAGACAGGTAACTTTATACTAAAGAATAAATATGATAGTTTGACTTTTTTTTACGAAATCTGTCAAATTGATATGTTGATTCATCAGATAAAAGTTAACTGACTATTGAAAAATCTCTAAGTATAATAAGTACCAACCAAAGGTTATTTCAAATATCCTATATGTTCCCGAAGAACTAGTTCGTGCTCCCGAAAAAAAAGTATCCTATGTGTTAATCTAGGATACAAACTATGATTGTATCAATTTTCGTTGATAAACAATTGATAAACAATTTGGTTTCACGAGGGGTCGTTCAACAACCGATGCCGGTGTTGAACTTTTAAATCATATTTTCAATTCATGGGAGAATTCATGCGATGCTTTGGGTATTTTTTGTGATTTATCCAAGGCATTTGATTGCGTTTTTCATGAAACGCTGATCAGGAAATTGTACCACTATGGAATACGTAACTCTTCATTGGATCTTATTGCTTCTTATTTGAGTGATAGGATTCAAAAAGTTGATATTAATGGAGAAAGATCTCCTGGGACTGTAGTTACTATGGGAGTACCGCAGAGTTCAATTCTTGGCCCATTTTTGTTTCTTATTTATATAAATGACTTACCTTACCTCGTAAGGGATAATCATGAGATAGTACTGTTTGCAGATGACACTTCACTTTTATTTAAACTTAAACGTCAGCAGCTGGTGACTGACGATGTAAATGGCGCTCTCTCAAAAATACTACACTGGTTTAATGCTAACAACTTATTATTAAATGAAAAAAAGACAAAAGTCATTAAATTTAGTACACCCAACGTTAAGCAAGTAGAAACCAGTGTAATCATCAAAGGCAAAGAGTTGAGCCCTGTTAATACCACAGTTTTCTTAGGCATTACTTTGGATGCCAAGCTTCAGTGGGGCCCACACATAGAAAAATTGTCGAAAAAGCTCAGCTCTGCCGCGTACGCCGTGAGAAAGATTCGAAATCTTACGGATGTAGAGACTGCTCGCTTAGTATACTTTAGTTATTTTCATAGCGTGATGTCGTACGGCATTCTGTTGTGGGGGAATGCCGCTGACATTCAGACTATTTTTGTTTTGCAGAAAAGAGCTGTTCGATCAGTTTATAAGCTAAGTCCCAGACACTTAGAGAAATGTTCAAAGAAATAAATATAATGACTGTTCCATCTCAGTACATTTACGAAAACGTGTTGTATGCACATAAAAACGCAAATATTTTTACAAAATACAGTGATGTTCATAATATTAACACAAGGAATAAACACAGATTCGTTATTCCCGCTACCAGGCTCCAGAAGATAAGCGGCTCATTTAAATGCCAATGTATACGCTTCTACAATAAAATTCCTAGCCATATTCAAAATTTAAGCCTTAATAAATTCAAATCATACATTAAGCAGTCATTATGTCGCAAAGCTTATTACTCTGTTAAGGACTACCTAGATGACAAAAAGGCTTGGGAATAAGCTGTTTCAATTCTTGCACCTATATGGGCTATCGGTATTTTTTCCTATTATTTATATTTGTTAGCATACAGTGTGACATGTAATAATATGTTTTTTTTTATGATTACTTTATTCACATTGACATGTTTATTCTAATTGTTATTTTATAAGCATTGACATTATTACCTACTTTTTAAAGTAGCTCAAATTATTTGATTGTTAATGTGTGTACAATGTGGGCTTTCTCTTTTTTTTCTCTTTTATTTATTGCCTTAATATTGTTTCATTTGCGTCTGACGGTTCGAGTATTTCATGTGGCCTACCCAAATGTCCTTTCTGGGGGTATTGTTCGTTGGATTGTAAGTTCCTAAGTTACTGTTGAGCTAACAAAGACCGACACTTGCGTGCCAACTGAATGGACAGGCCCACTCGGATCTGTATGATTCTTTCTTCAAAAGGTCATTTCAGACTCGAGCCTATGTTGTACATCCATGATGCAATTACATTATGTCTGGACCTTAAAAGAGACTTTGACCCTTGAGTTTGTTTCGGTGTTTCTTCTCAAGGCAGTCAGATAGGAAATACCGGCCTCATCTAGCTTTAAAAAATAATTGACGTGTAAAAGTGTTATTTTATAACCCATTTGCAAAATAAATATCATTTCATCAAAATCTATTCAGTCTTGGCATGAAAAAGCTACATCCTAACAAACTTTTGCATCTATAATATTCGGACTAGCAGTTTTCTGTCCATTCACCTTCGTCTTGAGAGAATTATTTCTCGATTTATATCCTTCCCAGGTTTCTCCAGGTTTTAAAATATCTTCATACTAAATTTCATCTAAATCGGTTCATCGGTTTAACTGTGAAAGCGTTACAGACAAGCGTACATATGATACATATAATATAATATATATAGTTAGTATGTATGAAAGGTCTACTCTGTATTAGGGGAAAACCGGCATCATGTCAGATTCTTTACGTTAAAACCTGATATTTCATAAAAATATTTTTCAACATTATGATATTTAATATTACAATTAAGACACTCAAGTAAACAAGCTCAGGGTTAATGTAATAAACTTTGTTTACTGCCATACAAAAACATGTGATTTAATTTGGCTAAAATATGTATCAGACTATATTATAGTCTGGAAGGTCCGAATTAGACGCCAAGTAATGTAATTACATGCTTCACGAAATATAATCTTGAGTGGGGACGCTTAAGTAGTTAAATGGATGAAATTTATTACACGTTATATATGTTTTCAACCTATTTATATTTTAAATAAATTTATATCTACATTGGTGAATCTTAAAGTAAGTAAACAAATATTTTTCTTTTCTTATTACTTTGCAATATAGGTGTTATAATTACCAAAATAGTTAATATTTTTATGAAATATATTTTTTTATAAATCCACACTAATATTATAAATATGAAAGTAAGTTTGTTTGTTTGTTACGCAGCGAAACCGTAGGAAAAACTTCTAACAATACGGTGTTGGTTATGAAAATTATATCTAATAGGTAATACTTAAGCAAATTACTAAATCCAATGACGAATGAATGATGACTAGCTTTCCGCCAGCAGCTTTGCCCGCATGGTCTATACGAATTCAAATTCAAAATTACAGAGTTTCATATAAACTTTGCCCCCCTTTTTCATCCCCTTAGGGGTATAATTTCAGAACGAAGAACACACCCTCCAAGTTTCAGGTCTCTACAATCAAGGTTTAGGCTGTGCGGTGATCCGTCAGTCATTCAGGAGAAAGCATTTTATATTAGAAGATTCGCATTACTTTTTGTATGTATTTTTTTCAAATTTTCACAAAACAAAATACGTCACAGAGTTCTAAATTTCATTTATTCATCCTATTTACTATTAACCTGTCAACGCTACACAACATATGAAAACCAAGTAACATAAAATGTCTCTCATAAAAACTCTCTTTTACGACATTTAACCATATGTTAATACAATTCATTTAATACTGTCTCTGTTTATGTCCGTGTTACGTGAGCTGTGTAAAGATACGCGTCTGTAGGTTAGGTAGGTTAGGACTCAAGAAAATAGCCAGTAATATATATATTTTATGACTTACATACGTAGTTTATTGCTTACTACTAAGATTAAAATACTAAGGGAACCAGGCTTCTTACTCAGCCCCCTGATAAGGCCGAGGCTGCGGGACGTTCGAAAGAGGTACCGCGCCCCCGGAATACAAAGGGCTGAGGAAGGAACATGGATGGGTTTTAGTCAGTAAGAGTCCGACACTCCCTTCCACCCCATCCACGGTGGGAGGGGTCATTTGATATTTTCCCATTCGAAAAAAAGCCCTCTAATGAGAGCCTCCTAAGATGTTGATCGAGGCTCTTGGTCATTAAGCCATTGGCCGTCACGAGAATCGGCACAACGATAGCCGAGTATCAACTACCTCATGCGCCAAATTGAGATACTTCATTTTCTTTTTTCATTACTGTTACACCCAGTTGCACCAGAAAATATCAGGCTACTTATACGTGAGACGGAACAACTGTAATTCAAGATTTATCAAAATCGAGGACAGATTGAATAATAATTTTGCAATTATTTTACGTTTTTCGTCTTAATTATTATAATATGTATTGATAACGTAAAGTTTTTAAAAGTATGCTAATTGTAGATATCATATTCTGTGATATTAAAGTATAAATTATAAAAAGTTTAATGCAACAGCTGGCTTATTATTATTATTACTTGCCATTACTTATCATTATTTACTTTCACGACAAAAAACATAATTTGACAAAAACACTTACATTAAAACTTAAACTTACGACTAAAAATTCACTATATTTGCTCTAATTCAGGCAAAAAACCAGGTATTTAGGAAATTGTTAGTCAGCTGTCTAAAACACGTAAGTCGCGGAATGAATGGAACATTCGACTTTTAATAGTGATGTCTAGACGGCGCTCTATTCTAGGAATCAAATTGGTTCCGCTTCCCTTGGAGGATCGAATCGGAGTCGGAGATTTCAAGGGAATTTAAATCTTTAAATACGGCCTTTACAAAGACAAAAAAAGTTATTAGTTACTGTGATTATACTATATTTTGTTATTCTTCATTTGTATACTGCTATCTAATCGTATGTTTTGTGTTGCGTTGTGTCCATAATCTCGAATCGAATACCTACCTAAATGTTTTAACAAATCTCAAAGAAATATTCTTATTTGGCAAACAGTCTATCGATTTTAGCTGTACGTTTTAAAGATAGATAATTTACAAACTAATTCTAATAAACCATCACTTGTATATCTATTAATTTTTAAATCTCTCTCAAGCATCTAGAATGCAAATATATTGATAGGTAGGTTAGTAATAATAACTGTATAAATGAATTAATTTTTTACAATTAATTAATGCATGGATGCATTTATTTCATGTACAGAAAGTTATTTTATGAAGCTACAAAGAGATCAAAACATATTTTGCCTTTAGGGGCATGTAAAAATTATGATTTACGAACACATACAGAAAATGCCATTATTATATAATAAAATTATTACCAATATTTTAAAACAAAAGTACCTCGTACTTATAAAAAGCTGCTACTGTAAAAAAAAACTAATTTTAACTTCAACATCAGCCTATATATTGTCCCACTGCTGGGCACAGGCCTCTTCTCATACAGAGAAGGCATGAGCATTGATCACCACGCTTGCTCAAGGCGGATTGGCAATTTCAGACTTTTAAGTCCAGTTTTCCTCACGATGTTTTCCTTCACCGTTAGTCAGTGGTGTCTAAGATATACTTAGAAAGTACATTATGACTTTAGAAAAGTCACATTGGTACTTGCCAGGTTTCGAAACCGCACACTCGTACACAAGAGGCAGGTGCTTTAACAACTAGGCTTCCACGACATTTTTAACCGACTTCAAAAAAAGGAGGAGGTTCTCAATTCGAATTCATACTAATCTATACTTATAATAAATCTGTAGAGAGGTCAATTCTGTACATGAAATATATTTCCAAAATAACTATCAGGGGGTGATTAGGGATCGATACTGATGCCAAAAATGCCATCAGTAAAATTTTTGTCTGTCTGTCTGTCTGTCTGTCCGTCTGTCTGTCTGTCTGTCTGTCTGTCTGTATAAACTCTATAGAAACAAAAACTACTCGACAGATTTTAACGAAACTTGGTACAATTATTTGTCATACTCCTGAGATGGTTATAGTATACTTTTCATCACGCTACAATCAATAGGAGCAGAGCAGTGAAGGAAAATGTTGTCATTTTGTTTAAACGCGCTAATCTCAGGAACCGCTGGTCCGATTTAAATAATTCTTTCAGTGTTAGATAGTCCATTTATCGAGGAAGGCTATAGGCCATATATATCATCACGTTAAGACCAATAGGAGCGGAGCACCACTATTCCACGCGGACGAAGTCGCTGGCAGAAGCTAGTATATAATAATAACTAATAATTAAAAAAAAACTGTAAAGTTAAAACTAAATCACATCGCTCTAGAAGTCGGTGGCGAAATACTTACAAGACACCGACTTCTAGAGCGATGTTTTGGTCAATAAGTGTTTAAATACATTTTTTTTTTAATTTTCATTTTTTTTTTGGATTTCGGTTTTTTTTTTAACTCACAAGTACCTAAATTACCTACATCAAAATGCCTAATATTCGCCTGTTGATATCCAAAGTTTCAACCCTTATCTCAAACATTCCTCCTCTGTACATTCGTCCACATTATCAGGATAAATCCTTTCGTTAATAGCGTTCTACTAAACCTTTCCGCGTGACCCGAGCATACCTTTGTCAACCCTCATCACTATAGCTCCCTCTTTACCACAAAAATCCTGATTCACTTGGTTTCTCACTATCTTGTTTGAAATTAGATATGCACCGTTTTAATTAATGAGGTATATGAGGCTAATTTTAATAGTTGATTGGAATTCCGTGGAAATTTGGAAATAAACATTGTTTTTACGTTAGATAGGATTTCTACAAGCTATACAGTAATTAAGAAAACTTTGTCAGTTTCAAAACGAGTATTTAGGTGTCCCAATAATAGGATTAAATAAATTAAGAAACATAAAATATTTACAATAGGAAACATGCTAATGCAATTTAAGATACCCATTTTTAGGGTTCCGTAGTCCGACAAGGAACCCTTATAGTTTCGCTCTGTCCGTCTGTCTGTCTGTCTGTCTGTCTGTCTGTCTGTCTGTCTGTCTGTCTGTCTGTCCGCGGCATAGCTCCGTGGTTTTTGTTATTAGAAAGCTGAAATTTGGTATGAATATGTATATTGATCACGCCGAGAAAGTGGTAAAATAAAATTTTGATAAATATTTTTTTTTAGGGTAGCTCCCAAACATGTAAAGTAGAGGTGAATATTTTTTTTCTCGCGTACCCCTTCGTGTGGGGTATCGTTAGATAGGTCTTTCAAAAATATTATGGGTGTGTGAAGATCATTTTTCGGTTAAGCGAGCCATTTGCGAAATATCTAGATTTTAAGTGATTTTTTTTGTTCAATACGAGTTACCCCCCCCTCTAACTTTTGAATGGCTGTACCTAGAAATGTGAAAAAAATCACAGACGTAGCACATGTAATGAACTTACAAGGAAAACTATCACGGCTAAGTAGGCTTAACCGGTTACAGAGTTATAGTCGACTAACTGAGACCTACTACGGAACCCTACTGCGCGTGGCCCGACACGCACTTGGCCGGTTTTTGTGCTGTTTATACTCGTAGTACTGTATTTTCCCCAAAATGTATAAAAAAATTAAAATGTGTCAGCACCACCATGGGCGGTATAATCACAGGCAATGCCTAACGTTGCCAGCGCCTGAAAAAAATGATATTTTTTTCACTCGGAATCTGTTTTTTTTTCTTAAATAGAATCGAATCTCGATACCTAATAATAACTTCACCGGTCGGACGGGGTTTTCTGTCTACCTGCTACGCTTTCTGAGAAAAAGCTAGACCGATTTACATGATATTACATAAGAAAATAGATTAAAACCTGGGAAATTCCCTGAGATATTTTTCATCCGAGTACATGAACTAATACCATCAAGATTCATGTAAAACCATGGTACTATTAATATCATAAATGCGGACGTTTGTGAAGATATATTTTATGTATGTTTGTTACTCTTTTACACTAAAACTATTCAATAGATTTGGATGAAATTTATTACACACATAGCTTATAACCTGTGTAAACAAATAAGATAAAGAGTGGGTGCAGTAATCACATCAGGGGCGGGTAAAACCACAGAAAGCAGCTAGTATTATATAAATTTTGAAGGAAAAAAATAGCGACCACAGATCGGCCACTAGTAGCGATAATTACTCGTTGATAACAATAATACATACTCATTAGTGATAGCAAATTGATATTCTGATCGTCCATGGCTATACCGTAATGCAACTGTTTAATAGTTAAATTAGCGAGTGTTTGTTTTCCCAAACCGTTTTCAGTGCTATTATGTGTATTTGCGATGCGGGTAAAATGACAAATATTTGTGGGTGGATGCGAAATAATGATCATAAACTTTTTAATTTGTTAGTACCTGCCCCTTAGTGATTATTTACTATTATTAAGTGTGTAGTATTAATTTATAAATAGTAATTTTGGTTTCTGGGTCTATTATAACTAAATAATTATTTTTTTCTTCAGACTTTTAAAATTAGGCCTAATTGAAATAAATGTTTTGAATTGAATTAAAAAATAAATCCATTCACTAGTGATTATGTAAAAGAGTCACTTACATAGTACATCCTCACAAACTTTCGTAATTATAATATTAGTAAGATATTACATCATCATCTGCCTAGCCTTTTCCCAACTACGTTGGGGTCGGCTTCCAGTCTAACCAGATGCAGCTGAGTATCAGTGTTTTACATGGAGCGACTGCCAATCTGACCTCCACAACCCAGTTTTACCGGGTAACACGATGCCCCTTGGTAAGACTGGTTGTCAGACTTTCTGGCTTCTGACTACCCGTAACGACTGTCAAAGATCTACAAATGACAGCCGGGACCAACAGCTTAACGTGCTTTCCGAGGCACGGAGGTGTCTTGCTATGACAAAGATGGTCACCCATCCACGGACCGACCGCGCCAAGCGCAGCTTTACCTTTGATCGGACGAACCGTGCGGCTGTTACTTAGCCACGAGCTCCTCGAGCAATTAGTAAGATATTACATGATGCTATATTATGATGTAGTATAAACAAAACCTTACTAAATGCGCAAGTAATTTCATCTGTTTGTCTATTCCGATTTTTCGCATAAACCACTAAACCGATTTTAATAAAATTTGATATGGAGATAGCTTAAATACTTGAAAAAGTGTTAGGATAGTTTTTCTCGAAGTTTTTCCCTCAGAATGCGGGTAAAACCGCTGGAATTAGCTAGTTTATAATATTTATAAGGATACTAAGATTGGATGTATCTCTAACCAATATAAGTTTAGTAACACCGACACGGTTAAGTTAACTACCCCTATTTATTACGGGTTCTTTGAATTATTAGTTTGTTATCTGATTACTTTCAGAGCAATAAGTACTCTTTTTTTTTTGCGAAATAAGAAAAGTAGTTCATTGTTTATTAATGCATGTAAGTTATTAGAGTAAGCTGGTTATTGGACTAGTTGGTTATAAACAAGACAGTCTTGTTTTCTTAATAATTCTATGATCAGGAGTTTGTACTATAAATCATGAACTATTTAGAATTGCTGAGTTTATCTGTATGAATCCGTAAGTATTTTAATTGAATTTTGGAAAATCCTTTCTTATCAGATGCCTACTTCATACAAAGAACACACCTTCCAAGTTTCAGGTCTCTACGATCAGCAGTTTAGGCTGTGCGTTGATCCGTCAGTCATTCAGGACAAAGTATTTTATATGTATAGATACATATATAAAAACCAAGTTTATCTTAGACACCACTGACTAATGGTGAAGGAAGATATCGTGAGGAAACCTAGACTCAAAAAGTCTGAAAAGCCCAGCTTTGAGCATGGTGATCAATGCTCATGCCTTCTCTGTATGAGAAGAGGCCTTTACCCAGAAAAAAAACGCGTAGTGTAATACACTGATAACGCGTCGGCGCGCGTGGTTACCGCGTACCGGAGCGTAGTGCCTTGTAATGTATGATCTATTACAAGTAGCCCTCCAATTCAACTGATACTTTTCTTTATAAAAAAAGTAATAAAAACAATCACCATACGTATCTAAAATGAGTTTAAATTACCCAAGCGACTCAAACCGCCTACAATCGCCCATGAAATATATTCCACAATTAGCCTAAGAGACCAACCCAGATCCGCCACAACATGACGTCTCAAAGTCTCCTAGACTATAAATCTCTGGCCAGTCCCCGGTGGGACATTAGAGTCTTAACAAACCGTTTGATTTGTCGTGTTGTCGTGAGGTTCCTGGATTGTGATATCCATTAAGTGGTCTAGATATTCCTAGGAGAATAGGGTTGAAATGTTTTGATAGTAAGTAGGATTATGGTTGATGGGATAGGCTTAGGCATCAGGGCTACAGCCCCGGGCCTCCACAAAAGAGGGGCCTCCACAATAGAGATTTCTGAAAAAAAAAAACAGTAAATAACTTTTATTTTGATTTTTTTTTCGCGTTTTATCTTTACCTACAGTACTTTGTACAAACATGATTATATTAAATGCTAGCTGTTGCCCGCGGTTTCACCCGCGTCCAGGGGAAACTACTTAACGCACCCGGATAAAAAGCGTAGCGTAAAACCTTCTCCAGGGTCTCTTCTATCTCTGTACTAAATTTCATCCAAATCGGTTCAGCTGCTCTTAAGATATGCGCTTAGCAACGCATTCAGCAATCCATTTTTATATTATAGATTCTTAGAAATCATCTATCTTCACTCGAATCAGTAAAATATAAAATCTCAAATGGTCCTGATAAGCACTTGCGATTAACTCCCCATCTTGACGGAGTATTCCAATGGCTCAATGGCTGAGTGGGGTTGTACTCGCCCGCAGCCTCGGAAGTTGGGTATTCGATACCGTGTCTTGACTCTTTATTTTTGATCTTTCAAACATATTATTTAATTAATTTACATAAGCCTAAAATACACCTGATTTAATTAATTGCCAAACATATTTGATGAACAAATAAAAGATAATTGATTTTTTTTCACTTTTGGCAGACACTGATAGTGAAGTGTCTGACACTTATAGTGAAGTATCTGACACTCAGCGAAGTGAAAATACCAAAGTATCTACAAGTAAATCATTAATCTTTTAAATAACTAGTAAAACCACAACAAACAAGCTAGTGTGAGTTTAAAAATCTAAATCGTAGTTGTGCAGTTGTACAGACACAACAGTTTTTCAACTGCAATATAAAAGTGTGACACTTTTCCTCTTTCCACTTATCCCAACACTCGGCCCAGAGCTATGCGGTTGAAAAGTTCGATTAAAAATTGGTACTTGAACAAGAAATAAAATAACTAGCTGAAGTTGAAATGTGTCTAATTAAAAATAAAATTAAAAAAATACTTGTTGAAACTAGGGTTTTATAATGATAATTATGAGACCTAGTTAAAAATATTTTAGTTTTTGTTAGTATCCTTATTACTACCTTAATTTCTGAAAGTTTAGTTATAATGGAGGATTTTTGGGTTTCGTCAAAGGACATTATGTTTTTTGACTTGTTAAAAATGTTGTTATGTTTTGGTTCATTTTTTTTGTGTGTTTTTATTACCAAACTACTTTTTTGTCTGTAAAGATTCGAACCTTGGGTATCTTGGGAGAATTATTGGCTTATTTATTAAACGTCGAATCCTTACTAATATTATAAATGCGAAATTAACCCTCCCTGTCTGTCTTTCACAGTAAAATGATTTAACCGATTTAGTTGGAAATTGGTATGTAGATAGATTAAAACTTAGGATAGAATTGGTTTTATTTAGGTACACGAAATAGTTTCCTCAAAATGCGGGAGAAACCACGGGAAACAGCTAGTGAAGGGTATCACCATTTCATCTCGATAACAAGTTTATGTTACTTCACCTCAAAATCGGGTCAATAAATATATTTCAAAACGAAATAAAAGCCACAATTTAAACGCAAACTGATTTCATGATTCATAATATCCCCTTCAAAATGATTACCATGTAAATGGAAGTTCCGACATAGCTCCCGAGTATGCCAAAGTTTTCGATGTTCGGGTTGATCTGCAATATAAGTTCAAAGACTCTGGTTACCCCGTGCGGGTTGCGGGGACTAACTTTAAGTGCAAACAACTTCATTTAATCATTTATTTTAATTATTAAGGGTTCAGGCTTCACCGTAGTTACTGTAACTTTGTTGTAGATAATATCGTGAAAACTTAGCGTGCAAGGACTAAAAAAATACTGTGAACTAGCGACTGCTCACGGTTTTGCTTGCATCCTGAGAAAATTATTTTTACCGCACCTAGATAAAAATAAATACTATTTTCTTTCCTAGGGTTTAGGTTCACGAAGAGCTCGTGGCTAAGTAACAGCCGCACGGTTCGACCGATCAAAGGTTAAGCTGCGCTTGGCGCGATCGCTCCGTGGATGGGTGACCATCTTTGTCATAGCGAGACTCCTCCGTGCCGCGGAAAGTACGTTAAGCTGATGGTAACGGCTGTCATTTGTAGATCCTTGACAGTCGTTACGGGTAGTCAGAAGCCAGCAAGTCTGACAACCAGTCTTACCAAGGGGTATCGTGTTACCCGGTAAACTGGGTTGTGGAGGTCAGATAGGCAGTCGCTCCATGTAAAACACTGGTACTCAGCTGCATCCGGTCCAGACTGGAAGCCGACCCCAACGTAGTTGGGAAAAGGCTAGGCAGATGATGATGACTTTCCTAGGGTTTATAGGCTATCGTAGGTACCAAATTTTATTAAATTTGTATTAGCTGTTTTAACATAAAAGCATAACAGATAGACAGAAGTACTTCGCATTCATAATACCGTCTTAATTCTGATGATTACTAAAGTATAATTAATAGACAAAAGAGAAGATTCAAACTGAGAAATGACTTTCTAAAGACCATGCAGTAGCACAAATATTAAATAGGATGATTGGATGGCTACTGTTTTACTATTTACTAGCTTCTGCCTGCGACTTCGTCCGCGTGGAATAGTGGTGCTCCGCTCCTATTGGTTTTAGCGTGATGATATTATAGCCTATAGCCTTCCTCAAAAATTGGGCTATCTGACATTGAAAGAATTTTTCAAATCATACCAGTAGTTCCTGAGATTAGCGCGTTCAAACAAAAAAAACAAACAAACTCTTCAGCTTTATTATATTAGTATAGATTAACACTTTATTAAGAATTTCTCAGATCCGAGCAAACCCGTGGGGAAAGTTTAGTGCTGAACTATGCGCGAAGTTTTCTGTAATCAATGGGATTGAAGCGAACTCCTACGAGCATTTGCAACGAATAGTTATACACGGTGTCGCAAAAGCATTCGTTCGTATCGAAGGACCAACCTGCGATACGAACGAATGCTTTTGTGTACTAAGTATTACATATTTTGTGGTAGAATATTTATAAGGAGACAAGTATGACAAGTATTAAGTATTTACTAATGTTATAATACAATATATTCTTTACTTTTATTATACTATACTATATTATACAGCTTTCCGACCGCGGCTTCGCCCACGTGGAGTTTTAGTAGGGATCCCTAATTATTTCTGGAAATAAATATTGCCTATGATACTTCATAAAGATGTAGCTATCTAACGGTGAATAATTTTTAAAATCGGTCCAGTAGTTTTTGAGTGAAATCCCTACAAACAAACAAATCTTTCCCCTTTATAATATTAGTATAGATTTGAAAGTATCAAGTATCTGCCTGTTTCTGAAATATTTGTATGTTAGTATACGATAAATAAGCTTCAAAACACGTGTTTAATTTTACAAGTGTACTGTGTAATGTTTATCCGCGTATTTCTTAGGAACTATTATTCGGATTATAACTATTTTTTTTACTCACTTCTATTAAGAGCAAGTTTAATCAAAATCGGTTTAGTAGTTTTCAAGATATGTAAGGTTAAGTGTATTTCGATCGCTGAAAATACACGTCCTTTATTTTGTTAGTGCAAAAAGTGGTATGAGATACATGAGTTCCTGCAAGTATTCGACCAAGATACTAAAATGGAAAAAATAAAAACTTTTTTACAAGAAATATAACCAACTTCCAAAACATTAAAAATGTTTTTTTTTTATTATTTTTTCGAGTTTTCAAATAACTCTGCTTGCTAGGTAAAAAATTACGTTGGTATTTCAATACCAGTCACTGTGTATGTATATTCAACATTTTATTATTCCAAGAGGAATATCGAGAACAATTTCCAATGAATAATTTTTAAACAAGTTGTAACCTTTTTGCGAGAGCCTCCCAGAGTCAAAAGTAATTTTGTAACAAAAGGGGCAAATGTTTATTTTAGCACTTTCCTAATTATCACTCAGATGTTTATTTATTTACTGCTTTAGTAATGCGAGTGGGAGCGAAATGGCACCTAATTAAATTAAGTCCGCGAGGGTTTTTCGTGAAAAAATAAATATGTTTTTTAAACTTCATTATTAACATTTTACATGAAACTTATTTACTAATTAGTAAAATTAGAGAAGCTGAAAAGTATTTCTGTTTTTATTTGCGGTCTCTTTTTTGGAACTAAATAATGATGGGTATAAAAACGTTAAAAAAACTTACGTCAAAGTAATGTATTGTGTTTTTACATCATTAATAATTTTCTTAAAAAATATTTTTTTTCTTCTACTGAGAAACATAACAGAAGTATAATTTGAATGATTTATATTAAATCTATACTTACCTAAACTACGATTGTTGCATGTTTTCTCCCTCTATTTATTTTCATTGAATGACTTTATTTTCTACAAAGCCCACAAGGAACAAACATGTGTGAGTCCTTTTCACGTCTAAAATCGCATATAAACTCACCTTCCTCTACGTTATACATAGATACGAAATAAAGAGCATTTCTATTTCTAGCATTTACGGATCGTCTGGCTACGAAAGCTCTACGAAGGCTACGCCAGCTACGGCAGCTACGCTTTCGTAGCAGATCATACATTTCATTTTTATTTCTTCTAACACAGTTTCATTGTATCTTGGATACAAAAGAGTTTCTACGTGTACAACTTTTTCATACCGTGGTTGGTTGAAAAGCGTAAATTTTATTATACATTTGCGTGATTTTCTAGGCTTGGAATGAATTTTATGCAGCTTTATTCAGAAAAATGTGTATTTAGGTATTAGTTTTAAATGTTCTTTTTTTATTATTATAAATACATATAACACGTGTTAAGCTAAATACGAGTTTACTTTAAAATGTAGTTTTTTTTTTTTTAAGAAGTAAAGAAAACACTTAGTTAAAGAACATTGTTTTTAAAAAATCTATGTGGATAAAAAAAGCTATATGACTTTGAATTAGAAAAATATACAGTAACACATTTTAAAGTACAATTAAACTTTCCCAAACAACCGCAAATTAATAAACCACAAAATAAATATTTAAACTCCTTTTTAAATGGAGTTAAAAAACCACTAAACTAGTATAAAAACGGTTACATTTAAACTAAAAGAATGTTTCTAATATAGCGCAGCGTTTCCTGGGAACGCGAATTAATTTGGCTGCATACAGCGAGCCTATTGTTGAAGTTTGTTTTATTAGAACTGTAACTGTAAGGGTGCGGTCACAGTGGGAGCGGGAGCGACTTCAATATACTTGTATTAGGTGACAGAAGAAAGAAAGATAGAAAGAAACATTTATTGACATAACACGGAATAATCCTTACTAGTCCTTACAAATATTATAAATGCGAAAGTAACTCTGTCTGTCTGTCTGTCTGTTACGCTTTCACGTCAAAACTACTGGACCGATATAAATGAAATTTGGTACAGAGATAGAATAGACCCTGAGGAACACATACTTTTTACCCGGGTGCGCTAAGTAGTTCCCTCGGGATGCGGGTGAAACCGCGGGAAACAGCTACAACAACACAATAATAATAATCTCCAGACCGATTTCGGTCACGGCGGCCATCTCAATGAAAACTACCTAGGACGCAGGAGATATTAATAGCGCACAAGCGCTTGCGAAGACACAGATGCACTCTCTATTCCCTCACTCTCATAGTCCGATGGGTCGGAAATCCAACACGATCGACGAGAGATCAGGCATGACAGCTTTACGTGCTCTCCAAGGCACGGAGGGGTCTCGCTATGCTCAGAAAATGGTGACTTATCTATGGACTGACTGTGGCTAGCGTAGCTTAACCTTGCTAATCTATCGATACGCATGGCTGTTACTTAGCTACAACCCCCTAAGACAGTGACGTTGTATTAAAATACAATAGTAATGTTGTTTTGAAAATATTATTATAACAATATAAACATCATTAATCAAACTAATGTTTCTACTAGTCAAGATAACATTCTTATGCGATGAGACGAAGTCTTGGGGCCTTACCATGACGTGCCAAAACAAGATTATTTTCGTTATGAAAAAGAGACTGAGCTACACGACGTTAGTAGCTGTGTCACGCTCTCAAACTTGAATAGTGTGACAAAAACACGTGGTGATACAGCCCTTGGTGGCCTAGTGGTTAAGGCAAGTGTGCAAGTTCAAAACCTCGCAAGTACCAATATGACGTTTCTAATGTAATATGTACTTATCAAGTGTATCATAGACACCGCTGACCAATGGCGAAGGAATATATCGTGAAGATACCTGGATTAATAAGTCTAAAGTCGCCCGTCCCCCTTGAGTAAGCGTGGAGATCAAAGCTCATACCTTCTCTGTATCAAAAGAGGTTTATACCCAACAGTCGGATAGTGTATAAGCCGATGATGATCATTTATAAGAGATACTCTCTAGCCCATCTGTCATGTTGTTCAAAAATCTCTTATGTGATAGATGTCTTAAAGCGTAAACTTCAAATATTGTCGCAGAACTTTTAGATATAGGCCAACTTTAGCAATTTGTGAACAAACTCAAACAACTGTGTGCGTCTTTAGTTTTTATCTACTTTTCTTTAGTTAGGTACTTTCACAGTGAACGATTTTGCAAACGACGAGTTTTTAAAGTTTCAAGTGGGTCGATATTTGGAGATAATACGCTGTTGAATATATGGAAAATAATTGCTTTAGTGTGTTTTTCAAATGCACTGTTTTACGGTTTTGTTGCCTCTATATTGATCAATTTATCTCTATATTATCATCATGATTGTCCCAGTTTCACTTGTATAGTCTGCTCATAGGTTAAAATTTTAATTTAGGAATTAACTGCTGACATACACATAAGATAGCCTAAAAGGTGTCGTCAATACGATAAATCTGGAGTCTATATACAGGCCGCAACAAAATACAATGGGTCCCTACCTAGCCTTTTCTCCACCTTGTTAGAGTCGACTTCCAGTCTAGCCGGATGCATCTGAGTACAAATACACAGCCTATAACTAAATTGCACAAGTAGGAAATGGCGGTGTTCCGCCCAAGCGGGGCAGACCTCTACCGTGTCCTCTGACAATCTTCACAATGACACCCGGGCATCTCCTCTACACGATCCTATGTAGGAACCTCCCGAAATAACCCTGTCCGATTAGGATCTGCATCAGGCGAAAGGTGAAGACGCTGTAACGTCTCTCGCCTTAGCGACTCCTCAAAGGGGTGACTTATCTTATACAATTGTGGGAGATCACCACAATAGTAGCGTGCCCTAGAGCTAAATCCTAACACTCAAAATACAAGCCAAGGTGTAGTTTAAGAGTTAGTGACAGTTCTTAGGTAACATAATTGTAACACCCATAGACACAAACGGTAGTAAATACAACTCATCTTTGGCAACACCTAAAGTCGACATCTTATTTGTAAAATCAATACATTTTTTTAAAACAAATCACCAAAAAAACATTAACAAGTTACCCTAAGAAAACAATTGTTTACCACCGACTTAGCGACGCAATAAAACCTATTCACACATAAACTTGCACAAGTGCAAATAACATTTCCAAGTTACGTCGTCGGCCACTCTTCACCCTGACTTACGTGCGGGGTATAAGCAAAACAAGCGCGTATTTATCCAGTCGGTTCACCATTCCACGTTAATATAAAGTTTGGTCGTGTTTTTTCCTGTTGCCCGCGTGACTGATTCACGATAAACTTCATAAAGACTTGGAATTGTTGTTCGCTGTTTATTGCTTGCTAGCTGTTTCCCGCGGTTTCACCTGCTTCCTGATAGAACTTCTTCATGCACCTGAATAAAAGTTTGCCTATATTCGTCTCCAGAGTCACATATATAATCTCTGTACAGGTCTGTACTAAATTTCGTGTAAAGCATGTTAGCTGTTTTACAATAAATGCGTTACTTTATTTACCTGACTGCCTCAAATCCTATAAGAAAGGTATTTGTTTCACCACTATTCATACTTTTAAATTTATTTTAAGAGTAAAGACGCCAATATGTACGAAACAATATCACAATCTGTATATTATTGAAACTTATCTTCACAATAAACGGACGTAGAAATTGTGTGAAGGCTACTGCGAGAGGTACTCAACCTTGATGTCGATTTTCCAATTTGCTAGAATACTGGAAATGAGAGCAATCTACAAATGAAGGGCTGGAAACAGCTGTTTGTATAGTCGGAGAGCAAATACAAGGACGATTATATTATAAACTAAACTTTCCTCCCGACTTTGTCTGCAAGGACTTCAAATTAGATAACTAAAAGTATTTCGTGTGTTATTGAAAATATTATCTAGGTCATACATTTTCTGTTCTAAATTGCATTCAAATCCATTCAGTTGTTCTTGCATGAAAGAGTTATAAACATCAGTATTTATTCGTCCTTACGAACTTTTGCATGTGTTAGATTAGTAGAAAGTAAAATGTAGTGATGGTACAGTGATGGTAGTGGTTTTGTGTTAGTATTACATGTTGTAATTAAATAGCTTTTTTATTAGGTATAGATAGATAGAATATGCTTTATTGTACACCATTAGATAACAACACAGGATAATACAAACAAAAAGGTATCACTACAATAGGCGGCAATCGCTAAGCGCAATTTCTTACAGACAACCTTTGGAATATTGCAAACACAAATGATTTTGAACTTAGACCAGTCATTATCTGCCTAGGCTTTTCCCAACTATGTTGATGTCATCTTCTAGTATAACGGAATGTGACTGAGTACCAGAGTTAAATGGAGCGACTGCCTATCTGATCTCCACAACCCAATTACTGAATAATATGATACCGCTTGGTAAGACTGATTGTCAGCTATCTAGCTTCTAACTATCCATAACGACCTCCAAAGATCTACTAACAAATGACAGCTGGGACCAACGGCTTAACATGCTTTCTGAGACACGGAGGAGTCTCGGTATGATAGGTATAGATAGATGGTCACCCATCTATGGACCGACCGCTAAAACTACCACCGACTATTTAAGCACTAAAGTGTCTAATAAATTATTAGTATCCTTTAAGAGCATCCTACTTAGTATAATCACAGACTTAAAGAAGGTAAATTCTTGATTGAAATATATTTCCAAAACTCACAAACCGAGTTCTTAAATTATACTTAGTTAGAAATTATCAAAATATGTTGATTAATTCGTAATTGACGATTTTCATACTTTTGGTAAATACCACATAGATAATGAAAATATCACTCGTGGAGGAGCTCGTGGCTAAGTAACAGTATGGTTCGACCGATCAAAGGTTAAGCTGCGCTTGGCGCGGTCGGTCCGTGGATGGGTGACCATCTTTGTCAAAGCGAGACTCCTCCGTGCCTCGGAAAGTACGTTAAGCTGTTGGTCCCGGTTATCATTTGTACATCTTTGACAGTCGTTAAGGGTAGTCAAAAGCCAGAAATTCTGACAACCAGTCTTACCAAGGGGTACCGTGTTACCCGGTAACTGGGTTGTGGAGGTCAGATAGGCAGTCGCTCCATGTAAAACACTGGTATTCAGCTGCATCCGGTTAAGACTGGAAGCCGACCCCAACATAGTTGGGAAAAGGCTAGGCAGATGATAATGAAAATATCACAAACCTACCACCTACCACTTTTAGCTGTCCATTAATTCAGGGGGCCTACTTTAACTCACCGAAACGAAACATCGGAACGACCGAGAATAGACGATAACTTTTTTGTGGTGCGGCAAGGTGCGATTTGATGCTCTGTACAAAGAGGGATGTACTTATACTATCCATATATACCAATTGTTTGAACCTTACCACCCTAAAATTCACAAGGAAAGGTTCCAAATTTCAAGCAAATCTTCGTTTTCGTTGAGTTAGAGTAGGCCCCCAGGTCTTTTCTGATTGTACTCTCTCATTTGAATCAGCGTATTAATTATTTAGTTGCACATTAAGAATTAATGGTTTTTCGCTTCAACACCGTGACCCTTCCCTTTAGTAAATATTTTAGATACTCTTTAAGTATTCAGCAAAACTGAAGTGATGTAAATCTCGGGTATTCTAATGATATTCTTTGACTGGGCTTTTGTATTGTTATATAATATAGTAAAGTCTTATTAGTGTAGTTGTCGCAAATGTGACTGCTTTCGAGTCTCGGGTTAGATTTCCGGGTAAGGCCAACATCATTTCGTGGATTTTAAAAAGAACCACAAAGCAGTCCTTAGTCAGGTAGTTTAATAATGATAAAATAATAAATATCTTTGGACAATTTCGGACAGCGCCATCTAGCCCCAAAGTAAACAACTAATATGCTTGTATTATAGGTGCTATATAAACGGATATATGTTTTTTTAATACATAGTAACACCCAGACCCGTCACAGAAATGAAAATTCATCATTTCAATTTCTACCCGGCCAGGAATCGAACCCGGGACCTCTTGCGTGGTATTCATGTTGACTACTAAACCACTCAGGTCGTCAAAGTTTGCGGTATTACATCCCTGTTCCTAGGTCCCTCCTACGTTAAACTCTCGCCGTAGAAGTTGTTGCAATTCTTTGTCAGAAGCCGTCAGGTGGATTTGAGAAAGCTCTGACACGCATAAGTTATAGTAGCATTTCATTTTAACCATTATTATACTTTCCTTGATAGTTGATAGTTTATAGCATAGACTATTCTGGATACGTTTCCGAAATTACTAGGAGGAATTAACTTGAATAAGATCAAAGACTTTGCAAGGACTATCTTGACTTCGCGAATTCGTAATCAAAAGAAATGGTTAGCATTTTTAAAGGCAGTTTTGAAAAGACAAATGAAAAACCGTCGAGTTTAAAAAAAAATTGAACGTGTAAAATAATTAAAATTCAAATACTTCGAATAAACTAAATTAATGATTTTAAACTTGTTTCACTATGTATTTCTGATGTGTAATGGCTGATTAATACATATTTCGAATATCATTTTTATGAAATAATTTGGCATTATAAATACGGATAAATAACAGTTCAAATAATTTGAGGTGGCCATAATTTTATTAAACTATGGACAACTTGGATGTTTATTACGCAAAAAAATATTAGTACTTACATTAATATTCTGTGCAGATTTTACCTACAAAAACATATCGCCATCAAATTTCGCAAGCTCGAAAAGTTTCGAAGCAATCTGAAAATTAGAAGTAGATAATCGATTTGTGAACTTTTTCTAAGAAGTTTTGGAATTAAGTTACAAAGTTAGTCAGCGTGGAGATCGACGCTCGTTCCTTCCCTGTTTATGAAGAGACTTTTAAACAGTCTACCCACTACACCGTATAGCATCATCTGCCTAGCCTTTTCCCAAAAATGTCTACATGGAGCGACTGCTTATCTGACCTCCAGAACCCAATTACCGGGTAACACGATACCCCTTCGTAAGACTGGTTGTCAGACTTTCCAGGCTTCTGACTACCCGTAACGACTGTCAAAGATCTATAAATGTCACCCAGGACTCCAGGACCAACGTCTTAATGTACTTTTCTAACCCAAAGGTGTCTCAGTATGAAATAGATGGTCACTCTACCATGGATAGGATACTTTTTCTGAGAGCGAGCGAAACCGCGAGAAACAGCTAGATAGCAGTTGATAAATATAGCCTAAACACTTTTGTTACCTATTTATTCCAAAATTAAAACACCAATAAATAAATAAATGGACGTAGGCGAAGATCTTTGGTGACATCTTTTCACCCTTCATCCTCATTATAATAATATATATCAAAAACCAGCCGAGTGCGTGTCAGGCCACGTGCAGTAGGGTTCCGTCATAGGTCTTAGTCAACTATAACTCTGTAACCGGATAAGCCTACTTAGCCGTGATGGTTTTCCTTGTAAGACTGTTTCATGACATTTGCTACATCTGTGATTGTTTACATATTTTTAGGGACAGCCATTCATAAGTTAGAGGTGGAGTTCGCTCGTATCGAACAAATATTTGCACTTATAAGCTAGATATTTTGCAGATGGCTCACAGGCACATGGCGAAACTGTAAGGTTCAGGTTCCTTGACTACTACGAAACCCTTAAAAAAACGTTTATTTATGACTAGCTTCTGCCAGCGACTTCGTCCGCGTGGAATAGTGGTGCTCCGCTCCTATTGGTCTTGGCGTGATGATATATAGCCTACAGCCTTCCTCGATAAATGGACTATCTAACACTGAAAGAATTATTTAAATCGGACCAGTGGTTCCTGAGATTAGCGCGTTTAAACAATATGACAACATTTCCCTTCACTGCTCTGCTCCTATTGATTGTAGCGTGATGAAAAGTATACTATAACCATCTCAGGAGTATGACAAATAATTGTACCAAGTTTCGTTAAAATCCGTAGAGTAGTTTTTGTTTCTATAGAGTTTATACAGACAGACAGACAGACAGACAGACAGACAGACAGACAGACAGACAGACAGACAGACAGACAGACAGACAGACAGACAGACAGACAGACAAAAATTTTACTGATTGCATTTTTGGCATCAGTATCGATCCCTAATCACCCCCTGATAGATATTTTGGAAATATATTTCATGTACAGAATTGACCTCTCTACAGATTTATTATAAGTATAGATAGATAGATATAGATAGATTTGAATGGTATTAATAATACTATTTGAACGTTAGAATATCAAATAGACAGCAATACCCATTCTTATTAGTGTTTATGTTGGCAAGAAATGACGCAACAAACTCCTTAGAAATATTAATATACGAGTACTACCTATTTCCTGCTATTTCAGCCGTATCCTGAGTGAACTACTATGCGTACCAGAATATAAAGTATTCTGAGTGGTAATCCAAATTTGAAACTATATGTGTATTTAATTTCACCAAAATCCATTCATCAGTTTTTGCGTGAAAGAGTAATAAATATACCTAAAATTCTAAAAAAAAAATTCAAATTGCATAATGATATATTTGATGAATAAGTAACAGAAAAATTAGAGTAATTAGCATTTGGCTCATGCTACGTGTCACTGAATATTTCGAACCTGCTGAGTACAATAGCACTTGTATACTTAGTATGACCTAAAAATACTGACTCATATCAGAGTCTGTACATCTCACAATAAAAGAAAAAAATCCAGTTCAGGCTAACGTTTTTAAATCAACTTTTACATAGTTCCAAGTAACGAAAAAAAGTTTTAATTAAAAAGATTTTGTCAAAAATTTTACTGTCCCTGCAATATGAGATGGAACTCTAATTTACTCTTGTAAAAGCATTTTTAGGTCATACTGTAACGAGATTAGGTAGAATTTTAGGTAGCCACAAAGAGATCGTATCACGAATTTTGAAACCTGCTTTGTTAGCTAGTTAATTCCATTAAAAATGTACGTCCTTAAATCATAACATAATATTTTGTATTTATGTAGGTATATATTAATGTATGACATTTTTTTAAGTACTTTAATTATATTTCATGTACTGGTGGTCACAATGGTGATTGCATAATAAAAGAAACCAGCTATTTTCTCATCATCATCGGCCTATATATTGTCCCAGTGCTGGGCACAAGCTTCGTCTCAAACAGAGAAGGCATGATCATTGATCACCATGCTTGCTCAAGGCGGATTGGCGGACATTGGCGATTTTAAACTTTTAAGTCCAGGTTTCCTCACGATGTTATCCATCACCGTAAGTGACGTCTAAGATATACTTAGCAAGTAAATTATGACTTTAGAAAAGTCACTTTTGTACTTGCCAGGTTTCTAACCTGCACACTCATACACTAGATGCAAGTGCCTTAACCACCAGGCTATCACTCAAACGTATAAAGATCTTTCAAAATATTTCAATATCCATCTAGTTTTGTTTAATTTGGTTCAACCATTTTGCCTTGAAAACGTTATAGACAGAGTTATTTTTACATTTTTTAATATTAGGATTATAACTTAATCATAGTTCTGCATTTTGCTTCATCGTATCATCATCAGCCTAGCCTTTTCCCAACTATGTTGGGCTCGGCTAAACAGTCTAAACCGGATGCAGCTGAGTACCAGTGTTTATTATGGAGCGACTGTCTATCTGACCTCCACAACCCGAAGTTACCGGGTAACACGATACGATTGGTTGTCAGACTTTCTGGCTTCTGACTACCCGTAACGACTGGCAAAGATCTACAAATGACAACCAGGATCAACGGCTTAGGGCCCTCGCCCACGGCGACTTTTTGTAGCGATGCTGTCGCGCGTCCGCATCGATACAGTCGCGAAGCGGTCGCTAGCTGTGTGCCCTCGCCCACGGGCTCAGCTTCAGTCGCGATGCAAACGCAATACTGTCGCGCGTCTGTCTCGCTGCAAACGCGATTCAGTAAGGGAGCATTCAAGTATTACGTAACGCAATTTTTTAAGATTTTAGAAATGTAACGCACGGTAACCTTTTTCTGTACCCCCTCCCCCTCCCTAAACGTTACGTAACATTTAAGTGACCATTGAAGTCACAATTATGTTGAACAAAGTATACCTTTGTTATTGTATTAATTGCGTTTGCAGTAGTAATAAACAAAATAAGAGATTTTTAAGTTATATGTTTTTATTTAGTCATAAATAAAATAAGTGTAGGTACGTAAAAACACAATTCAATTGTAATTACTGCTACTCTGTCCACGGGTTTGCCAGCCACTCAGACTCTTTCATTGGTATTTGGAGAGCAGACGAAGAAGGTTCCGGTATTGTTAAAACACTTGCATCAACTTCGTATTTGAGCCAATCGGCATCCTCAGACAATGCCTCACTATGGCGCACAATGCAGAGCAGCTAATTTGCCCTTCTTCTTCGAGGGATTCCCCGTAAAACATAAACGAAAAGGGTTGCCGATTTGGAAGATTCTAATTCCCTAGTTTTTTTATTAAAATAAAAAAATGTTACGTAACGCGTTGTTTAAATACCTTTTCTCCCGCCCTTGTAACGTTTTACAAGACCCTCCCCTCAAATTGCGTTACGTAATACTTGAATGCTCCCTAACAGCAAAAAAATATCTACGATCGCTACAGTTGCAAGATGGACTCTATTGAGGTAACATTAGTCACGTTGTCTTTGGTGCTGCTTTTACGTAAGCAGCCGAAGCGTAGGCAACGATCCGTTCTTCACCCAATGTCGTCCAACACGGTCGCGCGTTTGCATCGATACAGTCGCGATGCAGTAGCGCGTTGCAAACGCGACTAACACGCGTTAGTAGCGATACTGACGCGCGTTTACCAAACGCGCGACAGCATCGCTACAAAAAGTCGCCGTGGGCGAGGGCCCTTAACGTGCTTTGCGATCCACTGATTTTGCTTCATTGTAGACGAGTAAAAATGAAAAATAATTATAATTAAAACTTTAATAACCCCCATTTTATTAATTATTTATAATTAAAATAATTAACAAGCTGCAATGCGTCATTCAAAAAAATTTTTTCAATGACGCCAAAATATTTCGAAGTTCAAATTGAAATTGGTAATTAAATTGTTAAAAGTTTTAAATTAAGAATACTGGATATTAAAGATAGAATACTGCAAAAGATGAAATAATATTTTAAATGAAATTTTCATTGAAATAATGATGTAGTACCGGTTCAAAATTCTCATTCGGGGTTTAAAATTCTTTTTTTAAGTTAAAATGGCTGCATTTTAATTTCAATAAAGGTCTTTCATTTAAGGACCAACCAGTTAACGTGCTTTCAGAAGAACGAATTAGTATCTGTATGACATTGTTACCCATCCACAGACCGACCACGTCAAGCGTGGCTTAACCCTTGATCGATCGATCAGTGCGCTGTTACTAGCCGTAGAATTTCTAATTAAAATGAAAAATCTAACATTAACCTACATAATAAAGAGTAAACAAAAAACTTAAAAAAAATAAACCGGCTACAAAAGTACTATACATTGAAAATTAACTAATACACCGTTCTAGAAGTCGGTGTCTCCAATTAGGCCTTGTTCTGTGTATTTTTGCCACCGACTTCTACAACGATTATGAAGTCGGTTCTATTTTTGTAAAAAGTTTTTTATTTCTCGTTTTTCAGTAAAAACTCTATCCATTGGATATTTATACAAATATACATACATACGGGTCTTCGAATACAGAACCTCTTTAACAAAATGACATGACAAAAATTAGATAAAAAACTGTTTATCTTTTCACACATTTTACGTAATCTTCAACTACAAAGTAAAAGATGCCGCCTCTGTTAATATCGCCCCATATTCCTCTTACGACGATCAAAGAGAATGCCCTATTTAGCCAGGGACCGCACAGCTAATAAACACACGCTACACTTTAATGGAAAAAGCACACGAACATCGCGGCCACCGAATTAATTTAAAGTTTGCCAAAAGTTCTGCTCTTATTCATAGGGGAGTTCATCTACTGTAATAAGTTCAGTCGTGACGTCATCCACGCCGAGTTTTATCATCTTGTTTGAAAACGTGGTTGGGATTGTAAAGGTAATTAGATTTTCAGGTCTGTTCAAAGCTGACTCAAGATTTAAACGTTTGCTTAAAATTTGATTCGCACATTGTAATTTTCCAAAAATAAATATCGAAAATTACATTTTCCTTATGTGTTACAAAAATACTTGAATTTGTTCAATTTGGTATTCGTACTAATTAAATTTTCTATTCTCATGCTATGAAAAAATACGAAAATGGAACCTGCGATATATACTTAGAAAAACAAGGCCACCAAGCGGCTCCAAAATAGTATAGAAAGGGAATCGAACGAAAGATCATTTAGATACATAAATGCGTGGGAATTTAGATCCAACCCTGTATTATATATAAATCCCTATAGCGTGTATTGTACCAACGTAAGTACTAGGAACAACTCAAAGTTGAGTGATATTTCTGCGCGTTTCGAAATGACCAAATAGGTGACTTATACAACTAAAAAGTAATTAATTTTGCATATAAACTTTTTGGAATATAAAATTAATATCGAAGCTAAAAAGTTTACAAAATATAATCTATAATTTAGTACCACATTAAAATAATTTAAAAGTTTACTAACTATTCATTTACCTGCTGACCTTTTCCCATTAAAAACAGTTACCGCTAAATAATAATTAAAACAGCATTCTGTTTCTATCGACGTTAAGCGATTGGCAAACACAGATTAAATTTAATATTTTAAATATAATAATTAATATTTAGCGGTAAATATTTTTAGTGAGAATTGATGCACCGCAATTTAAATATGTAATTACAGCAATATTTTGAAATAATTAAATAGATTTATTAAACTGAATTTAGGGCCATAGTATCAACGACTTGGTATCATAAATTAAATTGTACTGTCTTCACAGAATTCCTAGATAATTAATGCTTTAATTCTAAACTTGGTCCTTTGAAATTGATATCTTTAAAATAGTTACTCGGTAGATGTTTTTCTTAGGAACGTCTTATGCTTAACCTTTTCCAAATGCGTATTTAAATACATTTTCTACTTTAACCTTGAAAGAATTATATGTTATTTTAGGTGACAATGACTAATATACAACAAAAATCCATTAGGCTTAGCTCATTCCTTTGGAGGAAAGGTAATCTAGAAAACTACTCAAGTAATATAAATAACATTTCATAATAATATTTCTAAAGATTTTCTTTTGATAAGATTGAAGGCGAAAACTTTAATAATCTTGTTATGTAACTAACTAGCTGTTTGCTGTTGTTTCGCTTGTATCCTGAAAGAATTTCTTCACACACTAACTACCCTCATCATCGACCTTCGATTTCTTTTTCTACTGCCAGGCAAAACCCTATGCATACAAAGAAGGCATAAAAGCATTGATTACGACTCTTACTCAATGTGGATTGACAATTTCGAACTCTTTATTCCAGATTTCCTCACGATGTTTTCTATCACCGTTAGCCAGTATTGTTCAAGATCTACTTAGAAAGTACATAAGGCTTTAAAAAAGTCACATTTTTACCGCCAGTGTTTGAACCTGCACGTTCGTACAAGTATAGGTGATTTACTTCTAGGCCACTGTGACATCAAACTATCTTCTATCTATGTAAATAAAAATGAATGCCTATTACCCTTGGTCATGGCATCACGCGTGAACGGCTGGACCGATTTAGAGTACGGAGATAGAGGGAACCCTGGAGAAGGTTTTAGGCTACTTTTTATCAGGGTTCGTGAAGTAGTACCGTCGGGATCCGGGTGAAACCGCGGGCTACAGCTTGTACTGTATATTTAATTACATAGTGTTTTATAAATAAAGCTTTACTTCAATACGGGTAAACGGTAAACGTTTTGCTGTTCTAAGAATCACTGTTACGTCGCACAAAACATTTTCATTTAAGATGTAACAATTTAAAGGAAACTTTACGTGGAACTTCTTGTATAATGCTAGAGTACGATGAGATCCTGTAGTAATATGTATACTGGCTGTTTCCCGTGGTTTCACCCGCATCTTGAGGGTATAACATTGCGCCAGATGCAAATTGTACGATGCATTCATCTACCTATGTGTGTACCAAAATTCATTCAAATCTATTGAGTATTTTTTGACACAGAAAAAAATTCTAAAAACAGTTTTGACTTCTGTTGCTCTAATAGAAACCCCCATATTAATTATAGTTCAATATTTATTATGTACAGACATCAGCCTGTTACAATATTATTATGTTTATATATGCATATATGACATACATATTTAAAGGTATGTTACCTTTAAACAAAGTTACTAGCAATTTTGAATTGTATAGAGAACAAGCATTTTCCGTGATTTCAGTCGCATTCTGCTAGAACCTCATTCTTAAAAACTTTAACTATGCTGATCGATCGAAAAAGATCGAATTTCTACTAAAACGTGTTAAAGATTACCAAGGTTTTATTGACCTTAAGTGATAGTCTATCGGTCATAAATCAGGTAAATGGTCTGGATCATGCTGAGATTACCAAATTACCTGCCAAACATAATGCTCATGGTGTTGTTGTGCCAAAATTGCATGTCTCACCAGCATAGAAGTAGCGCGTACAAAATTGCAAAGAGCATTGCCCCAGAAGATGTTGGGTGAATCGTCAATATTTTGCTGTTTGATATCCGAATCGTCATTACCCTCATCACCGACTGTCGTTTAAATTATATAATTTATAAGTTTAAAATTATTATGTTAAATAATGAAATAGATATAGACTCTCAATGTAGTTAAATATTGAATTTTATAATGGTTGGTAATGATGAAATTCGTTTAAGGAAGCGAATAGCGTTCAAAAACCAACCGCATATTTTTCAAGAATCACCCTGTTAATATAAAATTATTACTCGAATTTATGAGCAAAATAATGCATTAATCGTAGCGTGTAAGCTTTTAAGCTCAAGTGGTAATTTTCTCTCATAAATATTATATTTGGCAAACTTTTATTTAGAAACAAATAAGCCGTACTCACTTATTCTTCTCATAATTAGGTATGTTTAACTTATCATAACTCTCATAAATAGAAGCTATTTTCTAAGGTAAGGCAAAAAGGAATAGTTGACTACAAATTTCCAGGTATACTGACCTAATCATATCGTATTTGGTTTAAATAGTAGTAGTATTTGGTATAAACTCGAGCCTATGTTGTACATCCATGATGCAATTACATTATGTCTGGACCTTAAAAGAGACTTTGACCCTTGAGTTTGTTTCGGTGTTTCTTCTCAAGGCAGTCAGATAGGAAATACCGGCCTCATCTAGCTTTAAAAAATAATTGACGTGTAAAAGTGTTATTTTATAACCCATTTGCAAAATAAATATCATTTATCATTTATCATTAAAATATTTTTGGCACAACATCTTGAGACACAAACTGATAAAGATTTAAGAGGAAAATAAATTCTTTACTCTCATTCCTTATTAATCAAGCTACATACATTATAAAGTTAATTAATTTAAAATTGCGAGGAAGGGATCGTATTGCCACCCTTATGGTGTCGGAATACGTAAAATGATTTGTGTTTCGGGATACGAAGAGATTATGTCTGACAAATGATGGATAGCTTACTTCGGAAGACAAGCCTTAAAGATTACTCATAATCATTCCAGTGGAAATTTAATAATGTTGTTTTATTTGTTTACAAAAATGATAAATTGTAAATTAAATTATGCTAATTCTAGTTTTGAATATTAGGTTGAAAAATAATAAATATTTTACATAATTTATTCGGTATTATAATAATACTATTCAACAAGTCTAGGGACTTACTGAATTTAAATTAAAGAAAATGTTTGTGTTTTATTATTCGAAGCCTTTATTGTTTATTGGTAGAAAGATACTTCTTTATTTCATCGTCAAACGATTCGATATTATCGTAACATTTAAGTCCCCAAAGGCTCTCAGAAGATGTCGTAAATTTTTGTGACGTTAATTTTATTACCATCATAATAAGGCGTAGTTGCTAATAGCGTGAATTAAAAATATAATTTTTGTATTAAATAATGTCTGGCATAATTATTATAATGCGTAGCAAAAATGTTACCCATTTTCAGGAATTTTCTTCAAAACACACGACTTTATTTCGATAATTTACTACCAAAACTCAACTAATATCTATATCTTAATTATTCGATTTCTTATCACCTTCCCTAAATAAATGTTTAGCACTAAAAAGTACCAAAAAGTACCACTTTACCTAGCTCACTACTCCTTTCAGCTTCAATCTGCGCGACCAGGTCTCGGGCCCGGCCGTGCATCCGCGAGAAATGAACCCTGGACCGGCCATGTCTTATGAGACTCCTTCCACCATGTCGCACACCCCTCACTTCACTTCTATAGCACTGCACTAGCGTCGCGATGTATATTAATATTATCGTCCGCATTATTGGAGCATCGTGGCGTGCGCTCCCGACGGCCGCGCGTCAACTACTGAGCTCGTGTGTTTGAAGAAGGACTGATGTTTAAACAAAAATATTTCGAATGTGAATTCGAATTTGGAATTAGTTTTCGAATTTTATTTTTTTTGTACAAAAGAGGATTAAATGAGGTTTTAGTCTTTGCTGAGGTAAATAATTTATTTTTTATTCATCGTAATCTAGCTCTACGTGTAAGCTCTGGGTTCACATGAGTTTAGTGTCGGAAAAATATTTTATTATATTAATTTTCAGACTATTTCTCGTTATTAATTAAAGGATACTCTTGCTAATAAATAGTTGTAATAAATATTTTTCTTATTACTATATTCTAGTCCTTGACGATCCCAAGGGGTTACTTTTAATTAACTACTTAGCTTGTAATTGCAGTTATTGTATTGTTAATGAAAAGCTCAAAGGAGGTTATTAACAATAGTTTTCAATATCTTTTATCGAGTTCTCTCATTTCAGAAGTTCTTTGTTAAATAATATTTTAGGTTTTGACTTTTAATATTAAAATTAATCTTGGGTTTTGCGATACTAAATAATAAACATACAGACCTTTTGATGTTCTTAAATGGCCTTTTTGTTTTATGTTTTGGACATAAATATTTATTAATAATTGAACATACTTATTTGTACTTTTGCTTTGTAAAATGCACGCAAAAATAATTGTAGGTAGTAAATTGAACCCAGCTGGATGAAAATTTTCAATTATAGAAACAAATTTAATTTTCGTTTTAATTTAGTCATGTTTTATGACTGCAACTAAAAGATTATAACATTATTCATCTGCCATTTCATTCGTCTATTTTTTCTCTATTTCGCAAAATTATTTTATGTGGTGTATTTTCGGTTATTTCAATAAAATGAGATGATATTTTAAATAAGTATGTATTGACATTTAATTATACATAGAACAAAGTTTTAGTAACCGTTTCTTTTTTACCAGTTAATCGTCCTATTTTAGTATACTCACCACCTTATAAGTAAATAAAAATGCTGTTTCTCACGACTTTCCTTGCATTCATCCTCAGGTTATAATATCTCTATTCCAAAAAACTATTGCAATCAATAAACCGTGAAAATAGAGGGACATACAGTATGATTACTATATTGGTGGAGCTAATTTCAAATAAGTGCTAAAATTACTGAAATTTTTGATGCAACTAGGCGTATGATATCAGTTTCAATTCAAATTAAATATTAATAAAAATGAGTTCTAAAGGTTGTAGACAATAAATACAGACGGGTCAATGACCTACCGCCTACATTAATTTCATTCACATTGAAGATACAATATCAAATTTCAAGGATAATTTAAATGCAAGACATGCAAATTAATTCAGAGTTTTGTACTTATGTTTTTTTAGGGAAAAGGTAAAATAATAATTTACCTTTTATAATGATTTGAATGAAATTCTGTATTTTTATTTTCTTCATAAATAACTTTAATTGTTCATTTTCGCAGTATTTTAATTTCGGCGTTTCTAAAAACTAGCCGTTGTCTGCGGTTTGTTTCTTGCTCCCCAATCTATCACTAGGCTATATTTATCCCTATTATTATATCTAAAAAGGTTCAGCCGTTTTAGCGTAAGAGCGTAACAGACAGACATACATTGATATAACTATATACAGGCGAGCAGAGTTACTTTCGCATTTAGAATTAAGCTAAAAAACTATTACGACTACTCAGCAGGCGATATTTTTACACAAAAGTAGTTTCTTCTTCTTCTCTGTTGTTTTGCTCTTGGCATAGCGTCGTGGTTACGTCTAGATGTTCACATCATTGGTAGAGGCAGCCACAGCTCTGCACGATCTCCCGCCATCTCTCTCTGTTAGCAGACTGTCTGGCGCACTCTGATACGCGGCGTCCTACTGCGGATTTCACTTGGTCAGTTCAGCGCACAGGTGACCTACTACGCGATCTGGTTCCCTCTACTTTTCCCTGAGGTAATTTAATTACCCCTTAATACAAGTATCTCCCATTTAAATTTATCTATCGAGTAAGTCGACATAAGTCCAATATCTCCCGTTTAAATGTATCTATCAAATAAGTCGACACAAGTATATTTCATATAAGAATAAAAAAGTCAATGAAAAAAATATGCTTATTTGTCACAGAGAGTAAGAAACCTTTTGTTGTTTGTTACACGCTTTTTTTTGGGTAGCTTAAAACTAAAGCCTTTTATATACTTTGTCTTTGGTTTGTATAATTACTGGATGCGGAAGCTAGAGGGCCGAGTATTGTGGCATAACTAGGGTGTAATCTTTGCCCAGCAGTGGACTGTAATAGACTGAATTGATTGATTGATATTTTATAAGTAACGCCTTTGTGGATCGGTTGATTAGTAAGTTTAAGCTGCGCTAGCCGCGGTCGGTCCATGGATGGGTGACTATTTTCATAACATAGCAAGACCCTCCGTCCCTCGGAGAGCATGTAAAGCTGTCGGTCTTGCACCTGATCTCTCCCCGCTCGTGTCGGATTGTCGACCCATCGGACTATGAGAGTGCACCACAATCTTTATTGAGATAGGCCACTGTGACAAAAATTAGTCTGAAGATTATTATTCAACAACATCCTAACGTACTAACTAATATTATAAATGCGAATGCATTTTTACTACCTCCATACAAAATTTTATTCAAATCGGTTCAGCCGTTTTATCATAAAAGCGTAATAAACAAACTGACATTCATATTATTAGTAAAGACAGTTTTAATTGGGCTGAAATTGCAGGCGGATCAAAGGTTCTCGTATTTACGCAATAAATTGACCGGCAATTTTACTGAAAAGCGAAGAGTAAATAAATATAAATAGTTGTAAATTACTCAATGATATATGATACTGATAGAGGAGCTCGTGGCTAAGTAACAGCTCCACGGGTCGATCGATCAAAAGGTTGAATTTCTCTTGGCGCGGTCGGTCCAAGGATGGGTGACTATCTATCTTTACTAATATTACAAAGAGGAAAGATTTGTTTGTTTGTAGTGGCTTAACTCAAAAACTAATGGACCGATTTCAAAAATTCTTTCACCGCTAGAAAGCTACATCTTTACGAAGTGTCATAGGCTATATTTATTTCCAGAAATAATTTGGGATCTCCACTAAAACTTGAATAATGTAACCCAAGGTGTAAAAAAAATGTCCACGCGGGCGAAGCCGCGGGCGGAAAGCTAGTGTCGTGTACTCCTCTGTGCCTCGGAAAGCACGTTAAGCCGTTGCTCCCAGCTATCATTATTTTGTAGAAATTTCACAGTCGTTACGTAGTCAGAAAGGTAGTCAGAAGCCAGAAAGTTTGACAACCAGTCTTACTAAAGGGTATCGTGTTACCTGACACCTGGGTTGTGATCTGTTCAGATAGGCAGTCGCTTCACACTGGTTTTCAATTGCATCCAGATATACTGCAAGCTATTACCAATCTTACTAATATTATGAATGCGAAAGTTTTTGAGAATAGATGTTACTCATACATGCAAAAACTACAAAACGGAATTGAATGAAATTTGGGACACACATAGCTTACAATCTGGATTAACACATAGAATACTATTTATTTGGGTTCGTGCAGTTGTTCCCTGAGACGCGGATGAAACTGCGGGAAACAGCTAGTATAGTTACAATGAAACTTATATTTTATTCATGTTAATTTAGTTAGGCACTCTTAAACTAGTATTTGTCCGCGACTCTGCCTGTATGCTCTTCAAATTGCCAAGATAAAATGTTTCCTATATATTAATTATCTATGATTTGTATTGTCTATGCTTGTACTAAATTTTATTCAAATCAGTAAAGTAGGTCTTACTTGAAAAAGTGACAAACATCCATCCAAGCCAAATTACATATTGATAATATCGTAGAATATTAAAAAGACTCGTAAAGATACACAAGTATTAAATAAAAAAAATAAAAAATCCCCGACGCACTAATGCCTTCAATCATTTTGGAAAAGAGCTGATACTCTTACACTGCTGGACTGATATTAACCAAAAATAGCTAAGAACCACCGCAAGGAAACTAGCTTTCAGCTAGCAAAACCGCATTAAAATCGGTCCATCCGTTTAAGGCCTACGACGCCACTGACAGATACACACACAGACAGACATCGACGTCAAACTTATAACAGCCCTCTTTTTTGTCGGTGGTTAAAAATAGAATATTTATCTCAGTATCCTCAAAACAAAAATATCAATAATTCTGCTCTCGTGTACTCCAAGTGATATATCCCAATAAATATGATAATACACGTCTACCTACTAATATTGGCACGTGTCTTGGTTTGCACACTATGGATAAACTCAGTAAGTTCACTACAAACAATTTTGATTGCTAATATAAAAAGTATTGTCTAAGTAATTTGTTATTGAAAAACCGTTTCTAATAATATGAAGGCTGTATTTTTTGCAAAAAATTAAAATTAAATTATTTATCTAAATATATTAATACTGATAAATTAAATGAACTCCTAGGAATGTGTATCGTAATTCGTAATGCGAAAATGAGTTTGTTTGTTTGTTACGCTTTCATGGTAAATAGATGAATATGTTTGGATGAAATTTGGTTCAGAGACAGATGAAACTCAAGAAACGGTTAGAGGCCCAGTTAATAAATACTTTAACTTTCACTATTCCACTGTACTTTGATCTTAACTCTTACATTCTGCGAGCTGACACCCGTATTTAACAACAATACTAAGCTAAGTAAGGGATTTTTCATAGTGTTTGTAGTGGCCAACCTTTACAAACAATACTCAAACTACCCTTTGCTATGCGTACGCACAGCGTTGAATACGGTTTGATTGGTTCACTTTACTTAGCATAGTATTTTTTTTGAATACGAGTGTAAGTGGACCTTCTGTCTAAGTATCCTATATTATGGCTAAATTCCAACCCGCCGTAGTAATATCATTATCGCTTCCGTAGGCAGTTCTACGATGCTACGAGATACCGCTACGGCGTAGCAGCGTAGCAGCGTAGCGCTATCGTAGATAATCCGGCATTTCTATAGGCACTTCGTGGATTCGAGAATTTTGGGGTCGTAGATTTTGTGTGGTAGTTGGAACATGTACTTTGATTACCGTTTCATACCGATTTCATGATGTAGGTATCATATTTTGAAATATTGTTTAGTGAAAAAGTCAAACATTAACACAAAAAGTTTTAAATCCCCAATTAATTTTTTTGGATGATTTGGTGTCAATTCGATTTTTAATCATTTTGAAGTACTAGTTATAACTCGCGGTGTCACCCACATGCCGAAGAAACTACTTCACGCTCTGGAATAAAAAGTATCTTATTTCCTTCTGCAGATATCAAACTATTTCCATTCTATATTAGATTAAAATTGGTTGAGATGTTTTCACGTGAAAACGTAACAGACATGCAGACAGAGTGGCTTTCACATGTATAATATTAGTAAGAATACTTTTGAGTTATTTCCATAAAAAAAAAAAACAATTTTCATTGTCCATTTATCAGCCCAAACTTTTCCATTGGCTTCAAGTCATTGCAACTATAGCCGAACCAAGATTTTTGCTCTTTTATTGTTTAGAATGCTGCAGATGATAAATATTATAAAACATTTAGGAGATACAAAAGATCATATTGCATTAACAAAGACATCTAAATAACCCCCAAATACCCTCAAAAAGCTTTACTTCTACAACCCCTCATAAAGTTAAACATGTTGTAATAAATGCACATCAAACAATACAGGGGTTGCCTCCCGTTAATAGCTCTTATCTACCCTCTTAAGGCACAATAGACGAACAATAAGCTACCGCGAAAGCCTTACGGTTATCTGTGAATACGGCGTATTAAACCCTTAAGTGATTTCTATGGGGTAACCACTTCGTCAGTAATATTTGCATGAGTGAGCTTTTGTACTGGGTTAGGAAAAGTAAGTAGCTATATGAACATATATACTTGTATTATAAGCTTTATATAGTTCACAGATTATCATCATCATTGCCGGCCTATTTAGGCCCAAGTTCACCGACAAGATAACGGTCCGATCAACTTAAAACAGCTATTTACCATAAATTCAAACTTCCAACTTTCGATTTGAGATTTTTATTCCTGGAATGGTCGATTACCAAACCAGGGTTGAACTAGAAGTGGGTAACACGAAAACTCTAACTTCCTGGTTAAAAGACCTTTTCGTTTAACTTTTCTTTTCGTAAAAAAAGAAGCCTTTTCTTTTTCTCACATGCATATTAAAAAAAACTGGTCTTTGACAAGAATAATAATGATGTCTAACCAGTTTTTTTGATAGCTGTTAAATAAACATAAAAAATAATTAAAGACCATTGAGACTAAAAATAAAATAGTGAAGTTTTATTTCTTATTCAATTTGCAAGGCCAGTAATAGGGTTGGTGGAAATTGTCCCAGTTATCGCCTAGAATGTTCTGGAAATTGCGAGAGATGGCTCCACATGTCACATAGTGTGATCCGTTCCGCAATTAATTAGTACGCAAATTGGGTGCGAGGACCGAACGTCTGTGAATCAGTGAGGACACATTCAGTTTATGGAGAAAATGTTGAAAGGATAGAATGTAGTAGTCCCTTTGAGATAAGTACACAGACAATCCTTACTTATTCTAACTTCCTAACTTATAAATGCTAAAGTGAGTTGGTTTGTTTGTTACGCTTTTACAGTAAAACATCTAAAACAAATTGGATTTTTTTTTGGTATGGAGATACATGGGACGCAAGGACTGGAACCCGTAACCCAGGACTCGTGATCTGGGAGACGGTTATAAGCTTTTTATTTCTGTGTGTAAAGTAGCTAGGACACGGGTGAAACCGGGGGAAAAAGCTAGTTGATTATAAAAAAAATATATTAATTTAGGAGTTCATGGCTTAGTAACAGCCGCAAGTTCCATTCAATTAAGGTACATATGTCTCGGTCGGTCCAGGGATAGGTAGGATCTATATCATATTAGACCCATCCGTACCTCGATGAGCATGCTAAGCCGTTGGTCCACGCTGTCATTTGGAGTCATTATCTTTGACAGTCATTATGGGTAGTCAGGATCCATAAGGCCAGCCAGTCTTACCAGAGGATATTTCCCAGTAAATTGGGTTGTAAATAACATTACTCAGCTACATGTGGTTAGACATGAAGCTCGCCCAACATAGTTAAGAAAAAGCTAGGCAGATGATGATAAAGTGAAAATTAAAATTCTCACTGTTTTTAATATTCGAAGTTGATAACATTTAATGTTACTAAGAGGAATGACAAAAGTACAACAATAACATTTAATAGTTCTATACGGAAAGCAGGAAGGTTATATCACATAATTAATTATCTGTAGCACCCATAATTAAATCATACTTCGTTTCGTAGCATTTAATTTAACTTTAAATAAATTATTTATACTTTATGGCCGCTGCGAAATTACTCGTTCGCGTGCATAAACTTGGGAAAATAGAAAATACGTTGATATAGTTTACTGGGCCCGGTTCTAGGAAATTGACCATAAAGATACATTCCCATTGCCTCCAGCAAAGTCACCACAGCTTTAAAGTATTTTCCCATCTGCTACGTGAACTTTTTTGTCATTGGTTGAATGTGAGTACGAATACATAATGTCGAATTGTTTTCCCATTGGTAAAGACAAACTTTCGTTTCAAATGGGAATATGTTGAAATTGCACTCGACTCACAAAATTCAAAATTCAAATCATTTATTTCAACTAGACCATTTACAGGCACTTTTGAATTGTCAAACAGTCATAAGTCTGTCAGTTTGTCGAAAAGAAAGTTGAAGCTATTTGCCCGTTCCAAAGCGTAGATTCCTATGGAGAAGAACGGGCAAGAAACTCCATGGTTACTCTTTTTCAACATGTTTTACAATGTTCCTGTATACATCAATAATGATTTATTTTTATGTGAGAACGATGTAAATGTTAACATTTAACAATTCTAATATGCTAATTCTTGGCAATTTAGAGATGACCAGCCTCAACTGACAGCGCCCGTTCACAAACTTGACGCGTGCATCAGCACCGCTTAACTCAACCATTTTGAAGGGAATCAAACGATCCAATACACGCGCCACCATCAGCGAGGCCTTTAAGCGAGCATGACATACTCCAAATGCCAGACTAAACTTTTACGAGTAGACTTTTATGATTAATACTTAGTAAATGGTTACATGGTACTCACATGTACATCAGTGAGAGATGAAACAAATGCTACAATTTTTTCTGTCTAATAAAATGAAATCTAGCAATAAAAAAAAATACTAGTCAAGAGAAAGAAAAAAAATTATTAAAAGATACAAATTCAAAATGTCATTAAAATCAACACATGAAAAGTATACAAAACAAATTTTATTTTAATATTATAACCAACTATTACTGGTGTGAATTAATTAGAGTCCAAGTGAATGTGGAGCAGGACCAGCAGTTAGCCAAGCATCCTTGTCAGCAATATAATCTTCAAGCCTGTAATATGCCTGACTACATAGTGTGCGTTTAATACACAATTTAAATTTAGTGTCATCTAGTTGGAGAACACTGGATGGTATTTTATTGTAAAACTTAGTACAGTACCCCATGAAAGATGTATGGACTTTCGACAATCTGAAGCGTGGTTGGATTAATTTGTTGCCATCTCGAGTGCTATAATGGTGTCTATCACATCTTTTACTAAAAAGGTGAAGATTTTTTCTCACATACATAATGTTTTCATAGATATATTGACACGGGACTGTCATGATTTTAATTCGTTTAAACAATTCCCTAAGAGATTCGCGACTGCCGAGGTTGTACATGGCTCTGATAGCTCGCTTTTGCAGAATAAAAATAGAATCTATGTGTGCAGCTCGTCCCCATAGTAAAATACCGTAAGACATGATGCTATGAAAATAACTAAAGTACACTAGTCTCGCGGTATCTACGTCTGTTAATTGACGTACTTTTCTCACAGCGTAGGCAGCAGAGCTAAGCCTACGCTGTGAGAAAAGTACGTCAATTAACACACAGTTTCCTTGAATACAAAGTTAGAGGAAAGACTTTATTCATTTTATAATGTACTTCATATTAAACGAGACCATCGAGAATATACTAAAATTTCTAACTGCTTCGCTCTTCGTTAAGCTTGCAAAGAGTAACTTAGACCGTTATTAATGTATGAAAAACAGTCGTCATTAAAAATTTTATTCACTTTGTAGTATAGACTTCTATTTTATTTTCCGTTATTTCTTGTATTTTATATCTTTAATATCAGAAATAGCAAGCTTTGCAACATTTTATTGCGAGTACTAGAAATAAAATATTTACTGATATGACATTTCAATCGGAAATGCGGAAGATACAAAATGAAGATAAGCTGAAGGATTCTCGCCTGAGCTTGTTCGAGTACACTATAAATAAACTTTTAAATGTAATTGTGTACCTATATTTATAGTCTGTTTTGATAAACATTAAGTTAAATTAACTCTAATATTTGTGTAATGTAATGTGTGTACTGATTTTCTAAAGCTTAGATTTTATGAACCGAATAGGTATTATTCTAGTTAAATTTTGAATAAAAACATTAGAGCCAAATTTTAAAGCGTAATTATTAATTATCGAATCAAAAGTTTTCATTCGGTTCGTAACCTGATTGAGATTAATAGAGCGGTAATAAATTAAAAGCTTTAACATATTGTACTAGAATCTGAATTTAAATGGGAAAGTTGTAGGCAATCATCAGTAAGTAACACAGATAAACTTATATTGACATTTCATTATTTCTTTGAGCAGAAAATATATAATGCAAACCGAATAATAGAAACGAAAACGAACTCTTGACCATTCGATCGTAATGTTGAAATGAATCATCATTTCCTTATTACGAACTGAACCGAAATTCCCATTGTCCCGTACAAAATGATTTCCCATTATGTCGGGCGACTTAATCAAGATTGGCGTATTCAATGGGAATTTTTATTTTTTTGTTTTCTTGGTCGTTCGATGAATAAAATTGATGACTAGTCTAAGCGTATTTATACATAAATATAGTGTCCTATTTTTATTAGATTTATTTTGACGAAACACGACATTAATATGTCGGATAAGTAGAAAATTCTGGGAATATATACGCGTCACGCTTCGATCCGCGGAGTGAAGCATCTGTAATCACGCGCGTCGACGCGTTGTCAGTTTGTTGTACTTCACAGGTACTACGTAGTATTATGTGATCTGTGCAGGTACATATGGTTTAAAAAAACGGGCCAAGTGCATGTTGGGCTACGCGCAATATGATTTATTTTTCCACTTTGACGGCATAATAAATATGTATATCCATACCAAATTTCAGCATGCTAGTACTAGGAAACTCGAAGCTATGCGGCGGACAGACAGACAGACGGACATATAAGGCGAAATTATAAGGGTTTTTTGTCGATTACGGAACCCTTAAAACGCAGCCGGAGCGTCGTGCGGGGTAGTGTGTGATCCGCCTGACACATATTTGTTTACCATATTAATTGGTATATCTAGTTCCTATGCTTCTTTTGGGTTCAAAACTATGTACCTTAAAATAAAAGCAAGAATGATGTTATCATTATACAGTCATGGATGCTTTTTCTAGAAAATATTTTTATTTGTTGTAATTTTGATAGACTATCAAGTAAAATAAAAAACACAAACAAAATTTAATAGCATCTATAAGAAACCATTAAGTAACGTCATAATATTGTCTTATGTCTACACTAAATGTTATCAGAGCTCTAAGACGCAAGGAAACTAATGATAGTTAAACGATAACGGATCACGCGAACTAAATATGTAGGCTAAGGCTATAATTATAAAGCTATTATAAAACACCAATTCATTTTGATATACCTTATATTAAGGCAAGCATACACTTTGTATCAGACATTTTGATCGCGACGTTGATATTGTTAGGTAAATCGTATTTCATAAGTTGAAAAAAAAAAATCTAAGTCTAGTCTGTTTGTTTTTTTGTTGCGCTTTGACGGCACAGCGTCTTAACCGATGTAACGAAATTTGGTACTGATATAGATGGGAACCTTGGAAACGGTTATAGTTAGACAACTAACTTTTAACTTTTAAGCTGCAAATAGCTGCAAACAGTGAAATCGCGGGAAAAAGCTAATTAATAAACTATGTTTCACATGAATGGAATTATTATAGACCCCTGCCTCGGAGAGCACGTAAAGCTATCCTGCACTTGATCTCTCCCCGGTCGTAACGGATTGCCGACCCATCATACTATGAGAGTGAGAGAATAGACTCACGCGCACTGCGCAAATGCCTGTGCGCTATAATATCTCCTGCATACCTGGCTAGTCTTCATTGAGATTGACCGCCGTGGCCGAAATACGTCTGGAGAATTTTTTATTATACATTTTCAGGTGAATTTCCTATACAGTTTTATTCGGAATAAGTCGAGTCATTACTAAAATATTTCAAAATCTCAACCCAGTTTAGATTCGTTCCAAACTAAAAAACACGTTTTAACTTTAAATGGAATGTCAAATGCTACATATCAAAGGTGTTTCACGGTCCACGAATCACACGTCGATCCAGCCTCACTAGCGCTTACCCTGAACCTTGCTACACGGTAATAAGGTTGATATTTGTATCACATTCACCTAGTAATACGTTCGAAATAACTTTTTGGATAAAAAAGTATAAAAAAACGAATAGGTTTCGCGCGTTCTGCAAATTGTTTGACAGTGGTCGTAACTGGACTATTGCATTTAATTATTGCTTTTATTGTTTGTTGCAAAATTCAGTTGATGATTGGCACAGCGTGTAGGCTGTAGTAGCTAACAATATGGTGTTAAGGTCGGATAGAAATAAAAAGTGGATTTTATTTTGCACTGGTATAATTTAAGGAAATCAAGAAGCGTGGTCCCGCGCGTGTTCACGTTGGTCCCAAGTGGAAGCGAGTGCTCGTGGTAGTGGGTAAGAGATGTTTAGCTATTTGCCTTTTCCTCATTAGTTTCTAAAATAGCAGATAATAAATCAGCACCGAAACGTTCCGAGCATTATTTTTCTAAGTGTAACAAACACTATTATCACTTAAGTAAATATCAATTTTGCTGGACAAATATAATTATATCGTGCTATTCTTTGTCCTTAAACACCTCTTTTCTGCAGAACCAAAACTTATACTAAAGTTAAACCCTGCCACCACAATCGGCGACTCGTTACATAATTCGATGTAACATTTTCAGATATTTCAAGGACCATCCCAAAATGGAAACTGTAAGTGGTCCACCGCAAATTGAATTTCAACCTTGATTTCATAGTAGCAAAGTTTAATTCTATTTGTGTACTATATTTACCGAAGGTCCGTCCATAGTTGCGTCATTGAGTATATTATAGATGAAATGCACGGTAAAAATCAATGTGGCATTTTCTGCTCTTCGCTTAATTTAAGTGAATATTGAATTCGGTGTATGACATAGATGGTTTTGATGTGTATATCTGGAAACAGTTTTTGCAGTTTCAATTCCCAAATCAAAATTTTGTTTGTCACGCTTTCACGGCAAAACGGCTGAACTGATTTAGATGCAATTTGGTACGGAGATAGCTTGAACTTTAGGTAGGTTATAGGGCAGTTTTTATATGGGCGATAATTTTACTTCTGGAAGCAGACGGAACCTCGGAAAACAGCTAGTAATCAATACTTCCATCCTTATCAATTCGAAAATAACTCTATCTGTTATGATAAAAAAATTGTATGAAACTCTGTAATTTTTAATTTAAATTCGTGTAGCCCACGCGGAGAACTAGTCTATATTAATACTATAAAGAGGTAAAGTTGGTGAGGGGTAATCTCTGGATCTACTGAACTTATTAAGATATTTTTTGTAGGGAGATAGAGAGGACCTTGCAGAAGGTTTTATTCAAGTGCGTGAAGTAGTTTCCTCGAGACGCGGGTGAAACCGCGGAAAACAGCTAGTTTAGCTATAAAGTTCAAAATGCATTTCACCCTCATATTCTAGGTTCGAGTGCAAGTGTAATTTTGTTTACTGTAATTGGAAATGCTCTCATTAGCTTGTTCGCGAGAGTTTTTATGCATACGCTAGGGTAAGTTTTTATTTCATGTTAGGTTCATGTTATTCTGTTCTGTTTGAATAACATCTGTCTGTATGTTGACTTAAGTAATAAAAATAGACACAACTACTTTAAACATGGCAGGAGATAGTAATAATGTATCTTTTGATTTGGGAATATTTTTTAATAGTTATTATAATAATCAAAAATATGTATTCATATACAAATATGGCCAATCTATACTAATATTATAAAGAGGAAATATTTGTTTGTTTGTAAGGTATTAACTCAAAATCTACTGGACCGATTTTAAAAATTCTTTCACCGTTAGAAAGCTACATCTTTAAGTGTCATAGGCTATATTTATTTCCAGTATTAATTAGGGATCTCTACTAGAAAATGAATAATGTAACCCAAGGTGTAAAAAAAATGTCCACGCGGGCGAGGCTGCGGGCGGAAAGCTAGTAATGAATATAAAGATTATTGTTCGTAAGGAGGAGTGTCAAGTCTATCATGTGTGATGTGAGAGAAAGAATAGCCCATTTATCCACTACGCAAGCCCAGTACAAGTTGGTAATTTTAATTTGGATTAGAATGTTAAGATACTAACAAAAAATTACGAAGTGTTTCCTGAGCACCGTGAGCGCTGGCCTATGGATGGCGATCAATAGGTAGCTCGCCATCCAATAAGGAATAGGCTTGATTGGACGACGCGTTGTTTTCCACGCGTGCTTCAAAAGGTTGTCAGGATAATTGAAAGAGCCCACACCCTGACAGGGCTGCTGGATTGTTAGACAGATTTTCTCCGGCCCTGGAACGCAACATGCAAATAAAGGAACACGAATGGGTTTTTGTCATTATGAAATCGACACTCCTCTCCTCTCTGCCTACTTTGTGTGGAGACATTTGATGAAAGTCCCATGCTAAAAATATAAAATGTTAATGTGGTTTTTCTAAATCAAACTATTTTGTTTTTTTTTTTCAATTAGGTCTATGCAGGCTCTAATGAAACGTCAAGTGCTAGTTGCATAGTTCCAAGAAGTGGATCTTATGGAGAAGAACCGGCAAGAAACTCCATAGACACACTTTTCAAACAGAAGGTTTTATTTATAGTACAGGTTAGCTCTGAGAAAATTATACAATTCAAATGATGCTATGCTATACAAGGAAATTATACATATTAAATTCAAGATGAAAAAAATACTCACTTATTAAATGTATGTTCATGGATAAACAGTAGGCTTAACACGAATCACTTTCGAAAAAGTATTCGAATCGAAAGCGATTTTTGAATGGACTTGCTTCTCGCATGACTTTTATCATATATCTTTGGATGTTGCAAATTGTTATTAATTATGCATTTTAAACATAATTTTTGCTTTGAAATAGTTGTATTTATTATTTGAAAATCGATTACACTTATACGTTCATGCTAGACCCACATATATGTTCATTTGGATATTGATCTGGTCATCACCGAATCCCATGTTACAAATACAAACAAAAACTATTTAAAGCTACACTCAAATATGATGCGGTAACACTACATTTTAATATTCAACTCGCGAACTGAAAAAAGCAATTTGTTATAAGTTCGGGCAAAAAAACACAAACTTTTTACACTGGACATGTCTGAATATTTTTGGCAGCCATTTTGTGTAAAAGAGTTTTGTTTTAATATTGCCGTCTGTATGTTCGGATAGTTCGGTGTTTGTTATTTTTTTTAATATAGTTGTTGTGTTGATAAATATGCCACACTTTTGACGTGGCATTCATGTTAGAAATAGTTGGATTTTAGTAAAAAAATGCTATTTAATGAAGGTGCAGTGACTTTATCTAGAGACGTAATAATCATAATTGATAAGTAAAAACAGAGAGATTGGGCTATATCGGCCGAACAACACTATTAATTTTTACAGCAATAAACATATTTCAAATTTACATAGTCAAGCCCTAGGAATAAATTAAACAAAAAGTAAAATCTTCAAGTGTGGGATTCTATTACCAAATCACAAATACGAACTCTCACCCCACCCATGTCGGGAGAGGTCATTTGATGATTGACCATCCAAAAAAATAGTACTCACAAATGAAAATAGAACAACAAAACGATTTGAAATTAAGTCCTTAAAATGAATAACAAGGTATAGTAACAAATACCAAGCACCGAAAACAATTATATGACAGGAAAACTAATTAGAAAATTGTCACAAACAAAAACGGAGCCAACGATTATCCCCTAACGAAATTACGTTAGCACCATCTTAATTAAAAACGTTTTAATTAATACTTTTGTCAACTGTTTATTTATAAAATTACTGGTTAGTTCTGAGTTGATATCTCTTGGAGGGTTCTGTGTGTTATTATTTATATAATTCGTTATTTCATTTAAAACTATTTTCAATTACTAATTACGACACAAAGGTTAAAATTTCGATGTTTTTTTATACATTTTCAAATCGGGAAATATTTCAGAAAAGTGACATAGAGGTATTCTAGGTGTTTACCTAGAATACCTCTATATGTCACTTTTCTTTACCGTGTGGTAAGCCTTACTCTTCGCAGAAAACATCGGCACCATGTAATGTTTCATTGTCAGAGTTTATTATTGATCCCACGAATTTCATTTCAGCTTTCGTTCAATTATTTTATGTTAAACGATTTGCGTGTTCATATTTAAATGTGAATTTAATTAAAAAAAAGGAACTAAGCTTAATATGTATTCTGCTTTTCAGATGGAAGTTTAAAATTTTATTTCATTTCGTAGAAATATACAGAAACAAAATTCTAAAGGTTAGGTACTCCTTATAAACCACTGGCTTTAAAAAAAACTTAAAAAAATATTTAAAAAAAACATTAAAATTTTATTTTCGATGAACCGAACCCTAAAGGCTGTAAAAACTTCAGTTTCACGTTGCAATGAGGCGTAGACGAGAGGCTTTACAGATATATTTTTTTCATTTAGAATGATTTTGTGTGACGGAACGGATTGACTTTTTATTCGGCATGAATTCAGTCAGCGTTTAAAGAAATGAATAATTATATATATATTTTTTTAATAACTTTTATATAATAAACCACGCCTGTTTTCCTAGAAGACTGCATGCTGCTTAAATTAATAGTAAACACATGTTACGCTAGTTATTTTTAGTCTCATGTAATAAGCAACTATAGAGGAGCTCGTGCCTAAGTAACAGCCCTATATACCATAATAATAACAAACGTCTGAGCGCATAATCTCATGCTCAATAGTCTTTCACTTGGGATCACTTAACGAACGAAGCAATATAATTGAAGCTGAAATACGTGGTGTCTTTTATTTATTTATTGAATTTAAACATTTTCCCACCCTAGGAATTTCTCATGAAACGTGGGTTTGTTCAAACATTTACAAACATACATTACACATTTATAAACACCCAGACCCAGAACAGTTATTGTCCCGTTTGGGAGTCAAACCCGCAGCCAATTACACAGCCACAATACCTTCAACAAGTTTAATTGACCTATACCTAATAATAATTTGGACAAACGAAACTAATTATCATGCTTCAAACTTGATTAACCTCCTTAACAAATAACACCAAACTAGTAAAGAAATAAGCATGAATATGCAACATTTAACAAAAGTTCGCGTGCTAGAAAATCCGTCAAAATCAGAATTCACGCGTCTGCCTGCGAAAGGAAAAGGTGTTTAATCAAGTGTCGATCACCAATGAATAGGCGATTGCCTTTGAACTGATAGTTCGCGTGGCAAACGACAGGTGGCGCTGGCTATCACGTCTCATAGTTCATTAGACACGCATACAAATTACTAGTGAGTTCTCGCTATTTTGGGTGACACATACCAAGACCGATGAGTGAAATTTTTTGTGTATTTTTGCCTTTTTTATCGACTGTTTCGTAGTTCTTAAGGAAAGTAATGTTTTTAACTTATTTTTTAGTTTCTTTCCTTAACTTATTCTCCAACTAAAATTATAAATGTGAATATAATGTTTATTACGCTACTACGATAAAACGGCTTAATTGATTTCGATGAAATTTGGTATGGAGACGGAAGGTACTCTGAAGATGGTTATAGGCAGCTTTTTATCTAGGTGCGTTAAGTACTTCTCTCAGGACGTGGATGAAACTGGGAAACTGCTAAACTACTAATATTTATTTGTATTATATAAATATTTATATGGCTTTTCACATACTATATCGCCTAGATAGTAAAGGATCTGGGACTATCTAGAACAGAGTTATTTTTATTATTGCAGTTTATAAACGTTTCTTTTAATATGCGAGTGACGAGCTAGAAATTATATAAAAATAGATACCATCACCGTACGAGACAATTAGGTCATCTATTCATGGTACATTCTACCCTACACACATGCAACCTCTTGTATTGTATATGCATATAAATAACAAATTAATATTTCTCTCAGTTAAATCCAAGAAGAAATAAACCAATTTTTTATCCACATTGTAACCTCTACAAAGAAAAGAAATTCCAGTAGAAAACTCCAATTTTCGAAGTACGTCAATATTACTAAATTATAGTTGCCATGTGAGAAGTAATCCAGTGAATCTTAAGACATGGCAATAGAAGTGAAATTTGCTTGGCTTTCAATTTGCTAGCTGCAGGTAAAGTGTGTCAAAGCAACGATGAGTCAAACGGAACTGAATTTGCACAATAGCCGGTGAGAGCTATAGAAAGTAGAAAGGGTTTCGGTGCGTTTTTGCTTTTAGTTTTCGCTAACAATTGAGAAAATTTTTCGATGCACTTTATTGTAACGTTCTGGCAACGAAGTTTTTACGATTTTCATAAAACTTTTCTACTCTGTTATTTTTGTGAAATAAGGAAAATAAGACGATGGTTTTTAATGTCGTGTTGAATAATGCGGTCTATCATTTAAAACTTTACGTTTATATTATTATGCGTGCTGAGCACAGACCGCTTCTCATACAAAGTAGCCACGAGCATTTACCACTACGCTTTCTCAAAATGGATTAACGTTTGGCATTTTTTTAATCCAGGTTTCCTCACGGTGTTTTCCTTCACCATTAGTCAATGGTGTCCAAGACTGGTAATTAACAATTGACTATGAAGAGTCACATTATTACTGATCAGGTTTCGAATCTGCATATCTGTACAGGTGGCAATTTTACTTCTTATTAATACAGCGAAAGTAAGTCAATCTGTCTGTTACGGGCATTTATATTTCAGGCACACTGACGTATATACCTATGTATGAAATTTTGATATAGGTAGTAGGAAAATATATTGAAACTGGGAGTAGGACGTAAATTTGTTTTCAGCTGATTGTAACATAAACATGTAATTAAAATAGTATTAATGCAATCAAATCACTATTAACTTCACCACATACTCAAATCCTTAACTACCAAAACTACCACAATGACTATCAAATTCTGATCAATTACGCTTCACGGCAATCCGTCATTGTCGCCAGCACTCTCCCTGTCCTGCTCACACTTAGTCAATGGGTTCATGACGCTCTCTCCCTCGCACGTCATCCTAGAAGTTATTAACTATCCCGCAACATCCCTAATATGCGTCAGTCAATCTAATTTTGAGGCTTTGTGTAGTAGAAACATAGTTTCAGAGTAAAGAGGTACTTAGACTGAGAGCCTAGCACGAATCACTTTCGAAAAAGTATTTTTGAAAAAAAGGGTCACTCACTTCTTACGCACTTTTTTTTAATTGATTACTTAAATCATATTTATATGGGGAGGAGCTCGAGGCCAAGTAACAGCCGCACGGGTCGATTGATCAAAGGTTAAGCTGCGCTTGGCGCTATCAGTCTGTGGATGGCTGATCATCTATGTCATGGCATATTTTATACTGATATAGATATGTACCTATTGTGTTTTATGGGCCCTAGTTGTCTGAAATAAAGGATAAATAAAAAAATAAATAAATAGCGGAACTCCTCCATGCCTCGGAAAGCACGTAAAGCTGTTGGTCCCGGCTGTCATTTTTACATCTTTGATAGTCGTTCCGGTAGTCCGAAGAAACGACTTAGATGAAATTTTGTATGGAGATAGATGGAGACCCGAGGAAGAATAAAGAATAGCTATTATCCGGGTGTTGGAAGTAATTCTCTCAGGATGCAGAGTGAAACCGTAAGAAATAGCTAGTATTATAAATTCGAATGTGAGTTTGTTTTAACGTATTCACGGTAAACCAGCTGAACTGATTTGGCTGCAATTTGGCATGAAGATACATGTGACCTTGGAGACGGTTACTGGTTACTTGTTATCCGGGTTTGTAAAGTTTTTCTTCAGGATGTGGATAAATATACGGGAAGTACTAAGTATTTTTCATTTTATCAAAAAAATATAGTAACAAAATGTAGCAAAAAATACATTTAAATGCGACAAAAGACTAAATTGTACTTACTCAGTATTTACCGCGTCAAACAAGTATTCATTTACATACGTACATACAAACATGCGGTTTCACGATACTGCGGTCGGTTTCGTTCAGAATAGGGCTTTATGGAAAACCACGGCGGCTCATGTAGATATATAGAAACCAGCTTGCAATACACTTTCCGAATATATTACATGGAATTGCTCTGCTTCCACATTTAGAAACCTGTAGTTCGTTTTGTATGGGATAAAGACATTTTATTATATTTATTTATTAAATTTTATTGGCAAAACAATAATTGTGATGGAAAATGAGAACGCAATCATATAATTTTTGTTGCTGGCATCATTGCTACGAATGATTGTTTTTGTTGTGCTGGCAACTCTGTTCGCTCTATGATTGTTATGTTTGCTACCAATGTGATTCACCTATGATTGTTACTTTTTTGTACCCATTGGTGAGACTAGTTTTCAGACTTTTTGGCTTTTTCGTAACGACCTACATAGATCTACAAATGGCAGCAGGGACCGACAGTTTAACGTGCTATCCGAGGTACGGAGGAGTCTCAGTATGAGATAGATGGTCACCCAACCACGGACTGACCGAGGCAAGTACAGCGTAATTTTGATCTATCGACGAATGCGGCTGTTACTTATCCATTAGCTTCTTCAGCTTAGTTATAATAATAAATAGTACGTCTACTGATATCGCTGTATTCATGGCCTCATATTATCACGCCCAGTATTTGCTGAAGCGTGAAAAATATCAGGTTTATATTATAGGTACACATTATTTGAGCCGTTCGTTCGAAACGATTTGAATATGATATTCTGACGTAAAGTTATTCATGAATGTGTCAGAATGAAGGAATTTTTATTCGTGTGTAAGGGCTTATGATTCGTTGAGATTTTAATATCAGTCGTTTTGAATGTAATGAACTTATACTGGTGTCATAAAAGTCTCAAAATTACGACTGCTTAAAACATCTCGCTTGTGAGACCGCCGAAAGGTGAAGCAGAGTTGTACTTATAGCTTATCTTAATTTGGCAGTTATATTAAAATTAATTATGATGTAATATAGGTGACTCTATTCCCATCAATCGCAGAAATCCAGGCGGGGACCTCTCCTTGCCTCGGAGAGCGCCTCCTGCGCCTGATCTCTTCCCGATCGTGTCAGATTGTCGGGCCAGCAGACTATGAGAGTGAGAGAACAGAGTGTACACCTGTGTCTGCGCAAGCATTTGTACACTTAAATATCTCCTGCGTATCTGGCTAGTCGCTATTGAGATTGGTCGCCGCTATCGAAATTTGTCTGAAAATTATTATATGTTAAACATGTTGGTTTAAATAGCCAAAATGAGCCAAAAGTTTTTGTTTATCCATATCTTAACACAAAACCAATTAAGCAGTTCTAAAATCACTGTCATTTTACACCCTTATCACCATCAGTGCAGACGATCAAATTATAACTTGCTACAATTTGGTGTGGGCTACAAATAAACCGCTAATACGGACTTTTGACAAAGTTCCCACTTTGATGGAGGCGATTTAAATAATTTCCATTTTGGAAACTCAATCGCGCCTGTGAAGTATATTTAAGTAAAAGTGATTTGATCAAAGGCTCTTGGTTTGGGCCTTGAGACGCATAAACTTCTTCGTTGAACTGGAAATACGATGTTGTTACGTGCTCGGTGTGCGGCAGTGGTGGTTGGTAACCGATTGTTATCTTACTGATATTATAAATGCAAAAATTGTGAGTATTTTTATATGTTCGTTACTCTTTCAAAACTACTCACTGGATTTGGATGAAATTTGAAACACACATAACCAGTTACCGGGTAACACGGTACCCCTTGGTAAGACTGGTTGTCAGACTTTCTGGCTTCTGGGTACCCGTAACGACTGTCAAAGATCTACAAATTTCGAGGCTTTCCAAGGCACGGAGGAGTCTCGCTAAGACCAAGATGAATACCCATCCACGGACCGACCGCGCCAAGCGCAGCTTAACTTTTGATCGGTCCGTGCGGCTATTACTTAGCCACGAGCCCAAACACAACAAATTATCAGTCCTGCTTATTACTATGAGGTGATGGTAAGTGCTTTATTCTTATTAAAATTTTATATAAAATTTCGAAGACTAAGCAGAAATAGCTGAATAATACCGCTTAATCAGATATAATCGGACCCTGATACCGGTTTCTTGACCTCAGCAAGATCTTGAGACGATCGACCTTCATACTCGATGGGATCCGCGCTCTGATGATGCTTAGGCACGAACCTTCGGCCACTCCAACTTAAGTGTTGCACGCCAGAATATTTTATTTTATTGACATGACATGGTCATGCACTAGTTGTAGTTTATCTTTTGGGATTTAGAATGATATAAAGATTAAATTTAAACAATTTATTATTAGTTTTTTAACTACCTGACTAACTTTGAAATTCTTTTTCTAAATAAAATGATGTAGGTCAAGTTCTCAAGGTCAAAAACAGTACCAAGATTGAATGACAGTCTTTTTAATAATCATAAGTCAAATATTGATGGATGTACGGGAAATAACTTTTTTTAGATATTAAAGAAATTATACCTTGTAAATAGCAGGACTGATCCTTTCTAAAACAAATGATTGATGGTAAGTTGAAACGAGAAAATGAAATATCAGAAAAACTGAATAAAAATAATAATTTTGTCTTTAAAATTGTCTTTATCAATATACAAAAAAGCCCTCATCCTTATTGTAGTTATGATTTCATCATTGTTTTAATAAATATCTACTAGTTATACAGTTTTGTTGTTGATAGAATTTCTATACCATACAAAGTCTATGAGAGCATATTCCGATATAGTTTTTCCAAAAGCATCCTAACAATTTTCAATAAAAGACATTGACCTCGAATACCTTTTATTTTCAATTTTATATAAAAGGACCGATCGTCCGATAAGTGCTTCATTTTGCGATGTCAGCTCATCCAGGATAGCTCTAGAGAACGCTCCCGTTCTCTAGAGAACGGGAACTCAACGACGTCGAAGTACTAATGCTACAGTACTTGGAGCCTGGATTTTGTTCTATATGAAGTTCTTATTGAACGTTTTATTCTATCGGTAAGTAGAATCTAACGGCACGCTAGAGATATGAGTTGCAATTTTTCGTATACCGTTTTGTGAAGAAAAAGAAAACAAAGGAGAAAGGGTCGTCAGTTACGAAATGCCGACGCCAGCGAACTGCTGAAGAAATACAAAGAAGTGTAAAATTATTTAACAAAAATAAATTTCATTATTTTTTGTTAAATTTAAGTAAAATTAATGAATACTTCAAAATAATAATTATTCATTATGGTAACCGCCTGCAATTTTGAAAAAATAATAATTTCAAATACTTTGTTATTTATTTATTTGACGCCCCATACGAATGCTGCAAAAGGATACTCAAAATGAAAGCATAGAATAAAGCCGGTGTACGAACGCCTATTTATAATGAGAATCTCAAACGTTTCCGAATTTCTGCTACTACGGCGTAGCTCACGTAGCAGTTTAATCGTCGTAGCAGCTACGCCGTAGCAACGTAGTCATTTTATTCTACGCTACCTGCAAATTCAGTTTAAAGTTTCTTTGACGCTTTTTAAGCACATCAAAGTTAATTCATGCTAGACACCTAAACCTATTAAATGTATCTCGACGGTCGATAAGTGCGACATCTCACGGCGTCAGCTTATCCCGAAGCTCTAGAGACTGAAGTCTCGACAACGCTTCAGTACTTATATCTTTGTATAAAACTTGTTACATTATATCGTGGACTTTGTAAGTGTAAGTTTGTTGTCTGGTTTGTTTGGAGTCTCGCCGTGATATTACTCGCAAGATGTTTGTGCAAGTTATGAACAGTTATTAAAAATATTTTACGAGAATATTCAGGATGGATGGGGAGGGAAAGTGTTTTAAAATATTATGTTACTAGCTGTTTCCCGCTGTTTTACCCACGTCCTGAGCGAACTATGCACCTGGATTTAAAAGTTGTTTTAAACGTCTCCTGAGTCCCCTCGATCTCTGTACCAAGTTACATCCAGATTACCAGAGAAACAGATTTTGTTTAGCCGTGAAAGCATAATAAACAAACAAACTCACTTTTGCATTTATAATATTAGTTAGCATTTATGTATTCTTTGTAAATGTTAAAGAGACAACTAATAAGCCAAATTAGAAAACTTAAGTTATTAAGACGACGACTACCGCCAATGACCTTGAGCAAATGGGCGGAGCTTGAGCTTCCCCCCCGCGACCCCGCAATGCACACCGCACGGTTGTCATTTTATATTTTGAAGAACTTTGACGGGTGACCATAATATTATGTAGAGATTCTAAGGACAGTCGCATATTGTATTTTGATATGCATGTCTAAGATATAAAAATAGAAATACAAATAACATCTGTCTGAGTAATACTTCGAAACACTAATTTTAAATTTCCAACCCCCACTGCATACTTCGTTTGCCAGAAAAGCAAAAATATTTTCAATTTCTTTAATCTGCAAAACATGTTTATCGATCTGAATTGTTACAAGTTTCAAGAAAAAAATCTGACAACTAGCATTCTTGAATTAATCCGCTGTGAAAGATGGACAGACAGACAGACAAAATCGCACCATAGGAGTTAATTTTTAGGCCATATTGGTGTCCACTTTGAGCTCTTTTAACAGAAATGCACGCAAGTTTTTTTCATATTTGCATTTTACGACATCTGCTGCTTCTCAAATAACTTCAGCTCATCTTCACTTGTATAGGAAAATCATATTAGTTTTGTAAGGAGAGCCTGGAAGCCAGTTAATTAGTCCGACGTTTCTGATCCATCTGTAAAGTGTCCGACCAAACCTTTGGCATCAGCTTTGGCCGAACCATTAGCTTAAAATTGGCCTAAGTTTTGACACCAACAGAACCGAAATTGAATAATCTATTACGTTTAAAGACCTAAAAGTGAGTGAGACTGTATGATGTTAACATTTTAAAAAGGCTGCAGGTAATTTTATTTATATTATTAAGTTGATACACCGAACATATTAGTAAAAAGTCATTGTGGCTTCTTTGCTAAGGCACCTGCATCTCATTTATGAGTATGAATTTTAATAGAAATTACGAATCTGACTATTCCAAAGTTTTACATGCACTTTTTTTAGTATAACTTAGACACCATTGACTAACGGTGAAGGAACACATCGTGAGGAAACCTGGACTACACGGTCTGAAATCACCAATCCACCATGAAAAAGCGTGATAATTAATGCTAATGCATGTCTATGTCATACCCAAAAGTGGGATAGTAAAGATTCCGATTATGACCAGGATTTTTCAAATTTTTACCTATCATGAACAATGGAATATCACCCGTTTTGGGCCCAATTTTGAAAGTGCCGCAAAGCAAAAAAAACAATGCAAAAATAAATAGGCTAAATTCGGATATAGACTTTGTCTGAATGAGAATTAGCTGTTACATTTTCAAGCACCAAATTTGTACGACCCTTTTCCACGGTTTCATGCATTATTGAAGAAATAAAGTAGTGGAAAAAAATCCTACCATTGTATGACATTTCGATAATCTTTTAGAAAGATGCATTTATCTTTTACCTTATATGTATTACTAATATAAGGTTTTTTATAATATATTTTATCAGAAAAACTCACCGCAAAAATTGACAGTTTTTTTTTATAAAAAGATTATTAAATTGACATGCAGTAGCTCAATTTTCATTTAGTTTTCTTATTACAATTCATCTGAATTCAAACATAACCTTGGAATTGGAAAATGGTCGAAATACCATATGTATTATGAAAAGCATTTAAGAGAAAAATGTACGGAAGTCTAATTATTTCATGTGAAATGTTTGTTTTACAAACTACGGAGAGTTTTTTTTAAATTTAATTCGTATACCAAAAGATGTCGAAGAAAACATAAAAAATATTAGAATATGCATCAAGCCTTTATATCAAGCCCTTTCATAATTATGATGACGTAGAAACTACACTTTGTAATTTTAATTTCCATTTTTCCTCGAAAGTAATAGGTAGTTTTTTCTACTTTATCCATTTGCGATATATTTCAACAATTATTCCAAATCGATAAGGTTAGTTATTCCTGAAGTAATTATCTGCTCTGACAGACAGACAGAGAAAGTCGCATCCCATAAGGGTTACTTTTTACTATTTTGGTTCGGAACCTTAAATATACTATTTGAATATATCTTTTTTTTTTCATTTTCAGTTCTTCTGTCTTTGACTTCTGGACCAAAAATTAAAGAAGATCAAGTCCTTTTTATTTATCAGGGCTTTAGCCAAAGAATTAAGCGATTGCCTATTAATCGGCTTAGGCCTAGCCAAAAATCTACGTTCTGTCGGATACTATTTGGTGTTGAAAATAAAACATAAGAGTGGCATAGTGAAGTAGGACCTTCATTTCTAAAACACTATGCTTTGTCTTATCTTTTAGATTGTGTGTATATAATATCATCCCACATTAGATACCTTGACTAATAGATTAATATGTATATCATATGTGACTGCTTACTTGGCGTTTTTACTAAACTTCGAAAATGGTTGCTATGTAAAGCATCACTACCCAATGTTACCAGTAAAAAACCGGCCAAGTGCGTGTCGGGCCACACGCAGTAGGATTCCGTAGTAGGTCTTAGTTAGTCAACTATAAACATGTAACCGGTGAAGCCTACTTTGCCGTGATAGTTTTCGAAAGTTAGTTTTTTTTATTTTTGAAAGACCTATCTAACGATACCCTACATGAAGGGTTACGCAACAAAAAAAAATATTCATCCTCATTTCACGTGTTCGGGAGCTCCACTAATTTTTTTTTTTTTTTTATTCATTTTTACCACTTTTTCGGCGTGATCAATACACATATCTATATTAAATTTCAGCTTTCTAGTACCAAGAGCCTCTCGAGCTATGCCGCGAACAGACAGACAGACGGACATTGCGAAACTATAAGGGTTCCTTGTCGGACTACGGAACCCTAAAAATAAAACTAATGTAACCAATCCAAAATAGGAAAATGGTCTAGCTAAAATAGTCAGACAATACAATACATTTTACAATTTTACAATACTCTTTTAATAGCGTAAGCTTAGTTTTTTATCATATTCTGCATTTTTTTTTCAAATTCGTCTCGTAGCAAAGAAACTCGTACCCAAATTCACGTGTTTAGAAAAATATTTTCATTGGTAATAATTTAGAATAGCGCCGCCTTGTTACCCATGATAAACCGTTTTATTTACAAACCATTAAGTTTTGTTCTAAGATATCATCCCATGCCCTGACTTATAGCTACTATTTCTATAAATTCCAAACTATTAGGAAATATTGTAACATAACATGAAAGAATTTTAATTTTGACGATTTTCTCCGACCTACATGGAAAATTTAAATGAGGTATGCAATATTCTCGTTTTGAATACGCAATGTATTAAAAGAAATACATATTTAAATCCTAAAGTACATTTAATTATTTAGTAAGTCAATAACAAAATATATTTGTCCTGCCAAATTTAGATACACACATTTTAGATTATGACAGATTATGGATGATTTGGTTTGAAAACACGTTATTCACATCAAAAAAATATTTTATCCGCATGTAGTGCCTTTTCAATGTAATAATTATAATTCACCAGTCATCATATCACAAATATAATAATTTATTTACATCGTAATGTGCTCGCTCTGAGTGACAGCGTCTACCCGTGACAGTGGTCACAGACGTACTGCCCCCGTCGCCCGGTGGAGCCCCTCCGTAATTTCAACTCAACGTTTTGACAAAAGCACAAAAATTTACGTAAATGTACGATTTAAAAAAAATATACGTATACAAAAAGACAGATAATTAACTTTTCTATAAAATGGTACAGGTTTCATTAAAATCCGCTTGATAAATTCTATGTAAAACTCAGTTTTTCTTCTGCGTTAGACCTAACTTCATGATTTTTTTATACAATGTTATAAATACATAATTAAAAAAAACGTTATACAAAATTATCAAGCATATGCTCTAGTTTAGTATATATACTTTTCAAATCATGAAAGCAAGTCGTTAAAGCGTATTCATTAGCTTTAAAAGGGCCAAAGTCGTATATCGCCGCCTTAACTCAGAAAATCCAGGTAAGTGATTATTTATTAGAAAGACATTTTAGCGATTTTAAGGTTTGTGAAGAAAATTGGCATTTTTGAGATTAATATAGCCTTTTAATTAAGCTACACAGTCATTTAAAATAAAAGGCAGAAGATAATCATTCACTTAACCAAGTAAACAAGAAAACAGGATCTACATTTTTAACATGGCTGTACTTAAATAGATATTAGGGAGCTCGTGGCTAAGTAACAGCCGCATGGTTCGTTGCTCAAAGATTCAGCTACGCTTAGCGCGCTCGGTCCTTAATGGGTAAGCATCTATGTCATACCCAGACTCGCGCCTCGAAAGGCATATGAAGCCGTTGGACCTGGCTGTCATTTATAGATCATAGAAGCCGGAAAGTCGGACAACAAGTCTTACCAAGGGGTATCGTGTTCCTAGATTATTGGTTTGTGAAGGTCAGAAAAGCAGATGCTCCATGTAAACACAGGTACTCAGCTGCATACAGTTAGACTGACAACCGATCCCATACTTGGAATAAGGCTAGGCAGATGAAATAATAAAATAAAAATAGTTTTGTAAAAGAAGAAACTGATTGGCGAACTGACTGATCGATCAATGCACAGCTTAAACTGGATTTTAGAAATTTGAAATTTTGCACATTTATTTTCTTAAATGACGAAAGTGTGCACTAAGAACGGATTTTTAAATTCATACCCTAATGGGTTGAATTAGGACATAAAACTTTGCATGACAATCTGTCATTTTTAATTTCAATTCGTATAGCCCACACGGGCGAAGTCGCTGGCGGAAAGCTAGTTATGTACAATATTATTATATAGCAACACCCACTTAAGTCTAGCAATATTTCAAACCGCTAAAATTACAGTAAATGTCTACTTATTAATTACTAAGTACGTACTCCGTGGTTAGGTACATAAACAGCCTCCAATTAATCTCCTCCAGCACCTCAAGTGGCTCGCCGCAATAGTTCAACGGTACAGACTTCTCAACCTCTCGATAACCGGTCAACGCCTTCGAGCTTAGCTCCGAACACTTCTGACGCACTTGGATTGTATACTATATGTACACAAGACCCTGAAGCCATACCACCACATGTTTTTGCAATCATTATTCAGGTGTGTGAATGAGATACAGCTACTAACGTCGTATTGCACTGTCTCTTTTTGACATCGAAACAATTTCTGTTTTGGTATGTCTCGTAAGGTTGCGTTTGATAGGCGTGTGTTTCAAATAATCCTATCAATATTATAGATGCAATAGTAACTCTGTCTATTACTTGTGGTATTTATACGCCTGTAATACACAAGACTTTAAACAACCGGTCAAATGAAGGTACACAAGAGTCCATAATTATTACATTTTTTTTTGAGATACTTAACTTAAAATGTATATACGCACAATTGTAATCAAATATATGTAGGTATTTATGAGCTTAATAATTGTTATTTATGCATCAGGCCTTTAAAATGCGATAGAATAGACTTCAAATGTATGACAGTGACAAACTTATGTTTTAAATATATTTAGTGGTAATCGTATTACGTAATAGTGGAACAAACCATCCTAAAAATAGCCTTAAGAGTATTTATATTTTCTCGCAGTTGGCTTTCATGGCTCAAAGGGTTAGTACTCATTGTGATTTCCTATTGTAAGCATGGCATTGTAGTAACAATTAATGTGTTATGTGGGTTGAATCAAGGTATTGTGCACAGTGTAGCAACGCGGGCTCGTAAAACAGCGGGAAACGGAATTATACTATGGTTAAGTTCATTTTTAACCGACTGTGGCACCACCCAAAGGAGAGTAGTGTAAATTGTTTTGGAGAATTAACTTAAGTTCTACAGAAAATAATAATATCTTAAACAATTAGGTAAAGTAGATTGATTACATATTTTGACACAATATATATGAATTTAATAGTAAAGCCTGAAACAATGTGTCTGTCTTTAAGATTTTTCACGTAGAACGACTAAATCGATTTGGATGATATTTTGTATGGAGATAGATGCGAACCTGGAGACGGTTAAATATGCGTGAAATAGTTCCACCGAAATACGGATGAAACCGCGGGAAAAAGCTAGTCATTTTATATTATAAGATAAACAAAAAGAGAAATTCCCATGAAGGGGGCATAACGCTTTTACCTTACGTCATTAAGGAACGTCGTACCGTCGTATATTAAGGAACTTATTTCCAATATAACGTCATTTTCCATCTGAGGAGCCTCATAGATTATAACAATGTAGATAATACACACTGGGTACGATGACAGCGCGTAGACGCTATGTTATCAGGTGTTGTATTAATTTATAGCCATCGCTTTGAAGACTTTGAGATGTCGGAATAGGTCTCCAGGGAAGACAACGAAATGATAAGTTAGCGTTATATATCTTTCTTTAGACAGGCGTGTGGATATATTACGTCTGTGTATTCATTGTTACATTTAAAATTATTGAGGAATGGGTTATCGTTTAAGATATATATGTATTGCATTATATATATAAGTCTAAGTCGTGGTAGCCTAATGGCTAAGGCACCTGCCTTTTGTATACGAGTGTGCTAGTTCGAAACCTAGCAAGTACCAATGTGACTTTTCTGAAGTTATATGTACTTTCTAAGATATCTTAGACTTCACTAACTAACGGTGAAGGAGAACATCGTGAGGAAACCTGGACTTAAAATTCGCCTTGAGCAAGTGTGGTGATTAATGCTTATGCGTTCTCTGTAAGAGGCTTGTGCTCAGCAGTAGGACAATAATGATACTGATGATGATGATTTAATATATAGGTCGTAATCCTAAGTAACAACCGCACGGGGCGATCGTCAAAGGTTAAGCTGCGCTTAGCGCGGTCGGTACGTGGATGAGTGACTATCTATGCCATAGCGAAACTCCTCCATGCCTCGGAAAGCATATTAAACTGTTGTTAATAGCTGTTGAACCCGTTTTTTGAAATTGTTTTGGACTAGAAAAACGAGGTAATAGATATAACTCGTTTTTCTAGGCCAAAACAATCGGGGCAGCCAAGTTTTTTTTTTTTCCACCAATTCCAAGTCAATATGTAAATAGTGGGCATATCACGCTACCCCAGATCGTGTAGAGAATACAGTTATTTTTGCAAAACTCCAACAGTCACGCGAATCTGGTCGCGACCTGGTTCGACAGTGCAGCAAATCGATGAAATTGCACGAAAATTTATTTAAATTTGAGTTCCAAATTTGAATAGAATGACTTCATTTGATAAAGTCTTGAAGCTACAAAATTGCTTCGGGCTAACTATGGTTCTATCGTATAGGTTTTGTTTTATTTGGAGAAATTCGCTTTGTTAGCTTTTGCCCACCTAGAGACAATAAGCTGAAGACCAGGTGAAATGGCACACGTTAGGAGAAGCCTATGTCCAGCAATGGATCACTGTTATATAGGCTAATGGTGAGGGTGATGAACACAGTCAAGGTCTAGTACCTTCTGATCACCACGCTTGTTCAAGGTATACACCCGTATTGGCATTATAAATTCTTCACTCTTCACCTTCAGTTAATGACGTCCATGATAAAAAAGCAGTAAAATGTACAAAACGACATCGAAATCGTTTAGGTAGTTTTTGAAGAAAATAGTAACAGACAAACAAACACATAAATGTAACCTTTAAGGCCAAACGCATATACCTTTTTAGTCCCAACGTGAGGAAAAAATATATACATAGCTTTGGCAACTCACACTGGTAACTCTAGTCGTATATGGTAGTCAAGTTTTGACGTCATGGTTTAGAGGTAAGATCTGTTTTTTCCACCTATGTTATTTCTATCTTCTTCTATTTTTCATAACACAAATGTATTTAATAACGTGCCTATGAATAAATAAATATGCGAATAATTTTAGAAATTACCAAAGTTTCTTCGAGAAAAAAACTACAACACACAAAAATAAAGTTAGAAACATTATTCAATATATGAATATTTAACTAAACATATTTAATTATTATCTGCACATTACCGCAGACGAAACCCTTATTCAAAATTTAGTGTTTATAATTATTATAATGCCAAGAGATACCATTTATTGTCCAAAGCTGTGGTGATGGTTTCACTTCTTTACTAATAAGTGATGCTTGAAATAACTCCCTACCACAAGCCTTAATATTACAAATTAATGTATGAAATATTTCATAAAGGGTTTGTCTATACCAAAACTTTATTAAATGCGAGAGAACTGCTTGGCTGTATGTTTGTTTTATTCTTCGAACCGATTCTTAATTAAACAAGCTGTATTCTGTGGATTTACCTGCCCGTAACCCCCTACCTACCGCGTCACATGTCAACAGCTGTTAAGCTACTAAGCGCATTTTCTTTTAATTTCATCTGGTATCAGAGAATAGCTTGCATCAGCTAAATTTTAATAATTTCATTGTTAGTTGCACTTTCTCAGTAAAACGGCTAAACCTATTTCGACAAAATTTGGTACAAAGATAGATGAGACCTTGGAAATGCTTATAGCCTTCCGGTATCCTGGTGCATTAAGTAGTTCCCTCGGGATATTGATAAAATCCGGGGATCCAGCTAGTATACAATAATTATTTAGTAAGTAGGTATGGAAAACTATTGAAGACTGCTGCAGGACATTACGGGATAGGACCTTATGTCTATCCATGAAGTACCTCAATGGACCTATTTACTGTCCCATGGCTGGGCAAAGACTTTTACTCTATTGGTAATAATTTTATTGGTAATTTCAGACTCTTCTCAACTCAAACTCAAAAATTGTTTGATGAAAATAGATGAATTAAATTTATTTACTTTTGTATTTTTTACGTCAAAATTACATTATAATAGTGACCCAAAACGCACATAAGTCCACCATCTGTTTTGAGTGACCACTCTTGTAATTTAAGTAGACATAAGATAAATTAGCGAATATAACGTGGGCTGCAGGCTGATACTAGTATTAGAATTAAGTTGATCATTATTATTTAAGCCTTGCATACAGAGTAATGAGTTCATAAGCCTTTTATTAAATTGCAATGTTTTTTGTTTCTGTATAAGTTATACCATTATTTCAGACACACAATAACATTGTACGATATTAAAACCACAGACTTGTATCTAAATAGATGATGTAAGTGTCTGTATTTTGGGTACCAGGGGGGTTAGACAAGTGGCAAAAACGCTATAGAAACGCTATAGAATAGAAAACAAAATGTATGGGAATGACATATAGCTAGTCGTAAACGAATGTCATTCCCATATATTTTGTTTTCTATTCTATAGCGTTTCTATAGCGTTTTTGCCACTTGTCTAGCCCCCCAGGGTACACTTATCTACTAGATATTTTGTGATCTAAATATTGTTTATTCATTAATCTGGTAATTTCTACACAGAATTGATGAAACAGGTCTCGAATATTCTAAAAGTTAGTTGATTCTACTAAATATTATAAATACGAAACTTTGAGAGGTAGGTATGTATGTGTTTGATACTCTCTCACGCAAAAACTACTGAATGAATTTCAATGAAATTTAGTATACACATTGTTAATAACCTGGATTAACAAATAGGATATATAATTTTATATATAGGCGCGCGAAGTAGTTTCCTCAGGATTCGAGTAAACCGCGGGAAACAGCAAGATCATAATATAAGTAAGATTCATAAGGATAAATATTAAATCAGCAAACACGTGAGCTCAAAATAAAACCAATAACTCATCTGCCTATAGATTTGAAGCCACTTAAATCTTGTGAAACCTTATCTTTTGGTTTTGTACTAAAATATCTTAACTGCGCGATTCGTCGTACATTTTTATCTTTACGACCAATAAATTTACTTATTACGCTCTGATATTCGTTATTCTTAGCCAATCTTTATGTTGTTGGTGCTAAAAAATATTTTCTTTAAAATTCAGATAAAATAATGCGTTTATTATAAGTAAATTTCATACTTATTACATTGGAATATGAAACTGAATTGCATCCATTTGTATCACGAGAGAACTGCTTTTTAATAAAATATATTCCATTTATCAGTTTCTACCAAACATTCAGAAGATATTTCGAGTACCTACCTACGAGAAAAAAATCTTAGGTGGGAAAAAGTCATAATCTGCCTAGCCTTTTTCCAACTATGTTGGGGTCGGCTTCCAGTCTAACTGGATGCAGTTAAGTACCAGTGTTTTACATGGAGCGAATGCCTATCTGACCTCCACAACCCAGTTACCGGGTAACATGATCCCCCTTTTCAGACTTTCTAGCTTCTAAATACTCGAAACGACTGTCAAAGATCTGCAATTAATGACAACGGACTAACAACTGAACGAGATTTTCTGAGCCACGGACGACGCTTTTTAATCGTCGAAAAAAACATATATTTATAAAAAAAAAAATATGTTTGACCATGCATAACTTTTTACAGAGTAATCCGATTTTGATAATTCTTTTTTGTTTGGTACCAAATTTAACCAAATTTCATCCAAGTCAATAGACTACTAACTTTGGTACAACGGGTACAACCATAGATTATAACTTGGATTAACACATAGAATACTTATTATCCGAGTGCGAGAGATAGTTCCTAAAGGATACGGGAGAAACCACTGGCAACAGCCAGTATATAACATACTAGCTTTCCGCCAGCGGCTTCGCCCGCGTGGCCTTTCATACAAACTTTCATCCCCTATTTTATCCCCTTGGGTGTAGAATTTATCAAAATCCTTTCTTAGCGGATGCCTACGTCATAACATCTACCTGCATGCCAAATTTCAGCCCGATCCCTTCAGTGGTTTGGGCTGTGCTTTGATAGATCACTATGTCAGTCAGTCAGTCACCTTTTAGACCAGTGCCAATAACTTTTGAAAACAAAAAAAATAATAGTAGGATGAAACCCATTGGAAAAGGAGGAGAATACAATAAAAATGATAGGAAAAATAAATTACGGGCGATCTAAGGTCGGGAAGTGGGGGGGAGGGGGGGTTAAAGTTAAAAAAACGGTTTATCTCAATTTCCGGCAAAACTACAAGTCCTATGAAAAAAAGTTAAATGGCAAAGTTGTAGGTAATAAAAAGATCTACAACTTTTGTATTAACACTTTTTTCACATAACCTCAAAATTTATGTGAAAAATTCAAAAAACCAAGTTTTTGGTTTTTTATTTTTATCTTTTACAATAATTAAATTTTTTTCACGAAATTTGGTGAAAACTTACCTTTTTATGTCCCAAACACACTGTAATTTATTTGATTTAAAATAATTATTTTTTCACCCTATTTTGACTTAATATCGAAAAAACACCCTAATTTTCAATCGAAAATTCTCGTGTCAAAATATCACTTTTTTTTTAAAAGTCGATGGTTTTTTTGTTCGTTGAAATCTCTACTTGCAGATGGTATAAAAAAATATTTACATTGCTGAGGAAAATGTTCTCAGAAAATATAAAGAAACGCTACGAAATAACAGTAACCAAGGCCTAGATCCTTCTAGCAACTCCCCACTTCTCTATGAAATACCTTTTGATGAGCTAAAAGGTATTTCATAGAGAGGTCCGAGGTTCCGTAGGTCACTCAGATACATAAGTTATCTTAAAATAGCAATAAATAGGCATCTACGCAAAAAAATTAAGCCGGTCTAGGCCTTACTACCTGTTATTTCGTAGCGTTTCTTTATATTTTCTGAGAACATTTTCCTTAGCAATGTAAATATTTTTTTATACCATCTGAAAGTAGAGATTTCAACGAACAAAAAGACCATTGACTTTTTAAAAAAAAGTGATATTTTGACACGAGAATTTTCGATTGAAAATTAGGGTGTTTTTTCGATATTAAGTCAAAATAAGAGTGAAAAAATAATTATTTTAAATCAAATAAATTACAGTGTGTTTGGGACATAAAAAGGTAAGTTTTCACCAAATTTCGTGAAAAAAATTTAATTATTGTAAAAGATAAAAATAAAAAACCAAAAACTTGGTTTTTTGAATTTTTCACATAAATTTTGAGGTTATGTGAAAAAAGTGTTAATACAAAAGTTGTAGATCTTTTTATTACCTACAACTTTGCCATTTAACTTTTTTTCATAGGACTTGTAGTTTTGCCGGAAATTGAGATAAACCGTTTTTTTAACTTTAACCCCCCCTCCCCCCCACTTCCCGACCTCAGATCGCCCGTAATTTATTTTTCCTATCATTTTTATTGTATTCTCCTCCTTTTCCAATGGGTTTCATCCTACTATTATTTAATTCACTTTTTACCGTTTTTAGAGCCTAAAAGCACTGGCCTATTTGAGTTTTATATATATTTAGATTAGATTTAGATATACAAACAGTAAATTTTGTTATTGTAAGAACTCGAAATATGAAAAATAAATCCTAAATAGTAAAGTTCAAAATGTTCTATGATCATCGTTCATTTCGATTCAGATTTTGTAAATCTTGTTTTACTGGAATATCTTAAAATGTACCATGGTTCGGAGTTTTACAGTAACTTAAACAGCGAGCAATATATCTCAGCAGTAGTTATTATTGCGCGTAGGAGGTACTTGACGGTATATTACACGTGCCGCCGTATTTTATTTAGAAGCTGAAACAATTTATAAAAGATATATCATATTTGTGTGGGCTGGAAAATAACAACATAATTATAATAATTTAAATATCTCTTTGAATGAAAATCTTTTTTTAGACTTCTGTTAAATGTAATAATAAGAGAATTTATTAAACAAAAGCCTCGCTTATTTATCGATCTGTGAAGTTAAGTTGTATTTAACGCGATCAATCCGTGGTCCGGTGTGCGAAATCAGTATTATTCTCATTTGCCAATCCTGGTTTCATAATTTCATTAATTTAATTTATTTATTCCTCATTCATAATTATTTTTTTGCATATCGGGGAGGCCTAGAGGTTAATGTATCTGCACCTTAAATTTGAACGCGTGGGTTCTATGCCCAACAAGTACCAAATGTGACTGTTTGAAAGTCATACGTGATTTCTAAGCATAACTTGGTCACCACTGATTAACAGTGAAGGAAAACATTGTGAGGAAAACTGGACATAAAAATCCTGAAAATGCCAATCCTCCTTAAACAGACGACGAGAGAACAAAGTGGTAAAATCATTTTCTGTATGAAAAGGGCCTATGCCGCAAAGCAGTGGGACAATAGGTCTATGATGATGACATTGTTCCTTATTAAAAAATATATAAATGAGTTGTAAAATCTATGAAGCTTTTAATTACAAGAATGTACGTGTCCAAGGTGACATATTCATTTGACTCACACAGCAATTATTTTCCCATACAACAATCTCAGAACTAAAATTACTTTCCAGTTTCCAAGTTGCGCTCAGCAACCCTTTTTTACCGAGCGCGGTAGCTCCGCAAACTTCCTTCATTAGCATAATAGCACCAGATGCGGGTAGTTATCTGGGAATTGCTGTGCAGCTGGCCTACGGTCTAAACCTCAGAATAGACTCGACGCAGACCGACGTTTTGTCGGCTGTTTTGGAGCACGGAAAAAGTTACCATACAATATTGATATAAATGAAAAGACGTGTACGTAGTAATCAGGTTGGACGGCGGAATTATTCGAAAGCGTTATCGTAGCCCTGGAATGCAAAAGACAACGCACAGAACATGGATGAGTAATAGTCAGACACGCCCCACGGCAGGAGTCATTTGATGATTTTCCGACAAAAAAAGTTCATAAGGCCAAATTTCTCGTTAAAATATTTTACATACCACACCTGTTATATCCCTCCGATTGTAATAGCATGTCGACTGATAGTCGCAGTCGGTCATCTGCGCGTAAACCTTAATCAGTGCCAATGGCGTACTCGCCTTTGTATTCGGATTGTAATACGGGTACGATATTAAAATTGGCATCGGAATTGTAGGGTTAAATGGGGCTTTACACGCAATCAAATACTGAGTGGGCTTATCAGCTGTAAAAAGATAAAATGGATTCAAATTAAAAATAAACTTCTTTTTTCTTTTATTAAAATCAGTGCATTAATTAGAAAATTGATTTGAGCTCCTTCGAATTATAAAAAATCTTAAAGTCGGTCGCACCAAACTTTTTATCATTTATATTTTTAGGTATATCACAAAACATGATATCAATAATTAGCATACTTTTAATGACAGCAATACATAGATATCATAACTAAGTAAACATATATCATACATATTTAGACCAAAAACATAAAATAATAGCAAAATCATTCAATTTTATCCTCCATTTTGACAGATCTTGAATGACAGTTCTTACATTTCACGTATAAGTAACCTGATTTTTTTTTTGGTGCGTCCGGGTGTTTTTCGTAACATGCTAGACTTTTTTATTATCTCAATTTTCGAAAATCATGTGTATTAGGTCAGTAGTAAATACTGTGGAAGCTAAACAATGAAACGGGCAGACAAAGGTACTTTGGAATAGGTATATAATATTAGTAAGTGTTCGGAGTTCGAAGGCTTTTGTGAAAGGTACAATTTTAGTTACACGTTCTGGGTCTACACAGGCAGTAATAGGTATTTTGTATTGTACAGTTACCAGCAAAACACTTCTAGAAATACCATTCATCATTGTTACTAATATTTTACGACATAACATTACCTACAAATAGGTAACATTTTCCATGTTTTCATTTTCCTGAAAAAAGATTGCGTGTGTTTATATTTGTTTGTTTTACTTTCATAATAAAATGGGTTAACCAATTTTGATGAAATTTGGTATGTAGCTAGATAGGATTCTATAGATCTGTATAGGTTATATCTGGATGCGTGAAGTAGTTTTCTCGGGACGCAGGTGAAACCGCGGGGAAGAGGTAGTATGAAAATAAATGAGAATTTGTTAAAATAAATTCAAGAATCCAAGAGTCTGGAAATTGATAATTTAAGTGTGAATATATTCAAAATGTGAGCAAAAATTTCGGCACTAGTTCTTGCATTTTTTGACCAACTCGAGGGTTCGTGAAACTAAGTGGCGCTGCAGTCTAGCTTCGGTGAAGTTCAGACGCCTAATTTTAGCGTAACTTTTTCAGTTTTCGGGTAAAAAGTGTGATTTTATAAAATTGAAAATTTAATTTCACGTTTCGTCGGAATATTTTTGCGAATCCGGACCGAATTAAGACGCGTCCGTTGCAGTGATTTCAATTTTTAAATATGAAAAGGATTTAATTTAGTTTTTGTGAAGTTTTAAGTTTTTGGGAGTACTTCAATTAAACATCTAACGCAGTCTTAAAAAAACACTTAGAGAGGGAAAAAATAAGGAAAGTTAAGAAAAATTTGAAGGTCATGACGTATTCAGAGTTCATAGAGCCTGTCTCCAAAATTCAAACCATTTATTTCAATTAGAGAATTTACAGGCACTTCAAAAAGGAATAGTTGAAGTTATTTGCCCGTTCCATAGCGTATATTCTTATGGAGAAGAACGGGCAAAAAACTCAATGGTTACTCTTTTTCAACAAGTGTTACAATTAGTTTCTATTTTAAATTTATTAAACTTAACCATTTTAAAAACAAAGCTGGTTTATACTACACTCCAAGACTGTACATATAGTTGTGATAATAGACTTAACACACATACATTATATTTGTATATTACAATGATTTATCTTCTGTACAACTTGTCAAAAAGAATAAGTATATAAACATGGTCTTGCCTGGGGGGTTAGATAAGTGGCAAAACGCTAACGCTAACGCTATAGAATAGAAAACAAAATGTATGGGAATGACATTCGTTTACGACTAGCTATATGTCATTCCCATACATTTTGTTTTCTATTCTATAGCGTTAGCGTTAGCGTTTTGCCACTTGTCTAGCCCCCCTGTTCCAACAATATTATTTTTTTCGACATACCACGTAATCCATCCAAAGGTTGTCTGTAAAAGATCGCTTTTAGCGATTAGACCGCCCATTGTGTCACCCTTGTAACTAATTTCCAAAATCATTATGTTTTTCTTTTGGTATACATAAAAATATTCTATTTTATTCTATTCTATATATATTATGTTTTCAATGTTTTTCATTTAAAATTATTTTTATAAATAGTAACCAAATACTTGTTTTTTTCTTACTATGCGTTACTTAATTCAACATTTTTCCAATTAACAGTTAGGTTGTATATATAAAAGAAGTTTCTTCTATCTAAGCACTCCTCACCCTGGTACCCACTAAGCCTATTAAACAACAAAGAAGCTCGACCTATTAACCTACAGTTGACACAGTGATGACAACGCAAGAACTATCCCAATCGAATAGGCCGAAAGTTAATTAGGTTTTACCTTCACGCTTCAATCTGAAGGGTAGGTAGATATGTGTTTGTTTATATGTATGTATCTACTGTTTTTATACACAATATATACAGCTAGATTTACACTATAAACAAAGAAAAGAAAAAAGTTACACTAATAAAGTAATACACCGTACCCGCGAGACGACTCCCAGCCACCATAGGCGCGGGCCTGCGGACGGCAAGCCACCCATACTTCGCCGTCCGGTAACGACCAGGCCCGTGTCAACGACGTATTTGTGTTCCACATTTGCCAAGAGATATCAGCAACAGAGATCAAAGATCAAAGCGCGAAGGCTGGACTTACAATGAACACGGCAAAGACAAAGATTATGACTAACTCTTCACAGACGCATACCATCATAGTCAACTCAGAGAGGATAGAATATGTCGAAGAATACGTATACCTAGGACAACTCATAGCCGCTGAAGACACCATGCACAAAGAGATTGAAAGACGGATAGCCAATACATGGAAGAGATATTGGTCACTCAGCGAAGTCATGAAAAACAAGGATATGCCTATCAAAGAGAAAAGAAAAGTGTATAACATGTGTATACTCCCTTGCTTAACATACGGCTGCCAAACATGGGCCCTAACAGAACAATTATCAAATAGAATAAAAGTGTGCCAGAACAGCATTGAACGAAGCGTGGCTGGCGTAAGAAGGAGAGACAAGGTAAAGTTGGATACAATAAGAAACAAAACGAAATTCAAAAATGCGCACAATGTTTGCAAAACGCTAAAATGGCGATGGACGAGACATATGTTGCGGGACACAAAGGAAAAGTGGACCAGGTTAATAACAGAGTGGTACCCAAGGGGCGACAAAAGAAGCAAAGGGAGACAGCGTAAACGCTGGGAAGATGACATAAGGCAAGTAGCAGGCCCTGAATGGACCCGTATAGCCAAGGATCGAGAATTATGGAAGTCTTTGGAGGAGGCCTTTGTCGCAGGATAAGCTGTTACAGAAAAAAAAAATGGAACCGATTGCCGCTATGTAAAAATAATTAGTATGTAAATTGTCAAGTATAATAAGAAATAGTTTATAAGGTTACCCATTGTATAAGTAACAGCAATAAAGGCTTATTTTATTTTATTTTATTATTTTTATCAGCAACAGTGTGAGGAAGCCCTACCCTCAGAGCCATAGCCTGCCGGGGCTGCGGGATGTTCGAAAGAGTTGCCACGTCCCCGGAACGCAAGGACTTAAAAAGGAAGATGGATTGGTTTTAGTCAGTAAGACTCTGATGGTACCCCACCCGCGGCGGGAGGAGACATTTAATGATTTCCCGAAAAAAAAGGCATACGCCGTACACTCACTGTATATGTTCCAGGCAATTTGTATGATTCAGTTTAAAAATGCTCGCATTTATATTATATGCGAAAGGCAATAACTTCACGTACTTGTAGGCGATGCCGCGACGTACTGCAAAGAAGGTAAAATGTATATTGCCGTGACACTTAGGTACACCGTATGTAAATAGCGGAATCATACCAATTGCTTGTGACATGTATAGTGATAGTTTGTGTGTATCTTTCATTATAACATTTATTGTACTAAAGACAAAGACAAAGACGAAGATATTTTATTTGCATTAACACGAGTGATATTACATAAAAAAAATTCGCTAGTAAAAAATGTAGTGACAGCGGAAATACTAAAAAACTTTTGAACATTTTTTTTAATGGGATATCATCAAAAATGACCCCGTCGTGGGTGGGGCGAAAGGGAGTGTCAGACTCTTACTGACTAAAACCCATCCATGTTCCTTCCTCAGCCCTTTAGATGAAGGACATTATGTCTGACATTTGTGTTGCAATTTGTATAGTAGCTTTAACATAGCTTAATGATTACCATACTGTATTTATTTCACAAACACGCAAAATAATTCCATTATGTTACTATGAGTAGGTAATTAGGGTGAAAAGGATTTAAAGGTTGTTTGTTCAGAAACTCCAACAACTTTCAACTTACTAAGTATAGTTGCAGCTTAACCATTCATATCAATCAATCAGTGCACCTATTAGCGAGCCACGAGCCCCTCTATTCGCAGTCTTTAAGTAAGGTTAGGCTATTATCCAGCCAATTGGGTTAATAACTGCCTAATTGCCTATTTATTACAATAAGACGATGTAAAGTTCTTGTTTACTAAGGCATTGCAATGTTTATGATATTATATTGATATGGTGTAGATAAGTATAAAAGATTTAAACTACCAATATTATGCAAAAGTGACTCTGTCTGTAAATTTGCTAAGCTTCCACAGTTAAACCGATGAGTCAATTAAGATAAAAATTTGGTATTTACAAGGAAGATCGAAGCCTAAAAAATTTACACATGCAATGACGAAATCGCGTAAAAGAGCGAGATTACAAGGCGAAAAATTTAATTTGCGATTTTTGTTAGTTTTGTTTTCGGCTTATGTTGAGTAGTCAATGTGAAAAGAATAAAAACAAAAATTAGATTGCTTTGACACAAAAAATCCTGTTCATCTGTCGTTAAATTTATTTTGGTTCCCTGAAATACATAGACATAATATAACAAAAAATATATACCTACTTACCTGAGTTCCAAACGATATTTTCCAAACAACTTAACCCGAAATGGTTTTTTGAATACAACGAGAATGGTGAAACTAGCCAAAACATCTGAACGACGACTTTTCCGATCATTCATGTGTAAAACGCGAAAAGTACAATGACAAAAGATTATAAAATACCTACGATTCGATCGCCGTTTGGACCCGAAACTTGTCCTAGTTAGTTTTGAATACTGAAAAGGTTAACAGTCAAAAGCATTCGATGTATTGTTGTGGATGTTATTTTTAGCTTTGAAAAGGTTGATTGAATATTTGAACATGCTTATTGTGAAAATAAATTCTTTGGCAATTTTCTATTATAAGGATTTGGAAGAATACATACGTTATGTTGGTATTTTTGTAAATATGATATTGTTTTGTGTAGAATTGAGCTGATTTTACCGTGGTAAACCAAGTATAATAATTACGATTTCAATCAAGTATTTACACAGAGATTGTTGTGAGCGTCAAAAACCAGTCATTCGAAGAGTAGGTAAATTAGGTTTAATTAAAACTATTTTTTTAACTAGTGTTTCCTGCGGTATCATACGTAACCCAACTATGTACTTCCCAGAGCAAAGAAACTGTCCATATCTTTCTCCAAATTTCAATCTATCTCCATACCAAATTTCATCAGAATCGTTTCAGGCATTTTTCCGCGAAAGTGTAATACACAAACTGTCAAACAGACAGAGTTACTAACCTATCACTTTTAAAGTATTAGTAAGCATAGATTAGGAAAAAAAATATTCAACTCATAAAGGTCTAAGCTTTTTAAAAGTCAGTAATGCAAACGAAGCTATTAAGTATAAGTATTGTGCAGATCAGCATTATGATAAATGCGGCTTAAGTACAAAAATGCAAGTCAACTAAGAAAATCTCCATTGTAAGGTTCTGCAAGGGAAGGGTGTTGACGTACCCAAGTCATAAGCGGTAGCGAGAGAATTTGATTACGTTACAAAATTGTAATAACACACATTTGGATGGGTTTAAGTCAGTAAGAGTCTGATATTTCTTCCCGCTTCACACACAATAGAGTAATACATGATTACTTATCTATACTTATAATAAATCTGTAGAGAGGTCAATTCTGTACATGAAATATATTTCCAAAATAACTATCAGGGGGTGATTAGGGATCGATACTGATGCCAAAAATGCAATCAGTAAAATTTTTGTCTGTCTGTCTGTCTGTCCGTCTGTCCGTCTGTCTGTCTGTCTGTCTGTCTGTCTGTCTGTATAAACTCTATAGAAACAAAAACTACTGGACGGATTTTAATGAAACTTGGTACAATTATTTGTCATACTCCTGAGATGGTTATAGTATACTTTTCATCACGCTACAATCAATAGGAGCAGAGCAGTGAAGGGAAATGTTGTCATTTTGTTTAAACGCGCTAATCTCAGGAACCGCTGGTCCGATTTAAATAATTCTTTGAATGATAGATAGTCTATTTACCGAGGAAGGCTATATTCTATATATCATCACGCTAAGACTAATAGGAGCGGAGCACCACTATTCCACGCGGACGAAGTCGCTGGCAGAAGCTAGTCCGTAATAAACACTAGTTACTTCAAAAAAATATTTTTTTATGATTTATGATACATCTTTGAAATGAACTGCAATGGATGAGTGAATGTAAATAGTACTGATGCATCTTATCTCTCCTTTGATAAATTGTACCGCTATATTGACTTGATTATCATTCCCATGACATAACGTAAAGTAAGGATTTTACAAAGTTAGCTCAGCCCGAGTATACAAAGGGTGAATGGAGGAGCATGGAATTCAATCGGTAAAAGTCTGACTCCCCCGCTCAGCCCACAGTCGGAGGAATCATTTGATGATTACCGGTCTCGTAAAAAAAAAGTGATTTTTTTGAATAAAAAAAACTAATCTTTCAAGAATTCAGGCAGAAAATTTGACTAAAATCTTCAACTGGAACTCAAATGTTTTTATTTCAAATAGGTCTTTGCAGGCACTTATGAAACGTCAAGCTAGTTGCAAGGTGGTGGAATTGGTCATGAATAAATATAAACTTACAGAATCAATCGCTTTTCTCTCACAACTCAACCCGTCTTATAATGAAGACCCTTCGGTGTTGGTGATTCAGGGATTCTGTAGGCGATAATGGCAGATAGCCTTAATCACAGCCAGGGGTAGCGCCGGCATTTCGGCTAATTGTACCCTTTGCTTTTTGCCATTTTCTAACGCCAAAACTGCGGCATAAGGTCCTAGTAATTGACAAAACCTAGTTTTCGACCTATTTACGGAGATGGGATTTCATAATGATATGTCTTATAATTGGTTCGTCTAGATTGGGTAGGTTGTATCTTATTTTGACTTTATTTGTTTTATTTTTTTAGGTTATACCTATTTAGTTTTGATTGGTAGCATCTGGGCGGGAGAATAAAACTAGCAGCAATCACATGTTTAATAGGTTGTAACAATGTTAACTTGATTTTTACACCTCATTTTATTTGTCCTTATTTATTTGATGAAGTTATTTAAACTTTTTCAAGACGATTTGCCGAGTTCTCTTAACTGTAGTAATTCTTAACCAAAGACAATAAAGTTGATTTTTGATTCTTTTCATGTGTATATCTCTCACATTTGGTGCTGTATCGCTTTTTATTTCCTAATTCAACAGAAAAATATACAAAAAACACATCACTTATCATTAAGGCAGATTGGCGATTTTAGTCTTTTCTATTCCAGGTTTTCTTACATTTTTTTCCTTGACCATTAGTCAGTGGTGTCTAAGACTCACTTAGAGAGTACATAAGACTTAAGAAAACCACATTGGTATTTAACAGGTTTCAAATCCGCACACTCGTACACTAGGCCAAAACGACTTGAACACAAAAAACACTCTCTTACCCGAACTAATCTCCAGTTTGAGTCCACAAAATTGGGGTGGGTCCACAAAACATGCTCAGCTGATGTTTCAATTGGACCATTCTTGCGGCCGTGCGGCCCGATTCTAATCACGTGCCTGGCGTAACTCTATGTCGGATACAACTTACAGGCACGCCGTAGTGGAATGCTCGTTGGTGCATGTTACAGGCTTTTAATGGCGGTTTAGCTGGGTAGAGGATTGTCTAGATATGTTTGTGAGTCCTGAATTTATATTTAGAATACACCTGGTTCAATGCAGAGTGGTGTTAAAAATTTGAGCAAAATTTGATAATGATTTAATTCTAAAGGATGTATGAATACCTAAATAAAATGATGGAAATGAGAATGTGTATTTCATGGGTAAACTAGGGTAACATAATATGATAGAATAGAGAGAGAAGATAATATTACTCAAAAAATAATCGCAAAAAAAAAACTGACATCCATAAATAAAAAAATATATACAAAAAATGCATTAGAAAAGGTAAACTTTATTACGTTTTTTTAGAGCAAAATCAATCAAAGATGGTAACGATATATATTTAAAGTCTCGAAGCTAGTAGGTAAACATATAAGCCACGCTTTTATCCATTATGTACTCGTATATATTACATAGCAAAAAGCTACAAAACACTTGAACCCAGGAGCGAGACAAAAACATCAATACTAAGGCAATAAATCATAATAGACAGAGCGCGAAAAGGTTGGCAAACAAAAAATGTATGCACTATTTAGTTGAACCGTGACTTTGTTCGTATAAATAATAGATCTATACATGCAAAAGTTACTCTGTCTATCTGTCTGTTACGCTTTACGCAAAACGGCTGAACTGATTTTGCATGAAGATAGCTTGAACCCCAGAGAAGGATATAGGGTAGTTTTTGTCTCGGTGCGTAAATTACTAAAAGAACTACTGACTGACTTACTACAGCTATATTCATTATCATTTGCTTTTTCGAAATTCTAATTTGATAATGATGACCGAACTCTTCTAATTTACGACGAATATGTTCAATGACTGTATGGCCTAGATAGGTAAATTTAAAAAAGTATATTTTTTTATTGAGTCTTGTTTGTACAATCTATACACAAAAGAGTATAGCAAAAAAGCCGCATTCAAATAGGTTCATCCATTTGGAAGCTACGAATCTACAGACAGACTCACAGATGCACATGTTAAACTTATAACAGCCCTTCTTGTTTTGTCGGGAGTTAAAAACTATTTATTCTCAGTTCACAGACAAGCCCTCATACGCTGGTTGTATCGATGTGTAATGAACCTGAACAAGATTTGGCACCAGACCGGAGCCCGGACGTAATTCACTCGTCGAGTATACACCTTAATCTATATCGTATTTATTAATACACTAGTTCTTTCTTGTGGTTTCATCCGCGTCCCGAGGGCACCCGGAGAAGAAGTCCCACCTTCGTACTTTCATCCAAATCAGTCAGGTATAGTCAATTAACTTTGATTAAACAATTAGGGAAGAACATAGATTATATACTTTTTATCTGGTTATACCCCTTGTTAAGACTGATTGTCAGACTTTCTGGCTTTTAACTACCCGTAACGACTGTCAAAGATCTATAAATGACAAATGACATAGATGGTCACCCATTCACGGACCGAGCTTAACCTTTAAACGGTGCGGCTGTTATTTAGCCATGAGCTTCTCCTGTAGGCCAAACTAGTTGATACTAATTGCTTATAGTTCATATTCACTTTTATACCCCAGGTTTGTGAACTTTATTCAAAAGGGTAAACAGTTATATTTCTTAGAGAGTCACTCTCGGTGACAAACAAGGTAAGTGTACTCCCTACATTCCTGTTTGCTTGCTACTAGCTATAAAGCTGCGTTGCCATCAGATATGTTCGAGGATGCGTAACAAGATTGTGCGAGGATGTTTAGCTTAGGATGTGTTTGTAAGACTCTATACTATAGAGTCTAGTAAAGTAATTCTATAGAGTCTATAGAATTACTTTATTTACCTAGCAGAGCGGGGTTTTTGTACATAGGAAACAAGGGAAGGATAACGTGCTAGAGACCGACGTGAGCGAAAAGATAGCTGTCACCGACGGTGTCTGTCACAGGTAAATGTGTAATTTATGGAAAACATACTATATCAGTGGAATTATCAGATACTAGCTATCCGCACGCGGCTTCGCCCGCGTTGTCAATTTTTTTAATACCTTGGGTTACATAATTCTAGTTTTAGTATTGATCCCTAATTATTTCTGCAAATAAATATAGCCTATGACACTTCATAAAGATGTAGCTTTCTAATGGTGAAAGATTTTTTGAAATCGGTCAAACAAACAAACAAATCTTAGTATAGAAAAGTTCGCTAAACATCCTTGCCCCGCTCATCTACATAGCGTCGCTACATATCCTTGCTCCGCTCAAATACCTCGCACATCTCTGGTGAAAACGCAGCCTTAGATATTTCAACTGCACTCTAATGTAAGCTGATTGGTAAGTGACCTTTCACGTTTATTGCTTCTTGATAACGCCTACGAGAATAAAATCATCCGCTTATTTGAAAGCAACCTGTAATGCTCATACCACCCAGAGCACCATTGACTTGAAACTCAATTTATATAATGTTAAGGTAGATCACACATCACCACGCTCTCGTGCGTGGAGCAATACACCCACGCGTGTTTTGTATACAAACTGAAATGCTTACGAGTATGTTCAATGGTAAAAAATGCAGCCCAGTGCTACCGAACGTGGCAAGTGGTAGTGTGTGATCTACCCAAGAGGTGTTACCAGTGGCTGTAGCATGAATGTACTAATTCAATCGTAACGTTAACTTGAGTAATAAATGAAAAAGAGAGAAATACAACGAGAATATTTCGTATAATCTATATATTTTATATATATATTGAAATTATTTTCAATTTTAATAAAAGCAATATGAACCACGTCTACTACATTTGCTCCCTGATTGTTTTTTTTTAAGATTTTGCGAAAACAATTGAGCTGGTGCCATGACACCATGTATATTATAGGAAATAAACTAAGGGAAAAGAAGAACAAAAAAATCCTTGAAGGTTTTTATACATACGGCAAGAATTTTGAAAACTTACTATCTTTTAATTTGTACCAAACTTATATAATAGACAAGGTTATATTTTTTCAGGTATAACAAAAATTTTGGAAAATTCTAATTTAAATAACCCACCACCTTTGATGCTAGGCAAAACAATCACCAAAACTATTTGTTCAAATAAATTCTCTTACACAAACACATGAAAGATATATTGTATCGTGAATAACCTCGGAGACTAACATTGAACACTGTTACTCTCATACATCATAGTACAAGTTGTAACTTTAGACGTTTTCTTTCACAGCGCCACGTTCTAACCGCAATGCGTCTCGTACAGAACCACTGTTCCGCTGGAATATGAATTTAGAGTATTTTCTTGAAGAGGATAATGGATTCTCAAAGGATAAAGTATTCCGTTCTAGTTTAAATCTCTTAAAATCCAGAAATGTGTATTGGATCTGTACTTTCTAGAGGAGTGGTGGGTAATGACCAAGCACCTTAACTTGTTACAACTGTCTACAACGAGACCATTAATAAACTCATATGCCTGATGAATTTACAGCTATAAAAATATATTATATTAAGCTAAAATATTTATATATTAAGTTAATAGGGGTTTCAAGCGGTTTCTCCTTCTGAGAGACTATCCCCACACCAAAATTTTTCTAAATCGTTTCAGCTGTTTTACCGTAACAAACAAACAAACATTCGTCTTTATAATTTTAGTAAGTATATTGAAGTAGGTTTATTTATTAACCCTCGTGATACTCAATCATATTTCAATCATCGTATCATATCTTAGGATACAAGGAATACCACAGGGAACAACTCACGTACGCATATAAAAATAATGCCTTTGAAATCCAAGTATAAAAGTTATAAATATGAACTTCAAAAAATGGTCTACTTACCTTTCAACAAATAGAACACCTTTGGGAATAGATCAAGTAGCATGTTCCTGGCACAAACTGGACCAGTTCTAACATATTACAAAAGTTTATAGAACTGTAATAACGATTTAGAATTCAAAACGAGTTTTAAGAATTCTTTGGTGCCCAAAAGTTTTTTGAAAAGTTTTTTTTCTTAGCACGTGACTAACAGATGTAATATGTTTGAATAGAGAATGATAGATTTATATTATTACTAGCTATTCTCCGCATCCTAACTATTTTGCACACCCGGATTAATGACATGTATCTATAACCGTTTCCAGGGTCCCCTCTATCTCCGTATCAAATTTCACCCTAATCTGATAAGTCGTTCTTAATTTGTAAAATGACCAAAGGAAATATAATTATATATAAGTATTATACAAGATTCGCACTGTTGCCAAAAAAATATTAGATACTAGCTTCTGCCAGCGACTTCGTCCGCGTGGAATAGTGGTGCTCCGCTCCTATTGGTCTTAGCGTAATGATATATAGCCTATAGCCTTTCTCGATAAATGGACTATCTAACACTGAAAGAATTATTTAAATCGGACCAGCGGTTCCTGAGATTAGCGCGTTTGAACAAAATGACAACATTTTCCTTCACTGCTCTGCTCCTATTGATTGTAGCGTGATGAAAAGTATACTATAACCATCTCAGGAGTATGACAAATAATTGTACCAAGTTTCATTAAAATCCGTTGAATAGTTTTTGTTTCTATAGAGTTTATACAGACAGACAGACAGACAGACAGACGGACAGACAGACAGACAAAAATTTTACTGATTGCATTTTTGGCATCAGTATCGATCCCTAATCACCCCCTGATAGTTATTTTGGAAATATATTTAATGTACAGAATTGACCTCTCTACAGATTTATTATAAGTATAGATAGATAGATATAGATAAAGTGTAGCTTAGAGATTATAGTGTAATAAATTCCTCTTCATCTCTGAATTACAAAACTATACCACAAAAAATACGCATCTGCTTTCCAAAATTAATTTAAGTGTAAACAACACCCCATATTTCATGTCAGTACAAAATTACCCAAAAACAAGACCTTATGGCCACTTGGCGAGGAGAACCGAGAACTTTCACAGTAACAGTTCATTAAGGTTGTATTTTATTAAGGTTGCAATTAAAACTTAATGTTCGCTCAAATTGTTTAAGTTTGGTACACTGGCTGAATAATAACGGCGACGTATTTCATAATTTTTGGGTCAAAAAGAAAAATATAAGTGACATTCAAATGGAAGAAGTTTTGGGTAAATGTTTGACTTTGGAGCTTGAGGGGTTAAAGTCCTTATGTAGGACTCAAAATATATTTAATACCCTTCTAATATAAATGTGGAGTGTGTATATATTTGTTTTATATTCACGCAAAAACCGCTTAGCGGATTATGGTTATAATTTCGCACACACAATTAGTAATCTGGATTAACACATAAGAAACGGTATTATTATACCTATAACATACATACTACATTACATTATATTTAGTTGTGGTGGCCTAGTGGTTAAGGCACCTCGTGTACGAATGTGCGGGATCCAAACCTGGCAAGTACCAATGTGACTTTTCTAGTGTCATAATTATGTACTTTCTAAGTGTACCTGTCTAAGACACCACTGACTAATGGTGAAGGAAAACATCGTGAAGAAACTTGGACTAAAACTATGAAATTGCCAATCCACCTTGAGTGAGCATGGTAATCTCATGCCTTCTCTATACTTGGGTATAGAGATTGGTAAATAGGCCGACGATGAAGATCATCATCTGCCTAGCCTTTTCCCAACTAAGCCGACCTCAAGGCTTCCAGTCTAACCGGATGCAGCTGAGTACCAGTATTTTACATGGAGCGACTGCCTATCTCACCTCCACAACCCAGTTTACCGGGTAACACGATACCCCTTGGTAAGACTGGTTGTCGGACTTTATGGCTTCTGACTACCCGTAACGACTGTCAAAGATCTACAAATGACAGCCGGGACCAACAGCTTAACGTGCTTTCGGAGGCACGGAGAAGTCTCGCTATGACAAAGATGGTCACCCATCCACGGACCGGCCGCGCCAAGCGCAGCTTGACCTTTGGTCGGTCAAACCGTGCGGCTGTAACGTACTTAGCCACGATCTCCTCCTTAGACCGATGATGAAGATAACACTTTAAAATAAATATACCTACGAGTATACGATACCTACTTTTCGATTCAAAGAGCTTGCAAACGAATTCCTGCGCAGTTCGTAAAAAAAATTAAAACCCAATACCAACTAAGCCAGTTTAATTTTTCGCTACATCAACGTTATTACCGAAACAACATTTTTTAAAAGATAAGCCTTCATGTCACGTAATCCCGCCATCGCGTACACATACAAAGTGAACTTATTTCATCAAGATAGGATTCAGTGCTCCGAAAACAGTGTCGGTAATGAAAGCACGCGTTGTATTACCGATTTTCAGTATCGCTGTTGTATTCACTGATAGGCATTGTGATTACAAATATTCTGGAATTTCCATTTAAGTGAGGCTCTGCGTGCTATGCTAGCACATAATAGCAGTGTATACAGGGACAATCGCTGGCTGTAAGTTAAGCCCTGGCTGGAGGCCCTAAATTCATTTAAGGCACTTCACAGGCAAGCCCGGTTAAGCAGTCGACAACCTTCTAGATTGACCTGCGAGATGCCATAAAAAAAACAATCGCTGGTCATGTGTCACCATCACATTTCATTAAAGTTGTCCTAAAGGGCTTCTACTTGTTGGCTTCGGTCCCACGTTCGCCTCCCGAAGGTCCGGGACTCCGTAGTCCCGTGCATGGCAGAGACATACAAGATTATTATATATTTGAATCTTAATATCTCAACTAGCTTATTGTTTAACTATAAAGTTATTGTTTATTGAGCATGACAATACCTCCCACATAATTCCTTGACTCCTTCAAGGATACAAACTATTTTATCAAAACTTGGTATTAAGTATTATTAGATTATATTATGAAAGTAATGTTCATGTAACTGATCTCGATGTTAGAATTGGGATATTATTGAGACCTTTTTTAGGGATCGGAAATCATCAAATGACTCCTCCCGCCGTGTGTGGAGTGGGAGATAGTGTCAGACTCTTATTGACTAAAACCCATCCATGTTCCTTCCTTCGCCTAGGTGACTTTTTCCTATATAACCCCGCAGTGCTGGCAGGTACTGACCGTGGGCCGGTCCCCGTCAACTGTACCTTATGAACCTTGGTGTGTTAATTATATTTTTGTTACAGCTAACTTACAAATAATAACTAGCTGTTTTCTGCGAAATCTAATTCATCCGCGTAAAAAAATTGCTCATAACCGTCTTAAAGGTACCATCTATGTCTATACTCATCTAAATCGGTTCACACCTTTAAATATTCTTTTATCGGGTAACAAAGAAACTCACATTTATATTTAGAATTGATGATGCGAGATGATGCCGTAGGGTTGCAGGCAGCAAGAAATATTTAGGCATATTTCTTGATATTGAATTTAATTCCTCTCCTCTCCTCGTTAGTAACATTGCGTTCGAATATAGGAGTAACCAAAAAAAAAAACAATGTTGCATACAATACAAAAACGCGTTGAGTGTTGACACCGATAATAATAAAAAAAGTTAGCTAAATCGACTAAGTTACAATATATTGTTTTGAGCTTAAACAATAATATTAGTTCTAATGTTTGTTACTCAATCGAAAAGCTGAACGACGAATAGATGAAAAGCACACAAATGATTTTTAGTTACCTACATGAACACAAAGCTTTTTGATCCCTGTATCTAGCCTCATTCAAAGATTACTGGAAAAAGTCGCGAGCAGAAACTAATATAAAATAAAAACTCTAACATTTTCATATCAAAGGTTTGATGTGTATTTAAGACTAGTTTTTAATTCAACATTTACCTGATTGAAACGTCTATGACTGAGTTGAATTTAATAAAAATGTACCGCATATCTGTGATTGATGAATTGATCCAAAGTGATTGGTTACTTATCAAATTAATGTTATGATTAATAAAAGAGATGATGGATGAAATTAAATATTAAAAAATGATTTGACAATAATAATGGTTCATTTTTAAATAAAGTACATAAAAAGATAAAAAAGTATGATTTATTTTTCAAAACCTAATGTTATTTTGTAACCAAGTTAGTTGTTAGGTTTGTAAACCTGCAGCCCACACCTTACGAAGCAGATTGAAATGACATGAAAACTATGTCATACTCTAGAACAACGGGCATTTTTACTATAAAAGATATTAAGAATCATCTAAGTTTGAGATCACGCCTCACAAAAAACGGTCCTTTGATCCGGAATTAATGACATATTTATTTTTTATTATTATAAAATGTATTAAAATTATTTTACTACTAGTATTTATTTATATAATTTGTAGAAATTAATTTCGTCCAAAATAAAAATTAGGTATTAAAATATTTGTCTGAATCGCTGTCAATGGAAATCGTGAGCAAAATAGTCCGTTGCCATTTAAAAGATGTTGATGTAATACAACAAATATTGGCTGGAGGCCTTAATTTAATTAATTAGGACCTCGCCACATTGTCCGGTTAAGCAGGTCGAAGGCTGTTAGAAGCACCCTGCAAGAGGTCATGTAGAAAAAAATACAACAAATAATTATGATATCTTAAACACTTTGGATAAATTCTTAGGTTTTTTCGAATCTCGTATATATTGTTAATGATTTAATTAAAAAAACGTCCCAGTGGAAATAAAAAAACTAGTACTTTATTATAATATAACACTCTGAATTTTTAAAACTTACAAAAATAATTTCCATAGTTAATAACTTTTAAAACCGTTTCAATTGTCTCAGTCACAGAATTTTACTTTAGATTAAAAGATATTAAATGATTAATTATCTAAACAACTTTAAAAGTTGGATACTTAGTTTAATCTTACAATCTCTAGCTTCAGATTTAATACTTAGATAAGGCTTGAAAGTCTTGTAAAAGTGATGTAGGCTTTAGGCTGTTTTTGGACATGTTCACAATTAGACAGTTCTGAGTAGAATTAGTTTTGGATCTAATACTACTTAATTTCAGGTCTTAAACTCGTAGAGCCAAAGACAACTTTATTTCTGTAAAGTTTTAATATACGACTAATGACTAGCATCTATGGATGAACTTTTCATAGAATTTTACATCTGTAACTCATATTTCACAGAACATATTAAAATACTTTCTCTATTGAACTTTTGAGCGTTTTGTTTAATTTTGTCTCATGAAAAACTATTACTGATAAACTAAAATACTTCATAAAAGTTTTATAATGCCAATTCGTTCAGATCTCAAAATTGAGATTCGAATATTTTAGAAACTTAGGTACTGCTTGAAGTCTTAAACAAAACAATTCGCCTATTAGCCAAAAAAAGAGTGTCCACACTTTGTAAGTTCTGTTCATGCCTGTTTGTAATTGAGGGCAAATACCATTCACCATCAATATAGCTTATATAGCCATCTTGGCCAGATACAGCGGAGTCCCAGTGTTAAACTGGTTGTCAGATTTTTAGTCTTCTGGCTACCTACAACGACTGTCAAAGGAATGAATACCAACAGGTTAACGTGCATGCCGAAGCAAATAGGAGTCTCGAAATGATATAGATAATTACCCATCATAATTTGACCTTGATGGATGGACCTGTGCGACTGTTTCTAAATCATGAGCATCATCCATCTACCACCATCAACTAGTCATAGACCTAGACTCTGAGATAAAACTATGGAAATCCTGGTGGTAATACTCAAATAGCTGAACATCAAACTGAGAATATTTTTTATGAAAAAAAACTAAAAATCGGTCTAGTAGTTTTGGAGAAAAATGCCAACATGGATTTGTACAAACAATGTACCCTGCAGCGCGCCCTGGTGAGTTGTCACCGTAACACCTATCTAAGAACATGTACAAATCAAACCCTAGCCCATAACTGAAAGCTGCATCAAAATCGGACTAGTGGTATTGGAGAAAAATAGCAACATGGATTTGTACATACAAACACCCTCTCACTCCAAACGCATATACCGTCACCGTTCCGTCGTAGGTAAAAAGATCAAGATCAGTCAAGTTTTAAAATAAGTACTTAATACAATTTCAGGGGGGTTAGACAAGTGGCAAAAACGCTAGTAGAATAGAAAACAAAATGTATGGGAATGACAGATAGCTAGTCGTAAACGGATGACATTCCCATACATTTGTTTTCTATTCTACTAGCGTTTTTGCCACTTGTCTAACCCCCCAGATCTGCTACCGACCTCCGAGCTAGGCGTGATAATAAATAAACAAGGCCATTCTCTGACTGCCTAATTAAATAATTAAATTCTACATTGTATTTATGAAGTTCTAAAACGGTTGGTTTTCATTTAAACGTTCGATTTCTGAAGTGAGTTTGAATTAAAGTTGACATTGGAACTCTAAACTTTGAATTGTAAACTAGTTAATTCAAGAGATTGGTTTTGTTGATGATATAGTTAATGCTGGTGTTCATAAATGACTGGTCAATGAGTCTGCATGTCACTGGTTAAATTTTCTATTTACGAAAAAGATAAAAAAAGCCATGATTTGGGAAAAGGATTGAATTAAAAATTTATAGTCAATTTTTCAATTCAATCCTTTACCCATCAAACTCTGCAGCCTAATTACGTAACTTCATATCATTCTCAATTATGATATCTTTCATTTTGATATTTCAATAATACACATTTAACTGTTATATTTTTTGTAAGATTAACAATCAAACATGTTTGATTATACAGTCAAACGAACTTACCTGTAAGTGAAGTTCGACAGTAATTATACGAAGTTGTTATCTCGTCCGAATATGATGAAGATAATATGTGTAGTATCGGCTCGGCAGTGCGTGGCGTCACATAATTTTGAAGAAGATATAAAAAAACAAAACACACTTGACATGTACGTGCGCGCCCCCTGTAACTAGATTGTCATTAAGTTCATAGCACTTTATTGGTTTTACAACAAGAAAGGGTCCATGCTCAAACGCATGGTATGTTAGGGTCGGGGGGGACTCATCATATTCGGACGAGATAACAACTTCGTATAATTACTGTCGAACTTCACTTACAGGTAAGTTCGTTTGACTGTATAATTATACTCGTTGGTTATCTCGTCCTCTATGATGAAGATAATATGTGTAGATGTTCAAAGACATGTTGTAAAACAATAAACCTGTAAAATAACACGTCAACTGTCGCGATGCATTAATTATGTACTAATGCATTGGGGCAACAAACATGCTGAAAACAATAATATTATTTTACCATTTCTTGATATAATTCTATATTTTTGGATTTAATCATTTATCCATTATTAATCCCTGTGAAAATATATCTCGAATTGTATGTACTAAAATAGGTACATAGATACTTATTTTGTCGATAATTTTATATTTAATAGACACAATTTTATCATGCTTAATGAGTTCCGATTAAGGGCTCAAATCTAGCTCATATTATCATTAAGGATAAGGGGAGTTCCTTTAATATAACCAGTTGATGTTAGTACACGGTGAGTATCTATATCAACTGAACTCCTAAACTTTAAAGTCTGTCATTATATCAACTGAACACTCTTAAATTTTAGGCTCAAGTCAGCAGATTGTAGTGAAGCACATTCCTGTAATGACCTATGGCTAACTATTTCAAGTTGCATATTAAATAGTACCACATTATCTTATTTAGAAATATGCAATAGCTGGCAATACTTCACATTCTATTGAAGAATAAAAACATTAAGAGAAAAAAATAAATAAAGTGTTTTGCCCATAAAGACCACCATCAATCATGATACTATAAACTTATTATGTATTATAGAGATCGCTTGCAATCTTTGTTTCTGTGATAACATGAATATAAATGTTTAACAAACCCAAAAGACAGGAAAATCGTATACTTTTTTTTTTTTTTTATGTATATAATTTTACACGTTGTTTTGTAGAATTGAGACATATTATGTGTGTGTCTCTGAAAATACAAGTGAAAAGATAAATTAATAATACTTGAAAAAATATTACTTATAGATAAAAAGTATTTTATCAGGACTTGAAAAAAGTAACTTAAATATAAACTTATGTCTCCTATTTTTAACATATTTAGGTCTCTCTGGACAGTTAATTTAAACTTTATTACTTTAATAATAATTGGAACTGTACCTAGGTACTTAAAGTGTATAATTTTGTATTATATATAACTTTAAATCAGAATTAATCCTGATTACCAGCTAGATTAAGTTATTCTAAGAGAAAACTCCCTCTATTAGTAACATTAAGGATATTTATTAGGTATTATGGAATATAGTCTTTTACTTGTAATTTTACTTTAAAGGTACTTTTACTAAAAACACTGGTACTCAGCTAAATTCTGTAAGATTGGAAGCTGACCCCAACATAGTTGGGAAAGAACTAGGCAGATGATGACTTTTACTAGTTAAAGTATTGTGCCCACAGTAGAAAGTATTGGTGACTGTAGATCATTTTTGATACAGCACTTGAAAAAATAAATTCTTAACATAAAAGTCTACCTGTCATCAATTTCAATTTTATGTATATGGTATTTGCATATTCATTTCTAAAGACCAGGACTTCCGTAGAAAACTTCAAATATAAAAGATGTTTGCATCAACATAAGTACCATTGATGAGTGATCAATTATTGACACAAAAAAATTCAGCAAAAAAAAAAAAAATCTTTTTTGAGCTGTCTATCTAAATAGTCTGTTGTTTCTTCCTATTCTATAGACAAACATAGATTACAACAGCAACATATATATTCGTACTAGAAGATAATGAGTTCAGGCTAAATCAATGCATAAAACATTTATTGCCTCAGATATACGATCACATAAGGAAATTTTAAAAAGCCTTCTGATAAGGAAGAATCTCTTTTGATAATAATTTATGTAATTTTGTTACTAGATTACTTCTTAATTAAAGTCTCTTGATGAAAGTACTTAGATATTTCTCTCCTCTTAATGAAAGTACTTAGATATTTAGTCAAGAAGGAAAAAATAATCTTGGTAAATTTAATTTAAATTTAATTTGAGTATATTCTTTATTTAAATGTATCATGTATCTGCAGTCATATAGCTTGTTAAATTATTATTAGGATTTCACATTCACAATAGGTGAGTACCTATATTAGTTGTTCATCAGATGAATCCCAACAAAGTAAAAACTACTTTCTAAGAAGACTTGTGAGACTGAGCTCCATCCTCAATCAATCACTCATGAGCAATCTGATTGATACAAAATACTAAACACCATCTACAGCCTGTGTGAGAGATACAATTCTTATCTGCACAGATATTGTCTTTGTAGGATGAGCCTATTTAGCTGATTAGTGCTTAACATTTAAGCACAACAGTGTCTTTATATTAAATAATAGAATTATTATTGTTATTTAATAGAATTTTCTAGAAGAAACTATGAACTATAAAAAACTTTATATTTTTGAATAAAATAATGTATATAGGCAAACCATTTGTATTCAATTCTTATGAAAAAATGTAGAATTATCCTTATCTCATTTTCATCAGTTTTAGTTCATTATTCTTTGGACATTCATATCTTTTCTATAAATACTTGAATATATTGGTAATAGTAAATATTTCTACCTATAACTTTACAGTGTTTAGGTTTAATAACACAGGCAGGTATGATTTATTTTCTATTCAAAAGAAAATCATACATATTAATAATGAATTGTTCTTGTTTTAATCATACTGTTAAGATAATGAAAAATTATCATTCATAGTTGACTAGGTTGTCTAATACTGCATTTTATACATGAAATATTAATTAAATATTGTGAAGAAAATAATTTCTTATTAAAAATTATATACTTCGTATATATGTATTTTGTTTGAGTTTGGTCCATTAAGAACTGTTCATAATTATGACAGAGAAGAATTTTATTTGTTTAAATTATAGTTTACATTTAACCTTTTTAAACAATATGTAGGTACTTTGTAAACATAGTGATTTCCTGTAGTGTTAACAACTACATACCAAATAACCATTTTTATTTCCATTTAATGTTATTTGTAAACATCCTTGATTAGAGGTTGTTTCATTCACCGGAGTGTAGCTCTGGTGAGATTAAGGTTTAAAATAGTGGATTTATATTCCACACCACAAACCAATCAAGAAGAAACAAGATCCGTGATGAATATGTTTCAAACACAAAATTAAGATTTAATTTTGCCCACCTGTACATCTATCTGGATAGCACCTTTCGTTCACTTCAGCTGCTCTGCTTGACTCTCCACCACACTTCTTAACTTCTCTGCGAGCAGGTCCCCACTAATTTGAAGCTTACATTTTTAATATAAAAATGTTTAATGTAGACAAGACACCTGTTTACACTGTGTTGTAGTAAACCATAGTTGTGACTTAACAAAAATCCAGTTCTTTGACTGATTCTGCAGTAATCATAGATCAGTGAAAATTTCACCGAACTGGGAAGCTTTTTCTGGCTCTGAGTGCATATGCAAATTATATATTGTCATATATTATATATTGCAAAAAATATATATATTGTCATTTATTATTGACAGCAGTATGGAGATTATTAAATCCCATTGTCTCTGAATATAGCGAGTGCACAATAACCAACAAACAATTTCAGCTTTTGTACATTTAACATATTATGTACCTTATATCAATACATTTACATGTATCAACATTTGTTATGTTATACAGAGACTAATAAACTATTAAGTCTGTAATTCAGGCAGCATATGGGTTAAATTAATGGTTCTCTCTTCTCAACAAATCAGTCTTTCTCCTTCCCTGCCATGTTTAATATTAAAAACAATGGCTAACTGGTTCTTGATTATTCTACTGCTCCAGGCTAATTGAACCAACCCTCATGTTTATGAGATAATGATGCATACTCTATTTTTACTTTTCTTAGTTTCATTACCAACTGTATTTAGGAATTCAACATCCATACACCTATGTATATGATTTAACATACCTTACCAGTTCCTTGGGGACATTCTCATTATTTTCTTGAATGTCAGGTGAACTGTAAACTCGTCCTACAATCTGAGGACATAATTCATGCAGTAAATTAAGCATTGTGTGTTATGCACATATATAGCCATGTAAGTTCCCGCAGAACTTCCCTTTAAGGCTATTATATAAAGCCAACCATGTGTGCCCCTATAGAAACCCCAGAGGTTGCTCACAGCATAGCCTTCGTAGTCCACGTGTGTTCCCGCAGAACACCCCTCAGGACAGGCTAGTTAGCTCTCGACATAGCCGTTTTTAAACCACGTGCGCTCCCGCAGAACGCCCCACAGGTCAAGCAAGTCGTTTAGAGGTTATGTTATTGGTACTTTTGATTGCAACTAGGTACGTGCAAAGCGAAATCACACTTGAGGTAGCGATTACCTATACGTAATGTATAAGAACAGGATCTTACTCCTGGTAAACGTAAAATATGCCATCAAACACTCAAGTTACATTGCGAAAAAAAAATGGATCACTCCACTGCGACAACTTTTTATGTCGACGAGTAATTCTCGATCTTTTTCATAAAACTGGTCTGCTTTCCTTCTTCTCCGACTTCCCTTCTATATAACTTATTACTTTATCACACAGAGTATATTATATATACGCTTTATTATTTAAATTACAATTTTAATAAAGGAAATACATGACGCCACTTGTTGACATAAAAACCGAATGACAATCTAGTTACAGGGGGCGCGCACGTACATGTCAAGTGTGTTTTGTTTTTTGATATCTTCTTCAAAATTATGTGACGCCACGCACTGCCGAGCCGATACTACACATATTATCTTCATCATAGAGGACGAGATAACCAACGAGTATAATTAATTATTTTTGAAAGTTATGTCAATTGCATATTCCGATTTTTTACGCAAAGTCGTGGTTTTCAGAGTTCAATAATATAATTATAAAAATGCCACCATGCTGTCATCTGTCGTAGCTTCGACGTGAAAAAGTAACAGATAAACAAACAGACATTTACTTTCGCATTCGCCAGATTAATCAGAATACCTTTCGATATTAATAATAGATTGATACTCCTACAATTACAAACAAAATGAAGGCTGAGTGCTTTCCCCTGTTCCAGTCATTGCGTTATTTATTGACGTTAAGCTGTTGCTTTTTTTAAACGAACGACTGGATTTCTTACTTAAGTCTGTTTTAAGACAAAATGTTTGTGTCAGGTTAGATTAGTTCGTTGCCATCGAGTGTTACTAAAATTGTTAAGAGAATGGCTTCTAATCTATTTTTGTGGCGATCAAATTGTCTTTATTTTTTTGCTGGTAATAAAATGAGTTTGGAAAAGGAATGTTCTAAAAATGAATTTTAAAATACAAAACAATTGTTCAGATGATGGATATTTGTAGTGGAAAAAATGGTAAAAAACTTAGTAAACAATGGATTACCAATTCTTTTATAAAGCTGAAGAGGCTTGGCGCTCAACCAATTTTCGCAAACCAAACGTACCCAAGCTATATGACTTCGCATGAATTATAGTAACCGAGAAAAAAAGGTAAGTATTAAATTATCTTTCCATTCTCAGGCTACTATTGAAAAGGCTCAGCTCCAGTGGAAAAATCTAGGATGATTTTCTAGATTTTACCACGCAATTTTTCCGTAGCATTGAATTTGAAATATTGCCTTCACTTCGGGTCAATGGGTACGATTTTACTTCAAGGCTTTTGGGCGTTGGGCTGGATCTAGGAAAAGTGCGGTTTCTTTTTTATGTGTCCAAAATATTTGCTTACTTTAGTGGCTATATTGTCACAGAATCACAAACATATAGCTAGTGTTCGCCAACTGGTCAAAATCCTAACTATGAATGCGAAAGTGAGTTAGGTTTACGGTAAACGATTTGGAAATTTGGTAGTATTAGAGGGGAACTTGGCAACAGTTATAGGAAAGTACAGTTTTATTAAAAAAATAGCTTTCCGCTCATCTCCAAATAAACTTTAACTATTACAAAAAAACCCGCATGGAGTATTCATAAAAAGGAATCCATAGTGTTCGCTTTACGTACAAAATAAAGAAGATTCTTTATCGTTAGTGAGTGCTGAACAAAATACACTTAGAAAACAAATTCGATTATGACTAAAAACATTGTTTCGTTGCCAAGTTACGAACCCGCATAACCGTGCACGAGAACACACCTTAATCTCCGGGTTCAAGTTAATAATTCAACAATACCAACTTACAATTTCCAAGTAATTGCACGCTACAAATCAAAAACCAAAATTTACGTTCATACGTATATTTATTCGGAACCACATTTTGTCCGGTAACAGTTTGTCTTTATATAATCCCCGTTTCTGGCCTCTGTAGCCACAAAGCTATTAATCGGGCCGAAACTAGGGCGAGGCCTAATGCTGGCTGATATGGAATATTTGTCCACGTAATCCGTATAGCGTAGCGCAGCATTAGTCTTTGCCGGGTATGCAACATAGCTTGGCCGAGGTGCACACGAATTAGGGTTCTGGTGCACTAGCCAGCATTGACTGAATATTTCGGTCGATTGATGATTGATTATCTCACACTGCTGAAACGGCAAAACCGATTTACAAATTCGCTAAATAAAATAGTCATCATTAGTCTTTATACAAGTCGTGGTGGCCTAGTGGTTAAGGCACCTACCTCTCGTGTACGAGTGTGCGTGTTCAAAACCTGGCAAGTACCAATGTGACTTTTCTAAAGTCATAATTATGTACTTTCTAAGTATATCTTAGACGTCACTGACTAATGGTGAAGGTAAACATCGTGAGGAAACCTGGACTTAAAAAAAAAAGTCTGAAATCGCCAATCCGCCTTGAGCAAGCGTGGTGATGAATTCTCATGCCTTCTCTGTATGAGAAGAGGCCTGTGCCCAGCAGTGGGACAATATATAGGCTGATGATGAGTCTTTATACCCACTTCAACAAGAAGATATTTAATATTTCACACTCTTTACCCAGTATTGGTAAGAATTTTGAAAGACTTGATAGAGTGGAAAAATCGATTTATTTCTTATAATGTATAAGATATTACTCATAAATATAATAACCATAAATAAATAATTAAAAGAAACTAAGCCAAAACTAGATAAATACAACCATTTATCATAGCAAGGACTTTCCTACTACAAATAAAACACGCGGTTCTAACAATACAGTCTGTATTGACGCTAATAGCTAACCACATCTATTCAGAATACATCGAACTTTCTAGACCCAGCGCTCATGATAAACGGCAAATAAATACTTTGAACAAGGGTCTGTCCGAAGTCAGCGAAAAAAATCCCCAAACTAATGTCTTCTTTTCAACAAAATATCTTAGAATTTTTATGTGACTTTGGAAAGCTGAATCGGATTCAAGCCGGGTACGTAAAGGCGTATACTAAAAAGATTTTACGGTCAATGAATGCTGCAACAGATAGGACAGTCGAGAATATGATTTACTACTTTTGTGTGCAGTACAAAGTGTAAGCGAGAGCGATTTTTGACTCTAAGATCACATACTAAGTAATAATACTATAGCGTTACGAATTTCTGCTTATTGCTTATTATAACCAGTGTGAAGTAATTATGATGTCTTCTGTGAAAATTATAATTATATTTTAATTGATACAAATTAAATAAAACGCAGCCATCATTAATTTGGCTGCGGGACGTTCGAAAGAGATACCCCCGGAAAGGGTTGGGGAAGGAACATAGCTGGGTTTTAGTCAGTAAGATTCTGACACTCTCTTTCGCCCCACCCATGGTGGGAGGGGTCATTTGATGATTTCCCATCCGAAAAAAAACCGAATTAAAATGAAAGTATTTAAACTAGAAATCATTTATTTTATTTTTAGCACGAGCTACATAAGAATAATTGAGACCCATTATGATAAACATAATATTTCATTCTGATTTCGCAACCATAAATATGTGTACGACAAACATTTGACTACAACACTCATAGAACAATATTCCCTATGTCTGGTAGTTCTACCAAGTATCAAAAAAGGTTGATTTTCTCACAGCATACACCACCCAAACCCTTCGCGATTCGTAGCGGGAGATCTGCTCTCTTTTATTACCCTCTACTGGAACAGAATCTCGGAACGTTTCACATAGTACAGCTTGTAACTATGGTCGACACTCAACTATATTATACGTAGTTTAGTTGTTCTGACATTTAATTGACTAAGCTAAAATAGTTATGTGTTTTTTGCTTGTGTAAGTAGCTATAAAAAAATAGGAAGACCATGGAAATGATGTGAAAAGAAGGCTGGTATTCTACAACAATATTCATGAAACTTAATGTAATATTCAACAATGGCGATGGCTACAGATCTATGCTTATGAAAAAGTCAATGCTTGAGGTCAATTCAAGAATTAAGCTGCGTAACAACTTCGAGTTTTGAAGTAGATTTTGTAGATTATGTTCAAATGTAACAAGTGGTGCACAAACCTGATTTATACAACTACTAAATAATACAAGACTTTTAATCCTTGTTATAATTACCATGCGTAAGTAACTCTGTGTGTCGGTTATCGATGCCACTTTTACTGCAAAACTGGTGAACAGATTTTGATGAAATTTGTTATGGAGTTTTTATTCGGGTGCGAGTGAAACTACGGTAAACAGCAAGTCCAAAACAAAAGATATTTTTATTCTCAGAAAAACATTCTAAAGAGAAGATATAAATTATCCCAAGTACCTCTACTTAACAATTTACAATAGGTTTTCAAATACTTTTCACGCGATCCAACATCAAAGGATGGTTTAGTTTTATACATATTTCAAATTATTCTGACAACTAGATAGCCTTTGTGGCTAGACATTGTGAAACACGAAGCCGACCTAAGTCTAAAATTCATAGTTTAACGCTAAAAGTTGGCAAAAGAGCACGTAAACAATTTTGTTGAAAACGTGTTGAATATTTGAAACTTAAATCTTTTGACTGTGGGGAACGTTCTTATTTAACTCTCCTTAGCTTTTATGGACTTTAACCCCCAGACACAGATTAACAATTACAAAAATGCGTGTTGGGACTTCAACACTTACATGGAACGGATTTATGATCGTTAAATAAATGCATGTACAAATCTTTGTTTTTCAATATGAGAATGTTTAATTGTACTCAATACTCAATCGTTTATTGCTTTCCACAATATTATTATACATCAGGTGGTAAGTAAAAAAAATAAATAAAGTGCTACCCCATCGGTCATAGCAAAAACGTACAAAAAATCTTATCTTAAGTACATTATATTATTATTTTGTTTGTATTGTAAATACAATACAGGAGAAATTCTTAGTGTAACGTAACATTTCAAAGATAAAATCAATCTTTCAACGTTTAAACAATGGTGCCGATTCTGACTTACACAGGACTAAACTAATTTTAAAATATCATGCTCTTTTTCTATTGCGAAGTACAAGAAGAGGATAGCAAGTAATTCAGTGCTGTCAAATTAAATGACAGATGACATTTTGTTCGTACAGGTTTGTTAATTTAGTCGAGATGTTACGTCGTGATGTTTAATTTGCATGAAAAACTATTTTTTTCTAATTTGACAGGTGTTAAATATTTACTATCCCTTTCTTATATTTGTTGATAGAAAGAGAGAATTATAGACTAAATTTAATTTAGATGGTGTCAAGAGAATCGCGGCCAATATCATTATTACCCCAAGGTAAGCCTGTTTTCTCTCACTACCTCCGAAAAAAAAAACCAGACCAATTTTACGGTTCCATTCAAAATCTCGGCCGTTGCAATAAAAAACAAAAGCAATACGTCAACGCCCAATTTAATTGCTCTGAGTCTTAATCGTGGCCTCAGCGAGTAATCCACGTCGTTACCAAAAACGATAAGGGCTGGAATACACTGACGCCCAGTTGCATCAAAAAATATATTTGAGATTAGTATAAGGGAAACGGGATAACTGTCATTCAAGATATGCCACAATGGATGATGAAAATTTGTGGTGGTAGTAGTAAAAAAAACAAATAATTAATTGTTATCAAGTTTTATGATATTCGTAAAAGTGTAAAGTATAAATGATGTGAAGTTTTAAAAAACCGGCCACAAATGGCGTTTTGTGTAAAATTCTTTGCTAAGAGTTACATCAAACGTAATCTGTACACACTGCCACAACAAAGTTTTTTTAATATTACATATCTGCTGTTTTCCATGGTTTTACTTGCATTCTGAGAAAACTAATTGACAAAGCCATATAAAAGCCAGATGCTACATTAAAGACACAATATTATTATATGGCAAACTGTAACTAGCTTTTAAGCATACATTGTGTTACTATTTTTTAATAGTACAATAAATAAAAATAAAAAATAAACTCTCTAATCTTATGTTCTTCTCAAGGGTTCAATCTCCAGAAAATTGGTTGGTGACCTACCTTTGCTTTACCCTGCAAGGCAGAGGCGGGATTCAATTTTAGTATAATTTAATTTTAATGCACGCTTCAGCTATTGTTTTGTCATTATGTGTGTTCCTGCCTTTAGTGTCCCTAAAGTTCCATTTTTTTGTGACTCTACATTAAATTTTGTAAAGGACCGTTTTTGGTCTTTTTGTGCCAACAAACTCATCAATCTAGTACCGAAGGTTAAATTCTTTGTAAATGGACGGCCCTTTTAGTTTTATGGTCTAAGGATTTAATTACCCGTAGTTGGCAGCCATTTTTTCTGGAGTTCTATGTTGGTTGGGATAATTTTGTTACTTCACATTTTATGTTTGAAAATATCCCAAAGTTGTCAAATTAACACTTATAAAAAGAGCCTATTATAAAATCCAGGACTTCATTGACGACAAGGATGCGTGGCGTTAACAACTTATTTTCTGCACAGATGGCCTCCCTGGCGACCAGAAAACTACATGAAATATTAATTATATTGCTAAATTTAAATTGTAATTTAATCATTTAATTTTTTTGTTGTATAGCATCATTTGAATTGTATAACTTTCTCAGAGATAACCTGTACTGTAAAAAGACAATTGTAAACATTTCCTATTGAAAAGAGTGTCTATGGAGTTTCTTGCCGGTTCTTCTCCATAAGACCCACTCCTCCGGGAACCGTGCAACTAACTTGACGTTTCATAAGTGCCTGCAAAGACCTATTTGAAATAAAAACATTTGAATTTTTGAATTTTGAAAAAAAAAATTGAATTTTGAATCCAATTGAACGGAGCTCAATTTTGTAAATACGTATCATCAAATATGTATTGTTTATCTTTGCTAGATAAATAAAACGAAATATAGAATCCAAAAAAGGTTTTCAAAATTATTAATAAAGCACTAACACAATATTATTTATTTACCAACCATTTTGCAGTCACAAAGTCGATTTTATATGAAAATATTGCAGGCTTACTTTTGTTCTTGGAAAAGCCCAAAAATATCAGCTAATCTTTAGTGGCAATAAAATATTAAGTAAAAAAGTACCTACTAAAATAATAACAAAGTAGTAATACTTATCACCATTGGAAATGTTACATAAAAGGCGACCACAAAATATCTCGGCTTAAAACGGCTCATAATACTTTTTCGCTGTATGAGAAGAATTTTCGAATAAAATTTTTAATAAGAGGCGAAAGTGGCCGCATTTAGGAGGCTCGTGCATGCATCGCTGACTCCTAGACTGTAAACCACTTTAACTAACGAGCCGAACGCAAAACCGTCCATCTTTTTAAGGTCTTAGTCATTTCTCGCCTCACTTTGAACGCGTATTAATTAGCATTTTAGTTTAGTTAGGGTTCATTGTTGCAATTTAGTTCAAAGAAAAATTGGTACCTAGGTTTTTTTGCAAAAAAATATTTATTTACTTCTGATAGTTATACTTTTCTTATACGCCTTTAGGATATGGAATAATATATATAGGTATGGATATGGATAGGTGATGGAAAATGGCATGACGCTCAAGTGCCCTCTCCACAGTGCTCAATCCTTATATGTGTGTGTGTGGCGCGTAAACACCTTTGTATCTTTTTTTTTTTCTATCATTGTTTTGGGTAATGTCTATGATCGAATTAATGTTTTTCTATTCTCTTATTCAATGTTCCATATCTGCCGGGGGCGTCGCGCGTTACACACATAATTAATATTAATATTTTTTTTTGTTCATAATTTTGTACTGTGTTTAGTAGCTAGATTATTTCGTAGCTTTATAACTATGTTTAATATGGAAACACTTGAAACTTGCATATTTAATTTAGAATATATTAATAACAAGATGTGGGTAATAAAAAATAAACACAGATTAAAAAAAAGCTTTATAAGCTCCATCATTTACTCAGGCTTAGGTACCTCGTACTTTTGAGGCGGTTGAAGTAATATCAAAAATGTTATCATTTTATGAAATTAACATAATCTTTCTAAAAGCTAATGGTTTTTGCATCAAAATTGTCGTTAGGAAAACGTTAAAAAATTACTTACGAATTATTTTTAGCAAAGCCTTAGGGTAATGGATTTTATGCACCATAGTAAGTAGATGATGATGATTTTATGATATATTGTTCATACCAATGTAATTTGCTTGCACAATAGCGTAGATTTTATAGGTGTCAATAAGAGAACGTAGGTTCAACTCTATGCTATCCTGATGCGATATCTTTTATGAACTTTATTATTTTATTTTGTTAATAACTGATATACTAGAAAATACATCAAAATTTAGAACTTTTTTAATGTCAGAATCACACAAAAGACACTCACCAGCTATTTATTACTCATTATTTATCACTAATGTCTTAAATGAATCATAATTCAGGTATCATTTTTATAAAAATATAGATTTATTTAATAAAAAAAAATATTCATTTGCTTTAAAATAAGCAAATATAAAAAAAAAATCTTTATTGAGACGTCTTCAATTTACCTTCACAGGATTGTATGATACGAAGTAAATAAAATACCAAAAGATAATTTAGAAGAATTTAATCAATCATTCATTACATTTTTTTTGAATTCACAAAAGAATTCCATTCACTCCTTACAATAAAACTTCGTCTCTTTGTTATTTAAAATAAGATGCCTAATTCTATTATCCGATTTATAATGCCAATATTTTAAAACAAAATTGATAATACCTTTTAATCCTATAAGTAGGGCCATAAAGTACGAGAGCGTATGTAATTTCAGTATATTTGTGGGCTGAATATAAGTAAATGTCAAAGGATTTGTTAACATTGAGACGACCGTTAATATAACGAAGTTTAAAGACAGAAGGACCAAGCTGTATCTTAGCAATATCCCATTAATCCATCCTATCCATTCTTGGAAGTCATGATGATGATGCGATCCTGTGGACATCATCAGGGACATAGGGCTCTAAGAAGAGATTTCCAATTTTTGCGATCTTGTGCGGTGACTTCGAGGTCCTTCCAGCCGAGACCAGTTGATGGTCTCGGCTGGAAGGACCATGCATGTCATGATGGCTTAAAAATTAAGGTATCTGCATATCGTATACTAGTGTGCGGGTTTAAAACCTGGCAAGTACCAGTATGACTTTTCTAAATCAATATGTACCTACCTTTTAAGTGTATCTTAGACACCTCAAACTATTGCACCTGGACTAAAATGACTGAATTTTCTAATCTACCTAGAGCAACCATGGTGTTCTGATCATGCCTTTTTTGTATAAAAAGAAGCCTTTACGCAACCTTAGGATAGTAAATCAGCTGGCCTAATGGGGCTGCGGGATGTTCGAAAGAGTTACCGCATCCCCGGAACATAAAGGGCTAAATAAGGAACATGGATGGGTTTTAGTCAGTAAGAGTCTGACACTCCCTTCTGCCTCACCCACGACGGGAGGGGTCATTTGATGATTTCTCATCCGAAATCGGCCGTTGATAAAGATGATGAATGTCACATCACAATCATCTAGTTATTACGCTAATTCTGTATAACATAAAAAAATTAATTAATATAAATATTATTTTTTATAATATTTTTTTTTAAATCGGTCCAGTAGTGTTTGAGTTAAAACCTGCAAACAAACAAACAAATCTTTCCTCTTTATAATATTAGTATTGATAAGGATTAGCGAAAAGCAGCAGAATATCTTTAATTTTTAAGTATAATTTCCGAGTATTAGTTTTAATTGGTCCTTCTGTTCTAAATGTGATCTGTGGCTTTGATCTGATAACCCCACTCACTCAAATGTTGATAAAGTAATAGTACTTTTTCTTTTAAAACTCTTTATATGAATACTAACTCATTGGGACTAGAGTTTGAGGTCTAAAAAGTTTTATCACACATCGTTCTTGATTTAAGCTTGAAAAAACGTTGTTATCAGTTTTTCATATATTTTTTAAGTCATGAAATAATCAGTATAGGCATACTGGTCCTTTGAGACTCAGATACCTCTCTTTGAGAGTAGACAGCTGTCCACTACACAAGTTGTTTGAAACTGCAAAAGCATAACAAACAGAAAGACAAAGTACATTTTATATTTACAATATTAGCAGCAGTAAGACATGCAAGTTATCCTAATATATCATCTTCACCATCTTACAATAGTAGTGACGATCATAACTAATATTAAAAATGCAAAAGTAAGTTTGTTTATTTATTTGTTAGTTTCTTACGCTTGCACGGTAAAACGGCTAAACAAATTTTGATGAAATTTTATATGAAGATAAATGGGACATTGGAGACGGTACGGTACTTTTTATCTGGGTGCGTTCACAGGAAACATCATAACATATATTTAAAATGTCAATTTACATTACACCAATTTGAAATACTACTCAAAAATTTCACACAAAAATCAGAACTGTTTCGCAATATTTCTTTCAAAACAACAACTTAGAAAGATTCAAGTAAATAAAGATGCAAGTCACTAAACCAAAGTCAGCCCCACTACATCACATGGGACAGTTAAAATAGGAAAACGACCGAAAATGCGAAGACAAATACGAATAGTTGGTCCTTGGGAGCACTTTAGTAAACTAGAGTAATTTATATGACTCTTACCGCTCACTTAGAGAAACTCGCCGTCGTTCTAAAGCAGGGAAATCCGAAGTGAACCCAATTTTTCATACTCGAGGAGATTGCTAGCAGTGCATTGCGGCCGGCCTACGAATCTAGGCATAAATCTAGACCGCCTCGCTTGCCTGAGTGCATTTACATCGTAAGGAGACGTTAACGATACGACTTTCGGATAAATATGTGGTTCTTATTTGTCTACTTTTTAACAGACTTCAAAAAAGAAGGTTTTGTATACGACCCGCATGTATGTATGTTTGTTTGTCCGCGATTTTTTAGTATTATTTATTCATTTAAGCTCAAAGCTGGCAGCAGCTTTTAGCATTTTTGGAACTTTGTTTATATTCAAATTATTTATTTTAATTAGGCCTAATAACAAGCCCTTTTGAAAGTCGAAAAAAATAATTTAATTGCCCATTCCAAAAAGTAGTAGCAAGAAACTCCATGATTACTCTTTTTAAATTTATAAAAAGAAGTTATTTTATCCGGCAACGAATATTGATTAACGGCAAGAAGCTTGTCAACGAGCTTATTGAAGAAGGATTTAGGATACATTTTAACTAATTTAAACTGCAGTAGTGAAATTATTATTATCGCACGAAAGTCCGTTACAACGGTCAAGGACCATTTTTGATACAAAATATTACCTAGAATTTTGAATAATATAGCATCTAGAAAAAAAAGACCCAATTGATTTGAAGCGACGAAAAGGGTGGCTAGGCTTCATAAGCATTAAAGTCTAGTGCTGCGAAAGCTTTTTACAACAATTAATTTAATATTTACCATGCTAGCCCCTATACATATCACGCAATAGATTGACATTGATCTTGAGAAGATCCTAAGAATCGTTATAATCATCTTAGAATAGAATGAACATCGATTTGCATATTGCGAAATAATATGATAATTAAATGGGAATATTCGACTTATTTAATGTTAACTAAATTGTTGATTCAGTGACAAGAATAATAAAATTATTGTGTCAGCTGACGTAAAGACTAAACACGTTTTGATTATTTATTTACTTTTGTTTTGTCATGCAATTTGAAATAACTACTATTCTATTTAAATATTCTAAATGTATTTTTTTAGAAATTAAAATAATCCTCATAACGTTAAGCAAAATAAAAAAAACGCATTCATGATTCGAACGTGTATTTATCGCCATTAATTTGATATTGTAGCTTTGTTTCAAAACCTCATTGTCAGTCGTGTCGCTTTCGTCACGTGCGCTCCAAATCACTAATGAATCTATGCACAGGTAAGAGGTGAAACTGGGTGATATATTAGTATGTAGCGACGATGCTATTACCGCTCGTGTGTACGCAGCGCAATTGTACTTGATTGCTTAGAGACTATTGTTATATTGGCACAGTATACAGTATCGTAAATTCTACTCATATGTATAAAGGTTAAAGTTTGTATGTTTGTATCTCTTTCGGTCAAAAACTACTGAAGGCATTTGGATGAAATTTGGTACATATTATATAATTATAATTAGTTTATTACCTGTATTAACGCAAAAGATAATTTGTATCCAGGTAGCCGAACAAGTTTCCTTAGGATGGAAACAGTATGGAGGAACACTGTGCGGGGTCCCTCCATTGAAAAGGGAGGATCCTCCGGCCAGGCAGGTGGTATTGCCTGGCGGGCTACTGCCCAATGGTTTGATGTCGGAAAATTGTATATGGTTTAATTCGCTTGCGAAGAAACACACTTAGTTCGTACTAGAAGGTTTATCCACAAAATTTCCTATAGCTTTCCCCGGTTTCACGCGCTTCCTAAGGGAAAATGTCTAAAACTGTTTCCAGGGCCCCATCTCTCTCCACGCCAAATTTCATCCAAATCAGTTAAGCCATTTTACTGTGTAAGCGTAACAAACAAACTCACTGTCGCATTTACAATATAGGTTAGGATTTTCTTCTTTGAATACTTCTATCTACGAAATAATTTCCATTATATCTGTAGTTCTCTGTAAAGCTTATTGTGACAGCAGAGTTGCAAGCCGTGAATATTTCCTCATACATTTTGAATGTACAGCTGAGAGGAAATGACTAATTCTACTGTACAGCGCGGGCTGGCAGCGTGTGTCAATTATTGTAGTAATAACATACTAAACACTGGCAGGAGCAGCCTGATGGCAATTTACGTGGTGTTAGGATCAAATCGAATTGTTGCTTGTCTCTCTAAACTATTAATATTCTAATTTCAAAGAAACATTTATTTTAAGCTATACTCATAATTAGATACTCAAAGAGGCTCGTGTAACCTATATGCTGGATTGTGGAGGTCATAGACAGTCGGTCCGTGTAAAACACTTACTTAACTGCATCTGGTTAGACTGGACCCCAATATAGTTGGAAAAAGCTAGGCAAATGATGACCCATAACAAGTTACTATGGGTTATTTCTATTACAGAAATAAGAAAAAAGAATATACGTGAATGTGGGTTTTTAAAATATTGCTCAGCGAGGCCGTAGCGGGTTTGAAACCAAATGTATGTCAGAAGTACAAAAAATAGACTCCAAAAATAGACTCTGCTCTGCTCAGTCTTCACCACTTCCTTATATATTTTTAATGGGAAGAAGAAGTAAATAACGAATTTCCCAGCACGGGTTATATTCTGGGAAGAAGGAGTGAAACGTATTCCCCAGCACCTCCCTATTATAATTTCATATCAAGTTTTTATCCAACTAGAAATAGGCCTAACCTATTCCAATTGAAAATGTTGGTTAAGGCAATGTAACATGAAGTATACATTGGTATTTACTTATTTTTTAAACGATCTTCAAGGGAGAGGAGGTTCTCAATTGTCCTTATTTCTTTGTATATAAATAAGCATACTCGTATCTTCACCGATCGGAGTCGATTTTCATGATTCTTTATTTTTGTAGTTGCTCCTATTAAAATTACTTTAAGATATTTAATTAATTTTAGCAGTATTTAATGATTAATTTCCATTTTGGAATAATAATTTAATCCACATCTACCCAATTATTGCTAGCTAGAATTTTACATAGTCATAGCCCGTAAACAACTAAGTTATTTTAATAAAAGTGTGCATAGTAATTTTAATACTAGGCTAGCGGCTCTTGGCTTCGCGGTGGTGATCCATCAGGTCGCTTGGGACAGATTACCCGCCTGCAATTTTTAATCTTCGCGTGTTCAAGTGAAAATAAACGTTTATTTTTAAATGTTTGTTTTTTTATAAAATAACTTTAAATTATGCAGATTTCAGATAAATAAGGTTGAGAATATAAAAATACTAGCTGTTGCCTGCGGTATCACCCGCTTCCTAAGGACACTAACGAAAGGGCCGAGGAGGAAACATGAATAGATTTTAGTCAGTAAGAGTTAGATATCACCCCACCCATGGTGGGAGGAGTCAAATGATGATTTACCATTCGAAAAAAATAATTTCCCATCTATACCTGTACTTAATTTTATCCAAATCGTTTCAGCTGTTTTACAGTGAAAGCGTAACAAACAAACAAACAACCTAATAAAACCGTCTCGAGGGTTTCGTCTATCTCTATAACAAATTTTATTTAAATCGGCTCAGCCGTTTTGCCGTAAAAAGCCCTACAAACTAACATTCACATTTATAAATTAGTTGGCAGGTTAGAAGTCTATAGAGCGAGGTTGTCCTCAAACATCTGTATTTCTGGGTATAATCCTCTCTCACAGAGAGTGAGACTATTTCTCCCTCTCAGACTCTCAGGCAAGCAGTGGGAAAATGCTTTTATTTTTAGATGAATATTTTTTTCCTCGCTCATCCTTTCATCCGGGGTATCGTTAAATAGGTCTTTCAAAAATGTTATAGGTGTGTCAAGACCATTTTTCAATTAAATAAGCCATTTGCGTAATATCCAGCTTTCAAGTGAAACTTTTTGTACGATACGAACGTCACCCGACTCTCACTAACTTTTGAATGGCTGTCCCTAGAAATGTGAAAAAATTGCAGACGTAGCACATGTAATGAACTTACAAGGAAAACTATCACGACTAAGTAGGCTTAACATTGGTTATAGTCGATTAACTAAGACCTACTATGGAACCCTAATGCGCGTGGCCCGTCACGCACCTTGGCCAGTATTTTTTAATCGGCTGATATATATAGAAAGAGCTTAAAGTCTTCATGTTACGTACAAAATGTAGACTTATGCTTATGAAATATGAATATTTATAGTGAATGTTTGTCTAAGAGAATATCTTCCAGATTACACAGTGTGTGACTCAGTGCAGACTGTTGAAACAGTGTTGTTAATTAAAGTGCATATTTGCGTACAAGTGTATGAATTAAATGTCTTGACTGTGTTTAAATTTTGAAGTGAATTTATAATTATATTCAAAGTATATCAGCTGTAAAGAATTGTTTTAAACTCGCTGAATCCCGTGGTTTCATTCCTGTTTTGAGGGAACTACTGTGGCTGCGCAATTGGCTGCTGCACTGTGTGTCGCGGGTTCGATTCCCGCACGGGACAAATAAAATTGTTCCGGGTCTGGATGTTTGTGCATGTGTAATGTATGTTTTTAAACGTGCGCTCCTACGATACAGGAGAATTTTTAACTAACTTAACTTTTAACTCTTTTTTTTTTACTTACAGGGCAAAAAACTAGCTCAAATATTTTCTTCTAAACTGCGTGTTACACTATAATACTACATGGATCGACTGCCTATCTGACCTCTATTACCTGGTTGCTAGTAACATAATATCCCTTGGTAAAACTAGTCGCTACATTTTCGGATTATTGACTACCCGTAATGACAGATAAAAATTCATAAATATCAGATCAGTCTACCAACATTCTGAGGTACAAAGGTATCTAAATACAAAATGTTTGGTCACCCAATCCATGGACTGACTATAGCAAGCGCAGCTTAACCTTCGTCAATCGACCTATGTAAGTACCTATCATAGAGACAAGAGCTCTTCTCTTGGCATTGACTCTTCTCATGATGCGAATTAAAAAAATGAGGAAACATTTTTATCCTTTTTTCACGAGTCATCTAAAATCGAAACAAAGCATAGGTACTTCATTCGACAAGCTGACGTGATTACCTACCGACTTCCCAACTTCAGTTACTTGGAACGAAGCTAACACATTTAGCACGACGAGAAGTACTGAAAAAGACGAAAAAATACCGAAAAGCCGTTTCACAAGTTCCATGTATGTAACGAACGCAGGCAGTCAGTTGCGAGTGCTAATTCGTTCACGCGACTCGCTCTGAAATAGCTTTTACAGGAACAGAATTCTATTTTGTGTGCTATGAAATATTTCTTACGACCTTTTAGTATTAGAACGAAATTTTCAACCTCGTTTCTATCACGACCAAAATAAATTCTGGCCAGTGCCTTTCCCAAATGACATTTAAAGCTAATCTCGCTAAAAATAAATCAAATTGCCCAAAAAGGTAAATACGAATATGTATATTTAGTATCGGTCCCTAACGTAATCATTACCCGACGGGACTGTTCATAGAAAACACCCGGATAATCCTTATTGTTAGATTTCATTTAGCGGGTTTTGGGTCAGACGAATGTGTGTGAGGAACACGGTACAAGTATGTATTATGTACTAGCTGTTTCCCGTCGTCTCACCCCCATCCTGAAAAAAATACTTCATGCAATTGTATTAAAAGTACCCTACAAGCTATTTGGGTACCAAATTTCATCCAAATACCTTAAGTAATTTGCGTGAAAGAGCAAGAAAACACGCATACTTCGTCACAAACTTACGCATAAATAATATTAGTAGAGTTGCGAGAGTAGTTGTGCTTTTAAATACCAATTTACTTAAATTGTAATAAAAAATAACATTGTAACGCGCGCTAATGTTGGCACACAAAGATGCCGAGTACGGGTGGCCAACCTGTACGGCGCTCGACCAATCGCGTCGTTTCGCGCCCACGCTACACGCGCGCGGCGGTTCACGCGCCGCTCGTTAGCGTGTTGGATAGTTTTCTCGCGGCAGAACGTCAAGTTACGCGGGACATAATATTAGTAATTAGCAAACAGTGTCTTGTCTTAATATTACTGAACTCCTAGACTTTGTGTGTCTACTTTGTATAACTTGTGTGTGTAATAAACTTTTTACGTTTCTAAGCCGTCCGTTGTTTATTTTATCACAACATGAATTTAATGAAAATCTTCATATTGTTATTATGTTTGTAGTCAACTCGAACCGTACCATTATAGTGTCGCATATTCAACATTTATAATAATTAAAATAAACGAGGTTGCTCATAATTTTCGGCAAACATAATTGTTATAATATCCAGTATCATATTCGCTTTATAACTCTGCGCAGGACTCATTTTAATTAAATTGTGTTTACTTAATTAAATATAATTAATACACTTTATAGTAAGTGTATTAATTAATTATACAGGTTTTTTTAACCAGTGCGCAAATTTTTTTTGGTGGTTCGGTATCAGTAATAGATTACATTTCTATGTTTTGTTCAATTTTAAATTTTTTTCACGTGTCCTAATATGAAATAAGTAAAACATGGGCATAATCTATTCATAATAGCACTACACTGCCTAGGCATGCGGGAGCGAGCTCACGAATACAATACGACTCAGCTGATATCTACGCACAAGCCGACCGGCAAGATTAAAACAAATTAAGTTCTTAAATGAATATATTTTTTTTGGTACTAAAACCTAACAAACTAAAAAGTACGTGTTTGTTAAAAAGTGCTTAAGTTTATTTTGTCAAAAGCGAACTGTTTAATTTTTTTTCCTGTATATATAATTATTTACCGAATATAGGATATTATTTCCTCATTTATTAAATAATACTTTTTGTTTTACATCTTTGTATTAACAATACAAAAACTACTACCAAATTAATGTCGTTGGTGGTCGTGCTGGTTCAAATTCGATCATATTTTCGGAGCAATGATTGACGTCACTCGTATTTCATTGCTATCGTCAGCGTACTTAATATTCATCTACGGCTAAGATGAGCTACAAACCTACTACTAAAATAAAAATAAATACGTAGTATAGTAGTTCCTGAGATTAGCACGTTCAAACAAACAAACTATTCAGATTTATTTTATTAAGTATAGATAGATATAAAATGCTTTGTCCTGAACGACTGACGGATCAACGCACTGCTTAATTTGCTGATCATAGAGACCTGAAACTTGGAGGGTGTGTTCTTTGTATAACGTAGGCATCCGATAAAAAAATATTTTCCGAAATTCTACTCTTAAAGGGATGAAAAAGGGGGGAACAAATTTTGAATTAAACTGACATTTTTAATTTGAATTTATACGAATTCAATGCCACGTTCCATTCATGTCCACGCGGGCAAAGCCGCTGGCGGAAAGCTACTTAGTTATACACGGCAAGCATTGCAATACCACATTATTTGACTCATTAACCTACGTCGGCATCAGAGCCACCTAAAATCTCATCACAAAAAAATAATTTACTTATACTATAAATGAGAAATTAATTATGTCTATTTGCCTATTAAGTTTTTACGATAACACAATGAAATTTGGTAGTTCACTCAGGATGTGTGTGAAACGACTAGTGGTGTACCTATGCCTACGTTAAGAGGATAAAAAGTATACATTTATTTATAGCTAAAATGTTCAAAAACCATTTCAACTAAACAATGTAACGGTATCCTAAGCTTTCTGGCGTTTTAACGCGCTCATTCGTTTTCTCACTTTGAGCGGAAAAAAGGAATGATCATCATTACCAGGCTTGTTTTGTGAATGATGGGGCCACGGCGGTAACGACGGCTTTAGGACGGAGATGAAGGCTTTAAAAGTCCAGTTTTAAAGATTAATGGAATGTTCTAGATTGTTGTTTTGGAGAAATTTTGGGTTTTAAGACGGTAATTTGTGATGAATAATTCTTGCGAACGGTAATGATTTTTTCCTGAGTTTTTTTTTTTAATAAATATAGTTATTGTTTCGAGCATTTTAAACTTTTAAGATTTGAAAATATCGTTAGTTCTGTATGTTGACCAATATTATAGATGAAAACCGATAACATAGCAAGCATAAAAGGCATCTAAGTAAGTTATCCATGAAGGAATATCATATTTTTTGCTTTATAACTTACAAAATGGCTTTAAGGCAATTCGCCCAATACATTCGCTCTTATTACATCGATAAAGGATGTGCTAGATAAAAAAAATCATCCATTTAGCCTTGTGAACATTTTTTAGAGAATTTTGGCTGGAGGCCAGTTTCATACATCTTTTTAATAATAATATTACATGAATTATTTCTTTTTGTGCCTATTTGTTGAAAAAAAAACATGTCTCGCAAATTTCATTGAACTAAATTAGCTTTTCCCCGCGACTTGTCCGTGGACTCTAAAATTGGATCCACCTACAATACTATGACTTTTTTTGCTATGATTATTCAGGAGTGAGGCTGAGACAAAGCTATAGGCCACCTACAGTACCATCCCTTTTTCGCTTTGATTCTATTTCTAAGGGGATAAAAAAGGGGGGCAAAGTTTGTATGAAACTCTGTTATTTTTTCATTTCTTAATTTCATGAACGCCTGCTATACAATATATAGCAATGTTTCATTACGCAATTCATCAGGCGTTACAGTGATGTTTTAATTACCTTTAGGATAATTTAATTAAACAAACTTAATTGAATATTTATATTTAACACTGAAGGACGATCGTTTCCTATTTGAAAGCTAATTAAGCAGAAAATTGGTGAAATAACTACAAACTATCATCTCGATAACGCCTGACATAAATATGTCGGCAATGGACATCGGCATTGTGACCAAGAATTAATTAATCAAATTAACTTCATCTCGTTTGTGAAATTATTAATCATCTCTTATTACATTTGAATAGCTGTAAAGTAAACAATAGATTCAGTATAATTGGTTTTTGAGAACAATGTTCCGAAACCGCGTAATTTTGCTAAAGTCATCATCTGCCTAGCCTTTTCCCAATTATGTTGGGGTTGACTTCCAGTCTAAACCGGTTGCAGCTGGGTACCAGTGTTTTATATGGAGCGACTGCCTATCTGACTTCCACAACCCAGTTACCGGGTAACACGATACCCCATGGTAAGACTGGTTGTCAGACTTTCTGGCTTCGGACTACCCGTAACGACTGTCAAAGATGTAGAAATGATACCCGGGACCAACGGCCTATCGTGCTTTCCGAGGCACGGAGGAGTCTCGCTATGACATAGATGGTCACCCATCCATGGACCGTCTGCGCCAAGCGCAGCTTAACCTATGATCGGTCGACCCGTGCAGCTGTTATTTAGCCAAGAGTTCGTCTAAGTTTGATAAAGTGTCGTTTAAAAAGGCGCATTTGCTGGCTAAGGTAAGAAAAATAGTAGCTTCTTCTGTTTAAGATGATCTTAGTCTTCTATATGCTATTAGCAAATTTGTATGAGCTAAAGGATGCAAGCTCAAAATTAAATATGCAACGTAGGTTACGGGATGCGACACATTGACTACGTGGAAATCCTCATGTACCTACCAGGGGTTGGAAAAACTGCCCCTTACCTATAGTCAAGGGGCACCTACCTACCCCCCTTGGGTTAGACAAGTGGCAAAAACGCTAGTAGAATAGAAAACAAAATGTATGGGAATGACAGATAGCTAGTCCTAAACGAATGTCTAACCCCCTGGTAGTTAGGTACCGACCCACCAGATGTAAATAGGCGAGCCCCTTAGTCTCTCTGTGGCCATCATTCAGCGGCGGCAAAGAGCCTGCCACCATCAGATTGTTTCTGTTCAGACTACAAACACATCTCGCCACTAGATTTGTACATTTATATTAATTATTAAATAAATAAATATACCAGGATTTAAAGTCTATAGCTTACGCTGGAATCATAAATGGTTTTCCTTTCTCCGTAAAACGCACAACCATCGATCAACGAACGTGTTATTATAGTTAAAAACGTCAGTAGTACATGCGTCGCGTGGGAGCATGAGTAATGGCTTGCAGATTACACAGTGGTTGGCCGACTGCCAATAAATTCTACACTGTCACTGCTGTCACCGCTGTACAAAGGAGGAGGATATCAATTATTTGCGCTGAACACTTTTTTGTGGTTATCCGTCAGGAGTTGCACGTTTAAATGTAATTGTGGTCGAGAGCTGTGGAATTAGACGGATTGGTGGCAGATTAAGCGCTCATTAATCAAGGAGCTCGTGGCTAAGTAACAGCCGCGCGGATCCAAGGATCAAGGTAGCACTTTGCGTGGTCGATCCGTGGATGGGTGACCATCTATGTCGTATTAAGAGTCTTCAGTGCACGTTAAGCCAATGGATTTGGCTGTAGATTGATTGAATTTTTAGATCTTTGATAATCGTTTCGGGCAGTCAGATGTTTTAAAGTCGGACAACCAGTCTTACCAATAGCATCATGTTACCCGGTAACTGGGTTGTGACAGGCTGGGACAGATAGGCAGGCGCTCTGGTACGTACTCAGCTGCATCCAGTTAAACTAGAAGCCTACCCTAACGTAGTTGTTAAACACACTTTGTCTTCGAAGGTTATACGCTCATCTATTTGCAGGTAAGTAATAAATCCGCATTGCACTGGTTATGCTTTGAGGTATGCTCAAAATTGCTGTTCTCAAAAAATATACCAACTACGACAGTTATCCCATAATGAATATGTTATGTTTCTATCAAATGACACTACGCAGCTTCAAGGAACCTTATTTTACGTGGGCAGACACGCACTTGGCCAGATCTTTTACAGTCGTGCTTTCGTTTATGAACGATTAAATAAAGAAAATAGAAAACTAATTTGTTCCATAACTTTTGGAAAAAACTTTATTTCAGTCAAGCATATTCAAAATGTAAACATAACCTATTACTCACGGATATATATATTTTTTTTGTGGTTCAGCAGCTTTATAAAGATAAAAACACATATGAAATAAAAATCGAATTTAAATTTAAAAATAAAATATTAAAGCCTGTACTGTAAATACAACGTTTGCAAAAAAAAAGTTTTAAATCCCGGTATTTTAAGATTCCCGGAATCGGCCTATAGCTGAATTGATTGCCAAATAAATATTGCTATGTAAATAGGGGATGGTCGGATTGGTCGGCGCTCTTTAGGAGAGGCTTAAGTTTAACAGTGGACGGCCATACTGAAAGAAGAGATGTGTTTTAGTCAATAAGACTAAAGGAGGAGCTCGTGGCTAAGTTACATACGCACGGTTCGACCGATCAAAGGTTAAGCTGTACTTGGCGCGGTCGGTCCGTGGATGGGTGACCATTTGTGTTATACCAAGACTCCACCGTACCTCGGAAAGCACGTTAACCTGGTGGTACCGGCTGTCATTTGTAAATCTTTGATAGTCGTTACGGGTATTCAGAAGCTAGAAAGTCTGATAACCATTCTTACCAAGGATAACTAGGTTGTGGAGGTCAGATAGGCAGTCGCTCCATGTAAAACACTGGTACTCAGCTGCATCCGGTTTAGACTGGAAGCCGGCGCCAACATAGTTGGGAAAAGGCTAAGCAGATGATGATGGGTTTTAATCAAGAGACTGACATACCCTTGACATGCTGTACCTCTGACATACCCTTCGGGAGACAAGCGTGATGTTATTACGATATGTATAATGTACTAGCTTCTGCCCGCGACTTCGTCCGCGTGGAATAGTGGTAGAAAACCCAAATATCTTACGGAACCCTATTTTTTCCAAAATAAAATTTAGCCTATGTTACTCGTGGATAATGTAGCTTTCGAATGGTGAAAGAATTTTTAAAATCGGTCCAGTAGTTTTTGAGCCTATTCATTACAAACAAACAAACAATCAAAGATTTCCTCTTTATAATATTAGTGTAGATAAATGACCACATTACCAACGTTAAATCTTTTCTTTTGAGAAATGAGTGTGTTTTACATGTCATACATAGGTATTTTCTAGAAAACTGAATGAATAACTAGTATACAATAGAGAGCTCATTTCAATTACTTATTGAGTTTATTGTTTACCTTTTCAAATGATTCATTTTGCTTTACAAACCTAACAAAAGTACAATGTGAGAACGTTTGAGTGACACTTATTTCTGGTACACTTGAGGCCGTGATAAATAGGTAACTTTATAAAAAATATAATTTATGGCAAAAAAACTTTTAAGTATAATTTTGTTTTGTCAGCTGTGTTTATCGTTTTTCTTCTTTTTAGTTTTGTTTGTTGTATACCTAGAATTTACCACACCATTGTAATATAACATTTATATCGAAAACGCGAAGATAACAAACTTTAATTATCCTTTGATATTAAGTAACGCCTATTACAAGTTTTGAAAATAATTTATATTTATTTTAGACTAGCTTCTGCCAGCGACTTCGTCCGCATGGAATAGTGGTACTCCGCTCCTATTGGTCTTAGCGTGATGATAAATAGCTTATAGCCTTCCTCGATAAATGGACTATCTAACACTGAAAGTATTATTTAAATCAGACCAGCGGTTCCTGAGATTAGCGCGTTTAAACAAAATGACAACATTTCCCTTCACTGCTCTGCTTCTATTGATTGTAGCGTGATGAAAAGTATACTATAACCATCTCAGGAGTATGACAAATAATTGTACCAAGTTTCGTTAAAATCCGTCGAGTAGTTTTTGTTTCTATAGAGTTTATACAGACAGACAGACCTAATCACCCCCTGATAGTTATTTTGGAAATATATTTCATGTACAGAATTGACCTCTCTACAGATTTATTATAAGTATAGATAAGCAACATGCGAACAAAAAAAACCGGCCAAGTGCGAGTCGGACTCGCGCACCGAGGGTTCCGACCATTGGAAAGAAAAAATACGCAATAAAGTCGCAATTATCTTGTTTTTTTCCGACCGCATAATTAAGTTTGTTTGTAGAGGAAAATTGCTGATTACTAAAAAACTACTTACTAGATCTCGTTCAAACAAATTTTCAATGGAAGTTTGCATGGTAATCTACATCATATATTTTTTTTAGTTTTATCATTCTCTTATTTTAGAAGTTACAGGGGGGGGGGACACACATTTTACCCCTTTGGAAGTGCCTCTCGCGCAAACTATTCAGTTTAGAAAAAAATGATATTAGAAACCTCAATATCATTTTTGAAGACCTATCCATAGATACCCCACACGTATGGGTTTGATGAAAAAAAAATTTTTGAGTTTCAGTTCTAAGTATGGGGACCCTCAAAATTTATTGCTTTTTAGAGTTCCGTAGCTAAATGGCAAAAACGGAACCCTTATAGATTCGTCATGTCTGTCTGTCTGTCTGTCTGTCTGTCTGTCTGTCTGTCCGTCCGTATGTCACAGCCATTTTTTTCCGAAACTATAAGAACTATACTGTTGAAATTTGGTAAGTAGATGTATTCTGTGAACCGCTTTAAGATTTTGACACATAAATAGAAAAAAAAACAATAAATTTTGGGGGTCCCCATACTTAGAACTGAAACTCAAAAATTTTTTTTTCATCAAACCCATACGTGTGGAGTATCTATGGATAGGTCTTAAAAAATGATATTGAGGTTTCTAATATCATTTTTTTCTAAACTGAATAGTTTGCGCGAGAGGCACTTCCAAAGTGGTAAAATCTGTGTCCCCCCCCTGTAACTTCTAAAATAAATGAATGATAAATCTAAAAAAAATATATGATGTAGATTACCATGCAAACTTTCATTGAAAATTGGTTTGAACGAGATCTAGCGGGTAGTTTTTAAGTAATCAGCAATTTTCCTCTACAAACAAACTTAATTATGCGGTCGGAAAAAAACAAGATAATTGCGACTTTATTGCGTATTTTTTCTTTCCAATGGTCGGAACCCTCGGTGCGCGAGTCCGACTCGCACTTGGCCGGTTTTTTTTTTTTCTATTTTTGTGTCAAAATCTTAAAGCGGTTTACAGAATACATCTACTTACCAAATTTCAACAGTATAGTTCTTATAGTTTCGGAAAAAAATGGCTGTGACATACGGACGGACAGACAGACAGACATGACGAATCTATAAGGGTTCCTTGTCGGACTACGGAACCCTAAAAAGTGAGAACTAAATCTCTCTAAACATAATGCGAAAACACAAAAGTAATTTATTACACTCTCCACCGACTCACATAAAAAAGGAACATACCTAAAACTGGTACAAAAGGACCGAATTACACTTACTGACAGTTTGATGGATACATTTTCCGTGTGTAAAGTGAATTTTTACACAGCCACCATCTTGAAAACGTTCAGCCATTATGTGGCGGCGATAAAAGTATATCCTTGATAGATTGATGCGAGCGATCTGGTTCGAGTTTATCGGGAAATAAAATGGTGTGCACTTTTCTCTGACTCAATAATAATTGTGCTTATCTAAGAGTAGGTACAGGTACCGTCATTGATACCAGATGTGTAGTTTCAACAATTTAGTTGAGTTACAATAAAGAAAGCGTAAGGTTTTTTACAGTTCTTTGCATGATGAAATATAGTAATTTTGGTTTCAAAATTATTTCACTTATACTCTAAATAGAATTATTTTTTTCTTGTGAATACGTCCAAAGCAACTATGAATAATATTAAGTAAGCATAAGAATTATATGGATTAAAAAAAAATACAAATTGGTTAATAATTTTGACCTCCAGTGTATATTATGATATGCATAGCATCTGTTTTGTTACATCCTGCCTAGTGAGTCAAGCTCATTATGAACTAAACGAGTGTGATTCATATCCATCAATATAGGTACGGTATTGTTAATGAGTTTAACGCTTAAAGGAAGCTTAAAGGATTCTTGGAAAAATACCAAGTCATACAAAAAATAACTCACTTTGTATAAATTATCATTAAGTAAGGTTACGTATTATATGCATAAATATGGGGTACCTATTATAGTATGCTCAGAGAACAATGAGTATTATATTATCGACAAGCAATGGGCCTAGCATGATTCCTTTTAAAAAGTACAAAGTATACTGTAATATCATCTTAATTTTAATTTACTTACATTTACAAAAGTTTTTTTGAAACCATATCAAAATGAAATTATACCCGAAAATGTTGATAGAACATATGTTCAAATGTGTATCCCAAATGCCGTTTAATTTAACTTATCTATGAAATCTATTTTCGTGCTTTAAAAACTATTTCTTGAAATATTTACAAACTCTAAAATTATTGTTTTCTTTTTAATGTAATATTATTTTTAAAGAATAAACATAATTTATCAATATTGTCTACAAAAAAATTATGATGGCTACTTGGACATTTTAACAGGTGGGTTTCCTATCAACCTTAGTAAATGTAATCAAGTACTAAGCTTAGTTCATTTGGTAACAACATTGTCATGACTTAATAAGTAGGTACCATATTTTTTTTAGGATTTAGTAATCATCAATCTTTGTTGTCCCAAACTTTTATTGACTAAAACCCATCCATGTTCCTTCCTTCTCTAATTATAAGTATTTTCATTTTAAACTTCGGTTTCATGAAAACAATAAAAATGGTAAAACATTAACTACGCATACAATTAGACCTAATACCCTCTAACCTTCGTAGAGAGTTAAAAAGCGCATCCTTGTAAGTTTTTAGTTATGTAGGTCATAGCAATTTGCAGGACACAGACGAACAGACGCCAAATGCATAAGCACTATGTTTTGTTGGAAAAATCGTTATAACTAAAGTGTTTCTTTTATTTCCTTTGTTTTTGTTAACCTTGTCGCATCCATTAACTGAGTACGGAACTTTAAAACACCTCCATTAAAATTTTAAAGTTTGACTCAATTTCTATCGGTTTAGCCAATTTACCGTGAAAAAGTAACAGATCGACAATTACGTTCGCTTTAAAATTTGTACCTTTTTTTTCTCGGATAGAAAATCATCAGCTGACCCTTCCCGCCGTGGGTGGGGCGGAAGGGAGTGTCAGACTCTTACTGATTAAAACCCATCTATGTTCCTTCCTCAGTTCTTTATATTCTGGGGGCACGGTATCTCTTTCGAACGTTCCGCAGCCCCGGCAGGCTATGGGCCTGGGGGTGGGCCCCGTCATCAATGCTGACATATCTTTGTCGGACGGCGAGCCACCCATAGCTCACCGTCCACAGCCCCGCGCGTACTGTGGCCGGGAGTCGTCTCGCGAAAATTTGTACCCCTGACTAAACCTCACGCTTATACGCTATGCTTCTCGCAACCTGATAAAAACTATCATATGTTTCGCCCCAGGTTTCAATATAAGCTGTAAGTTTAATTTTATTCATCTTGTATGTGTTTGGCTAGGGAAACCACTATTGTATTGGATCAGTCTGTAATGATAGTGTGTGTATGTTTAATAATAAATAAATAATAATATATCTATGCCAAATTTTATCTAAATTGGTTGTGCTGTAAAACGTAATTGCATACTACTAATATTATAAACGCGAAAGTTTGTAAGAATGTACGGATGTATGTTTGTTACTCTTTCACGCAAAAACACTGAACAGATTTCGATGAAATTTGGTACACACATAGTTTACGAGTATTTGTTACCCAGGTGCGCGAAGTAGCTCCCTCGGGAAGCGGGTGAAACCGCGGGTAACAGCTAGTAACATTATAAACGCGAAAGTAATTTATTGTCGGCCTATCACGCTTTTTATCCGGGTGCGTGAACTAATTCATACACGATGCAAGTGAAATCATTATATTTTATATAGTACTAACTACTAGTGGTCGAAATAAACTACACTAACTAAAGGTTGTCTGTAAGAGATCGCTTTTAGTGATAAGACCGCCCATTGTGTCACCTACCTTAATTATATTGTTAAGTTTTTTTAAGTTTAAAAGTGGTGTACATAATAAAGCATATTCTATTCTATTCTAACTCTCAATCCCTTATCGAAATGCAGTGTGAATATTGAGTCAGTACACGACCAAAACTGTGGTTTAAGATAACTTAATCTATCGTTTGGCACGACGCCTGAGTAAACCAAGCGGCGATAGTAAATCGATGCTCTCGATTAATTTAAAACTGTTCGCTTATTCTGAAGCTGGAGTTTAAAGTAACTGGAGTATATATAGTTCACGAGTTAGTTGATTGTTTTTGTTTGTGCCTCAACTAAACTATGAAATTTAAATTGAAGTTTGTAGTGTGTGGTGATAATGTCTGGATTTATTATGTCCTAGGAATATAACTGGAAAGGAAAGGGAGATATATTAAAAAATATAAAGTTTTATATAAAATGCTTTATCCTGAATGATCGACGGATCAACGCACAGCCTAAGCCGCTGATTGTAGAGAGCTGAAACTTGGAGGGTGTATTCTTTGTATGACGTAAACATCCGATAAGAAAGGATTTTCCGAAATTCTCCCCTAAGGAGACGAAAAAGGGGAGCAAAGTTTGTATGAAACTCCATCATTCAAGCCCACGCGGGTGAAGCCTTAGGCGGATAGCTAGTTATCATTATAAATTCGTAAGTAACTCTGTCTATCTGTAAGTAAAATTACTTAACCGATTTGGTGAATTTTTGTATGGATATTTATGTAGATTAGCTTGAATACTGAAGAAGGATATAGTTTTTTTTTTAATTATTACAATATTTTTTAATGTATTATGAAGACTTGTGAATAAAGTATTGAGTTTAGTAATCAATACTCTTTTAAAATAACTTAATATAAAAAATAATAATTTCGAAACATTAAAAAAGCTCTCACTTGTTATCCTTTAAATTAATTGAGAAATCAAAAAGTTTTATACACAAAACCGTTATCACAAAACTCATAAACAAACGTAACTAAATAAAGAAAGGTGCTTAATAAACTTTGAAATTAATTACTTGAAGAATAGTTTTCAACACATTACGGCGTCTGGCTGCTAAGAAATTAAATATTTACCAGGTACTTTAGAGTTTAATGGGTAATTAACACTTTATTGAAGCACCCATTAGCTCTGTCTGATTTAGAAGCGCTAATGTTTTATTAGACAAACAATTTATGACCGTAATTAGGATTTGTGGTAATTTGCATTCTAGTGTAAATTGATGCTAATGTTTATTTCGATACTCGCTAAATCCCGCTATTTTACTCACGTCTTACTAGACCTACTTCACCCACATAGATAAAAAGTATCCCATCACCATCTCCATGTATAAATCTATCCCCATACCAAATTTTATCTAAATCGGTTCAGTCATTTTACCGTAAAAGCGTAACAAAACAAACTAACTCTCATTCGCATACTAACTTCACTGAAGAAGTCGCTTCCCGCTGTCTGTCCCTATGCATACTTAGATCTTTGAAACTACGCAACGGATTTTGATATGGATTTTTTTATAGATAGAGTGATTCAAGAGGAAGGTTTTAGTATATATTTTGTCAAGGTTTTGTATCCATTGGCTAAATTACGTAAGTGATGTATGATGTATGTTTAGTTTTCACGGTAAACAGCTTCACCGATTTTGAAGACATTTGTTATGAAAATAGCTAAAACCATGAGACACGTTATATAAGAGTTATTATCCATCTGTCAAGTACTAGTATCAATGTAGATAAAGCAAGATCAAAACAATTTAATTAAAATAAAACCTTATTACGATCATCACAAAGTCTAATTAAGAATAAACGTAAAAACCTTGCAGTGGATATAAAAAGAGTCCGTGCAATTCCCTTTTGATTACAGCTAGTGGTTACAAGTGGCCGCAGCTGATACAGTGCAAACCGACCTACGTGTCCGTTGTTCAACGACAATTATAAACAATAGGTCATATGGACCCAAGAAGGCCTTTTTTTCCAGTCTTAGTTATGTCAAAAAAACATTTATTTTATTATTGAATTAATCACAGCAGTTGAAAGCCAATAATAGTAGCTTATAAAAATATTATGTATTTATAAAAAAAAAGGAAAAAATCTTCCTCCATTCATCCGCAAATAAATCGTTTGTTGGATTGGAATCCAAGCAGAGTACAAGGTGGAGACTTAGCACGCGCAACGGTGCAACATAGAGGCACAGCAAACAGTCTGCGCTTTCTACCATTTTGATTTTTAATAATAATTTATTAAAATTCAAGACAAAGGTATAAAGATTGAACCCTTTGATCGCCACGTCAAAAATTCAAAAGCGTGCTCTCGACGCCAAGCTACAATTTTATCCTTTAATTATGTTAATATGTAGTCGTGACCGTGGCATGCTATTACACATTTTGTTTGGTCATATATACATGACTGTGGCAGTCAAAAGTTTACAGGTAATATTTAATAGATAATGATCTTTTCCTCAATCGACCTTTACAGCCGGTTGCAGCAAACTTTTTATCATTAATACTTTTACGAATATCACAAAACATGATATCAATAATTAGATCAGACAAAAAACATAAAATAACAGCAAAATTATTCAAAATTATCCTCTAACAATACATAAGCCACCTCTGAGTTCTGAAATATAGGTTTTAATCTTAAGCCCCAAATCTCATTTCTCAAACCAAACACTAGAAGAATCAATCGGACATTCACATGCTCCGCATTTTTCAATATTCCGAACAATGAAAACCAACGCTCCAGAAAGCTGGAGAACATTCTAGATTAGCTTTAAATTCAAATATTCAATGGTTTTTAAAGCACCACATTGCGGGAGCGTTATTTTCAATTATTCTTTTCGAATGGATTTGTGGGACAATCTGCTGTGGATCCGCAGATGCTGTTCAATATTCTGGATTAGAAGTTTTGTCATTGTCATGCCTCTCGTGTACGAGTGTGCGGGTTCGAAACCTGGCAAGTACCAATGTGACTTTTCTAAAGTCATATGCACTTTCTAAGTATATCTTAGACCGCACTGACTAATGGTGAAGGAAAAACATCGTGAGAAAACCTGGACTTTAAAAAGTCTGAAATTGCTAATCTGCCTTGAGCAAGCGTGGTGATCAATGCTCATGCCTTCTCTGTATGGGAAGAGGCCTGTGCCCAGCAGTGGGACTCACGGGCTGATGATGAGAAATTATTCGGGTGCGTAGAGCTCCTTTTTTAAAATATGCCAACAAAAAGTTGCAACATTGGTATTTAAAGAAAAAAAAAAGAATATTTTGTCGAAAAGGGTGGGGAAAAGTAATATAGGTACTACCTATCCTGTCAACATTTCCCAGCTGACTACGTACTGTGGTTTAAAGCAAGCTGACGCCATTTTGACGCTGCGGTCTGGCCCAGAGAGACTGACTTTACTGTACCTACCAATTGGTTTAGTGCAGTTAGAGATATTAACGAAGTTCTATTGATCTGGGTTGCTAAGACACTTCGGAGAATCGGTTTTGTATGACAATTCTATAGGTATTAGAAGTTTCTAGTAAGAATGTCTCGCAGAGTTGTCACATCGGAATCTTTACCAAAAATACTGTTTGACGGGTCTAATGCAACAAGGTAATATAAAAAAATATACAGGCCAAGTATTTCGTCGGCCCAAACGCCCATCATTTTTTTGCTAACATTTTGTTTTACCATTTAATTGTTGGCGTGGTAAATAAGACCAAGCCAAATAGAAATTTAGCATAGTTCATAATGGTGAAACGCTGTAGCTTTGTACCAGTAAGTCTGTGAGGTAATCCTCTGACAGACAGATAGATAGACGTACGAGTGAACTATAAGGCTTTTTGTTTATAAAGAAACCCTAAAATGATATTTCTCGTCATCATTTGATTTCAGCTTCTCATAACTTAATATTCAAATATCACAAAATTGTTAGTGATATTTGTGACATTCAAAGTTCATGACAATCCTGTTATTAACGTAACCAGTCCGATAGTTCCACGGACGTTGGTCTGCGGTGACGTTGCAGATGCACCGAAACTGTGAACTTTACAATAAGCGAGCTGCAAGTTTGTGAGGACTTCTAATAGGATAATAATTTACGTTCGGAAAGTTTTGGGCAAGGGGATGAAATGGGTTGCCCTTTAAAGATTGAGTGGTGTTGAATGATGAGTTTAAATAAATGTGTAGGTAAACTTAATTATTTTCCGTCTGCGAAGTCGCGCGTTTTATGTGAAATGAAATATAATAATAATATTCGAAAGATTTTTAAATGTATTTTTTTATAAAAATTAAGTACTATATATGTAAAATAAGTGAATGAAAAAAAATATTCTAAAGTACCTAATAGTGTTTCATTTTTTTATATTCTCTTGCAGCATATCTAACGGCATCCGACGTGCTTAACCGGGCATTATGGTGGTGTTCCTTAAGATTAATCTACGTGTAATGTTGTTTATATTATTCCTATTTTCATAAAGATTTATTCAATTTAATAGGAATTCAAAAATTTGGATTATGACCTCAATTTACAATATTTACCATCGAATTATGTTGATCGAACATTTAAGGTAGGTACATTTCACAACATAAACCAATCGAATTTCACTAAACACAATGAATCAAGTCCAAAATTAATTTCCTGGAGACGGGTGAGCTATCCACCAGTAAGATAAATCATTTATCAATTTTAAATGCAAATCTGTGAATTACTTTGGCGGAGTAAGATCAGGGAGACGTGCCAAAAGCCTGCGTTCAAACTCCCACACTAATTGGCTTGCATCCATAAATTTTGTCGAGTTTCAAATCTGCATTTGGAGCTGGAATTTTTTCATCATTTAGCTTAATTTGATCGTGTCCATTCGAAGTCTAGAATTAGTTTATTATACATAGTTTATTTGGTGTTCACTTACGTAGAAGCTTAACTACTATTTCCATAGATTTATCATCTTAAAGATAAATCACATAATTATTAAATTAATCTTAAAGACATTTACCCCCTTCTATACATATTAAATGCTTTGTCCTGAATGACTGATGAATTAACGCAAAGCCTAAACCGCTGATCGTAGACACTTAAAACTTGGAAGTTGTGTTCTTTGTATGACGTAGGCATCCGATAAGAAAAGATTTTTCGAAATTCTACGCCCAAGGAGTTGAAAAGTGGGGGGGGGGGGAGTTTGTATAAAATTCTGTCAGTTTAATTTTAATTCGTACAAACCACGAAGCCGCTGGCGGAAAGCTTGTACAAATTAGCATTTCAGAGTTTTTTGTACCACTATTGTTTTATAACTTACACTGTGGAAGACTGCCGTTTTATTTAAACTGACGTACAAAAAATCTTTCCACAGTCTTACATGAGTGAATAACATTTGATTTCTAATTCATAAAATCTTTAAACGGAGTCCTTTTTAATCTTTAACAATGGAAAATACATTTCCTTTCAAGCTATACATAGGCTTTTATCCCGAAATTGTGTTAAAATCTCATTTGCATCAGTATTCAGTTCTATTTTGGCATATTTTCTCTCTAATCTCTGAGTTTTCTTCATTGTACGATACAGTGTGACCTCCTTCCTTGTATTAATATTCAGATCAACACCTATATAACAACATGGACGACATGATTTTGCTCTTATATCGAATGAGCCTTCAAAGAGAATCGATCGGTATAAGTTAATAATACGGCTTAAAGTCACGTCTTCTGATAACGGTAGGAATAAGAATATTATGGAAAATTATCTAGAATTTGATGTCACTTGTCCTTGTGGGTTTCCAAATAACCATTCGCTGTATGAGACACTCTGTATAACACTGTGATCGGTATAGGTACTATAGGTTCATGGTTTTGCACAAAAGTTTATATTTTATATGTTACAATTTATGTTAACCTACTTTATTATTAAAAATACTAAACTTTGTTGGCGAGATCAAAATGAATAAATATCTATAGCGAATTACAGCTTGCTAGAACTACTGGAACTAAGAACATCTAAGCTATGCTGGACAGACGAACATGGCGACATTTGTGAACTACGGAACACTAAAAATACCCATTTAATTTTTCGTGTAAACGACTAAAAGATCCGATTATGATTTCAAGTTTTTTGTTTGAAAACCATTTTAGTAAAAATACAAAAGCGTAAGTTTAAAACCTATAGCTAGCTGTAGGCACCACCATACTACACCTATTCCTGCCACTAACAAGTATTGCTATATCCTGCACCTATAGCTTAGGTGCCGGTGTAATTACAGGCACATAAGACAAGATCGCTTGCTCACTAGGGTTGACAGTCATTACTGATACTTCAAGATACTTGTGTATTTGATTTAAAAATAGCTTACATTAAGATTGGTGTAGGTATGGTCATATGATGCAAAGAACTGAAGAAAGCTTCTAAAATGACAAGAAAGGACGAGAAAAAGGTAAAAAAAACCGGCTAAGTGCGTGTCGGGCCACGCGCAGTAGGGTTCCGTAGTACGTTTTAGTTGATCGACTATAACTCTGTAACCAGTTAAGCCTACTTAGCGGTAATAGTTTTCCTTTGAAGTTCATTATATATGCTACATCTGTGAAGTCTGTTTTTTCACATTTTTAGGGATAACCATTCAAAAGTTAGAGGGGACGCTTGTGTCGAACAAAAATTTGCACTTTAAAGCTAGATATTTCGCAAACGAATCCCTAAATTGGAAAATGATCTATTTTTGAAAGATCTATCCAATAATAAATACCTCACACAATTAAACATATGAGAAAAAATATTCATCCCGACGTTACTTGTATGGGAGCTACCCAAAAAAAAATTTTTTTATTTTTATTTTGCCACTTTGTCGGCGTGATCAATATACATAGTACCAAATATCAGCTTTCTAGTACCAAGAACTTCTGAGCTATGCTGCGGAGGGTTCCTTGTCGACTAAGGAACTCTAAAAACGCTAGATGGACTGTGTAAAAGACGACATGGCTAGGAAGAGGGCTCGCGCTCTTTTTTGATTGCTCATAGACATGCATGGAAGAAAAATAGGATAATCTAGGATAGGGAGGATGATGATGAAAATGATTAAAGCTATGTGTAGTAAAGAACGTGGCACATGGTAGTGTGTGATCCGCCTACAGAGCAATGGAACCGAGATTAAGTAGGGAAACCATTAATTAGGTCAAGCAAGTCGAGAATTATTAGGCTGTTAGTTACTTTACGCGCGCAAACTTAGTTCGCGTATTTGATGATTTAATACGGTTCTGGGTTCATTGAATTGTGAGTGTTTTAGTTGTGTTTTGTTTAACTACGAGTAATGTCTAGAGTGTTGTTTTGATAATTTTGTTACTAAGTTTAAAGCGAGGTAAAATTTGTGTGTTGGTAAGTGGGAATACCGAGCTTGTTAAAAAAAGCTCTAACTTATTTTAATTTATACTATTGCTACTTATGTTTAATGTAGATGCAACGAAGAGGACTGGTTTTAAATCGAGTTAATTATATTTACTTCTTTTTTGTATTTTTCAAAAACATCAAAAAATAATTGAAATGCTTTCTACTTATTAGTATTTTTCAACGACTTTTTAAACTAATCATTTTATTATATTTAGTCAGCCTCCTCAAAAAAAAGGTTGAAAAAGTTACCAACTCTTTCAAGTTTTAATCACATACAAAAATAAACAAATTATTCTGATACTAGGTGTTTCCCGCGGTTTCACCCGCATCCCGAGAGACTTTGCGCACCTAGGTAAAAAGTATCTTATATATTTATCCAGGCTATAAACTATATGTGTACCAAATTTTATCTAAATCCGTTCAGTAGTTTTTGCGAGAAAGAGTAACAAACATACATCCACACATCCATACATTCTTACAAATTTTTTTTCATAATAAAAATATTTTATTGACATAAAAATAACTTTATAATATTAGTAGGATCATTTACTGCTCAATATACCTTTTCATTACCTCAAAAGAATATACCTCTTACCCTATTCATTACCATAACGACCATTACCCTCGGACTACTAGCAAATAATAACAATAATCACGCAATACACCAATAATACAACAAAACTTTTTAAAAACATCATTACCTTCAACTCTCAACGTCTTCCGTTCGTAAAGCCTATCAAGTTCGCGTAAAAGTAACATTTTCCTATAAATTAGCTTCTTGCCAGCCCTAGCCGCATTTTCAATGGGACATTAAGGAAATTGCCCCAGGCAATAAGCTATATTATGTGGCCCCACTATTAGTATGCAAAGCGAGTGTTATTTAGGTGGATAGTCACCTTACTGATGTCTGACGTCAGTGTGATGTTATTGTGATTCTTAATGGTGGGCTGATGTCTTCTCATTTTGTGTGGAATATTCTTTATAACCTCCAGGATTTTTTTCAATAGATTTAAGTAAAAATAGTAAGAATTCATCGTATTAAAAAATATCAAACTAAGCCGAAAATCAGAACTTTACGAACGACAAAAGACAGCCCCCAAATCACCCGCCCTTCACAACTTTCTATGTGTTTTACTTACTACTTTCTATGCTGGGAAGAAGAAGTGGCGGAATAAACTACACAGGAACACATATCTATCTTTTTCTGGAATTTCTATCAATTATTGATATTTACTCTGCTTAGGCCCTTTGCCGTGTTGGGGGTCGGCTTTCAGTTTAAGCGAATGCAGCTGAGTGCCAGTGTTGATTACCTATTTTACCTCCACAACTCAGTCACCGGGTAATACGTTTTCAAAAATAATTTCTTATTTTGTCTCGGTATTCTACATTAATTGTTTTAAATTATCATGTAATATTTAGAAAAGTAGTTTTATTTCAGTTAAGGAAGTAAAATTCTTATCAGAATGTTCATAACGGCATTCAAGTATGCTGCAATGCTGTTGCATTTCTATTCAAATGAAAACCATTGCTAGCTAGAAGCATCTAGATTTTTCTATGCATAATCACAGTGCAATATTACAATTCTAGATCATAACAATATCATTTTTCAGACTTCAATCGTTTCAATCCAATCTCAAGGCGTCATTACCAACAGCTGGTTTGAAAAAGCTGTTCCAAGCTATCACCATTACAGTAGAAGCAGAATTTAATAAAACGCCAATATCCAATAATGGTTCAGACCGGTACACGAAAGTCTCGATGTGAAAATTCACTGAAACTTTTCTCGATACAAAATCTCTCGATACAAAATCATTCCGCGTTTAAGTGAACATTTACAATTGCTGAGACGGGGGCACACGAGCGGCGAAGAATAATAAAAAAAAAGAAAACAAAAAAATGGATCATTTGTGATTTCCAAAATGTATGGTTCACAATAATTTTGAGTAAAGTAATTTAAACGTTAATACTAATGTAGACCTATGAGCCGAAAATGAGATTAAAATTCTGCATTTTTAGTTAAATAATGTGGAAAGATAAAAAATCTATCGCTCGTGTAAGGTGATAATCTTTTTATCAGTGCCTGTTTTCTCTTAGAAAATATGCTCTGACCTTTCTGGAATAATTTCAAAGATCAAACAAAGTAGTAAATAATAAGCTAAAATTAGCGGATTTTTTTGATCAACACGGGTCGTTACAAAAAAGGAAAACATTAACTTAAGTAACACTGTGTTTTTTTCTTCATTTGTTTTTTTTAGGCTTTTTGCGCTAATCTCGTAAGTTATAACAAATGTAATTATTATAAAATAAATAAAACTACTGTGTTTATTTGAGCAGCAAGAAAGAGCACAGAAAAATAACGGCTGTATGAAAAAAAAAAATTTGAACACAGAAAAATGCGTTAAGTAAAAAATAAAATAAAAAAAACATCAAATAAACTTTATGCACAAAAAAACTCTAGTATAATATTGCAAAAGAAAAAAAATATGCAAGATATTATGATGCATTTTAATATCACTTTAATTTTTTTTTTATAATATTATTTTGTTTAAATATTGTACATGTAGCATTTATTTAGAAAATTAATTTTCTAACTGCACTATTAGTTGGCATTAATTCACCGGCCAATAAATTCTAATTATACCCTACTAAACTGTATAATGTATATACAAAATATTGCTTTAATAGCCATGTTAATTGTGAAACAATCGCCATAAAACTCTGTAACGGCCAACGAAATAAATAATGAAGACGTATAGAGTGCTATAAATCGCTATCAGGCGACACACTTTATTGGTAAGGGTCAAGTTTTCTGGGTTCAGGGCTAAGGTTTTAATGTAGCCTCTTTTATACATATGTGAACTTGAACCTTTTTGATGAAGGAGTTGTCGAGGTAAGATAGTATTTAGTGTATATATAAAAATATAAAAACCTTTTCGAATAAAAAAATAATAATTATAAAACGCTTTGCAAATAAAAAAAATAATTATACAATTAAAAAAATCATCTTATGTTAAATAAAAAATCTTATACATACATACATACATACATACCAAAAAAATTTGGTATGGGGATAGACAAGACCAAATTGGTTGAGCCGTTTTATCGTAAAAACGTATCAAACAAGGAAATTAACAAACTCACTATCGCATTTATGATATTACTAGCTGTTTCCCGCGGTTTCACCCTCATCCTGAGGGGGCTACTTCACGCACCCAGATAAAAGTATCCTATTAATCCAGGTTATAAAATATGTGTGTACAAAATTTCATCGAAATCCGTTCAGTAGTTTTCGCGTGTAAGTGTAACAAACATACATGCATTCATACATACATACCTCACAGTTTCGCATTTTTATATATTGGTAGGATGTTATTTATTATTTGCCAAGCGAAGCTTAAATACTATTCAATTTGTAAATAATCTATCGCTAGGAAAGAGAAGATGAGGCCATGTATCCCGAAAATGGAACGTAACAATCCAAGAAGTACCTATTAGAGAGCGCCGGTGCCGCGAATTATTCTTATCATATTTCTTATATGTTTCTTGAAGACATCTTCCATTGAATGGCGATACTGTACCTTATTGGGTGTGTAACATGTGGTTCAGTACAAATAATACAAGCAAATGAATAAATAAAAAAAAATAAAAAAATATCTTTAAAATCTATTGCAACTATTCTGCACCAGCCTTATTCGCTTAGCCCGTAAGCGATTTTGCTTGAAACGTCATCAGCAATTTTCCATCAATGTACTCCAATCCTAAAGTCGATGTGAGATTGCGGAGTACTTTGCATGCAGGTGTTCCTTCCACGAAAAGGTTCGTACAACGTTTTAAAATTGAATTTTGAACGAATTCCATGGCGCATACTTCTTTTGACTATTCATAATAAGTGGGAGTTTTTTGACTACCCATTTTGGCACTGAAGGGTTAATTTACAACTAATTATTAAATTTACTAATTTTGGATGAGCTCGTTGCTAAGTAACGGCCGTACGAATCGATTCAAAATTCAAAACATTTATTTCAATTAGACCATTTACAGGCACTTTTGAATTGTCAAATAATTAAGAGTTAGTCCGTTAGTCAAAAAAAAGAAAAATTGAAGCTATTTGCCCGTTCTAAAACGTAGATTCCTATGGAGAAGAACGAGCAAGAAACTCCATGGTTACTCTTTTTCAACGTGTTATAGTTTACAATATTTGTTTTACATTTGTTATAGAAAAAAAATGTGATAGATTTAAAGTTAAGCTGCCCTTATCGCGGTCGATTCGTGAAAGGTCACCTGACCATGAATGTCATACTGAGACCTACCAGATAGGATATATGTTTTATCCAGGTATCTGGACCCTTCGAAGACTATGCAGACGAAGTCAGGTGTAGGAGCTTCTTACTCTAAAATTATATGTAAGTACCTACTCAATAAAATGTAAAAAATATCGCCAATAAACTTAAGATGCTAATTACAAACCTGTCTTTCCAATACAAGACAACATTTAATTACTCACTTTATTATTGCAAACCGTAATTTAAATTATTTATATCCCTCATTCATTTTACTTTCAGTTTCTTTTTTGGGCATTCAATTTCGATTTTAAAATCGATACACGATGATTGGAATCGATTTAAAAATAAATCGATGCGTAAACCGATCAAACTTTGCATGCCCAAGAATTTGAACTGAATACGAACTTATCAAAGTTTATTGAACTTATCAACGATACACTTACCGCACCGCAAAAGTCTTCACTAATAATATAAATACGAGTGTGAGTTTGTTTGTTACGCTTTCACAGTAATTGCTGAACCGATTTAGATCATGTTTGGTATGGATATATTGAATCTTTGGGAAAGACATAGTATTTTTATTCAGGTGCTTAAAGTATTAGGCGTAAATGCAGCTACGAGATGTTTGAAAGAGTATTTCACAGTAAAATGGCTGAACCAATTTAGATGAAAATTGGTAAGAAGACATATCGAAACTCAGGGAACGACATAGAGTATTTTTATCCGGCTAAATGTAGTAGAAGTTTCCTCAAAACTCGAGTAAAACCACAAGAAAAAACCTTGCAAAAAAAACAAAGATAATGTACAACCAATCCATATTTATGATTCAATTGAAATCTCTTCAACACTTTTGCTTTAAATAAAACCTTTATGTAATCTGGCCCGTCCTTTTTTGATCGGATATAAATATTATTAGGGTCACGACGGGGTCACAGGCATGGGGTTTTTGGGTTTATCGACCCTTATAATGTTATTAAAATGCAATAAAAAATGCTGAGAATTTATTTCTTTATCCAGCATCTTAAACCTTCGTCGGTTGGCTTTATGATTAAATATGTATATGCATTTCTTTAAAGTACTTTAGTAGGTACTAAAGTACTTTAATATTTCCGTAGCTTCACTCGCTTCTTGAGGAAACTACTTCGCACAGGTTATAAAATATTCATCATTCATCATCAGCCTATATATTGTCCCACTGCTGGGCACAGGGCTCTTCTCATACAGAGAAGGCACAACGCTTGTACAAGATGGATGGCGATGTTAGACTTTTTAAGTCTAGGTTTCCTCAGGCTATTTTCCTTTACAATTAGTGGTGTCTTAAGATAAACTAAGAATGTACATAATATGAATTCAGATAGTCACATTAGTACTTGCCAGGATTCGAAACCGCCTTAACCACTAAGGCCATCACGACTTATAAAATATGTATGTTCCTAAATCCATTCAGTATTTTTTGCGTGAAAGAGTAATATACGTACATACATATGAACATGTTGACAAATTTCACATTAGTAGGTAATACTAGCTGTTTCCCGCGGTTTCACCTGTACTTTGAGAGAACTGCCTAAAACACCCGGATAAAAGTAGCCATAACCATCTCTAGCGTTCCATCTATCACCGTACCAAATTTTTACTAAATCAGCTGAGCCGTTTTGTTGTAAAAACGTGACAAACAAACAAATTCAGATTCACATACAATAGTTAGGGTAATTTTAAAAGGAAATGAGGAAGTTATTAAAGTTTTTTAATAAGGAGCGTTCAGACAACTTGTCAGCATGTTGTTAATATATACTCTCGTTCATATATTATCATAGGGAACACGTACGAAGGTAATTTTTCACGTCGCACACACTTCTCCGTCTTGTCACTTATGTAGTTTGTACATGGAATTGATGATAGACGGTTTTGTTTCTGCTTGACACATCGCGAGATGTTTTGTTGGAAGATTAATATGCGGGATTTGGCGGTAGGTAATGTTGATCGATAGTACATTGGATTATATACCTATGTGTTTCACGATGTATATAGATAGATATTGTATTTAGCTAGATCCTTATCTTCTATACATATAAAATGCTTTGTCCTGAATTACTGACGACAGTCCAGTTAAGCAGGTCGAATGCTGTTAGAAGCACCCTGCAAGAGGTCATGTAGAAACAAAAATGAATGGCTGAAGAATCAATGCACTGCCTAAACCGCTGATCGTAGAGACCTAAAAATTGGAGGGTGTGTTCTTTGTATGACTTAGTCATCCTATAAGAAAGGATTTTTCGAAATTCTATCTCTATTATATTCTCGTGGGGGGTAAAGTAAAATAAAGAAACTCGGTCTTATAAATAAGAAAAATCAAGTTTCCAATTTCCATTTTAACAAAGTCTTTTATTTTTCTTTATTTAATTTTGATAAATCTTCTGGCTGAACGAAAATTCAAATCTTTAACATTAAAAAATTGTAAACAAAAACAGACTCTCAAATCTCGCGATCATAACTCACAAAGTTAAACCCGTCCCACACAGGCTACAAACTCTGCCCACCACCAAAGACACAGGCTTAACAATATAAACGAATTTACAGCGCACCTTATTAAATTTCTTATTACTTTCAACAGGAGGTCTCATCTTTATGCAAAATTCTGTTGCCATATGGCCAGGTGGTGCACAAAACATTGGAACAGAAGATCCACTCTAAACAAAACATAAGTATTTCCAAAACATCATATTACTATCACTCTGTGAAAAAACTTGAGTGAAATAAATTTTCATTATATTATTATTTTTATATAACATATTTTTTAAGCGAAAGTGACTACTCAGAAATGTGTTGTATTCAACAGTTTTTAATTTTTCGAGACGAAAAACCTATTGTATAAAGAAAATTTATAAGAACTGCATAAGTTTGTGTATTAGTGTACCTACCAATATACAATTTATTGCAATATAAACTTAAGTACAGGAATAAAGTACGTATATGCTATCAAAAACTAGATAATTTAAAAACCTCTCAAGCAAAGACAAAATCCACCTCATGATAAAAATGAAATAATAAAAATACCTACCAATTTAAATAAAAATAGAATCAAAGTATAATTATCATTTTAATATTATTCAAATTCTTGCCCAATAAATTATTATAATTTCTTACGTTAACTAGGTCAAAATGCCAAAAAAAATATCCAAATATTTCGAACATATTGTAGGCTCATATGACAATAATTGCAGACCTTCTGGGCTTATAAATTTGATACAAAGTCAAAGTCGAGTGCCATACTATTATTGGAACAAGGAAAATTCCTGGCGGGATCCCACAGGTCTTAAATTACAGATAAAATATGTCTTGGTGGATTTAAACGTCCGTTTCGTTATGTTGTGATTTACCAAGGGTACATCAGATGTATAACTTACATTTTAAGTATCGCCTTTCGAATGTAAGGATTTTAATAAAAATATTCAAAAATATCCATACTAATGACATAAATGCGAAAGTGTGTCTATCTGTCACCTCTTTACGCTTAAACCACTGTACTGATTTAGCTGAAATTGTGTATGGGGATAGCTTGAGCCTTATGGAAGGACGTTTTTATTCGGTTTCGATTAAGTATATACCTCGGGATGCGGGTGAAACCGCGGGAAACAGCTGGTTTAATATTATTATGTCATGTTAATATGACTATACAGACCGACTAACCAACTAACACACAGACAGGTAAATTTTGATTTATGGTGGATTTATGACCGTGGCAAATACAGCTTAACATAACTAATTAATTAGTGCATTTTTAATTGATATTTGCTTCCTTATTAGATTTAGTCAAATCCTTCTAGTTTTAGAGATAAGCGATTTCAAACAAACACGGTTGAGCTTTATATATAAGTATCTACAAATTACTAAAGCCTTATAATTTTAATGGTTTTCTTTTTTTTTCACAAGTTCGTATAAGACGATTTTTTTTTGCACATCGCTTTAAAATTTTCTTGGAAAGAGGGCCTTTTAAGCACTTAAAAGTTTCGTGTGCCAAAGATTTGTCGTATATATTGTTTTTATTTTTTATTACAGTCCATGTTTACATCTTGGCAGTATATATGTTGTACAGAAAATGGTGCAGTCTTCTTGAGGATTATTATGAAACTAGCTGTTGAAGCTTTTCATTAAGAATCAAAATGGTTCAGCAGTTTTACCATGAAAGCCTGACAGACAGACAAACATAAATAAACAGACAAACATAATTGCTTTCAGATATAAAATATTAGTAAAAAAAGTGTCCGTTTCACAACATCTGGTTAATTCTTTTAATTCATAATTAAAACGTCATTTGTAAGATATTATCTGGTAGATAAGTTTAACAGATACTACTCTGGAGTTGATGAAACTGGTCATAAATCTATTTACCAATAATCCAGTATTCAATTTACACACCACCAATAACTTTACAAGTGTTTCGCGACAGTAAAAAATACCCACCTTTTTACACTGTATTCAGGTAAACAACTCACCTTCAGTTCATTACCAACATACAATGTAATCCTTAAAAAGCTATATTAAATCACGCGGTGTCACTCGGTTAAAGTGATGCGGATAATCCGGTAGGCTGCGGTCATATTGTAAAATGAGCTGAGCTCATTCGTAGGAATATTTTATGCAAAACTGGTTTTGCTGGCGAGCTCTGATTGGACTGCGAAGGGCACTGCAATAGCTTTGTGTAAAATACTGATATTAGTATCATCTCGTTATTTCGGTCTGGTGATATTCTGATATTGTCTATACCTACCAGTTGATTTAAAAAAAATGTCATAACCTATTTTGTTCCTACACCAACTTTCCTACCTCCGCCTAACACTGTTCAAACGTCGATTAATTTAAATACTATTGAATAAATGCTAGTATTCTGTTACCGACTTCCTTAATGATAAAAATATATTAAAATAATTGTTATGTAGGTACATATAAATAAGTAGATTTAAGAATTTGTACATCAGAAATGGTAGAATATAATGAAACTTGTATCAATATGAACACCTAATTGTATTATATTCTGACAAATAAAATCTTTCTTTCTTACATAGATAAATAAAATGGCATAAAATGATAAATAATGATGTTTAGTGCATGAAATTGACATAAACGCGCCATCTTTACGCCATTTTGTTAATTCTGTGGCAGAATTAGAACAAAATAGGCTACGATTTTGTTTACATCTAACGTAAAATCATTTGGTATAAACTATAAGGCCTGGATAATGAGGTCTACTGTTATTATACGAAAATAACTCACACACTAAAATAACTATATTGTATTGTTAGTGGTGAGGACTCTTTTGTACTCAGTAATGCGTAAACTATTTTTGAACTATGTAAATAATATTGTGTAATGTGAACTTCTAAGGGTCATTCAAATTGATATTTTGTAAATTATAATGAGAACGAAATGTAATATCTGAATCAGAATGAAATTCCCATTATTATTACTAGATATTACCTACTATTGAAAAAAAAATACTTCTGTTATCGCAGCTGTTTACAGACTTCAAATCAGGTGGGCCACCTAATTAAAGGGGACTTCTAAGGCCCAAGTTCACCGACAAGATAACGGTCATTATACGGATAAATTAAAACTTCCAACTTTCGATGGATTATTTGAGATTTTTATTCCTGAAATGGTCGTCCTGGTTTGGTAATACCAGGGTTGAACTAGAAGTGGGTAATACGTACATAACACGAAAATTACAGCTTTCTAGTTAAAAAACCTTTTTGTTTAACCGATTACGTAACCATCTATCGGTGAACTTGACCCTTAGTTAGGTAAGTTTGTGAGTTTGTGTGTATGGGTGTTTACTACTCTTTCACGCAAGAACTATCGTATGGATTTATATGAAATTTAGTACACACATAGGTTATAACCTGTATTAATGCATAGGAGACTTTTTACGCAAGTAGGTAGAAGTCCAGCAAAGACGAAGTCGCGGCCAGAAGATAGCATAACAAAATAACAAGGAAAATGCCGTACATCATTTTTGGAAAAGAGTACTCTTACACTGCTGGACCGATATTAACCAAGTATAGCTAAGAACCACCGCAAGGATATTGGCTTTCAAATTTAAAAAAAACCGCATCGAAATCGGTCCATCTGTTTGAGAGCTACGAAGCCACAGACAGATACACACACAGACAGACATGAACGTCATACCTATAACACCCCTCTTTTTGCGTCGGGGGTTAAAAATAATAATATTCGTCACACCAAAATTATAATAAATATGCGTATCTAAGTGTAAATTAATGTAGTTCAATGAGTTTGTCATCTTTTCGCTTGGCTTCCCTCGCTCATTTTCCGATGAAACCATGCTTACCTGTCAATTAATTGTCACGGAAAAATAAAGCGGAAAAAATAGTCAATATGTTTCTTACTAGCTTCTGCCCTCGACTTTGTCAGCGTGGTCTTATATACCTGAATAAAAGTATCCTATGTATTAATGCAGGCTATACACTATGTGTGTTCCAAATTTTATCGAAATCCATTCAGCAGTTTTTGCGTGATGTGTGTACAAATATACAGACAGACAGACGAAAAAATGTTTTGGCTTCTGTTGCTCTAATAAAGACACTCCATATTAGTTTTTTCTTCAATATCTAAATCTAAATCTAATCTAATTTAATCTAAATCTAAATATATATAAAACTCAAGGGCTACTGACTGACTGACATAGTGATCTATCAACGCACAGCCCAAACCACTGGAGGGATCGGGCTGAAATTTGGCATGCAGGTAGATCTTATGACGTAGGCATCCGCTAAGAAAGGATTTTGATAAATTCTACCTCCAAGGGGATAATATAGGGGATGAAAGTTTGTATGAAACTTCGTCAATTTTAAACCGATCGGGCTGAGATTTCGCATGCATATAGTTACCATGACGTAGGCATCCGCTAAGAAAGGATTTTGATAAATTCTACCCCCAAGGGGATAAAATAGGGGATGAAAGTTTATATGAAACTTTGTCAATTTTAAACCGATCGGGCTGAGACTTTTTAGGCATATAGCTACTATGACGTAGGCATCCGTTAAGAAAGGATTTTGATAAATTCTACCCCCAAGGGGATAAAATAGGGATGAAAGTTTATATGACACTTTGTCAATTTTAAACCGATCGGGCTGAGACTTTGCAGGCATATAGCTACTATGACGTAGGCATCCGCTAAGAAAGGATTTTGATAAATTCTACCCCTAAGGGGATAAAATATTTTCGATAGATAAGAACATTGTGTATAAATAGTTTTGTAGGCCCTATTTTTTTACACACGCTAAACCAAAGTAAAAAAAACAGTAATTAATAAAGTAATGAAATTTACCTAATTAATAATAACACTTCTTAACGCGAGCGAAGCCGCGGGCAAAAGCTAGTATATTATATACCTATAGACATCGGACTATAACATTTTTATTATATGTATGAATGGACAAAAATGACGCACGTCAGAATATAAGCATCATAATACTTTTATGAACATCCATTAGCAATTTGAGTAATCTCCTTTTAGAAATTCATTATTTACTGATTCGGTTAAATGGGATTTCGGGATTTTTAATCAAAACGAAATTAAATGTTTATGATGAATATTTTGTGAGTTTACATTATTATAATATGGATACAATAATTTAATTTTGATCCTTTCAATTTATCAAAAGCAAAAGGACTATAGGTTCATTAAAAGTTTTGAAAAATCGGCACCAATCCTCGTATCTCGACACAAAAAACTATCGGCAATAGTTGTAAAACAAAAGAATAACGGATACATACAAGTTTTAATGAATGAAAAAACAATTCGAGCTTCTACATTGTCCTGCTACCGAGAATATTGGAGTAGTTATCGATTGTTAATAGTTAACCTATGTTTTTAAACGTAAAAAAATATATTTTTATTTGAAAAAAAAACGGGTTAAATACTCGTCTATTTTTTAACCGCCCGCTATTTCCTACCCCTGAGAAGAACTAAACAAACTCAACATTCAAAAGTTTAAGGTCTCTTTTAAAGTCCAGACATCCTATGAGTATTGATAAATAATATTCAAAATTTGCCATTGCCGTTATTTAAAAGAATATTGTTCATACTTTTATTAGAAAAAAAATACAGTATTGAAGAATATATAGAGGATGAGTCGTTAGTAATATAGGCATTGTATTTTTGTAAAAAATATTTGTACGTCATGGAATGGCAGGATATGCGGGAACCAATAATGTAAAATCCATTGTAAGTACCATATTCTTACAAATAAATATTTTGAATTGCTTAGAAATCGAGAAGGAACTAATAATTACGCAAATTTTATCCTTGAACAATTTCCATAATCGTTTCGCTGCTCCCAAAGAATACTTTTGCAATAAACAATCAAATAAACAAAAGTGCGAAAAAACCGTCTTCGGAAATTCACTCACAAAAACGCAAACACCGAAATGAAAACATACCAGTAATACAATTTTCGCCAAAAAACGAGCGGCTTACGTTATTTTCATCCAAAAGTATTTCTCTTGACTAATAAATAGGAGTGGAGTTACTGTAACGGTTATTCCAATGTATTCCTTCATTTGTTTTTTTTCTGATCATATTTATACAGGGAAGTTGTCTCCTAACATTTTTTTGTTTTCTCGCTAATTTATTTTACACAGGAAGCGAGAACACTGGCAGTTTTTGTTCTGGATGTATAAGTTTTGTAAAAATATTTTTTCAGTATATAATTCTAAAGCATTTTGTATATTGATAGCTTTCTAAGGCAATTAGCCCGCATGGGCTATACAAACTTAGCCTCAAATTTTCACCCCTTTAGGGATAGAATTTTGGAAAATCCTTTCTTATCGGATGCCTACGTCATACAAAGAACACGCCCTCCAAGTTTCAGGTCTCTACGATCAGCGGTTTAGGCTGTGCGTTGATCCGTCAGTCATTCAGGACAAAGCATTTTATATTGAATACTCGTAGATTACTTGTGTACTCGTATTTACTTGTGTTTTTTTACTGATCTCTATTATTACGAATATTTATTTCGACTCTTAGTTTGGATAGTAAAGCATTTAAAGGGATTAAAACCAACACTAATAACAAAGTTCAATCGTTCGATTAATATTCGAAAAGTTTGTACACTGCGTACACATGCGTTCAGAATTATTGGGTGCAAATCATTGTTGTATTTTATTCTTATATTATTTTTTTATTCAGAGAATAGGCAGGCTATTCCTGCTTTTAGTTGAGCTAACTATTGGATGTGTTAATTATCATTTGAAATATTTCTTGTGTCTCTAAAATGTCTTTAGTATTGTAAATTTTCATAAAAAATGTCCCTACTCCCCATTAGAAATAGCACTTTTAGAGATTTCCTATGCCGACTATAGCTCATTAAATGCGAATACCGCTAAAAAAATTGAGAACAGTATTCTATCTCTCTTAACTTCAAACAATTTTAGTAACAAACACAGAATTATGTTTCAAATATATTTGGCCTTTCAGCGAGAAATCATGCCATATAGTACAATTACTTTAATAGCCATAAGGATAACTAAAATTGTCTTTTTCATATATACGTATATACTTTACTACGGAAGCCACACAAGGCTTTTTGGGTAAATGGCTAAACCAAGTGATGATAACACATGCACATTGCTAAGAGCACAGTTAACCCTTGGGAATGGCAGCGGTACCCATACATTAATTAAAACGTAAGTAGCATGAGGAAATTGCCCAGAGAAGTGCTAGAGCGAGAAATAATTGTAAGTTAGTAAGGGCCAAGTTCACACAGATGGTTACGTAATCGTCCCGTTAAACAAAAACGTTTTTTAACCAGGAAGCTGTAATTTTCGTGTTACCCACTTCTAGTTCAACCCTGGTTTGGTAATCGACCGTTTCAGGAATAAAAAAATTAATAAAATACATTACTCATTGAAAGTTGGTAGTTTGAATTTATGGTAAACAGCTGTTTTAAGTTAATCGGACCGTTATCTTGTCGGTGAACTTGGGCCTAAGTAGGATATAGTGGTTAAAGTTAACGCCATTTTATTATGTTCAAGCTGCTTTTTAAATGTGGATCAGCAGAGCTAGACTCTCATAACCAAGCTGCTTTTTTAGTATTAAAATTAAAAACATTAAGGAATATGAATTATTTACGTGATTAAAATTCATAATTGGCACGTCATTTGTACGAAAATATCTGGCACATAAGTTTAATTATAACTTATCGAGAGGTGGCTAAAGAGATCATAATTATGGAAATCAAAAATGTTTGGCGATATAAAGCGCTCATTATTGTTTAAAAACCATGAAATCCTTACTACTCTTGCTAATATTTTAAATGGGAAAGTAACTCAGTCGGTCAGTTTGTCACGATTTCCAAAAATGAGGAGCATCATCATCTGCGTAGCCTTTTCCCAAGTATGTTGGGCTCGGAATGCGGGTAAAACCGTGGGAAGCTGCTAGTTTCTTATACATTAATTATATCAACCCTATGATTGAGAGAACCATAGTTTATGATTGATGACGGTTTGGCTTGCCATACTACGGGACAGCCCGCCCGGGACAGAGTTATTTGCAGCCAAACTGAAGGCGACTACGAATTAAATTTTGACGTGAATAGTAATCAATTATCGTTATATTACGCCTGTTTTCCCAAAGGGCGGCAGTCATTTGGGCCCAGTATGTTAAGTGTACCAACTACATAAAAATAAGTATAATTATGATAGCAGAACCTTACAACCTACATACTTAATGCTTGGCCGGTTTTTGCTAAGTAGAAATTTATCACAATCTGATCAACTTGGTGATACTAACATATACAACTAAAACATCATTTGATAATTAGTTGATTGGTATGTTTGAGATAACTAGGTCCATTGGCTATAGTATATCTACATTTAAACGTAAAAGTTTGAATAGAAGAATATCTGTTACTCATTCACGCAATAACTGCTGAACTAATTTTGATGAAATTTGGTACACACATAGTTTTAAATAGTTTCTCTTCTCATACAGAGAGAGCAGGAGCATTGATCATCACGCTTGCTCAAGGCGGATTGGCGAGCGATTGGATTGCTCAAGGCGATTTCAGTTTTTCCTACACCGTTAGTAAGTGATGTCTAAGATATGCTTAGAAAGTACATACGTCTTTAGAAATGTCACATTAGTACTTGTCAGGTATCAAACCGTCGTGTACACTCGTACACGAGAGGCCTTAACCACTAGGCCACCATGTCTTACACGATTAACATTATAATGATACTTTCTATCTGGACAGAATTCGAAGCCCGACCAGTCAAATTCGCGGGCAGATGGTAATGTGTTTCATTTAATAACACATCTATACTTATAATAAGTCTGTAGAGAGGTCAATTCTGTACATGAAATATATATCCAAAATAACTATCAGGGGGTGATTAGCGATCGATACTGATGCCAAAAATGCAATCAGTAACATTTTTGTCTGTCTGTCTGTCTGTATAAACTCTATAGAAACAAAAACTGCTCGACGGATTTTAACGAAACTTGGTATAATTATTTGTCATACTCCTGAACTGGTTATAGTATACTTTTCATCACGCTACAATCAATAGGAGCAGAGCAGTGAAGGGAAATGTTGTCATTTTATTTAAACGCGCTAATCTCAGGAACCGCTGGTCCGATCTGAAAAAATCTTTCAGTGTTAGATTGTCCATTTATCGAGGAAGGATATAGGCTATATATCATCACGCTAAGACCAATAGGAGCGGAGCACCACTATTCCACGCGGACGAAGTCGCTGGCGGAAGCTAGTTTCTTAATAAAACTTTTGCAACAATAAGTAATCCGTAACTACCTACAGAATCCCTGAGGGATATTTCAAACCCCAATCAGTTATGTTAATTGAACAGAGGCGGAACAATTAAATTATTGTTAATTAAGACTGCAATTAGAATTAATTATCGCTACAATTACTTTGATTAGTGCACGTGCAATGTGTTCTGGCTTATTGATAATTATAAAAATCAATAAAAAGTGAATTTTGCTTCAGCTAATGGTAGAGACAGTTTCTATAAATATTTCAAAATTCATATAGAAACTAGCTGTTTCCCGCGAATTCACCGGCATCCTTCCTTCCTTTGAGCTATCTCATACCAAATTTTACCTCCATCGGTTCAGTCGTTTTACCGTAAAAACATACCAAACAGATAGGCAAAGTTACTTTCCCATCATACTAAGAGTATAAATACGTATAAAGCGTAAGAGGTACAGAGAACAAAGCCCGGTTAAGCAGTCGACAACCTTTTAGGTTGACCTGCGAGATGCCAAACACAAAAAAAAAAAAAGTACACAGAACAAATCACTTTTGGATCAATAAAGTGTGTACCAGCTAATTAATAATTACAATACTTTTGCTTAAGATTATGGTAGGGGTAGCCTTCACCTTAGAAACCTCTAAGATACACTCAGAAAGTACATATATTATGTGACTTTAGAAAGTCACATTGGTACTTGCCAGGTTTCGAACCCGCACATCGCCAGTCCAGCCTTCTCTGTATGAGAAGAGGCCTGTGCCCAGCAGTGGGATAATATGATGATGCTCATGATATCTTATTGGCTTCTCATTGTTCTAGTTATCCAATGCATCATAATAAAGCACTAGATAAAACAGCAACAGAAATAACAACAGGCAATTGCATAAAATATTTTCTCGTAAAATTTTACTTATTTTTTTTCACTCAACAAACAACAATAAGTTATCTCCACCACTTCTATATTAATAATTACATTTAAAACCAGAATAACTTGAAAACAACTAGAAGTTTCCTCAAAGAACTTTGACTTCGATGGAACCAACTTATTTCCATTAAACTTGGCTAGCATTATTTTCTCTTGAATGGTACTACTTTTTCTGCACGCCACTGTTATAGTATTTTACTTTTGCAATTTTCTGATATTTATCTTTGGTTCTGAATACCAATAGGTTTATTTACTTTGCGTCTAATATTTCAGTGTACGAGGCAATTCATATTATTTGTATTTAAACTAAAATGCTTATGTTTGCCGTAGAGATTTAAGTTTTAACTTATTATGCATAATTATGCGTAGACAGAACGGTAAACTTTATTGTGTTAAGTTGTTGAATGTAATAATAATCAGTAGGGCTAGACAAGTGGCAAAAACGCTAGTAAAATAGAAAACAAAATGTATGGGAATGGCATTCGTTTACGACTAGCTGTCATTCTCCTACATTTTGTATTCTATTTCTCTATGACATTAATAGTTATTATATAGAAAAGCACATAATTACTCCAAATAGATCTAAAATTTAAATATCACCAGTTTCTAAATACCATCCGCGTCCTGAGGAAACTAATTTACGCACAAAATTTCATTTATTACGGTTAAGCCGTTATGCCGTGAAAACATACCAAACAGATAAGCAGAGTTACTTTCCCATCATACTAAGATTATAAATACAAAAGTTTGTGAAATAGTATGTTTGTTTCACGCAAAAAGTACAGATCAGATTTAGATGAAATTGGTACACACAGTTTATAACCTAGAATAATATATAGGATACTCTTCATCCAGATGCACGAAGTATTTCCTTCAGGATGTGGATTCGAAAAACAGTTAGTCTATATTAAGTCTATATTAGTAAGGACTAAGGGAACATCCAGCGACATAAAGAAAACAAAATCTGTTCTCATCATCGTACACTAATAGAAGAGCTCTTATTAAACGTGTCACGAACTCGACAATAATAGAGGTGCTCCTAATATTCGTTCCCCAATCAACAGTTCATCTGCAGCGCCGTTTTCCGATTACTCGGTAACCGAGTTACGGAGAGACAACCCCTAAAGCGATTACCGGACCAAATAACAGGGTTCCGCAACCCTAACGACTTTGGATGCGAGGACGATGAATTGATTTATTTTTTCTTTGCTATCTAGTTTTTATAGCATGACTTCACTTGCCTAGAAACTTATTTACCTGATCCATCATTCAATAACGAGTAATAATCGAGCTCGGCCGATCAAATGTTAAGCTGCGCTTGGCACGGCCGTTCCGTGGATGGATTATATCATAAAGAGACTCCTCTGTGCCTCGGAAAGCACGTTAAGCAGTTGGTCCTGGCTGTCATTTGTAGATCTTTGACAGTCATTACGGGTAGTCAGAAGCCAGAAAGTCTGACAACCAGTCTTACCAAGGGGTATCGTGTTACCCGGTAAACTGGGTTGCGGAGGTCAGATAGGCAGTCGCTCCATGTAAAACACTGGTATTCAGCTGCATCCGGTTAGACTGGAAGCCGACCCCAACGTAGTTGGGAAAAGGCTAGGCAGATGATGATCATTCAATAACGAGTAAGAATATTGCCCCTTTAAGTTGTTTCTGAGTAAGACCTTCGTGCCTCGGAGAGCACGTAAAGCTGTCGGTCCTGCGCCTGTCGACCCAGGGAACTATGAGAGTGCACCTGTGTCTGAGCTTGTGCGCTATAATATCTCCTGCGTATCTGGTTATTCATTGAGATTGGCCGCCGTGACCGAAATCGGTCTGGAGATTATTATTATTACTTAGTATAAAATATCCATAATTATAGTTCATGTTTTAATAAATAATATTTATATTGACATCATTTGTCTTTCAAATAAACAGGTATTTTCAGATAACATGTCAGACAGCTACTAAAATGATACTTAATATAAAAAATGTGATCAGAAAATAACAATTTCATAACCTTGTCGAGACATGAGCCTGGCAGGTAAGTAATAACTTTCTTTTAGGTAATAAAAATTTAGTTACGTAAGCATGAAATTACAAATGTGATATATAACTATGACTTGCAAAAATAATGTATTTTTATTATTTTACTAGATGCCTACCGCGGCTTCGTCTGGACGCGTTTAAAATTTGATCTTCATACCCACGTACATAATATATACAAAATGTTAAACAGTTCTTCCGTATGTGGTCTCCATGATTTCAAGGGCGAAGGAAGGGATGGGTTTTAGTCTATAGTCTGACACTTCCTTACTACCCGCCCACAATGAGAGGAGAGGAGAGGAGATTCGTTTGATGATTTCCCATCCTTCAAAAGAAAAAAACAACAAATATTGCCTATCCATGCGAAGCCGGGGCGGACCACTAGGAATATATAAAAGTTTACAAATTATAATAAGACTACTAGCTTTCCGCCAAAGGCTTCGCCCACGTGAGCTATACGAATTCAAATTAAAAATGACAGAGTTTCATACAAACTTTGCCCCAATTTTTCACCCACTTAGGGCTAGAATTTCGAAAAACCCTTTCTTATCGGATACCTACGTTGTACAAAAAATACACCAGTTGAAACCGCGGGCACCACGGGCTAGTTCATAATAAAAACTTTTCGTTGATGAATGAAGACAAAAAAATCGATAGATAAAAAGATTTTTAAAATTGCGTTATCATGAAAAAGGCGGCTAAAGTTACAACTATCAGTTAGAGCATTCATAACGAAAAAAATCAATACTTTTGAAGCTGAAACATAGTACTATCCCCGATATTAGAAACATTCATCAACGTGATAAAACATTTCGTAACAGTTAGATTGAACGATCACTCCCCTGGGGCGCTGTAACAGCATTCTGCGAGGAGAATATGGAGTTGAATTCCTGTTACAGTAATATGAACATTCATCATTCTTGTGTTGTGTTTGATAATAGGTTTCGTTGTTGTTTATTCTTTGGGTAGGTTTTGTCTTACACGTTGCGAAAAATATACAATTTTGTACGTTTATTAGACAAGATGTCGTGGTGGCCTAGTGGTTAAGGAACCTGCCTATCGTGTACGAGTGTGCGGTTTCCAACCTGGCAAGTACCAATGTGCCTTTTCTAAAGTCATATGTACATTCTAAGTGTATCTCAGATACTACTGACTAACGGTGAAGAAAAACATCGTGAGGAAGTCTGAAATCGCCAATCCACCTTGAGCAAGCGTGGTGATCAATGCTCGTGTCTTCTCTGTCTGAGAAGAGGCCTGTGCCCAGCAGTGGGACGATATTATAGGCTGATGATGTTTAGACAATATGACGAACACACGATACATCGTGTGTTCTTTTGGTCAATGTTTTTGGAGGAGCTTATGGCTAAGTAAAAGCCACACGGGTCGATCGATTAAAATTTAAGCTACGCTTGGCATGGTTGGTCCATCTACAATATCATACCATTTCTTATTGCAATAGTTATAAAATGTCTGGACGTTAAAAGAAACTGTGACCCTTGAGTTTGTTTCGGTGGTTCTTCTCAAGGTAGTCAGATAGGAAACACCGGCCTCATCAAGCTAAAAACAGAAATATGTTTGACGTGTAAAAGTGTGATTTTATAACCTACTTGCAAAATAAATATCGTTTATACCGAGACTCCTCCGTGCATCAGAAAGCGTGTTAAGCTGTTGATCCCGGCTGTCATTTGTAGATCTTTGAAAACCGTTACGGGTAGGATTCTATCAAGGGGTATGGTGTTACCTGGTAAATAGTTTGTTGAGCAGATAGACGGTCAGTGTTTTTTCAACACTCATACAGTTATACTTGAAGCCGACCTCAACAGTTGGGAAAAGGATAGGTAGATAATGGTTTTTAGTACTGGCCATAGCAATTGTAGCACCGGGCTGTACCTAAACAAAAAACAATTACTTTTTTGGAGTCTTACCACATTTTTCATGAGACTAGCACATAACTGGCCGAATTTTGATTATTCGAGCAAGACTTTGTGAAAAAAACGGGGTGACGTTAACCCGAATATCGATAACTCGTTCTACTGACACAATACACATCAAACACAACAATATAACATCGAATAATAAAAATATATTATATTAGTAGTACTAAAAGTACAAGAAAAACATATTTTACTATGCACACTAAAAGATATAAACATACTTTTATTAAAGGGAGCCTGTATGTATGTCCATGGTTGTACTCTAGGGGAATAATACAGATGACGCACATATGTGTAGTCCGTTTTTGCTGCTTAAATATTTAGTTACGAGAATATTACGATTTGTAGGTAGTGCAAACATCAGGAAATGTATATATTTCTGAGTAGGTACATAGTGGGGTGTTTCTCCAGTTTTAGTTTGAAATGTCAAAACTTATTTACCTATAGTATATATTAATAGCAGATCAGAAAATATAATTATGGCTAATACTAAAAGCAAAAAACCTTTTTACAAAAAAAAACGACTTCCAAAAACACTGAAAAGAGAAAAAGAAAAGTTTTTGGAAGTCGGTATTTTTTTTTGTAAAAAGTTTTTTTTTGCTTTTCAAGCTGAAGTAAAGCTTTCAAATACCTAGAAAAAAATCATCATAATCGGTTCACCCAGTCAAAAATACTGAGGTAACAAACATAATACTATAACCCTAGCCACTCACACGTCCCGACCTAAATACCTATTATACCGCTAGAGTACAAATACTACGAAAAATTGCTAGAAGACTACAGATTAAATCTATGTATTTTTTATGATCTGAAAATTAATTTAACGTATTAAAAATAGGTGTAAATATTGAATTTGGAATAAATATTGAAATTGACATAAAAATATTCTTGGACGTACAACACCCTTTTTTTTGGATATCAAAGTATCACTGGACGTGTGACTGGCTAGACGGACTATAACCCTAGAGAGTAATGAGATACTACCTACATCATAATAATATTCTAAGTACACACATAGTATAAATCCTGGATTAGCTTTCCACCAGCGGCTTCGCCCGTGTGGGACGTTTCGTACAAACTTTGCCCCTCTTTTAAACCCCCTTAGGTGTAGAGTTCCGGAAAATCCTTTCTTATCAGATGCCTACGTTATACAAAGAACACACCCGCCAAGTTTCAGGTCTCTACGATCAGCGGTTTAGGCTATGCGTTGATCCGAAAGTCATTCAGGACAAAGAAAGAAAAATGTATTTGTCAGAATACAGTACAACAGGTGTTAATAGTATTATATAGTATCATGTTTTTATATCGCCAACTTAATTATATCCTAATATCTATTATATTTTATAAATGTTTCCATCCTCCAGAAAGTCCTTGGCAGAGTAATAGCAATTATTAATTAGGAGATCAAATAATTTTCTTTTAAATAAATGTAGGTTGATATCTTTAACACTATTTGGTAACTTATTATAAATCCTGATAGCCATACAAAATGAGTTTTTGCTATATAATGTTGTACGTTGATTTGGTATACACAATTTATTAGGGAATCTACTATTTCTATTTTCGAGATCAGGGTTTTTATATACAAATACAAATTTCATAAATATAAAGGCCAGGTAGTGGTAGGATGCGATGCTTTTTAAATAAAGGTATACAGCTGTATAAATGTCAAAGCATTTTATATGTATAGATGAATACATAAAATACTTTTTATCCAGGTGCGCTAAGAGGTTTCCGCAGAATTAGGGTCGAGCCACGTGAAAAAGACTACTATTATAAATGCTAAAGTTTGTGAAGTATAACTTCTCTAAAATACATCAATGGTGGCTACTACTGTATAAAAGACTAGATTCTGCTCGCGACTTCGTCCGCGTGGAATAGTGGTGCTCCGCTCCTATTGGTTTTAGCGTGATGATATATAGCCTATAGCTTTCTTCAATAAATGGGCTATCTAACAACGAAATAATTATTCAAATCGTACCAATAGTTCCTGAGATTAGCGCGTTCAAACAAATAAACAAACTCTACAGCTTTATTATATTAGTATAGACTAGTATGAAACTGGATACCCCCTGCCGGTATAACACAAGCTTTAAATTGAATAATGATACCTCATTTTCACCAACGAAAACTGTATGAACAATTTCATAGTTCCCAGAACAATTTGAAATAATAATTGTTTCTGTTCCATTTGAAGAATTCTTGTGGTTTCACGAAATGAAATCCTTTGTTGTGTATTTATTTTTCTTGGTATTTATTGGCATGATTATTTTATTTAAATATACAATAATTTACATTTATTCAATAAGTGTCTATTAGATTATTATTGACAATACAACAGGAAGACACATAACGGTAAACAAAAACGAAATTTCAATTAAGTTTCGAAAATTAAATCCTAACAAAACACCAGACGGCTATCAACTAACTACTCAATTAAATACCGTCAACAAAAACCTAATTTTCCGTCCTTCAAACTAGTTCTGGATATTAATCATCAAAACCTCACGCTCAATTTGCAACGATTTCCGTCCGACCGTGATGTTTTTGCTGACCATCCGCCAGCCATTGTATCGATAAAATCATCGAATCGGTCATTCGATTCGGAGATTACAAACGTAACAATCGTTATGTTATAAAACATGTTACGGGTGACAACGTTTGCTGGAATCGTTTTGTAAATAATCGATTTTAGTTTACGATAAATCGGTTGTTTTCGTATGCTATAGATACAGATAGAGTTGTTTCTTTGATGAACGTAGTATTTGTGGTTGAGCTAAAAATAATGCTTGAACAACGGATAATATGGAAACAAAGCATGTTTCTCTTTTTTTTTCTATATGACCTCTTGCAGGGTCTAACAGCATTTGACCTGCTTAACCGGACAATAAGTATGTTTCTCAAAGGATATTCTATTTTTATAATATTCACCAAGTCTTAAAAAAGAGTATCGTGTTACCCGGTAACGGGGTTGAGAAGGTTATGATAGTGTATTGTAACTAACCATTTCTGCTACTGCTATATGTAATCGAATAGTATTCTATATCCTGCCTTAGGGTTCAATCTATTTCAATTCAAAACTTAATTTCTATCCAAATTTCGTTTAAATTGGTTCAACTGTTTCACAGTGAAAGCGTAACAACCAGACTCACATTCGCATTTATATTGTTAATTTTATATTTAGGATTAGGATGCTCAAGGGGTCAATCAGCATAAAACATAAACATTTGACCTTACAAGTATGAGTAGATTTTCAAATATATTACAAAATTACAAAGCTCTTAGACCGTCTGAAAATCCTACTAATTTTTACTCACAAATAATAATCACCTGGAAATAAATTAAGCTTTTATTTATTACAATCACAATCAAAATTACAATTCAACAAACAAACAAACAGTATAATTACGATACCTGCGTGACCGTAATCCAGCATCCGCATCTCGTTAATACCAAACACGAGCCCGTAATGAGTTAACATTTGATAATTAGCTGCTATTGGGGACGGTCCCCGAAGCGCTGTTATTTGTGATGTAGTGATAAATCACAGTAGCTGATAACACTGATATATCATACCTAGGGATTGTGTTCCAGTCAAAGCTATGCTATACGAAGCTTAATATCCTTACTGATATTATGCGAAAGTAACTCTCTCTGTCTGTCGCGCTTTCACGCCAAAACTACTAAACTGATTTATATGAAATTTGGTACACAGATAGTCTAGAGCCTGAGAAAGGACAGGCGGAGACATGTATTTTTTACTCGGGTGTGAGAAGTATATCCTTCGGGATGCGGGTGAAATCGTGGGAAACAGATAGTAAATATATATTTTACATCCTGTATGTTGTTTCTTAGTTGTAAGCCTTGGCTGGAGACCATAATCTACACTAATATTATAAAGAGGAAAACTTTGTTTGTTTATAATGAATAGGCTCAAAAACTACTGGACCGATTTTAAATATTCTTTCACCATTCGAAAGCTACATTATCCACAAGTAACATATGCTAAATTTTATTTTGGAAAAAAATAGGGTTCCGTAAGATATTTGGGTTTTTCGGACACAAGGTGTAAGAAATCAACCAGAAAAAATTTTTTTTTTGCGTACGCTACTAATCTCAGGAACTACTGGTCCGATTTGAAAATTCTTTCAGTGTTATTTGCCCATTTATTGAAGAAGGCTATAGGTTATATTTCATCACGCTAAAACCAATAGAAGCGGTGCACCACTATTCCACGCGGACGAAGTCGCGGGCAGAAGCTAGTTTAATTAATGAAATTAGGACCTCGCCACATTGTCCGGGTAAGCAAGTCGAATGATGTTAAAAGCATCCCGTATGAGAAGAGGCCTGTGTCCAGCTGTAGGATAATATAGGCTAATGATGATGATCATCATCATCTCATAACATTTAACAATAATGTGGTGAGCAAAATATCGCAAGTGTATACTCATGGCTTCGCTTTCGATGTAGTATCATACTTAAATGTATACATGTGACATAAGCTTGGCCGTTACTAATCACATTGTTATCATGACAAAGCTTTGTTTAGCCAACAGTATTACTGCAGGGAACTTATATAATAACGAGTGAGACTTTACATGTGTAGAATATTTGTTAGTTGTATTATCAAAAGTAATAAATCCGTGGTTACAAGGGGCATCACGGAAGCATTACTTTATTCGCTTCATTTGTCACAAGTTCTTTAAAGGAGATTGTTCAGCACGAGTAGATCAAAAAGGGTATTGGGCTGTGTGACCTAGGTTTTAAGATGTTTTAGTTTATCAGTGTAATTTTATATTACCCGCTTTGTGTAGATAAAGGCAATATTTGCGAGCAAGGTAATAGCGGATTGATAGATCACCTAGGCTAAGCTGCTAGACTCGACCACTCCGTGGCTAGGTGACCTTTGCCTTAATATACTGAGTACCCTGAATGCCTAAGAGTACGTAAAGAGCTCCTGCATCTGATCTCCCCCGGTCGTGTCGGATTGCCGACCCATTAGACTATGAGAGTGAGGGAATAGAGAGTGCACCTGTGTCTACACAAGCCCTTGTACATTATATCTCCTGCGTACTTGTCTAGTCTTCATTAAGATTGGCCGCCGTGACCGAAATCTGTCTGGAGATTATTATTAAAGGCAAAAGACTTAAACAATTAAACAATCTATACTTATAATAAATCTGTAGAGAGGTCAATTCTGTACATGAAATATATTTCCAAAATAACTATCAGGGGGTGATTAGGGATCGATACCGATGCCAAAAATGCAATCAGTAAAATTTTTGTCTGTCTGTCTGTCTGTCTGTATAAACTCTATAGAAACAAAAACTACTCGAGGGATTTTAATGAAACTTGGTACAATTATTTGTCATACTCCTGAGCTGGTTATAGTATACTTTTCATCACGCTACAATCACTAGGAGCAGAGCAGTGAAGGGAAATGTTGTCATTTTGTTTAAACGCGCTAATCTCAGGAACCGCTGGTCCGATTTGAAAAACTCTTTTAGTGTTAGATAGTCCATTTATCGAGGAAGGCTATAAGCTATATATCATCACGCTAAGACCAATAGGAGCGGAGTACCACTATTCCACGCGGACGAAGTCGCTGGCAGAAGCTAGTATGATATAAATGAGTCAATGTTTCACCGTGTGTAGTTATTTGCATGACCTGCATACCCTTGTTCCGGGTCTGGGCGTTTGTTCATTTACTTTGTATGTCTGTAAACACATTTACGACCCAGAAAAATATCTATTGTTTTAGAACTTTTGTCCAGGTTCACATAATTTCAATGAATTTAGTAACATGGAAAGTTGATAACATTATTTTCAGACGTAGCAATATAATTTTACATTTTCAAGTAAAAGATATTATATTATTGTTCTAATTTTCCACCAGCGGTTTTGCCTGCGTAAGCTATGTGAATTCAAATTAAAAATAACAGAGTTTCATACAAACTTTGACCTCTTTTATCACCTCCTTAGAATTTCGGAATATCCTTTCTTATCGGATGCCAGAACACAACCTACAAGTTTCAGGTCACGATCAGCGGCTTAGGCTGTGCGTTGATCCATTAGTCATTCAGGAAAAAGTATTTTATATGTATAGATAGATAAATGAATAGCTTTTGTGCATAATAATTGAGACATCCGGCAATTGATCGGTGCGTAATACTGCTTACTCATCGCCTATGAACCATACCTCCCATCAAAGCCAAATATCCCTTCCACACCATGACGGGTCAATATAACTGAAGGGTACGGTACCTTAACATGGCTATAAGAACCGGTATTTAACGAGAAATCCCTTTAAACCCTGACGAAGCCCAAATACCCTAATAAAATACCCATTAGGGTAATATCGCTCAAAATAGATATATTTTGAAATTGATGCAATAACCAAGCGTTCGTTAAGAGCGTTTACGCATAGCGCACGATGTCAAGTATAGGTATTTTAACGCAAGTTTTACTCACATAGAAGCGAATGTGACTGTGTGCGTAGCGCTGGCGCGTTCTCTCGCGCTATAGGCAAGCATACCCATTTTGATCCATCGAGTGAATTATGTTAGAAAAAAAAATTAACGGATGCGAGTAAGTACATAAAATAAGTAGTCAGTAATAATATTGCAAGTGTAAACAACATGGTGCAATAAATAAATAAACATGAATTTATAGATCGAAATTCAGACATAACTAAATTCTGCAATAATTTATTCATCATCATCAGCCTATCTAACACTAGTCCACTGCTGGACATAGGCCTCCCCTAGCCAATAATTTATTGAACCTTCCTAATAGTAATGATTTATAGATATATGTTTTTTTACCGATTGCGACAGGAGGGTTATGTTTTTAGAGCGTACGTATGTATGTGTGTATATATATGTATATTAAGTGTCATTAATTTGTCTTGATCGTGACAGTGACACTATAGGGTAGGTATTTAAAATTATAATCGCAGTCGAGTTTTTTTATTTTTTTTTATTAATTTACTTGTTTTAATTTTATTAAAATAAAACACTTTATACGGATCTACTTATGTTTATTATTTTCTTTTAAAAGTTTCAAATTTTTTGCCTTCTTTTTACAATTTTTGAATTAGTTTTTCTTACAATAAGTAACCATAGGTTTTGATTCCCAAGCTTGATAGAGTGATAGACAGACAGATCGCCACGCCCTATCATTAATGTAGGATCTGCATTTTGCCGTTTTTTTTTTATTTTACTAAAGTACTTAAAATAGTGTAATAAATAAACCCTGATTAAAAAAAACATGTATCTTAATAACTTTCGGAAATAATTACATAAACATTGTCGGAAGTAATGCAGGCGTCCGGTCAAAAATGTAGGTAGGTACTTTGCAGCAATGTTAGCCGCGCGACGCGAGTGAGCGAGCGCGCCGATCTGCCATTGTTTTATTAAGTAATTTTTATGTGTGGTTAATATTGAACTACTATTATATAACTAATTTCATTGTTATAGATTCACAAATATTGTTAGTCCATTTATTAACTTCGTATCTGCCAGATCCGACGTTAATGACCGTAGATGATGAAAATTGTACTGTCGGATCTACCACATCCGATGTTAATGAACGGACATGATAAAAATCATACAGACGCATCTGCCATATTCGACTTTATTACCGGTTTATTTTAGATAGAACGTTACCAGACCTAACAGATAACTCACTTTTTAGGTTTCCGTAGTCGACAAGGAACCCTTATAGTTTGCCATGTCCGTCCGTCCGTCTGTCTGTCTGTCTGTCTATCTGTCCACGGCATAGGTCAGACGTTTTTGGTACTAGATAACTGAAATTTAGTATAGATATGTATATTGATCACGCCGACAAAGTGGTAAAATAAAATTATGTTTTTTTTATGGTGGCTCTCGAACACGTAAAGTGCTCGCGTACGAGCCCCCCCCCCCCCCTCTAACTTTTGAATGGCTGTCCTTAGGAATGTGAAAAAAATCACATACGTAGCACATGTTATGAACTTACAAGGAAAACTATCTAGGTAGGCTAGATAGTCTTAACCGGTTACAGAGTTATAGTCAACTAATAAGATAGTAGGTCGTTAGTTTTATTGAATGCTAATTATCATACTATTGGTTTTAAGGTACATTTCGAGAGTCACCTGTACCTGTTGATGCGGAACATAAAAACCATGTTTCATTTTGGTGATACCGGCCAAGGGAAAATTCTTACCCAACTATTAGTAAAAATATAGCGCTATCAATAAGACTAGATTTTGTCCTTGAAATAGTTTAAAAAGGGCAATGATGATCTGCGATGCGTCTTGTGTTGTAGATATCCATCGGCCGTGGTGACTACTTGATAATCAGGAGGGTTGCGGCTTATGAGCCACCTACTAACATCCAAATGTGTGTTAAATGTTTAAATATTGCATTTTATTGTTTCCAATTTAAGATTATTATTAAAAAGTAAATGATGACTTAATAAGTTGCTAATTATCATGTCATGATTTACTTAAAAAATGGAAATTTCCATTAATTGGTATCATTATCACTAACAATGACATTTCAAGATGGTCGATAGCGTTAGTTCACCTGTCAGCCACGTTCATAAATCCGTAGTATCCGTTAATATAAGAAGGTCCGCATTGAGAGAGATACATAGCACAATAAATAATATTCAACATTTATTGGAAAAATCACTATAATTATAATTTTGATCATGAAAAGTAGGTATTAGGACATCATAAAATAAAGAGACACCGCTGTGATGTTTCAACTACCCACCAGTTAGACGGGGTAGTATACCGTATCTTTTATTTTTTGTAGTATACGAAAAGTACCAAGACATCATAAAATGAAAGACACCGCAACGTAGGTATTTGTAAAGGAGACATCGCTGTGATTTTTCAACTACCCATCCACCAGTTACTTTGTAATAATACCACGTAACATACCAGGGTTTCATAAAGTTGCAGAAGTCCTCACTGATATAGCAGAACAATTCTACCAAGTTTTGTGTGTAGGTTGCGCCTGATATCTATCATATGATCTCAGTATGCATATCATCGACTGCCTATGGAACCTCCACAACCCAGTTACCGGGTAACACGATACCTCTTGGTAAGACTGGTTGTCAGACTTTCTGGCTTCTGACTACCCTTGACGACTGTCAAAGATCTACAAATGACAACGGGGACCAACGGCTTCACGTGCTTTCCGAGGCACGGAGGAGTCTCGCTATGACATAGATGGTCACCCATCTACGGTTGGACCTACAATTTTCGCGATTCATGCATATTGCACGTAAAGTTACAATGAATAGGTATTATGGTCCCCTTAACGTTATGTAGGTATTAGTTGATTCCAATTAATTTGCCTGTATAAACTTACTAGCTTCCCGCCAGCGGCCTCGCTCGCAATATTTTAACTAATGGATACAAAAACTTGACAAATTATATACTAAAACCTTCCTCATTAATCACTCTATCTATTAAAAAAAACGCATCAAAATCCGTTTGCGTAGTTTTAAAGATTTAAGCATACATAGGGATATAGGGACAGAGAAAGCGACTTTGTTTTATACTATGTAGTGATACCTAATGCAATTTGGTTTTAAACGATTTGTCCCCACAAAATGATGTAAGTGTCAGATCCAACATAATTTACCACATTTTATCCATCAATAAGGGAGGGTCTGCCACATCCGACTCACTGTCTAAATCTCCGTCCAATCAAAAAAGTCCGATATACCACATCCGACGTATAATAGTAAAATATATCCATGTAAAATGGCTTCATGTGTCATTTTGACCACTATTTAAAAAAAAACAGATAATCTATTTCATTAGCTAGATGCGTAATAGTATATATCACACCCATTTAAAATTTCATAATTTTATGACTTAAGATAATAGTTTTATTGTACTTTTTAACTTTAAACTGCTCTCCTGTAAAGTTGCAGATTTGTAGATTCTGCATTAATGATAGGGCGTGGCGAGATGGACCAAGGAAGTGTTCCTATAACATATTTAAAACAGTGTGATCGCCTATATAAGCGTGAAAAGTAAAACAAACTGTTTTAAAAAAGCGTTCAAAGTACCTCTTCTTCATTTTGGTGTTCACACTCAACTCTTGCCATAATTTATTCATCACTTGATTTTTTTTTACATAGCCTGAAGTTAAACCATATACCAGTAAGCGCACAAGCCTTGTTATCTGAAAGGAAGCAGTAATTAAATAAAAGAAAATATTGTAAATAAAACACGCTTAGGAAAAGAGAATTCATAAATAATAGTTTGATTACAAGCTTGCCATTTGATTGGGCTGAATGATCTTCTCAAAAACAATATTTTGTCTGTCCTGTAAATATCGAGATATAAGCCGAAAGTTGATGAAGTAAATACTGTTTTTTCAGGACTGATTTTTGGGCTATATCTTGATATCTGGCAGGATTCATTATAATTATTTTATTTTTAGCCCAAGCCCCATAGCCATTGTCCATTTTAAAGCAACATAAACTCGTTTTTTTTGCATTTAGTAGTGGGATTCTTTTATTAGTATGTTATTTACATTTATTACAACTCGATTTTAAATACAGTTACAGCCTTGGCCAAAAGTATTAGGCACCCTAAAATTTACTGACTTATTCGTGTTTAAAGTAAAAAATAAGACTATTTTTGTTTTCAAATTACTTATATTAACAAAAAATACTAATATTTAGTTGCTCCACCCTTTGCATTGATCACAGCAGCAATTCTTGGGGCATGCTGCTTTCAAGACTTTTACATTCGGCTGCATTTATGACGTCCCACTCTTGAATTTCAGCATTTTTAACGATGTTTTGGATGTAGTCCGGTGCTCTCTGATCTTGCGCTTCTGAATACCCCAAAGATGCTCAATAGTTTTCAGATTTGGCGATTGTACCGGCCATTATAACAGGACAATACTGTGGTTTCTAAACCAACGCATGATGGTCGCTGATTTATGAAAATGAGTATTATCTTGTTAGAATTTGATGCCATCCATGTTTGTGACGCCAAAAATTAGTATAATCCAAGGCGAAAGCGCAGTTTCGAGTACATTTATGTACTTTTCACTGTTCATACGACCTTTGCAAACGCACGTTTCGCCGACACCATCGGCTGCCATGCAGCCCCAAGCCATAATGCCATCTCCCCCGTGTTTAACAGTGGAGACCACTCCATTTGGATCATATTCCTCGTCAATGCGCCGCCTCACGTACGTCACACCCGCAGTTCAAAATAGCCGTAACAATGGAAAAAAAGAAGAGTTTAAATGTGTGCTCATTTTTTTTATAGAAGCAGACTAGAATACGAATGATGAGTGTTATTGCTTTAGAAATAGTGTAAAAGCTGACTTCAATGTTCGATTCACCGAACCACACAACATTTGATCAATCCTCCTCCGAGAAGTGTTGGTATCGTAGAGCTCATTCTAAGCGGTTCTGTTTGTTACTTTTCCGAAAGCCACGGATTTTTTTTTACTTTACACCTCTTTGAACCAGCATCTGCAATCCTTTTTCTTGCTGTTTGAGCACTATTGGTGTGCCTAACTTCTACGGTTAGGATGGCAGCTAGCTCAGAAGAAGTTTTTTTGCGTTTCTTCAAAGACTCTCCGATGAGTTTTATGTCCTGGCGGTCATTAGTCACGCGATTTTTGCCAGTTTCTATTTTATTTGCATGAGGCTAGTCTGCGCAAACCGTATAATAGCAGATTGCATTGCGCTCCGCGAATATTTCACGAGTTTGGCAGTCTCTACTTGGGACTTTCCTTATTCTTGTAACAACTGGGTTTTCATACGTTTATCGTAGGACAGTTCACTTTTTTTCGGCATTTTCGAATAAGGAGAATGTAAATTTTACCATTAAATCACACACGGAAGCTTCATTACGCTGTGAATAGTAAATGAAGACTGATCATGTTTATGAATATTTTCTATAAAATAATCATAATTTGGAGTTAGCTCGCCAGATATTTTATGGGCCATAGAAATAGGCTAACTATTATTTTAATTAAAGTTTGACGGCACTGGCTTGGCTTTTGATAAGAAAAAAAAGTTGTTTTTTAAATACTTTTTGAGATATCTATGTTTTAGAGGGGTGCCTAATACTTTTGGCCAAGGCTGTATATGTATGGTAGGTAAAAAATAAAAGTAGGTTTATCTCACGAAGGCTCGTTATGAGACATTTATGACATGGAAATAAAGTTTCAATTGTCCTGATTGACAGGCCTTACCGAAATAAAACCTTGCTCAGGTGATCTAATAGTGTATTCATGCATCACGACACAAATCAAAGATATTTGCCTTACCAAGAAAACTGTTTGTCGAATACGTGATTAGGTTAAACTAATTATACTAACATCTATAATATATAGTATAATTAGTATTAATTCGAATAAATAATCATTTATTTCAAGTAAAAAACCCATATTACATTACCCCCAATATGCGAAAATATGTGTTATAACCGGGTGCCGAAGCCGATCGTTGAATTAGTATAACATAGATATACCAACCTTTTAGCACTTGCTTTTTCCATATTTTAGTCATTTTTGCGTTGTCGTTTTTTCGCTAAAAATAACTTGGTTTTGTTTCCCATTACGTCTGAAATATAATTTGTTGTCACTAAAAAGTGTATCATCGAAAATAATAACAAAATATTTTACTTACCAGAGTAGCAAGACTTTTCTATCACACTATAAACGTCCGCTATCCTTGTACGCACGGCAAAGGTCAACGCAGGTCAGGATGGAGCATCGAGCGACACGTCCTCACTCTGGAAAGCCTCGTGGCGGTGTGATTTGAATTGCTTTTCTTTCCTACATGACCTCTTGCAGGGTGCTTCTAACAGCATTCGACCTGCTTAACCGGACAATGTGGCGAGGTCCTAATTTAATTAATTAAATTAAGGCCTCCAGCCAAGGCTTAAAACTAAGTTTAAAACTAAGTGACAGCGCGCTAAGGGCTCCCCCTAGTGGGGAACGAACCTCGGCTTAGGGCGTCACTGGGGAGGACAACTAGGGACTAGCTGGATCATAACAATATTATTATTAAGGGACTTTTTATGCTACTGGCTCAGCACGCGGGCTGGCTCATCGAGCAAGGGTCGGGGAGAGCATGGACGGGGACGTCGCGACGGGCCTCGGCGGCGAGGACGGTATGACGGCGGTCTGTTTTTGTAAACTGTACTGGTTTCCCTATTACTCTCTTGGAGGAGGGTGATATCGTCGTCGGGGAACGTGAGAGTATGCCGCGGACGGCGAATCGAGCTAATCTGGGAGGGAGTGTAATGGCAAGCCGATACGATCAGGGGGTTGGTATGCTTTTCGGCAGAGTCGAAGTAGCGCTTTGAAGCGCGTTTCATAAACTGCTTTATGGTAGGCAGTTTAAGGTCAAGGTGGAGATTTTCGTTTCTAAGATACCACGGGGCTCCTGTGGCCCTACGCATGAAACGATTCTGAAGGGTTTGCATCCTATGGAGGCGGTAAGATTTTGCGTGTGCGAACACTACGCTAGCATAGGTCATGATGGGGCGGATGCACGCTGTATAGATGCGCAATTTGGACTTGAGAGGCAATTTGCTGCGCGAATTCAGAATGGGATGGAGGCGTCCGAGAACGAAGGCGGCGCGCGAACGCACCGTCCTTATGTGTTCACCGAACGTGAGATTCTTATCGAGGATTACACCCAGGTATTTATTTGGCCTTGTCGCCCCATGGGATGGGGCGATTGAACATTTCGATCTGTTTGAGGGGTGGGGTGGAGCTGGTAGTGCGAGTGCGTCTCGAGAAGAGAACGGCCTGGCTCTTGTCGGGATTGACTTCGATTCTCCATTTGCGGAACCACTTGCCTAGGGCGGTGGCGGCAGATTGGAGGATGCGGGTTATGCAGTTGGGTTTGCGACCCGTGTAGTAAATAGCCGTATCGTCAGCGAATAGAGCCAACTGGGCCTTACTATATTTGGGAATGTCGCTGGTATACAGCGTGAACAATAGGGGGGAGAGTACGGAGCCTTGTGGGACCCCTGCTCGAATAGGGTGGGGGGAGGATAGTGCTCCCTCTATACGATAGCGAAACGAGCGGTTCGACAAAAAGTCTCGAATGATGAGCACGAGACGGTCGGGCACACCGAATTTGTACAGCTTATATACTAAGCCGTCATGCCAGACTTTGTCGAATGCTTTCGCTACGTCGAAGAATAGTACGCCCGTCATCATATTGCGTTGGAAACCAACACTGATATGCTCGACGATGCGGTGGACTTGTTGGACACAGGAGTGCTTGGTTCGAAAACCAAACTGCTCATCAGGAATGAGTCTCTTAGCCTCGGCAAAGGCTTTGAGTCTGTTATAGATCAGCCGCTCGTAAATCTTCCCAATAACATTGAGAAGACTTATAGGGCGATAGCTGGAGGGCCAATTAGTTTGGGAATGCCAATGACTGTGGCAGTTTTCCATTCATCAGGAAAAATGTTATTGCTCATAGCGGCATTGAAGATGGCTGCTAGGAGCACTATGAGCTGGGCTGGGAGCAGTTGGAATACTCTATTGGAGATTCCATCCGGGCCGGGGGCTTTCCTGGGTTTCAACCTCTTGATAATCTCATGTACCTCCTCTGGGGTTACAGGGGGTAAGGGGTCATCGTCGGGGGTATCAGCAATTGAGGTGGAAGTCTCAGCTGAGGGAGGAGTTGCAGCAGATCTGCGTTCGATTTCAGCCTTCACCTCATCGAGGTGAGCCTGATCGACTGGCAGAGTGCTGGGTGAGCATTGGGTCTCTAGGCTGTCTGCTAGGCATTCGGCCTTTTCGTCGTCATAGAAGGCGACAGACTGGTCTGGACGATTAAGGGGAGGCATGGTGGCCACTTGATCGGATTTTAACTTCCTCTGCAAGTGCCAGAAGGCTTGATGAGATGGTTCCAATTCGCTCAACATCTTGTCCCAGCGGGCAGAGCGTAACTCATGTATGCGTTTCTTTACAGCACGCTGTAAATAGCGCATATAAGCACGATTTGCATCACAGGGAAAAGAGTCGTAAGCACGGATAGCCGCGTTCTTCTCGGTCATTAGTGCACGTACATCGTCCGGCAGTTTCCAGCGGAGGTCATCCTCCGCTGGAACCCGCCTTGAACTGTCGTTCAGGACTTGTTGTATGTGACTTCCGAACGAGCCGACCGCGGTCATCGTGTCATCGAATGTAACTATTTTATCGGGGATACGGTTCAAGTGAATGGACTCAGAGGATTGTAAGCCTTCCCTTACTTTCCTCCAGTCCGTTATCACTTTTGTTGGCGGGGGATGATCGGGATCACGTGGTCCCGTCCGTGGGCCTAGGTTAATGATGACCGGTCTGTGGTCGGAATCGAGCTCTTGTAGCGTCTCAATTGAGCGTAAACCTAGGTTTACGTTCTTGAGTAGAGCTATGTCGAGGACATCGGGACGGTGATCCGGGTTGGGAGGGAAGTGAGTTGGATACATCGGGGCGACGATATCGAAGTTAAGAGGGTCGCAAAGACTCTCTAGCTGTCTGCCTCTCGAGTTGTTCGAGTGGCTATTCCAGGCGATGTGTTTAGCATTGAGATCGCCCGCTATGATAACGGAGCCACCTAAACCAAGAAGGATTTCTAGGTCAGGTTTTAGATTGATTTTCTCCGAGGAGGAAGGGGGAATGTAAGCCGAGACAATGTGGATCGGCTGATGACCGGACATGTCTAGTAGACAGATTGAGACCTCTAAATGCGAAAGAGGTGGGGGCTCCATAGTGATGCAGTGCAGTGCCTTTTTGTAGTAGATAAGGGTACCGCCCTTGTGACAGCGAGTTCTGTCGTTACGAACCATGCGATAGTTTGCAATCGACGGGTCACGGTTGTGGGGCTTTAAAAAGGTCTCCTGCACGAGGAAGACGTCAAGGTGATGATCACGAAGGAAGGTGGCGATCTCATCACGTTGACTTGAAATGCCATTTGCATTAAAGAAGCCTAACTTTAGGGATCGGGGTTTGACTCTGCACACTTCTTGATCCATTAGGAAATCAATTGAAGGTAAGGGCGCCTACTGCTTCAGTGACGTCCGGGAACGCCGCGAGCACGTTGAATAGACCGAGGACATTTCCTTGGTTCTCTACTATTAGTTTAGCCATCTCTTGTGCTCTATCAGTTAGGAAGACGGAAAAGGTCTTCGCTAAGATAGCGCAGGCATTCACCTTACCTTGGGTCCTGGGACCGGCGGCAGGTGCGATGGCGGGTAAGGGAGCGGGGACAGGGGTAGGAGGTGTAGCTTTGATGGCTACATTAGAGGTAGTCGGGGGAGCGACAGCCTGTGTGGGCGTGGAAATGGAGGGACCCGTAGGTGAAGGGACGGATTGTTTGAGATTAGTTCTCAACGCGGGGAATGAGCGTTGATGATTCAGCTGGTTCCACGGAGAGGGTCTCTGTGGGCTGAGGCGCTCTGGCATCAATGCCGATGGAATCGGCATGGGTTGATGTTCCCTCTTTTGGCGGGCGCTAGCGCGCTTTGCCAATTTGGGAGAAAGTCTAGGGGCTTTGGGGCAACCTCGGTAGTTAGCCGGGTGACCGGATTGATGATTTGAATTGATTTGCGCGCAGTGTTTTATAATAGATTTCAAATATTCATAGAAAAATAATTACACAAAATTATTTAAAATTTCAAAGCAGATGTTTTAAAGAAGACTTTATTCTATAATGAAAAGCCATTATGATAATAAATTAAAGAAGATATATCGATGAAAAAATCATCTGAATTTCTGGATATTTGTCATTATTTGACTTTTAATTTCTTGTTGTTTGATCGCTAAATCGGAAACTATTTTCAACTAACTATTTACTTGACGATTTAAGTAATTGATTATTATTTTTTTTAAACTACGTTTCCCTGTATTTTCATGAGTTTTAGGCATCGAAACATACGCTGTATGGGGAAATTAAGAAAACCTCTGATCAGTTATCTTGATAGAATTCATAAATACTCTATAAATCGAAATATTTTCTTAACTAACTATTTAAACAGTGAAATTTCCTAAAGTTATTAGTAACTAACATATTTGTAGTACAACTGGTTGATGGTATTAAACACGTTTGAAATTACTGTTTTTGCGCATGGACAGCGTAAACGCTCTTAATTTTAAGTTAGAAGAAAGAAAGAAAGAAAAATTAAAACTAGCTGTTTTCCACGGTTTCTCCTGCATCATATGGGAACTAATATAGATGCTAATTCAGGGTTCAAGCTGCCTGCCGGGGCTGCGGGACGTTCGAAAGAGATACCGCGGCCCCGGAATGCAAAGGGCTGAGGAAGAAACATGGATGGGTTTCAGTCAGTAAGAGTCTGACACTCCCAGCCACCCCACCCACAGCAGGGGTCATTGATGTTTTTCCATCCGAAAAAAAGGGTTCAAGCTATCTCCATACTATAATTGTATCTCAATCAGTGCAGCCGTTTTTTCGTGAAAGCGTAACAGACAGACAGAGTTCTTTTCGCACTTATAATTATTAGTATGGATAGTGAGGATCGGAACATCATTTGTATAAAATTGTGTGTCAGATAAGTTTAAGCGGTACTTATCAGGAGGTGGTGAAACTCTTCCATAAATCGGTTTTATCAGTTTTCGATTGTAACATTTTAGAAATAGTTATGTCACTTACATATTTACTACGTTTTTCTGTAAATTCCCTATGTTGATTTTGTTGAGGTCAAAATGTGAAAAGACATTTTCATTCCTAATATTTTTAAACCGGCAGTAACTCTGTCTATAACGTTTTTATGATAAAACGGCGGAACCGATTTAGATTAAAATTCGTATAGAAATAAATTAAAACCTAGAGAGGGACATATGATAGTTTTTATACTGGTACGTGAATTAGTTCCCCCAGTATGTGGGTAAAACCACGGGACAAGTAATTCACCCTCGGAGGCATCATCTACATACATATATATGGGTGTTTCTTCGAAACATAAGTTTTGACGGTTTTTTACGAATAAATGGCTGAAATATTGATCCAAATTTGACGTTACGTATATATCATATGTAAAGTTAAAATTTCTATCGAGGCATAATAATTAATTTAATGTTTAGTATTAAAAAAATATATATATTTTGTCAGAAAACAGCTGAAACTCATTTATCTGGCGCGTCCAAACTCCGGTTTTCTATATTATTGTTGTGATATGTTACGATTTTGACGGTACTTAAACTTTTGTATTCATCTGAATCGATATTTGAATAATTGATGTATTTAGTTACATTATCAAATTTACTGAAACTTAATTAATATCTGAGATAATTGAAGTTTAAAAGTGTCCACACCAAAAATCATCATTCATCTGGGCATGTACATCAAATTGTCTACCGCGTAACATTGTGCAAGCGCAGGATCGATGAGCAGGGGGCGCGCGCAGTCAGTCAGTGGCGAATGTTTTAGCTGGAGAGTTTCGCGTTGTTAGTTTCCCGGCCGACGAAAATTATAACGAAAGAGTGTAATCTGGACTTTGTAAGGTAAGTTGCATAATTAATCTGTCAGACTCTATGCTTGTATTTATAAGGTTCAGGTTTTGTCTTTCATTTATATTACGTGTTTACTATACTTCTTCCCGTTTGGAGAAGTTGAAAATGGCTAATATTATAAATAAAAAATATAAAGTCATTTTAACGACAAAATCACATTGATCTGGTCCTAATTCATCTGATTTCATCTGGCTCAATTAAGCCAGATGAATCAGTATAGTGCCTAATGAATGAGTATTATGTATTGATATGTGGATTTTTTTAAAGAATTCATCATCTACGCAATGCCAAAATAAAAAAAAATAAACAAAAGAAGAAAGATTACGAAAAAAGAGACTGCCTGAAACAAAAGATACCAACGAATAGAAGAAAATGAAGAGCTATGGGAGGAAAAGCAAAAAAAGAACAGATATTCTAACCTACATAGAAAAGAAGCAACTATCTATAAAATAAATGAGTCCAGGACAGCAACCGGTACAAAGGAAGAGATGCAGAAAACAAATCAGATCCTACTACTTGAGAAAGAAACAAGGAAATCGAACACTTGCCTTTCTTAACATGAACACTCCACCCTCGAGGCCCATTATTGCGCGTAATGCTGGTCCTGTGTCTGTGCTAGACCCAATTCAAGAAGATCGCTTAGTCCTTCAATACTACAAACAGTTACAGAGTCACCTTCACCTGGGCCATCTAGGAGCTATCTGCGGACTGCTGCACTTCAGAACCCTACTGAGAGTATGGTATCTGACAAACCAGCGAATGAAACCATCTCTATTCGTAGTTCTGCGTCTTATTCATATCAGCTAGTAAGACAAATGCGCTATAAAAAGCATAAAAATTCAACACTTCAACATCTGTTGCAAGTTTTTAATTTTAATCATCTGATTATGACGACTGATCAGATGAGGATGAAGACTCATTCGATATATTTCAAGATATTGTGAGACGGATAGATTTAGAAATGATTATTTCAGTTCCTATTTATTTTTAAGGGTTTTTTAAAATACATTTCGATCTCAATTGTTAATGTTTTAGACTGTTTACTCAATCGTTATTTCAGAGGTGATTGTTTCAGTTCCAAATTGTTTTGAAGGCTATTAGGATTAACTAGTTTTTGTTAATTCATCGTACATAAGTATAACATTATATTCTGTTGTTTTTGTTTTAAAAACTAACGGTTTATTGTTTTCTTATCTACTATGAATTATCATTGAAGTATTTTTTGTTTCTAACCCATTTAATTGTCCTAAAACTTAAATAATTCGACTTCTTTTTATTAGAGTAATTCTGATTTAATACTTCATTATTTTTTATTTATCCCTTAGGGCTTTTTTACAATTATTAAATAAATGTATAGTACCTAATATGTGGAATTTTACTGGTTAGAATCTCATTATCCTGGCACACCTCTAATTCGTCTGATGTGCTCATTAGTCCGAGTCATATAACGTGTAAACATATAGCTGTACCATAGTGCCTCCGATATATAACATTATTATTTTTACATTATTTATGTTAATCCTTTTTTGCATTTTCTAACTCAATTTTTCAAAAAAGCCAGATGAATTAGTCAAAAACCCTCTTTCTCGAAGAAACGCCCATATATATAAAAGAATTGCTGTTCGTTAGTCTCGCTAAAACTAGAGAACGGCTAGGCTGATTAAGCTGATTTAGGTTTTGAAATTTTTGTCGTAGTCCAGGAAAAGTTAAGATAGGTTACGTAAGTTAAGATACGAAGTTCACGCGGGTCATCTAGTCACTAATATAGATTTCAAACATCAAATTATAAAAGCTATCCTAATCGTTTAAGTACACAGTGTCACTTCAATAGTCAAACATCGTGCGGTACCAGATTTAATGGTGCGACATCGAAGGCTGAGGGCATTGGCCGCGCCTTATTGATGCGTGACTTCAACCTCGGAATATTTAATGACTAGCTTCTGCCAGCGACTTCGTCCGCGTGGAATAGTGGTGCTCCGCTCCTATTGGTCTTAGCGTGATGATATATAGCCTATAGCCTTCCTCGATAAATGGACAATCTAACACTGAAAGAATTATTTAAATCGGAGCAGCGGTTCCTGAGATTAGCGCGTTTAAACGAAATGACAACATTTCCCTTCACTGCTCTGCTCCTATTGATTGTAGCGTGATGAAAAGTATACTATAACCATCTCAGGAGTATGACAAATAATTGTACCAAGTTTCGTTAAAATCCGTCGAGTAGTTTTTGTTTCTATAGAGTTTATACAGACAGACAGACAGACAGACAGACAGACAAAAATTTTACTGATTGCATTTTTGGCATCAGTATCGATCCCTAATCACCCCCTGATAGTTATTTTGGAAATATATTTCATGTACAGAATTGACCTCTCTACAGATTTATTATAAGTATAGATAGATATATAGAAGATAGATAATGTTTAATGTTTTATTAATGGGTATAAAAATAAATAACTTTTTTTTTAAATACTACATCAATTGATGTCGTTTCGAGTGTCGAGTCGAGTCGAGTGGGTTCGATTCCCGCACAAGACACTAAAATAATTCTGGCTGGTTTGTGCATGTGTAATTATTAATGTTTGAAGCGTACCTATGATACAGGAGTAATTCCTAGTGTGGGGCAACGTTATAAGTAATAAAAAGACAGGCCCAAAATGTATCTACCTCAGTTTAAAAAAAACTGATTTATGTCTATAAAAATAGGACTCATGGTACAACTGTAATAAAAACATTAGGGACTTTTTGCTGGAGTCAGACATAAAAAAATATCACAGTAATAATTCGCTCAAAAATACTTGTAATTACTATTTAATAACAATAGCACGTGGACAATTTGTATAAGCAAAAAATGTTTACAAACAGACTCAAAACGGCTAAGTATCAATTAGTAATAAAAACGTGTGAACTATATAAATGGCGGATATTAAAGAAAACTACTGTTTATTGCGGACTTGGTTTTACTCATGGCAGGTTTTTTTGTTATTCATATACATAGGTAAGAAATAATTTAATAGTAGTAAAGAGTCAAAAGGTCAGTGAGAGACTGGGACAGTAAGGGACTGGGACTGTAAGTCAATGCAAGAATGGGACAAAAAGGGACTGAGGCAGTGTTAGGGACTGGGATAGAGAATAAGACTGGGGTAACGAGAGACCGAGATAGTTTGGGACTGGTCCATTGAGGGACTATGATGGGAATTAAATAGACTGGCTTGATAGCATGGCTAGTTCCTATAAAATTTTCGTATAAAAATCAGTAAATACAGTAAAAAAATACTTCAAAGACAGACGGTCAATCTTTTATAAGTTTACGTGGGGTAGTTATAAAATAAAACAATTGCCATCAGTCAGTAATTATCAAGTTGATTGCTGGGTGTAATTAACATTTATTGTCCGTTATTTTATTGTTTGTTTTATTTTAGCTTTCATTTATTTTCCCAGTAAGAAAATTGAGTGTGGAAAAATAATTGTACCATCTACTTTTTAGGTGACCATCTTTCGCTTGGCCTTTTAGTCATTAAATTATTATCTTTACGTAATTATGTATAAAATACTTTGTCCTGAATGACTGACGGATCAACGCACAGCTAAAACCGCTGATCGTAGTGACCTGAAACTTCTGACATAGGCATCGGATAAGAAAGGATTATCCGAAATTCTACCCCTAAGGAGGTGAAAAGGGGGGCCAAAGTTTGTATGACACTCTGCCATTTTTTATTTGAATTCATATAGACCACGCGGGTGATGCCGCTGGATGAAAGCTAACCAGCTTTCCTAACTATTTTATATGGAGCGACTGTCATCTGACTAAGCTAACTTGAATCACATATTTATTTTCAAAAGTTAATTGCATTTGTGATTCATAACTATGCACTTGTGTATATATACATATAGACCAGTGCCAATAACTTTTGAAAACAAAAAAAATAATAGTAGGATGAAACCCGTTGGAAAAGGAAGAGAATACAATAAAAATGATAGGAAAAATAAATTACGGGCGATCTGAGGTCGGGAAGTGAGGGGGGTTAAAGTAAAAAAAACGGTTTATCTCAATTTCCGGCAAAACTACAAGTCCTATGAAAAAAAGTTAAATGGCAAAGTTGTAGATAATAAAAAGATCTACAACTTTTGGATTGACACTTTTTTCACATAACCTCAAAATTTATGTGAAAAATTCAAAAAACCAAGTTTTTGGTTTTATATTTTTATCTTTTACAATAATTAATTTTTTTTTCACGAAATTTGGTGAAAACTTACCTTTTTATGTCCCAAACACACTGTAATTTATTTGATTTAAAATAATTATTTTTTCACCCTTATTTTGACTTAATATCGAAAAAACACCCTAATTTTCAATCGAAAATTCTCGCGTCAAAATATCACTTTTTTTCAAAAAGTCGGTAGTCTTTTTGTTCTTTGAAATCTCTACTTTCAGATGGTATAAAAAAATATTTACATTGCTGTGGTAAATGTTCTCAGAAAATATAAAGAAACGCTACGAAATAACAGTTAGCAAGGCCTAGATCCTTCTAGCAACTCCCCACTTCTCTATGAAATACCTTTTGATGAGCTAAAAGGTATTTCATAGAGAGGTCCGAGGTTCCGTAGATCACTCAGATACATAAGTTATCTTAAAATAGCAATAAATAGGCATCTACGCAAAAAAATTAAGCCGGTCTAGGCCTTACTTACTACCAGTTATTTCGTAGCGTTTCTTTATATTTTCTGAGAACATTTACCACAGCAATGTAAATATTTTTTTATACCATCTGAAAGTAGAGATTTCAACGAACAAAAAGACCATCGACTTTTAAAAAAAACGTGTTATTATGACACGAGAATTTTCGATTGAAAATTAGGATGTTTTTTCGATATTAAGTCAAAATAAGGGTGAAAAATAATTATTTTAAATCAAATAAATTACAGTGTGTTTCGGACATAAAAAGGTAAGTTTTCACCAAATTTCGTGAAAAAAAAAAAATTGTAAAAGATAAAAATATAAAACCAAAAACTTGGTTTTTTGAATTTTTTACATAAATTTTGAGGTTATGTGAAAAAAGTGTCAATCCAAAAGTTGTAGATCTTTTTATTACCTACAACTTTGCCATTTAACTTTTTTTCATAGGACTTGTAGTTTTGCCGGAAATTGAGATAAACCGTTTTTTTTACTTTAACCCCCCTCCCCCCTCCCCCCACTTCCCGACCTCAGATCGCCCGTAATTTATTTTTCCTATCATTTTTATTGTACTTTCCTCCTTTTCCAATGGGTTTCATCCTACTATTATTTAATTCACTTTTTACCGTTTTTAGAGGCTAAAAGCACTGGCCTAATATAATTATAAGCAGTAATATAATAATGTTAATTTATTTAATATTATTTTTAATATTTTCTAGGCTCAGCTTAATTTATTTTTATAATACTTAGGCCAACTTGAATTAAAAGCTAATCTCTTGGTGCTAGTGAAATATCTTCATGATTCAGCCTGTAATTAAGGCTGTGTAGCGTTTTCAGGAGAATTTTAATGAAACTCGTTAAGCAAATGTATTTTAAATGTTATTTAGAGTCAAAAAATTAATTCGTTTAAGGATTTTTGTAGATTGTGTCTGAGTTATGTTTCTTTTTGTTTAATATTTCTAAAGTTCAAGATACAGAAAAGGTTAAACTTTTAGCAAACCTCTTTGTAGCATATTTATTATCTGTGTCGTGGAAATACATCAGTCGTTGTCAAGCTATCTTATTGTTTTACTACATGGTGGCAGCGGTGGGATTTAGTGAAGATTGGTTCTTCTGATCCTGAGCCGTCTCGCGACGACGTCGCAACACACTACTAGTGATACTCAGGAAGATACGGAACTTAACCCTTCTTCTGGCAAGTCGGAATCTTACGATTCCTGTCCAGACTTCTATGACGAAGCATCTACAAATTTGTCTATCGATCAAAAACGTAGTAGACCCCCTGAAAGGGCAGCTGCAAGGGTAGCTAAGGAAAAGTTAAAATTTATGAAATAGTTTCCTATGGGTATATAAGGATATACCAAAGTAGGAATGGTGTATTGGTCAAGTTGATAAACATTATATGTGTCTATATCTACTTTATATTTAGAAGTAATTTAAGTTAAGAAAATAGAAGTACCTGTAGGTTTAATTAATTATATTTTGTTCAATTATTTTAGGTTTCATAAAAATGTTTGTATTAAGTTAATATAATTGTATGGACATGATATAGACGATATAGACATGATGTTATTTTAAGTACCTATATTGAAAGTGCTATAGTTTAAGGAGGAAGATGTAGCATATTTATTATCCGTGTCGTGGAAATACATCAGTCGTTGTCAAGCTATCTTGTTGTTTTACTACACTCTTTGCTGCAGAACAAAAGCGTTCGTCAGTTTAATTTGTAAAGCATAGGTTGGGGGATGGATGTTCATACTACTGACCAAGGCAAGTTAAAACTAAGTTTGTAAATTGAGTGATTAAGGCGGCTGCAGCGGGATCCCAATTTAATTTCAAAACAATTCAAATATTTCTGCAATTAGCAATTTGCAATATATATTATATTAATAATACATAGATGAGGCCTGTATATTCTCACTCTCACTGACGACCTCTTACAGGCTATGCCGAAATAAACTCAGAGCTCATATTAAGCCCAGGTGCACTAATATCAGGTTACTTATAATGTGAAACGGAAGAATCTGTCAAAATGAAGGATAAAATTAAATAAGCTTGCTATTATTTTTTGTTTTTCGTTTAAATATGTATGATTGTATGTTTACACAATTATTATATCCATGTATTGATAGCATTAAAATATTAAAAGTATTCTAATTATTGATGTCATGTTTTGTGATATTCGTATAAGTATAAAGTATAAATTATAAAAAGTGTAGTGTAACCGATTGATAGTGTCTTGTAAATCTGTAAACTGATCGCGGCAACAGATTGATCGATAAGTCACGAACCTTTTGTGCCCAAACATTCTCTCTTGAATTTAAATTATTAAAGAAATACAAATCTCCGCTGTAGTGGCTCAGTGCTCTAATCTACTCAAAATAATAAATCAAGAGAAACGTGAAGTTTGTACAAATTGTGTGTCTACCTTATAAGGGCTGATTTCACCGATCAAACCAATCGTAATTTGTTAACTAAACTCAGTAAGCGCATTTAAGTTGTTTAACCGTATAGTTCGTAGCAGGCCCCTTTGGGGGCCGAACGTCAAAACCACCGTAAGCTCAGTAGGGGTACCCAGAGGGGCCGGGAATTTTGTCATGCGCCATCCTAATTATTTATGCCTATATTTATTTTGCATTCCATCGAATCTTCTGTGTGTATAGTAATTTAAAAACTGTAATAAATATATGTTCAGTTAACTTCATCAAACCTTTTGTATTTAGCGTTAAAGTTATAACATTTACGTTTTGAAAATCATTACTAGAATTTCGTGCTTAAAATCCGCCATGTTTGTTTACATTAGTTGTTTTTTTAATTTAAAGATGTGAGGGAGCGATGGTATGATCCGATTATTATTTCAAATTCCGATCGAATCGATTCATCAAATTAGTAATCGTTTTATTTATTTAAGTAAAAAACATTTTTTTTAGGTGAAATGATGTAAAAATAAATGGAATATTTTTACATCATTAATTTCACCTAAAAAAAATATAAATGGGTAAAAGGTAGCATAGTGGTAGTACGCCCGGTATATTATTATAAAAAAAATGAATTTGTTAATCACAAAATATTTTAAATATTTGTTATTTGTTTATACATGTTATTTATACGCCAATGACTGACCACTAACAAGGGCCGGGTGCCCCCCTTCCTACCACGTTCCCAGTTTTTTTTTTGTGTGAGGTATCATTTGAAAGGTCTTTTGGCAAGAATTTCAAACATCAGTCTTCCAAAAGTCTGAATAGGGGAGGTACCACTAAAAATAGTGTAATCTTTTTGACAAAAAATGCAACCGGCTTCCAAAACACTGAAAAGAGAAAAATAAAGTGTTTAGTGTTCCGACCAAAAATGGTACCGTTTTTATTGTCAAAGAATTTTCATTTATATGTCATACGATATAGTTTCCATTTTTTTAAATTAATTTTCTTATAATAATCCCGAAAGCTGGCCCCAGTGCATAAAATTTATTTATTTACGTTACATGGCCGTCTTTGGATCAACGACTTAAATAAGTGTGCCGAATTTCAACTCAATCGGTCCAGTAGTTTTGGAGGAAATTGGCTGTAACATGAGGACGAACAGACAGACACGTCGATTCTATAAGCGTTCAGTTTTTGTGTCCTTTTGACCTCAAAAACATGTCGATATCCTAAAAATAGGGTAATTGGATTTTACTGCGTACATTTTTCCTATCAAAGTTAGACTCCTGGTACACATCCGATTCGCTCTTGGCCATTTTCTTTTAGTATAGTAATGTACATTTTATTTATTTGTCTGATAGATACGACTAAGAGTGAAAGATAATATTCGAATTCGGTACCTACGTATAATAAAAGCCGGCCAAGTGGGCATCGGGTCGGGTTCCGTATTAATACGTTTTATTTGGTTGGTTGACTATAACTGTGTAACCGCACAATTTATTTCACAAATCTTGGAACAACCATTCGAAAATTAGAGGCCACGCTCAAACCGAACAAAAATACATTTTAAAGCTTGATATTTCGTTAACTGCTCTGTGAGCGACAGACCTCTTTGTTTTTTTAGTTATTTTTAATATTTGAATTTAGAAGTTGTCATGGTACATAATAGGACAGATGGATTTGACTTTTGGTTTTGACGGTGAATTATTTTTTCTTCTCAAATAAATATTCTTTACTGCACATATAGTCGTATCATTTTGCTCTGGCGGGAATAGTGGTCCCTCGAGCCGGATCTGTTATTGAAATTCAGCTAAATGTTCCACACGCCACCTCAAGGAAAAAGCATAATGGTACATACTCGCAGTGCTATGAAGAAACTACAAGAGGAGTCCCTAGCGCCACCGCCACCGCCGCCGCCGCCGCCACCGCCGCCTACGCCCATGGAAAAAGTCGATGAACCTTATGGTAAAAAAACGAAAGTGCCGTCATCGAAAAAGTCATCATCGACGACGCGCGAACGTCGACGGAGGCAGCTTGAAATTGAGGCGGCACAAGCGAGGGCGCGCATTGAGGAGAAACTGGCTGCCGATTTGGCGGCACTTGATGGAAGATACAGTCCACACTCATCGGAGACTGATGTTGAGGGTAGGAACATTGAAGAATGGCTCGAACACAGCGAACTTGAGAAGCAGAAGGTCAGCTACAAGGGTAAAAACGACGACCCGCTGTTTCCACCGCCGCACCAGGATAGCGGCACTAATGTTGCTGTACAACAGTTAGCCAATGCACTAAAGGATTTAGTCACTTCATCTATACCCACCACCAGCAATCACTCCAACCTACTTAGTCGGCTTAGTACGCCACGAGAGCTACCCCCATTCTCAGGGGACTATATGGAATGGCTGGCATTTAAAAGCGCTTACCAGGAGTCTACCACCTTGTGCCAGTTCAGTGCACAAGAGAACCTTTGGCGTCTTCGAAAATGTCTACGGGGGGCTGCAAGAGAGTCAGTTGCCGCTCTACTTATAAGCAGCACATCACCAGACATAGTTATGTCTACATTGGAGTTACAGTTCGGAAATCCTGATATCATTTTGTCACGCATATTGTATGATCTGAAAAAGCTGAACCCATTACCACAAGAATATCACAGAGAGATAGTGCAATTTTCAATTAAAGTTAAAAACTATGTGGCCTCTGTCCGACAACTTGGCAGAATTGAGTATCTACAGGGTGTGAGTGTTGTCAATATATTACTATCAAAGTTACCTACTACACTGCTGGCTAAATGGACCGATTACAGCTATCCACTGATCCAGCAAGGTGAGAAATATAGATTGGATATTCTTTCGGATTTCTTAAGTGAGGAAGCTGTGAAAATATCTATGTGTAGTGCGGGCCTACTCTGCGTACCTCGAGTTGACAAACGCAACAATTCACAACATTCCAAACATACTGTGCTACTACAAACAGACAAAAATAAATCTGATGACAAGTGCCACTATTGCCGTGCTGCAAAACACGATCTGACCGAGTGTAAACGATTCAGAAAATCACTAAGAAAGGATAGATGGGCCTTTGTAAAACGATCAGGCATATGCTACAAGTGTCTTGTATTTCGTCACGACAGACAGACGTGTCCAGCCGCCGCATGTGACGTTGATGGCTGTGGGGAGGCTCATCATCGCTTGCTACACTTTCCTACTCCGCGCACAGTTTATGGTACGACCGACGACGCCGCCCGGCCAGCCGCCGCCGCCGCCCAGCCAGCCGCCGCCGCCGCGCTTACAGTCGACGCGCAGCTTAATGTTACAAATGGAAGTGATACACAAAGTGAGATAGTCACCTATGTAAATACAAACAACTGGTCAGTATTTCTGAAGGTAGTTCCCATAAATATTCATGGACCTAATGGTGTGTTCCAGACAAGCGCCTTACTTGATGACGGCTCTACTGTATCTCTTTTGAGTACGTCATTGGCCGCTCGCGCTGGATTGCAAGGTCAGAAACACTTGATGCGAGTACGAGGAGCATGGGACAGTACTGAACTATTGTGTGATACAGAAATACTCGACTTTACTATATCAAATAGACTTGGTGATAAATATAAGCTCAGCGCACGAAGTGTGAATGAACTCAATTTACCTAAACAAAACTCATCTGTAAAATGTGAAAGTTTTACCCACCTACATGGACTTAAAGAACAGTTATGTACCAGCCCACAAAAGCCGGAAGTGCTAATAGGTCAAGATAACTACCATTTAATCTTACCTCTAGAGACTATTATAGGAAGACCTAACCAGCCGTGTGCCACCCGTACGCCCATGGGATGGTGCCTTCATGGACGAGTGCCGCGCAAGTCGCTATCCGCGCGCGAGCACCACTCTACACTCTTCATCACCGGTGACACTGCTGAAGGTAAAGGGGATATTGACCTTGACCTCCGTGAACTTCACGATGACGTACGCCGCTACTTCTCGATCGAGTCCATGGGTGTATCCGCCTCTCAACCCCGGCAGAACTTAGAGGAGGAACGAGCATGGAACCATCTAGAACAGACCTCTTCCCTCATCGATGGCAGGTGGTATATTGGTGTGCCCTGGAAGGACGAAAACTGCACAACGCCTGACTCACTGCCTGCAGCTATGGTTCGCCTGCGAGGCGTAGAACAAAAGATGAGGAAGAATGAACAGTATGCCCAGAGGTACCACGAACGCGTACAACATTTGATTCAAAATGATTATGCAGAGGAACTGAAAGACCCTGAGAAAACTAAAAGGACCTGGTACATACCGCATTTTGGAGTTGATAATCCAAACAAAAAGAAACTGCGACTCGTGTTTGACGCCGCTGCCAAGTGTGCAGGTACTTCCCTCAACGACTACATTTTGAAAGGACCTGACCTACTCAAGTCGCTATTCGGCATAATGCTCAGATTCAGGGAGTGCAAAGTCGCGGTGACTGGGGACATCAAGGATATGTTTCTGCGAGTTAAAGTTCGTCCTGAGGATAGAGATGCTTTTCGTTTTATCTACCGAGGCAATCCTGCAGAAATATACAACCCCAAAATGTTACATGAGCCAATAAAAACTTATGTCATGACATCATTAATATTTGGTGCCAACTGTTCACCATTTGTGGCACAATTTGTAAAAAATAAGAATGCCCAACGCTTTGAGTCAACTATGCCAGATGCCGCTGCTGCTGTACATTCACAACATTATATGGATGATTATATCCACAGCCTACCTGATGAACAGACAACGATTCAATTGGTGAAAGAAGTCACACATATTTACGCTGAAGGAGGTTTTGAGATACGCAACTGGAACAGCAACAGTCAAGCCGTATTGGACACTATTCCAAAAAAGATTATCGGTGATGCTGCAGTAAAGTTTAAGACTGGCGAACAACACGATGGTGAACGGACGCTTGGCCTCATATGGCAGACCAAAGAAGATATTCTAAGATTTGATATGTCATTTAAAAAGATTCCTAGAAAGAAATGGAGAACAAAGCAGAGACCCTTGCAAGTGGGAGACCTCGTTTTTATTGATAATCCGGATGGATCTAGGAACTTGTGGTTGAAAAGACTGGTTACACAAGTCTATCCTGGAGAAGGTGGTCGAGTAAGAGTGGTCAAGGTGAAGACCAAGTCCGGAGAACTAACCCGCTCGGTCACACGTGTCGCTCGAATACCAATGAGTGAGGAGTGCTGCTAGCAGCACTGGGGTGGGGAATGTGAGCGACAGACCTCTTTGTTTTTTTAGTTATTTTTAATATTTGAATTTAGAAGTTGTCATGGTACATAATAGGACAGATGGATTTGACTTTTGGTTTTGACGGTGAATTATTTTTTCTTCTCAAATAAATATTCTTTTAATACTGCACAACTAGTCGTATCATTTGCTCTGGCGGGAATATGCTCCCTAAATTGAATATTTATCTTGACACACCTGCGTTATTTTTGAAATACCTATCTAAAAATACCCCACACAATGGGGTACACGAGGAAAAATATTTATCCCCACTTTACCTGTTTCGTGGAGGCAGGTTTCTAGTCCGAAGAACCTCTGAGCTATGCCGCGGACAAACAGACAGATGCAGCAGCAGCATCAGCCTATATAATGTCCCACTGCTGGGCACAGGCCTCTTCTCATACAGAAAAGGCATGAGCATTAATCACCACGCTTGCTCAAGGCGGATTGGCAATTTCAGACTTTTTTAAGTCCAGGTTTCCTCACGATGTTTTCCTTCACCGTTAGTCAGTGACGTCTAAGATATACTTATAAAGTACATATGACTTTAGAAAAGTCACATTGGTACTTGCCAGGTTTCGAACCCGCACACTCGTACACGAGAGGCAGGTGCCTTATCCACTAGGCCACCACGACATTCACACAACAGACAGATGGACATGGCGAAATTAAACTAAACCCTTGTCGACTACGGAACCCTTAAAAGACCAAAACTATAAAATGTCCATATTATACATTTAAAAAACAAAAAGTCACACGTGACCTCATAACCGCGTCTATTTTTTGCATCAAATAATAAAATTCTTAATTTGAGATAAAGTTTTTTTTAATGAAATAATATTATATTTTTGTTCTCAAAAGTTTTTATTTTAGTTATAAAATTAATAGTGTAGGAATAAATAGTAATAATATTACTAAAATAAATCAAAAAGTTTTTATTTAATTTAATACAGTTACAACTTTTTTTATTGTATTCGATTATCGATTAGGCAGAATGCTAAATACCTAAGAAAATTAAAAAAAAAGATGATTGGGCAGCACTAAACGAGTATTACTTTGTCTTTGATATTATGGTAATTTATGACCGATTTTGATTGTGAATTACAAGTAACTTATTGCATGATTATTAGTATGAATGATACTGCAGGTCAACTGAAAATATTATAAATATGTCCTCGATACACTATTTAAGAAAGTGAGTACACTCTACGGGTGTAATTTTTGAGTAATTTAAAGTAGTCTACCTTTTGGATAGGTAATAGATTTATGTAATTTATACTAATTTTGGATTATACTGACACAGTATGGCCTACTGCAAATCATTATTTATTAAATTTACTTCAAACTTATTGTTTAGACATCTACAATAAAGTATTTTACACTTTATATTTGTAAGTTGAAAATCGATGCAACTTCTTCAATTCCATGTCACAATTCAAAATATCCCGCCGAATCAGGGGTAGTGTCATATGTCACAATCTGGTCGAGCAGAGAGGTTAAGACTATTATAAACTGAAGTGATTTCATCAAGCAACACTCATCTCATTTTTGCAATTGTCATTGACTTTAGATTTAAATTGACATTTTAAAATTCTTCTGAACGTGGTGTAGAACGGTGGATTCAGCCTTAAGTAAAGTACCTTGGTTAACCCTAGAATTAAGTTGGATTATGTCGACCTTTGTGGTCGGTGCGGAGGTACACTTTAAACTAGATAATACTTATGATTAAGTTTTGCTCTAGCTGCGGTTTGTCTAGACTTTCAGACTGGAAAATGAAAATTATTAAGTTATGTTTGAATTTCTTTCATTTTGTAGTTTTTTCTGTTTGTTTGTCCATTGTTCTACTTATAAGATATTAAAGTGATGATTGGAAAAAAAAATATTTTTCACGCTTTTTTTCTCTTTGGTATTATAATGCAATCACATATTTTTTTCTCTGGATTGTATTATTAATAAAAATAAAATAAAAAAGCCTTTTATTTCTTGCAAAACTAGAAAGCTAAAACAGAAAACACATAGCATCTTAGTAACTAGTATATATATTAAGTGTAAATAGATTAAGTTATCAGTTTTTATCTAGTTTATATGTATATATGTAATATCTTAATTTCTAGTAAGTTACTTAGTAGTTTAAATTGTTAGTAGTTTTTAATTAGTGTAGTTGTTATTTTTTTTAATATTCATCATCTTTTTCTTCTACAAGAACCCCTATTTGGGTGAAGGCCTCCTCCAAAGATGCCCATTTTTCACGGTCTTGGGCAGTCTCTATGGGCAGGTCACGTCGCGAGGCTTACAGACCAGAGATGGACCGTAAAGGCAACTCTATGGCAAGGCCCACAAGGTAAGAGAAGTAGAGGAAGACCACAGGCACGATGGGAAGATGACATTAAAAGAACCGCCGGTTCAAATTGGAGTCAGATAGCACAAGACCGTGGATTGTATTATTATGCTATAATAAAAAAAAAAAATGAGTTGAATAAGCAGTCATTATTATAATTAAGTTAATTAACTAGGCTGGATAATAATAGTTCTTTTTTGAGCCTGATATTTAAATGTCATTGCCATTTTATTTAAATAGTAAATAGGTAGTGTATTTGTTTTCCTAACGTTTTGTATAACTATAATATTTTGAAATTCATTGATAATAAGTAAGACCAAAAGAAAAAAGTTAGTTTGAGCCGAAAACTCAAATTAACTTTTTCCTTACTAAATTGCGTTGTAAGTTTCTTTATAACTAAAGAAAATACTTCTCAGAACAAAATGAGTAATATTTAAGAATTTCTTGAAAACCTATTATATAATAAACACTCATCTTAACAAACAAAGGCGAAACGACAGCCATTTGTACACACAACAGTATACAATTACCTCATTTGTCATCGCACAATACTTGCTGTAATGGCTTTAACTCAATAATTACCATTAATTTAGTAGAATTGCTTACATGAATATGTATTCAAAGAAAACAGCTATTTTCTGCGGTTTTGCCCGCGTCCTACCTAACCTATGATGGTTTCCAGGGTACCACATATCTCCATACCAAAGGAGAATTATGCGCAAAATGGTCTATCGCTTCTCTAGTGACGAGTCATATGTCATTTGAAAGATCTTTTTAAGAGCAACAATTCGTATTAAAATACCTTATACCAATTGTTAGTTCTTTAGGACTTGGAGCACGTTTGGATGTCTGTAGTACCTACAAGGGACTTGGACATAACTTGCAAAACGTGAATGTTTAAAACGTCTCTGCCTACCCCGTTGCAGAAAACAAGCGATGTTAGTGTGTCACTTAAGTGGTTATCCTAGATGATTATTTTATAAAACTCCTAGGTAAAAAATATTCTAAAAATAATAAATTGCAAAAATGCGTTTTTTTATGTTTTCATTAAATACCAGCTAACTCTTTAAATACTAACAAATGACAAAAAGTGTAGAACATGAAAATATTCTACATAAAATAACCTTTCGATTTTGAGTTTTTAAAAGAAGTATAGACACACACATATATAAATTGCGTAAGAAACAAATAAACAAACTTATATTTGCATTTATTATATTACTAGCTTCCCGCCATCGGCTTCGCCCGCGATATTTTAGCTAATGGATACAAAAACTTGACAAATTATATACTAAAACCTTCCTCATTAATCACTCTATCTAATAAAAAACCGCATCAAAATCCGTTGCGTAGTTTTAAAGATTTAAGTATACATAGGGATATAGGGACAGAGAAAGCGACTTTGTTTTATACTATGTGTAGTGATACTAGCAGCTTACCACGGTCCCATGAAACTGCTTAAAACACCCAGATAAAAAGTAGTCTATAACCTTCTCCTTGGTCCCGTCTATTTGGGCACCAAATTTCATGTAAATTGATTCAGCCGTGAAAGCGTAACAAATTGAAAAACAAACAAACTCACGTCCGCATTTATAATATTAGTTAGAAGTATCTCGTTTTGTTACATAAGTCGTTATTTATGATAAGAGGAGGAACAAATTAAAAGGTATATTTTACCAGTTGTATTATTTTAATGAAGCTATAAGTATAGTATATGATTACTGGTACGATTAGATGTTTCATTTGACTCCATGATATAACATAATACCATCCATGGCTGTCTGTCCAAAAAGATTAAGTGTATCTTATATAGTTTACTGTAGGTACTTAATTGGCGCCAAAAACAGACTCTATATTCAGAAACTATATATGGAACGACCCAATCACGTTTTCCAAAAAATCGGAATCGAAACCAGACCCTCAAATTTAGAAGTCGTGCTTGCATAAATGTTGTACACGTTAGAACAAGAGAGGTCTTTGCTTTTTTAAAGTTTCTATATTAAACTATTTTTAATGGTATAAGCTTACGAACTATACGAGTAAAATACTGAGTTTTGACCACAAAATGTAATGGCAAAGTTCAACAGTGACAGAGCTATGAGATCAGCAATTGATATAACACCTCTCTCGTGATCTTTGGCAGAATTTATACTAATACTAGCTGTTTCCCGCCAGGTTGTCGGGGCCGCGGAATGTTCGAAAGAGCTACCACGCCCCTAGAACACATTATAGGGCTAAGGAAGGAACATAGATGGATAATAATCTGTAACAAAATGTGCCTGTAAAAGGCTAGACCATCTACAGGCACTTTTTGCAGAAATAAATGATTCTAATTTTTATTTTTTTGAACAAAAACTATAATTTTTGTCCCGTTGCACGAAATAGTTCCCTAAGAATATGGGTAAAACCGCTAGTACTTATTTGATCAATCAACTAATTGGTTAGTAATGGATTTATTGCCTTTTGTGTATTCGATTCGATGCTATGATTCAGTTCCAAACCAATTTGTATGCACCTGACAACCAATGAGTCAGATCAAATAAAATTTAGCGTTAGTCATCAGTTATAAAATTTTCATTAAATGTCAAAACAATAAAAAAACTTAATTTAGTGTTTCTAATAGCCATAAATAAATCTAAACTTAGTGTTGAGAGTAGCAGTCATTATTTCAGTTAAAATATCAAGAACTAGTTAAATAATCACCTGCCACAGCGGCGGGATGGTTCGAAATTGTTAAACTCAAAAAGCGAAGGAAGAAGTATGGAAAATCTACTACAAAAACCTTTTAGTTGTGTAATTTGTACGAATTAGACTTAATTGCAAGCATTTTTTAATTTGTCAAAGAAGTTTCTAACAAAACTATTTTATCATTATGTAGTTTCGTTTCTTAATAATACACACACACACACACACACACACACACACACACACTTTTATAAACGCAGGGAAAAGTTCCGTTCTTGAGATTGATATTATTCTTCATCTAGCATTTACCATCCCACTATTAGGTAAAAGCCTCTTTTCAATGAGCATTGGATCACCACACTTGCTTAAGGCGGATTGACGATTTCAGACTTTGTAGTCCAGGTTTCCTTACAATGTTTTCTTTCACCGTTAGTCAGTAGTGACCTACATATAGAAAGTACACATTATATATTGGTACTGGCCAGATTTCGAATCCGTACACACGCGTATACGAGATGCAGCCTTAACCACAAGGCCACCACGACACGCGAATGAAATATGAGATTATATAAAAAAAAATCAACGCAAAGGTTTTTGAAAATAGAAGGACTTACCTTAACCTATTTCTGACCTCGAAGCAGATAAAGTCGCGGTAAAATCTTGTTTTTTAATTTAATCTCATACTTAAATCCTAGCTAGCACGTTAAGCTGTTGGTCCCGGTTGTCATTTGTACATCTTTGACAGTCGTTACGGGTAGTCAGAAGCCAGAAAGTCTGACAACCAGTCTTACCAAGGGGTACCGTGTTACCCGGTAACTGGGTTGTGGAGGTCAGATAGGCAGTCGCTCCATGCAAAACACGGGTACTCAGCTGCATCTGGTTTAGACTGGAAGCCGACCCCAATATAGTTGGGAAAAGGCTAGGCAGATGACTTAAATCCTAGCTAGAATATACGCTAGTAACGCCATATTAGCGTGGTTCCAAGCAATTCTAATATTTGCGGAACGGATGCCAATGATTATTGCACTGTGGCCGACTGCCAGCTAAGCTAATAAGGACGAACCCGACACATATTTGCAATATTGTTTAAAATTAGTACTAAAGTTTGTAGTAGGTATATAGATGTGTGCTGGCCAACATGTGGCAAAATTATTTACTACAAAATTAATTATGTTAAATATGATAATTACCTATTTTTCTTTAATTAATATTGTATAAACGGTTCTTCAAACCTTACAGACAGATGTGTTGCTGGGGAGTTTGTTGTGCCACTTCTTCTTCCCAGCAAAAACACATAGGAAGTGATGAAGGGCGGGCGTTTTAGGGGCTGTCTTTTGTAAATTTGACGTTCAAAAAGTGCTGATTTTCAGCCTAATTTGAATAAATGACTTTTGAATTTTGAATTTTTTTGAATTGTTCTGGAAGTCAAAAACGCTAATAATATACAAAATGAAATACGACTATACACCAAAAACCAGCATTGTTGGGTCTGATTGGGTTCGATTCCCAGGTGCGGCTAATTGTTATTGGTCCAACAAGATTATTTTAGTTTGTATCTGTACTAGACTGATTCTTTTTTATATTTTTCTTAGGCATACGAGGTGAAAAAAGAGTTTACTACAGTTGCACCAATTCCTAATTATAAGTTCTATCTACACTAATATTATAAAGAGGAAAACTTTGTTTTTTTGTTTGTTTGTAATGAATAGGCTCAAAAACTACTAAACCGATTTTAAAAATTCTTTCACCATTCGAAAGCTACATTATCCACGAGTAATATAGGCTAAATTTTATTTTGGAAAAAAAATAGGGTTCCGTAAGATATTTGGGGTTTTCGGACACAAGGTATAAGAAATCAACCAGAAAAGTTACTTTTTTTCGTACGCTACTAATCTCAGGAACTACTGGTCCGATTTGAAAATTGTTCCAGTGTTAGATAGCCCATTTATTGAAGAAGGCTATAGGCTATATTTCATCATGCTAAAACCAATAGGAGCGGAGCACCACTATTCCACGCAGACGAAGTCGCGGGCAGAAGCTAGTGTAAAATATAATTTCAGTTTCTGATTGATGCCAAAAACTTAATTAAATTACTAAGTAATAAGGTTAGTATCATGAGTCATAGAAAAAAACTGGCCTTATAGAAATTGTTCCTTAAAAAAACTATATCGTTTTCCAGCTGTTTCACGGCAATTTTCAGTAACCTATCTATTCTATATATAAGAAATCATACTAGACATAGAATTTTGTCATCAGGTCCAAACAACCAATGTAAAAAACCTACCTAGTAAAGAAATCTAAATTTAAAATAAGTTTCTGAAATTACCGTTACTCTAACAACTAAAACCGATGCAACGACACCAGTTTAAAATGACCACAGAATATATACCACGGCTGTCACATATCTCATAAACTACCCACACAATCACGGCTGCATTGTCACATAATGCCACTATTCTACCACAATCCTCATTGAAATAATCACAAAATGACCCACTTATAGTCCAATGCGTCATTTCAATCTGACCATCTGCTACTAATATACGAAACTGAAGAGTATGTTTGTTTGAACGCACTAATCTCTGAAACTTTCTGTCAGATTTGAAAAAATGTTTTTGCATTAAAATTTGATAGTCCAACTTTTGAAGAACGCTAAAGGCTATTTAAATTCGTGTTATGACTATTAGAGGCCGAGAAAAACGTAAAAACACCGGTCAAGTTCGAGTCGAACTCGCGCACCAAGGGTTTTGAACTCGCAACTGAAACAAACTCACAATATCTTGTTTTATCCAAACGCATAATTATTTTTTTGTTTGTAAAGGAAAACTTACAAATAGGGATACTTAGAATAATAGTTTTAATTACCCAAAATTAGTTAACATTTTTCGATTCTTTGTGAACGTTGAACGGTTTTTTGTGAAATTTCATTATAATACGAAAATTAAAAGAAATACAAGAAAAAAAAGTAGAACGTGTCAAATCAAGACTTTCTTATGATGACATGAACTAGTAACTACACTTTCAAATTTTAAACTCCCACTTCCCCCACTTTTTCCATAAAGGCAATTATTCAACTTTTTTTCATTTGCAATAAGCATAGACAATCGTTCTCTAAAACTTATCCAAATTTCAAGTCGATAGCATTATTAATTCCTGAAATGATCAGCTGTGCCAGACGGATAGACGAAGTGAAACCATAATCATTCTTTTTATCATTTTTGGTACGGAATTCTAAAAAGGTGACGAAACACGTTGGGTCGAGAGACACAGGCACGCGGGCCACAGCGAGTCTATTATAAGTGGTTCAGAATTAGGCATTCTGAACGCGTGGCGCATGCAATATGAGCTGCAGTATGGTGTCGGATACGTCCTTGTGTGTTTAAATCTATTGTTGAGCTACGTCAGTATAATATGTGATTTTGAAAGCATAATGAATGTGGTTATTTCCTGTGATTATCCTGACTACTTAATATTTTAAGTCCGCGAAGTGAGTTTGTTTGTTTGCTACGCTTTCACGGCAAAACGGCTGAACTGATTTGTAGAAGGGACTAATGAGACACTAATAAATTACTTTTTATTTAGGTTCGTTATGTAGTTCCCTCGGAACGCGGGTGAAATCGCGGGAATCCACTTGTGAGATAATAATAAACCTATTCATCTGACCCTTTAAACGGTATAGTACAGTAAAAAAAATGGAGACCTCTATTTAAGAGATATAAAAGAATATTCTCAAATATTAGTACTTTGTATTGACTGAATATAATTATTTATTCATACTAATTAGAATAGTCTACTATTCTGTACGTTTAAATAAGAATTGAATGTTACATAGCCTCACGTACAAAATTCTATATACTAAGGAATACCAAGGCCGCGTGACGTTGCGTCTGCGCATATGATGTTAAGTTTATTTATTGGAAAATGTCATGCGTCTAATGTGTTTGTGCAAAGTTGACGCCAGATTTATGTAAGTTAAAATTACAGAAAAATCGCGATAAGTCTACATACCTAAGTCTATAAGAGAAGTTTGTAATTTCACGTATCAGAAACATCAAATTTCTTGCTCCTTACAATTTTTGTAGTAAATCTAATTGATGAATATTGTTCAGTGGTTGAGCGACTTTCTGGTTGCGTGTCGTGGATTCGATTCCAGCGCGGATGCCACTTTTTGTACTTTACATACATCACGCTGGCGGCGCCGCTAAATTCGTCAAAATTGTAGATTTTGATGTACATGGTATACTGAATTTTATGTACCTCATTATCATCATCTGCCTAGCCATGTATAATGCAATATATCTATGGAAAACAACTCTGCTGTATCTAGTTAGACTGGAATCCGACCTCAATACAGTTGTGGAAATAATAAGGTAGGTCTGTTCGTCATATCCATTTTTTGGTGTCGCTGTGATCTAAAGACAGAAGAATTAAATATTATGCAAAACAACAAGCTATTTGTTATCTCAACATCAATGTGAGGCTGTCGCAACATGCCCAATATAACAAATTATGTTTAAAGAGTATGAAAACACAAAGGTTATCTTCAACTAACATTGTAATTGCAGATTATGCAACCTGTGTGCAGTTGGTAAGGCTTGGCGCAATATGTTAGTGTATAGTCAACAAAATAAGTATACAGAAAGCAAAGTAATCATGTTCTAAATACCTTTGAATTTCCAGTTACGGTCTATATTAATGGAGACTTAGTTTTGGTAGGTTGTGCAAGAGATATTAGTGCACAAGTGTGGAACCAACTCTCACTTACATTGACAAATGAGATGGCAATCCAAAAAGGAGAAATCAGGTGCAGGACCGGCTCTTTTATATACTCTCCGGGACTATAAATCCGGGGTTATAAAAACGGTCACCCATCAATAGGCCGCGGTAAGTGCAACTTAACCTCACAGTTCTGTCGTTATGTTAAATAGCTAGGTACAATTTCTTCTAATGTATTTTTTTAGCATCTGAGCCGATGTTGATTAAATAGCTAACGTATGTACAATATGACGGCACAATTATGTAACGTATGTCATGTGTGTGTCTTGTGGACAAGTCTTTGTCACCGGACTGACTATTGGTATTTTAAATATATGACACTGTCATAAAAATTACCTGTCCTGAGAAAATAATTAAAGATGTTTATTTTTTCCCGAAGAAACTGTGTGGTCGATTGTACCTACGTATTTTGTGAAAATGTTTTGCACAATACTTTTGTCATTAAAAAAACACTGTGTTGCAATGAATAATATAATTATTGTTGTACCCATAGAAGGATGTCAAATACATATTTGATTTAGTATAATAATCCAGTTCTTGTAACGTCAATTCGATAGTCCTTTTGCTTGCTTTTAGTGAACGTGGAGTACCTTTATGAAGATATACCTTTCTGCCCTCAAGTAACCTGGTTATGTTTCAGTCTATTTTAAAATTAAAAATTTTAATGCCCTAGTCAAAAAAAATCCTCATCACTGTCAACTGGGAGTGCTATGAGGCTGGCAGCATTGCCACGTTAGAAGGCAATGCTTATTGTTTGACTAAAGTAGCCCTTGGGATACGGCAAGCGTCAATCAGTCACCTGAATATTTCTTTAAAGAAGATATGAGCTTTCGGGCCCCATGACCCGAGTATGTCATTTTATTTAAGTACGTTTAAACTTTAAATTTTTGGACCTAAGTTTACGTTGTGTAAAATTTTTCAAATCATCCTATCTACAAACAGCAAACTTCCGACAACAGTTGCGTGTGGGCTTCAATAAAAATAGCCCATCTGTAGCGCTGTAGGATTAAGTCGACCTTCATTTATTACTCAACCCTCCACCACCGCAGGCCTAGGTCGCGAGTTAAAATTGTTTATTAAACACCATTATCAAAGTTAACCACAACTACTTTATAAGTTGCGCAGGCTTGTCTTTTTGTCTTGTTAGGGACGAAGGTTTATTTATACGGCTCGAGGTCTACCATGACGAGTTTTTGCCATCACTGTTCAGCCCCCTAATTACGTAAAAACTGGGTATCCGATTGACATACCTTTCCCAGAGGAGTTTAATATACATTGCCGCATATATTTGGACGTTCATGTTATCGATTCTTTCAACAAGGCAATGTATTACATTGAAATGTCAAAATGAAAGGTATTGCAATTGAAATTGAAAGATTTTGGCTTACGTGATTACCCTCCAGGAATTTGACGGGACGTTTGGCGTAGTGGCTAAGAAATTGGCTGCTGTGTTGCGTGTGGCGGGTTCGTTTGCTGCACGGGACAATTAAAATGGGTCCAAGTCTGGGTGCTTTTACATGGGTAATGTATATTTGTAAAGGTGCCCACGATACAGGAGAAATTCCTTGTGTGTATACTGTTTTGACAAGCCATATAAGGGCCACAAGGTCCATGCTGATAGAGCCAGCGTCAGGCACTAGCTATCTGACATAATGCTGAATCGAACTTATTTGACTCGACCATAGGCAAACAATTCTAATGATAATGGTCAACTGTATTAAATAACTTTTATTGGCTTGCGTTGTATCATTAAATTATAAAATAAAAAAAAGTTACACTCAAAGTTTTTAACCTAGATTAACACAGAAGATACTTCCTAATCGGGTGCTCGAAGTAGGTATCTCAAGAAACAGTTAGTATAAAATAAAAAATGTTTCTACAATATTAAACGTTAAAAATCATGAATTACGGTCGAATTTCGTTCACTGGCCGGCCATCTACTTAAAACTACCAACTAAATTGTACCAATAAATCCGTTTGCCAGTCATACAACGGGCTGCAATTTTATAGGCACTAAACTCAGGGTGTTACAGGGTTGTAAATTATTATTCTGTTTACGTACAACTGGGGGATTTTCCGTAGATATGGTTTACTAAAGCTCTGTAAATGTTATGTTTGTCTTGGATACGTTTGGGGAAGTTTCCGTGTGTTTTAAGCTATTATAGGGTTGCTGATTGTTTTCTTGTAAGATTATATGTATCTATCTTGGGGTTAGAGTTGATATTGGACATAAAGTATCATGTTTGTCTATTTTAGTAACCAAAGTCACTTCTACGTCTGCGGGGTTGTGCGAGAGAGTATCGCGGCTCCGGAATGCAAAGGCGAAGGAAAGAACATGGGTTTAATTTCAGTTGATAATTTCCCATCGACCATTCCCATTATAGCGGCGTCGCTTCGCGCAACGGAGCGTGACGCGTGGTAGTCTGTGATCCGCCTAAGATTTTTTAAGTAAAACGTCCAATATATTTTTGTATTGCATTATAAACTTATTTTTGTTTCATCAACTTTAGTTTTAACAACATTTCTCTCACTCAGAAATATAGTTTTTGTCAAGCGTCAGCAGAAATGAAAATCTTTATTTTAGGTCCATTACAATATTAAAATGCCCTCTCGTAAGGGTTGCGGAAAAGTGCCGAGGACCAAATTATGTATGCAGGCCATATTAATATTTCCTCTCCTCGTTTTGAATAAGGAAGGGAGCTTATTCAGATGGGACATCTGTTTTTAATACGAAGGAGATTGCATTGAATCCCGTGGAAAAAAAATAGCCCGTGTCAGGAATATAGTCGGGTACCTTGGCGAGGCCATCAGATGCACCAAAAAAAATATAGAAATTCGTATTACGTGAAACCAGGATTCTAGATTTGTCAAAATTTATGAAAAAAAAATAACTATAGGTAATTTTGTCCTACATTTTTGTCTGATGAAAGAAAGAAAGAAAGAAAGATAAATTTATTCGTCAGAATATAGTACAATTAGGTGTTAATATTGACATAAGTTTCATATATTCTACCATTTCTGGTGTACAAATTCTTAAATCTATTTATTTAAATCTACCTACATAACAATTATTTTAATATGAAAATGTAAATAATATGTGTTAAGATAAATAAACGGAATAAATATTTTAATATATTTTTATCATTGATGAAGTCTGTAACAGAATAATAATGACATTTATGATATAGATACGTTTACTCAGATATTATATCTATGTTTTGATAATATGAAAAAAACCTACAAATATCTGAATTATTAATATCTTATGTTTAGTTTAATGCAATATTGTAAGTGAAAAAGTAAGTTTTCTTTTGTTATTTTGTTACGCTTTCACGATAGTACAGCAGAAACGATTTAAATCAAATTTGGCACAGACATAGCTTGAACCCCGGGAAATATTAAACGATATTTTATCTAAAGGACATGGGTGAAACCACGGGAAACAGCTAGTTGTCCCATAAAATTAAAAACGAATGCTTGTCACAGCCGCTAACCGCCCGCTATTTAATTAAACCGGAGTATTTAACGGCGACGCACGATTAACGGTAACCCACTCGTTTTATTGCTGACTAGAAGGTATTTGGAAAATGCATCGTAATTGGAAAATAACTATTCGTTCTTGGATGGAAAGTTATGGAAGATAGTATGTGATGGAAAAGGCATTTTTTTTTATTATTTCTCATGTGAAATCATCAGGAGCTCGTGGCTAAGTAACAGCCGCAAGGTTCGACCGATCAAAGGTTAAGCTGCGCTTGGCGCGGTCGGTCCGTGGATGGGTGACCATCTTTGTCATATCGAGACTCCTCCGTGCCTCGGAAAGCACGTTAAGCTGTTGGTCCCGGTTGTCATTTGTACATCTTTGACAGTCGTTACGGGTAGTCAGAAGCCAGAAAGTCTGACAACCAGTCTAACCATGGGGTGCCGTGTTACCCGGTAACTGAGTTGTGGAGGTCAGATAGGCAGTCGCTCCATGTAAAACACTGGTACTCAGCTGCATCCGGTTTAGACTGGAAGCCGACCCCAACATAGTTGGGAAAAGGCTAGGCAGATGATGATGTGAAATCATCAAATGACTTCGCCCGCCATGGGTGGGGCGGGAGGGAGTGTTAGACTCTTACTGACTTAAACCCATCCATGTTCCTTCCTCAGCCCTTTATATTCCGGGGACGCGGTAACTTTTTCGAACATCTGGCAGTGGTAAGAGGCATAATAGTATTATTTTAATACAGTTTTACTACAAAACCTGGTATTTTACTTCGGGTTATGTCTTAAATTATTTAAATCATTCGGGACGCCTTTCAACGGGATTGGCTTCAGTAAGCTGACTTCGGCTTGGTATTTGTGGCCGTTACAAGTAAACTGGCGGTATCTAGTCTAGTATATCTAGGTAGTAGACTTTCATTAATCTATGGAGTTAGTATTGAATATTTTATTTTGCTTAAATAGAACATTACTATATAGGAGGAGCTCGTGGCTAAGTAGCAGCCGCACGGTTCGACCGATTAAAGGTTAAGCTGCGCTTGGCGCGGTTGGTCCGTGGATGGGTGACCATCTATGTCATAGCGAGACTCCTCCGTGCCTCGGAAAGCACGTTAAGCTGTTGGTCCCGGTTGTCATTTGTACATCTTTGACAGTCGTTATGGGTAGTCAGAAGCCAGAAAGTCGGACAACCAGTCTTACCAAGGGGTACGGTGTTACCCGGTAACTGGGTTGTGGAGGTCAGATAGGCAGTCGCTCCATGTAAAACATTGGTACTCAGCTGCATCTGGTTTAGACTGGAAGCCGACCCAAAACATAGTTGGGAAAAGGCTAGGCAGATGATGAGAACATTACTATATTTTATACTTAAAATTCCTCATTTGAATCGTCTAGAGTAAAAACAAAAGCTAGACAGATTAGATGATTCTATTAGTTTTTACTGAAGTTTTTGTTAAATTACTGGCTGGAATAGATTTTAATGCCAACAAGACATTGTTACTTTTTAACCGGCTTCGAAAAAAGGAGAAGGTTCTTAATTCAATTTTTTATTCAAAATTCAAAATTCAAATGTTTTTATTTCAAATAGGTCTTTTCAGGCACTTATGAAACGTCAAGTTAGTTGCACGGTTCCAAGGAGTGGGTCTTATGGAGAAGAACCGGCAAGAAACTCCATAAACACTCTTTTCAATAGGAAATGTTTACAATTGTCTTTTTACAGTACAGGTTATCTCTGAGAAAGTTATACAATTCAAATGATGCTATACAAAAAAAATAAAATAATTAAATTACAATTTAAATTTAGTCAATTTTCTCTATTAGGGTCGTGGTTGTCTTGACTTGCGGTCATTTTCTCCTTTACATGGATAGCATTAATAATTAATAACACATCTACATAAATATATTGATTTACTAGCTAGAACTACTTCACGTAAAAAGTATCCTATATGTTAATCCAGGTTATAAACTATGTGTGTACCAAATTTCATCCGAATCCGTTCAGTAGTTTATCCGTTCAATGGTGTGAAAGAGGAACAAAAATACATCCACATCCATACTTGGATGTAGTAAGGGACTAATGACGATATTGATGTATGTAGCAGTAGGGTTAATAAGCTAATTCCATTTATAAACAAACTCTAAGCTGTACTCACACAGACCGCGCCATGTTGCCGTTACCCGACATTTGGGTCAGTGTGTTTGTTGTGACACGGGTCAACTGTGAATCAATTGTCGAGTTAACAATAGTCTGTATTGGTGTGGCTAATGCTGTGATGTGTGACGATTTTTTGATATTTGCGGCAGGATGCTACCTGAACTGGTATTATAGAGATATGAGTATAGAAAAGATAATGAGGAGCTCGTGGCTAAGTAACAGCCGCACGGTTCGACCGATCAAAGGTTAAGCTGCGCTTGGCGCGGTCGGTCTGTGGATGGGTGACCATCTTTGTCATATCGAGACTCCTCCGTGCCTCGGAAAGCACGTTAAGCTGTTCTGCTGGTCCCGGTTGTCATTTGTACATCTTTGACAGTCGTTACGGGTAGTCAGAAGCCAGAAAGTCTGACAACCAGTCTTACCAAGGGGTACCGTGTTACCCGGTAACTGGGTTGTGGAGGTCAGATAGGCAGTCGCTCCATGTAAAACACTGGTACTCAGCTGCATCCGGTTAAGACTGAAAGCCGACCCCAACATAGTTGGGAAAAGGCTAAGCAGATGATGATGAGTATAGAAAAGATAATCGTTTGATTAATTAAGACATATATTTACAACTAGCTTTCCACGAGCGGCTTCGCCCACGTGGGCTATACGAATTCAAAGAACACACCCTCCAAGTTTCAGGGCTCTACGATCAACGGGACGAAGCATTTTATATGTATGCATATTTAAATAAACGTCGGGTTTTAGATTTTGACTTTTTTTTGCAATGGAATTGATACTTTGACACGTCATGGTAAGCCTTCTAGCTGTAGTTAGTAACGAGGGATCTGGGTTTTTATAAGCATCCCTTTGACTACTATTGGGCAAGGGCTGTGTAGGTTCTTCTGACTTACTGTGTGGGGTCTAGTAATATTGCGGGAGGAATTTCTCACGATTTCACCTGATCCTGTATCCTAAGGTAACTTTTTCACACATCGCTTCACACACACTTCACAGTGTTTCTTCTATCTCTAAACAAAAATTCATACAAATACTTTTGAAGTTAACCGGGAAAGAGTCACAAACATACTGATATTTGCATTTATTATTATCAGATAGGATTGGCTGATGATAAAGCATGAAGACACCGAGATAAGACGTATTCATTGATTTTGTATTCTAATCACAATTTCACTCAATTTTCCATACACAACTGTATTACCACTCATACGTAAGACAGAAACTTTAAGCCAAGATTAATTCCCACCAAACAGCTGAAGCCACAAACCAAATGTCAGTTAGAGAGCCAAGATTAACGGGAGGCTTGATTTATTTCCACATACGCTATTCATATCCTCTATCCCAGTTTATGAAGGGGATTCTTCATAGGATTTGAAAGGATCATGGTGACTTATGGCTGGAGGAGGGGGCTTAGATTTTTTGCCAGATTTTTGATGTAGAAACGATATCTTCTCTATGTAAAGTTGGATAGAAATATCAAAAGAGGAAGGTCTAAAAGCGTTGGATGGACTGTGTAAAAGACGATATTGCTATATATAAATAGGGGAAAATGACGAGATGATTGTTGATAGAGATGTTTAGAAGAAAAAGGCATGCTGCGCCAACTCCTAATAATTTGAGATTAGGGCAGGAGGATCAATCCATATAAAACGATTTATTATTAAAAATGTATCATCTTTATCTTTTCTTATCTTTCTTTTTTATCATTTATTTATTTATTTAGATATTTATCTATACATATAAACTGCTTTACCCTGAATGACTGACGGATCAACGCATAGCCTAAACCGCTGATCATAGAGACCTGAAACCTGGAGGGTGTGTTCTTTGTATGACGAAAGGATTTTCCGGAATTGTACTTCTAAGAGGGTGATAAAGGGGGCAAAGTTTGTATGAAACGTTTTAATTTTTTGTTTGAATTCGTATACTCCACGCGGGCGAAGCCGCTGGTGGAAAGCTAGTCTTAATCAAAATTAAGTGCCATGCGTTAATCTCGCAAAGACTCCTTTATTATAGTCAGACATACTCATTGACTCAAGAGATTTTGATGACATTTCTGAGTGAGTTAGACTCACAATTGAATAGTTCAGTGGCACTATGATCGGACAGGACCACGTTTTTGGGCGGTAGTTTTTTAAGGACCTGTAGATCTCTACAGTCTAAATGGACTCTTGATAATCTTATCAAGAGTCCATTTAGACAGTTTAGTCTAGAAACGTCGATCCTTATCTACAGAAAGAACGGTTATTATTTTCTTATCGACTTTCGAAACAATTCTACCAAAACTGCGGGCGTTATCAAACCCCCGAATACGGGAACACTGTTGTAGTTTCACAATATTATTCTGTTACTAAAATAACATTTCGAACGGAACTGTTACAGAATCGGGAACAACTTTTGGGAGTTTTAGGTACAGTTTCTATTGGAACCAGATAACAGTATCAAATATTCTTATCGGCGTCATCTCTGGGCTTGGTGGGAATAGAGCACTATCTATACAAATTAATTAAATCGATATGTCCATTTTAAATACGAATATAATAGCTTTTATTAAAACGTATAACTTTATTCGGTACTTCCCCAAAAATAATGTAATAATTTTGTCTGTTTCGGCTTATCTTCAAAATGGAGAATCAAAAAAGTCTGACTACTAGTTACCATTAAAATATAGTTTCCCAATACCCAGTAGGGGAATGAAGGGTACAGTCGCTCTACGTAAAATATTCAGCCACATTTAGGTGTTATCTACCTTCCTCAACATAGTAAAGAAAATTGCTAGGCAAAAGATATACAGTAACTAGTTTAGACAAAAACTCCATGATCTCCTATCAATATTGAATGGATATACCAAAAGAACAAAGTAGACAGAGTAAGTTGCCGAGTTGTTCCATCTACCCTGCTACCTTTTGGATCTTTATAAAACTACACCAACTTTAATCCAAGCCCACGTAAGTTTTCTATTTATCCCAAAAAAGGCGACTGGGTTGGGATCAACTTTTAGCCCTCAAACAACTGAGGAGTTTACCAAAATTTTGGCGCAAAAGAACAAACTATCACACATGTTTCTCTTAGAAATAAACTTCCAAACAGCATTCAACCTTATTGTCATAGGAATAAGATATAAATTTGTTTGTTCATGTAGGAATACGTTAGGGTCCTATAGGTTCTTATGCGAGGTAGCCGGCCATCCAATATCGTTCAAATTCAATAAACATGCGCTCACGAATATTCTCAGGAAACATCTTTGTTTTTTGTTAAGGCGGCGATATACGACTTTGGCCCTTTTAAAGCTAATGATTACGCTTTAACGACTTGCTTTCATGATTTGAAAAGTATATATACTAAACTAGAGCATATGCTTGATAATTTTGTATAACGTTTTTTTTAATTATGTATTTATAACATTGTATAAAAAAATCATGAAGTTAGGTCTAACGCAGAAGAAAAACTGAGTTTTACATAGAATTTATCAAGCGGATTTTAATGAAACCTGTACCATTTTATAGAAAAGTTAATTATCTGTCTTTTTGTATACGTATATTTTTTTAAAATCGTACATTTACGTCAATTTTTGTGCTTTTGTCAAAACGTTGAGTTGAAATTACGGAGGGGCTCCACCGGGCGACGGGGGCAGTACGTCTGTGACCACTGTCACGGGTAGACGCTGTCACTCAGAGCGAGCACATTACGATGTAAATAAATTATTATATTTGTGATAAGATGACTGGTGAATTATAATTATTACATTGAAAAGGCACTACATGCGGATAAAATATTTTTTTGATGTGAATAACGTGTTTTCAAAGCAAATCATCCATAATCTGTCATAATCTAAAATGTGTGTATCTAAATTTGGCAGGACAAATATATTTTGTTATTGACTTACTAAATAATTAAATGTACTTTAGGATTTAAATATGTATTTCTTTTAATACATTGCGTATTCAAAACGAGAATATTGCATACCTCATTTAAATTTTACATGTAGGTCGGAGATAATCGTCAAAATTAAAATTCTTTCATGTTATGTTACAATATTTCCTAATAGTTTGGAATTTATAGAAATAGTAGCTATAAGTCAGGGCATGGGATGATATCTTAGAACAAAACTTAATGGTTTGTAAATAAAACGGTTTATCCATGGGTAACAAGGTGGCGCTATTCTAAATTATTACCAATGAAAATATTTTTCTAAACACGTGAATTTGGGTTCGAGTTTCTTTGCTACGAAACGAATTTGAAAAAAAATGCAGAATATGATAAAAAAATAAGCTTACGCTATTAAAAGAGTATTGTAAAATGTAAAATTGTAAGATGTATTGTATTGTCTGACTATTTTAGCAAGACCATTTTCCTATTTTGGATTGGTTACATTAGTTTTATTTTTAGGGTTCCGTAGTCCGTAGTCCGTTCCGTAGTAGATAATATTATATACACACAATCTAAAAGATAAGAGGAAGCATAGTGTTTTAGAAATGAAGGTCCTACTTCACTATGCCACTCTTATGTTTTATTTTCAACACCAAATAGTATACGACAGAACGTCGATTTTTGGCTAGGCCTAAGCCGATTAATAGGCAATCGCTTAATTTTTTGGCTAAAGCCCTGATAAATAAAAAGGACTTGATCTTCTTTTATTTTTGGTCCAGAAGTCAAAGACAGAAGAACTGAAAATGAAAAAAGAAGATATATTCAAATAGTATATTTAAGGTTCCGAACCAATATAGTAAAAAGTAACCCTTAAATGCTTTTCTTAATATGGTATTTCGACCATTTTCCAATTCCAAGGTTATGTTTGAATTCCGATGAATTGTAATAAGAAAACTAAATGAAAATTGAGCTACTGCATGTCAATTTAATAATCTTTTTATAAAAAAATCTGTCAATTTTTGCGGTGAGTTTTTCTGATAAAATATATTATAAAAAACCTTATATTAGTAATATAAGGTAAAAAGATAAAGGTCAAAAATATTTAAATCGGTAATTATAAATGATTTCAAAGTCAAAAATCGATATTGCATCTTTCTAAAAGATTATCGAAATGCCATACAATGGTAGGATTTTGGTGCTTGAAAATGTAACAGCTAATTCTCATTCAGACAAAGTCTATATCCGAATTTAGCACATTTATTTTTGCATTGATTTTTGCTTTGCGGCACTTTCAAAATTGGGCCCAAAACGGGTGATATTCCATTGTTCATGATAGGTAAAAATTTAAAAAATCCTGGTCATAATCGGAATCTTTATTATCCCACTTTTGGGTATGACATAGACATGCATTAGCATTAATTATCACGCTTTTTCAAGGTGGATTGGTGATTTCAGACCGTGTAGTCCAGGTTTCCTCACGATGTTTTCCTTCACCGTTAGTCAATGGTGTCTAAGTTATACTAAAAAAGTGAAAACATCTCATTTATGAGTATGCAGTTTCGAAGTTCGAATCTGCATACTCATAAGATGCAGGTGCCTTAGCAAAGAAGCCACAGTGACTTTTTACTAATATGTTCGGTGTATCAACTTAATAATATGAATAAAACTACCTGCAGCTTATTTAAAATATTAACATCATTTGTAATACAGTCTCACTCACTTTTAGGTCAATAAACGTAATAGATTATTCAATTTCGGTTCTGTTGGTGTCAAAACTTAGGCCAATTTTAAGCTAATGGTTTGGCCAAAGCTGATGCCAAAGGTTTGGTCAGACACTTTACAGATGGATCAGAAACGTCGGACTAATTAACTGGCTTCCAGGTTCTCCTTACAAAACTAATATGATTTTCCTATACAAGTGAAGATGAGCTGAAGTTATTTGAGAAGCAGCAGATGTCGTAAAATGCAAATATGAAAAAAAACTTGCGTGCATTTCTGTTAGAAGAGCTCAAAGTGGACACCAATATGGCCTAAAAATTAACTCCTATGGTGCGATTTTGTCTGTCTGTCTGTCCATCTTTCACAGCGGATTAATTCAAGAATGCTAGTTGTCAGATTTTTTTCTTGAAACTTGTAACAATTCAGATCGATAAACATGTTTTGCAGATTAAAGAAATTGAAAATATTTTTGCTTTTCTGGCAAACGAAGTATGCAGTGGGGGTTGGAAATTTAAAATTAGTGTTTCGAAGTATTACTCAGACAGATGTTATTTGTATTTCTATTTTTATATCTTAGACATGCATGTCAAAATACAATATGCGACTGTCCTTAGAATCTCTACATAATATTATGGTCACCCGTCAAAGTTCTTCAAAATATAAAATGACAACCGTGCGGTGTGCATTGCGGGGTCGCGGGGGGGAAGCTCAAGCTCCGCCCATTTGCTCAAGGTCATTGGCGGTAGTCGTCGTCTTAACCAATGGAATGGAAATTGTGTATTAATAAATTGTAGGATCAAACATTCTATTGAGGTTTAGTTTTTATTTAGATCTCACTAGAAATAATGGATGACCGGATTCGGAGAATTGAAAACACGAAACAAGGTCGGAATTCAGACATATCACATGATCTTATTTGAAAATGAAATTGAAAATGTTCTTACTTTAGTTTACGTAGTAGTAAGTATCTTACTGTAGTTGAGTTATACGACTCCGCAATCCTTACTAATGTTATAAATAGTAGTTCCAGTAGCTATGTCTGTCTCTTTGTTACACTTTCACGGTAAAACGCCTGAACCGATTTGAATGAAATTCGTTATGGAGATAGCTTAAACCCTGGGGAAGGATATAGGTAAGTTTTATCGCAATATGTGAAGTATTTCCCTAAGAATACGGTGAAACAGCGAGAAACAGCTAGTTCACAAATATTTTGCCCAAATACATAGAAGGTGATTATCTCACGCATCTTATAATAACCAATATTTTTATGCCATTTCTGGGTACAATGCATATTGCATCCATGGATGGAGTTTGTTGCTCCACGCCACTTCTTCCCAGCCAAAACATTTAGAGAGTGGTAAAGCGTTTTGGGGGCTGTCTAGTAATTTTAAGGTCTTTGATAAATTTAATTTCAATTTGACGTTAAAAAAGTGCTGATTTTTAGCCTAATTTGAATAAATGAATCTAAATACAATATATATATATTTGGATATTAATAGAAACCATCTATACTAATAGTATTCATTCTCGAATTATTTCATAGTTATTATTTTATTCTACATTTTGTGACTGGTCCCGAATTTTCTGTGGCCTCTTAGTCGATTACATGTGAACTGAACGAATATTTGTTCAGATGTAACAAGTGTTTCAAATAAAGTTGGACGCGTCTATAATTATTTAGGTAGATTATTTTTAATTTGGATTATACTATCTTACCCTGTGTTATTCTTCTAGGGAATATTTTACTCACTTGGTTGTGTCTGTCTGTCTCGAAAAGTTTTTTTTTTAATTATCTTCTTTTAATGACATTTTTAAATTGAGAAGACTACACCTTTATATTTTATTTTTTTATTTCAACCTTTCGTAAATTACCTGATCCCCAAAATATTTTTTTTTCATTTAAAAATAGATTTTTAACTCCTTGATCACATGAGCTCCGGCGTAACTTATTTCTCGTCCGCATGGACTAAATAATAATTCATAAACCTAACCGTATTTTCCTAAGTGATAAAATTATTGTTCCAAAATATTTTATCGTATAAATTTCACTGCATCCAACATTGGCTCCGCTCAAAAAAGAACCTTAATCTTACTAATTTACGTTACATTTTTCAACCAATTCTATCTTCAACATTTCCCACCAGATATCAATTAAACAGCTCAGTTTATCACCGGCAGCTGTTGTCTTGCGAAATGAAGTGGTTTATGTACAAAGGAGGTATTGGATATGCGCCAGACGGAGCCGCGGGCCGTTGTTAGTGCAGTAGAGGGAAGATGTTCTGGATAATATGGCTTTGTTAGATAAGTATAATAATGGAAGCTACAGTCATCATGTTACTTGGAGTTGAGCCTGAGGGTGTTATAGATGAGGAGTTTCAAGAGGACTGTTATGTCTTCAAGTGGATAGCGTCAGTAGTTACTGAGATAATCAGCTGTGACAGATGGACTGTTAGACAGGACTAGTCACGGTCGCAGCCAAATATTTGGGGGGGTCATCAACAACCACAACTGACTGAAGTGTTGACCGAAGCTGAAGGTTTCAAACAAACTCCAAAATTGAACGATCTATTACGATTAACGACCAACCAATGCATAATTACAATATTTTTTTAGTAAATTGTTTATTTTTTGGAGGTTTATCAATTAGATGTTAACGATGTTGGGAGGGAGGGTCATGTCCCCTGTAACCCCCCATCCCTCGGGCCGCCACTGGACAGCACACGTCTTGAAGTGATGTCAGCAAAATTAACGGGGCCACCTACAGTAAGTGCCTGCCAAGACTGTGAGGTTGTTCGAAAGAGTTACCACAGCCCCGGAACACAAAGGGCGAGTGAAGGAACAGAGGTGGGTTTTAGTCAGTAAGAGACTGAGACACCCTCCTGCTCGCCCACAGCCAGAGTAGTCATTTAATCCCCATCCCTAATAAAGGAGTACCATGCCTATAGTATCCCACTAAGCTTCTCATTCCAAGCATTATTCGCCATGCCTACTCAGAGCAAATTTTCCCAAAACCCATTTCTACAATATCTATAAACACTGCTACATTTCAAGTCAGTACGTACAGTTTACAACGTCTTTACAAAGCCATTATACCCATAAGTTGAGACAGTATGTAAGTTCCAGTTCATCACACAACGATAACTGTTTTATTTGCCGGTCTATGAACTAACTCCCCGCTGACTACCGTAAACATCTTTGTATTCATAGTTACACACAATGCGGGAACACTTTCATTGTTAGTGTCCGCACACACGGTCCTACTCAGCAGTCTGAATATTCCAATAGTACGTAAAACGTGTATGTATTTCTACAACTACAATACACGTTATACACGTAAAAGTGATAATAAGAGAATTAAACATCGCTTAAATTACAGTAATTAGTACGAGGAGTTCCAGTTTTCGGGGTGTTCTAAAACAACTTGTTTAAAATCCGGCAATTTAATAATAGTTATTTTCCAGATTTAACGTTGACAAAATTGAAAATCTTGGTGATAATTTGAGATTATATTGTAACTTGCTTCTATAAGGGTAAATACAATATTTGCGGAAATTATACTCAAATATACAAGTCAAGTCTGTAATTCTTCAATACCAATATGCAATCGGCACTTTTGCTCAGCAGTGGCTGATTTTTCTGATGGGAAATCATCAAATGATCCCCCCCGCCATGCATGGGGCGGAAGGGAGCGTCAGACGCTTACTGACTAAAATCCATTCATGTTCCTTTCCCAGTCCTTTGTATTCCGGGGTCGTGGTATCTCTTTCGAACGTCCCGCAGTCCCGGCAGGCAGCAGTAACGTTTATAATAACAAATGATAATAAATTAATTCCAACACAACACCTGCTTTATTATCTGCAGACTTGTACTGTGTATTCGGGCACTAGTACACATACTAAACATGCATTGTCGCTCCTGTTGCCTATTACAGCGTCTATTGTTCGCCGGTGACGTCACTTCGAGCCACTAAACAAAAGGATTCCGCAATAGATATGGGTAAACTTCAACAAATATCTTCCAAACATAAGTGATCGATGTAATGTATTGTGCAACAATATTATGTTTCAAGCGGCATCTGGTTTCTATAACAACGATCGATATACCTGTTTAAATATCGGCTAAGTGGGGTAATATCTTCAAATTGTCCGGTTAAGCAGGTCGAATGCTGTTAGAAGCACCCTGCAAGAGGTCATGTAGAAAAAAATAAAGTAATATCTTCTTCTTCCTACCCTGTTCCCAATCTATTTGGGGTAGGCGCAATATGTTTTTCGCTTCCATTCTTCTCTGTTAGCCGTCATACTATCATTCGCTCCCTTTTCATTCATATCATCTTTCACGCAAGCTATCCATCTCTTCTTTGGTCTTCCCCTCCCCTTTCGTCCATCTACATTCATATTCAATACACTCTCTGTGACATGTGTTTCATCTCTTCTCATTACATGCCCATACCACGATAAGTAAGTATGTAAGGGTATGTAGGGTAATATAATATAATAACATGTATGTACTCATATTATAAGGTGTAAATTTTATGTCAATCATAATCTTAATCACATTTTACTCTTTATCTAAGATTAAAAACTATGGCAACAGGTTATAGTAGACTAATTATAATGTTGTAGTCTCCGACAGGTTAGGGTGAGGTCTAACTACAAATACACCTACATAATGCAATAGGCATTCGACTGACTATTATAGATTTTGCTCGAGAAAACCCAATAATATTTTGTTCGATCTGGAAATTGAACCCATGACCCCGTGCTTAGTAGTTGCACTTGCGACACGGGACTAACAAAGCAGCAATTGAGCTAATGTGTGATTTTCATTAAAAAGTAACACGATTTTTGTGTTATGTAGGCTTCTATTCAGCTCCTTGATAAACTATGTCTGTACTAAATTTCATCTAAATCTATTCAGCAGTTTTTGCATGAAATAGTAACAAAACAAACATACATACATCTTCACAAACTTTTTCATTAATATACATACGTAATATTAGTTTTACTAATCTAACCACACTCTCAATAAACAATGTTCGAATTTGTAAAACCAGAACTACCTTTCCATACAAAAATGGCTGGCATTAAAAAGAAAAAAACTATCAGTGATATATTGGTATGAGACTGGTGACTTTTTAGTCAGTTTGTTTGTTTGAAAGCCATCTGCGCTCGCCATTGTTCGATGAATCAGTGAAGCCATACAGAGCTCGATGGAATAACCTAACGACAAAAAGAGTATTCTCAGTTGTAAACCATACTACTTTGTTAGGTTTAAATCAAAATTAGAAGTCTAGTTACCTTTAAATTAATCCTTACTAATATTATAAATGCGAAAGTAACTCTGTCTGTCTGTCTGTTACCTACGCTATCACGCCAAAACTACTGGACCGATATAAATGAAATTTGGTACAGAGATAGAATAGACCCTGAGGAACAACATAGGCTACTTTTTACCCGGGTGCGCTAAGTAGTTCCCTCGGGATGCGGGTGAAACCACGGGAAACAGCTAGTCATTAATAAAAAGATATATATCTTTTTGAACCCTAACATGGCTACCATGGCATGTCAAATCGTATTAATTGGTCCAAAAAAGGCATTGTACTATAAATCACATACAGTTGTCTTACTTCTAAACAGTAAAACCGACAGACACATACTAGGGCCTCTGTGAACCCCCACAAAGGCATACAGACGTCATTAACAGTCATCCTATGTGCCGAGAATGCAGGAACAATAATTAAACCATACGAGGTATCATACAGTGCAATGCCTTTGGTGTCACACTCAGGTCCCTACAAGCTATAAGGAAATGATTGTAAAGATAAAGGGTACCGTGAAACGCAATTTGGTACTACAGCAGTATTTTATTAGGTTCGTCGTTATTTTTTATGTTGGTTTGTATATCTGAATGTGTCTATAAAGATAAAATTGTTATCTTATTGGCCGTCTAAACTAGGTTAGAAATTGTTTTGTAGATTTCGCGCGCTTGTATATGCAACGCTGCAATCTGTAAAGATTGTTCTTTTGTTTAAGCTGGTTCACGTATTATCGCATAGAGTACTGTACTATGTAAAGGTTTAGTAGACACGAAGACCTATAAATAAGGACTATTTTTCAAAGTATTTTCTGTCAGCGTCTTATTTTCTTGAATGGTACAAAGTCGGTGACGGATTTTAATCTAACGAGAATAAAATCAATGACAGTATATACCTATTAGTATGGTTGATAATGAAGCTATACTTGGTAATTTACTCTAAAAATAGAAACTCATTCTGGAAAAGAATCGAAGATTGATAGAACTCATCATTTTCCTCGCAACACATAATACGGTAAAAAAATAAAAACAAAGTAATTTTGACTACGCATCAAAATAAAAATAAAGGTGTGGTTCCGATGTACGCGACTGATACGCGATCGTATCACGACTGTGCCAGTTGGCTCTTTAACCTGTAGCGTTGTAATTTAATAACCCGTTTTATAACACCTGGGGTAGGTATATTGTCTGAAAACTAGAATTAACTCTAAAAAAATATCGTGTTTATGTTCCCATTTGCACTAAAAAAAATTTTTGAATCTTTCCATTATGAAAACAATGCAATTTTTAGTGATAGCAGAATTGCCACGCCGTCCACTACTACTCCACCGGTCATCGTTTTCTTATTGTTTCGCCACATTTCTTGGGGCTGATCAAGCTGTTCTAGGTGTTCAGCGGACATGGCCAATAATGGCCATTGCAAAAGCTCGTTGACTGACTCAACGAACTGTGACAGAATGACGGAAAATTAGTCGGTAACTTAACTACCGGTGTATTCCTTTTGCTACAAATCGGCCATTTTGCTTTGCATTTTACATCAATAAACCTTATATGAATGGGGTATTTGTCGTTACGGAACACTTTCTCTGATGTTGACTCAATAATTACTATTACTTCAGAAAACATTCTTAAATGAATGTTTATTTGAATGTGGTGTGGTAAATATGTGTAACTAGATGTTTTTCGAGGTTTTAGTCTCATCTTAAGAGGTCTACTTCACGCACTAGGACAAATCCTATCTTTTCCAAGGTTTCATCGTTATTGGTTCGGAATTTTTACAGTGAAAACATGATAGACAGACAAAAAGAGACTATTTCGCATTTATATTCCTAACTGTCTACAAGTATAAATAAAAATATATGTTTTTATGTTTGTCCACTATGGATTCCTTATCCAAACCGATTATAATGAAACTTTTAATGGGTTCTTATGTGTACTTCCACAAAGGTTCTCGTCCAAAGAAACCCGTAGCATCGCAACGCCGGCTGCAACTAGTAATTATTATAAATGCGAAAGATGTTTTTTTATGCAGAATATTGTTTGTGTGTTACGTTGTCGTTGAAGTTTTATTTTTCGGATGGAAAATCATCAAATCCCGCCGTGGGTGGGGCGGGAGGGAGTGTCAGACTCTTACTGACTAAAACCCATCTATGTTCCTTTCTCAGCCCTTTGTATTACGGGGGTGCGGTATCTCTTTTTTAACATCCCGCAGCCGCGGCGCGGAAAATAGCTAGTTCTTAATAAAATTAGGTTGCATTTAAGTCTAGATAGAAATAACAATTTTAGATTACATTTAACACACTGCGACTCCTCGCACGTGGACGTATTTATTAGTCCCCTCGCGACCAAACCGGTCGAGGTAGTAGAACCAGTTATTTGCAAAGTGGACTATATTATTAGCATATAAATATAAATCATTTGATTTTGTTATGTAAGCGATGTGAGATAATTATTACGAGAATTCAAATTAGGAAGACATAATTGTGTCGTTATTTTTATGTTAAATGTTTCCTTATTTTTCAGAGTGACATTTTTAAGATCCATTTATTTACAAAAAAAAAACGATAATTTTAGATATAACCTTGTGCCATAATTATTAACTGCACAGCTATGAAAGTAAGTTTCCAGCAGAGGAAAACAATAAATATATTTTTTCAAACATAACTCAACTAGTGAGCAGTTGTGTAATGAAAATAAAAATCACGCGAGCAGCAGAGAAGAATGAAAGAACAAAACATTACTTTCACAGAAAAGTGGCTGAACTGATTTTGATTAAATTTAGTATAGGGATAGACTGAAGCCTAGAAAAAGACATAACCTTACTTTTTATCCGAGTTCTTGAAGTAGTTACCTCAGGATGCGGGTTAAACCGCGAATAGCTAGCAAGATATTAATAACTAGCGGCCCGTCCCGGCTTCGCACGGGTAGCCTATGTTACTCAGGGTGAACGTAGCTTTCTAATGATGAAAGAATTTTTGAAATCGGCACGGCAGTTTTTGAGTTTATTCATTATTTTTTACAAACATACACACAAAAATACAAATCTTTCCTGTTTATAATAGTAGTGTACCTAGATATTTTTAGTAGCAATGCACACTAGCCCAGTTCATTATGAGCCCGTCAGCTGCATGTGTGGGCGACCAGTGACCACTAAGAGGCGTTGCACTTGGCTGACCTTGAACGATGTAATAAGTGAAAGAACTGCAATTTCGCAAGAATCTAGACGAGCGATCTGAATCTTTGAAATGCATTATGATTACTGATATTTTATCTTTGTTTTATATGATTGATATAATGGATACACGACTTGAAAGAGTTTTTAATTCTATTGCAAAAGAAAAAAACAAATTATACATCGCTGTATTTTAGTTGATCAAGCCTCATTAAAGGTCTAATACTTGAATACTCAAAAGTCGTAGGTACCTACTTAAAAGTCTTTTTGTCCCTAAAATGAACTCAAACTTAACTTCATCATACACTGTAGAAACTGGACAAAAAATTCTGAAATCGTCAAGCAAGCGTGGTAATCAATGGTCATACCTTCTCTGTGAGATAGTGAATACGATGCTGATGTCAAAAATAAAGGGTCTAGTCGCTGTTCAGTAGCACAAACTACCTTCTACTAAATAACTAATGAGGTGATCATTTTATTACTTAAAATATTTAGTAGCGTACATCGAAACCGTACCTTAATTGTCCTTACAGTGACCTACAGAGCTCTAGCAATTAATCAAATCTCTTTTATATGCCATTTTATTTAATATTTCATTTTTTTTTTGAAGTTAACTGTTTTTTTTTATTATTGTGTCTCATAATTAGTTTTCTTATGCTTCTAGTCACGTTTATTACAACATTGCATTTAAATAAAGGGTTTTATTTGTAAGTTTTCATAGTCATTTTATTCAAAGAAAAACTCATATTAATAACTGGTAAAAGATAAAAATACTATATGCACATATCTGCTTTAATCTTGTCAAATACTCCCATAAAAACACAGTCTAAAAAAATACCATTGAAGAAATCGCAGCGTGAAAACATAATCGAATCAATCAAACTAATATTCTGTAACAGAAATGATATGATACAATGCAACACATGAGCGCACAGATGCGTGCGAGACTGTACGCAATACCGGTCTGCCATGCTATGTGGTGAAACATCGTTCCATTGGCCGACTGCGATCGCAATGTATGCTGTGGACTTAGACGCCTCCAACATTATCAACATCGACTAGGTGTGTGAGTTCGAAATCTGGCAAGTACTAATGTGAACTTTCTATAGTAATCTATACTTATATTATAAAGAGGAAATATTTGTTTGTTTGTTTGTAGGGTTTTAACCCAAAAACTACTGGAGCGATTTTAAAAAAATCTTTCACCGTTAGAAAGCTCCATCTTTACGAAGTGTCATAGGCTTTATTTATTTCCAGAAATAATTAGGAATCCCTACTAAAACTTGAATAATGTAACCCAAGATGTAAAAAAATGTCCACGCGGGCGAAGCCGCGGGCGGAAAGCTAGTGTTTTGTAATAGGACAAGCCCGCCACCCTTTTCCTAACCACTGCAACTCCTGAAAGCCAGAATCAACAGTGACGACCACCAGAAAAACGCCGAGGCAATGAAGCTCGACGAGTCCCAGAGAAATGATTTTAACTGTCTTGGGACCCGCAACAAAATGAGAGATAGAGAGAGAGGAGTTGGAAAAAAACATAGTTTCCACTTCATTTTCTCGTTTCTATATTCACTTTCTAAATGTATCTTAGACACCACTGACTAACAGTGAAGGAAAACATCGTGAGGAATTTAGACTAAAAAGTCTGAAATCGCCAATCCGATTGATAATGATCACGCCTTCTCTGTATAAGAAGAGGCCTTTACAAAACAGTGGGACAACAAATAGGCCGGTGATGGAGTAAACCTCTACGTTTTGATGTACCGTCGCTCAAAGTAATAAACGTTCGGTGTACAATGCCTAAATTCCTTACTGATTTATGACGTCACAGATATCGCTGCGTCAAGCCATTCAAGACATTACACCAGATTTATGATTATGAACGCACCTTCGGTGTAATAAATCTTGATCCAAGGCTTATGTTCCAAGAGTTTCGTTTTTGTTACCATGTTTTCCTTGCTTACTGACTTCGCCATTGAAATGGTAAATAACAAGAGATTGAATGTGAAAATAGTTTAGGTTACTCTATAGATGAGTGTTGTGTTGATGTGTTTTTTATCAATCTGAGTACAATTAGTGTTAATTCATTATACATTAAATTGTGACACAAATGTCAGAATACATTTTTATACTACTGGGGGGCTAGACAAGTGGCAAAAACGCTATAGAAACGCTATAGAATAGAAAACAAAATGTATGGGAATGACATTCGTTTACGACTAGCTATATGTCATTCTCATACATTTTGTTTTCTATTCTATAGCGTTTCTATAGCGTTTTTGCCACTTGTCTAACCCCCCTATTCACACTTCGACAGTTTCTATATGATGCGGTTGTTATGTCATGTTTCTCATATCACAATAAATGTGCCACGTCTGCTTACATACAGATATTCGCTGTATATATTGACTGTACAGTGTATGGTAACCTTCACTATACTGCCGTCATAAGAAGTCGTAACTACCATTTTTTTCGATATTGAGTTAAAAACTTATTCGTTATCAGAATCTTTTCCAGATTCCAATAGTTTTCATATATACGACATATCATTGCAGTATGCGTTCATTCACATGTGGTGATCAAACGTGAGAGTATCGCAATAAAACCACATGTTATTAATAAAGTCGCTAACCGTGAAAACTTTCATTATGTGAACCAGATAACAGAATAATTAACTTATCTTTACTAACGTGCGCTACACGGCAGGGGACATTCACCAACACAAGAAATGCTTGTTTACATTCATGCGTGCTATAAAATTCAATAAGTAACTATCTGAAAATCAGTACCTTATCACATGTGATATTTATGTATAAAATTTGTACTGCTCTTAGGCCAGTGCTTTTAGCCTCTAAAAACGGTAAAAAGTGAATTAAATAATAGTAGGATGAAACCCATTGGAAAAGGAGGAGAATACAATAAAAATGATAGGAAAAATAAATTACGGGCGATCTGAGGTCGGAAAGTGGGGGGGAGGGGGGGGTTAAAGTTAAAAAAACGGTTTATCTAAATTTCTGGCAAAACTACAAGTCCTATGAAAAAAAGTTACATGGCAAAGTTGTAGGTAATAAAAAGATTTACAACTTTTGGATTGACACTTTTTTCAAAAAACCAAGTTTTTGGTTTTTTATTTTTATCTTTTACAATAATAATTTTTTTTTCACGAAATTTGGTGAAAACTTACCTTTTTATGTCCCAAACACACTGTAATTTATTTGATTTAAAATGATTATTTTTTCACCCTTATTTTGACTTAATATCGAAAAAACACCCTAATTTTCAATCGAAAATTCTCGTGTCAAAATATCACTTTTTTTTTAAAAGTCGGTAGTCTTTTTGTTCTTTGAAATCTCTACTTTTAGATGGTATAAAAAAATATTTACATTGCTATGGTAAATGTTCTCAGAAAATATAAAGAAACGCTACGAAATAACAGGTAGTAAGGCCTAGACCGGCTTAAATTTTTTGCGTAGATGCCTATTTATTGCTATTTTAAGATAACTTATGTATCTGAGTGACCTACGGAACCTCGGACCTCTCTATGAAATACCTTTTAGCTGATCAAAAGGTATTTCATAGAGAAGTGGGGAGTTGCTAGAAGGATCTTGGCCTTGCTAACTGTTATTTCGTAGCGTTTCTTTATATTTTCTGAGAACATTTACCATAGCAATGTAAATATTTTTTTATACCATCTGAAAGTAGAGATTTCAAAGAACAAAAAGACTACCGACTTTTAAAAAAAAAGTGATATTTTGACACGAGAATTTTCGATTGAAAATTAGGGTGTTTTTTCGATATTAAGTCAAAATAAGGGTGAAAAAATAATCATTTTAAATCAAATAAATTACAGTGTGTTTGGGACATAAAAAGGTAAGTTTTCACCAAATTTCGTGAAATAAAATTAATTATTGTAAAAGATAAAAATAAAAAACCAAAAACTTGGTTTTTTGAATTTTTCACATAAATTTTGAGGTTATGTGAAAAAAGTGTCAATCCAAAAGTTGTAGATCTTTTTATTACCTACAACTTTGCCATTTAACTTTTTTTCATAGGACTTGTAGTTTTGCCGGAAATTTAGATAAACCGTTTTTTTAACTTTAACCCCCCCTCCCCCCCACTTCCCGACCTCAGATCGCCCGTAATTTATTTTTCCTATCATTTTTATTGTATTCTCCTCCTTTTCCAATGGGTTTCATCCTACTATTATTTATTTTGTTTTCAAAAGTTATTGGCACTGGTCTATCTGGTTGACTTCAACAAAAAAATATGACGATTGTAACAAATAGCTAGAAGACTAAAATTCAAATAATTTACTTCGCACAGTTACTCAGTATAAATTGTATTTACATAGACTAATTTATAAGTTAACTCCAAGCTTGTTAAGAAAGTTTTATTGCAGATTTTTTTCTACAAACTATCCACATCTACAATATGAAGTGGTTAATCACAAAATGTCTCTTTCTCATAATGTCGCTTTCACAGAATGTCAATTCCTGGAAAGGTCGCTTTCTCACAGCGCTTATTCGCAGAATGTCTCTTTCGCAATAAAGCGAGTGGGAGAAGGGGGACTCTGAAAATCTTTGTAATAATAAAAAAGAAATATTGAGTCCTGGTTGGGAACTATCCGACAGCTGTTCTTTGGCAGGGATGGAGAACACACCTAATTGTTTAAAAAAATATAAGTCGAAGATTGCCCTGTCCCTTGGCCAGGCTTAGGGGAGGGAGAGGGAGGACGCTAAAATTTTTTGAGAAAATATTCTAAGTCCAAGATTGGGCCCTATCCCTTGGCCAGGCCTAGGGAAGGAAGAGGGAGGACGCTGAAATTTTTCGAGAAAATATTCTAAGTCCAAGATTGGGGCCTATCCCTTGGCCAGGCCTAGGGGAGGGAGCCGGAGGACGCTGAAATTTTTCGAGAAAATATTCTAAGTCGGGCGGGACACATCCTATAGCTATTCTTTGGCAGGGAGAGAGTATACAGTCATAATATTTTCGCGACTACGTCTACGAAATGACAAGGGCACGCAAAAATATAGACATTTAAAGTGCCATAATTTTATTACGCTCGCCGCGAATTAATCCTATCCTTAATCCTTATGACTTTGATCAATATATTATCTTCACAGAACTATCAAATTATTTATCTTAAAACATCACTGACATTTATTTTCTGTTGGGGACTCGTACAGTTATTACCAGTAAGTATTACAGAAAACTAGTTAACATCACAGAATAACATCAAACAATTTAGTGCTCATAAAATTGAAAATATTTAATTCCAAGTAACCATTGAAGGATTGGCCATTGAAATAATCTCTTGGGATATTAAATTTCTGATTTGTACACAAAGCATATTTCTTAGTAAACGGGAAAAATTTAAGCGTTGACAAAAAGAAGAAAATATTCGGAGAATCCTTGAGATTAAATCTCATCAAAAAGAGTATTTTAGGATAAAATCATTTTAAAATGTTGTTAAATCTTGAGCGAATCAAATTTTACTCAAGTACCTAAGTAAAGCTAAGTTCAAACTAAGAAATAAATGGCTACACAAATGTTTGACATAAATGTGTATGTTGCTCAAACTGCGACAATTTCTTAGTGATGACGCGTCGCGACACATTTAACAACATACGTCTCGAAATACAGACACTCACTGTCTGTATTTCTGCATGTAGAGTACGAACAACAAATATAACTATATTTAATTATAGGTTAAAGCGACCTACCTTGACCTTTACAATCCAGTTGGGAAACCCCAGTACTACTATTAACCTACCGTCCGTTTTTTCTTATTCCTACTGTTGTACTATAAAGTTTATCTCTGCCTAGCCTTTTTCCAATTATGTAGGACATGCAGCTGAATACCAGCGTTCTACATGGAGCGACCATCTGACTTCCTCAAGCCAGTTACGAGAACCTCTTCTCGTTTACTCAACATCATCATCATTATGGCTAGCTAGCCAAACTATATTGGGGTCGGTTTCCAGCCTAAACCGTATGCAGCTGAGGACCAGTGTTTTACATGGATCGACTGCCTATCTGACCTCCTCAACCCGGTTACCGGGTACTTTTTTTTTTGTATGGCATCTCGCAGATCAACCTAGAAGGTTGTCGACTGCTTAACCGGGCTTCTTACTTACCGGGTACCATGATACCTCTTGGTAAGGCTCGTTTTCAAATTTTCTGGCTTCTGACTGCTCCTAACGACTCACACACAAAAGACAGTCGGGACCTTAATGTGCTTTTAGAGGCACGGATGAGTGTCGATATAGCATAGATCACCTATCCACAGACCGACCGCGCCAAGCGCAGCACCTTTGACCAACCCGTGCGGCTGTTACTTAGCCACGAGCTCCATACATCAAAATGTGATTAAATTAATAGTTTTCCTATTGCGTTCAATCCTGTCTCCTGCCTATGCTTGCCACCAGTATATTGGAGGTATATTGGTTGATATACGCTTAGAGGATACAAACTAACGAGAGTGAGCTGCAATCATCAATTCACCTGCCAACCGACGTGATTAGGCAATTCATCTAGTTACAAGTCTATGCACAATTGATTGTAGCTTCCGTATGTACGGTATGTGCGATTTGGATTCGATGCATTCATTTGCATGTAATCGAATTCAAGTTGAAGGCAATCAGGTTTTGTTAGTTTTGAGGGTGACCGCGAGATGTTAAAAAGATCGACTTCGGAAAAGTGTTTTTCCATAAAGTGATTGCACATGACAAAATTTTTGATTTCATGAAATGCTTTTAGGAACATCTATATCTTAATACATATTATTTAAAATGATATGATTGGTCGTAAGCCAAAGACAAAAATATATGAAATAAAAGACTGTTACCAATTTGGAAAATAAGACAACTTTTCAAAAAGGTTTAATGATTGAGTAAATGTCATAACAATTTAGGAGTCCTACTAAAGTTCACCACGTTCGGCAGAAATTTGCCATTTATCAATAGGAAACCTCGGCTACTGAAGTTTCTAAACCATGAGTGCTACTGGAAATATGATCCGAGATTCTTTGCATTGCTGGGGAGTTTGTTGCGCCACTTCTTCTTCCCAGCAAAAACACAAAGGAAGTGGTGAAGGGCGGGCGTTTTGGGGGCTGTCTCTTGTAAATTTGACGTTCAAAAAGTGCTGATGTTCAGCCTAATTAAAATAAATGACTTTTGAATTTAAGTTTACCACGCGCTCATTCCGAACTTCAAGTATTTTAAACGTCATTTGTTACTAACACGAACCTATGATGGTTGATTAACCTTGAAATAGATTAGTGATGCGTTATCGACCTTCAAAGGGTTTCAAATTGAACCGGAATTGAACAGTACTTTTTTGTATCCAAGTATTGAGCAACAAGCAGTAACTAGCCGAATTATTTTCACGCGTATTTTATTTCTCGTGTTGTAAAATCGCTTTAAAAATATCATATATTCAAAAAATAACATCTAATTGTAATAGCTAATTGCCAGCTCTGATAGACAAGACGAAAAATATGCTCAAAATTAGATTTTTAATATCCTAATTTGATTTCACGGTTATTTTAATAAATGGCACTAATCCAACGAGTTTGAATTCCAATAAAATATTTTAATTAAATGTTTATAATATTTGGAGCATTTTTTCGCGAAATGAAAAATATTATTCAAGTTTTCAAGGTTGGCATTAGACAGGATTTATTGAGGAACTATTTTTTTATATTATTTTTTTCATTAGCAGTTTTACACGGCGTTGCGTTGATTTATTTGTGCGGGACGAAACTCGTAGGACGAAACAGGAACAAATCATGCTATTTCTTGATTAAATGCTATCCGAAATTCAGATATGGTTGACCAAAACTTATAAAGACTTTCATGTGATGTAGGTAGTTGTTTATATCCCCCTAGTTACGAGTACTTCCCGTGGTTTCACTCGCGTCTTGAGGGAATCCGTATTGAAAGAACCCTTGAACCAGGGTTCCTTCTATCTCCATACGAAATTTTATCAAAAACGGTTCAGCCGTTTAACCGTCCAAAGGTAACAAACAAACAAACTCACTTTCGCATTAATAATATTAGTTAGGATTATCAATATAGAATAAGGAGCTCGTGGCTAAGTAACAGCCGCACGGTTCGACCGATCAAAGGCTAAGCTGCGCTTGGCGCGGTCGGCCCGTGGATGGGTGACCATCTTTGTAATAGCGAGACTCCTCCGTGCCTCGGAAAGCACGTTAAGCTGTTGGTCCCGGTTGTCATTTGTACATCTTTGACAGTCGTTACGGGTAGTCAGAAGCCAGAAAGTCTGATAGCCAGTCTTACCAAGGGGTACCGTGTTACCCGGTAACTGGGTTGTGGAGGTCAGACAGGCAGTCGCTCCATGTAAAACACTGGTACTCAGCTGCATCCGGTTTAGACTGGAAGCCGACCCCAACATAGTTGGGAAAAGGCTAGGCAGATGATGATCAATATAGAATAAGGAGGTTATATTTCTCAAACAATCATTTTCGTTTTGTTTTCGTCTACACTTTTTGATCCTTTTTAGGCACAAATGACATAACCTGACACCCGGATCTCAAACATAACAGATGCTTCGCAGACATTTGAATAAAACTAAAAAGTCTGCTTTAATCAAAATATGTTTAGTTAATTTTGTCACGTTTTATGATGAAATCAATAACTTTTGATCTTTGTCTGACATTGAGTTCCAGAAAATTCTTAAACGTCTTAAACTTAATTGATCAGATAATAGTTTGGACATATTCATTTTGATGGCTATGATGATTCATTTCCAAACGAGTTTGTGATTTATTAATACAAAAACCAGTTTTTAATCTGTCATAATCTATTTCAATTCTAGGGTTATAATTAAGTTTTAATGTCATACTAATTTAAAAGTGTAATTGTCATTTTCGGCCTAGAGTAGCCTAGAGCGAATGGATTTGAATGAAATTTGGTTCACACAACCCAAAGACTATATAACCACTTGACTGCGCATACAGTGCCCCGACGCACGAAAACTATTAGCGATTTGTCGCCTATGCAGAGAGTACACTACTAGTAACCACTTTAGTTGTGTCCAGGAATTAGACCTGTAAGCACGCTAAATTAATTTATTTTTTTTCAAGTTTTATGCTATTATAAAGCATTAAAATGCCTTCATGCGCGGTGAAATGGTGTGGGAAACATTCCAAGATATCTAATTACAGAAAGGATGGCAAAAATTTTCATCGGTAAGTAAACAGTAAGAAATATTTTTATTATATAATCTGATTATGAGCCACCGCGGGGGTCTTGTTAAAATGGTCGTTGGGTGATCGAAGCACACGGTTGAGCCGCACGTTGATGTCTTTTGGAAAAGTCTCTTTCTTTCACTAGACAATTCTAATGCTTGTATCTCTTTCTATCCCTTTGTATTTTTATCGTAAAAATCTGTGCTGTTACCTTTAATGGCTGAAGCCAATATCGATAATAATAAAATTTAAATTAATATTTTTTTTATATTTTTATAATTAGTCTTTGTAATAAAAAAAACTGTTTACTTTTAACTTAGTCGGCGTAAGCAAAATATATTGATAAAAAAGTGCATAAACGCTACCACTCAGTGAATCAGGCGAGTTGTGGAGGGGAGCGGCTTTTATAACAACGCAGCCAGCGACAAGAGGTATTGCGACTCTAGCAAGCGCACCGTTCACAACTCTTTTATAATGTAAATTTTGTTAATTGTTAATTTACTTTAATTACGCTGAATTGTGATTAATAAACTGGTTGTATTTATTCAGTATTTTCTTATAAAAATATAAGAAGTCGGCTCTCCCTCGCCAATATCTGCATCGGAACCTTCCTGTTCCGATGTACATGTTTTCATTTTAGATTACCGAAGATTTCGGAACTTAAATAAAAGTGAATAGATACTACTAATAGATAATACCGATTATTTTATAAGATCGGTTTTAAAATCATTGATCGGGTATAATTTATTCCCGGATATTGATTTTCATCAATTTGAAATAGAATCAACAAAATCATTTAATTGAATTAGCAAGATGCATAATTCAGAAATATGTAGATGCTCGTTTATCTTTTTTTACGAAAGAAAATCAGGACCCTAAAACTTTAATTCGGAAAACATATACCAAATTAATTCATTTTAAAAATCAATAATAACAGGACACATTTTTTTTGTAATTGATTTTTTTTTTATTGGTTTATTATATTTCGTCATACAATTTAAAACCAACCATTTTAAATTATTTACAATATATACATTCATTGATTAAATACTATTTGATAAGATTTTAATTGAGTATTTTTCTTAATGTTAAAATCCATTTTATCGATATCGTCTATTTTCCCTTAATCAACCACAGCAGCCCTAACGATAGGCGTCTGCGCAATTTGACCTTGAACCGACCAATTGCAGCGGCGCATTTTTCCTCGTCCCCCGGCCCGCTGTGGTGAGTTGTGTTCTTAGAAGAAATCGGCCTATAAGCTCTCTAGTGGATAATTTCTCTATGACACAACCTAACTAATATAATAAATACGAATGTAAGAGATAGAATAGAATATTCTTTATTATGTACAATCGACAAAGTTGAAGCATGACCCACTTTGACGATAAATCGTTTGAAACCGTCAAAATAACAAAGATTTCCATCCTTTACAGTGCATGCCACACTTAGGACGTTTTAAATATTAAGCAAGCTATGTCAATACGGTTTGGAGATCTATGCAATTTTAACCTTTGTTATCACTACAATAGATAATATTTTCTATAAAGCATTAATAATCATATTTTGAATCCAAACTCTTTGGAACATTTTTTTTTTCAATACCATGTTCGAACGAATTTTTTAATTATAAAATGACAGCGTCAAAAAGTCACTCTGAAAATGGTGTCAAATAATAATTTATATGTGTTACCATGGAAACGCATGTTTACGCGAATGTCGACCTAATTGTATTTTAATGTATGTAAGAATATAACCTTATGGTGGGTCATAATTCATATTTGTTGACTGTACACCAAAACAAAAATATTATGACATTGGAAAAAGAGTTACAAACGGTGACAAGATGGGCGGTAGGATTCAGTAAGTTTATTACGCATTCACGTTAAAACGGCTAAACTGATTCGAATGAAATTTGGTATGGACATGGAAGAGACTTGAGACTTTTTATCCCGGCATCTGGACTCACTCTAAGTTCACGGATAAGTGGACAAGTGGTGGGCAGAAGCCTACCTTTAGATAAACAATCAAACAAACTAGCACATTAGGCAGCCGCGTTATCCTTATAACTAATGAAGATGCTACTAACATAACAAAAGCTATTGTGTATTATATGAATACAATCACTTGTACAATGGAATGAATAATAAAGAATATTCTACAGTTTTCCTTGTTCTTTGAAGAATAATCTCGATTAAATCGAAAAAACAAAAAAAGGTAATTTAAATTTAGGCGTACAATAAGCAAGGGCGTATTTATAATGTGCAGAAAATTGGCTACTTTTGAGGGAAAATGAATCCAAATTCAAGTAAAAGCAACAGTGAATGGATGTACTGTGTACTGCATGTACTTTGAGATGTCAATAATACGGCCCATGGGATTTCTTCAGTCTTTTTTATCATCCATAGATGCACGCTTTATTCCTTCGCTTTTAAAATGCGATGAATCAGCAATCCGACCGGGAAGAAATCAGTCTTAAGATCGACAGCTTTACGTGCTCCAAAGTTCGGGCTCTTGCTATGTTTAGAAAACAATCACCTATCCATGGACTGACCACGGCTAGTACAGCTTTACCTTGCTAATCTATTGATCTGGACGGCTGTTACTTACCTACGAGCCTCTCAAATCGCACCTATACTATTTTTTTTTTATTTATTACTAGCTGTTTCCCGCGGTTTCACCCGCATCCCGAGGGAACTACTTAGCGCATCCGGGTAAAAAGTAGCCTATGTTGTTCCTCAGGGTCAGGGTCAGACAGACAGACAGATAAGTTACTTTCGCATTTATAATATTAGTAAGGATTTTTCTCAAAGTTCAGATGACAAGACAATAAACGTAATGTTGGTACACTATTAAGAGAATGGTGTCTGAAAAAGGTTGACTCTGTGTTACAGATCACCATGATCGTTGGGTAGACAGTCTGTCTTTAAAAAAAATCTCGTAAAATGTACTTTTAACTTTGAAAAATACTTGAATGTTGCTCGAGAGTTAGTAATAACGATTGTTGATGTACCTTCTAATGCGCAACCGGTATCAATATGACCGATAGTCATGCTTATTTAACAACTATAAATGAATTGCGACGTATGATTACCATCAGAGAATATTTCTGCACATAATATTGTCTGTCTGTCACAATGGTTATTGTCATAATGCCATTCATCATTATAGCTTTCTCGTCATTACTATAGGGATATGTTGCGTTATTTAATTTGGTATTCACCACTGTATTAAGCTCCTCTGTCATGAGTACATTACTTAACTTAAGATTTATTCATTTTAAAATACTTATTCGTATTTACATACTATCTTCCAGACCGAATTTCGATTTACGCAGAAAATGTTATAATACACATAGTGTGTACGTAGAAACAGGCACACTCTCTATTCTCTCACTCACACACACACACGGCTCACATTAACGTGCCTTTCATTCATTGTAGTATCCGATTCGCGTGTCTGACTGCACCATAGAATCTGCCAACAGGGAAAGATGGCGGGAGAACATGAGGAGAGCTGTATCTGCCATGTGACCATGACCTGTTTAAGCGATACAATAAAGTAGAAAAGAATGCATTCATGGATAGCTTTCTATCAGTGAATCAGATTCGGTTCAGCGTATATCATCATCATCTTCCTAGACTTTTCCCAACTATGTTAGGGTCGGTTTCCAGTCTAACCGGAGGCAGCCGAGTACCAGTGTTTTATATAGAGCGACTGTCTTTCTAACCTCCACAAACCAGTGACCGAGCTACACAATAATCCTTGAGAAGACTGGTTATCAGACTTTCTGGCTGCTGACTACCCGTAACGACTGTCAAAGATCTACAAATAGCAGCCGGGAACAACGACTTAGGGCCAAGTTTACCGACTATTGGTTTCGTAATCGGTCCGTTAAACGAAAAGGTTTTTGAACCAGGAAGCTGGAATTTTCGTTTTACCCACTTCTACTTCAACCCTGGTTTGGTAATCAACTGTTATAGAAAAACAATCTCAAATAATACGTTACCCATTGAAAGTTGGAAGTTTATATTTATGGTAAACAGCTGTTTTAAGTTAATCGGACCGTTATCTTGTCGGTGAATTTGGGTGTTAACATGCTTTCCGAGACACGGAGGTGTTTCAGTATGACATAGATGGTCACCCATCCAAAGACCGACCGCGCCAAGCTTAGCTTAACCTTTGATCGATCGACCCGTGCGGCTGATACTTAGTCATGAGCTCCTGCGGTGCAGCATATAAGTATGGAATAAAATAAAATTATTTATCATCTCACTATTTGGCGTTTGATATTTATCTAGAAGAAGAACCTGTCAATTTGTATCGACCTGTAACAAAAATCCTCCTTTGTTACACCATCATCATCAGCTTATATATTGTCCCACTACTGGGTACAGGCCTCTTCTCATACAAAGAAGGCATCATTGATCACCTCACTTGCTCAAGGCGGATTGGCGATTTAAGACTTTTTAAGTCCAGGTTTCGTCACGATGTTTTCCTTCACCGTAAGTCAGTGACGTCTAAGATATACAACTTAGAAAGTACATATGACTTTAGAAAAGTCACATTGGTACTTGCCAGATTTTGGTCCCGCACACTCGTACACGAGAGGCTCACGACTATTAAACCATACTTACAAAAATTTTGGAACAAATCCTTGTAACTTCGAAGTCCTCAATCGCCACTCGTGTATTTGATCCTCTAACAAAATATTATTTATCGCTATGTTTTTCTTTCAACGGCAGTACACCTTTCATATTATTAGAGTTTGCAATTCAATTTGATATTCGTGTTATACAACACGCGTATGATTCGAACAATAATTGGTATTTGTTATTCAGCGGCACGTTTTGTTTAAGCTCAGGTCGGGCTAGGTATTAAAATACGGACTAGGTTTTACCTAAATTACTATTACCAACACCCGGCTTCACAAAAAAAAAAACATATTATTTTTCGGTGTCAGTCCGAATCAAAATGTCAACTGAATAATTATGTTTCAGATTATTTCATTATCCTGCTAAGTTAATGATATAATGTTTAGTCAAAAAATATATTTATGTCTTTATAACTTTAAAAAATCCTAAAAAATTAAAAATTATGTACAAAATTACCTACGTAAAAGTATAAATTAGTATAAGCTGTTTCCCGCGATTTCACCCGTATCCTCAGAGATATCTACTATAGAGACCTACTTCATACAGTCCATCCAGATAAAATCATACCTCATACATCCAAATAAAATATTATAATCTTTACGCAAGCTTCAATTTATCTCCATAACAAATGTCGTCTTAATCGTTTCAGCCTTTTTACCATGAAAGTTAGAGTTACTTTCGTATTTATAATATTAGCAAGGATAGGCCCTATTTTTGCAAATTTAAGAACGGTATCTTGGATAAATTATTCTGCCGCTTCCATCACCTACTATGGGAGCTATTTTGTGGCTCTACCCAAGGTTAATAATGATGATATAACACACACAATATACAAGAACTGTTATGATACAAGAATTTAAATTATGAGTTATCATTAAAAAAATATATAATTTTCAAGTAGAGCTAGCCGCACACGAAAATGCGGAAGAAAATGTAAATTTGCATTACTTACTTGGCTTGTAACTTTCTTGAACCACTACTACTTATTTTGTATTGAGTATTCGTAATTCATTAGAGTAGGGTATGGTTTTTAATCCTACAAATAAAAATAAACAGGCAAAACATCGATCCAGGAGAACCGGAATTGCGTTCAAGTTATGGTTCAAAGGCAAAAATAACAAAGACTAACCTCCATTGTTTCATAGTCACAGCACACGTCTCCCACATACTGCATTCATTCCACGCAGGGGCCATTAAACGATCGCTCTACGCATACCTAACCGCGACAAGCGAACAACAAACACTCAAGTAAATACAAAAAAATATTTTATTATAATACTAATTTATAATTAAATACTTAATCTAATTTATCACTTTAAATCCCGCCTTCGTTTCCGTGAGGAATAATATTATCTTTCTCGGTTACATCTTCCTTGTCGGAGGGGGTCGTTGATTCTTTCCTGTCCTCGTCATCAGCAACAGTCGTCACGGAAGGCTGAACAGCCGGCGTGTCTACTGTCTCAGGCCTGAACGGCTTGCCAGTTTCAACAATGGGAACTTCTCTGTCGACTTCCTTCGCTCTGTCAGTAACGCCGGTGACTGGAGCTGTAACTACCAGGTTTCCATCACTCGACAACTCAGCAGTAACATCAGAGCTACTCGAGTTGGCCGGCAGCGTGTAGGTGTGGAAGAACTGGCTGGCGAAGACATCATGGTCGTCCTGTTTGGCCTCATGCGTGCCCTGGATGAAGATGAAGTCACCTTTCACCTTGACTTTCAGATCGTCTTTCTTGTAATCCTTGACGTTCACAATGACTTGGAACTTGTCATCATCAGCGATGATTCTGGGCCCGATGTCAGCGAAAGTCGGGAACAACTTCCAGAGAGGAGCGAAGAGGTTGCCGAAGAGAGGGAAGCTAAACCACGGGCTGTCGTTAATGTCGTCCTCTGTTATTGTGGTGACAGGCTTCGGTATCGGGCGGTCAGTAGCCGGCACGGCGGCTGCCGTCGCAAGGATAGCGAGTACCGCAAACAATCGCGGCGAAAACATTTTGACGTGTGCACTCGTTGGTGATGCAACTAGAACTGAGGCCGCCGCGGGTCGTGGAGGCTATATAGAGGTGGTGGGGACAGGGGGGTGCGTAAGCGCATCGCTGACGGTGACGATAGAGTTGTAATGTAAATACGGCAATAGGTAGAAACAGGTTGCAGACGCATCGAGTTTACCTTTGATTCGCGTTGAAGTTTGGAAACATAAATGATTCGAACGCACATTAGATCAACATTTACATATTAAGTGGGATGCTTCTTTGTCTTCTGGTAAAATTGTTTTGTAAAAAAATCATAAACCATTGTAGTGGGTATTTACAAATTAAAAACCCGTAATTGTTATGTCGTACGATGGAAAACTGACATAAACATTAAGTTTTTGGTCTTTGAATTATGATTGCCTAATGAAATAAAGTACTCTGTAGGCATAATAGTTATGAAAGACTAGCGCATCTGTAGAAAACAGTTCTTTGTGATTAGGCGCGACCTTGTAAGGCCGGCTTCTAGACTGATCTCAGCAAAATTAGCTCATTTAACACGTAACAATGAACCGAGCATGTATTGAGCGCTTCCGATGTCACGTCTGAGAATGTTAGACTATCAGCGACTTAATTTGCTGACTGTGCAATATTTCTTTGTTATTTAATACTAGCTGTTTCCCGCGGTTTCACACGATCCCGAGGGGACAATTTAAAATACCCGGATGAAAAGTAGCTTAAAATCGTCTCCAGGGTCGTTCTTATATCCGTAACAAATTTCATCCAAATCGGTTTGAAACAAACAAACTCAATTTCGCATTAAACTATTAGTGAGGATGTACAAGATTGTGAGGATAATTATGTATTTGTTCCTCCTTCGTGCAAAAACTACTACTAGGTACATGGATTTGGGTGAAATTTGGTATACACGTAGTATATAACTTTAATAACCGCATAGAATACTTTTTAAAGCTGGTATCCCTCAGGATGTGGGTAAAACCGCTGAAAACAGCTAGTAGAGAATATAATATATAACTAGCTTCCCGCCAGCGGTTTCGCCCGCGATATTTTAGCTAATGGATACTACAACTTGACAAATTATATACTAAAACCTTCCTCATTAATCACTCTATCTATTAAAAAAACCGCATCAAAATCCGTTGCGTAGTTTTAAAGATTTAAGCATACATAGGGATATAGGGACAGTGAAAGCGACTTTGTTTTATACTATGTAGTGATATAATACGCTGCCTACTTATGTAAGGGTGAGCTGTAATAAGACTTATGAAATAAGATGTTTATTTTTAGTCAGAATGGTTATTTCTACGGCTTCAGCTGATACAACAGTTATTGATATTCGAAGCCTCGTAACTGGCAACATAGGTCGAGGTTATGTAATAGCCGCACGGGTCGATCGATCAAAGGTTAAGCTGCGCTCGGCGCCGTCGGTGCGTAGATGGGTAACCATCTCATAGCGAAACTCCTCCGTGCCTCGGAAAACACGTTCAGCTGTTGGTCCCGGCTGTCACTTGTACATCTTTGACAGTCGTTATGGGTAGTCAGAAGCCAGAAAGTCTGACAACCAGTTTTACCAAGGGGTGCCGTGTTACCCGGTAACTGGGTTGTCGAGGTCAGATAGGCAGTCGCTCCATGTAAAACACTAGTTCTCAGCTGCATCCGATTTAGACTGGAAGCCGACCCCAACATAGTTGGGAAAAGGCTAGGCAGATGATGATGGAATAAGTGTGCTATTATAGGATATTTTTCTTATAAGGGACGAACTAAACATATCCAAATAGACTCAAAGAATCCAGAGGTACACGCACTGGGTTCGCATAATAAATCGACATAGAACGTCCAGTGTTAGAAATCCTACTAATGTTCATCAGCAGCCTATATGTTTCCCACTAGTGGGTACAGGGCTCTTCTCATACAAAGAAGACATGAGCATTGATCACCGCAAAAACTACTGAATAGATTTGAATGAAAGTTAGCACACAGATAGTTTATAATACGGACATAAGATACTTTTAATCTGGAAGCGCGAAATAGTGCGCGTGTGCTGTAGGTACATATTTTATAAATTAATATTATAAAGAGGTAAAATGCAGTTTTTCGTTTTTCATTTATCGGTAACATAGTGGTTAAGGTTTAATGTAAATAAATACCATCGCATTTATCGCGCAGAAAATGCAATAAAAACAAGGCATTTCAAGGCATAAGTAATTAAGAAAATTCAAGTTGGTAGATAACACTAGAATTTTCTTTAAAACCACACGCATTATTCACATTTCTTCACGCCGCATGAGTCAGACTCGACTTTATACCTGCGTAACTAAGTGAGTCAGTCCTGTTATTCATGCTTATTCATCTAAATTGCACCTAACCATTTAATCGTGGGCATTTTTCCTGCAATCAAGTGTATTCAATACACATAAAAAAAGTATATATCATTATTTGTGTATGTTTTTGTTATTTAGTACAAAATGATGCGTTGCACAAACAACAATGATAGATATTTGAAGAAATATTTTTAGTTCAATATTCAAGTTTAGTAGTTACTAAAATCTTAACTAACATTAAAAATACGAATGTGAGTTTATTTGTCATGCTTTCACATTAAAACGGCTGAAAAAAATATTCCAGATATTTGGTATAGAAATAGCTTGATACTGTCAAAGATTTTATTTTTCATTCCTGTATCTGTTTCGACGACCTCGCAGACGAAGTCACAAGCGAAACTTAGTACTACTTGAATATTATTTCGCGAGGCTCGAAACTGCCTTTTGTATTCCAACCTTAAGTCCACAGTGTGATTCTCAGGTTCAAGGTCCTCAGCTCTTTGTTGACGTAATATATTCGACATCAACTCAATAACTCGTATCTGTAGGCTTTACGCTTCACTGTGGGATTGGAAAAAAGGCTTTATTGTTTTATAAACTTTACTAGCTACCCGCCCCGGCTTCGCACGGGTGCAATTTACATATTGTATAGATTTTCTACCATAATATACATGTTTCCTCTTGAACCTATCTGTCTATTAATGGTATCATCTGCCTAGCCTTTTCCCAACTATGTTGGGGTCGGCTTCCAGTCTTAACCGGATGCAGCTGAGTACCAGTGTTTTACATGGAGCGACTGCCTATCTGACCTCCACAACCCAGTTACTGGGTAACAGGGTACCCCTTGGTAAGACTGGTTGTCAGACTTTCTGGCTTCTGACTACCCGTAACGACTGTCAAAGATCTACAAATGACAGCCGGGACCAACAGCTTAACGTACTTTCCGAGGCACGGAGGAGTCTCGCTATGACATAGATGGTCACCCATCCACGGACCGACCGCGCCAAGCGCAGCTTAACCTTTGATCGGTCGAACCGTGCGGCTGTTACTTAGCCACGAGCTCCTCTATCTGTCTATTAATGGTAACCGCATTAAAATCCGTTGCGCAGTTTAAAAAATATAGAGATGATCACTAGGAAAATATTTTTAAATCATTTAGTATATCGGTACATTTTTAAAAACATGTAAATAAATTACATATATATTTCACTAAAAAGTTATTTGTATATGTAACCTATGTAACTTATATAATTCCGGCTTTTCGCCGTTCATCTGAGCTACATAACGCGCTCGGTTAAAAACTCTTCCTCCTCATAGTCTTCCCCAGTATTTAAGCTATCTCAAATCCAAATTTAATTTCAAACATTTCCTGTAAAGTCGTAACAGACAGACAGATAGAATTACTAATTTATGTAAGGATTTATTAATTACTGTGTATATATTAATGAATGCCTAGTCCTTTCTTTACTAGAACTATCGCGAAGTTCTATATCAGTTTCATGAATACCTCATTGTGTCAATTGTTTTATTAAACATCAGCACATCTTTTAAAACAAAGATATAATATTCTTTTTCTTTATTTTTGTTCCTTTAATAAGAGTGAATTGAACCTACATTCTTTAAAGGTAAACAAGGTTTAAATGCCATCGGAAGAGTGAAGGTCCTATATATTTTAAGAAAATGTTTTTGTTAACTATTTTTATAAAAAAAAACCCTTTCCCATCAACCGGTATTCTCAGTCAATGTGTTACATTTACTTGCTAATTTTGACAAAACTTGGCTACTTGGCTAGCTCTTTCCATATGTTTTTACACGCATCCTGAGGGAACTTCATCACGAATTCGGATAAAAATAAATGTTCTACGCCTTTCAGTCAGTCAGGACAAAGCATTTTATATGTATAGATTATTGACAAAGTGTAGGATAGGTAGGTAAACATCTACCTAACCCGATGTTTTTTATAATATCAGACCGTCTTTGTACTGACAAGAATACAAACAACTTGATTGAACCTCAGCATGAGGTCACTTTAAGACACGATACGTGACATTATACATGGGGACCTTAGGTACAACATGTCACTTATACAACAAAATCTGCACATGTAGGTGGGTACGCCCTTTATGCCTTATTTTTAACAAATGGAGGCTATAGATTTATTTATTTTTACATTTTACAGTTAAATATTTCTTAATACTAATTAAATGCTTGAGTATTTACTTGTTATAGGTATAAAGGTGTGTGCTAGCCAACATGTGGCAAAATTATATACTACAATAATTAATTATGTTAAATATGATAATTACCTATTTTTTTTTTAAATTAATATTGTATAAACGGTTCTTCAAACCTTACAGACAGATATGTGGTGCTGGGGAGTTTGTTGCGCCACTTCTTCTTCCCAGCAAAAATACATAGGAAGTGGTGAAGGGCGGGCGTTTTGGGGGCTGTCTTTTGTAAATTTGACGTTCAAAAAGTGCTGATTTTCAGCCTAATTTGAATAAATGACTTTTGAATTTTTGATTTTTTTTTTGAATACCTTTGCTCCAAATCTGCAATTGAAATTTCAACAGTTGGTACCTACTAAATATATTAACCGCCTTATTTATAACTAGCTTTCTGCCAGTGGCTTCACCCGCGAGTGCTATACGAATTCAAATTAAAAATGACAGAGTTTCATACAAAATTTGCCACCCTTTTTCACCCCCTTAGGAGTAGAATTTCGGAAAATCCTTTCTTATCGGATGCCTACGTCATACAAAGAACACACCCTCCAAGTTTCAGGTCTCTACGGTCAACGGTTTTAGGCTTTGCGTTGATCCGTCAGTCATTCAGACCAAATCATTTTATTTGTATAAATAGATAACACCATTTGTCTTATAAGCCTCTTTTAGCTATCAAACAATTTTAAATATTTGCAACTGCCTGCGACTTCCTCTGTGTAGAATTTAGAATTAGGTCTAAATACTTGGAAAAATATCTTATGTGTTACTCCTGAATATGATTTATCTGTGTGCCAAGTTTCATCAAAATCTGTTCTGTAGTTTTTGTGTAAATGAGTAACAAATATCCATGCATCTTTACGAACCTTCACGTCTATAACGGAGTGATAGAAATAAGTATTTATCATAAATTCTGCTTTAAGTATCACCACAATCAACTACCATCTTTAATTGTTCTTCTCTAAAGTTAGAAATTCGTTGTACAGTGTTGAAAAAGCGTACTGTGCCACGTGCTTTTTGACATACTGTACCTCATACATGGATTGTGTAAATTTTATCACGTTTACAATTAAACAATGGTAGTGTTAAATCGTAAATAATGTTTAAAGTTACATTGTATTGAAGCGTTCAAGTTTCTGTATTGAAACTGGTACAATTACTGTCGTAGTTGTGTGTAAAATCCATAATATTATGAATATACCTCACCTATTACTTACATTACTAGAAAATTATCGAAGAGTAGGTAAAGCTGTGGGTCGTTCACTTGTGGCTCAAACACGACAAACAATTCTTCTTTTAGTATTCTTAGGGCCAACTTCACTGACAGATGGTAACCTAATCGACCCGTTAAATAACAACGTTCTTTAACCACGCACCGGGAATTTTCGTGTTATCCACTTCTTGTCCAACCCCGGCTTGGTAATTGACTGATTTAGGAATTCTTCTCTCTTCTCTTCTTCAGTCGATTACTCAGTGCTGAGCGTCGTGATGTCCTCGACTAAACATTTTGACAATCTCCTTCCAATTGTGGCGATCTTTGGCCTGCTGTAATGCGTCGGAAATCTTGATGTTTACGCTTTCCTTCACCTGATCAGACCATCTTGTAGGGGTACGTCCTCTTGGCCTCTTTCCTTCCATCTTCCCGGTAGCTATAAGTTTCTCCAGGTTATCAGGAGGCTTTCGGGCTATGTGTCCAAAAAATTGTAGTACCCTTAGGAGACAATTACTCACTAGCCTTTGGTTTACTTGGAGTTCTTTCAGGATAGATTCATTCGTCCGGTGTGCCGTCCATGGTATGCGCAGCATACGTCTCCAGCACCACATTTCAAAAACGTCGATGCGACGTCTGTCTGCTGCCTTCATAGTCCACGTTTCGACACCGTACTGAAATATTGGAAAAAACTGGGTCCTGACTATGTATGCTTTGGTCTTCTTACATATGTTGCGATTTAGGAATAAAAAACCCAAATGATAAGGTATCCATCGTAAGACAGAAGTTTGAATTTATGGTAAACAGCTGTTTTGAGTTGATCGGACTGTTATCTTGTCGGTGAACTTGGACCTTAGTGTATCATTAGTATATTAATTAAAAACAATAATCATCTGCCTAGAGTTATTCCAACTATGCTGGGGTCGACTTCCATTCAACTGGTTGAAGTTGAGTATTAGTGTTTTACTTTGGCCTCCACAATCCAATTACCGGGTAACACGATGCTTCTTGGTAAGCCTGGTTTTCAGACTTTCTGGCAAATGTTTTGGTAAATATTAGTTGTCAAACTCTCTGGCACCTAACTGCACGATTGTCAAAGATCCACAAATGTCAAATATAAATTAATTGAAAGACTAATAACAAGTTTTAACTAAATAATATTAAATTTTATGTTTCTATGAATTGTTCTTATTGAATTTCAAATATCAATTTGAGTCCCTATTGTTGTATTTATGATTAATAATTCATTACAGATATTGGTGGTTGGGTCACTGATTTTTCCCCTGTTCTATCGGATTATCATATAGCTCCTATTAGTAGTAGTATTGAAAAGAGGAAATATATATCAGCACCTGTGATCAGTAATTATATAAACACTTGTACACTCTAATAATATTTATTTCTTTTGTTATGATAAAAAAATACCTTATGAAGTTACACAACTCTGGTCTTCAATGGAATCTTGATACTCGCTCATACACATACACACACACACTTGTATATAATAATAGAAAGAAATAATAGAGGGGGCTTTATTTTTCTACATGACCTCTCCTCAGGGTGCTTCTAACAGCATTCGACCGGCTTAACCGGGCTATGTGGCGAGGTCCTAATTTAATCAATTAAATTAAGGCGTCCAGCCTGGGCAATGAGGGGGCATAACACTTTTTCTTTATATGACGATCGTCTTTTTGATTAAAAGCATACATTGAACATCCACAAATACTCGAATAGACCTGAACAATTTATTTGTCCGTGCTGGAATTGTACCTACGACAAGAAGGGCAGCAGCCAATTCCTCAGTCACTGCGCCAATCGCGCTGTCCTCAAAATTACTTATCTCTCGCGTACTTGACGAGTGATCGATATTCGTTCATCGATATAGATATAATCGAATATTGATTTAGAAAAAAAAACTACATGGATTTTATAAGGTGAATAGAAAGGCTTGAATCATATTTCAATCTTTAACTCCTAATATCAACCTTAAAACTAACAAACAAGCCGTTCAAATTAATATAACTATTCAATAATAAGTTTGTCATTTAATTTAAGCAGAACTCATCACAATTGTCAGACACAGTCGTCTGCAACTGAACCTGGTGTAGTCCAAATTGAAGCAATCAGTAAGTTTCCGAACAATCCGCCAAGTTTGATTAGCTTGCATTATTAGCTGTGTGTCTGTCAGTTCGTCTGTTAGTTTGATCGGATTGAAGCCGAAATGTTGTTGAAGGTCAAGACTTGAAGTATTTATCGAATTTATGGTTATACTAGCTGTTTCCCGCGGTTTCACCCGCATCCCGAGGGAACTACTTAGCGCACCCGGGTAAAAAGTAGCCTATGTTGTTCCTCAGGATCTATTCTATCTCTGTACCAAATTTCATTTATATCGGTCCAGTAGTTTTGGCGTGAAAGCGTAACAGACAGACAGACAGACAGACAGAGTTACTTTCGCATTTATAATATTAGTAAGGAAGTAAGGATTAGTAAGGATTAATTATTTAACTTTGACTTTAATTCAATAATAACAGTTAGCATAATTTTAATCTTTCTTTTATATAAATTCATAGATATAATAATTAAGCAAATTAACAAAAATATTTAGACGAAAAACATAAAATAATAGCAAAATTATTCAATTTTATCCTCCATTTTGACAGATCTTGAATGACAGTCTTTCTTTTAACGTATAAATAACTTGATATTTTTTGGTGCAACTGGATGAAAACCCCTTATATTTAAAGTATGCAAAATTATTACTAATTAATATCAAATTATGCGATAAACGTTAAAGTAAAAACTATAAAATTTGATGCAACTAGCCATTAGGTTCTAAAAACCTAGTGACGAATTATTTTGAATTGAATAAAATTCACACTACATCGTGAATTAACTTCTTAAACACTTATTTCTATTTACATGACTGGTTTTCCCGCTTGCTTTGACGTGGTGTGAAACTCTCAAATATGTCGGCCAATGACAACGACGATGATTGTATAGTCTGTTCCAATTGATTTTAAGGAAAATTTAAACAAAGTCGTAACCTATTTTGTTCTAATTTTCCCAAATAGGTACTTAAAAAACCGACTTCCGAATTTTTTTGTAAAAAGCTTTTTTATTTTTTCGCTTTTCAGTGTCTCGGTCTTGCTATCTTAACAAAATAAACACACCACTTTTTTAGGTTGTAATAAGCGTAAATAACCAAATTATCTAAGTATTTGGCATATCAGCAAGTAGAGATAAATCGTTATTTTTGATATATTTATAAAACGGCTGAACCGGTAGTGATAAAATTTATATGGGACCACACGGGAAGCACCAGCTTTCAAATAAAAAAAGAATCATGAAAATCGGTTCACCCAGTCGCAAGTTAGGTAACAAAAAAAAAAATTCAGTCAAATTGATAACCTCCTTCTTTTTTTGAAGTCGGTTAATAAAATAGCATTAAATGACGAATGCTAATATTTAGAGCATGAAATTGACATAATACGCCATCCTTACGGCATTTTGTTAATTCCTGTGGTAGAATTAGAACCAAAATAGGTTACGACTTTGTTTACATTTTTTATAAAAAAAATGGTACAGAAGATGTGAATGATTCAAATCGTCAATAATAATTTGTACCATCCTTTTCAGTCAATTCCAATTTTCCACTGGGATTTCCCGTTATTTCTATATATATTTTGGAGCTCTAAAAGTGTTTACAATATATTTGAAGGTCAATTCTCATAAATAAAAACAAGTGAGTATTTTAATTAAAAGGTATTTTAGGTAGGTATTTTTTTTCTTTTCATCGATACAACAATTCCTTAGTCCAACATTATTTTCTAATGTTGCGCAATTGATCGACCAAACTATCGATTAGGTAGTGTTTCGTGGTTTATTAAAAAAAATGCATAACATTTATTTTGATTTATTCTGGATAGTTTTTGTTTTTATTTCTATATTGTTTACCTATTAATTTTGTCAAATATACAAATCATTAATATACAAATCTTGCTAGGAATACGCATAGGAATAAGCATCGTGATACAATTATTATAAACATGTTAGGTATATGGGTAATTCATTTTCAGGAATTAAACCCGCGACATGCAGCTTAGCAGCCAATTGCTCGGCCACTACTAGACTAAAGCAAGTTTTGGATACAAAACTGACACTCCGTCAATGATATTTCAACTCATCCGAGACAATGAAGTACTATACACAATGTATGTAAAGTGTGTACAATCATGAACACATTTATACCATCATATTGTTGCCGTGCTCAACTGTAGATGGAAAGAAAATATCGGAAGCGATCGCCGTTTGTTTTCACCAACAACTTTGTTGCAATCGGCCGGAGAAATTGATACAATCACGTGGAAACTACTATGAGTTAGTTCTTTACTACGTGAGAGCAATAATTGTGCCACTTACTTATGCATTAATTATATTATCTGCCTACCAGACTGCCTCAATGGTCTAGCGGTAGAATGTTGCAGCACGAATGTTGTGAACGGGATTCGTTTTCCGGGTCTGGCCGAAATCGCTTTGTCAATTTTGGAAAATGTCACAAAGCAGCCCGGAGTCAGGAAGCTGGTGGTGTAATACTCCCGTGCCTGGGAGAGCGGTCGTCCCTGGCTGCTATCTTGATAGCTAGCAGTTGTTGTTACAATTCCATGTCAGAGGCCGTCAGGCGGATTTGAGAAAACTCTGCCACTAAGCCTTGTTAGGTTGACAAAACCTGCATCCCACACGATAAGAACTGAAGAAACTGCCTAGCCTTTTCCCAACTATGTTGCCGTGGAAGCCGACCCCAACGTAGCTGGGACAAGGCTAAGGGATGATGATGATTATAGTTACATGGTTATAGCATATCCATTTACGTGTACATATCTACACTAGAATATAATATGTACGTTGCTGCGGGGAGTTTGTTGCGCCACTTCTTCTTCCCAGCAAAAACACATAGGAGGTGGTGAAGGGCGGGCGTTTTAAATAACTTTAGAATTAAATATATTTAGGTACATGAATGTTTGATAAAGGACCCGCATCCCAGTGTGGGTCAAGGTTGTTTTTAACAATTAAGGTGACATTGAAGTAGTACCTAATTTACTTTAGTAATTAATCTTTTCATATGTAAATTCTGTGTAAATGTTGACGTTAAGGCTAGCGACTACATTTTATTCTCTACGATCTGCACCGTCTGCATGCGTTGCAATAACAGAATATTTTGTTACTAGCTGTTTCCCGCGGTTTCACCCGCATCCCGAGGGAACTACTTAGCGCACCCGGGTAAAAAGTAGTCTATGTTGTTCCTCAGGGTCTATTCTATCTCTGTACCAAATTTCATTTATATCGGTCCAGTAGTTTTGGCGTGAAAGCGTAACAGACAGACAGACAGACAGAGTTACTTTCGCATTTATAATATTAGTAAGGATAGTATAATAGTATATAGTATAGTATAATAGTTTATAGTATAATAGTATATATAGTATATAAGGATTAGTAAGGATTGAAATAAGGGAAAATCTGTACATTGATTATTTTCTTGGTGCAGAGTTCCATGGGACGACATACCAACATGACCGGGGAGAGATCAAGTGCAGGACAGCTTAACGTGCTCTCCGAAGCACGAAGAAAATCTCACTGTGTTAAAAAATGGTAACCCGTCCATGGAATGACCGCGGCTAACGCAGCTTAACCTAGGTGATATTATAGCTGCTACTTAGCTCCTCCATATTAATAAACACCAGCCATAAAGAACAGGTTGTACCAGGTTTTTGTATTATTATTTTGATACTTGGTAAAATTTTCCTTGACTTCTTTTATAAGTTCGTGATGAGAATACCCTTGAACTTGATACGAACCTATCGTAAGTACTTACCTATCTACAAGATAAAGGAAAACTACCACAATAAACTTATTCAAAAATATTCCACTAACAGACACTACAAAACAGTGAGAAGTATAAAACATTGACGAAAAAGCCTAGAGTGGATCGAGTTATTTCTGGAGGAAATTTCATCTACACAACATGTAATTAAGATTTACTAATGAATCCATACATATAAAATGCTTTGTCTTGAATGACTGACGAATCAACGCACAGCCTAAACCGCTGAACGAAGAGACCTAAAACTTGGAGGGTATTCTTTGTATGACGCAGGTATCCGATAGGAAAGGATTTTCCGAAATTCTACCCCTAAGGGGATGAAAAAATGGGGCAAAGTTTGTATGAAACTCTGTCTCTATTTGAATTCGTATAGCCCACGCGGGCGACGCCGCTGGCGGAAAGCTAGTTTACATAATAAATATTTACTTTTATCCAATCGCAGATCATCTTATAATCTATATCAGTAATCTAATTAAATATCCAGTAATATTATTAGGTACTTGTTGCATTTAGTTTGCTAATTCTGACCAATATTTTTTTAGCAAACATATTTGACTTTATATTTTCTACACTTGATCACACTTACGAATCGAGTTAATTAATAAAAAAACAGACTATACCTGTTTTACTATATTATACATCCTTATAAAAATATAATACGCTAGCTTTTACACGCGACATAGGCCGCATTTTAATGCACATAAAAATGCACATAAATAATAGTAATAGAAAATATTTATAAATTGGTTCCGTGGTTTCAAAGTATATTTTTTACATAAAAACTTACAAAATTTTAACCTCTTTTTTTTCTTAGCTTAGAAATGTCAATTGAGTTTTGGACATCCGAGAATCGAATATGAATCTTCTGATCTAAGAAATTAACTATATTAAATAGGCTTCCACACAATGATACCTACGTAATTAATAATGATAAACTTAGCACGACGTGCTGTTTTAAAACATGATACGCGTTCATTCCTGGAATAGCGCTGAGAATCACGATCATAACGCATTATCATAAACAATAAGAGTAGATATTAATTTAATAATATTTTAATTCGCTCGTTTTATTTATTTCTGTCACGCGTTTGAAACTACTAACTATCATAGTCCTGACTATCTTAATAATCTATTCTAGGTTTGTTAGATATCTAGATAAGACTAGCCAGATTTAGCCCTGAAAGGACAAAAGATCCGGGAGTCGGGAGTCTGAAGTAGTTCTCCCGGGGTACGAGGGAATCTGCGGGAAATACGTAGTCCTTACTAATATTATAAATGCGAAAGTAACACCGTCTGTATGTTACTCTTTCACAGAAAAACACCTGAACCAATTTAAACCTACCCAAATGTCCTTTCTGGTGGTATTATTTGTTGGATTGTTAAGTTCCTAAGCTACTGTTTAGCCAACAAAGACCAACACTTGCGTGCCAACTGAATGAACAGGCCCACTCGGATCTGTATGACTCTTTCTTAAAGTCATTTCAGACACAAACATTGTACATCCATGATTACAATTATGTTATTTCTGGACCTTAAAAGAGACTTTGACCTTTGAGTTTGTTTCGGTATTTTTTCTCAAGGTAGGTAGTCGGATATGAAACACTGGCCTCATCTAGCTTGTAAAACATACTTGACTTGTCGTGTAAAAGTATTATTTTACAACCTACTAGCTGTTTCCCGCGGTATCACCCGCATCCCGGGGGAACTACCTACTTCGCGCACCTGGGTAACAAGTATGTCCTTTCTTATGCTCTAGAAGTCTAGAATACCTGTGTACCAAATTTCATTTAAATCGGTTCAGTAGTTTTGGCGTGAAAGCACTACAGACAGAGTTACTTTCGCATTTATAATATTAGTAAGGATTTGCAAAATAAATTTCATTCGCAATCTCAACGCGCTAATCTCAGGAACTACTGGTACGATTTGAAAATCTCATTCAGTGTTAGATAGCCCATTTATTGAGGAAGGCTATAGGCTATTTATCATCACGCTAAAACCAATAGGAGCTGAGCACCACTATTCCAAGCGGACGAAGTCGCGGGCAGAAGCTAGTTCATCATAGGTCCCTAACCTAGTCCGTGATTCCAATTTCGTATCCAAATCTAACTCAGTTCCAGCTTTACGTGATATAATAACTCTTTGTTCTGTCTCTCCTCCCAAAGGATGTATGCTTGATGCAGTCATAATCAACTTCACGGTATTATTATCAAAATTATTGGATTATTTGCCATGGAAATGTAATTTAGAATATTTGCCACGCCATCGGAATGAAAGATCGATATTTTTAAACTAGAAATTTCCCGCGGTAACACCCGCTTCCTAAAGTAACTACTTCGCACATTTTAATTAAAAGTATCCTATATGTTAATATACATTATAAATTATGTCTGTCAGTGTGTCGCAGTGGCCTAGTGGTTAAGGCACCTGCCTCTCGTGTACAAGCGTGCGGGTTGGAAACCTTGCAAGTACCAATGTGACTTTTCTAAAGTCATACGTACTTTCTTAGTATATCTCAGGCTAATGGTGAAGGAAAACATCGTGAGGAAACCTGGACTTTAAAAGTCTGAAATCGCCAATCCGCCTTGAGCAAGCGTGGTGATTAATGCTCATGCTTTCTCTGTTTGTGAAGAGGCCTGTGCCCAGCAGTGGGACAGTATATTTCATCCAAATCCATTTGATAGTTTTAGTGTAAAGCATAACAAACATACATACATCCTTCGCAAACTATCGTTAAACATATTATTCAATCATAATATTCAATCAAAAGGCTGGCTTTTATTTTAGTCAAAAGCCAATGCCATCTCACGTGGCAATGCCGCCAGTCTCTTGGATACACTCCCGATTGACGGCGATGAGGATAAATTTTTTGACGCTTTATTTCTTTATTTATATAATGTTATTATCTTCCTGTAAATAAATGATTTTTATCGTATTCTAGTAGGTATACTCAATTGTATGTTTGTACTTGTTTTATTAATACATACTTGTATAGAATGGGTAAACCCATCCACGTCAGTAGCAGCTAACTGTTGACAATATCAGACTCTGTTCCTCAAAACATTAGGTATAAGTTTTTGTATTGATTTCTTTGTCCTCGCCTTTGTGTGTTTAAGTCATTGAGTTGAATTGTGTGTACTTTTCCTATATTTTCTAGAGATATTATATGACGAGCTCATGTGACATTGACTGTCTTGTTGATCTAGTGGCTGCAAATGTGACTGGTTTGCTTGTCTCGGGTTTGATTACCGGGTCCGACACCGTATTTGGACGTGGGTTTTTAAAGAAAATCATAAGGTCTAGGAGTTAGCGATGTTACACCTCTGTGCTTGCCACCGACCCGGGCTGCTAACTTGCTAGCAGTTGTTGTTACAATTCTATGTCAGAAGCCGTCAGGCAGATTAGAGAAAAGTCTGACACCGTCTTAACCGTCAGTCCTCATTTAATCCTTACTTGACGTCGTAATCTGGGATTAAGCTACTAACTTAAGTTCGTATTAACGCTAAACAGAATTTTGAGTGAGATTTTTGCTAATCTGCTGCTAAGCACCATCAATTAGATTAGAAAAATTAATCAGATCGGAAATCTTTATAAGTAAGACGGAGGCTTATTAGATTAGTAAACCTGCAGCCCATACGATCATATTTTGTGATCGCATTATAACTCACATTGGAAAACCATTTGGTCCTATAACATTTTTTACATCGAACCTTGATATATCTATATCTATACTTATAATAAATCTGTAGAGAGGTCAATTCTGTACATGAAATATATTTCCGAAATAACTATCAGGGGGTGATTAGGAATCGATACTGATGCCAAAAATGCAATCAGTAAAATTTTTGTCTGTCTGTCTGTCTGTCTGTCTGTCTGTCTGTCTGTCTGTCTGTCTGTATAAACTCTATAGAAACAAAAACTACTCGACGGATTTTAACGAAACTTGGTACAATTATTTGTCATACTCCTGAGCTGGTTATAGTATACTTTTCATCACGCTACAATCAATAGGAGCAGAGCAGTGAAGGGAAATGTTGTCATTTTGTTTAAACGCGCTAATCTCAAGAACCGCTGGTCCGATTTGAAAAAATATTTCCGTGTTAGATAGTCCATTTATCGAGGAAGGCTATAGGCTATATATCATCACGCTAAGACCAATAGCAGCGGAGCACCACTATTCCACGCGGACGAAGTCGCTGGCAGAAGCTAGTTATAAACTAAATTTTTACCAAGATTTATAAACTTCTAAGTTATTACTCATTATGTAAGCTAATCCTAACTAATATTGTGAATTTATTTATCCTTACTAATATTATAAATGCGAAAGTAACTCTGTCTGTCTGTCTGTCTGTTACGCTTTCACGCCAAAACTACTGGACCGATATAAATGAAGTTTGGTACAGAGATAGAATAGACCCTGAGGAACAACATAGGCTACTTTTTACCCGGGTGCGCTAAGTAGTTCCCTCGGGATGCGGGTGAAACCGCGGGAAACAGCTAGTTTTATATACACGCTTTCATGGGTCAACCAGTCTTACTAAGGGGTATTGTGTTACCCGGTAACTGGCTTGTAGATGTCCGATAGGCAGTCGCTCCATGTAAAACACTAGTACTCAGCTGCATCTGGTTTAGACTGGAAGCCGACCCCAACATAATTGGGAAATGGCTAGGCAGATGATGATGACACGCAAAATTGCAGAACCGATTTAGATGTAATATGGCATGGACATAGATGGGTTCCTATAGAGTTTATATCTTGGTGTGTGGAGTACTTCCCTCGGGACGTGGGCGAAACCATGTGAAATAGCTAGTGATAAATATACTCCCAATATCTTATGTACAGACAGACACCGGTATTACATAACTCAGATTATGTCCAACAAATAAGAAGTGTTTTCAAACGAACTAATGGTAATTCATCCATGAACATTTTAGCGCTTTGAATAAATTGTTATGCCTTCCTATCCTTTACTGTACACTGTGCATATAAAGTACCTCAATATTTATCTTAAGTATTGATATGATTTTAAGTGGGTTCAACGTTCATTATATTATTAAACTAGCTGAATCCCGTGGTTTATCACGCGTACCTACCGAAAAAACTACTTAACGCAGGATAAAAAATTGCCTATAATCGTCTCCAGTCTGTCCGTCCGTCCGTCACTTACTTCCAACAATTTACAAACTTCTTGCTTACTTCTATTGATTGTTATTAAAGACTGACGTCATTTCAAGCAAGCCAAATTGACCACTGATTAAGGTGAAGTGCCCGCATCGGTCGGTTTGTTTGTAACGCTTTCACGGTTAAACGGCTGAACTAATTTGGATGAAATTTATTGCGCAGATAGATGATACCCTGGAGACAGTTATTGGCTACTTTTTAACCGGATTCATTAAGTAGTTCTCTCAGGACGCGGGTAAAACCACAGGAAACATTATTTTTTTTACAAAGTTTTTTTGACGCTGGATATTTTTCTTTCATTTTTTAGAAAACTTTGCCCCACACTAGGAATTACTCCTGTATCGTGGGTGCGTTTACAAACATACATTACACACGCACAAACACCCAGACCCGGAACAATTATAGTTGTCCCGTGCGGGAATCGAAACCGCGACACGCAGCGCAGCAGCCAACTGCTCAGCCACTACGACAAACGTGTCGTCAAATTTACAATCTCAAAACGAGTTATGCTATTGTATATTAATGGAAAAAAAATGCAAGTACGAACATAATATTCAGAAGCTAGAATCCTAACTAATTAAGTTTATAAATAATTATTATAATTAAATTACGTGATAACGTGACGGTATCTAAAACATAACCTGAACTTCTGCTTACGCCGTAATTGAAACGTGATCGATGAACAGAAACTCTAGTAGGTAATTAAGTTAATATGGTGTAATCAACCATTCTGAGAAGTAAAACTTCGTGACTCGTACACGTAGGTCGATTATTATCTGACTTAGCTCAGATTAAGATTTTATTAAATGGAAATATATATTAATTGCCCTGATTGTTCTAGAAAATGTATGTATATTCAACTCATTATCTGTCTGGCTTTTTCATAGATAATTTGAGGTCGGCTTTGTAGTCCTACCACGTATAGCTCAATGTATACCATTATTTTAATTAGGGTGATAGATAAATAGATTTGGTCAGGAAAAATTAACCCTGAATAGATTATTTGAATATAATTTTATATTATTTTGGGATAAAAAACAGTAGCACAATGACATATTCTACATGATAGGCATCTTACAATAGAAATTACTTATAATACTATTACTAGCATCATTATCTACTTATTACTAATTAGCTTTCCGCCAAAGGCTTCGCCCGCATGGGCTGTACATACGAAGTCAAATTGAAAATGACAGTGTTTCATACAAACTTGGCCCCTTTTTTTATCCCCTTAAGGGTAGAATATCTGAAAATCCTTTCTTATCGGATGCCTACGTCACACAAAGAACACACCCTCCAAATTTCAGGTCTCTATGATCAGCGGTTTATGCTGTGCGTTGATCCCTCAGTCATTCAGGACATAGCATTTTATATATATAGCTGTACAATACCATGTAGAAACAAAGATAATAGGTTGTAATTCTTAAGTAATATATCATACAAACTGTGGCTGTAATAGCATCGATATTGCAGAACTCGTAAGAATTTGCCTTAAACATACTTAATCGATTGAACATAATAATATTTTGTATACTAAGGATTCCATATGACGACAGCAAACTCAAGATAAGGCCTTTCTAGTGATATTATTAAGTAGGTACCTATTTATAGGTTGAAGGATGCTTGAAATACTTGCTATTTTAAGTGCCCTGTTGATAATGTTGCCGACGTGGATGGTAAAGTGAATTTCACGTCACGCAATGAGTATACTCTTTAATTGTGTATTAAACAAGTGATAGATAAAAGTGTGCTGTCTCTTGTTTAGGTAATCTCAATGAGAGTTTATGATGGACGGACTACAAAACTCTCTATTCAGAGAATTATTTTCAGTAATAGATATTAACATGTTCCTTTTTAACACTTCACGTGGTCAAAGCAACATAAATACTAAGTTATAAATAAACACAATAAAAACTTAAGTTGTAATATTTAATTATATACCTTTAACCGCAAAAAATGTATGAGATGTATTTTCCATATTGTATGGCATCACATTTGAACTTGACAAGGACGAATGACAGCGAGATTGTTTACATAAATGGCTAGCATAATAATGAACAATTGATGGGCGATCCATTAATTTGGATACTGAACGTAGTCAAATATTTGCTGAAGAATTATTTTTATACCTTTTTTTTAAGATGGGAAATCATCAATGATTCCTCCCGCCATGGGTGGTGCGAGAGGGAGTGTCAGACTCTTACTGACTAGAACCTATCCATGTTCCTTCCTCAGGCCTTTTTATTCCGGGGGCGCGGTAACTCTTTCGCACATCCCGCAGCTCCGGCAGGTTATGGCCCTGGGGGAAGGCCCCGTCACTTCTGCTGTCAGCTCTTTGAGGCGCTCATGGAACACGAACGCGACGTCGACGGACGGCGAGCCACCCATAGCTCACCGTCCGCAGGCCCGCGCCTACGTTGGCCGGGAGTCGTCTCGCAGCTCCCAAATTATTTTGGTTCCTAAGATATTCTCAATACATAAATAGGTGGGCAAATATTACCATTCGAATGGGTCCTTCGATACGAAAAGCGCCGAAGAAGGAGATCTAGAAAGCGCTGACGAGAAGAGGACTTATTTGGTGGTGGCATTTATATATCCCAGCCTTCATTTGTGTTAGTATAAAATGCCGCTTCCATAATTTATTCTAAAAATTAACTTAAAGCAAACATACCCTCGAATATCCGATCCCTAACAATAACTAAACCAAAAACTAATTATGTAAACAATTTCAATAATTCCCACGTAATAAAAACAAATTACCTATTTAATAAAAAACAAAACATGAAACCAATATGGCTGCTTGGACAATAACAATTTACTTACACTAATTGATTTACGATCGCTTACACATCTAGAACCGTAATGCGATAAATTACAAGTTACAATTGTGTTATTTATTGGTGGAACATTCTAGGTGCTAATGTGCTACTTAAAAGGCTTGGCAAGAAAATAAAAAATCCATGTCTTATACAGTTTCACTGAACTAAAAGTATATTATATATGTGACATTTAAGTGGCACGATTGGCATACTCGCTAAGCAATCGGCTTAAAATCCTTACTAATGTAAATTAATCTATCAGTCTGTCTGTCACGCTTTGACAGGAAAACGGCTAAACAAATTTAGATGAAATTAAGTATGAACATAGATTGAAATCTGGCGAATTCACACGATAGTTTTTATCTGGGTACGTGAATTAGTTTATTCAGAACTAGCTTCTGCCCGCGACTTCGTCCGCGTGGAATAGTGGTGCTCCGCTCCTATTGGTTTTAGCGTGATGAAATATAGCCTGTAGCCTTCTTCAATAAATGGGCTATCTAACACTGAAAGAATTTTCAAATCGGACCAGTAGTTCCTGAGATTAGTAGCGTACGCAAAAAAAGTAACTTTTCTGGTTGATTTCTTACACCTTGTGTCCGAAAAACCCACATATCTTACGGAACCCTATTATTTTCCAAAATAAAATTTAGCCTATGTTACTTGTGGATAATGTAGCTTTCGAATGGTGAAAGAATTTTTAAAATCGGTCTCGTAGTGTTTGAGCCTATTCATTACAAACAAACAAAGTTTTCCTCTTTATAATATTAGTGTATATGAACAGGTGGAACAGTGGGGCACGAGTTTAAAATATACTTTACTTATCACTGACTCCGATAGCATTCACTTGGTGAACAATATAAAATAAAAATACTTTCCGCATACGCCATTGTAGCATGAGCGAAAATATTGGATTGTAAATCACATCTTTAATCTACTAGTATTATAAATGCGAAAGTAACTCCGTCTGTCTGTTAAGCTTAGAAGGTTGAACAGCTAAATCAATTTCGATGAAATTTGAAATGAAAAAAAGGCAGATTCAACCCTAGTGAAGAAAAAAGAATAGTATTTATCAGATGCATGAAGCATAGATACTCGTATATGTTACTAAAGTAACTAGATCTGCAATCATTCAACACAATGCGTGCCATAAAGGTTGAGCCCACAGACATATCCATGCCATTTTTTTATGTGGTTCGCCACACCGTATTTTTCCTGGGAGTACTATTGCCAACCTTATCATACCGATGTCATGAACATTACGTTTCGGCTAGTGTGAAAGAGATTGATATAATTTTACATCAAAATGATTACTAGTTTCAAAGCTACGTCTGCATTCTAAAAAATGGTTACGTTTTTGTTACAGAGTAATGTTCGGGATTGCATCTCTATTGATATATCTTGATGGTGTGAAGTATTTGAAGTCGCAGAAAACAGAACTTTAAAATATTGAATTGTATAACGGAATACAATCTTATCGCTGGAGAATTTTCCAGAAAACATTCCTGTATTACCTACCTACTTATAATAATACAAACTAATGGCTTTCTGTTGTCAGATTTAATATTATTAAATGGATTTGTGTTGCGCAATCTAATTGATTATGAGGTACAAGAGAAACACAAGGCTATAGGTACTGGTAACATATAAAACTAACATATTATTATATCGGTACAATAATGTATAAATTGTACATTATTTTGAATGTGTAAATTCAAACCAAACCGATTTTTTTTAAAATTTCAAATTCGCTTTTGCAGGCTTTTAGGAAACGTGAAGTACTAGTTGCACGGTTCTAAGGAGTCCTTTGGAGAAAAACTAGCAAAAAAACTTTATATAAGTAGACACTTTTTGTTAAAGTAGTTTTAACAATAGTTTTATACAATTCAGAAAATTATACAATTCAAATGATGTTAAGTTAAAAAGGGACACAGAAATCAAGCAATTGGCTGCTGCGCTGCGTGACGCGTGTTCGATTCCCGCACGGGACAACTAAAATTGTTCCGGGTTTGGGTGTTTGTGCATGTGTAATGTATGTTTGTAAACGCATACACATACAAGTGTGAGGCAACGTTAAAAAAATAGGCTACTTATTCGAGTATAAAGTACTTAGTAGATTAGAAGTCGCCAGAGAAGTGACATATGCAGAAAATTAGAAAGAATTAACGATACCCATCGCTAGGGTGAATATCGTCAATGCCATAATATAAACACTATACATAGGTCAGATTGTTTCTCAGGGATCTCATACCTGTACACTTATCTGGTTATGAAAATCTTGCTATACCTGGTGCAATAAATAAAACCATATCCCAGTATTTGTTTCTTCTAATACCTATTGTTTACACTTTGAATAGACAAATCAAAGAACTATTGCTTCGGTTTCACTGGGGATGAGCGCGCGTGGCGTTCAGACTAATGCAAGATATTGATGCCTACAGAAAAAGTAATAGCTAAGTTGACTATTGGCAACTCATACCTAGATTTATTTAGTAGGCACTACTCTGCGTGTAATCCTATTTAAGACTGATGCTAATTATATAGACACTGCTGTTTCTGGCCTATTTAAAAACCAATCATTATATTGAGGACAATAGTTAAGTAATATTTTGTTATTTAAGAAACAATTCGGTAGGTACTTACAAAACAAATCAAAATTTTGGCACGTAAAAAAAATCAAGAAAAAAATACATACAACTCGTTCAAAAATAACACATACAACTTATAACTTACTCTACTTTAGTCTAAATAAAATTGTACGATTTTATGTGCGTATATCTACTTATAATTTCAAATAATAGAGACACAGTCAAACAGCGCAGAGCTTTCAGCAAATATTAGAGAACAATGCGCTGTACATTTGTAGTGTTTCAGCTATTGGCTTTAGCGTAGGGTTGGTTTCACTGAATTTTACCTATAGTTATATATTTTATTGTAATCATATTTAATTTTATTTTGTACCCTTTTTTTCGGATTGTAAATCATCAAATTTCACCTCCCGCGGTTAGTGCCAGACTCTTACTGACTAAAACCCATCCATGTTCCTTCCTCAGCCCTTTATATTCCGGGGGCGCGGTATTTCTTTCGAACGTCCCGCAGCTTTATTTTGTACCCGACAGTAGTGGAACCCAAAAGGGAAAAGCCCAAAAGGGTAAGTGAGTCAGTCAATGTGTACCGAAATTGTGATTTTCGGTCACTCATCTTAATGACTATTTTACTTAGATGCTTGAACATTGTAATATAGCTATTTTATGGTGTCTTTAACATAATAGCTCGAAATAGTTCGCGTAAAAATATTTCATGGAATGGTTGGTCGTATTTTGCTTCGTTTTTTTTTTTAGAAGATACGTTCGATTTTTTTTAATAATAATGAAACATTTCAGTCTCTTTAAAACTTCAAATGCAACACTTTATCTTTTTTAATTTGTTACTTTTGTAACACTTTATCACACAATTAGATATCCATTTTGTTAGCCAGCCCTAACTATAATACATTAATGAAAGGCTTTAGTTCTGCATAAGATTATTCGAGTGCAAGCGCAAACGAGGCTCCTGTTGACTTAATGGATTAGCTGGCTAACGTGCTGGAAGGCCAGGGAGCTGTTCCGTAAATAACTGTTATTTTTATACTAGGTACCTATATTACTGAAACTAAAATACTTGTTACAATCTGTGGAAAGTGCTAATAAAAAATATCTGTTATTTTTATACTTGTTGATACTAAGTACCTACCTGTTATTTTACTGGTTACAATGTAGTTTTATTTATTTATTTTAGGAGAGAAGATAAAAATTATGAGTGGGGTGGAAAATTGTTTTGACTAAGACAAGATTAATCTTAAAATGTGTGATATTAGAGCTGCCGAGTTAAAACCCCGTTGTTATTAATTTAGAAGTAAAATCTTTTTTCACAATGTGTGTGTGAGCAATCGGCCACTCTACGAGTATACAAGAACTAGTTCGGCAAGATTAGCGGCGGATTGTAAAGCTTGCAACCTTTGATGTGACGACCACAACCACTTTGCCAAGAGTGTGACGACGAATAAGAAGAAGCTTCAACCTTTATTTTTTTCTATTGATGGGAAACCATCAGATGACTCCTCCCGCCATTGGTGATGGAGTTTCAGACTCTTACCGTCTTACTTATAAAAAAACTGTAATCTAAAGTTTAACCACGGGTTTCGTAGTCCCTATTTTAAATCAAAATCGCGGTTTATTTTTTTGTTCACTCATAAACATAATTTAACAGTTGGTCATTTATGGTACGTAAAACCTCTGTCGCCATAGACTATAATCCAAATAATCGACTAAAGAACGAATGAAGACGTAAAAACTTCAATTATTCATCTGTTGCAAATTTGACAAATAAAAAGATCTAGTACACAACTGGATGAGGCATCTTCTGGGTACGCTCGTTTGAAACTCCACTGAATTGAAAACCTTATCCATCCTTTTCTAATACGTGATATCAAGGTCTACCTGGCTCATTCAATCTTTAAAATAATTGTCAAATAAAATATAATCAAGAATTTTCGAAACTGAATATTAGAAACAAAAAGAAGCAATTCTAAAGGAGAGTGCCGCTCCTTGCATGACAGCAAAAACTTTGTAAATAAAATACGATACAAACTTGCATTTAAATAAATAATAAGTAAAAATATTAATATTAACTTTGCGTCGTAGTTCTATTCCAGTTTATATTTAGTTCCGTGGACAGAAAAATAACATCGCTTTGAAAAACATAAATAAGTCGGAGGATCGTCTCTGGGGTTTTATCTCGATGTTAGAGAAATTATTTTTAATTAAAAACAGTCATACGTAGTATCGTATTCTTTTACACTAAAATCAATCAGCTGATTCAAATGAAATACGCTATCTTGTCTCAAATCGGAGGTTGTACCACCTCGCGGCGGGGTTTAAATTTGACAGTTATTTATACCTGTGTTAACTTCGGAACAACGCTAAATATCATTTATGAGTGAGATTTTTGCTAATTCGTTGAGTAACAGCAGTGTAAAAATTATTCCGACTTTATAAGTAAGGCGGTTACTGATTAATATGATCTCTTGCAGGGTGCTTCTAACTCAAAAAATAATAAAAAAAGAATTAATTAAATTAGGGCCTCCATCTTCAATTGTTCAACCATTATAGAAACACATCCTGTTTTATAGACTTTCAGTTTTCTATAAAAAAGTTTTTATTATCATATCCGACATCAATACGAGGAATCTCGTTAAACTTATCTTCACCGCTTGACTACACCACTTTATTATATTTTAAGTCATCTCTGGTTTAGATAACATTTTAATGTAAAAGTAGGTAGTGACAAGAAAAATATTTCATTTCATCGGATAAAAAGATTTCGATGTCCAGTTATAAGTCTTGGTTTACTTGTGTTCCAAATTACATAAAAGTCTGTTTAGCTGTTAAGGCATGATATATTAACAAACATTAAACTCATAAACATACATTATTTTATATATTAGCTTTAAAACATAACCATGATCAAGTGGTGTCTTTAGGAAAATGGCTCAAAAATCCTACCACATTACCTATTTACTATTATAAGTGTGAAAGTTTGTATGTAGGTACATATGTTAATCTTTTACGCAAAAATTACTCAATGGATTTGAATGTTTGGTAAGTACACACAATATAGAATCTGGGTATTAACCCAGATTCTTGATGTATTAACATAGGTTTCTTTATATCCAGGTACGCAAAGTACCCTTAAGATACGAGAAAAACCGCCGGAAAAAGCTAGTCCTATCATACATCAATACCGCCATTAATCCCTTACTACATCCACGGATATACATAGCCGTCTTATTAGCAAAGCTAATCCCATACATAAATAAATATTTAAGTGGATGTGTAATTAATTATTAATGCTATCCATGTGAAGGAGAAAATGACCGCAAGCCGAGACAACCACGACCCTAATAGAGGAAATTGACTATAACCATAGAGATTTATAAGACACTACCTATATCCTACTAATATTATAAATTCAAAAGTTTTTGAGGATGTATCATGTATGTTTGTTGCTCTTTCACGCAAAAACTACTGAATGGATTTCGATGAAATTTAGGTACGTGAATTAGTTCCCTCAGGATGCGGGTGAAACCGCGGGAAACAGCTAGTGATAATTATGCTTATGATTACTAAATAGATGGGTAACTACCTACTATGAATAATTCATGATAAGGAAACATGGAAAAGTGGAAAGTCACAGGGACTGGTGAGAGTTGTTTTTTTTTTTATAATCTGTTGAATCAAATTTAGTTACTTCTATCACAATTATTCGAGGTCCAATAATACTTAGGAACATTAATGTATAGCTTTCATTTTCTATAAAGTAGATAGTATATTTCTACATATTAATAATGTAGAAGATAGGTGAGAGGTATCCCATTTGTTGCATTAGTTTTTAATCCACTTTCACGGCCCGTTGTGTTATGAACACTAACTAATGTCTGTAAAGTCGTTTGCCTTGTTCAGAAAATAGCTTTCAAGCACGCAAAACAGCATTTAGTTCGAAATAAGAACTACAAATCTGATTAATATATTTTTTTGGTAAAAAAAAAATGTTAGTAATCAGTTTTGTAGTAACTCACCTGTGAATATCTCACAAAGAAGTACACAGTTTAAAACAAATTTACAACAACTGTACGTTATTCTGAAAATTTAATAAACAGACCACAAACATTCAGTTTTAATTGCAATAACGAGGTACTGTTCAAATAGTTTCACTTAGCCTCCCCGTTGTCCCTCTGAGGTATGTAAACCCTTTCGAATAGTTCACCCATTCTTTCTCCGTTGAGACAAAACCCACCCACTAAACTCTCCTCGCCAAAAGATTTATTACCCCCAACAAGTACATTTCCAACTTTATTGCCGCGCATTAAAGTTGAGATTTCGCTATCGTAACTCTGGTTTTGATTGCGTGTTGCTTTCGGGAATGGTACTTGAGTCTGATCGTGTATACCGCAAGCCGCTTGGAAAATTGACTCCAGTGCAAGTTGGTCCTGCATCCGTCTCTGTATAGCAGTTGCTTGTACGTTAGCTACTATGTCTTTATACTTACTCTCAAGTTTGTCTAGAGAGGTGTTCAGTTCAGCTTGATTTTCATCTGTCATTTCATTAACAACCTGAGCTCTCTGTCTAACTAATTGCAGCTGCAGGGAACACTCTGCTAAATGTTTCTCCCTTTGCAACTGCGCCAACTTAGCTTCATAGATTTTAGTACATTTTGCTTTCGATTTCTCCATCTTGTTCAGACGTTTTTCTAACTGCTGAGCCTTAAACCTCATGGTATCGCATGATAAATCTTCGTTGGATCTTTCCATGAATTTGTTAAGCATTGCGTGAAGATTATTTTTTTGGTCTTCAATCTGAGTCTTTAATCGTAGTATTTCTGCATCTTTAAGCTCTAAAAGCTTATCCTTCTCTTCGATCATTTCATCTTTAGATTTATTTATATCTTTAACTTTCATTGTAGCGGTGTCCTGTATCTTGTTGACGGTATCTTCATAAGTTTCTCGTAGCTCTTCCAATTTTCTCTCATAAAACTCTTTAGTTTCTTCTCTTGCTGCTGTTCGAACCTTGATTAATTCTAGTTTATACTTAGCTTCGATTTCATCTAATTCATTTTTCTTTATCTCATTTGCGTGATCTAACTGATCTTGAAGAGTATTTATTGTCTGTATCATAGTATTTCTAGAGTCCTGCACCTCTTGAAGTTGACATTTTAGGGACTTTAGCGTAACACTGCTATCATTATTTCGTATAAACGCACTGGTAGCATTATCGACTTTTGTAATACACTCATAAATGAAATCTTCCTGTTTTTGACTTTTGGAATCCTCTCTCAAAGCAACCAATTCCTTCTGAAGCAGCATATTTTGCATTTTGATCTCTCTTAATTTCTTTACAAGGTTATTTGCCCTAAATTCATACCCTTCACCATTTTCCGTAAAAGTTTGTAACATCTCCGGACAAGTATAACAAAAAATATTTTTATTATGAGATGATGGGTACTGTTCTTTTATAATTGGCATTGGTAATTCACTGCTAGTTAAACTTTCAGTAATTTTATCCAAGTCTTGTGATAAATAGTCTGTTTCTGAGACACTCAATTTCTTGCTATCAAATATTACTTTCGTCCGCGGTTCGTCTGAGTTGATGACCAGATATTCTACTTCAGTTGAGGATTCTTCACTGATCAGATCATCGGATAGAGGTTGCAATTCAGCAGGAGGTTGATTCAAGAATGGCATATCTAGTACACCTCTAGCAAGTTGGTAACAAAGGACAAAAACATACTTGTTTCTCAAAGATTTTTCATTTTCCTTACAATCCGAGAGCCTTTGTATCCAAGAGTCGCAGATTTGAATCACGTTTTGGTCAGACAACTGACCTAAATAAGGTCGTAACAGTTGCAAATACCTTTTAAATTCCAAATCTAGGTTTGCGGCATCATTTTCCTCCATGGTAGATATCGTTTGGTAGCATTAAAAATTTTCAAATTTTGCTTTGCCGAAATGACAAATCTAAAATGTCATAGTCTGCGTCATTATATATCTTTTTGGCACATTGACATGGTCTTAGATTTTTTGTAACACTATCTGAATTTAAAGGAGTTTTTACTATTTTCAAGATTCATTGATAATATTTAAAATTTAAAATATATACCAGCAAGTTCACTCTCAATAAAATTATTCATAATATCTTGACAATCAATTCACTTCGGCTCGTTTCCTGAGTTATACACATTTCAACAAAAGACCTGCGATATGATTTCAAAAGATTTAAAAGCATCGCATCCCTTCACAAGGTACACACAAAAGAAAAGCTGATTCGACATTTACAATTCTACACATCGTAACCACGAGTTGTATTACATTATACAGTTTGGAAAACTCTCTGAAACCTTTTGTTAATCCTAGACCCAGTGTGGTTGTAGGCAAAAAGTTTTTAGGCTCAAAGGAGATTATACTTTTGGTCAAACAAAAAAAATGTACCGTGTATGTTTGTGGGTAAAACGGGCAAGGGTAGAGTATTTCTCTTTAATAAAACATGTGTACAATGCAGACAGCAACGTTTAAAAAGTTTACCTTTTAAAATACGTTTGATTTAAATACTTTGTTTAATACATTGGTTTCTAGGCTGACTAGATGTGACTAAATATTATTTTTGTACATGAAACTACTGTCATTTTGTCCTTCATAACTCAACTAATGGACCCACGTGGTGTAATCAGACAAATTGAAAACCTTTCAACATTTTGACTAGCCGTTACACCATCATAGCTACTGATATAAATATTAAGTCTTCCTAAATTAAGTAGAAACTATGGTCACTTAGGGTCTCCCATCCATAGACCGATAGCGATAAGCACAGCTTTACCTGAGCCACTAAGGTTTTTTCTTAGTGACCTTAATATGGAAATCAAAACATTATTTTTAATATGGCTGAAAAATATTTTTCGTCCGCACCCGGGCTTGCCTTTCACGATTCGCGTAAGAAGCTTTACGGCCGTATGCGAGATTTAAATAACCCTAAGCCGATTGCAGCAGATATAATAATATATTATATCATGTCCAAGTTCATTTACGTGGTCATGAATAATAGACATCGTGTGCTTATTCTTAAGCGTATTTTCTATTGCATGAATGTTATTCTTTAGAATGTTTTATATTAGTTTGCCTTCTTTTAAAGTGAATTGTGATAATTTTATGGTATGCCTTTTGCCAAAGGGGTTAAGTTATTTTTTTATTAATCATGAATCATTTCTTTGAAATATTCTGTATTTGTGTACACAAAAACCATTACAGACATCATCAGAAGAAAAAAATAACTAGTTTTATAACATGACTTAGCTGTTTCCAGCTGTTCTATCTGCGATCCGAGGTAACTATTTCATGTATCCGGATCAAAAATAGCCTATAACCGACTCCAAGGTCTCCTCTATATTCGTACCAATTTTATTCAAATCGTGTAAGCGTAACAAACCAACTCCATTTCGCATAATTAACATAACATAAAAAAACTTAGTTTTTAGGTTATTGGAATCGTTAATGAAAAGTATCTTATCCCAGTCAGTAGACAATAACAAAATAATATGAACGATTACGTGTATGGATCATACAATTACATTTTACAATTAATCTGTATGACAAATTGGTCCTCAGATCCACATGACCTACGTATTGAGTCAGATACCTAAGAGTCATAAACATTATACTTCCCAAATTACCAATTTAAGCACCTACCTAGTAATCAAAAATACCTTAAAGCCCCAATCAGGTTATTAACTACAAGTAACAGCACTATCAAGTAAAGTTCGTATCTCTATCACTGAAAAGCTCATCTCGAAGTATTGCTATTATATGACGTCATTAATCCGTTGCACTTTGAGTCTATTGTTACGGTAGAAGGAGTATATTATGTCATGGCTTTTGATTATGTATCTTGTCATACGAATTACTGTACGACCAATTTATCGATATTTCCAGATATTAGTGTCCATTTAGTTAACTGAAAAAAATCCTATTAATTAATATATTTTTTTATAAATATAATATTTTTTTGCATGCTATATCAAACAAAAGAACAGGAGAACATCGTTGTGGGCTGCATTATAGCGTATATTTTAATGTATATGACATTTAGACAAAAATGTATATTGTAGCTTTTTGTTGTTCCATTTCAATAAAATAAAATAAAAACAACATATATCAACTCAGGCTTCCAAGACTGTTGGAAAAGGGTGAGCCGTTAGTCAACTATCCTATAGGCCTGAGAATTTTATATACTTTCGAATTTTTGGTCTTCAGAAGTGAGGACTCCATGATATTATTTTCTATTACATTTATAGTTTATTAGTAGTGACACGAGCAAACAGAGAATTTAAGGAATTAAAACATTAAAGAGGTGTATCGAGGTTTCAAAAATAATGCAACCGAATCCGCCGGCAAAAGCTAGTATTTAATAGGTTCTATACGTAATATGTTGTCACTTATGTAACTATAGAAAATATACAACAAAGTCACAAAGAAAAAATATATTCCTCCTCTTATAAGAAATTCTCACGCATAGTCAAAAAGTCATTTATCCGAATCTTTACGCCAGACGCAGTAGGTTCAAACATCAATTGTCAGTTTGTCTATCACGTCACGTACTCAGAAACTAGGAGGGTGTCAAGATGTTTGTCGTCGCGAAAGAAAAATGCTTTGTCACAAGCACGCAATTTGTTGGTACACTAGTCGAATGATACGAATTTTCTTTTTGTTTCTAGTTTTATTATATACAAGGTTTTATTTCACGTATCGTAAGGTTTTTTGGAAATATACTGTTGAACGAATTCAACTATCAAGATCGTTCCAATATTTCTTCTGATGACATAAGTTGATGTTTTTATATACTGTAAATGATACGACTGCGTGATCTAAGATAGCAATGAATCCGGGTCACTTAAAGAATGTTAAAAATCTCGGAAACTAAAAATGATAGGTTAATGCAATAAATTGTATTTAATAGACAATGTAATACTCCTTAAATGAAAGTAAAAAAAATATGAGTCACCATACATTTTATTAACACAAAATTACATAAAGAAAAAAACTGCTGATCTCTCCTTAAAACAAAAATAGGAAACATTTAATTTTTGAACTTTATTACGATTTTCTTGAATTTTAATACTTCGTATTGCCTCCTCGTGCTTCCATTACTGCGTTTACGCGGTTTGGCATGCTGTACACCAAGTTCCTTATACTATTTTGGGGAATATTCTCCCATTCCTCTGTGAGAGCAATTTTGAGCTCACGAAGCGTGATTGGGGGAGGGTTTCGTTGTTTTACGCATCTGCCTAGCTCGTCCTAAGCATGCTCGATCGGGTTGATATCCGGGCTGCGCGCTGGCCACTCCATACGAGTAGTGTTCATCTCTTGAAGGTAGTCATTCACAATCCTACCTGTATGAGGTCGGGCATTGGCATGCATAAATATAGCATCCTCACCTAAATTGACCATAAATGGACCAACGTGATCATTGAGGATTTCTTCCACATATCTTTCGCTAGTTAAAGAGCCGTTTTCTATGATCACCAGCTCTGTGCGACTTTCAGAAGAAATTCCGGCCCACACAAGTACAGACCCACCACCGTAGGCTACTTTTTCTTCGATGCATGCTTGCTTGAATCTTTCCCCTGGTCTTCGATACACTCTGTGTCTTCCATCGTGCTTGTAGAGCATAAATTTTGATTCGTCGGAGAACATAACTTTTGACCAATCTTCAATACTCCAATTTACGTGGCTCTGGGCATATCTTAGTCTTGAAATACGATGCCCACGCTCCAGTTTAGGGCCGTTTGCAGGTCTAAGGGGTTTTAAGTTAGATTCAGCAAGCCGACGTCTTACTGTCCACGCACTTGGGTTACTTCCTCCGAGGCGTCGAAACTGATTTGTGAGTTCAGTTCCTGTGAGAAAGCGATTTCGAAGCATGGTGTTCTCCAAGTATCGGTCTTCTCGTGCTGTGGTACACCTGGTTCTGCCCGTTCCTGGTCTGCGTAGGTTAGAACCAGTTTCTTCGTAACGTCGGAGAACTCTTTGTACTGTTGACAGCGACACACCGACAGTCCTGGCTGTATCGCGCTGACTCCGGCCGGTTTCCAGCATTGTAAGTATTCTGGTGCATTCTTCAGGCGTAAGCGACATAATTTCAGCTTGAATAATGAATATAGAGCACTATCAACATGGTTTATGTACCCACATAAATGACAGATTACAAACAAAAGCAAAACCAAATGCTGTAATTTCGTAGTTCCATCTTCGAAAGCGGCCCTTTTTCAAATTTGATTTTTTTATGATATAACTTTACAATAACTAAGAAGTTTTAATACCTTCATTTAAGGAGTATTACATTGTCTATTAAATACAATTTATTGCATTAACCTAGCATTTTTAGTTTCCGTGATTTTTAGGATTCTTTAAGTGACCCGGATTCATTGCTCTCGAGTGTATTTTTAAACACGATAAATCATATATATATATACATATAATCGTAAATAATTCTGTGGAATTGAAATGCAGGTTGCATTGCACAAAAAAAAAAGATTATTTACTTTATTAAAACAACATTTCAATGATGAGTACCTATACGTAATATATTAATATATCATTCACAGATAAAGGATAAAATACACATTTTTCTAGCATAATATACAAATATCTATACAATAAAAGATGTACATGGACAGGCAGAATCAAACAGCTAAAGAACAGAAACTGCTTTTACTGTGTCATTCGTCTTTTATTAATTACTAAAAAAACTGTACAAAAACACAATTGTGTTAGTTTGACAGTTAATTAACTATTCTTGCCCTCAATTGAAGCGTTTTTCTAGCCTATTGTTCGGGTGTTTTTATTCTTAATTTAAAAAAAAACTTTTTAATCATGAAACACTGAAATTGTAACCTTCTTGTATTTGAATAAGGCTTGATTGGACATAATTACCGCTTCACCAAGTATTAAAAAAAACAGACAAACTTTTCTAGAAATGTATCATAGTATGATGAGGAAATAATCACGATAGTATATTTTTATTTGTACATAATATCAGATAAGTACGTAGACCATACTTTTTTTTATTCGAATTGTACATCGTGCAAAATGTGCCTTTCATTATAATTAAAATATAATTTAAGTTAGGATCGGTGAGTTTCTCAATGGAAATCTGCTATTCTACGAACGGAACAACTAGTGCTTGACATTTCATAAAAGCCTTCAAAGCTCTATTTGAAATAAAAAATAATAATTTTGAGTTCTTGAACGTATCGAAAGGATAAAATTAAATAGAATATTGGTCCTTTTGCGCTAAAAATAAGTTCTAAGGACCAGTTGAATTCTATTCATATTTTTTATTGATTGATATTTCTATTTTGGTTACCTACATCCTTAATTTAAATTCTCTATTATTATCAAGCACACAGCACCCCTCCAGACTAAATTAAGGTCAACATAATGCAATCACTTCGTAACATACAGTGCAGATACCATTAAGACTAATACGCCTATATAGCGCTCATTGTTCTACGAATAATCCTTAGTCTAAACACCCCAGCTGTCAATTAAAAGCCAACCTTATTGCTTCAACTTAAAGTTGGTTTTCGCATAAAAGTTTAATATTATACGGTACTGATCACGCTCCGCGTTCAGTATCCTAATTGGAGTGAGAGATAGGTGTAACGGAACGTGTAATGTTGGCAATGTGTTTAGGATAAGTGACGTCATTAGGTGTACTGGTTACGTCCCGTTCTACGTACGGACTAGGGATAATCAGCTGATTATGGATCCGGATGGCCTGACGTAAATAAGTGTTAAAAGATAAAAGATCATTTATTTGTAAAAACGTGGGTGTACAGTACAAAATCATATATTGTGAGTGATGTTGGTGATATTATAAAGTCCTAAATATAAATTCCGATTGATTATCTGATGAGAGCAATTTAGCATCTTTAGCAGATACACAGCGTAAGATAATAACATTCTGAAAATTTTCTGCATGTCTTATTCCATTACTTGACTAATAACTAGATAGGTATTTTTTAATTAACTTTTGTTTGTACATAATAAGGAAAATCTTTTTCCAGAAGACCGTCTATATTTAATAGACATAGTTTATTAATTTAAAATACAAAATCAGAAAAAAAAACCTCTGATACGCCTGTATTTGAAATACGAAACCACAAAAAAAACAATAAATAAAAATACCACCTTACCACATCCCTACTCTTCAATCCGTCGACAAACACGGCTGGCCTGGCAGTCCACTTTAATCTCGGTAACCCGGGATCCCAGGATCCCGGGAACACGGCTAATTGAACGTCTCCTTTATCGAGCCATTGTCGATGTAATTGGAAATGTCAAAGCTGGTATAAGCAGAAATATGAGTCCTATTCCTTGTTTGTTTATAGCGGAGTACTGCAGAGATATTGTGACGACTAAACGTTACTGTTTCGACTTTAATTAATATTATTACAAGAAGATAAAATGGGTCTTAGTCTGTTATATTTTCGACATCACAAGGGTTGTCTTTACCTTTTTAAAGTATTTTCTTCTGAAAGATTGACAGTGAAACTAAGTGTAGCCCAGTTCTAATATGTTTTATTTTTAAAGAAATTTCCGGAATTGAAAATACAGAAAATTTGATTGGTGCGTTTTTTCTCTACGATACCACAACTGATGATAGATCAATGGCAAACAGTCATGCTCTCTTCGTCGTATTTAAATCCTATAGAAGCATTTTCTATGGTATATTCACAAGGAACTTATAATGAATTTTCAATTTAAAACTATATCACTAAGAAACATCAAACTTCAATACCATCCCTGAAAATTCATTTATTGTAGAAAACTCGATGAATTTCTTCGGACTTTACACGTAATAGGGCAGGAAATTGTTGGAGGTAATAGAAAGGAACTTCGGGAGGTATTCTCAGATTGTCTAGAAATCCCGACAGCTTCTATTATGATAGTCGACACACTTCCACGAGACTTCCTCGTGCCAGAGTTTAAGTTGGAGGAAAATACTGAAGTAAAAAATACTTTAGTAGAACACTGTAGTATTGTGTTATATTAAATCTTGTCACGGAGACAGGTTCACAAATAAATTGTGAAGCTGTAGTCCGGCACAAATATATATACAAAATGTTCACTGAAAAAGAAATAATACTTTTGCGACTTGTTCGACAATGCAGTCCTAAATAAAATGGTTACAAACAAAAATTTGTCATTGATTTTTTTTTGGAAAATATGGTGTGGTGTCCAAATAATTGTGCTACGATACTGATATCAAATATGTGATTTTTAGATTTTCGTCTGTTTGAATGTTTATCTGATCGAGCTTCACGCCAAAACTTCTAAACAGATTTACTTGAAATATACCAAAAATCTGAATTGTAAATCGGGGCAGGCTTTAAGATAGCTATACATTATTATGCTTAATGTTATGGAGGATGATCAGTGAGGTATTTTGTAAGAGAGTCCGACACACCCTGACGAGTATTGCTCAAAGTGATAGTCGTGAACAAAAATTTCCTACTTAGATCGGTGAAGTCTTTCCTACAAACTACGATTATGATATATGTTATGGAGGATGATCAGTGAGGTATTTTGTAAGAGAGTCCGACACCCTGACGAAATATCAACCAAAGTGCTAGTCACGAGCTAAAAATTGCCACTTAGAGCGCTGAAATCTTTCCACTGAAATACCTATGTATTTGAAGTAAGTGACGACTTTATGACCCAAAAATCTTCTAATCAATATACCTACAAAGGTGCTAATATGTCAAAGACCTGGCAGCTCTTCGGCTATCCTGGTACCCCTTAACTATAATCCGGACAAAGCTGGGTGAAATTCCAACATACCGGCACTCCAAATGTGTCAGGAATTCTCAGGCTCTGGAATTTGAGACTACGGTCAGTAGCCAAAAGGCTACTTCAGTTCTAGGTGCTAATTAAGCCGTAAAGGAATAGGGTCAATTTGTATCAGATTGGTTTCAAAAAGGGAACTTGATTTTGTTTCTGTTGTAAAGATAGTTTTGATAAACATCGTTAGGATAAATCCGAACGTGAGTTTGTTTATTACGTTATCGCGGTAAAAGTGCTAGATCAAATAATCCTACTAATATTATACACGCGAAAGTTTGTAAGAATGTAGGGATGTATGAATATTTCGACACTGTCATATAACAAAGTCAGATGTGATAATACAACGAAATTGAGATTTTTTCAAAATCAGCTTCAACTAAATATAATTTATCGATATAAGCAAGAAAAAAAAAAATATATTTGGTACTTTCCGAGATATTAAATCGAATCGAAAACAAAGTTGTATTTCCAATACGTTCCAAAGAAAATCAAAACTTTAAACTGCTCTCCTGTAAAGTAGCTATTTTGTAGATCCGACTTTGTTCTACGACAGTGTCGATTTGTTAGTCTTTCACGTAAAAAACTACTTAATGGATTCGGATGAAATTTGATACACAGATAGTTTCTAACCAGGATTAACACATAAGATACTTTTTATTTGAGTGAGTAGTTCCTTCGGGACGCGAATGAAACCGCTAGTAAAATATGTTATTTTTTATGGAGATAGATGGAAATGTCTTAAGACGGTTACAGGCTCATATAGACGTAGTTCCCACACGACGTAGGCTCGCGAAAAAAAAAAGTAATGTTCCTTATAGCCTAACTAGATTTTTACTAACGGTAATTTGTTTATGGAAAAAAATATAATTTAAACTAGCTGTTTCCCGCGGTTTCACCCGCATCCCGAGGGAACTACTTAGCGCACCCGGGTAAAAAGTAGCCTATGTTGTTCCTCAGGGTCTATTCTATCTCTGTACCAAATTTCATTTATATCGGTCTAGTAGTTTTGGCGTGAATGCGTAACATACAGACAGAGTTACTTTCGCATTTATAATATTAGTAAGGATGAATCTTCATAAAAAAAAATTACACCTGATTGTGTCCTTTGTCTTACTCCAATATTTTTTCAATACACCTCCAATACAAAGAACTTATTAACAGCGACCATTCGATTTCATATTCCATTGCGTCTTTCCAATAACCTTGTCGATGACTTTCGTTAATGAAGTCATAGTCAGTGCTCAATGAACTGCGTTTAACAACTTTGTCCCTGTTCCTTTAGTAAATAGTCGTTGTAATGCGTTCGCCCGATAATAAAAAATAACTGCGAATTCCATACATTATACTGAGGACATAAAACTTTATATTTTTGTGAGTTTATTTACTAGAATAATGGTTTTAGATTAGCTAAACTATTGGTAAGCCTCCGATTTAACTGAAGTTTAACTATCAAAAATATAGGTATATATTTTTGAAAATCATTGAATAAAAAATAATAGACATTTTACGATGCTTCTTAAATAATAAATTATCTTGTCAAAAAGGGCTTCAAATCCAAAATCCAGCCTGCAAAAATCCCTGATGCCAAAATCTTGTTATTTGATCCCCTTTTCAGATCACAATTGTATCCTAACTCCTTAGGTGTAGCAATTGCTAGGCAATCTTAAAATATTGAATACAACCTACTATAGAATGTTTTTTTCTGAATGACTGATGGATCAACACACAGCCTAAACCGCTGATCGTAGAGACCTGAAACTAGGAGGATGTGTTCTTCGTATGACATAGGCATCCGATAAGAAAGGATTTTCTGAAATTCTACCCTTAAGGGGGTGAAAAGGGGGGCAAAGTTTGTATGAAACTCTGTCATATGGCCCATGCGAGATAAGACGCTGGTAGAAAGCTAGTAAATCATATTTTGTAGTTGCAGTTGCTGAACGCGGCTTTCGCTAGAATTGCCTGGTTGGTAGCAATTGTGAAATAAGGATAAAGCGATATGACCCTAAGCGATTTTCTCTCACTCCGTTTTATAAACGAACATTGTGCAACCGGTTGTATACTCTAAATAAGGAACCTTTTTCCTGACGAGGGACCCCTAGATACAATTTTTAATTATTATTTTTAATTGCTCCTATCCGTATATTACATAATCTGCTTACGTTTCTATATTTATTTTTCATTACCCAATAAAGCTGAACGAATATACAGACCCGTGAATGAAAATGAGAGATTTATAAACAAAGCCTTTGGGTTGATAATACTAATTAATTGAAGTAGGTAATTGATTGGGAAATGTAAAGGTATAGTGGATTGATTCATAAGAGAGAGTCGCTTTAACGAAGTTCAACTTTAGTCTAATCAAAGATCCTGATATTATTTTTTAATTTAAAACTACAGAAATAATTCTAAAATTAAATTATAAGTTTTGTTTATTTTCAAATGAGAAAGTGAAATTTAGTAACCTAATTTGTATGCTTTTTTTAAACCTATATAAGGATTTCTTTCTCAAACATAAGGCGGATCAATAATAAGAAAAATAAATCATAAGTGTAAAATTAATGTCTCAAAAGTGCAAGTGCACTTAACCTATATTGAGTATTTAAATAATACTTAGATATAGGGTTCAAAATGTATGAAAAATATTGGATCAGCTCATGCTTTTCGAAATCGCTACAGCTTCTGAAGTAGACCAATCTTGAACCCTTTGAGTGTTAAGGGTTTTTTTTATTTAGGGTAATCCTTAATTATGTTTTTGCTTCATTTAATTGTTGCTTACACATGCACATGTTTTACTTTCCATGGTACCTACCAAAATAACTCCAAATGAGTACCTTCTTCTTCATGCTGGTGCTGCTCCATAGAATAACCTTGAAATAACAAATTAATTACAAATTTTAAAATCATAATATTATTTCTTAACTTTTACTTCAGAATTACATTTATCTTCGACATGAAAATAAAAAATGGAAAATGTTGTAGCTACAAAATAGACTTCCTACCTTAACCTTTTTTTTTAAATTTTGATTCTACATGATCTTCGCATGTTATTATTTTATATATAGGTACTTACATGAAAATTGTTAAACCTTATTTAAAAGTTTTTCTCCATAGGAAACTATTTTTGGAATGGGCAATTAAATTATTTCGACTTTCAAAAGTGCTTGTTTTTAAGCCTAATTGAATTAAATGATTTGAACTGAATTCTTCTTGTTACCGTGTGTGCTGCAAGCTTACTAACCTAACAAGCCCTAGTGTCAGTTTTCTCAAATCCTCGTGTCGGCCTCTGACATGGAAATGTAACAACGTCTGTCTTTCAATTTAGCAACCGGGTACTACGGCTTATCTTGCCTTCCCAGGTACAGGGTATAAGACCAGCAACTACCTGACCCCGGGCCTCCAAGCAGTCGTGTTTGCGACCATCAGACCAGCTCAGTAGGTACTGTAATCACTAATTTCTTTTTTTATAAAGTATTGCAATTTGGAGATATTTTCGATGATGATTATCAACGTCAATTAAGCTGCAAACGCTTATAGTGACAATAAATTAAAAAACCGGCCAAGTGCGTGTCGGGCCACGCGCAGTAGGGTTCCGTAGTAGGTCTCAGTTAGTCGACTATAACTCTGTAACCGGTTAAGCCTACTTAGCCGTGATAGTTTTCCTTGTAAGTTCATTACATGTGCTACGTCTGTGATTTTTTTCACATTTCTAGGTACAGCCATTCAAAAGTTAGAGGGAGGGTAACTCGTATCGAACAAAAAATTTCACTTAAAATCTAGATATTTCGCAAATGGCTCGCTTAACCGAAAAATGATCTTCACACACCCATAATATTTTTGAAAGACCTATCTAACGGTACCCCACACGAAGGGGTATGCGAGAAAAAAATATTCATCCCTACTTTACATGTTTGGGAGCTACCCTAAAAAAAAATATTTTTCAAAATTTTATTTTACCACTTTTTTAGCGTAATCAATATACATATTCATACTAAATTTCAGCTTTCTAATAACAAAAACCACGGAGCTATGCCGTGGACAGACAGACAGACAGACAGACAGACGGACAGAGCGGAACTATAAGGGTTCCTTGTCGGACTACGGAACCCTAAAAACAAAAAACTAAAGTTTAATAATAAATTGTAAGGAAATATATTTTTCTTTGTTACATAACACAACAACATGTAACAAAAAAATCACCTAGGCTTGAAAATAGTAATCGAACCGAAAAACCAATTTGCACTTCAAGCCTGACCACGGGTTCCAATTCATCAATCGAATCAGAAACCACACGAATGTTGGTCCGTTCTGGACAATGGAAAATTCCATTTACGTACCTATATTTTAGTATTTTTAACCGACTTCAAAAAAAGGAGGAGGTTCTCAATTCGATCGGTATTTTTTTTTTTTTTTCTATGTATGTACACCGATTACGCTGAGATTTATGATCCGATTTACGTGATTCTTTTTTAGTTTGATGCGGAATAGATGCCATTTGGTCCCATAAAAATTTCACATGGTTTGGCCCAGTAGTTTTCATTTTGTGAACATTTTTTACATTTTTGTTTACATCGATGACGTAATTGTTTCGGAGTCGATTTATATTTTCCGTTCCCGTTTCTTGATCTATATTGTTTAAAGCTGCACCTTTCGTAGGCCTACCCATAGCTACTTAAAAAAAAACTATTTAACATATAATTATGACAATAAAAACAACGAAATGTTATAGCCTTCCTTATGTAATCTATAAAAATCCTGTAAAAAATACTGTAGTTTACAGAGCAACTTATTACAGACACTAAAAAGTAAAAAATAAATTTAAAAAAACTACGTTTAAAAAAACCGACTTCAAAAAAAAAACTAAAAAGTATTAAAAAAGTATAAAATAACTTAATAAAGATTTAACACAAACCTAATACCTTTAATATTAATAAAACACCATTATTTGTATGTGTTACCTATTGACAGGTTTGAAGTCGGTGCCAAGTCCTAAACAAAATGAAATTCCTAAAGATTAACCTACGTAAATAAACTTAAAGAACAATGTGAATTAATGTGAAACAGATGAAAACTTTTTAATACCTGAATGAGTAACACTATTACATTTGGCTTGGCACCGACTTTAAACCTGTCAATAGGTAGCACATACAAATAATGGTGTTTTATTAATATTAAAGGTATTAGGTTTGTGTTAAATCTTTATTAAGTTATTTTATACTTTTTTAATACTTTTTAGTTTTTTTTTTGAAGTCGGTTTTTTTAAACGTAGTTTTTTTATTACTGTAAAACAATGATCTAAAGACATCATCATCAGCCTATAATTATATTGTCCCACTGCTGGCACAAGCCTCTTGTCATACAGAGAAAGCATGAGCATTGATCACCACGCTCGCTCGAGGCGGATTGGCGGTTTCAGACTTTTTAAGTCCAGATTCCTCACGGTGTTTTTCCTTCACCGTTAATCAGTGACGTCTAAGATATACTTAGAAAGTACATATATATGTACGACTTTAGAAAAGTCACATTGGTACTTACTTGCGGTTTACGGCTTGGTACAACCCGCAAACTCGTACACGAGAGGCAGGTAGGTGCCTTTACCACTAGGCCATCACGATTACATAAACACGTCAAAAACAATACTAAGCTACAATCTTCATGAGATCTTTTCTACTTTCGTTTCAGAAGGCTTTGTTAACTGGAAATACAAATGCAAATTCCAGATCTTTTGTATTTTATCTTTGAACAAAATCCTTGCGCAAAAATGTTAGCAAGAAAACTTGTAAACTATTTTCATTGCTAACAACTTTTTAACAGGCGTTTTGTATTTTTTTAAGTTTTATGCATGTTACGTGTTTATCGTGGAATACAATTTCATTTGCATATGAATAGTGTTCGTGCTTTATCCTTAAGCTATTTTTCCTAAGAAAGCGACTTGGGGAAACTTTTTAATGCTAGCAAAATGTGGACACACACCCGGTAGGAATGAAATACTTAGAATATTGTGAGCTCTTTTTTTAAGATTTTCATTTAATGAATATTGTGATTATAATTAAGGTCTATGAGGTGCCTTATATGTAAACACAACCCAATCAAAGTTTATATCTAATTTAGGTAATCTATAAATCTATTATATAAAAATGAATCCCTATTTCCCTTGGTCATCGCATCACGCGTGAACGGCTCGATCAATTTGGCCGAAATTTGTTACGGAGATAGAGGGGACCCTGGAAAAGGTTCTTCCCTCGAGAAACTTCCGTCGGAACGCGGGTGAAACCGCGGGCAACAGTTAGTCGTTCATAATTAGGTAGACTTAAGAAAAATCCGTGGATTTATTTGAAGAAGCCCGGTGTGAGCATTTACCTATATATTAAATTTGCTAACAAAATAATAATTTAAGGTAATTAAACACAAAACCAGTTAGTACAAGATGTAGCTATGCCCTTTTGCTCACTAAAATTCTAACCTTCCCACAATGTTCATAGTTCCCAACTATTCTCGTGAAACAAAACTCATTTTCAAAGCTAGAGCCACCAAAATTTCAGCCGACGCGACGTACGGATTAATAGTAGAATTTAAACACAATACTGAGATTAATTGTATTCCCAGGTAGAGTGGAGTCGGCATCGAACTGGCGACCTTCCAAAGTGGAGGTAATTTGTCAAACGTTCCCGCTTCGGACTAATTTCATCAAGGTATCGGCGCTTGACATGAGTGCTTGTTAAGGGGATTGGTGACAGGTGATGTATTGACATCGGAAGAGATTTTTTGGGATTTAAATACTGAATGAATATTTCCTACTATCATTTATCTACTTTAGAAGGGCACGTGGCTCAGTAACAGCAGCACAGCACCCTAATTACGAGAAAAAGGTTTTCGAATTACATACCTCTCCCAAAAGAGTTTCCAGTCAACTATGGCCGAATTTTTCGAAATAATTACTATACTTTAATTTTTTCAAATAATTTTTCAACTTTTAAAAAATTTCAATTAAAAATGACTCATAAAAATCGATATATAGAATCGAAGAAATGTATGTACGCGCATAACTTCAAAACGAGAACACCAATAATTATTTTTTTTGTGTTCGTTATTGTCAGCACAAGGTTTGTATAAAAGGAAATTAAAAAAACTAAGCTTTTTTCTGCTTGTAGGTAAGTAAGGAAAAGTGTAATTTGTAACTGTCTTTTTTTCACAATCCTCACTCTAAGTTATTATTTTTAATCTCTACTTATTTTGTTTATTACTGCACGCATGATGCAAAAAATATGCATAACATTTAGTACCTATGTTATACCTACTCAGTTAATTATCTATTCCATTGCATACGAAGCTATAACAGTAAAGACATAAGCTGTTGAAATTCCTTTATTCCTTCTTTCCAGATTAGTACGGAAATTATCTTCATTCTCCGTTACTTTTTTCTAAAAAAAGAACAAAACGCACCATTTGTATTGGCCTTAACTGGAACGAATCCAAATTAGCGTAAAGCCGAGGCTCCCGAGCTTAAGGTACGTTAGGCTGTTTGTACACTGAACGACTTGAGACTGGCTTAATGCGATTCGCAGTTGGCTCTTTTGTTTAAACTGGAACTCCACTAAAACTATTGTTGTTCTTATAACAATGTAAAGGCACAGACCCTAAAGAATTTACATATACCTTTAAAGTTGCAATAATACAAACTTAATGTGACACGCAAAAGATCGTTAGATTTGTCTCATTAGTATAAGTGTTCTTAGATACGTGACATTAAAAAAAATATGGGAGTGCTAGATTTCATTGTTTAAGGTGAAATATTATTAGTCTTCTTTTTTCTGCAATATACCTAGTATCAAATTAAAGGGCTCATAACAAGATTTCAAAAATAAAGAACATCCCTGTATTTTAAAAATAATGATAAGTAAAACCACATTTATTTATTTTTAACAAATGAAAACTGCAACCATGGGTTCCTTTTTTGAAATTCATATTTCAGTGAAGGATTGAATCCCGCGCAAATACAACTGTCTTCTTATAGCGTCAACCTTGCAGTAATTAAACTCGCGACAAATTTTAAAAGAGTTGATATCGCGAATAAGTCTTAAGTCTGTAACCAGCCTTACAATTCGCTACAATTGGTAGAATAACGTCAAATTCTCAACGACACTATCGCCCGTCTGGCTGTTTATCTCGACAGCGTCGGTCGTGTTGTTATTTTGTTGATAAGCTTCACGTAACGTTGGATTTGCAAGAGAAAAACATAGTTTGTATTTAACTACTAGTAATATTTATGTATTTGAGATTTTAATGTTTTACTCTTTAGCGAAAAACAACCTGAGTCATTAAAAATTCTTCATACATGCCTAGCCTAAAATTGAAGAAACGAATTATTTAGATAAAAGCATAATATGGAAGCGTATCTTTTAGGTCTCACAGTACTACTCAATTTCCTTTGAGTTTTAGGGGTAGTATGTGAAAACAAGCATTGCAAAATCGGTCGATGCATGGGATGGATCCAATGTCTGGATTTGTGAAATAAAAAGGCAATAGTTTCAGGCTAGCCTAGTTTAGTCTAGTCCTCTTAAACATAAAACCTTTAGGCACAGGACTTTAGACATATTTTTTTGTTCAATGTTGTAAATATTTTTGTGAAAGATGCGATATCCTGACTAACGTTAAATGTAGGCTAAGACAATATAGACGTTCTTATCGTTTCATAATTAATACCCAGTCATTAGATTCCTAATTACAACTAAGCTTCAGTGGCGGATCCAGGTGGGGGTTAAGAGGCTCAAGCCCTCCCCAAAAGCTAAGCAAGGAAACTTATTATGCGTTAAGCTAAATATAATGTTCAGTGCTTTTTTAGTGTTTCGCTTGATAAAACCTACCCTCACCAGAATCAAGCCCCCCAAACCAAAATCCTGGATCCGCCACTGCTAAGCTTGCTATTTCAATCCTGGTCAAGTCTTGCGTAATTAGTTTATACCTGCGTATCTATAACAGTTAGACGTTATGTCAACATCAGCTAATTGGATCTGAAGCTAGATAAATGGCAAGTTAGATAGCAGGACTTAGAATAACAATATTACTATATTACATACTGCTTTAAGGTTGGACTGTTATAAAGGCCTATTTGAAAACTAACTATTGTCTTAAGCTTTGCTCATGTTTTATTAAGACAACCTATTTATATTTAGAGTCGGTTTTAGTCAATAAATTATGAAGTAAGATAGTCAATAAAAGTAGAAACTGTGTCGAACCAAAGTGTAGATTCCTATAGAAAAATAAACAGGTAATGGTGCCGATTCTGACTTACACACGACTAAACTAATTTTAAAATATCATGCACTTTTTCTATTGCGAAACACAAGAAGAGGATAGCAAGTAATTCAGTGCTGTCAAATTAAATGACGGATGACATTTTGTTCGTACAGGTTTGTTAATTTAGTCGAGATGTTACGTCGTGATGTTTAATTTGTATGGAAAACAATTTTTTTCTAATTTGACAGGTGTTAAAAGTTTGCTATCCCTTTCTTATATTTGTTGATGGAAAGAGAGAATTATAGACTAAATTTAATTTAGATGGTGTCAAGAGAATCGCGGCCAATAAACTCCATGATAACTCTTTTATGACATACCTGTAGGCCTAGAAGGTAGTAGGCACAGGGGCAAACAGATTGCATAGATGACGGGACGGACATAGCCTGCCGAGGCTGCAATGTTCGAAAGAGTTACCGCGCCCCCAGAATATAAAGGGCTGAGGAAGAAACATGGGTGGGTTTCAGTCAGTAAGAGTCTGACATGCCCCACCCAAGGCTTCATTTGACGATTTCCCATCCGAAAAAAAGGGGAAACAGGTTTTTTCTACGTTTTGTCCCTTTGTTCAATACAAAATCTTTAGTCAAAGGGGATGGAGAAAAACCTGCTGCTATTACAAATTCTTCCATGGCATTTTATCTGAAAAAAATAATAATAACTGTATGTTTGATTCATAAATGTATTATTTCACTACCATGGTTGGAATAGATGCCAGATTGGCGGCATCGTAGACGTCACGCGGTCCGTCGGTCGATGAAAACGAAATGTCAGAACCATGCCAGCACAGTGCGCCCAATATATTTTCATGGCGGGTGACGTCACAAACGTCAGGAGTGCTTTATGATTTTACTAGGTTCTGCCCACGACTCCGTCTGCTTGGTCTAATATACCGGAATAAAAATATCCTATGCAATCCAGGTTAAAAACTATATATGTATGAATTTGTATGTAAATATGTTTAGTAGTTTTTACGTGAAAGAGTAACAAACATACACGAACTTTTGCATTGATAATATTAATATGATGAGACTGTTTTATTTCACAGCTAGGTTTCCGCCCACGTCTTCGCCCGCGTCGAAATTTTATTTACACCTTGGGTTACATTATTCAAGTTTTAGTACGAATCTCTAATTATTTCTGGGAATAAATATAGCCTACGACACTTCGTAAAGATGTAGCATTCTAACGGTGAAAGAATTTTTAAAATCGGTCCAGTAGTTTTTGAGTTAAAACCCTACAAACAAACAAACAAATCTTTCCTCTTTAATATTAGTATAGAAAAATGTACTAAGAAAGATGTTTTGTCAGCAATATACTATGTTTTTTTAAAAAGCAATTGAGCGATAAATCCTTCTCGCAAAAAAAATACCAAAAATTAAAGTAATCTTTAACGTTAACATAAAATTATTTTACCGGATAAATATCGATCTGGTTTTTTTTAATTAAATAATTTACTAATTTGTTGTTAATGGAAGACATATACGTTGCCTACTTAAATATTTTCATTTGTGATGTAAGTTAATTTTAAACGTTTGTGTACATTTTTGTTACTAGCTTCTGCCAGCGACTTCGTCCGCGTGGAGTAGTGGTGCTCCGCTCCTATTGGTCTTAGCGTGATGATAAATGGACTATCTAACACTGAAAGAATTATTTAAATCGGACCAGCGGTTCCTGAGATTATAGTCTAGTCGATAAGTTAAAAATGGTGTTAATTCGACATACTACTGCTAAAATTATGTGGTTTAGCATTAGCTCATTGGATTCGGAATAATGTCTAGACCATTGTGCAAAAAAATTGAATTAGCACATAAAAAATTCCAAAAGTTATTAACAATTAAACACCTTCAAAAAATAGCGTTTCGTTTATTGCTTATTGTCCGTAAACTATAAATATTTTCGAAATTTGAAAAAAAGATCCTTAAAGAGGAGGAAATTTAGTAACAAAAAGTTCCAACTCCCGGAACTGTAGCTCCATTATTTATAATTTTAATTTAACGCTGAAAATAGCCCGCCGCGCGCCATTGTTAGGTTGCGCGCACGGCCTCGAAAGCGAGTACGTCACTTAAAAAATTTTTTTTCAAGTACTTAAAGTTAATTGAAAAATCTAAAAAAATTATTGCATAATCTAAACACTTAAAAAAATGTATTCCCGTTGGATTTTTTTATAAAAACATATTTTTCAATATTCTAGACGATTGTTAATTAAGATTTTTTTTTCCAATTTCCATCATCCTTCTAAACTAAAAAAAATGTTTAAATTATTACCTTAAAATTATTTCGCTTCGTGGACTTCTTCTTATAAATATATTAAACAAGATTGCGTCGTCTAAGTTATGAAATTGTTAATACTTTGTTAATAATATTTTTTTTAAGTTAACAAAAAAAGAAAAAGCACAATTATGTTGTAAAGAAATTTTTTTTCTTTATTTATTATTATATTTTCGTTTTTATGTCAATAAAAGACATCTTTTAATTGAAAAAAATATTTTTTTTATCCATTTGTTTATAAAGATTTTGTTAACAAATGGACTATTTATATATTTTTGAAAAAAATTTTTTTACAATTTTATAGAGAACTGTCAATTATGATTTTTAGAAAAAAAAAATTTCTTAATAATTATTTTTAATCCTTACTTCCTTACTAATATTATAAATGCGAAAGTAACTCTGTCTGTCTGTCTGTCTGTCTGTCTGTCTGTTACGCTTTCACGCCAAAACTACTGGACCGATATAAATGAAATTTGGTACAAAGATAGAATAGACCCTGAGGAACAACATAGGCTACTTTTTACCCGGGTGCGCTAAGTAGTTCCCTCGGGATGCGGGTGAAACCGCGGGAAACAGCTAGTTGTTTATAATCGTTTTTTTTATTTGTTGTTTAAATTATTAGTTAAGAAATTATTTTTTTCTAAAAATCATAATTGACCTTTCTCTACAAAATTACATTTTTTTCGTTAACAATAGCATTGTTTATTAACTTTACAATTTGTTATAAACAAATTCTCAACTTTGTTTTATTTTTTTCCTGTAAGTAATAATAATTACAAAAACGACCTCGTGCATTAAAATACAGAAAAAAAAAATATATTATGTTTTATGTAATTTTGAAAATACACGTGCTACAAAACTTGCAGCAGCTGATCCATTTGTTGACTTTAAAGTTAATATAACTTTTGAACTATGAAAAATACGACCATTAACATTCAGGTCATTTTTGTAGGCAATAAAATTATCTTTCAGATAATGTTAGTCAGATATTTTTTATTTATTATTTTTTATTTAAAGATAAGAGCGTACAAATACTAAGATAGTCTCGCAACATTTGTAAGAAAATAATAGTATAAAATTATGTAAAGAATTGTAATATAAATTTTTTTTCGGTATTTTAATGCACGAGGTCGTTTTTGTAATTATTATTACTTACAGGAAAAAAATAAAACAAAGTTGAGAATTTGTTTATAACAAATTGTAAAGTTAATTAACAATGCTATTGTTAACGAAAAAAAAAATTTTTTCTGTAATTTTGTAGAGAAAAGTCAATTATGATTTTTAGAAAAAAAAAATTCTTAACTAATAATTTAAACAACAAATAAAAAAAACGATTATAAACAATTAAAAATAATTATTAAGAATAATTTTTTTTTTTCTAAAAATCATAATTGACAGTTCTCTATAAAATTGTAAAAATTTTTTTTTTCAAAAAATAAATAGTCCATTTGTTAACAAAATCTTTATAAACAAATGGATAAAAAAAATATTTTTTTCAATTAAAAGATGTCTTTTATTGACATAAAAACGAAAATATAATAATAAATAAAGAAAAAAATTTTCTTTACAACATAATTGTGCTTTTTCTTTTTTTGTTAACTTAAAAAAAATATTATTAACAAAATATTAACAATTTCATAACTTAGACGACGCAATCTTGTTTAATATATTTATAAGAAGAGGTCCACGAAGCGAAATAATTTTAAGGTAATTATTTAAACATTTTTTTTAGTTTAGAAGGATGTTGGAAATTGGAAAAAAAAATCTTAATTAACAATCGTCTAGAATATTGAAAAATATGTTTTTATAAAAAAATCCAACGGGAATACATTTTTTTAAGTGTTTAGATTATGCAATAATTTTTTTAGATTTTTCAATTAACTTTAAGTACTTGAAAAAAAATTTTTTAAGTGACGTACTCGCTTTCGAGGCCGTGCGCGCAACCTAACAATGGCGCGCGGCGGGCTATTTTCAGCGTTAAATTAAAATTATAAATAATGGAGCTACAGTTCCGGGAGTTGGAACTTTTTTTTACTAAATTTCCTCCTCTTTAAGGATCTTTTTTTCAAATTTCGAAAATATTTATAGTTTACGGACAATAAGCAATAAACGAAACGCTATTTTTTGAAGGTGTTTAATTATTAATAACTTTTGGATTTTTTTATGTGCTAATTCAATTTTTTAGCACAATGGTCTAGACATTATTCCGAATCGAATGAGCTAAACCACATAATTTTAGCAGTAGTATGTCGAATTAACACCATTTTTAACTTGTCGACTAGACTATTAGCGCGTTTAAACAAAATGATAACATTTTTCTTCACTGCTCTGCTCCTATTGATTGTAGCGTGATGAAAGGTATACTATAATCATCTCAGGAGTATGACAAATAATTGTACCAAGTTTCGTTAAAATCCGTCGAGTAGTTTTTGTTTCTATAGAGTTTATACAGACAGACAGACAGACAGACAAAAATTTTACTGATTGCATTTTTGGCATCAGTATCGATCCCTAATCACCCCCTGATAGTTATTTTGGAAATATATTTCATGTACAGAATTGACCTCTCTACAGATTTATTATAAGTATAGAAGAAGATAATAGATTATTCTTTCACCATATTAATCTTATATAACAGGACATAACATACGCTCGTAAATTGGCCATTAATGTGTGTCTAATTAAAATTTTACGGTTCAATCTGTCAGTCGTTAAGGATAATTGGTTGTACATCACTATCTGCTTCTACTATACTTTATATGCATGTGTTCTTCATAATTAATCCTATCTTTGAGAATATGACGTTATATATTCTTTACTATTTTCTGCTCCCGACTTTGTCTGCGTGTCTTCGAATTAGGTCCAAATATCGAGATAAAAAGTATCCTATATATTAATCCAGATTATAAACTATGTGTGCGCCAAATTTCACCCAAATCTGTTTAGCCGTTTTTGAGATTAGCGCGCACAAACACGTTGTATGATGATGATGACCTTTTATAATTTAAGGTTGAAAAGCACGCTCTATTTATTATCTCATTAGTCTACAAAATTATAGTACAAGTACAGTTTAAAACGAAAAAGCAATAGAAGCTTTTATTCTTAAGGTGCGTACATATTATATAACATAATAATTACCTATATTATAAAACGTTGTTATATAACAAGTTTCAGTAATGTGAGGACTGAATGTTATAAAACGTGTTATAATAACATGTTGTGTTACATGTTATTAATATTTACAAATATTATGGAACTTATGCGTAGACGTGTACTCGAGATGCATGTCATATAACATTGTTACATTGCATTATTTTTCTAATGTGTACAGTATTATTATATGTTGCAATGTTGACAAACAATGTTACATAATGTGGACGTGTTATAAAACACAAGTTACATAAGATGTTAATCTGTACGCCTAACCTTTACAAGCCATTATTATGTTTAGGTACTAAATAAAGACGTACTTAATGTACTACAACCCTAGCTTCTTCTCATCAGCTCTCGAAGAAAGCAACAGAATAATCCGATCTTCAAGTACTCGTGAGATAATTTTCAAAATGGCGTCTGTAATATTGAAACTCGTGCAGCTGAGACTTGCATCATTAACTACAGTTACACTAAATTACTAGAGAGTAACTATTTTATTAGTGTGGCCACGGAAATGGAGGATTTGTCCTCGATTTTATTTAAGACTCACACTGTGACACTTTTGTCGTGGTGGCCTAGTGGTAATGGCACTTTCCTCGCAAGGGTGTGCGGGTTCGAAACCTGGTAAGTACCAATGTGATTTTTCTAAAGTCATAATGTACTTTCTAAGTATGTTTTAGACGTCACTGACTAACCGTGAAGGAAAAACATTGCATCGTGCTCTCTTTTTCTAGCAATGACTTTTTAAATGCTTATAACTAGGCCGTTTTTTAAGATAATAGGTTCGTATTTTCACTGTTGTTAATCTTTTCGTTAATTATTTAGGTATTTTTAATAAAAAAAATACAGTCAAATAACCAATTGCTTTAAGCCTTCTCTGTATGAGAAGCGGTCTGCGCCCAGCAGTGGGACAGTATATAGGCTGATGATGATGATGCCCGCACTTTTTCTACGTTTTATCCTTTATTCCACATGAATTTTACATACAAAATGAACAACTGTCTATTTATTAGTCCACTACTTAAGGAATGTAACTAAAATTCAAACTAATATTAAATGAGGTAAGTTTGTTTATTTGTTTTTGCTTTCACGATAAATTGCTAAACCGATTTCCATGGAATTTGGTACGGGGATAGAAGGAACCCTGGAGACAGTCTTGAGCAAATTTTCATTGTAGTTCCTTCGGAACAACCGCGGGAAACAGCTAGCAGATAATTAAAAATAAACGAAAATTATTAAGTCCGAATTGATAGCTTCGTCAGTTAATTCCAGCGATTAACCCTTTCAAACAAACTAACAAAATCTGTTTATAATATTGTTAAACAATTCTCGCTGTCTTAGTGGCCCAACCGACGGTACAGGCCTTCTAATAGTTGTAACGTGAAACATTTTACGGCGCTGTAGACTATCCTTCGGTTATAACATCCACGATTGAAACGTTTTCTATAATCACGTTATTATTAACGTTATTTCTGTTGGAAGATTATAATGCAGAAACACTGTTACTGGAACTTGAGCTCACGTTTGAGTAACGGCTTAATTTTGTTTGAGCGTTTGCAGAATAGTCTAAGTTTCGAAAACCTACTCGTGTTGTTTTTTAACCAGGAAGCTGGAATTTTCGTGTTACTCACTCCTACTTCAACCCTGGTTTGGTAATCGACCGTTTCAGGTATAGAAATCTCAAATAATACATTACCCATCGAAAGTTGGAAGTTTAAATTTATGGTAAACAGCTGTTTTAAGTTAATCGGACCGTTATCTTATTGGTGAACTTGGGCCTTAATCATTTTTTAATTTTATGGATTGCTATTTTTAAATGATTTATCGCAGAGGGATAGAGGGGGCCCTGGAGACGGTTGTAAACTAATTTTATCCAGGTGCGTTAAGTATATCCCTCGTAATACGGGCGAAATCGCGGCAAACAGCTAGTAATAAAATAAATAAACAATATATTTTGTTCGTAGACAAATAATCGCAAAAGTAATCTAACATTCTAGTATATATTCTATTCAAAACTTAACCCTACCATCACCGAAACAACCTTATACCTATTTACTTATTGATATTGCAATTCTGATGAAAGTTCTGACCCTTTTAAACCCGCGGGAGGCATATCCGCTATGCACCTGCGACACACGAGGGCACTTCCAGCCGGAAGTCAAGTTATGAAAGATGGGAGTCCGTTGGGAAATGCTTTGGTTATGGGAAAATATTGGTCAGCTGTGAATTGCGTGGTTCATTTGAAATTCGGTTTAAAGAATTTTATTTCTTATAAAACTATACAGTTTTTTACAATAAGATTTGGATGATTACATTTCTAACAATATTTTTTTCATTACCTCTGGCATGCTGGATTGATAAAATATTTCAATTACAAAATAAAACATATTATAATGATATCAATTTCATAACAAATTATACTAAATAAAATAAAATATTCAAGTTTAAGATGACATTAAAATTAACTATTTGCTGAACCAAAACGACAAATAGGAATTGGCATTACACACTTAAATATCTCTTTAATTTAGCTTTAAATGTGTTGATGTTATCACATTCTTTCAAGTCGTTCGGCAATTTGTTGTACAACTGTGCTCCCTCAAATATAATTGTTGTCTTACCATAATTAGTGCGCGGTTTATATAACTTTATTTTATGTTTATTTCTCAAGTTATGAGTATTTTCTTTTGTGTGTAGTGTTATGTTTGACTGAATCATATTGTTCCTAATCTTTTTTACTAGAATGCAGGTACAATAAGTGTATAACTGTGTAAGATTCATAATATTTGTTTTATCATAAATTAATTTCGTCGGGGTTAGGTGAGGGTAACCATGAATCACTTTAATGATTTTGTTTTGTGTGGTTTGTAGCGGTTTTAAGTTGGTAGTGGCTGCCGAGCCCCATATTTCTATCATGTACTCTAAGTGTGGCTTTACTAGCGAATTGTAAATAATGGTACGGGTGTTGTTTGGTATGCATTTGGCTATTTTGCGTAATGCAACAAGTATTGTTACGAGCTTCTTTTGTACGTTATTAATGTGATGTTGCCAAGTCAACTTGTCATCTATCCATAATCCTAGGTATTTTTCTACATTTGATCGTTGTATGATATTGTTATTAACAGTAAGAGGTGGGAATGGGGGTATTTTTTTGTTTTTAGCGGCGAGGATCATGTAAGATGTTTTTGAGGTATTTATTGTAAGTAAATTATATTTGAACCATTCGTTTATTAAATCGAGATCTTTTTGAGCATCGGATATGATATTATCGAATGATTTGCTATAATAAAAGAGACATGTATCGTCGGCATATAGTGTTAAGTTGCCTGTTAATCCTATGTTATTTATGTTGTTTACGTATATAAGGAAAAGTAACGGACTAATGACTGAGCCTTGTGGACAGCCAAAATTCTGAAAAAAATCAAAATTCTGGGATTCATACGAAATTCAGTTAGTTGTACCTTTTTAATGATAAACAAGTTTACTTTAAAATATTCTGCCACCTTTTATTACAAACAAAATGTACTCGTCGACTTGTAAATCCCCTCTATTTCTTTTCGTCGGTTAAAAAAAATGGTTGTACGACTAGCTTTGTCTCCGCGGTTTCACTCGTATCCAAACTACATATTTCATGCATCCTAATAAAAATAATTCTGTTTTTTTTTTAAGTTTTCAATATATCTCTCTCTCTCTCAATACCAAATTTCATTCAAATCGGTTTTGCCATTTTACCGTGAAAGCGTAACAAACAGATCATCATCATCATCAGCCTACTATATATTGTCCTACTGCTGGGCACAGGCTTCGTCTCATACCGAGAAGGAATGAGCATTGATCACCACGCTTGCTCAAGGCGGATTGGCGTTAATAATCTGATAGAGTGACTTAATACAGAAATTCCCAGGTCACTCAACTGTCTATTCCATGCCTTATTCAAAAAACTTTTATGAGAAGTATTCTCAAAATTTCTTTTGTTACTTTACACAGCCTCCTATTTAGTAGTGCTTAAATATAACGATACAATAATGCGAGGTCTCTGAATGTCAGAAGGGGCATTATTTTTTATTCATTCCTTTATATCTTTAGTGGAGGAGCTATTAGACCCTAACAATATAGCCAGGATACCCTGGACGTATTACGGCATGGAGAAGGCACTGGTTTTATAAATGAAAATGTTTAAAAGTATGTATGTATGTTTGTTAGTCTCTCACGAAAAACTACTAATTGGATTCGAATGAAATTTGGTACATACATTATTATGTATAGTCAATACTAAGCGAGACACAGATATTTTTCACAATATTTTTGTAAGTAAAACTTTAGTTTTTAATATTAATATATCTTTATACATTAATAATAACTATGAAGGTCATTCAAGACTGCTAAAACAGCTGTTCACAAAGCTCTTTGTACGAACAATATTATAGAAATATACAATCTTTTCGCTGGGCTAATTACTTTTATTGCGTCGACAATTATATTTAATTGTTTTAGGGTACTTCTCGCCCCCCACCGTTTTGACTCACTCTAAGAATTTCAATTGCTAACTAAACGACGTCTCCCCTCTCGAGAGTCACTTGAATTTATTTTTGGAATAATCGCGGTTCTGTCGCCGAAATACTTGTGACAGCAATTTTTAAATAAGTAATGCTCGGGTACTCAAAAGTCACTCAAAGTTGAACGGCTGTATAATATTATACTATAACTGTCACTTTAATGTTTAAAACGATGAAAACACTTCTTGGTATAGTTGCCGGCAAATAACTTGGCCAGATTTTAACGTAGTTGAAGCAAGTTTACGCCTGTGCACCCAGTGCAATCCAAAAGTAACACTTTCAATGCTTGTCATTACACTATCGTCTATTGTATTTATTTACTTTTAAACATTTATATGTAGAAAATAGTTAGAGAGAAGTGAAAAACTACTTACAATTTTGGCCAAGTTACGTGCCGCCTACTATACGACTTATTTTTACCCGACTGCAAGGAAAGGGTTATGTTTTTCGCGCCAATCTTTGTTTGCTAGTATTTTTTTTTATTGCCTCATATCTTCCAAACCACTCGATGGTTTTCTTTAATTAAGGTATCGTTAGATTCGTCTCATTAGTCTTAGTGTTCTTATAGAGGTGACATAAAAAATAAATAAATTAGAGGGTGCTAGATTTCATCGTTTAAGGTGATACTTTTTATTCTTACAAGCCCTATAGAACTAGTAGGTATATTAAATTCAATGAGATATTATAAATAGTAGTTACACAGACATTTGCATCTTCTAAACACTGAATTAATACATATTTACAAACATGAAAACTGCCAAAGTGTAAAATAAATCTGTGTAAATTGGTTAAACGTTAAAGTGTTGGTCCCGGCTGTCATTTGTACATCTTTGACAGTCGTTACGGGTAGTCTGAAGCCAGATAGTATGACAACCAGTCTTACCAAGGGTATCATGTTACCCAGTATCTGGGTTGTGGATATCAAATAGGCAGTCGCTCCATGTAAAACACTGGTACTCAGCTGCATCCATTTAGACTGGATGTCGACAACGATATATGGGAAAAGGCTAGGCAGACATGATGACATTTGGAGCCTTTTATTTTGTAAAAATACGCTTGTAACCTATTTTATTGAGTTATAATCGTGATCTCTTATGGTACATTGAGTGAACATGTTTGAGTTTATTTTTTCCATTATGAACTGGATTAGTTTTCATAGAACCGAGTATTCTTTCTGGAACTATCACTTCTAACTCGAAATTAAAATCATCATTTTGAAATTGTTCTAAAAAAAGTTTTTGTACAGTAATCAGCCCAAAGGCGAGTATCGAATAGTTTTAAATAAAAACAAATTTCCATAGACTATAAAAACGTTCAACTAATTTTAATGATTGACATTTCTATTTATTCATAGATCTGTGTACCCGATCGTGGTGCTCATGGTGACAGCTCTATAATGAAGCCGACCTTTTCGCGACATTTGCACCAAGAAACTAGCTGGCTAGCCTTCAGGCTATCGTGCTATTGACCTTAAAAAGGGGACAATGTGGCCAATTCTAGTAGCCTTGTCTTTTAGGAAATTACAAGCTTTGACTAAATTTGTATATTTTACCTAAAATCACTGCCACTGTTTTGTAACATAGGGTTAATTAAGCAGGGATATCTATATAGGCACGTACATTTCACCAGTCAAGTTTAATTTTCAAATAACATGAGGCAAATTCATACCTCGGTTTGCTAATGAGAAATTACACATCGTTAAAATCAATAAAACTACTCGTCCCAGGAATGGAACCCATTAAATTCATGTACAGCAGTCGTTTGCGATCTCTAGACCAAAGAGGTTTAATTATTTTATAAAAAACTAGCTTTCCGTCCGCGGCTTCGCCCGCGTGGACATTTTTTTTACACTTTGGGTTACTTTATTCAAGTTTTAGTAGGGATCCCTAGTTATTTCTAGAAATAAATATAGCCTATGTTACTCGTGGATAATGTAGCTTTCGAATGGTGAAAGAATTTTTTAAATCGGTCCAGTAGTTTTTGAGCCTATTCATTACAAACAAACAAAGTTTTCCTCTTTATAATATTAGTGTAGAAGAAAAAAATATGATGTACAGTCGTAGGTAAATATAATTGTGGAGAACCAATAAATAAACAGATTTTTTTTTCTGGGTAAACGTCTAATACCAATTTGTTAGCGCTTTTTTTTACTACGACAGAAATACCAACTTTCTTCACTTATTCACTGTCTTTATCCTAGATGTTCATAGGTACGATATAAGACGAAAATCACACAAGGTCAGTAGGTACCCCAATATTGTGATATTCGTATATATCCGACGTGAATTCGAGGACGGATAACGCTTCAATGAACAGCCCTACTGATCCGGTTCATTGATTGGGTACTAGGAGAATCTTGCAGACAAGTAATACAATAACACTAGACCAGACCTAGTATAAAGAAAGTAACAATAAATTGATAAATATTGAACAAATACAGAAAGACTAGAGATTTTCTATGAATATTCGTAATCGGAATGATAAATAAAAATAACAAAATAAAATTAATAATTTAAAAAAACCCCTATTCCAAAATGCTTTACATCATTTTGGAAAAGAGCTGATACTCTTACACTGTGGACCGATTTTAACTAAACATAGTTAAAAACAGCCGCAAGGAAACTGGCTTACAAATGAAAAAAACGCATCGAAATCGGTCCATCCGTTTGAGAGCTAAGATGCCACAGACATATACACACACAGACAGACGGCGACGTCTATGTAAAAACCATTTATGGTATCATATAGGTTCATGTAAAAACCGGCCAAGTGCGTGTCGGGCCACGCGCAGTAGGGTTCCGTAGTAGGTCTTAGTTTTTTGACTATAACTCTGTAACCGGTTAAGCCTACTTAGCCGTGATAGTTTTCCTTGTAAGTTCATTACATGTGCTACATCTATGAATTTTTTCATATTTCTAGAGACAGCCATTCAAAAGTTAGAGGGGGGGAAGCTCGTATCGAACAAAAATTTGCACTTAAAAGCTAGATATTTCGCAAATGGCTCGCTGAACCGAAAAATGGTCTTTGCAGACCCATAATATTTTTAAAAGACCTATCTAACGATATCCCACACGAAGGGGTACGCGAGAAAAAAATATTCATCCCCACTTTACGAGTTTGGGAGCTACCCTAAAAAAAAATATTTTTCATAATTTTATTTACCACTTTCTTGGCGTGATCAATATACATATCTGTACTAAATTTCAGCTTTCTAATTACAAGAACCTCGGAGCTATGCCGCGGACAGACAGACAGACAGACAGACGGACATGGCGAAACTATAAGGGTTCCTTGTCGGACTACGGAACCCTAAAAACTACCTAAGAATGGATTTAGATTAAATTTGGTACACACATAATCCATAGGATGTTTATCCAGGTTCGTGATATAGTTCCCTTAAGGTGCGAGTAAATACCCAGGAAACAGTGCAGCCTTATATACACGGATCAGAGATATCTTTCTCCAATAGTACCAGCGATTACCCATTACCTGCAAACGTACAAAAATAAATACCTACAATATACAGACTTTATATAACTTATAGTATACAGATTTCTAGGAGTCTCTTGCCGGTCCTTGGAACCCTGCAACTAGCTTTACGTTTCATAAGTGCCTGAAAAGACCTATTTGAAACTAGCTTCTGCCAGCGACTTCGTCCGCGTGGAATAGTGGTGCTCCGCTCCTATTGGTCTTAGCGTGATGATATATAGCCTATAGCTTTCCTCGATAAATGGACTATCTAACACTGAAAAACATATTTAAATCGGATCAGCGGTTCCTGAGATTAGCGCGTTTAAACAAAATGACAACATTTCCCTTCACTGCTCTGCTCCTATTGATTGTAGCGTGATGAAAAGTATACTATAACCATCTCAGGAGTATGACAAATAATTGTACCAAGTTTCGTTAAAATCCGTCGAGTAGTTTTTGTTTCTATAGAGTTTATACAGACAGACAGACAGACAGACAGACAGACAGACAAAAATTTTACTGATTGCATTTTTGGCATCAGTATCGATCCCTAATCACCCCCTGATAGTTATTTTGGAAATATATTTCATGTACAGAATTGACCTCTCTACAGATTTATTATAAGTATAGATAAAATCTTGAGTTTGATTTAGACTCTGTATAGTTCATAGTATATACTATATCGTCGTAGAGTCGTAGAGGTAAATACAGATAACTATATTTTCTGTACATATTTACAGAGTAGGTATACGTATTCTACCGCCAAACATATTGGCATACCGATCTAGTAGCGAACCAATATCGCTACATACATGTCACCCCCGGCCTCGTCTGGGGTACCGGGCGATTCATATCAAAATGAAAACTGCTTCAGCAAACCCCAAACGGAACGTTCTCAAATTGAATTCTAGTAAACACCACCCCTGGGGTTCGACAACATTGTGGCTGAAATATTTACAAGTCTTCGGGTAAACTTATCTTTTTTTTTCACACTTTCAAAAAAGGTACAAGTTGTCTATTTTATTTCTTTTTGTCTAATACAAAATCATTATCACAGTCATCCTAATATTTTTTTAGGATAGTTCCCATACACGTAAAGTGGGGATGTATATATATTTTTTTCAAATATATCCCATCATGTGAAGTATCATTGGATAGGTCTTACAAAAATATTACAGTGTAAAGACCATTTTTCGATTTAGGGATCCGTTTGCGAATTTTAAAATAAAAATAAAGACTACTTGGAAAATTATTAACAATGAAACAAATAGAAGAAAAATAATTACCAACGATTTTAAACTGGAAACTTCGCAGGGCACGTTGAGTTCCAACGTAGAAGTAGCTCAGAAGTTCGTTAATTTCTTTACAAATATACCGTTAAAAACAACGGAAAATCTAAACTCCTCCCCCGCTCTTGCTATTGCATTGCTCAGCGAAAACGTTCGTAGCTGTTCTGTTCAATTTAGATTTGAACATATTAATACTATGTCAGTTATCAAAGCTTTTAAAGAAATTAAGATTAAATTGACAGAAGATCTTTGGGGAATGTCGATTAAAGTATGTCAATCTATAATAGTGACCGTGGCGCCTTATTTGGCCTTAATATTCAATTCGTGTGTAGATCAAGGAATATTTCCTGATCTTATGAAATTTAGTAAAGTTGTACCTCTATTTAAATCCGGGGATAGTAAAAGCACTAATAATTATAGACCCGTTTCTGTTCTACCAGCATTCAGCAAGGTATTCGAAAAAATTATGCTAAATCAAATGCTACATCATTTTAACACCAATCACTTATTTCATAGGGAGCAGTATGGTTTCACCAAAGGACGCTGCACGACGGACGCCGGTGTCACTCTATTGAAACATATTTATGATGCTTGGGAGGAAGCAAAGGATGCCATTGGAATCTTTTGTGACCTCTCAAAGGCATTTGATTGCGTAAATCATGAAACTCTGTTGCAAAAACTTCAGTTTTACGGACTTGGTAAATTGTCACTTAGCTTGGTAGAATCATATCTTAATGATAGACGGCAACATGTTCAAGTAAATGGTGTAAATTCAGTGGGCCTAAAAGTCAAAATGGGGGTACCACAAGGATCAATATTGGGTCCGTTTTTGTTTTTAGTATATATAAATGATTTGCCGCATTTGTTCAAAGACCATCCAAAGATGGTGTTATTTGCTGATGACACGTCACTAATATTCAAAGTAGATAGACGTGCTCATCATTTAAATAATGTTAATGATGCTATTCTTCAGGTACATAATTGGTTTACCGCAAATAATTTAGTGCTTAATAGTACTAAAACTAAATGTATTAAATTCTCTCTACCAAATGTTAAAAGTAGTAATTGTGATGTTGTACTGAACAATGAGAAACTCGAGTTTATTGACAAGACTGTATTCCTAGGGATCACGCTTGACTCAAAACTTCAGTGGAGCCCCCACTTAACTTCCCTTTCAGGACGGCTTAGCTCTGCTGCCTACGCTGTGAGAAAAGTACGTCAATTAACAGACGTAGATACCGCGAGACTAGTCTACTTTAGTTATTTTCATAGCATCATGTCTTACGGTATTTTACTATGGGGACGAGCTGCAGACATAGATTCTATTTTTATTCTGCAAAAGCGAGCTATCAGAGCCATGTACAACCTCGGCAGTCGCGAATCTCTTAGAGAATTGTTTAAACGAATTAAAATCATGACAGTCCCGTGTCAATATATCTATGAAAACATTATGTATGTGAGAAAAAATCTTCACCTTTTTAGTAAAAGATGTGATAGACACCATTATAGCACTCGAGATGGCAACAAATTAATCCAACCACGCTTCAGATTGTCGAAAGTCCATACATCTTTCATGGGGTACTGTACTAAGTTTTACAATAAAATACCATCCAGTGTTCTCCAACTAGATGACACTAAATTTTAATTGTGTATTAAACGCACACTATGTAGTCAGGCATATTACAGGCTTGAAGATTATATTGCTGACAAGGATGCTTGGCTAACTGCTGGTCCTGCTCCACATTCACTTGGACTCTAATTAATTCACACCAGTAATAGTTGGTTATAATATTAAAATAAATTTTTTTTGTATACTTTTCATGTGTTGATTTTAATGACATTTTGAATTTGTATCTTTTAATATATTTTTTTTTCTTTCTCTTGACTAGTATTTTTTTTTTTATTGCTAGATTTCATTTTATTAGACAGAATAAATTATAGCATTTGTTTCATCTCTCACTGATGTACATGTGAGTACCATGTAACCATTTACTAAGTATTAATCATAAAAGTCTACTCGTAAAAGTTTAGTCTGGCATTTGGAGTATGTCATGCTCGCTTAAAGGCCTCGCTGATGGTGGCGCGTGTATTGGATCGTTTGATTCCCTTCAAAATGGTTGAGTTAAGCGGTGCTGATGCACGCGTCAAGTTCGTGAACGGGCGCTGTCAGTTGAGGCTGGTCATCTCTAAATTGCCAAGAATTAGCATATTAGAATTGTTAAATGTTAACATTTACATCGTTCTCACATAAAAAAAAATCATTATTGATGTATACAGGAACATTGTAAAACATGTTGAAAAAGAGTAACCATGGAGTTTCTTGCCCGTTCTTCTCCATAGGAATCTACGCTTTGGAACGGGCAAATAGCTTCAACTTTCTTTTCGACAAACTGACAGACTTATGACTCTTTGACAATTCAAAAGTGCCTGTAAATGGTCTAGTTGAAATAAATGATTTGAATTTTGAATTTTGAATTTTTGAATTTTAAAAAGCAAAATAATACCTTGGTCATTCAGTTAGATCTGTAGTACACAAAACACGTGGGAAATTTCAAAGCTGAAAGTCAAAATATTTACATTTAGAAACCAGAAACATAACGCATAACATAGATAAGGGAGTTTTGCTCCGATACTGTTCTTACGTAAGTACGTACTGTATTTACACTACTGTTACCGTACTTTTATTGAAGTTTGTTTAGGCTAGGACCTACGCAAAGGTATAGTGAAGCCTTCGGTGAAAAAAATATATGAAAAATATAATGATAGCTGTCCTTGTAAGTTCATTACATGTGCTACGTCTATGATTTTTTTTCACATTTCTAGGCTCAGCCATTCAAAAGTAAGAGCCCCCCGGCCCCCCTTACTCGACGCTCGTATCGAACAAAAATATGCACTTTAAAGCTAGATATTTCGCAAATAGCTCACTTAGCCGAAAAATGGTCTTCACATACCTGTAATATTTTTGAAAGACCTATATAACGATACCCCACAAGAAGGCATACGCGAAAAGAAAAATATAGGTACCTACTAAAAATATTGTAACCCTAAAAATATTTTTTTCATAATTTTATTTTACCGCTTTGTCGGCGTGATCAATAAACATATCTATACTAAATTTCAACTTTCTAGTACCAATAACCTCTGAGCTATGCCGCGGACAGACAGACAGACGGACATGGCAAAACTATAAGGGTTCGACCGAGGCCGAGGGCCGACTACGGAACCCTAAAAAGCTAGTATAAAATAATGACTCATAAGAGACATGTCTATACCTAGGGTTCAGCAACGCTGTAACCAGCTTTCATCTCAGCTCAGAGCTGTCCGTACATATCGAAGAGTACTTTCACTGTATTAACTTTCACGTGCAACTGTACTGTCGCGCACAAAAGTATATTGTGAATAATAAATTTTAAAAATACATTTTAAATGTGATTGTGAGTTTCTTTGTTTCTTGCGCTTTCTTGGTAAAACCACTGAAACGATTTAGATGAAATTTTATTATAACAAAGGTTTTTTTTTGTTTCTTTTCACGTGCGTGAAGTAGTTCGTGCGTGTGGTGGGATGGTACGTTTATTAAACAAATAAATAATAATAATGCGATAAACTATAATATAGTTGACGCTTTAATAAGGATTTTCATCTGCATCCCTAGGGAAACAGCTTTTATGCTAAAGTTACAAAGAGTACCTTTAAGCAGCCTTTTTGAATGATTTTATGTAATACTTCGCCTAATTAAGGTGTCAACTATATTACAGCTTAACAAATTATAATTATTTGATAAGTTAACGAATCACCCGCAACTTCGTCAGCTTAAACTTCAAATTGGATTAAGATACCGGGACAAAAAATATTCTACGTGTTAAACATATATAGCTTACAAACTATATGTGCGCCAAATTTCATCCACATCCATTCAGTAGTTTTTGTGTAAAAGAGTAACAAACATACATACATGTAGTAACAAAACGTAACAAAAAATCTTTTTTCTACGGTACGGTCAGAGCTCTAGAGAGGTACCACGTAACAATACGCGCCGTGTCAAGTGCCGCTCTGTGTATCAAGCCCTTGATCCAACTGCCTAACGAGAGCCTCTTGAGGTGGTCGGCGCTCTTCACCAGTAAACCATTAGGCCATTGGATATAACAATTATTGGACTGGGCGGTCATTACAATGTCATAATTATATTTTTTAAATTATTTTATGGTGGTTAAGGCACCTGCTTGTCGTGTATGAGTGTGCGGTTTCGAAACCAGGCAAGTACCAATGTGATTTTTCTTAAGTCTATCTTAGACACCACTGACTAATGGTGAAGGAAAAATATTGTGCGGATAACCGAAACTTAAAAATTCTGAAATCGCCAATCCACCTTGAGCAAGCGTGATGATCAATGCTCATTCACCTTCTCATATTTAAAAAATGACATTGTGGCCTAGTGGTTAAGGCACCTGCATCTCGTGTACGAGAATACGGGTTCGAAACCTGGACTAATATATCTGAAATCGCAAATCCGCCTTGAGCAAGCATGGTGATCAATGCCTTTTCTGTATAAGAAACCTATACTCAGCAGGGGGATAATAAATATGCTGATGGTTTTATTTCTTTGACAGAATACAGGCAAAACACTATGAGTAGTGTTGCTAGGTGTCCTGTTTTTTGGCGGAATGTCCGGCTTTTCAGCCCTCTCTAAATACCAAAATCCTGAGCAAGCCTAAAATTTTACAACTTCCTAATGTTTTTATTGTTGTCCAGCTTTTTTCCAAGTCACGAGAAATTTAGAAAAGAGAAAAATCTCTCGAACGCAATTGTTCCAAATTGAAAATTATTTATAAAAAGAACAGAATATAATGTATTTAGGTAAATGGTTAGATACATATTTACAAATAAACTTATTTTCATATCATGATTTAAAGTTTATGTCTGGGCTTGGAGGTTCTGTGATTTCACGGCTCATTAAAAATGATACATGATACGTTTTTGCTTTGAAATTTTGTACCGAATACTTAAATATTTGCTTTTCATTTTAAATAGTGGTATTAATGCCTTCTAATAATATATTTTGTTCATAAATATATTGCTTCATAATGAATGTTTAATTTTACAAACGTTTAAAGATACCTCAGTAAATGTAATCGGAGGTGAGATGACTAAGGTTTTGAGTTCGATCGATTCTGAGTATCGGGCAAAGATGTGTTATTGTGGATTTTCCATCAGAATTATTTTGGTGGCAACCTGGAGACGAGAATTGTATCCAGTTAATGGCAATAGGCTTGAAGCCTTACTTATTGGATTTAAAATAAAATGTGGGTTTGCTATAGAGTACCTCTGCTTCGCCTTTTGGGGACGAACTGTCGTGATAATATGTTTAAAGTTTCAGAACATTATACTCCTTTTTTACCTATCTGTCTTAAATGTAATATTTAAAACTTCTCGCCAGCGGCTTCGTCCGCGTGGGTAATACGAATTCAAATTAAAAATGACAAAGTTTCATACTAATTTTCATCATCAATTTCACCTCTTTAGGAGATGAATTTAGAAAAATGCTTTCTTAGTGCACACTTACGTCATTTAAGGAGCATTTGTGCAAAATTTAATATTTCTAGAATCAGTGGAATCAGCTGTACGTTGATCGATCCGTCAGTCAGCCAATCAGTTTCTCCTTTTATATGTTACTAGCTTTCCGTCCGCGGCTTCGCCCGCGTGGACATTTTTTTTACACTTTGGGTTACTTTATTCAAGTTTTAGTAGGGATCCCTAGTTATTTCTAGAAATAAATATAGCCTATGTTACTCGTGGATAATGTAGCTTTCGAATGGTGAAAGAATTTTTTAAATCGGTCCAGTAGTTTTTGAGCCTATTCATTACAAACAAACAAACAAAGTTTTCCTCTTTATAATATTAGTGTAGATAGATAAACGCACTTGATCTTCCTGAAAGTCATCACTAATAGTGTAAGTACGTACTTCATAATGATATCTCGTCTTTTACATGTGTTTCATATTCACCCTTATTATTTACTAGCTTCTGCCAGCGACTTCGTCCGCGTGGAATAGTGGTGCTCCGCTCCTATTGGTCTTGGCGTGATGATATATAACCTATAGCATTCCTCGATAAATGGACTATCTAACACTGAGAGAATTATTTAAATCGGACCAGCGGTTCCTGAGATTAGCACGTTTAAACAAAATGACAACATTTCCCTTCACTGCTCTGCTCCTATTGATTGTAGCGTGATAAAAAGTATACTATAACCATCTCAGGAGTATGACAAATAATTGTACCAAGTTTCGTTAAAATCCGTCGAGTAGTTTTTGTTTCTATAGAGTTTATACAGACAGACAGACAGACAGACAGACAAAAATTTTACTGATTGCATTTTTGGCATCAGTATCGATCCCTAATCACCCCCTGATAGTTATTTTGGAAATATATTGAATGTACAGAATTGACCTCTCTACAGATTTATTATAAGTATAGATAGATTATCAATACAAATAGTTAAAAAAATATTTCTTTCGTATTTTTTTCAACGAATACTGAAATATACCTAACTACATAGTTCACCTGAATAGATAACCTTTGGAACTTTTTTGGTTAATTCAAGTCATAGACTAACATAACTAAAACATTTAATAAAAACATAATGAAAAAACTTGTGCAGAACTATTTCTAAGAGTTTTTGTTCAACAGTATAAATTAAATACGTCTCGCAGAAGTTATTTTGAGGATCGTTACGGTCCATAATGGGGTATTCAGAATCGAAAAGTAATTTATCATGTATTGTATGAAGGATTTTCTTATTCTGAGGCTCAATGCTGGCCTGGTGGCGTTTGGTGAAAATGGCGATGAAAAAACATGTTAATATAATTATATTTTTTAATACGAATACCAATAATGTGTATTAATATTAATATAATATATTACATAATATAATAAATAATATTATAAATATTTTGTTTTATTGAGTAGTAGTATATTATTTGTTATTTATTTAAACTTCATGTACAGCACTTGATACATTATATATTTATTATTTTTCATTGATATAAACCTCGTTTTGACAATAACGAATACAACAAAAATCAGTCGAGATGTTCACAAAATTAAATGATCTTTCATGGTGTTTTCAAATTTGAAAATAAATAAATAAATATCTTTGGACAATTTCACACAGCGCCATCTAGCCCCAAAGTAAGCAACTAATATGCTTGTGTTATGGGTGCTAGATTTACGGATATACTACTTATATACGTTTTTAAATATATACATCCTACTAATATTATAAACGCGAAAGTTTGTAAGAATGTATGTATGGATGTTTGTTACTCTTTCACGCAAAAACTACTGAACGGATTTGGATGAAATTTGGTACACATATAGCTTTTAACCTAGATTAACATATAGGATACTTTTTACCCGGGTGCGCGGAGTAGTTCCCTCGGGATGCGGGTGAAACCGCGGGAAACAGCTAGTATTATACATAGTAACACCCAGACCCGTCACAGAAATTAAAATTCATCATTTCAATTTCTGCCCGGCCGGGAATCGAACCCGGGACCTCTTGCGTGGTATTCCGGCATGTTGACCACTAAACCAGTCAGGTCGTCGTAATTAAATGATAAAGAGGTAAATAATGTAATTAAAATAAAATCTTCAATTAATATTTTATTTTTACGAAACCGTTGAATATATAATTTAATTTATGTAAAGGACCTACTTCTTGAAACCGCATAAAATAATTATTATAGTAAACATAAATAAAACGGTAATACTTTTGTGCTCGACTGTAAGTGTTAACGTTTCGCGTTTAGTACATTTTGGTCAAAACATTTAACTTTTTATTAATTGAACACAAATCGAAAGTTAAACATTGTTATCACAACACGAACATAAATTTTGTTTTTTGTTTTTATGATTTGAAGTATTTTATTACCATTAAAAAAGTATAGGAAGATATTTAATAATGGCTATTCCCGCGGTTTAACCATCATCCTCAAGGAACTACTTCACGCACCAGGATAAAAACTATCCAATGTCCTTCCCCAAGGTTCAAGCTATCTTCATATCAAATTTCATCTAAATCAGTTGAGCCGTTTTACTGTGAAAGGGTACAAGAAATACAGACGGAGTTACTTTCAGATTATACTAATATTAGTAATGGATTACTATGAGTAATATAAAAATACAGTATTCATAATACAAAATAAGTCATACACGTACACACAGACACACCTTTGTGCATCTATATACAATACAATCTTATCGGATTACTATTTCATAATTTACTCAATATTTCTCAAAGGCAAACAAGAAAGACAGACAATCGTTGCGTTTAATCGCGCGATTGTTCTGTCTTGTTACAGATTATGTTTCGCACACCAAATGCTTCTAGAAGTAACCTCTACTGGTGCAATCATTCAATCATTCCCCCCGTAAAGGGGAGAATAGGGATATCTATACCTATCCTAACTAAATATATCCTTACTAATAATATGAATTCGAAAGTAACTCTGTCTATACATTAAGCCATCACGATAAAACGGCTGAACCAATTTGAACGAAATTCCTTTATGTCCTTATGTCCTTTACACAATACATGATAGTTTTTATATGAGTGCGCGAAATAATTCCTTAAGGATGCGGGTGAGACCGCAGAAAACAGCTGTTCAATAAATAATATTTTACTTCTCTACAATTTATTATCTATACAAAGCGAAAACCGCGAAAGTGCAAGTTACGATGAATAACGAATACAATTAATGAGTTTGATCTACGATTGTTTTATTCAACACAGTATACTTAATGCTATTTTCATCACGTACTTTATTTACAAAAGTATTTTTAGACTTGCAATTTTTGTATGATTATTATTTTACTTTTTAAAATTAATTTATATATAATTTTTTTTTTGATAATAAATATGGAAATTATATTTTATTATTAAAAAAACATTTAATTATTATACATAGGAATACTAGTCTCCTAGTCACTTATTGGTAAGAATTGCACACAAACAAAGTCGAAGTGTGAACAGCATAAAAAATACTGTGACATTTGTGTCGCAATTTCGGTCTTAGTATAAACTTAGCTTAAGAATAGCTCTTGCTATATACTAATAAATAACATTATTAAGCGAGTAATCTCATTCAGGTAAAAGGATTTTATTTCATTTAAAATCGCCCGAAAATACAAAACAAAAATACCAGTGCAAAATTGTTGGCGAATAATCTGCTGAGACCAGCCATACGACGCAGTACGCGAACATTTATGTAAATAACAAACTATACAGAGCGTGAATTATACTCATATTAATCAAGGCCAGTTTTAATTAACGCAATTTTATTAATGTAAACATTTCGCTGTAAGTATGTTACACAAATCCACTAAACTGTCTAGTGTCTAATATTAATAAGCTCAGTTGAGAATCTAAATCTTTTGACCTAGAAACGAGAGACCAAATTATCTGGTTTGTTATTTTGAAGTCTATAAAGTCTAGTCAAATATTGTATTTCGAATAACCTTTTCTGGATCGCCTTTTACGGCTCCAAATAGTAGGTCCTATGGGAATATTCTGGAAGATATCATTAATGTATGTATCAATATAACTTTTTGTTTAACTCTCTTATGCATGATAACACTTTTCGTGTTATATAAGCCTCCTTTAGCTGTCGAACTGTTTTGTCCCTTTCGGCTTCAACTTCATTCTATCTTGACAAATAAGGAGAAAACTGTTTGATACCTAAAATAGCTTTATTAAGCAAATGTACTGGGTACTCTTTAAATACAAGTAGTTCCTCGGAACTGGCATCCTGCTTGTAGCTTCTACTTTTTAGGTCACATGCCGCAGATGCGGTCTAAAATTCCATCATGTGTAGGATGAGAGTAAATTGACCTGAGGTGACCGGTCGAAAGGACGAATGGAAGAAATACACTTGTACGCATCAAATAATTGAGAACTGGACAGGCAGATGATGGTCGTGATAATAATTGTATGTAAATATTGGTACTCTTACAAAAAGAAACCAATTTGAAAAGATAATTAAGTTGATGTTCATTATAGATTTTTTATATTGAAGCTGTTGATGTTGATTGTTGAAGATGGTGAACAGGTCAAGTCCGAATACTGGGCATAAAATCCTAAATAAATGTTCACATCGGGTAAATTTTATTGGTTTTCTGTCTAGTAATTCTAAGTAACAGTTCGGAGACCGAGCTTATGCCAAAATGTATGGTTCATCAAAATAGGATGAACTTTATTTAAATTTACACAAAGTAGCAAAATTTGGAAGTGCTTGTTACTATTTCATCCCTATTCCGTGAGAGAAAACTGGCTTTATGTTATTAAAGTATAAAAAAATATTTTTTTTTTCATTCTGTGTAACCCGCTCTTAACCACAGAACAACCTAACAACTTCATTGGCTATGTTGTAACACTCATTGCCTAACGCTCGTTGGAATAACGTTGTTCAACTAAATGAATATAACTGCTCTATTGCATGCTTTCCCTCTACAACTCAAAATAAAACGGTAAAGGTTAGGTTAAATTATAATAATTACGTAACAAGTAGTCGCGGACTCGTGACTGTTTCTCTTTGGCCCGACCTCCCCTAAGTCCCTACCAACCTGTTGCGTGTGTTTATTTACAGTGCTACGCGAAACCGGTCGAATTCTCTCGAATGTACCGTACTTAATAAGACATAGCCATCCAAAACTATACCATAATCACTTCTCCTAAAGTTTAGAACCGCATGTATGTCTAAGGTTATTACGACATTCTGTTGTGAAAATTTGCTCAAGTGTTCCAGAAGGCGGACGGACGTTTATCCTTTATGAATTGTAAACGAGTTTAAGCCTTATCGTGTGAAGTGAAAGTTGAAATTAGAGCGATATGTTTTGTCGGTATAGGGTTTAATGGCAAAACCTGTAATGTGTTCACGCAACGGTAGCGTCAGCATGTTAACTATACCGGTTTGGTGAATGTTTATTTTTTATTATGATTCTTTGTAGTATTATTTTATGGAGTGACGATTTTATCCAAGCTATGCAGAAAAGAAAACCCTTGCATATTTAATACTATCATAATCATAAAATATATTGCTGAACAACACGAAGAAATCAAAATTACAATTATACATGCTAACGTACTAACTATTATCTATTTTGAAATATACAAAAAAGAAAAAGAACATGTAAAATTTGGTAAAGGTGATAATTTTCTACACAAATTCTTACCTAACAATAAAATTTTGTAGCTATTATCGTCAATGCGTTGTTTCTTTATTTTGAATTAAAATTCTTCAAAAAATATATTATATACTATCAAGTCTTATCCTGAAGGGTTAGCCATTGTTGAAGGTACTCGTAGGTACTATAATGGGCGCAGGCAGGCATATTTTCAGTGTATTTTTGGGTGCATTAAATTATTTATTTACTGCCCTTATTGTAGCCAACTGTGCTTGTGATAATAACCTACATGCTTCAGTATTTTTTTCATATGGCAAGAAGTTTGTTTCAATCTTTTTATTTGTATTTTCTTTCATGGCATTTACACCTCCTCTCCTCTCCTCCTCCGGCTACATACTATGTACAAAAAACATTTGCGTCGTACTTAAGTCTTAAACGACAAACTTTCCGCACAACTAACTAACAAGGCAGCTATACTCGTAAGTTTTATATATATAAATGGCTAGATATAGAATACAATCTATAAATAAATAAAAAACATTATCAAGCGGGTCTAACCCAATCGACAAGACAATTGAGTCACCACGTTACACGTAACCAAAAGGTCGTTCACCTGTTATACCTCAATGGAGTTACGACATTTTATTTATTTACACCAACGCCGGTAAAAGCATTTCTCTTTTGTGAGATATGCATGAGATAAAGATGGTTAAATTTGGTTAAAAGGCTGTTAGTTTTTAAAGTATTTTTTTATTATAATTTTAGGGTTTCTTGATGAAAAATTAATCTACAAGATAGGGGTCATGACATTTTTATTTGTTAATTTTTAAGCAGTAAGATCCACATTTTTTTTTTTCATTGAATGTTACGTATTCCGTAAGCCAAGTAAAGAGTGACTCTAAAAGCTATAAGCGGGTATTATGTACGAATAGTTGATATATACTTAGTGTATCTTAGACACCCTGACGAACGGTGAAAGAAAACATCGTGAGGAAACCTGGACTTTTTAATCTGACATCGCGAATCCGCCTAGAGCAATCGTGTTTATTAAAACATGTACCTTATATCTATGAAAGGAAGCTTACGCTGCCTAGCAGTGTGTCAGTAAATAGGCCATTAAATGTCTATGCAGACAAAATCGCGAGCGAAAAAAACAAAATCATCATGATATTTAATAATAAAGTATGTACCTCAAATATATCTGCAAACTCAAGCGTCTCTCACTGGTGTTTACCATTACTTTATGAACACAGTCCTACTTACCTCGTTAACGAATACTAACTACAGTTAACAAAATTAGAAGAGTCTGTTTGTTGCTGACGTCAATCGGAAGTGATAGTTTTTCGAAGAACGCATTAAGAAAGAGGGAAATACGTGTAAAAAGAAATCTTATGGTACGCCTCATGATTCATCTTTTACCAAAAACATAGGTATGATTATCCTTACTAATATTATAAATGCGAAAGTAACTCTGTCTGTCTGTCTGTTACGCTTTCACGCCAAAACTACTGGACCGATATAAATGAAATTTGGTACAGAGATAGAATAGACCCTGAGGAACAACATAGGCTACTTTTTACCCGGGTGCGCTAAGTAGTTCCCTCGGAATGCGGGTGAAACCGCGGGAAACAGCTAGTATCTTATATAACAGTGCCACTCAGATTTTATGACAATGAAATCTTGTTAGTGCACATTTGTTTTAAAGAATTTAATTATTAATATATTTGGTCAATTATTTTAATTATCATCAATTATTTTTTTAGTAATAATAATTATGTAACATGGCCACTTTGCGGTTTTTTTTTCAGATACAAATATAAAATGCTTCGTCCTGAATGACTGACGGGTCAACGCACAGCCTAAACCGCTGATCGTATAGACCTGAAACTTAAGGAGGATATATTCTTTGTATGATGTAGGCATCCGATAACAAAGGATTTTCCAAAAATCTACCCCTAAGTTGGTGAAAAAGGGAGTCAAGTTATGTACGTAACTCTGACATTTTTAATTTGAATTCGTATAGTCCACGCGGGCGAAGCTGCTAGCGGAAAGCTAGTTATAAATTAATTAATTAGGTACTTGATTTATTTCAATGTGTCTTGATTTTAATCCCGGCTATATTTAAAAATAATAATATTTAAACCAAAACCATATGAAACTGATTGAGAGATGCATTTGCACCTCACCAAAGCAATTTTCTCCAGATTGAATTCACGCTAGTACATCGTATAAGTAGGTAACATACTCTCTAGGGTAAATTTATAAATAATCACCACCCAGTGTACAGTCAGCAAAGAAAGCATCAATCATCGCTGATATGTTTTTTGTTCACCGCGAAAGGTTGGTATTGACAACTAAACAAAAAATAACTGAAAGTGTTATTGTTTTTGTTTTGTACTAAGAGTAAAAGTGTTTGACCTACAAATAAGTGCATCGCTAGTTTTGCTAACGGTACCGCGCACACAGACGCGGTCATTGCCCGGCGTGTGTATGTGTGCGTGGTCTAAACACGTCGCGTTGCGCTGGAGTTGACAACCTGCGGCCTTACCATGACGTGCCAAAACAAGATTATTTTCGTTATGAAAAAGAGACGGAGCTATACGACGTTAGTAGCTGTGTCACGCTCTCAAACTTGAATAGTGATTGCAAAAATAAGTGGTGGTACAGCCCCTGATGTTTTTTCTTATAATAGTGTTTAAAATGTTATTATGATAGTTATTTATCCCGTAACTCTTTATTATTAAACTAGCTTCTGCCAGCTTATTTTTCGATGAATATGTAATACAAAATTTAGAATTTCAAAATAAAACATAATGTTCTATAATAATCCACATATAATGCCTATACTGGAAAGTTAATTTTGTTTTCTCTAGATGATAATTAACCTTTTTCATGTAATTAAATATTTCCTATAATTATATACATATTCATGCTTCGGCAATAAATATAAAAAATGTTGTCAAAAATGTCATCGTCAGCCCATTTACTATCCCACTGCTGGACACAAGCCTCTTCTCATACAGAGAAGGCACGAGCGTTGATCACCACCCTTGCTCAAAGCGGATTGCTGATTTCACATTTTTAATTCTAGGTTTGCTCATGATGTTTTCCTTCACCGTTAGCCATGTCTATGATACACTTAGAAAGTACATAATATAGCTTTAGAAAAGTCACATTGATACCTGCCAGGTTCCAAAACCGCACACTCGTATAAGAGAAGTAGTTTGCGTAACCACTAGGCCACCACCATATTTCATTAATATTCAATTCGAAGTAAATTAAATAAATACAAATATCCAAATGATTTAACTAACACACGCAAACATTTAATCAAACTTTCCAAATGTTTACAATACCTGGTTTTACCGCTGCGGTTATCAATGAGTGGCGTACATTCTCGAAACACAACCAAGCCTATATAAGCCCCGGGCTCGGCTGCAGCCGTCATAGTACATTACGAAAGCAACAACGAAGCAACGAACGATGCAGAAATACATTTTACTCATTGCATTCATCACCACCGCGGCCTGCCATGAGGGCAAGAAGCACAGGGTCGAGGATCCGTTCTCCGCGCTGGATAAACACATCACCCACACACTCGCATACCACTACCTATGGCCTTGGAGCCAGCTAATCAGGGCAGCAGCGGCTTTGGACATCGAAGAAGCTCTAGAAGAACCCCAAATCGTATCAGACAGCGAGAAATTGGAAGTTAATCTCAATGTCAGAAGATTCACACCCGATGAGTTAAGGATCAAAGTGAAGAATCGCTACATCATAGTTGAAGGAAAGCACAAGGAGAAGGGAGACGCCCAGAAGTTCATGGCGAACCACTTTGTTCAGCGGTTTGTGCTACCACCTGGCAGTAAGCAAGAGGAAGTGACAGCTGTTCTGAAAGAAAATGGTGTTCTCACTGTGTCTGTGCCCAAACACGACCTTCCTCCCCCACCACCCGAGAGAGAAGTGCCCATTGAAGTCAGACTACCAGAAAAAGTGGAAGATAAAACAGAAAAACCTGAAGAGAAAATTGAAACGACAACAGAGAAAAAGGAAGTTCCCATCCAAACATCTTCAGCGACACCTCTAGAGCAGTTGGAATTAGTTGAGGCGACAACGCACGTCGGCAAGATTAGGAAGAAGGAATTGAAAACAACAACAAAAACTTCAAAAGACAACGAAGTATCTAAAGGACTGGACGGCAACGGTTTAGATTACGCACTAGTTGAACCAGAAGAGTGAAAACATAACTTTACTAAGTGAAATAAGACTGAACCAAGCTTTAACATGACTCACAGTCGGTAAAAGCGTGCTTTAACTTTTCGAGCGACAAAACGAAGAATTTAATGACAAAGTATTATTTATTAGTACAAAAATATGTGGTCAAACTGTTGTGAAATTTGCAATAAATCGTTCGAAAGGTTAGTAGGAGAAATAGTTGTTATTATTCTTAAGTTTAAATGTATTTTGTTTTGAAACATTTGCCCCACGAATAAACGGTGTTATTTATTTAGTCTGTGTTTCCATTCCACTGCCAGCAATCCGCGGTAATATTTTTATTTTATAAGACTGTTCTTTATGTTAATGTCGTGTGTAAATCTGCGTAACGCACTCTGTTGGGATGAGATGCTGCCTTAATGGTCTATATCCTCATTTGCATTGACGGAAAGTCTGTGAATTATGTCGTGAAGCTTAAATTATGTTGCCGTCGATTTTGGGGTAAACAAAGAAAGCGTGAGCGATTTTACAACATAAATATGTTCTCTTTTATCGGTAGTTACTTTAACTTCTAACTAAGTATTAGTAATAAGTTGTAAACTATATGAATTCGAGGCTATACCCTCGTCACCAAATGGAATAGCAAATGCAAAAATCATTTTTCAAACCCAACAGGTACTTTTAGAGATTCTACCAAGCATTCTACCAAACAGAGTTGGTTGTTAATATTATATACCTATTAGAATAGATAAGGATCTTATAAAGGCCGTTAAGAAAAATAGTGCCTAATCCTTGCTTCCTTACTTATCATCTGCCTAGCCTTTTCCCAACTATGTATGTTAAGGTCGGCTTCCAGTCAAAACCGGAAGCAGCTGAGTACCAGTGTTTTACATGGAGCGACTGCCTATCTGACCTCCACAACCCAGTTACCGGATAACACGATACACGTACGGTAAGACTGGTTGTCGAGACTTTCTGGCTTCTGACTAGATGCCCGTAACGACTGTCAAAAATCTACAAGTGACAGTCGGGACCAACTGCTTAACGTGCACGGAAGAGTCTCGGTATGATAGATGGTCACCCATCTACGTACCGACTGCGCCAAACTCAGCTTAATCTTTAATCGGTCGAACTGTGGGGCTGTTACTTAGCCACGAGCTCCTCTCCTTGTTTCCTTACTAAGATTTTGAAAATAACTCTGTCTGTCTAAAATACAGACAGTTTTTTGTTACGATTTCACTGAAAAACAGCTGAACTGACTTGAAAAAAAAACAAATCAAACAGGAGTAGCCTGAACCCTGGAAACGAACGTAGGATTGTTTTTATCCAGGTGCGGAAGAAGTTCCCCTTGGGATGCGGGTGGAACCACGAGAAAAGGTTTGTCTTCAGTAATCTAAGACATACCTAACATTGTTTTAAAACGTACATTTCTTTACTTAGGAGATTTTGTAAAACAGTTTCTTTATAATCAACACGCAGTCCATTTTTAACAGAGCTCCATAATAAAGAAGATCTGCGCATACAATTTATTTACAATCTGACTCAAGTTAATTAAATGAAGTTTCGTAAAATGGAAAATAATATTAATGTTTAACTTGTAAAAATATTCTTTGTAATGAAAGTAAATTAAATGGCGAAGACAAATGAAATTGCTAATTTTCTATTATTAATAAAAATCTTTTAAACTTTATTTAATTTTGCTTTTGTCAAATTAATCAGTGTTTTAATCATTGCTTTTGAATAGAATACTTACAAATTTAAGATAAATTAAAATCTTTAGTCAAATATAATTTCTAGAATAATGTAATATTGAAGGGACAGAAGTCAAATACGTTAAATCCATAGACTAGCTTTCCACCAGCAGCATCGCCCGCGTGGGATGTACGAATTCAAATTAAAAATGATATAATTTCATACAAACTTTGTCCCCCTCTTGTACCCCTTAGGGGTAGAATTTTGGAAAATCTTCTTTCATATCGGATGCCTACGTCATACAAAGAACATACCCTCCAAGTTTCAGGTCTCTACGATCAGCGGGTTAGGCTGTGATCAGTCAGTCATTCAGGACAAAGCATTTTATGCTTTTTACTCGCCTCCTAAGCAAACTATTTCATGCACGCGGATAAAAAATATTATACATATGTCCTTCGTCAGGTTTCCGAATCTACCTGCATGCAATTTTTATCTTATTTGGGTTAGCCGTTTCACCGTGAAAGTGTTACAAAACTTACACTCGTATTTTAATTTTAGTTATGTCAAGCTGTTCCAAAAGAACTATCTCGTGTATACAGATACTTATTAAGTAGTCTTAAGTGTCCTATGTCCTTCTCCAAGCTATCTCCTTAACAAATTTCATCCCAATCGGTTTGCCTTTTCCCATAAAAGAGTAACAGACAGACCAAGTTAGTTTCACATTTATTAGGTACATAATAGCTGCACCAGGCATGCGCTGCAATCCCATTTTCTGGGCTTGGAACCTTCGCGGGAGTATATATAGAAGATCTCACTCAAGTTACATCAGAATTGGGTCAATGGTTTAGAAACGCATAGAGGGCAAACAAACAAACATTCATTTTTAATTATGTAAATAGATAGTAGTAAAGATTGAGTATTTTCTTTTAGGACAGTAAAACGCATCATGATTAAAAACTCTAATAGCGAGGGCTGGTGAGGAGGCTAAACATTTTGCAATGGTCGCGCCATACAACGTCAGCGATGCAACTCAAAACGCCTGACCGCATTATTAGATTGAAATCGCGGAGCACTGCCCTCTGGGTATACTCAGGCGATCAGGCGTTCCGACCACACTCATGTACAAATACGAATGTATACATAGTTTGATTTCACGGGAGGCTGTTTGGAGGACAAGCGGATTTATATATTAGCCCAAGTTCATAATTCTTACTTGTTCAGTTAAAAATAAATCCTTGCCCTACAATATCAAACGGAGGATAAAATTGAATTGAATTTTTTTTTCGTCAAAATGTTATAGGTATGTATTGTCCTGTATATACTTAATTTTTATATCTACGAGTATGTATGGTTATAATAAAAAATATTAAAAGTGTCCTTAATAAAAAAATTGATTTTGGCTGTCTGAGTTTCTCCTGAATCGTGCATGTGAATTAAACATGCACAAACTATTTTAGGTGTTTCGTACGGGAATCGAACCCGCAACACGCTGCTACCAATTACTCAGCTACTGCATCAAATACAGGTTGCACTACTTACTAATAAGCTGAAATCGACTTCCAATTGTATAATCGTACAATGAATTACAAAATTAGTTTCGAAGCTGAAACTTTGTAAGATATACGGATAGCCACATAATCCGAAACACCATACAACAACAAAACTTCAACAAACTCGTTAAATTGTGGCGTACAGTCGTTAACAATGTAACTTGAACACATCGACGCCATTTAACTTACCCAAACAACATAATCGAGTACAATCGGGTACAGTTGTAAAAATAAATTGTCGACGAGTGGCGATCATTCGACACTGGAGCTGTCGACATGCTGGCTATAAAGCTGTACCATTTGAAGTCGGTGCACAATGTATTTTTATTGTTTAAAGCGTGATTTTAAATGTTAGGTTTAAAAACAGCATGTATTAAGAAATTTGAATTAAGAACGTCTGACAATCGCAGATCTATAGATATAAAATGCTTTGTCCTGAATGACTGATGATCAACTGGATCAACGCACAACCTAAACCTCTGATCGTAGAGACCTGAAACTTGGAGGGTGTGCTCTTTGTATGATGTAGGTTCGTAGAAAGGATTTTTCGAAATTCTGCCCCTAAGGGGGTGAAAAAGGGGGGCAAAGTCTGTCATTGTTAATTTGAATTTGTAAAGCACTGGTGGAAATGTAGTATTCAATAAAATGGGAACTTTCCATCATGAAGGTTAACTATCAAAGCAATTAGCGAGAAAATGATGAAAATTAAATACAAAAGATGAAACAGTTTTTTTTATATTAATTTAATGATAGTGTTGCAGTGTATAGTCGTGGAAAACTGTTATATTTACTGCCGTACTTCATAATAAAATTGTCACGAAGTTTTGCTTATCCTACATTTTCAGTCATAATCAGTCCGTAGGAGCAGTACATTTATTTATTTTTTTAATTAATTACAACGATCGAAAACCAATTACAGAAACTAATAAAAAAACCTTTATAAAAGAAAAAAATAAGTGAAATTAAAACATTTAGAAACCAGGGCTTAGATAGTGTATACAACTGGTTCAGATCAATTCTCTCTCCTGAGGTATAGGCTAACTACCTAGTTCGGGCGACAGCCTAGGGCGCGTCACCTAAGTTTGCAATTATTATTTTTATTATTTAAATTTGACTAAAGAAACCAAGACACCTAGAACTCTGCTCACCCACAAATCTCAGCGGACGGCGATGATTGCGCGAGCAGTATAATGACAGGCGCGCCGGTGCCACTCCATTACGGAGCAGGCGCCAAATTTAGATGCCCTTGTGAGCCATCAACCACTCCCCTGTCCCAGCGGATGTGGAAGTGTACCAGGGCTGACACTTTAGTAGCTCCACGACTCTTTTTAGTAGAAAATCTAATCAGCCTGAATAAAGTTGATGATATATATATATTTTTTAAATAAAACGTTGTAATGGTGCGTTTACAAACATATATTACACATGCACAAACACCCAAACCCGGAACAATTATGTTGTCCCGTGCGGGAATCGAACCCGCGACACGCAGCGCAGCAGCCAATTGCTCAGCCACTATGCCAAACGTGCCGCACAAATATAAAATGAATATCTTTTTTTTTTTGAGTTAAGTTGAAAGTCCAGCCGTTTTCCGTGAAATCGTAACAGACAGACATACAGTTACTTTAGGATGTACATATAATAATAGTCACAGTACATATTAATAATATTGAATATGTCCTAGAAAGTGTCTGTGTGTTGAGAAAAGGCTTTCCCAACGCTTTCACAATTCGCGGATAACATTCTAGACTAGCTTTTACCTCGGCTTCGGTTGAAAGGAAAATGACGCGGACTGTTTTCTCTGTCTTCTAGGTAATGAATAAACTTTGTATTTTATGATGAGAGAGTTACAGTACAGTCATAAAAATAACCTTGTATCTACTTAGAAATTATTAGAACAGCTCGATGACTCAATCAGGAGACATTAATATTACAAGCGACCTTTATTTGTATTGATCAATTAAACTCCACTTATCACAAAAACGCATAAACTCACGCTTTTTTCTCATGGGAGTAGACAGGAAGAACAATAGGGTGGCGTACTATATTTTCCATTATAACATATTGAAAAAATCATCATTTAATTACCCACATCAACAATAGGTTTTTTTAAAGATTTTTTCAGTAATCAGTAATAATCATTTATTACTGATTACTGGAAACAAACCTAACTATCCTAACTTTATACTTTATACCTATGCAAATGTGAGATTGTTTGTCACGTTTTCACGCCTAAAGTACTGAACCTATTGTGATGAATTTTGTCATAGAGGTAGGTGAAACTCTCGAGGCGGTTATATGAATTAAAACACATAACATAAAATCTCCAATCTTGAAGAAGTTTATTCTGGCCTTTACGGCACTACAAGCTTCTTACCAAGTTATGAAATACCTTATTACATCATGAGCCAGCCCTGAGTATACCACATTAAATATTTGATAGATTGATTGCCTCTGCAGACCTTAATAGTCATAAGGAATAGTACCCCGGACTAATAGCTGATGTGTATAGGCAAATTTGTTCGACGGCTTCGTGGAATTTAGGTAGGCTTCATTCTGTCTAGGTTTACGAGAGTACCGAATATAATATTGAGGGTGTTTCGGCTTTCACTGGAAACTAGTAAGATGGCTTTGTTGAATTCAGAATCAAAGCAAAAATATTTTTTTACTCTTAGGCGGATTACAAACTACCACTGCACTAAGCTCCGGTGTGCGACGCAACGCAACTATGACCAATTGACCATGCGCGTTAACGCGTTATCTGTTAGTATGTTGCAATAAGCGTTTTTGGGACATCATCATGGTCATCATGGTGTCTCTACCATGCACGGGACTACAGAGTCCCAGACCTTTGGGAGGCAAACATGGAACATGCAGAAGCTCTTTGAGACAACTTTAATGAAGTGTGACAGATGATTCTCATCATTATCATTATAATCTTCGTCTTTAAGGTTTGTTTACAATTTTACGGTTAATCACAAATAGATTACAAACTACAGGATATAATTACGATTCTTTTATAACAGGACGACAGAGTTCACAATCTTTCGATAGTTTATAATCTAACGAGATAATACACGTTAAATTATAAACTAGCGATATTTATAGTCACAATATAAATGGTCAACTTTAAAAAAGCAGTCCCACGCACTAGCGTAGTGCGTGGAAGTCCCCCATTATGCTAAACTTGCAAATCTAAGAGAAAATTTTGCAGAGAAGTTTTTAAGTTAAAATATATAGAAAGGAATTCCTGCAATTAATGCAAGAATGCGAAAAATTAAAATAAATGCGGATGAAGTCGCTAAGTCGCTAGTGGAAAGCCGTTGGATAAGATCAATCGTTGTGTGGGTCGACCTAATTAAAAGTTTTAATGGAAGGAATAAGCTCTGAAACCATATCTGCTACTAATATACATTTTACTTGAAACATATGCGTCAAACAAATATGCGTTTAAGGCGGCGATATACGACTTTGGCCCCTTTAAAGCTAATGATTACGCTTTAACGACTTGCTTTCATGATTTGAAAAGTATATATACTAAACTAGAGCATATGCTTGATAATTTTGTATACCGTTTTTTTTAATTATGTATTTATAACATTGTATAAAAAAATCATAAAGTTAGGTCTAACGCAGATGAAAAACTGAGTTTTACATAGAATTTATCAAGCGGATTTTAATGAAACCTGTCCCATTTTATAGAAAAGTTAATTATCTGTCTTTTTGTATACGTATATATTTTTTTGATCGTATATTTACGTCAATTTTTGTGCTTTTGTCAAAACGTTGAGTTGAAATTACGGAGGGGCTCCACCGGGCGACGGGGGCAGTACGTCCGTGACCACTGTCACGGGTAGACGCTGTCACTCAGAGCGAGCACATTGCGATGTAAATAAATTATTATATTTGTGATAAGATGACTGGTAAATTATAATTATTACATTGAAAAGGCACTACATGCGGATAAAATATTTTTTTGATGTGAATAACGTGTTTTCAAACCAAATCATCCATAATCTGTCATAATCTAAAATGTGTGTATCTAAATTTGGCAGGACAAATATATTTTGTTATTGACTTACTAAATAATTAAATGTACTTTAGGATTTAAATATGTATTTCTTTTAATACTTTGCGTATTCAAAACGAGAATATTGCGTACCTCATTTAAATTTTACATGTAGGTCGGAGATAGTCGTCAAAATTAAAATTCTTTCATGTTATGTTATAATATTTCCTAATAGTTTGGAATTTATAGAAATAGTAGCTATAAGACATGGGATGATATCTTAGAACAAAACTTAATGGTTTGTAAATAAAACGGTTTATCCATGGGTAACAAGGTGGCGCTATTCTAAATTATTACCAATGAAAATATTTTTCTAAACACGTGAATTTGGGTTCGAGTTTCTTTGCTACGAGACGAATTTGAAAAAAAATGCAGAATATGATAAAAAATAAGCTATGCTAGCTAAGATTAGCTAGACCATTTTCCTATTTTGGATTGGTTACATTAGTTTTATTTTTAGGGTTCCGTAGTCCGACAAGGAACCCTTATAGTTTCGCAATGCCCGTCTGTCTGTCTGTTCGCGGCATAGCTCAGAGGCTCTTGGTACTAGAAAGCTGAAATTTAGTATAGATATGTGTATTGATCACGCCGAAAAAGTGGTAAAAATAAATAAAATAATTTAGTGGAGCTCCCGAACACGTGAAATGGGGATGAATATTTTTTTTTTGTTGCGTAATCCTTCATGTAGGGTATCGTTAGATAGGTCTTTCAAAAATAAAAAAAAATAACTTTCGGAAACTATCACGGTAAAGTAGGCTTCACCGGTTATAGAGTTATAGTTGACTAACTAAGACCTACTACGGAACCCTACTGCGCGTGGCCTGACACGCACTTGGCCGGTTTTTTACTGGTAACATTAAGTTTAGTAAAACCGCCAAGTAAGCAGTCACATATGATATACATATTAATCTATTAGTCAAGGTATCTAATGTGGGATAATATTATATACACACAATCAAAAAGATAAAACGAAGCATAGTGTTTTAGAAATGAAGGTCCTACTTCACTATGCCACTCTTATGTTTTATTTTCAACACCAAATAGTATCCGACAGAACGTCGATTTTTGGCTAGGCCTAAGCCGATTAATAGGCAATCGCTTAATTCTTTGGCTAAAGCCCTAATAAATAAAAAGGACTTGATCTTCTTTAATTTTTGGTCCAGAAGTCAAAGAAAGAAGAACTGAAAACGAAAAAAAAAAGATATATTCAAATAGTATATTTAAGGTTCCGAACCAAAATGGTACTAAGTAACCCTTATGGGATGCGACTTTCTCTGTCTTTCTGTCAGAGCTGATAATTACTTCAGGAATAACTAACCTTATCGATTTGGAATGATTGTTGAAATATGTCGCAAATGGGTAAAGTAGAAAAATACTACCTATTACTTTCGAGGAAAAATGGGGATTAAAATTACAAAGTGTAGTCTCTACGTCATCATAATTATGAAAGGGCTTGATATCAAGGCTTGATGCATATTCTAATATTTTTTATGTTTTCTTCGACATCTTTTGGTATACGAATTAAATTTAAAAAAAGCTCTCCGTAGTTTGTAAAATAAACATTCTGAAATAATTAGACTTCCGTACATTTTTCTCTTAAATGCTTTTCTTAATATGGTATTTCGACCATTTTCCAATTCCAAGGTTATGTTTGAATTCCGATGAATTGTAATAACAAAACTAAATGAAAATTGAGCTACTGCATGTCAATTTAATAATCTTTTTATAAAAAATCTGTCAATTTTTGCGGTGAGTTTTTCTGATAAAATATATTATAAAAACCTTATATTAGTAATATAAGGTAAAAAGATAACGATCAAAAATATTTAAATCGGTAATTATAAATGATTTCAAAGTCAAAAATCGATATTGCATCTTTCTAAAAATGCCATACAATGGTAGGATTTTTTTCCATTACTTTATTTCTTCGAAAATGCATGAAACCGTGCAAAAGGGTGGTACAAATTTGGTGCTTGAAAATGTAACAGCTAATTCTCATTCAGACAAAGTCTATATATGAATTTAGCACATTTATTTTTGCATTGATTTTTTGCTTTACGGCACTTTCATAATTGGGCCCAAAACGGGTGATATTCCATTGTTCATGATAGGTAAATATTTAAAAAATCCTGATCATAATCGGAATCTTTACTATCCAACTTTTGGGTATGACATAGACATGCATTAGCATTAATTACCACGCTTTTTCATGGTGGATTGGTGATTTCAGACCGTGTAGTCTAGGTTTCCTCACGATGTTTTCCTTCACCGTTAGTCAATGGTGTCTAAGTTATACTAAAAAAGTGCATGTAAATCTTTGGAATAGTCAGATTCGTAATTTCTAGGTTTCGAAGTTCGAGTCTGCATACTCATAAATGATATGCAGGTACCTTAGCAAAGAAGCCACAATGACTTTTTACTAATATGTTCAGTGTATCAACTTAATAATATAAATAAAACTACCTGCAGCTTGTTTAAAATATTAACATCATTTGTAATACAGTCTCACTCACTTTTAGGTCTTTAAACGTAATAGATTATTCAATTTCGGTTCTGTTGCTGTCAAAACTTAGGCCAATTTTAACCAAAGCTGATGGTTTGGCCAAAGGTGATGCCAAAGGTTTGGTCGGACACTTTACAGATGGATCAGAAATGTCGGACTAATTAACTGGCTTCCAGGCTTTCCTTACAAAACTAATACGATTTTCCTATACAAGTGAAGATGAGCTGAAGTTATTTGAGAAGCAGCAGATGTCGTAAAATGCAAATATGAAAAATCTTGCGTGCATTTCTGTTAGAAGAGCTCAAAGTGGACACGAATATGGCCTAAAAATTAACTCCTATGGTGCGATTTTGTCTGTCTGTCTGTCCATCTTTCACAGCGGATTAATTCAAGAATGCTAGTTGTTTTCTTGAAACTTGTAACAATTTAGACCGATAAACATGTTTTGCAGATTAAAGAAATTGAAAATATTTTTGCTTTTCTGGCAAACGAAGTAAATATGCAGTGGGGGTTGGAAATTTAAAATTAGTGTTTCGAAGTATTACTCAGACAGATGTTATTTGTATTTCGATTTTTATATCTTAGACATGCATATCAAAATACAATATGCGACTGTCCTTAGAATCTCTACATAATATTATGGTCACCCGTCAAAGTTCTTCAAAATATAAAATGACAACCGTGCGGTGTGCATTGCGGGGTCGCGGGGGGGAAGCTCAAGCTCCGCCCATTTGCTCAAGGTCATTGGCGGTAGTCGTCGTCTTAAGGCTGGGTAGTAGGCCAGTTTTAACAAATTGAGGGGGTGAAGCAGGGGAAGTAGCTCCGCCCACTGCGGGGCGCCCCTCTCGCAGTCGTCGTATCGCGGGGCCTCTACTGTAGTCACTGCTAGGAATAAGTAACTCAAGATTTTCAATTTTAAAACATGTAAGAATCATGTATAATAAATAACCATAAACATCGTGTTCATGCATAGTAATTTTATTTATAGAGGTAAGTATTAGGTAGTACCTAATTTTTAAACCTAACCAATTCAAAGGATTGTTATATAAAACAAATCGATTAATTTCGATAATACTGTTACTACCACATTTACATGTAAAAAGTTATTATTTATAAATTATTTCTGACAGGAAATGATCAAGACTAGCTTGTTTTTACTTCTCGATCCCATTCAGGCTTAAATATTAGCCTTTATTAATTTATATCTAGAGAAACTAGCTGACACCAACGGCGCCACTCACGTCTTCTAATTTAAGAGATTTCTATTTTTTTTTTTAATTAACGAAGCTTAAGTAATTCCTTACGCTAACAGCTATCTTCCAGTGAAAGTCCCATCGAAATCAGTTAAGCCGATTCACTTCACTTTGCATTGAAGATCTGTAAGTAACATACAACTCGACAAATCAACTTTTTCCAAAAAACTGGCCAGTGCATGACATTTTGATAAGTTTTTAGTCAGAAACAATGCTTTCATGTATATACACCATCTAAAATTCAAAAAAGTCATATCTGTCTTTGCTTACTATACCAATTACAGAAATTCAACACGTTTTCGTTTTCCTTTTTTATCAAACTTAATTCTTTCCTATCCTAAAGACCTATCGAAGTCAACACTGCCTTAAAGGTTTTCGTTGTTTTCGCTTTAAAGTTCAAGATTTGAGTCTCTGTAAAAATATTACATTGGTTTCGAAACAAAAAAGCTGTAATGGAAATGATTTTTCATTCCTGCCATAATGTGTCTATAGATATATGTCAGCATAAGACTATGAATCGTGTTTGCTGACGACAATTCGTGAACTGTACCAAGTTTTTAGAATATTATGTATTTATTTTCGATGGTTCATAGTCGCTCCGTGTCAAACCGTAAAATTGTGAACAAACATGTACTTATCACCCGTAAATATGTAAACCATCCCTGATTAGTCGGTTTGCAGCAGGTCATTCTGTGTCCAATAGCAAACAAACGATGGGAACAATTAACACTGGAGTCAATTAAAGGAAAATAATAATTATTTGAGATCAAATTTCGTAATGTATGTTTACATTTTTTATTAACAATACTAATATACCTACGTTACAAGGTAAGAAAATAAAATTCAAAATAAATAATTAGAAAACAAAACAACTATTGATGGTTACATTTGTTTAAAAATGTCTTAACATCAGGTATCCACAATTAGCGCGTAAGGTGTGTTTTGTTGCCTTGTAGTTAGTTAGCTTAATGCCAATGTTTTATATGGAGCGACTTCCTATATGATTTCCACAACCCAGTTACTGGGTAACACATGTATTATTCTTAGAACGACTGATTGTCAGGCTTTCTGGCTTCTGACTACCTATAGCGACTGTAACAAATGTATAAAGAAAGCACAGTTCTGCTATAATTTATAATCTATGGATTTCCGTTTTATATCTCCAAAGTTCATGATCAATTTTATAGAACCACCTGACAAAATCAAAGAAGCCCAGTATAATTTGTACAGAACACATTTGTATTGTAAATTCGGTGTATTACATGGTATAATAAATATGACATAATATATAAAGTTAAACTGTAATAGACAGCTGTGTTGCTGGGAAGTTTGTTTATCACTGCTTCTTCTTTGCGGCCATAACACTAGGAAGCAGTGAAGGGTGGGCGTTTTGGGGTGCTGTCATAATGAAAAAATGACGTGAAAAAGTACTAATTGAATTAGCCTAATTTCAATAAAGGTTTTTTTTTAGTTTGAGTTTTGAGAAAGGCTTTTTCGAAATTCATCCGCTAGAGGGGAAAATAAGGGATGAAAATTTTGTATGGAGCTCAGTCATTTTTTATTTAAAAGAAATGTGGTAATTAGCCTCTAAGTATAAAGTAAAAACAATATTTAATTATTTTTTAGTTTCACTCCTTAGCGTAAAAAGTGTTGGTGTATGCAAGCAAACATGCCGCCAGAATTGGAAAAAACTAAACAGCCAAAATTATGTTGTCCACGCGAGCGAAGCCACGGGCGGAAGGCTAGTAATATATATTTATACCAAGCTACCAGGTTGTCGTGTATGACAGCGAAACACAATGAAATACAAAAATAAATTATGAAAATAAATGTATTTTATAAATGAAAGCACACATATACCTGAAGTATGCGGCCATTGTATTTATTCTCCTATTTTTAAGTCTTGGTTACGGCCTCGTTTTACTCTAAAACAGGGGTTTCAAAGCACAATATCGACAACAGCTATCATCATCATGTTTACCATTCACCTGCTATTTACACCCCTTCACAACAGTTAGTTACATTATAGACATTAAAATAGATTCACTTTTACATATGAAATTTTAATTACGTAGGTTTAATTTTTATAAATCAATTTTATATTTATTTTCTGAATGCGAAAGACCAACTGTCATCGGATGACAGAGTGACATAGACCACCCGTCTCTACGGCGGAGCGCCGTCTGGTCGATGAAACAGATTTATGCAAATAGTTCATTCAGAAAAGAGATGCAATACGAAGAATTTTTGAAATGAATCGACGGCAATTTTTACATGTTTTTTTTCAATTTGCTCGATAAATACACCATATATTTATATAATATTGCAGTTGTACCTTGTTCGCGGAATTCCCTTTCTTTTGGTTATAAAAAATGTGATGGTAATCATTGAAAATTTTGAGAACTACGCGACGAAAAATTTTAACGAGAGGTTACTTTAGGAATTTTTTTTTCAATGTTCTAGACCATTTCTTTAAGATTTTTTTGGGGTTGTACCTGCATCATATACTTAACTATACGTGTTATTTTTTTCTGGCTTGTAACTTGTACCAACGTCTCAATCTAGGCGACGAAAAATTGCCTATTTTATAGCTTTTTTCGCAAAGGAGCGCCTTAAATGAAACAAATAGATGTCTCTTTCATAATAAATAACAAATAAATTAAACTTAAAATAGACTATTTACACATTATTAACAAACTTAAAAATGTTTAATACAGCTACACTCCTTAAAACTAAAGTCCACTAGTTTTCCTATTTTATTATTCTAATTGAGCATTTTTGATTAAAAATGGTTAAAAGTCCATAATATCATCGTCCACCTATAAAATGGCATTAAAATGTCTTTTATTGTAAAATAAATAAATTGCACATAAAAATTATGTAACAAATTTATAATATAAAACTGACTTCCATTTTTAAATAAAGCTACATACGTCTTACAATTTACGATATGATCCAGTTAAGTAATAAAAGTCCCATGAATATAATACAAATTCCTTATTACATAAAACCTTTCTATCATTGTCCTTTCACAGCATAAGACCCATCCGAATCATATATCCTCTTTTTATTACTTCCACCATATTTATCATAACCATACGGCTGATGATCGAAGTGCCCATAACTATGATCAGGTGGCCCATAACTTTGATCGTAGTGCCCATAACTATGGTCAGGTGGGCCATAACTGTGCTCATAGTGGTCATGGTCGTGATGATCAAAATGGTGGTCTTCTATGTACTCATGGTGGTCGTACTTATGTTTCTTCAAGTAGTGAATGAACCAGAGGACGAATTGCCATCCTTTTGTTACGAGGACGTAGAATAAGGCTCCGTATACCATTTTTAAGACGATAAGTTTCGTTGCTACCACGTAGAAGAAGTGAACTGTGGACAAACAAAAACATATTTTTAGTAAAGATTGTTTTTTCAATGACTGTATGACAAAAAACCAAAAATATTTTTGCTAATACAATCATAGAAAATACATATTTATTTTTTTATGTAGGTATAGTATTTTATAAATTAATTTAGGCAGAGATCACAATGGCATTTAAAACACGAATCCTTTAATTTTTAATAATTTAGTTAAATCCTTTTCAAAATGTTTTTTTTATAGTTCGACAACCAATCGGGCATTTGAAAAATTAAGGATCAAAAATTTGCTTTCCATTTAAAGACTGAACCGTATTAAGAAGTAACCTTTATACACACCTAAACAAACTACCGTCCCTGCCGTTTCTTGATAAAGTCAGCGATCAAATCTAAAGCCTGGTAACCTTCCCTATGATGCGCAAACTTATCCGGGTAAGGCGAAAACGTCTCCGTCCTCTTATAGTGCAAATACGGGTCAGGCACATGTCTGTATATAGTCAATGCCCACACCATAATGAGGAGTATCTTCACGCTAGCTACCGTTAGGGCTATGGCCAGAATCAGGTTATACAGTCCAACTTTCGCTGCTAGTACTATCGCGAGGTTGGCTGCAACAAAGAGAAAGGGCTGTGGTATTATTTGATTTTAGAATTTAGACAAGAAATGGAAAAGGGGATTATGTTTCGCCCAATGGTGATTTGCTGGCAATACGATTGGTTATCTATACATATAAAATGCTTTGTCCTGAATGACTGACGGATCAACGCACAGCCTTGATCACTGATCGTAGAGACCTGAAACTTGGAGGGTGTGTTTTTTGTATGACGTAGGCATCCGATAAGAAAGGATTTTCCGAAATTCTACCCTAAGAGGGTGAAAAAAAGGGACAAATTTTGTATGAAACTCAGTCATTTTTAATTTGAATTCGAATAGAGCACGCGGGCGATGCCGCTGGCGGACAGCTAGTAATTAATAACTAGTGAAAGACATCTAAGTATTTTATTCTTAGATAGCGGACTAACTAACGATGAAGTCATAAAGTGAAGGAACCAGAACTTAAAAAAAAAATAAGGATAGCCTCGTAACTACTAAACCGATTCAATAGTTATTTATGGAAAACATGTATAAAAAAATGGTGTATTCGTTTATTTAATAACGATACTAACGATAGGTTTTTTAAAATATAAATATACTTGAAAACTATTTTTTCAATGACGCGGAAAAATCACTTGGCACTTCCAGCCAAATATTTTTAAACAGTGGAGCAGTTCATAGTATTTTGAGATCTGTTTTAGACCTAGACCAATTTTAAAACTATTCTATTCTATATGATTTGAATATTAAAACTACTTCTTGTCCTCATTCCTTCCTTAATAGCAAACTCCACAAATCCCGACTGCAATACGAGACCAGGTTTTTTAAATCTTAAAATGTTTCCAGCGTAGAAGGCTAAGGTTTCAGCGAGGGAAGTTTCCAATTTGTTCCCGATTCAGATTTAAATCCTCGGTCCAGACTTTTGCTTTAATTCGCTGTATAAACCGAAGCTGGACGCCATTGGAATCAGGAATAAGCTCTACAAGCTCTTTTAGTTTTTGTAATTTTTACAATGATGTTGGTTTATCGTAAATACCGTTTCTCGCGGTTTCATCAGCATCCTAGGGCACTTCCTGGGTTGCGCACCCGGATCAAAAGTAATCCATAACCGTCTCCAAGGTACTCTCTATTTCCATACCAAATTTCACCCAAATCGGATGAGCCATTTTACCGTGAAAGTGTAACAAACTCACTTTCGCGTTTATATTATTAGGATTGATTCCTCTAATTTATCGCTACGTAAAGGCACCTTGAACATTATTTGCTTTTGACACAACACTTTTTGATGTTTCTAACATTGTACAGTAATATTATAAGGTTAATTTCTATTACCTACCTAACGAAGTGGTTCAATGACTCACAATATCTTTCAAAAGATCTCCGAGGCAATAATACACGTATCTCTTGTAAACAATAGGAGCTCCGTTTTGATATTGACGAAGATACGATTCAATATTTACAAGGAAACAAGATTGTTAGTTTAACTATTAGCAAATAACAGATACTACTAATAACAAAACCTCCAAAGCTTTTGAGGATGTGTGTATGTTTGTTACTCTTTCACGCAAAAACTTCTAAATATATATGGATGAAATTTGGTAGACACATAGTTTATAACCTTGATTAACACCTAATATTCTTTTTATCCGAGTGCGTGACGTAGTTCTCTCAAGATGCGGGTGAAACCGCGGATAACAGATTGTTGTAAATATTTCTATTCAACTAAATAGGTAGTAAGACAAGCTACAAGGATACTGATGTAATTTTTTGTATTACGATACGGACGTAGCGGAAATTAGACCTTATTATCACCGAGCACTTTCGCTTTCAGAAGAATTACGTGACAAAAGAAAATCGTGTCTCTTCCAGCCGCTTGCACGTAGCTTATTATTTATATTACCTATCATTTATAGTTATTGTTATGTTATTTATAATATTTTTTAGGGTTCCGTCGTCGTATTGATTACGCCGACAAAGTGTTAGAATAAAATTTTGAAAAATATTTTTTTAGGGTAGCTCCCATATACGTAAAGTGGGGATGAATATTTTTTTTCTCATGTATCCAATCATGTCAGGTATCATGGATAGTTCATTAAAAAATAGAGCAGGTGTGTGAATACCATTCGATTTAGGGATCCCCTTGCGGAATATCTAGCTTTAACGTGCAAATTTTGTTTGATACGAGAGTCCCTTTAACTTTTGATGGTTGTCCCTGAAAATATGAAAAATCACAGACGTAGCATATGTCATGAACTTAAAAAGAAAACTATCACGACTGTGTAGGCTTTATCGGTTACAGAGTTATAGTCGACCAACTAAAACGTATTACCGCACCCTACCAGACCAGATTTTATGCATAGTTTTTTTCAGCAAATGTGGGGTGATCATAGGCCAAAACAGTTTCGATATGTTTCAGTAGGAATTCACAAAAATAAATTAAAAGTAAGCATTTATTCTTTTCATTAAATAAACAAGCATTCTTTAGAAACTCAGTAACAAAGTTAATTACCAGATAATCTGAGCCGTAAACAATATCAATGCACAAAGGCAAACTTTATCTATTTGCTTTTTGAATAGCCCCTTTTTAATTTCGCAGGAGTTCGAATGGGTTTCAAGGAGTCTGAGAAAGTACCACAACTCCTTTTTTGTTACTCAGTAAAGAGTTTCATTGAGAAAAGTATATTGTTGTTTAGATTGGTGTTATTTTATCTCCTTTCTTAACTCATTGAAACACAGGTCGATCAGCTCTTTTCAAGTAAATAATTATAAATTGGATTTAGTGATAAATTGTCACTATTTTTTTCTACCTTTTAAGAGTATGCTAGTTACTATCTTTACTTAAACCTATCAATTCTGTCAAAAACATTAAAAAACACGTTCTAATCAACGTTTGAATAAATAGAGGTTCATTTTCCATCACAGTTTCAGTCAACTTCGATTGTGAAAATAAATTATTATCTATACATATTAAATGCTTGTGCTGAATGACTGACGGATCAACGCACAGCCTAAACCGCTGATTGTAGATACCTGAAACTTGGAGTGTGGCTTTGTATGACGTAGGCATCCGATAAGAAAGGATTTTCCGAAATTCTACCACAAAGGGGGTGAAAAAGGGGGATAAATTTTATTATGAAACTCTATCATTTTTAATTTGGATTCGTATAGCCCACGCGCGTGATGCCGCTGGCAAAAAGCTAGTGTTACAAATAAAATGAATAGTGCTAAGTAGGTACTTACTTATTAAAGCATATTTGGCCTTCCCTCTGGGCTCCACTTCGTTTTTACTCTCACTTTTCTCCGAAGCTTCCACAGTCCACAATAATGAAACTATTAATATTATTAACAAAGCCTTCATTATGAAATTATAAAAAAAATCTATATAAAAATAAAGTTTAAAAAAATGTTAATCCTTTGGTACTTTTTTTTCAGACCTTCAGCTCGCTACAGTGCCGTATTTTAAAATGACATTTCACACAATGTGTTGCCAGTCATACGTAATGTGTTAATATTACAAATAAACACATCACACCTTAGAAAGTGTACTAAACATTATTACAATTTATTAACACGGATTTTCGTAACGTAATAGGAAGCGAGAGTTTTTCTAAAGTGAAGTAATATTTACATTTTTATACTGTATTCATCATCATCTGTCTAGCCTTTTCCTAACTTCATTGTGGTCGGCTTTCAGTCAACCGGATGCAGTTGAAGTACACTGGTAGTGTTTTACATGGAGCGACTGCCTGTCTGACCTCCACAACCCAGTCATCGGGTAACATGATACCTACTCCTTAGTAAGACTGGTTATCAAATTGTCTGTCTTAGGACTACCCGTAATGACTATCAAAGATCTACAAATAACAGCAACATTATGATAGAAGACTTACGAAAAAAGGGCTTGATATACCCAGTCTGTTTTAACCAATTACGAAGCACGAGGTTTCTTGTATGAGATGACGAGGCCTTTATCCCAAAGTAGGACTATCAATAGGCCGTGTGGGTCTTTGCTCTTAATTCTAATATTATAAATACGAATGTGAGTTTGTTTTCCAAACTTGCAACGTCTTACTTATAAAAAATACCTGTAATCTGAAGTTTAACCATTTCTCAACTAATCCTTACTTAACACCGTAATCCAGGATTAACATTTATGAGGGTGATTTCGCTGTTACTAAGCAGCAGATTAAAAATCAATCGGACTTTATAAGAAAGACGATCAAGGTCTATATGAAATAAATAGGACTCTGAACATGGTTAAGCTTTTATTTCAGTGTATGAACTTTTTCCCTCAAGACACAGGTGAAACCACGGTAAACAATTAGCTAAGGAATAAAACTATAAAAACCTTGTACTGTTCTTTGCTGATACTTTTAAACTTCACTGAAGAAGCTCTTGTTAGTAATGCAAGTCGTAAAGATTGAGTGCAGGAAGTGCTTGCTAAGTTCTAGGCAATCAGTCCGTGGTCTGTTTTATTACCTTATTCTACTTACAATTTAAACCCAGTAGAGCTACCGTATATTCATACTTACCGTGATACATTTTAAGCATACTACTATGTATGGTTGAGTTCAGAAGTGCTGAGGCGTATGTCGAGTTCGTGAACGGGTACTGTTAGTTGGGGCTTGTCATCTCTAAATTGTCAAGAATCTATAAACATATAAAAAAAAGAATTATGAAAATCAGACTACGCTGTACAAAGTTATGCGTGGTCATACATAAAAAAAAATATACGCGTCGACTTGATAAACGCCTCCGTTTTTTCTTCGTCGGATAATAAAAGAAGAAACTAACTAGCTGACTGATCGATCAACGCATAGCTTGAAACTGTTGGTTCTAGAAGTATGAAATTTTGCTTAAATGTTCCATAAATGATATAAGTGTGCACTAAGAAAGGATTTTTCTAAATTCATCCCCTAAGGGATTAAAATAGGGGAAGAAAATTGGCATGAAACCAACGCGGGTGCAACTGCTGAAAACAGCTACTTAGTATCTAAGAATTGCCGTTCTTCTTCACCTTTTTATCACGGAATGTAAAACAAAAGAATATTAAAAATTGTCTTATCTAGGAAAGAAATTACCAAAAATAACTTTAGTGTACGATTGCACATTATATCACAAAAACTTTTCAAAAACACTTTTATTCTTCATTCAAAAAATAATGCATCATCGTATTTCGTAATAAAACAAATGGAAAAACTTTATTTTGCAGTCGTTTATGTTGTTACAAACTCGTAAACAGTAAAAGCGATTTGTAAGAGTAGTTTTCAAGTTAAATCTTCAGCAATCATAAATACATTCCCTCGAAGCATCCGACAGTTTTATGTGCTAAAATTGGGTAGTTCACTACTAGCCAACATATCTATATCTTCTATACTTATAATAAATCTGTAGAGAGGTCAATTCTGTACATGAAATATATTTCCAAAATAACTATCAGGGGGTGATTAGGGATCGATACTGGTGTCAAAAATGCAATCAGTAAAATTTTTGTCTGTCTGTCTGTCTGTATAAACTCTATAGAAACAAAAACTACTGGACGGATTTTAACGAAACTTGGTACAATTATTTGTCATACTCCTGGAATGGTTATAGCATACTTTTCATCACGCTACAATCAATAGGAGCAGAGCAGTGAAGGGAAATGTTGTCATTTTCAAGGAACCGCTGGTCCGATTTAAATAATTCTTTCAGTGTTAGATAGTCCATTTATCGAGGAAGGTTATAGGCTATATATCATCACGCTAAGACCAATAGGAGCGGAGCACCACTATTCCACGCGGACGAAGTCGCTGGCAGAAGCTAGTACTTAAATAGTATACTAATATAAAAACTACATAACAAGACAACGATAGAAAATAAACCTCATAAAAACTAGCTTATAACACTAGGAATTCGAATTAAAAATGACAGAGTTTCATACAAACTTTGCATAGAAGTTTCGATATAGAAATATAATTCGTTTAATAATTTTGACTTTTTTTCGGATGGGAAATCATTCAATGACTCCTCCCACAGTTGGTAGGGCGGGAGGGAGTGTCAGACTCTTACTGACTAAAACCCATCCATGTTCCTTCATCAGCCCTTTTTTTCCGGGGGTGCTCTTTCGTACATCCCGCAGCCCCGGCAGGCTATGACTCTGTGGGGACGGCCCAGTCATCAATGCTGACATCTCTTCGAGGCTCGCGTGGAACACAAACGCGCCGTAATTTTGACTTGCATTATTACTTTTACAGTCTTACATTATATTATATGTGATTGGCTTTAGCAGTGCACCACAAAAAAAACATTTTACAGATATATTATTAAAATCGCCACGTTCGACAAACATGACTCAACACAGTACAAAAAGCTTTCCATCGTTAAAAAACATTTTGAAATACGTTTATTTTTTATTTACACTAAAAAACTGGAACAATTTCGGTACCTATCAAAAAACATTCGTATTCAAATCAAATAGATCAGATAGCTTAACTAACGTCAAACCTAACAACCAAATATACGCAAAAAATAAACATGCAAATCGTCCAATCGAGAATGATCTGTTTGCGATGGAAGCAATCTTTTAAAACACACTACTATCAGCTCAATTCATCCCCACAACATACCGACCTGTGATATCGACTGATTGAACTGGAAGACAATTCTGGTGTCCATCGATATAATTTCGAAATTTAATTCGATATTTTTTCTACTACTCAATATAGACAGTCATGGTCACGAATGTGATATTCTATTTAGCATTAATTGAAATCGACTACTTAATACTATATTAAGAACATATAATATCGCGAAATGAAATACAGTTGATATTTATAAATCACATACATCGATATTTGTACATATGTATGTGCTGTAAAAAGTTATTCAAAAAATTATTATCTACTAGCTTCTGCCGGCGACTTCGTCCGCGCGGAAAAGTGGTGCTCCGCTCCTATTGGTCTTAGCGTGATGATATATAGCTTATAGCCTTCCTCGATAAATGGACTATCTAACATTGAGAGAGAATTTTTCAAATCGGACCAGCGGTTCCTGAGATTAGCGCGTTTAAACAAAATGACAACATTTCCCTTCACTGCTCTGCTCCTATTGATTGTAGCGTGATGAAAAGTATATTATAACCAGCTCAGGAGTATGACAAATAATTGTACCAAGTTTCGTTAAAATCCGTCGAGTAGTTTTTGTTTCTCTAGAGTTTATACAGACAGACAGACGGACAAAAATTTTACTGATTGCATTTTTGGCATCAGTATCGATCCCTAATCACCCCCTGATAGTTATTTTGGAAATATATTTCATGTACAGAATTGACCTCTCTACAGATTTATTATAAGTATAGATAGAAGATGTATGTACATTTTTCATCATTTATTAAATTCAGTTTTGTCTAGTTTTTGGCTCTATTTTGTAGCATGGGAAATCATCAAAAGAACCCCCTCCCCCTGGCTTTCGTCATTTAATGTTATAAATAAATATACTTTTACGAATATCACAAAACATGATATCAATAATTATCATACTTTTAGTAGTAAACGTATATCACAAATATTACGACGAAAAACATAAAATAATAGAAAAATCATTCAATTTTATCCTCTATTTTGACAGATCTTGGATGACAGTTCTTCCATTTCACGTATAAGTAACGCATATAAGTTTTGTTGATGCAACCGGCTGTTAGACCATTACTGATTAAAACGTATCTATGTCTCTTATCCATCAAGCAATCCCGCAGTTCAGTGCTTTTTCTCTTAAATTCAAGCTCTCTAACTCGAATTTATATCGAATGCACAATAATTGCCCCCCTGAAACCGAACAATATGTTAAAACTAGCGCATCTGTAAATAAAACCTTTGATGGATTATTTGGTGTTTATTTAACAATCTATCTGCCGCGCTGGCATAGTGGTCACTAAGCGACCTCTAAACGTATTAAAAGTGGGTACGAACTCTAGGCTGACAGAAAAGTATTATTGAATTCATCCTTTACGAAAGTCCAAAACCGAGACTCCAAAACTTAAAGACTGATATTTGACCTTCTAATTTCTATAGGCTTTTAAAGTATTACATCCAAATATTCAGCAAGCTTTTAATAATCGCTAAGAGCTTACAAGATTATTGCAATCCCTAAAGTGCAATAAACTTAAACTTCCAATATAATTATGTAACGACAGTACTTCATAATACAAAAACGATTACGAATAACTAACTTCACGCTAAAATAGATAATCGATACATAATCACACCCCATCCTTTTTACGACTTCATTTTCAAGGACTAAAATTTCGAAGTCGCTTGGAAGCCGAAGTTTTTCGACGTTCGTTCTAATTTAGAATGGTGGTAATATTGTGAAATTTCTCCATTCTTGTGTGCAATCATCGTTAAATATGGAAATAATGAGCCGTTCGCGTTTATGAGTCTAACGATATGGGTTAGTCATGCGCTGAATATCGATTGATTGACGTGTCGATATCTTTTTAGTTAATCCTAACACTAAGTTTCCAAATTAACTTTAATTTTATTTTCAGTGGGAAACAATTTAAGAGATTTACGAGGATTCTATGTAATGTATATTTGCGTAAGCGATCATCATCATCTGCCTAGCCTTTTCCCAACTATGTTGGGGTCGGCTTCCAGTCTAAACCGGATGCAGCTGAGTACCAGTGTTTTACATGGAGCGACTGCCTATCTGACCTCCACAACCGGGTAACACGGTACCCCTTGGTAAGACTGGTTGTCAGACTTTCTGGCTTCTGACTACCCGTAACGACTGTCAAAGATGTACAAATGACAACCGGGACCAACAGCTTAACGTGCTTTCCGAGGCACGGAGGAGTCTCGCTATGACAAAGATGGTCACCCATCCACGGACCGACCGCGCCAAGCGTAGCTTAACCTGTGATCGGTCGAACCGTGCGGCTGTTACTTAGCCACGAGCTCCTTTAATATAATATAATGTATATTTGCGTAAGCGATATATATATATATATATATATATATATTGGGTATACAGACACTTCAGAGGGTGTGATTGCCTTCATATAAGACATCGATGTGTCATTATGAAATATGATATCGATACATCACCGTCCCATCACTACAGCAATATTAGCGAGAGTATAATGCGTGTTTGATTTGACAATCGAACTAGTCGGTGTGGTAATTAACTATATAAATGGCGACCATGTTGGCGACACACGTTGCTATTATAGTCTAAACCAATTGATTTTACGAAAAATGTAAACAAAATCATAACCTATTTTGTTTTAATTTTCCCACATACATAAATAAAATGGCATTAAGGCGGCGATATATGTGAATTGGGTGTAACTTGTGTTACATTAAAACGTTTTTTCTCCGTCATTTTTATCGAAAATGCTTCGAAAGAAATACATAATAATCTATGCCATACAAGGCAGATCCCCTTCTTTTCAAAAATAAAAAAAAATCAATTTTAATATCAAAAATAATTGAGCAAAGTATCATCTGTTTTCTTAGTTACTACGGTTTTTCTCGTAAACTATCAATCTCAGGATTATTTTATTGTCATCACCATATTAAATAAAAGAAAACCGAGGGAACCTTCTTCTTATTTTTCCAGATTAATGCCCTAATTATTTTTAACGATTTTTTTACGTAATCGATACTCGTTATTCGCGTGAGCACCCCTCTGCCGTCCTAAGAATCAGTGCGGGACGAGACGCTGTGCTGAACGGACCTGTGACTCTTTTCTCCGAAAACTACACTATTATTTTATTTGTGGAATGCGAAAGTTTGGATGGATGTATGGATACGGTAAAGGTATCTAACAGTATTGTGACTCGGCCCTGTTCGGGATATAACTACCTACAGCCGCGCGGTACTCACACACGCGATAGGGCTGTCTGCCTATAGTGTTTTAATTTCATTAACCTACTCGTACTTGAGTTTCTTTCTTGTTTTGTGAATGTAAATAATATATATTTTTATTTTCAAAAATGTTTTTTTGTGAATGAAATAGGAAGTGTTCAATAAAAATACATGTAAATCTTACTAGGTTGGTACCTATCATTTATTACTCACATATTCATTTCATAATGATATTTCGCCTAATTCAATAATATGTATGTTTATAAATAGCTAATTACATTTTAACGTAAGCGCACTTTTTACGCCCTACCTACTTATTTATTAATTAATCTGGGTTTTTTTACTCAGTGGAAAAATCGAAATATCTGCCTATTAAAAGCAAAAACAGATTACGTCATTGGTAGACATATCCAAAAATTATACTTATACCTTCCGGAGTATCCAGGTAATTTAAAAATGTTATTGATGAATTCAAGGAACCAATACATATTAAATAAGTACATGAACTTATTTTTAGAGAAAAAATCGCGCGGTTATTGTTAAAAAATACCGGTCAAGTGCGAGTCGGACTCGCGCACCGAAGGTTCCGACATTTGGATTTTTTATTATTTTTTTTTTATTTTATTATAATAGGTTCACCAACAATTGTTTACACCATTTCAATTATAAAACACATGCTTAACGATAATATTACAGTGTAACAATCACTTATAAGTGAACACCACATGCTTAAATTAATATCAGACCAAAAGTGAAGCTAACTTACTCAGTCATGCACATACTTTGATGATGACAATACAACGAAGTTAAAATCAAAATTACAATCAAAATTAAAAATTAAATTAAATTTAAAACCAATATTAAATTGAAATTATAATAAATTTCACTTGGAAAGAATATTATACGCAATAAAGTCGCAGTTTGACTGTATTTTTTTTATTAGAAATACATAACTAATTAACGGAAAGATTAACAACAGTGAAAATACGAATGTATTATCCTTAAAAACGACCTAGTTATGAGCATTTAAAAAGTCATTGCTAGAAAAAGAGAGCACGATGCAATTATGACGTCATTATGTCAAAACGCTGTATAACTCGACATTTCCTAGAACAAATTATGTTTCGCGTGACAAGGATAGAGAATTCCCCTTCCAAAAACTTTAAAAGCATGGATGTTATTTATTTTAACATTGATTTAATTTATTTTTCGACACTTCGTTTTGTTTCTATGGAATCTTTTTAATGAAACAGCATTTTAGTACATTTTAGTTGGTGGTCAAATACCTAATTATCTTGTTTTTTTTCGACCGCATAATTAAGTTTATTTGTAGGGGAAAATTGCTGAGTACTTAAAAACTGTTAAACTTAAATTCATAGTTTTATTTTCCCTGTAATATTTAGGTTAATGTCTATCAATCATTATTATTTCAGATTTTTCCCTTCTCAAATTACGGAGATAAAAATGACCGTTCCCTCGGTAATTTTTTGTGCGGATTTCATTATTATTCGAAAATTAAAAGACATACAAGAAAACAAAAAAATATATTAGAATTTGCAAATAAAGACCTTTCATATGATACCCCACATGACCTAGTAACTATACTTAGAAATTTTAAACACCCACTTTCCCCCACTTTTCCAATAAAAGCAATATAATTTTTATTTTTTTTTATTTGCAATACGCATGAACAATCGTTCTTTATAACTGTTCCAAAGTTCAAGTCAGTGTGACAGACGGACAGACAGACAGACGAATTGAAACCATAAGTGTTCCTTTATACCATTTTTGGTACGGAACCCTAAAAACAACACACCGCCCGTTCGTCACTGCGGCACAGTCGCGACTATCTGCATGCCGAGATCGAGGCGCGTAGGCATAGCTCGCGATTCATCCGTTTGTATGAAGTTGGAATACTGTATAGATAATATTACCGTGGTATGGATGTCTGTTCCCTCTTCACGCCAAAACGGAACGCTAATGAACGGATTGGGCTGAAATTTTGCATATAGGTAGTCCTAGGCTTGGAATCAAACATAGGCTGTACTTTTTATCCCGGAAGAAAGCATGCGGAACCGCGGGCAAAAGCTAGTACCTAATAAAGTAACATCATAGGCACGGAAATGTTATCTCATGAAAAAACTTGTAGGTTTTCTAGGCTGGGCTATCTATTTATGTAGGTAGGCACTTAGCGACTTACTATATTATTGAATTGAATTGGTAATAAAATAATGAAATGATTATGAGAAGATGGTATTTGGTATGTGGTAATAATGGTAGGTATTTATGAGGGTAATAAATGGTAGCACACAAAAATATTTTTACTGAACACTTCTTATTAATTTCACTATCCACAAATTGAATAATAAATATATTAACATTAAAAAAATAGAAAGAAACTCAAGTAGGCAGAAATACAGTAAGCCGGCAGCCCTATCGTGCTGTGCAAATGGTTGGATTATTATTTTGCCGTGCCATGCGCTGCGCGTACGTAATTTTTGTCAGGGGAGGTGTGGAGCCTGCGCGGGATATTTTCCTTGGTTACGCCCACTCGAGCAAGGTCATCGGCGTATATCCCGCTCTTAAATGATGAACGATGATGTTAAGAGCCGGAAATTGACATAAACGCGCCATCCTTACATCATTTTGTTAATTTCTATGGTAGAGTTAGAACAAAATAGGTCACGGATTTGTTTACATTTTTCATAAAATGAATTGGTATTGACTATAATACCAACGTGTGTCGCCAACATGGTCGCCATTAATATAGTTAATTACCACACCGACCGAGCCATGATGACTAATACGGCCTTGGTCAACCATGTTGGTCATGTGCGGAAGAAAGATGCAATATATAAGTAGACTAGCTGTTTCCCGCGGTTTCACCCGCATCCCGAGGGAACTACTTAGCGCACCCGGGTAAAAAGTAGCCTATGTTGTTCCTCAGGGTCTATTCTATCTCTGTACCAAATTTCATTTATATCGGTCCAGTAGTTTTCGCGTGAAAGCGTAACAGACAGACAGAGTTACTTTCGCATTTATAATATTAGTAAGGAAGTAAGGATACTCATCTCTTTTCCTCCATAATTCAAAACCGATAGTTTAAAAATACAATCATGCTAAATGCGAAAACAAGTTTGTTTGTTACGCTTTCATGGTAAAATAGCTGAATGGATTTGGATGAAATTTGATAAGGAAATAGATCCCAATCTATCTCTGACCCTGGAGACGGTTAGAGGCTTTTTATTGGCTGTAGGGTTAACTAGCCAAGAAAGCCCTTGTATTAGTTAGAGTTTTTCCAAATTCGCCTGATGGCCCGAACATGGAATAATAACATGTAATTAAATCAAAGTAGCAGCCCAAGTCGACGTCTTAACGTTCCTAGGCACAAGGTGTGACACCGGTAATTACCTGACTCCGGGCAGCTCCGTGAAATTATAAAAAATACCCTCAAAGTGATTTCGTCTCGACCCGGGAATCGAACCTGTCTCAGGTTCATATCAGGGGCATTTTGCGACCACTACACCGAAGAGGTAGTCCCGATGATGATGATATTTGAGGACACAATATTTTTTCTCGATAACTTACCTAAAAAAATAAACTGCAACTTTATTATATATAAAAAACGATTGATGTTCGTAAGTCTCGCTAAAACTCGAGTACCGACGTTGGGCCGATTCAGCTGATTTTGGTTTTGAAATGTTTGTCGTAGTCCAGGCAAGGTTTAAACGGTCAGAAAAATTAAGATACATAAAGGTAATACGAAGTACACCGGGTCATCTAGTCTCTTTATATATATCTTTCTTTAAAACTATCACAATTTGGACTCGGTAATTTTCCAATTTCACCGGCCAACTTGCTGGTAACTTCGGTGACTTTTAAAGTCGTAACTTTAAACTAAGTGAGACTTCGAAGTCCGATATTCCGGGAAATAATTCTCTAGTTCGTTCTGAAATAAATTTTCCTTTTTTTTTGAAAATGATTGAGAGGATGTTTTAAAATTCTCTTGTTACAATGAGAATACGTAATGAGAGTTGAAATTGGATACCTGCCATCGAAGTGAAATCAGGTGAGACAAACCCTCTGTATTTATATGTACCTACGTAAATGTTAAAATATAATACGGTCACTGAAGTTTTTAACTAGCTTTTTTAGTCCTAGGATTATTTTCGCGGCATCTTTACTGTCGCAAGCTGTGTCATTATGATCAGCCTCTCCAACACTGGTCTACAGCTGGGCATAGGCCTTTTCTTACGTGTGTTATATCGCCCGGTCTTCAGCTTGAAGCATCCAACTTCTATCCGCTGCCTTTCGCTGTTTTTTTACATGTCAGAAATTTTTCAATTTTTTTTTTTTTTGTGTCTTTGGACAATTTCACACAGCGCCATCTAGCCCCAAAGTAAGCAATGCAAGCATGCTTGTGTTATGGGTGCTAGCTTAACGGATATACTACTTATATATTTTTATAAATACATACATATTATACACTAGCTTCTGCCAGCGACTTCGTCCGCGTGGAATAGTGGTGCTCCGCTCCTATTGGTCTTAGCGTGATGGTATATAGCCTATAGCCTTCCTCGATAAATGGATTATCTAACACTGAAAGAATTATTTAAATCGGACCAGCGGTTCCTGAGATTAGCACGTTTAAACAAAATGACAACATTTCCCTTCACTGCTCTGCTCCTATTGATTGTAGCGTGATGAAAAGTATACTATAACCATCTCAGGAGTATGACAAATAAGTGTACCAAGTTTCGTTAAAATCCGTCCAGTAGTTTTTGTTTCTATAGAGTTTATACAGACAGACAGACAGACAGACAGACAGACAGACAGACAAAAATTTTACTGATTGCATTTTTGGCATCAGTATCGATCCCTAATCACCCCGTGATAGTTATTTTGGAAATATATTTCATGTACAGAATTGACCTCTCTACAGATTTATTATAAGTATAGAAGATATAGATAGTAACACCCAGACCCGCTACAGAAATTAAAATTCATCATTTCAATTTCTGCCCGGCCGGGAATCGAACCCGGAACCCCATGCGTGGCATTCCGGCATGTTGACCACTAAACCACTCAGGTCGTGACACTGTACAGCCATCTTTCATCCACACCATATTACTTCATATTCAACTCAATTTTCATAGATTACCCTTGAATATGAATTCAAAAATTGTCGTCATTTCGACTCGTAATGTTTGTATTATTATTGTTTCCATAATATTCATATATGTTAGTGTACATGGGCTTTTAAACACGTGTGTTTACACAAGTGTGTGTACTATATGCATAATGTCTACTACCTATAATATTTTTTAAGACCTATCTACCGATACCCCACACAAAGGGATATAAGAGAAAAAAATATTCATATCCTAAAAAATCCGGAAAAATATATATATTTTTCAAAATTTTATTTTACCACTTGGTTGGCTTGAGCAATACGCATATCCATGCCAAATTTCAGCTTTAGTACACTAGGTACTATATGCATTTTTCTCAGAAACTATAGGTCAGATTGTGACCATTCTTTATACACCACAGCATACACCACAATAAGTGTTGGGTATCAAATAATCTTCATTGATCCGCCTTCACATTCCAAGCGAAGGAAGGAAATATATGATTTGTGAAAACGTATAAGACAGATTAGATGGGCCTGCCGGCTGCTCCTACAATGTGTCATCTAGTGGATGTCGAGGGTTGACCGATCATCCATAATATTGGATTCCACGGTTTGAGCGACAAGGGTATTTTTAGGAAGCACTCATGCTATTTATTTTAGGTATGTTGCAGTTGCTTGCTTTAGAAATTACTAGAACTTTAGGAGGCTTGACTGAGACCTAGAAGATCATGAAGGCTATATCAATGTGGACCCAAAATTTAATCTTAGAGGGACAAAGTATAGAGATGCTTATAAATGCTCGTTAGGTTTGTAATAATTTTGAATAAACGGTGTGTATATAAAATACAAAAGATATATTTGAACAATGGAAAATGGCCTAGATAGTATAATGGATGTAACATGATGTTATAAAAATACTAGCTTCTGCCCGTTACTTCGTCTGCCTTGACTAAGAATTGGGTCCAGATCCCTAGTTGAAAATATGTATATGTTAATCCAGATAATGAACTAGTATAGTAAATTAGAAATCACTACGTAGTATAAAATAAAGTCACTTTCTCTGTCCCTATATCCCTACGAGTATGTTTGCTTAAATCTTTAAAACTACGCAACGGATTTTGATGTAGTTTTTTTTAATAGATAGAGTGATTAATGAGAAAGGTTTTAGTATATAATTTGACAAGTTTTTGTATCCATTAGCTAAAATATCGCAGGCGAAGCCGAAGCTAGTATACTAATATAGTAAATGTCATCCAAATCGATTCAGCAGTTTTTACGTGAAGGAGTTACAAACATACGCATATAAACATTCTCACAAACTTTTGCACTTATAAAAAATATTAGAGGTATTTACAAAAACCAATCTATAACCTACTACGTAACCTCAACGAGCACTGAACTGTCCAAAATACTAACATTGTCTTTTGAAACTACAAACACTAATACTAGAGCGAGAATACAACGCGAATACTAACTCATATGTCTAGACTAGCATTTCTACTAAGTATTTTAGTTTACCTACAGAGTTCATTTGTACTTAGTATTTCAATTTATCTACAAAGTTGGGCCGCCTACTAACGAAACATTAGCAAAAGGCCAGCTGTTATTTACTTATTAAAAATACTTAAACGTTAGCTTTCAGTTTCCAGGCATATTGATCGTTTTAAGTACCTAACTATTGGTGATGGTTACAACTAGGTATGTGCACTCTCGAGTCATCACCATCTACCCTTTTTTTAGGGTTCCGTGGTCGACAAAGTACCCTCATAGTTTCGCCATGTCTGTCCGTCTGTCTGTCTGTCCGCGGCATAGCTCAGAGGTTCTTGGTACTAAGAAAGTTGAAATTTGATATGGATATGTCTGACAAAGTGATAAATAAAATTATGAAAAATATTTTTAGGGTAACTCTCCAACACGTAAAGTGGGGATAAATATTTTTTTTCTCGCCCGGTTACAGAATTATAGTCTACTAACTAAGACCTACTGCGCGACCACCGAACCCTACTGCGCGTGGTCAGTTTTTAGGGTACCGTAGTCGATAAGAAACCCGTTAATGAAGATGTTTGCCTGAATAGACAAAGAATTGAGATTTTCTCTTACGGAACACGAGAAATAAAACTTTTTTGCCAGTTTTTGGAAGACGGCCAGATGCTACTAAACATAATGAAGCCTATCAGTACCTAATCAAATCTGTGAAAACTATTCACAAGAATTCGTCTTAAAAACTGAGACGAAATGAATTTTTACTACGAAGGACTTTCATTTGGAATGCGAGGTTAACTTTTAATATATTTGGATAGTTTCGTCGTTCTTGGTGAGAGTCAAGAATTTTATAAATTAGAACTTTTTAAGATTCTGCGCCAAGTGGCAGGAGCCCGTCGTTGGTCACAGGCTGCGGGTTAAATTTCGAAGTTCCCATTTTTCAGGAATTCCTCGCGAGCCTTTTCGGTCACTGCTCAAGTTGGTTAAAAGTTCAAAGTAGAATCCAATTTGATAAAGTTTAATGGTATAGAAAACTTTAACATGTTTTAACTATTAAGGATATTTTTTTCGTGTGGGCCAGACGTTTACTAACCTAACACATACTAATGTCAATTCTCTCAAATTCGCCTGACGGCCTCTTACTTGGTGTTGTAAAATCTAGTACCTATCAAGTTAGCAGCCAGGGACGACGACTTAGGCACAATGTTGTAACACCGCCAACTACCTAACTCTGGGCTTCATTGAGCAAATTAAAAACCCATGAATCGAACCCAAGACCCCGTTGACTAGACCAGCAGTCAAGGAATTACTTACATATATGATTGTCAATGATTGTTATCAAAGTAGAACTAAATTATGTCAAGTGATTTAGATGTCTAACAATACTTGGAAAATAAAAATATGCACAATATATTCCAAATCAAATCCTAGCAAAGACATTAGGAAAAACATAACAAAATACTAACGATTCAAACAATTTGTCACGTCAAAAAACGAGATCTATTCCATAAAAACCGTCACTAGGCGTCCATCCAAATATTTCTTTTTATTAATGACCTGTGACGCGACCGCTGACTACGACCATCAATTGCGCGTTTGGACAACCACTGGTCCAAAAAAGTGAGGTCCTATAATATTCGAGTAATGGATGGCTTTTTTCACGTTGTGACTAGGAGGGCTGTTAGATGTCTGCTTATCTTGTTGAAGCTGAAGTCCCTTAACTGCGTAACAACCTCAAAAAATGAGGCTTCCGGCGACTGGGACCGCAATTATATCCGAGTGCGGACGGAACTTCTGCAACCTTATGAAGCCCTGGTATGTTACGTGGCATTTACAAAGTAACGGGTGGGCAAAGATTTTACATTATATACGGGTGGGTAGTTGAAACAACACTGCGGTCTCATTCATTCTATGATGTCCTAGTACTTTTCGTGACGCAACATTTCAAATGTTCAATGTCCATTTGATTCTTTTAATATATATTATAGAGTGCACTGAAGACTTTTTTGTCTGACTGTACTATTTTTGATTTGAACCTTATATTTTATGAGTGGTCCCAGTAGCCGGAAGAAAAATATTTAAATTAAATCCATCCGGCGACTCACACCGCGGATCAGTTAATTGCGGTCCCAGTCGCCGGAAGCCTCCAAAAAATACACACAGTTGTGATCATTGGTCTTATAATAGTAACCACTTTCGACAAAGTATTGGTAATGTCAGTGATTTTAATTAAAATATTAAACATTTCTAAATTATTAAATGAATTATTGAAATTGAGGACTTTAATTATATTTTTAGACAATACTTTTTTTTATTTTGTTGAAAAAGGGAGGAGAAGTTTGGATGAAACTGTCATTTTTAATTTGAATTCGTATAGACCTCGCGGGCGAAGCCAAAGCAAGTATTTTTTAACTTAATTTCCACACACAACACATTGTAAATAACACAATAGTATTATTTATTGTTCTTACATAACGTTGAATTTATTTTTCTCAAGCGCTGCCATTTAGTGGTTTCTTTTTATACCAGCCACATAAAATATGAAGTACTTAGGTATTCAAGAGAGACCTAATTGAAACAAGCACACTTATTATTTAAGTGTATTAAAGCGATTCTGTCTGCAAAGCTTTGTCTCTTTTTAGAGATCCGTGGCTTTTAATCTGATCAAGAAACCTTTTGAATAAAATAAAATAAATCTTTGTCATAAAACTTACGGCTGTATGCTACAATTTAATCCAAATTAAACATTTTCACATACTAACGTTTCAGAGGTTTAACACTGAAAATATAACTTAGTCTATTACAACACTTAAAATATGATAGTACCTCTGTCTGTGTTACGCTTTCACGGTAAAACAGTTGATCCGAATTAGATAATATTTCGTATGGAGATAAATTGAAGTCTGGAAAATGACATAAGATAGTTTTTATTTAGGTGCGTGAAGTAGGTTTCTCAGAATGCGGGTGAAACCGCGGGAAAAACTTGTATTATTTAGATAGATACAGTCTGTAATGACTAGCCACAAAAGAAATTAAAATAGAATAATATTATCGATTATACCCTTTTTATTAATATAATACATATTCTACGAATAGTATACATATAAAAAGTGACGTGAAAAAGCTTTGTAGATTTTGTTTAATCGACCCTAATTGATGTACTGAGAGATTCGCTCACGTTAATTGTGTTAACTTGGCACCCGGCCAGGTGGCTTGATTTATTTATTTAACTAAATGGTTATACGTGACTTTGATTTTAACTTGACGAGTATGTACACATAGTCCATTGATCATATAAAAGAGTTAAAATATATTTTATCTACCGAAACCCTTGAGGACCAATACATCGTTCTAGAAGTCAGGCAGATTAAAGTTTTTTTTTACTTAATTTTTGTGTTTTGGAAGACTGTTCTATTTTTTGTTTAAAAAGTTTCTTTATCTATCTATTTTTTTAAATAAACTCATCGCAAAAAAAAATATCTATTTTATAATTGGATCAATTTCGAACAATGATTATTCTAATTCAAAAATGTTTTTATTTCGTAAAGTGTGAACAAAATAATGTACAGAACCCAACCAAATAAATGGTAGTATTTTGTAGAAATTCCCCGCAAGTCCTTGTGTCACGTGTACCAGCAAGTAATTGGGTTCGTTTTATGAAAAACGTGGCGTGAGCTCCGGGACAGATTGCAGCCAAAGGAATCTGAGGAGACACGGGCGCATTGGAGGTGGAATACGACTTGCTGTGAAGAACATTTTAGTATTATTCTAGTATTGGAATAATAACTAATGGTAAAGTAAGTATAAGAGAGTCTTAACTTCAATAATAATCCTTACGAAATAATATTATAAATGCGACACTGAATTTGTTTCTTTGTTTGTTTGTTACGCTCTAACGGTAAAATGGCAAAACCGATTTGGATGAAATTTGGCACTGAGATAGATGGTTATTAAGATGATTATTCTTGCCCGTTCTTCTCCATAGGAAACTACTTTTTTGAATGGGCAACTAAATTCTTTCTTTTTCGACTTTCAAAGGCGCTTGTTATTAGGCCTAATTGAAATAAATGATTTGAATTTGAATCCCGCCATGCCTTGAAGTCATCAATTATAGCTGGGAATTTTTCAGATCGTGTCAAATTATTATCCCACACAACTACGAGTACCTACTATATGATAAGGGCACATACTTATATACTAATATCTACTACTGGTCTTAACTGAAATTCGTTCTTAAAACAATTTAACATTACTTATACTAAATTATCTTTAGTCGTAACCACGATCTCTAAAACCAAATAAAACAGCTGAGTAATAAGTAAAACCAATTTAATTATCATTTAAGTGCACACAAACCACATAAATTAGAGTACACTGCTGCAAGCTATGAAACTTGACACAAAACTTAATTACTTAGTAAATCTTAACTTACAAACTTAACTGGCCGCATAAGAAGTTTAAATACATACAGTTTTGTGTACTTGTTACAGTTTGAAAATACACGGCAAGAGCGGGGCCGCGACGTTTATAGTTAAAACAAAATAAACCTTTTAAATGCAAATGTGAGTTTGTTTGTTTGTTTTTGACGGTAAAATGGCTGAACTGATTTAGATGATTTTTTTTATGGTGATAGAGAGGAATCCGAAGACGCTTATAGGCGGTTACAAAAAGAGTTAGAAAACAATAGCACTAAAGAAATTTGACGACATCACGTCGAATTGCTAAGTAACTTGATAGTTCCATGAAAAAACTTAAATGAATTTCTCCTACGAATCAACCAAAAATCTAAATAGCTGCACATATAAAATGCTTTGTCTTGAATGATTGACGGATCAACGCACAGCCTAAACCGCTGATCGTAGCGACCTGAAACTTGGAGGGTGTGTTCTTTGTATGCCGGAGGCAGAAAGGATTTTTCGAAATTCTACCCCTAAGGGGGTGAAAAAGGGGGGTAAAGATTATATGAAATTGTGTCATTTTTTTAATTTGAATTCGTATAGCCCACGCGGGCTAAGCCGCTGGAAAGCTATTAATAAGATAAAATTCTAGTACATTATGACTGGTAGTTAAGTAGCCAACTGACATTAATGACATCTTTGACTTGTAGCGTCGACGTGGTCGCCTGTTTGAGACTGCCGTATGTTTCCATTCCAAGTAGCAGCTTTGTTTTGCTTACCGCTTCTTAGTAAAACACTGGGTGGACGGTTAATTTATCGAGCCATTTGTACAACTAGGTGGGTGACCATAATTCATTTTGTATTTTAGGATTTTCTAATGTGTCATTTGTTACTTGACTTTTCTGTCTATATACCTAAATACTAGGAGTGGTGTAGCAGGAATATCAGGAAATCATTGATATACTAAGTGCAAAAAAACTTGTAGTATATTATCTTTTGTAGTAACCAAAGTGCAATACAAAGCATTATGACAACAAATTGACCATTGATATGGTCAATGCGTTATGTTAACAATTGATATAGTATTCTATCTCCAGAAAATAATTATCAGCAAAATACGTCACTCAATGTTACCACAGTCACTTTTAACTGTAAAGTAACAACAGAAATCAAATTTACAACCTAAAAATATTAAACGTTTGAATATTTGGTCGGGGCTGCGGGACGTTCGAAAGAGATACCGCGCCCCCAGAATGCAAAGGGCTGAGGAAGGAACATGGATGGGTTTTAGTCAGTAAGAGTCTGACACTCCCTTCCGCCCCACCCACGGCGGGAGGGGTCATTTGATGATTTCCCATCCGAAAAAAAAATGGTTATAAGTGCATTACAATGATTACACAAACAATATTCCTTGAAAGCCTCTCTTCCAACCAAACGTGTTATTTATCGGAAAATATTGATAATGTCCTAAATATGACAAAACTCATGGTCACCACAAGGTGTATGCAAACCACGTCACCGGAACTTTTTTCTTGCACCGCCACCTGGAGTGGGGCTTAATGATGTAAAAACACAGCTGATCTACCCTCTCAGTTGGAATTACAAACAGTAGTACAAATATTACCTATTAAAAATCCAAGATATTTTTTAATCTAAAAAATAACATTGCATTTTTTTTCTAATTAAATTTCTTCTTGAATTAACAGTGGGAATTTTTTGCGCTTTAAGATTTTAGGAATAGAAAATATCTAAAAATACGCTGGATGCATTTTGTTTGGAAATAAGTCTTTAGCTAAGCAAGTTAAGGAAGAAAAAGAAATAACCAACTCTAAATAGAATCGGATAGGGGGCAGGGAGATGATATATATTGTATACCTACATTATGAGTAAATAAATTATTTCTATTTCTAAGATGGTGAACATGAAAGGAAAATAAAGAACGCATTGAAAAAAGAAACATATTGACAAGTTATTTAATAATCAATATTACAATTCCATTCATGTTTTTTTCTAAGAGTCCATAAGATATAATCCGCAAGGCGGTCTTAGTGCAATATGATGAAAAGAACATTTATCCCAAAAAAATGTTTGGATTTGTTCATCTATTTTTTATCTGTCGAAATGTAGAGCACACACATCTCAGTGTCTCCAGTAAATTAAGGCGTGATGTTACTTGTACCAAGTTGTGCTACCGTTATCCACAGACTAGGACAACGCCTCAGCTTTATCCTATGTAAACAATACCCCATATACCGCCATGCTTATGAAAATGTATGTGCATACTAATTTGATGGCGACGGACGTACGCAGTGACGAGTTTCATGCAGTCTGTATATATGTCAACGTAAAACTGAGTATCGTTAGTTTATAATCTTACTCGTTAGATTATAAGCGGACAAAAACCTTTAAATTGTAGCAACTGTTTACAATATTACGTATTAATTTTCGGTAGTTTGTAATCGTCCCATGTTAACTGTACGAACAATTTGTAGACAGACAGTCGTTACAGGTTGTCAGAAGGCAGGAAGACTGACAACCAGTCTCACCAAGGAGTATTGTGTTACCAGTGATGGATTTGCCCCAAAGCCCCAGTAGGCCCAGGCCTATGGCGGCCAGATATTAGAGGCAGCCATTGGTGACAAAGAAATCACTGATGATAACAAGAAATAACTTAAAGTAACTAATTTTTATAAAGGCTCGCGTTAATTATATAGTCCATACCGTGTATATGAGGGAGAAAGGGGCGGCTGGTACTTACAACATGGCCTGGGACCTAGGGAGGCCAAGACTGAAACGCATCACTGCTGGTAAGTGGCTTGTACTACTGGTACCGGTTAGACTGGAAGCCGACCCCAATATAGTCAGAAGAGACTAGGCAGATGATGATACAGGTATGACAAACAAAATACAGGATAAAAAGCCGTCAACCCACTCTACTCAGATCAAAACATCAGATACTGTAAGCGTGCAGAGAATTATCTCATATATCCCGATATTAGACCATAATAACAATGAGAGCCATTGTTCAGCGCATAAAGCCCCGGTTACCGTCATTGGAAACGGCCGATGTGTCGAAGTTTCGCAGTAACACGTATTTAGCTTGGATTTTGAAAAGGCGGATAAGAAATTTGATAAAATATACTGAACTTTAAAAATCTCTCCAGACCGATTTCGGTCGCGGCGGCCGATCTCAATGAAAGCTAGCCAGGTACGCAAGAGATATTATAGTGCGTAAGCGTTTGCGCAGACACAGGTGCACTCTCTATTCCCTCACTCTCATAGTCAATGGGTCGGCAATCTGCTAAATTGGTTCAGCCGGTTTCACTGTGAAAACGCAATACAGACGAACATAATTATTTTGGCAATCATAATAGGTATACGAAGAATTAAAATCAAATTACTGATTTTTGTACAAATCAGTACAGTTCAAATCTAGGCTGCGCAGAGTGGGGAAGCGTGAGAGTTTGGATACTCTTTTGTGACTTACGGTACCGATTCTCATCCAAATTCGCACATGTTACTAGTATTTATTTGGTTATCTACCAAATACATGACATGCATGCATTTTAATACGTCACAGATTTTAAACAACGAACGACATTAATTTATAGCCAGCAAAACATTATAAAAAGAAATAATTAATTAATACAATTTAATCCTAGTGCAGTAGCACTCCATTAAACACTTTAGTGAAAATAATAAATAAAATAGGAATAATTTTCAGCGCTCTGTTCAACTTAAAAGTGCTTATTCCGATAACTGCAGCCCGGGGAGGAGACCGCTCAAATACGCCCAAGTTATGACCATCTTGAAACTTTAAATCTATTGAGAAGTATCTGCAATATTCTTTTGAGAGCAAAGCAAAGTTCGCAAATGGATGCTTATATTTTTTTTTATAAACGAGTTTACGTTAACCACTTTGGAAAGAAAGAAATAATTAATTTGATGCCACAAAAGTCTTCTAGTATCAATATAAAGCACTATAAATGTTTTCTTGCCCCGTATCGGCTTATGTGAAGTATGGGCTACAGGTTTACTAACCTAACAAGTCCTAGTGTCAGATCCGCCATCTACCTGAATCTGAGCTGCTTTGTAAAAAAATTAAAGTCACAAACCGTTTCGGGTACACCCAGGAATCGAACTTGAGTCCCCGATCATGCTGCTGGATTGCTTGAATGAATTACCCTGGAACGTAAAGGGTGAAGGAAAAAACATGGATGGGTTTTAGTCAGACAGAGTCTGACACTTCTTCCCGCTCCGCCCACAGTGGGAGGAGTCATTGATGATTTCCCGAGCCTAAAAAAGCCCCGATCATAACAGTCACATTTGCGACTATTGCACCAACAAGGCAGCCAGAGCATCGAAAATATTTTTTCATTGCATAATACTATTCCTAATTAGTAGAATCCGTGGATATTTATACAAAATGACACAATAGATATTGAGTGCAGGCGCGGATGTCGTTAACACATAGTTTCACACTCACAGTTCTAATTCCGTGCCCTGTTCAGAGACTTACATCGGGGATGAAATCTGTTGATTATTATCATGATAATTAACTTTAAATAGCATCACGATTTATTTCCTCGAGAGGTTAGGCAGAGATGTAGGTACAGTATAATAATATACACAATTCCCCACTCATGATCAAGTTCCATAGAATAAGGGGCAGGAGGCGGGCCTATTGCTGAAATCTTTTAGATGGGAACAAAATCAAACTTTGGTTGATCCAGGATTAAATTAAAAATTCAAAAATCGTTTATTCAAATTAGGCTGAAAATCAGTATTTACTTAATTATAACCTAGAACTTCATGTTTAGTAGTCGTGGTTGCGATAACTGGATCAGCCAAGTCATGAGTGAACATATAAGTACAAATCTGTAGATACCCGCTCGCAAACGCAAACAAAACTCTCTCTCTAGTATCTTTCTTCTCTCTAACCTTTATGTCACTCTCTGTATGTCCTTCTCACACCTTTACTCTGTATGTCCTTTTCACGCTTATCTGAGTACAATACCTGAAAACAAAACTATAAAAGTTAATTAACAGCAAGGAATTAAATTAATAATATTTCATCATGTAAGCTTTCCTAGAAAACAACTGTCATTTTTAGTAAAATTTTCTCTAATTTTCCGTGGAATTTTCGTTAGTGTTACCTCGCTTTTATTCATACTAGTTAGCTGTAGAGTAGTTTGTATGCAACTCCCGGGAATAATGCTGTATGCATGTTCCCCCAGAGATGCATAAACACGCTTTTAACATATTATCACACTTGTATGCCCAGGTGAGGTAAGTAGATCTGTTCACACATGAGGGACCCATCGTGGTTATTTGCTATGACAGTTTTTTAGTGGATCATTGTTGATTCTGACTTTCAGAAGTTGTGGTTGGGAATAGTGTGACAAGTTAGTCCCAAAAAAACAGTAGATTTAGTATGTATTTCTAAATATGAAAATAATACTACTTTTACACTGTACAAATAGTTACAAAAATAGCAGTAGAATATGTTAAAATGCGTAAATAATAAACTACAATTTTCAACCAAAATAAATCACTCAAAATATATTTGGTAAAAAAAAACACTGAATTCGAAGTCAATAAATAATTTATTTAAATAATTTAATTAAAATAAATAGGTACTAACTATTTATAACCAGAAACAGATTCAATAGTATTTTAAACTGACTAGTAACAGTTTAAAACGTGCATTACAGTTTGGTAAAGTCCATACATATTTGTTATGGAACTTTGTTCGTTATAATTATTCTATGGCACCATAAGCATGGATCGTTCTATTACAATAAAACGATGTAGAAATTAGTTTAAAACAATTAACATCATTAGTGGCTAATATTGGGTACATCTTATTTTGATTAATACTATTCAGGAAATTATCGAATTCTGCAACTAATTTAAAATCGAACCAAATTAACACTTATAAATATCATAGTTAAAAATCGTCTTTTGACTACAATAAGTACTATATAACCTTCTTCAGGCCAAATTAGATTTTTTTCATCGAATTTCATCGGAATTGGATCAGTTTTAACGTCTTAAAAGGTTAAGAAATATACAGACAGCCAAACACGTTCTATATGTAATTGAGGATTCTAAAACCTTTAAGACATTTCTTTCTAAACTATTGGTTTTTATTAAACAACCAACTCAATCCGTTACTAACATCAGCTATGCTGGGCAAAGACTCAGGACCTTGGAACGGCTCATGATCAGCTGGTTCATAACTGTACCCTACGGTATTGTAATCCTGAGGAGCTCCGTACATCATTTGAGGAGGTGGGCCCGAGGATGGAGAAGACTGGTTCTTCATGTAGTAGTTGAGGAGCAGGCCACCGACGTAGAACATCTTTTGGAAGAATGCCACCAGGAAGAAGAATGATGCTACTTTGATAACTGCCAGCTTTGATAACACCACTAATGCGATGATTGCTGAAAAAAATATAAGATCAGTGATTACGTAAAAAAGAATATTCAATTGACCTTTCAAAGCAATTTACTATACATCGCTGTATATGTTTGAATGTTTATCTTATTGATAGTTGTAACGACGCAATGGTCTTTGACCTGATAAAATGAACGATATTGCAATTGAAATCGAGAGATATTGAGCGACGTAATTAGGGTGCACTTATATTAGATAACACATTTTTCTTCATTATAATGGAAGCTGATTCTAAAGTGCAACATGTCTATTACATCGCATCAAAAAAACACCATTTGCCTAGCCTCTTCCCAACCATGTTGGGGTCGGCTTTCAGTCTAACTAGATGCAGCTAAGTAGTATTATTATGCATGGAGCGACTGCCTATCTAACCTTCACAACCTAGTTACCGGGTAACACGATGATACCCCTTGGTAAGACTGGTTGTCAGATTTTCTGGCTTCTGATTACCCGCCACGACTGTCAAAGATTTACAAATTACACCCGGGACCAACGGCTTAACGTGCTTTCCGAGGCACGGAGGAGTTTCACAAAACATAGATGGTCACCCATCCAATGACCGACCGGGCCCGTCGCAGCTTAACCTTTGACCGATCGACCCGTGCAGCTTTTACGAATATTCACCAAATATTAATTACCAGGGAAATTAATTATACTTTTCCAAATAGAAGTTAATAATATTATAATAAAGAATTTCTACAGAACAGACGCCGTACTTGTTTCAGTTTTCCAGAAAATAACTAATAAAATTTGTTCTCCTAATTAAATTGTTGAGACCAAAGTAAATCTTTGGCGGTCCGCAAATTGCTTAACAATTTTATTTAATTAGCCTCGTCAGGAACTATCTGAAATTATGTTTTCTGCAAACTCACTGTAATATAATATAATAGTACTAGCTTGTTTTCTTCCGTTTTACTCGTATACCGTATAAAGTCAGTTTTCAATCTATCGCCGTACCAAATTTTACTAGAACCAGTGAAGCCATTTTCTCGTGAAAGCGTAACAGACATTCAGAGTTATTTTAGATTTTTTAATATTAGTAAGTATAACGAGGCCACGAATATAAGGATCCTTCTATACACTTATAATTGCGTTTCTACAAATTCATTATTCAGTTCTGTACATGACTGTTTTCTCATGATATTCCCCTTAAGGATTTTCAAAGCAGTGTGGGTGTTTACAATATAATGCATGAAGATAATTGTGATTTGAAGTCGAGGTCACTGAGCTGTATTAATGATTAGATAACCATGAAGGATATTATATTTCGTTATCTTTAAGGACACGAAAAAGGTACAAACTTTTTACTACAGCAAAATACATATTTTTTACGCAAAATACACGCTTTTGTCGTGGAGATGCGGAAACCAGCCCGCCTAAATCTAAACCTATATCTAGAAGGCTAATATTTTCACTAATGAAAACTGAATTGCTTTCTTATTGCTTAGAAAATAAATTCGTAATTCCTCTGAAAGGTACATTTGTGAAACAAACCGTCAATAAATTGTATTGACGAGACATAACGTCAACCCAAACGTAGTTAGTTTCCATTACGGAAATTGTATCAATTCAAAGTAATCTCGTAGGTTGGGGATCTAACTTAATCTTGATTAAACCATGTACTTATTTGTTATTGTACACATAGATAACACAATTTAAGGATAACTGAAGATTACGTATGTTAATCTCGGGTAGATTTTCGCTCATTTGTACTGAGTGGAATAAATAAAATTTTATTAGCAAGAAATTCATAAAACAGAAAATTCAGTAAATAGAAAAATGTTTTTCATTTCTTTGCTGCACTGCATTAAATAGCTTGATCCCGTCTTTGACTAGCACAAAGTTTTTATTCCTTTTACCAGGTACTTTTCCTTTCACAAAAACATAGAAGTATGATTTACGTTCCTATTTAATGTTCCAATGAACACCGTCATCATTTTCTCGACGGTGTTAGGGAAACAAAAGATCCCTTTGACTTTTTCGGTTGTAAAAACACTCCAATTAAATGAACTACTCACCCAAAAGTCTTAAAGATCCTTTCTTTTTCTTAGCCCTCGATTCCTCCGGTAATTGTTCGTTATTCTCTAAACAATAACAACACACCAACAACGATGAAATAACGATCATTTTCTTCAACATTTTGATGGCGAAACGGATATTTTTAATCTGTATTTGATTTTGAAGTTATTTAATCTGTGTTTTTGAGACTTTTGACAGTTGCTTTTGTAATCCAAAATTATGGAGCAAAGGAAATGATATCGAGAAGTTTGGTATTAAACTCTGCGGTAAATATGAAATGTTGGAGTTTTAAAAGTTTTGGCGGGTTAGAAATATATTTTACACTTTTCCCGAACACCGAACTGTGCGGTCTGCGTTCCCGTTAATAAATAAGTATTGGTTAGGTGTGTGGCATTCGTAAATTCTTTTCTCGAAGAAAGTTTGTTCATTGTTTCCATAACTTAAAGGAAACTGTGTCGGGTTTTCCTTTCTGTGACTAATTTACATGTGAGGAAATAATTATTATGTTCTTTTGTGTAACTTTCGCGTTCTATACTTGCTTGTATTTAAATTTTTACGCTTGGTTCAAAAAATTTCACCGTTATTTTGCATGTAAATGAGGTAGTTATTGAATATTTCGAATGACGTATTGTTTAGTTATTTTTAAAATACGTGCGTATTCCGTACTCTGTAGTATCTCCGTGAAGAGTAGTCATTTCTCTTTGTCCAATGTATTGTTTACAGAATATCTGAAACGGACACATAATATCATCATTAAAGAAAATCGCTCCAACTATAGTCGTCATCGACATCAACATCGATTGCCATAAATAAAGATAGAATAGAATAGTTATCTCAATACATAAAATCCCTTACATATTTCAGAGTCTTAGACACTTTGGCATTTGAGCTAACACTGATCAAAGACTCCGATCTAAATGGATTACAGAAATGGAAATATCAAAGAAAATCTTGGTTTTATTTTCTTGCGTTTATACCACAAAATTGGATTGAAACAAACAGGGTTGTTTGTATGCACATGTAAACTTCACCAAAAGTAATTTAGAATAAAAATAAAATTGAAAAAAAAAACTTATTTATTAAAACAAAAAAAAACAAAACATAACCTCTAATAAATAATGGACCAATCGTTGTAAGAGATTGACTATAGTCTTCATGGTAATAGCAGGCAGAATCAGCCTATAAGACCTGAGATCATCATCATCATCATCAGCCTATACAACGTGTAAAAAAAAAAACCGGCCAAGTGCGAGTCGGACTCGCGCACCGAGGGTTCCGACCATTGGAAAGAAAAATACGCAATAAAGTCGCAATTATCTTGTTTTTTTCCGACTGCATAATTAAGTTTATTTGTAGAGGAAAATTGCTGATTACTTAAAAACTACCTGCTAGATCTCGTTCAAACCAATTTTTAATGGAAGTTTGCATAGTAATCTACATCATATATTTTTTTTAGCTTTATCATTCTCTTATTTTAGAAGTAACAGGGGGGGGGCACACATTTTACCACTTTGGAAGTGCCTCTCGCGCAAACTATTCAGTTTAGAAAAAAATGATATTAGAAACCTCAATATCATTTTTGAAGACCTATCCATAGATACCCCACACGTATGGGTTTGATGAAAAAAAAATTTTTGAGTTTCAGTTCTAAGTATGGGGACCCCCAAAATTTATTGCTTTTTTTCTATTTTTGTGTCAAAATCTTAAAGCGGATTACAGAATACATCTACTTACCAAATTTCAACAGTATAGTTCTTATAGTTTCTGAAAAAAATGGCTGTGACATACGGACGGACAGACAGACAGACAGACAGACAGACAGACATGACGAATCTATAAGGGTTCCGTTTTTGCCATTTGGCTACGGAACCCTAATAAGCAATAATATTCAAGGGTATGTACATATATCAAGTATAGATGCTACTGACAAAATCTTATTATTAAATCTGTTAACTTTTTTTTTTCATATTTTTTTTTCACTAAATTTTAATAGGCTTATTAGGCCAGTTGACGAATAGGTAGAAAATAAGGGGTAACTTATTTGCAAACTCGGCATTATTGATCTTCAAATTTGAGTTTATTAACCCATTTTTAGGGTTCCGTAGTCCGACAAGGAACCCTTATAGATTCGTCATGTCTGTCTGTCTGTCTGTCTGTCTGTCTGTCCGTCCGTATGTCACAGCCATTTTTTTCCGAAACTATAAGAACTATACTGTTGAAATTTGGTGAGTAGATGTATTCTGTAAACCGCTTTAAGATTTTGACACAAAAATAGAAAAAAAGCAATAAATTTTGGGGGTCCCCATACTTAGAACTGAAACTCAAAAAAATTTTTTTCATTAAACCCATACGTGTGGGGTATCTATGGATAGGTCTTCAAAAATGATATTGAGGTTTCTAATATCATTTTTTTCTAAACTGAATAGTTTGCGCGAGAGGCACTTCCCCAAAGTGGTAAAATGTGTGTCCCCCCCCTGTAACTTCTAAAATAAGAGAATGATAAAACTAAAAAAAATATATAATGTAGATTACCATGCAAACTTCCATTGAAAATTGGTTTGAACGAGATCTAGTAAGTAGTTTTTTAGTAATCAGCAATTTTCCTCTACAAACAAACTTAATTATGCGGTCGGAAAAAAACAAGATAATTGCGACTTTATTGCGTATTTTTTCTTTCCAATGGTCGGAACCCTCGGTGCGCGAGTCCGACTCGCACTTGGCCGGTTTTTTAGGACTGTAACCTATTTTTTTTAACAAAAACTGTTAATTCTTTTTGTTCTAAAACTATAAGATCTCATAAGATCCAGTTCCTAATACGGTGCAAAAGTGCCGCTTAAATTTTATTGCTTATTTTTTTTACGTTACGTTACGTTGTATAATGTCCCACTGCTGGGCACAGGCCTCTTCTCACACAGAGGAGGCATGAGCATTGATCAACACGCTTGCTCAAGGCGGATTGGCGATTTCAGACTAAAGTCCAGGTTTCCTCACGATGTTTTCCTTCACCGTTAAGACCTGAGATCGTTTAATAAGAATAGCAGGTTTCAAGCGTAGTGGCCCGCCCCAGCTTCGCACGGGTAGGTAGTCTTTGCTTTTATATCTAAAATTAAGTATCTAAGTACATTTTGGCGGTAAATGACACCGTTTCACTAAATTGCTCTAAAATTCCGTGTCAGTACATCGTTGTTTAGATTTAGTGTGGTCATTAGCGCGTCTTTGTTGCTCGCGGCTAAACAACGCATCAACAAGTGTTGATTTACATTTTAGTTTACACTTGGTATCAATAAAACTGGGTCAGTTATAAAAATAATATTCGTAATTATAAGTCGATAGTTTAATGAAGTTAAATTGTGATTAAAAAATTGGAAAAAAATAACGGTTTCTGAAACTAATAATTTCAATTTGTAACAGTGCCGTGTCCCTCCAACACGTATATAGATGATCATTATTTAGCTCAGTCCCGTATTGTCAAATACTCAATTATTTACCACTAAACTCGAACAATTTACTGACTGAAAATCCAGTACAAAATAATGAATGCAACAATTTTGTTGAAAATGTGCATTTATATCGCAACTCGAAGCTAAGCGGAGCGATATTACTAGCGAGGCTAATAGAGAGCATAAATTATGTGAGCGTCGCACCCAGTGAGGGGGAACTAGCCCCGGAATTTCAGCACCGGGGAAATCGGGATTTTTGCTGTGAATTTAATCTTGATGGAAAGGCATTACCTCGTTTTGACTTATTGATAAAAAAGAAAGGAAAATATAAACACATTATCATTTTTTTAAGGATGGGTACTCATCAAATGCCTTCCCCCGCTCGCAACCTGCCTCTATATGAGAAGAAGCCTTTACCCAGCAGTGGGATATTAATTAATTGTGCAGAATATCGATCTGTGTTAATTATTGAAAAATAACTTCGAACCCAAACAATACGAAACAACCCTAACGTACATAGGATATTTCGTAACTTGCATTTAACATAATCCCAAAAGCAAATAACGAAATATGAAAGTATTCGCAAAATATCACGCTTCTCATAACAAATATTTATCCAGTATTTATCCCGGTATTAACGAATCCCGCGATCCAATATCCCGCGGTATCCCAACACTGCCGCCGGAGCAAAGCTTACAGATTTTTATTGAATTTCACCTTATTTCGAGCTCATTCCAACCATTGCGAAACGTTCTGATTTTCATTTAACTATTTTAAAGTAATAACATTTTAACCGGTTCCGAAAGAGCCTTCGAAATGCTATTTTTTTTATTTCCATTATGCATTGGTCCGTGTTTAAAACCGTGTGTTTTCAATTACAGCAAGAGAATTTAAATTACAATCTAACGTATGAATGTAATGTAGGTACGCGTAAATGAGTATAATGTTATAGGAGGCCTATATTAGACACAATCTGTTTAGTATCTATTATATAGAAGTAAAATAATATATACGTAATACGTCATTTTGCTGTGCCCTAACAGGGTCCATGATCGCACTTAGCTTTAAGCCTCTGTAACATCTTTATGTAACATTGTGGAATGCAAATAAATATATGAATATGAATATCCTGCGCCTTTAAGAGCTGTCAGCTGCCCCACTGGGCCATAGACTGCCGGGGCTGCGGGATGTTCGAAAGAGTTACCGCGCCCCCGGAATACAAAGGGCTGAGGAAGAAACATGGATGGGTTTTACTCAGTAAGAGCCTGATACTCCCAACCGCTTCACCCACGGCGGGAGGGGTCATCTGATGATTTCCTAACCGAAAAAAAAGGCCATTATCCTGCAGTTTTTAAATTATGGTGACTGTCTCATTGGCCTTGTGGTTATAAATTTTATGCTACTACTGATCCAGAAGGTTCGATTCCCGGTTTGGGCGAATTTTTAATGTACAGTTGATGGCTTGAGTTTTTTTCCCCTCTATAGGAATTCCCCTCTATCAAGGGTGGGTTTACAAAAAAACATTACGTGTGATGTTTTATAATTTTAGTTGTCCCGTGCAGGCATCGAACCTGCAACACGTAGCACAGCAGCTATTCTCGCAGCCACTACGCTAACCGTTGTGTCGAGTTTACTTTCTCTTCCTTACCCTTCGATGTTGAAAGCTATGTTGTTATGCATATTTTCAAGCTTGACATGTCCATTTTCTAAAATAATGAACACAGCACAAAGTACAATAGAGAACGAAGCTAACATGTACGCACACACTGCGCTGCTGTCGTTACTAATTCAGTGCCCCTCAACGCTTAGCCCAGTCGTCTGAATAAAATATAGATACAAACCACATGTAGTGTGTACAATGTTAAATTACATTTGGGATAGTTTCTACACAAATGTGTACGTGTAGTTTTTGTATGACTGGTGCTCATCGCTTCTTTTAACATAGGTACCTAGTAATATTTCATTTATTTATATCCTGTATCCTTCAGTTTTACCCGCGTCCCGAAGGAACTACTTAATACATCCAATAAAAAGTAGTGTCTCAGAACCAAACTGCAACCAAATCGGTTTAGTCGTTTTACTGTGGAAGCGTTATAAACTTTCACATTTATAAGTTAGGATTATCTAAATTAATTAAATTTCTAGTTAATAAGTAGTCCAAATTCTTCAATAAGTGTGACCACGCAACTAAAGATTCTAAAAAAATGCTTGGGAGATCCTCATCATGCAGTTAAATAAATGAATTGAATTGTGTAACATATTTGAACCAACTATAAATATGACAAATACCTCAAATCATATGTATATTCGTTTTTAGGGTTCCGTAGTCCGACAAGGAACCCTTATAGTTTTGCTCTGTCCGTCTGTCTGTCTGTCTGTCCGCGGCATAGCTCCGTGGTTCTTTATACTAGAAAGCTGAAATTTGGTATGGATATGTATATTGATCACGCCGAGAAAGTGGTAAAATAAAATTTTGAAAAAAATTTTTTTTTAGGGTAGCTCCCAAACACGTAAAGTGGGGATGAATATTTTTTTTCTCGCGTACCCCTCCGTGTGGGGTATCGTTAGATAGGTCTTTCAAAAATATTATGGGTGTGTGAAGACCATTTTTTGGTTAAGCGAGCCATTTGCGAAATATCTAGCTTTTCAGTGCAAATTTTTGTTCGATACGAGTTACCCCCCCCCCCCTCTAACTTTTGAATGGCTGTACCTAGAAATGTGAAAAAAATCACATACATAGTACATGTAATGAACTTACAAGGAAAACTATCACGGCTAAGTAGGCTTAACCGGTTACAGAGTTATAGTCGACTAACTGAGGGCTGCTACGGAACCCTACTGCGCGTGGCCCGACACGCACTTGGCCGGTTTTTTTATCTGTTAATTTGTCCATCCTAACCTACCTTAACAAGTTAAAAGCAACTTTAAGCACCACACTTCCACGTATAAAATATGCAAGGTGCACCAAGCTAGCTATCGACGTAGCGTGCACCAGATTCTCGGTAACCGGTCGGAATTCCTCTTATAATGAGCATGGCATTCTTTGGCGCGCGCTGAAACATAAAACTCTATAAGCGCTGCCTTGACTATAGTAACAATAGTTTATGTTGTTTTTGGGACATGTTTTGAAATGAATAATGGCTATCTACCTAGACACCGCCCGCCATGTCTTGTAAAGTACGTAAATTTGTTGGTTCCAGCAGTCATTTGTAAATCTTTGAGAGTCCTTACGGGTAGTCAAAAATCAGAAAGTCTGACAATCATTTAAGACTTTTTAGCTAATACTGGTGACTGGACTGAAGGCTGATGTATTATCAAGGGGTATTGTATTACCCGGTAACTGGGTTGTGGAGGTCAGATAAATCAGTCGTTCCATGTAAAACACTGATAATCAGCTGAATTTAGTTACACTCCAGTCTATGTCCTGCATTTTCTCTGTGAACATTGTCACTTAACACAAACAGGATAATTAAACAAATCAAAGTACTAAGCCATTGCAATTAAGATTTTGGTACTACATATTCCCAAATGCTACACAAAAAGCGACATTACAAACAAACAGCGAGACAGACAAAAGCTTGTAATTACATAAAATATTACTCTGTTCTTGATACTGTTGCTAACGTTAAAGTAGCCCGAGACATCTCCAGGGCTTTGTCTCAAAGAAAGACAAATACTTGTCTTCCGTGAAATCTTTTGTTTGTAACCTAATGTGTTTACTCAGACGATGTACGAGTTTTCGTTTTAAAGCGATCTAATTAACGTTTTAAATACTATATAACTCTTTGCCGAAATTTCTCTTGCAACCTGATAAAAACTGCCCAGGTTTCGCAATAGGAAATTTTATCGAAATCGGTTCAGCTAAATACTGTAAAGGTGTGACAAAAAGACAGAGTTTTTTTCGCATTTTTAATATATGATGACGGTTTCCCTAAAAATTATCTTTAGGGAAACCGGTAAAGAAAAGAGATACTGCGCCCTCGGAATACTAAGGGCTAATTAAGCAACATGGATGGGTTATAGTCAGTAAGAATCTGACACTCCCTCCCGCCTCATCCACGGCGGGAGGGGTCATTTGATGATATCCCATCCGAAAAAAAAGGGAAACCGTCATTTAGAACACACTTATTTGAATTAGAGATTTGATTGTTAGTTCATGTTGATGACTAGGCTGACGGTCCAAGTGTGACCGCTGAGTGTAGGCATAAATACTGAAGTACATCCATGAGTTATACATCTTTACTCTCCATACTTTGTGTCTGTAGTCTATATTGAGGAGCTCGTGGCTAAGTAAGAGCCGCACGGTTCGACCGATCGACCGAAGCCCGTGGATTGGTGACCATCTTTGTTATAGCGAGACTCCTCTGTACCTCGGAAAGCACGTTAAACAATTCGTCCCAGCCTTCATTTGTAGATCTTTGTCAGTTGTTACGGATAGTCAGAAACCAGAAAGTCTGGCAACCAGTCTTACCAAGGGGTACCGTGTTACCCGGTAACTAGGTTGTGGAGGTCAGATAGGCATTCACTCCATGTCAAACACTGTACTACCGGTTTAGACTGGAAGCCGACCCTAACATACTCGTAGTTGGGAAAAGGCTCGGTAGATGATGAGTCTCTATTGTGTGTATTTATGGTCACCCTAGCTGCAAGCGCTTGATAACTCAGCGTGTCTTGACAAAAATTGGTTTCACTATACGCCGTGCACTGCGCTGCCAACCCACATGTAACAAAGATTAAAGGAAAGGAAAAAAGACGTATAAACGACTTTCTTTGAAAGCGTGGCTTTTAGGAATCGTTATTATCCTAAAGTACTAATATTTTGAATGTGAATGAAACTTTGTCTGTTCGTGTGTCGCGATTTTACGGGAAAACGGCTGATCAGATTTAGATGAAATTTGTTGTGGGCATAGACTGAACCTGGGGTAGGACTTATGGTAGTTTTTATCCGGGAGCGTTAATTGGTTCATTCGAGAAATATGTACTTTTTAAATAATTCTTAAAGTCACTTATGTATAGCAGTATATTATATAGAAATACTATTGTGAATATACTCATAAATAGTGTAGTTTAAAGAGTCAAAGATTACCCCCTACCTTTAATGTACCTACATTTACTGTACACCTTGTACATTTAATAGTCATCCAGTATTTTTGCCGATTATTTTCCGTAAGATCTAAGTACGTCAGGAATAATGCATCTAATTTTTCTTATTATCCGCCATGAAGTCTACAGATATTATAAAATATATTTTTTAGAACAGTCTAGGTTTACTTTTTAGTACAAATAAAAAAAATATCAATATAATTTACTTCATTTCCCAGAGCCAAATAACTTTCTTGCTCCGATTATTTACATACCACAAAGTACAAGCACGTCTATATTTCAAATAATCTAATAATGGATATTAAATTTTCAACCTCTTACGTCATTGTCTACACAAGCTTTAAATTTAAATTATATTGATGCTTTACAGGTAAGAAACCTTGTGTACTCGACCTTCTAAACAGGGGTGGTTTACATTTCAACCCCTCTCTGTTCGTAAATAAGTATGAAATTGTTGTTCGGGACGCCATTTATACACAAGTAGGTATAATAACATCATTTATTTGCTCGTATGCTATATAATATGGCTGTTAATCTAGACACATCTGCATCATAAAAATACTATCTGGTTTCCGATTTCATCCGTGTTCTGAGGGAACTAATACAAAACCGAAAACACCCTTAACTTCTTCAGGGACCCATCTATCATCTATCTCCGTACCAAACTTCATCCAAATCGATTCAGACGTTTTACCGTGAAAACGTAACAAACTCATTTTCGCAGGAATTAGTTAGGATTCGTACAAAAACTATCCTACTAATCTAATAAATGCGGAAGTGAGTTTGTTTATTCCTTCGTTTCTTACGCTTTCACACTAAAACGGCAGAAACGAATTGGATGAGATTTGGTGTAGAGTTAGAAGGAACCCTGAAGAGGGTTAAAGTCTACTTTTTATCCGGGTGCGTAAAGTAGTACCCTAAGGACGCGGGCGAAACCGCAGTAAATAGATAGTATACTATAAATGTGTTCTTTTTTCTTCATTGTTGTCACTCAATCACGCAAAAAGGACTTAGGTGTGGACTCAAGCTTTAGTCTGAGAAACTCATTTTTTTATCCGTACGGGTGAAGCATTTTCCTCGGGATGCGGGTGAAACCGCGGGAAACAGCTAGTACGTATCTCAATAACTATCAAGCATCGTTACCGAGTGCGATAACTTGGTATAACGCGACAGCAAAAGATTGAAGCAATCATCGTTAAATAATGTCAAAGAGCAGACATGTGCAGATATGACACATTTTGCGGCGACGATGTGCTTTGTACTGCCTCTGTATTGTGCAGAATAAGCAATAAATAAACAGTGAATTCAACATTCACGCATTGTATTATTTTTATTAAAAAATCTTAAAGCGTTATGGACAAACGCATGTTCCTCTAAGAGGCTGCCCGAGTCAACAATTGAAACAGGCTGATTATTTGTTAATGAGAAAATATAGCTCCTGTTAAAATTTCCTTTTTAAATCATCAACATATTTATAATTGCTTTTTATACTATTATATTGCTTCAACTAATGATATTTGGAAATTTCGTCCTTTTAGTTTTTAAAAAAAGGGGCATTGCAACATTGAAATAAGCCCAATAAAGATTAAGATATTTTTATTTGCATTAACATGGTGATATTACAGTACATAAAAATACATGTAATAGTGTTAAATTACAATACACCTAATGCCATTTATGGCGTACAAATATAAAAAATATGAAATTAGTAATAAAATATATGAAAAACTAAGACAATATAGTCGCTATAGTATATTTCTACGCGACTTGAAAGACTTTGATTTTAACACGATTCGTATTTGTAACCTAGTGTCGCATCTGTAACCTCTGCCAACTTAGTAGGTGTTGTTTTATGTAGAACGTAAAATGCTTATAATCGCGCCCGGCGGCATCACAGTTATAGCAAATTCGTTAACCCCTTCTTTATGGTTCGACAAACGACTGTTTTTATGTCGCACGCTTATTCCCGCGGGTGGTGTTATTTCGGGTGTTCCTGTTTAAATTTTAACGGCTTGTAATAAGTTTAAAACGACTGTGCGACAAATTACGCTACTGAGATAAAGATCTTACTTAGTACTCTTTCTTTATTGATCTGTTCCAATTAAAATTTCAAAATTTTGTGTCAATCATCATCTGCCTAGCGTTTTCCCAACTATGTTGGGGTCGGCTTCCAGTCTAAACCGAATGCAGCTGAGTACAAGCGTTTTACATGGAGCGACTGCCTATCTGACCTCCACAACCCAGTTACCGGGAATCACCGATTACCGGTACCCCTTGGTAAGACTGGTTATCAGACTTTCTGGCATCTGACTACCCGTAACGACTGTAAAAGATCTACAAATGACAACCGGGACCAATAGCTTAAAGTGCTTTCCGAGGTACGCAGGAGTGACAGTGACAAAGATGGTCACCTATCCACGGACCGACCGCGCCAAGCGCAGCTTAACCGTTGATCGGTCGAACCGTGCGGCTGTTACTCAGCCACGAGCTCCTCTCACTTTAAAAACATGTAACCGGTGTATTATTATTATAATTAGACAGAAACACGACGCTGCCTCCCCAGCACGTTAATCCTCGCTTCACACAACACAGGAAATGGAAGCCGCAACCGCTGACACTCATTAAAAATTGAAAACTTTTAACTGATATCGGTTATTTCAATCCGGGGAGCGCTGAAATATAAATCAAGCTTTACAATTTCCGCCGGAGATAACCATGGCAACAGCTTTTTTTTTGCAAAAATGCTTTCCCAAATAAATGTTAAGCTTTTCGGCTTATCAACGCTAGTCAGACGAATAATATAAGCTTTTAACGAATTGGTTAAAAAACGCAGTTTATTTGAAAGGTTGAATGTAACTTTATGTACTGCGGGCATCGTTGATCATTATTTGGGGGAAATTTTGGAAGTACAGGGCCGTATTTAGGTCGGCAGTGGGGTCGCTTATAATCAAGTATTGTTATTTATTTTAGTCACACAGAGAGTGACAAACCATTCGAAGGTAGAATTGGTATATTTATTTAACAGTTTTCAGAACTATTTTTATTTCATGGTGGCTTGCAAATCAAACGCCTATGGAATTCGGCCACCTGTGTTGGTACCTTTCTGATTTTAATCCTGTTTATTTTTTTCGTTACTGTTTATGACTTTCGAAAATCGCCGTGGTAAAGAATAGTGTGGTAGATTTAATATAAAAAAACCTGGCCTTCTTACCGCACTATTTATCAACCTCTCTAGTAACAACTTTTATTTAGATTCATCATATTGCACCAAAATTGTTGCTTAAAACTTTTCAGCTTATTCCACCATAACGTCAGCGTTAATTTTAAAAATAAAACATGTTCAAAATACTTACTTATTTTATCTCCAATAAAATGAAAGATGTTAAAGCGACCATTAAGCGAAAACGTTTCCAAACTGAAATTAGCAAAGTTTTCGTATCATTTTTGCTCCCCTGAACATTTACACGTTATTCCGATCTTGATATTGCACGAAGTGGTGTTATAAACGAGATTTTTAAATCTAGTTTAGTGTGTAGAAATATATGAAACATCAGTTAGTTTAAAGTCGTTATATTTTTCTGCAAAGATGACGAATATTTTTATTATGTTCTGCTATGATATCGTAGTTACGATAAAGATATAGAAATAGGTTTTGAGATAACTAGACGGAAATTAAAAGTCTTTAGTAGTTATAAGTATGGAAATTGATAAATGACTGAGATTTAATGTTCTTACAAAGTTGTAATGTGAACTTTAATGTCAGTATACAATCATTCACTAGAATACGGATGTTATACTAATAAGACCTCAACAACACCCTCATTTTTTTAAGTGGGGTAACATTAAAAATTAGTACCAATGATGAATTAATTATTTTAAGAAACAAATAATACTTGCACCCTTTTTGCAACCACAATACGTCCCTGTGCATGCACCCGAAAACATAACCAACAATATTTAATGTTCGGCCCTAAATTACAAATTATCACGAAGACCCAGTACAGTCGCGCGCATAAATGAATATCACTGTTATGCTAGATTTATGCACGTGACAAATCAATTTCGCGACTGTACTGAAACAACAAACTATCGGTCGAATGAAGTTTTATTATGATGGCGGCGTATCATCTGTCATCGTTTGAAAAGGTTGTTTCATTTTCCATTTGAATGAATTTTTACTTTCAAAGACAAAGACAAAGACAAAGATATTTTATTTGCATTAACACGAGTGATATTACATACATGCAATGGTGTTAAGTTATGATAGACCTACGTGTTATGCCATTTATGGCGTGCAAATACTTTCAGTACATACAATTTTAAAATTTAAGATAAATTAAAACAATAAACATAACAATAATTAAATTGTAACTTATCATTTGACACAAAACTAGCAAAAATAAAACTAGAACTTAGCATTTTATAAAACACACATAACTAACAAAAATCTAATTTATCATTTAAGAAATCACTAATATTGTAGTAACATTTATTGAGTAACAAATATTTGAGCCTGGTCTTGAACAAGTTAGAATTGGACTCTTTTATGGATCTGGGTATTTTATTATATATTTTTGGGCCCATACATATTATACTTTTATGCAAAAAAGTGGTTCTTGATGGATGAATGCATAGATTATCTTTACGTCGACATCTAATGTGTTGTTCAGACAGACGAGGAAACAAGTGTAAGTTACTTCTAACAAACAATGCAACTTCTAGGATGTAAAGAGCCGGAAGTGTTAAAATTCTATGTTGTTTAAATAACGGTTTACAACTGTCTGTACTTTTAATACCGAACATAGCTCGTATGCAGCGTTTTTGTTGTTTGAAAGCAACGTCTTTTTGAGTAGAATTGCCCCAGAAAATTATGCCAAATCTGAGCACAGACTCAACAAGACCGTAATATGCTGTAAGTACAGTCTCCGTGTTCACTACTGGAACCAATTTATAAAGAGCATATGATGCACTGCTGACCTTTTTACACAGTTCATCTATATGGTTTTTCCAGTTCAGTTGTTTGTCAATAGTAAGTCCTAGAAATCGAGTTGAATTTGCTTCTTGTATAGTATAATCTTTATAAAATAATTTAACTTCTAATGAATTATTTTGTTTTTCCCGCTGTCTAAAATGCATTATATTTGTTTTTTTGAGATTGATTTTTAAATTGTTGTTATTTAGCCAAGTAATTATATTATTCAATGAATTATTAATTTCGAAATTATAGTTATTTAAGTCTTTGGAGGCAATCGTTACCGTACTATCATCAGCGAAAAGGGTCATAGGTTGTGATGTTGCTAAAGTAGGTCATTTATGTATATGAGAAATAAAAGGGGACCCAATACACTACCTTGAGGTACGCCATACGATAATTTTCCTTTCTCAGATGTGAATATCTCCTCACTTTTAGTTTTTAGGTTAAACTTTGATATTATAGTTACTTGTTGACGGTCTGTTAAGTATGATTTAATCAATTCCAACACATTACCTCTTATGCCATATGCTGCCAATTTGTTTAATAAAATATTATGATCGACGTAGTCGAATGCTTGCGACATATCGCAGTATATAGAACATACTGGTAAAGCTTTGTCCACATGTGTGGCCACATTGTACAAGAAGTCGTAAACTGCCATGTTAATATTTTTTTTTTGTCTAAAGCCCTTCTGATTGTCACAGAGAATCTTATTTTTTTCTAAGTAACTATTGATTTCATTATACAAGTATTTTTCAAAGATTTTAGAAACTATAGGTATTAAAGATATTGGGCGGTAATTTTCCATCGAGACTTTATCTTCTTTCTTATATAAAGGTTTTATGATACTGAGTTTAAGGTCCTTTGGGAACGAACCTGTTACTATACAGAGGTTAATGATATGACTTAAATGGTGTGAGATTATTGTGTTCACTGATTTAATTATTTTAGTGGGTATACCGTCATAACCGACACTATTTGTGTTTTTAAGCTTATTTATTATCCTTTGAATGTCATAAGGCAGACATGGCGACAAGAACATGGAGTTGATGTTGTGATTAATCGGTAATGTGGATTCTTTCCTGGCCTCTATTATAGGTTGCACTTTTTCAATAAAATATTTGTTAAATTCATTTGCTATTTCCTTAGGATTTTCGACAAAATTATTATTGACCTTTATTTTTTCTATGGACTCTTTTGGAATTGAAATTTTACTATTGTTTATAACTTGCCATGTTGATTTACTTTTATTGATTGATGTATTTATTTTATAATTATTTTGAGCACGCTTCGTTAGGTTTATTATTCTTTTTATTGTTTTTGAATAACTTTTATAATTATTTTTATTTATAAGTGTAGGTTTGCGTCTAAAATTCCATAGCATCTCTTTTTTCTTTTTACAACACAGTTTAATGCCACGCGATATCCATTTCGGTTTACTATTTACCTTTATTATGACTTTTTTTATCGGAAAACATAGGTCAAAGAATAATTTGAATGTATTTAAGAAGTAACTGTATGCTACTGTTGGTTCATTTGTTTCATATATTTCACTAAATGACAGACTTTGTAGACATGTCCTAAATTTTTGTATATTTTCTATATTGTAGTCTCGCGTTATTTTATACCAATGATTTAATCTGCATATTTTTTTGACCGGGATTTTAATTAATTGTGCAGTATGGTCTGATAGTCCTAATTCTAAAACCTCAGGCTTGCATTGTTTCTTAAAATTATGCGCAAAGTTATCTATGCAGGTATTACTTATTTTTCTTGTGGGTTGCCTTAATGCCAATTTAAGATTATAATTCAGCAGTAAACACTCGAAGTCTAAAGTAGTATTATTGCTCTTCAAAACATCGATATTAAAGTCACCAGCAATAATAGTATTATGACTCTTAATTCTCGAAGTAAATGCTAAGATTTCGTCAAATCTTTCAAAGAATAAATTAAGATTACTTAATTTAGGCACTCTGTATACACAAATAACAATAATATTGAATTCTATTAGTTCAATAGCACAACATTCTATTACATTATTTATGGACAATTTTCTTATTTGAGAGAGTTCTTTAAACTTGTGTATATTATTGACAATAATACATGCTCCACCTCTTTTATTCTGGGTACGACTGAAACTAGACGCAAGAGTGTAATTCTGCAAATTTAAAAATTTTTCGTTACCTGCTAACATAAAATGTTCAGTTATACATATTACATCGATGTCTATATTTTTATCTTTAAGATCATCTACATGGATCGACAACATGTCGGATTTATTTAATAGACCTGCAATATTTTGATGTAAAACATTTAAGAATTTAACATCGAAAAAACAATGAGGTAGTTTCATCTATAGCAGTACTTAATGTATTTTCTTTACACTTAATTAAAATATCTGAGTTAATATAGTTAATCAGTAATAATAGATTTTCAAAAATATTTCGAATACCATTGTTGTTTATTACACCTGTATGTAAGTTAAACATAGTGTGCTCTATGTTTAAGTCGTAATTAGAGTCTAAATAGTATGCATGTTCGTGACTTAATAAATCTAAGAGATTATCAGATTACACGGAACGCAACGCAGATTGACAGATCAGTAAAATAATTTTAATTTATTTTATAAAATAAATAAAAATAAACCTAATCAATCATTCCACCGACGCCGAATCTGAAGATACGAGAATAAAATTATGCTAAGAGAATAACCAAATTAATCGTGCAAAACAGTGCAAAATAAAAAGTACGGAAAAACGATAAACATTTTGACAGCAGAAATATTTATATTATTTCTTTCTAAAATACAGAAAAATATTTTCCCGACTCGGACTAATGGATTGTTATGCGGACTTTTGATAACTCATTGGATTGCATATATTCTACAACAAAGCAGCTCTGCTACCTACCCCCTGGACGAGACGAGACGCCAGCTGCGCCGAAATGTCGGCGCAGCCTACGGCGGCGCGGCGCCCCAGGCCGTCAGTGCGACTTTTTGCAGTAGTGACAGTTCACAGTGACAATTATTTTTATATCATTTAATTTTTTTGTTATTGAAATAAGTTTATTGTGTAGATAGTGAATATATATAGTTTCTAAGTTTAAAATCTAACACTGACCCACATGCACAGCGGCAGTAATGATGTGGTAATAAGTGCATGTCAATCTTCTGCTTCGTTGGATGTCCTGGAGAGATGCCCCCTATGTACCCAAGCACGGTTCTTTAAAGGTAAGCGGGGCTTAAACATCCACATTGGGAAAATTCACAAATCCCAATGTGCAGGCCCCGTCAATACAACTTCACCATCTCTATCTACTCCATCAGTTATATCCACTCTCGACTCGTTTTGGAAAAGGCTAGCAAAATTCAAAAACTCTACTCCTGTTTTAAAGCGAGTTCCCCGTGGCGCTAGGCCTCTGGTTGCTCAACATTTGGCAGGATGTATTCGCCTTGCTACACGGGAGAACTCCCAGCGTGCTTGGGAACAATTACTCACCTTCCCTTACAGGATTTTACATGTGCAAAAGAATTTGGCAAGCAAAAAAACGTTGACTACACAAATTAAAGACAATTGTAATATTTCGGCCAATGATATTTTCGATTCTAAATTACCGACAAGATTTCTCTCTCCAGGGAGTATACCTCACCTGGTAGAATCAAAGTTAGGCGAAGGTGATATAAGGGGTGCAGCAAGGATTCTCTTCAGCAGCGATGTGGTAGCACCGTGTTCTCCAGAGACGCTCTCAGCCCTGGAGAGTAAACACCCTGCCCCAGCCAATGACCTTTCTTTTCCCGACCCCCCTGATCCGGATACACATACCCTCACAATTACAGGTCGACATGTGGTCACAGCAGTGAGCTCCTTCAAGAGCGGTTCCGCGGGCGGCCTCGACGGCTTGAGTCCTCAGCACTTAAAGGACCTTACCTGCCCAAGCGCCGGGGAAGCTGGTGAGTCGCTCTTGAGGGAACTTACTGCATTGATCAACCTTATGCTCTCCGGCAAGGTAAACGAAGCCGTCATCGACGTCTTGTACGGAGCCAACTTATGTGCTCTGCGCAAGAGGGATGGCGGCATTCGTCCTATTGCCGTAGGTACTACCTACCGTCGTATGGCAGCCAAGATTTGCTGTAAATTTTATAGTGAGGCTGTTTCGGAAAAATTTCAGCCCCTGCAGCTTGGTTACGGCTCAAAAGGGGGCTGCGAGGCTGCCGTACACGCATTGTCGACCTATTTAAATTATGGGAAAGGAGAGGTCATCTTGAAGGTTGACATAAAGAATGCCTTCAATTCAGTTAATAGGGACACCTTGCTGGCAGAAGCTAAAAACGAAATACCCCAAATTTTCAGTTTTCTTTGGCAGTGTTACAGGCATCCATCTAAATTATTATATCGGGACAACCTTTTGGAGTCTGCTGTTGGCTGTCAACAAGGTGACCCCCTCGGGCCTGTGATTTTTAGTTTGGCAATCAACCCAATAATTAGACAACTAAATTCGGAATTCAATGTTTGGTATCTGGATGATGGAACCTTGGGAGGCAATGCAGATACCGTTTTAAATGACCTCATTTTTCTCCAAGACAAACTAAATGCAATAGGCCTGACACTCAACGTTTCGAAATGTGAACTTTTTATACCTGACACTACTGACAGACAAGTGACTCTCTCGAAATTTAACGCAAAAGCCCCAGATCTAAAATTAATTGACAAAAGTTCTCTTTGCCTCCTTGGTTCCCCAATATTTGAAAATTCCTTTTCTAATTTTATTGATGAGAAAATACAAAATTTCAGTGATGTTTCGGAAAGGCTGTTCCAAATTAACATGCATTCGGCCATCACCATAATTCGGTACTGTTGTTTTGGTCCAAAATTAACTTATATTCTGCGCGCTTCCCATTTATGGAAGCACGCAAATCTTTTGGACAAAATTGATCAAATAATTCATAAAACATTAACATCCATCTTAAATGTGGCCATGGACGACCGAGCTTGGACTCAAGCCACTCTTCCCATTCGTATGGGAGGCCTCGGCGTCCGCAAAATTTCTAGTATAAGTTTACCGGCTTTTATATCCTCCGTCCGCGGTACTGAGAAATTAACCAGGAATATCTTACCTTCCACACTGGTTAATTTTGAGGTACCGTGTTTGACTGAGGCTATAGATACCTGGAAAATCACCTGCCCGAACTCTGATCTACCCGCCAACCCATCCTCCCAAAGACAGTGGGATGAGCCGCTCTGCAGAGTAATTCAAAAGAATTTAATCGATTCATCAATTACTTCTGCCGAGCGAGCACGCTTGCTGGCTGTGGGTGCATGGGAATCGGGTCTTTGGCTTCAAGCACTTCCGTCATCAAACATAGGCACCATGTTTGATGACACTACTTTCCGTCTTGCTGTTTGCCTGCGTCTGGGCGCGCCATGCTGCTCTCCTCATCGCTGCCACTGTGGCGAAGCTGTCAACAGCCTCGGTCACCACGGCCTGTCATGCAGCCGAAGCGCGGGCCGTATCGCGCGGCACGCAAATATAAATGACATCATCCGTCGTGCTCTTGTTGCCGTCGGCGTTCCAGCTGTATTAGAACCAAATGGCTTGGCACGTGACGATGGCAAGAGACCAGACGGTATGTCATTATTTCCATGGAAGATGGGTAGGCCTTTAGTGTGGGACGCAACCTGTGTCGATACTCTTGCGCCATCCCACCTTGCTAGCTCTGCGTGCTGCGTTGGCTCCGCTGCTGCGGCTGCGGAGAACCTCAAGCGGCGAAAGTATAGTAACCTTATTGGTAACTATATTTTTGAGCCGTTTGGGGTTGAAACTCTAGGGTCGTGGGGTCCGAGTGCCCACCTTCTTTTTAAAGAATTGGCGAAGCGGCTTGTTGACACTTCCCGTGACCCAAAGGCTGGCTTTTACTTTGGCCAAAGGCTAAGCATTGCCATCCAACGTGGCAATGCCGCCAGCCTCTTGGGTACACTTCCAGTTGACGGCGATGAGGAAGAATTTTTTGACGCAATATTTTAGTTAGATTTATATTAGAATATATTTACTTTTTTTTATATTTTTCGTAATGTAAATAATGTAAATACTTTCTTTTAAATAAAATAAATCTAAGTATAATAAATTGTTGAATGTTTCTACTCACCAGTTGTAAATATTATTATAATTACCAATTTTATACGTAGGAAAACAAATAATTATATTAGTGTAAGTGACTTCTCTTAATACTTCACGAATCATTATTATATTGTTGCAATAGTTTTCAGTTAACTTGAAGTCTTCTTCCCCGATAAGTATAATGCAATAGTCAGCCATCGTGTAATCCTGTAGCTTTCTTTGTATACCATTAAGAAGTTGCTTCGTTGTACCATTTGGTGTAATGTAGTGACATAAATTATACTTGTCTAGAATAACTTCTGCGGTCGATAAGATCTTATTTCTATTATTGGTGCTTAAAATGCAAATCTTGTTTTTGCGGATAAGGGGGGGGGATGAATTTATTTTATCGTCACAATTGGGTTTAATGATTTCTGAAACTGTGGCGGTGGATGTTGAAGTTAGTTCACTACATTTCTTTCCCGTGTTTTCTGTTTGTGTTTGTTGAGTTTTCTTCTTAGTTTTTTTGGTAGGCGTTGCGGATTTTTGTTTGACTGGACTGTTTGTTATTTTTCTAAATACTTCGTTCTTCTTCAGTAGCTCTTCATTAGTTGCTCGTAATTGACTATTCTCTGATGACAACAATTCGATCTCTTGGTGTGCACTTTGTAACTGTGCCTCGAGGTCTAGTAATTTGTTTTTTAATATATTAAGTTGTTCGTCGTCGTCGTGCGACAGTTCCGGCATACTATTCGCAGTACTATCAAGTGTCTCTGAGATGATTATATTATCACTGTCATCGTGTGTTGTTTCTGACCGAGTCCTATTGCGGTTGCGTCGGAAAGTAATGTTTTCTAGGAAATTCATGTTGAGAATTTCTATTTATAGTTGTTTTTATTTTTGTAAGTATTGGTTTTCAATTCTCAAATTAAATTTATTAATTTTGCGGAAACATTCACAAAAAGAGGTCGATGCGCTATTGAGATTTGAACTCACGACGCTTTGTGTTTACTCGAGTCGCTACTGCAACCAACGAGCTACGTGAACATTAGATACGTAGCCGAAATAGTAGTTCTTTACAAATATGATATTCTTTTTTTTAAAACGTTAGGGACGCGGGCGGTAGTTTGAAGTTCGAAATATTTTCAACAACCGTCGATTATTTTTACGCGTCACTTGTTATTCACTAGTAATTGTAATTTTATATCACTGATCATATTTTATACACTATTACTTGTTAGATATACACTGTTTTGTGGCTTTAAAATTACTAAAATGTTTATTTATATTATGATTTTGTTTTAAAACACTGTTAGTTTGAGTCACTTTTTTTATGCACTATCTTAGTTATTTTATAAACTTTTTTGTTATCCACAATCACACTGCTTTATCTCTTATAGATGTAGGTTTGGAGCCTATAAAACTAACAAATTTGAACCACTTTCTATTTTTATTAAATTTTTATACGCAGAGTCGAAGTGTGCGTGATGGCGGCCATCATCCATCATTAAATCTAAAATTTCTAGTTTTTCAACTGCATTTTTGGCTTCGGTTACGCTTGTTTTGTTTACAATATTTTTCGTGTAACTGTAACTTTTGATTAAAAATATATATATTTTTGACAGAACAAGAATTTTTAAATATTCCAAAACATAATATATAGTTTTTATCCGGATAAGTAACATAGTTTGGGATGCGAGTGACCCCGTGCCAAATTAAATACTCTAATTCGAAATAAAAAATATTTTAAATACTCCTTATAAATAAAAGATGTCTTAAATTCTATATAAATCCGCCATAAATTTCAGACGTAGCCAAAAATTAAACTTCCTCGTTGAAAATCATTCTCTTTTATTTACTTAGTTTCAGGTTTTACTGTCAATAAACCCGCTGAAACTGTGTACAGTTTCAAATGAACATCTTAAGTGCCGTGCGCTATACTAAAGATTATTAAACTGGCTACGGGCGGTTATAACCGGAGCGAACTGGTTTTATCCGGTTATATCCAGACGAGACGCGGCGAAATTGATATTTTTATGTGATCTACAATTGGACGAGATGACAGGATTAAATGGGTTTGCATAATTAAAAATGTACTCTATTTTATGTCATTTAATTTTGATTTAGCAGATGCAAAGGATATTCGTATATATAAAGACAGGACGAAAGAGGGAGGAGGGGGATCTACGTTGGTGTTATATTTGTGACGTGTACCTGTATCGAAGATAATTATATTATTTTACTAGCATTTTCCTTCCATTTCCGGTTTCACTTGAATCCTGAAGTAAATACTGCAAGCACCCAGACAAAAACTATGCTATTTTCTTCCTCAGGTATCTCCGAAATAAGTTTTATCTTATTCGGATTAGACGTTTTACATGACAGACAGACTTTTGCATTTATAAACTAGCTGTTTCCCGCGGTTTCACCCACATTCCCAGGAAACTACTTCACGCACCCGGGTAAAAAGTAGTCAATGTCCTTTCTCAGGCTCTAGACTATCTGTGTGCCAAATTTAAACTGGTTCAGTAGTTTTGGCGTAAAAGCGCGACAAACAGACGGACAGACAGAGTAACTTTCGCATTTATAATATTAGTAAAGATTAGGATTAAACTTAGGTACTTTGAGGCACAATTTTGAGAATAACATTTAGAATAATATAAAATTACCTTATGAAAGCAATTCTAGCTTCACATAAACTATAACAGTATCCATATGTTTTAAGTACCAGCAAAATATGTAAATTAACATCGGTAAGCTGGTTTAAACAACTTAAAAGTCCCAAAATAAGTCGCCCATTACATTTTATTGTCATAAAATACTTTTGAAATAAAGTAAAATTAACGTCAAGATAAAAAACGATGTACGGAACTTGGCATGCCACCACAAGTGGCAGGAATGTGCCTCCGACAGCGCCAGGGGGCGCTGGCTGTTTACTATATGAAACTAGGCTTCATGCCCGGTGCTACTTGTATAAACAATACTTTTATCTTACTAATATGTATTATAAATGGGAAAGTATCTCTGTCTGACCATCTGTTGCTTTTTCTGTTACGATTACTACGGTAGAACGACTGAACCGAATTAAAAGGTGCTTTTATTTGTGAAAAAATACTAAAAATAAACCAAAACTAATATGTATAATAAAGCAAAAATAATAGTTTCTTCGTGACAGGAAAGATTCTAAAGATTTAATAAAACACCCTATTAAAATTTACAGCTTTAAATAAATAAATAATTTTATTCATTATTATCTATTTACAATTATAATAAATTAGGACACACACAATCTCTCATACACGTTAACAAATATTCATAAATTAACACAAAAAAAATATGCACACTGAAAATGAACAATACCTACTATTTCAATGCGTATGCATATTAAATAGAGTTTAATATGTCTAATATATATATAATAAAGACAATTGCAAAAGACAAATATTTTAATATCTTAAATTACTACAGTCATAATGAAATTTTTCAGTAGATTTTAATTATTAATAACGATGTAGAAGTCTATTTATTTTTGTTTAACAATACGAAACTTAAAACGATTTGTTCTCTTGGAATAGCGATATTACGAACTTACGAACCCTTTGGCTAGAATCACGCATATGATGTGTATCAACCTTAAGCCAAGTTTAAATGACGACAGAAATTGCGACACATTTGTCGGACATAAATGTCACACACAGGCTCACAGTGTTAGTACGTACGACGACGGCTGTACGTTGTATAGTGTAAACTGAGCTTTATTACAAACTCAGCCTACACACATACACCTATACACACGCACACAAGCACACACCCGACTATAATACAAACAGAAATATCTTCCCAACAACTCCCTCAAGACGATCTAATAAGGATTTACATTCCTACTCGGCGCCGAATATGGGTTAAAAGGCTTCTGACCTCCGCGCCTATATGGCCCAGGAGGACCATATTCTACGTGATGATGATCGTGATGCCCATGGTACTCAGGCTTCTCTTTTATGTAGCTGAGGAACCAGCCGAAGATGTAGCCAGCTTTGTGGAGTAGAAGCCAGAACGCGAAGGCGTAGATCAACTTGAGGATGAAGATTTTCTTGATGACTAAGTCCACGAAGTATACTGGAAAAGATAAGAGAATGTTAGTGTTCATTGATTTGTTTGTTAGTCTTGCTGAATCTCGAACTGATACGCAGGTTTAGTGGTGGCAAACACGACAGCCGAGTATGAGTGATGTGTTCTATTGCCATGTCAGGCCATATTCATAAGCTTTTCCAAATGAAATTTCCCAGCAGATAGAGCCTGTAGTCAATAGTACCTTATTTTTTCATTTGTTTCACTTTTTCGGGATCTGTGGATGAGGCGGAAGGGAATATCAGACTTTTACTGTCTAAAACTAAGTTTAATAAAAAAGTTGCATAAATCAGAAAATATTATTGTTAATCTAGAAATATTAAAATAACATGATAATGGTAAAAGATAAAAAAATAAAGATCTTGTTAGTACTTGTACCTTGATATTCATAGGAAGGCTCACAACAATCCGAAGTTGGTCGGACATAACAATAAAGTGAGCTTAGCAAAGTAATTGGTTGTCCGTCCATGCGTGACGCTGAATTCAATAAACCACTCGTATTTATTATATTAATATTAACGAGACGTAAGGGGAATCCTTGTTTATTGGGATATGAAATCATTTCTGTACTTACTTGTTTATTTACAAGATACTTGGAAAAAATATTTTCGTATTTTTTTTTCTACTTTGTCGTTTTATCTGACATTATTATAGGTTATTTCAAAATTGAGGATGGTGCCTAAGTATCTTGTTCGGTTTTCTTTGCCATAACGACTGTATTTATTATAACTGTTAATTAGTGTAACTAATTATTTTTGTGAATTTTGTATTTCAACCTTTTGTTTCAAAATAAAATTGGTCAACAATTAAATGAATTTCTCCCACGGATCAACTAAAAATCTAAATATCTATACATATAAAATGCTTTGTCCTGAACGACTGATGATCAACGCACAGCTTGAACCGCTGATCGTAGAGACCTGAAACTTGGAGGGTGTGTTCTTTGTATGTCGAAGGTATCCGATAAGAAAGGATTTGCCGAAATTCTACCCCGAAGGGGGTGAAAAAGGAGGGCAAAGTTTGTATGAAATTCTGTCATTTTTTATTTAAATTAAGCCGAAGCTGCGGGCTGAAAGCTAGTTAACAATAAAATAGGAAATAATATTGAAATGGTGACAAATAGCTTCGCGATATAGTTATGAGCGATAAAGTGGTATTCGATAATCGCTTTCCGATGGCTGTGCACATTTGAATTTATTGAACACAATCCATTTACGGTTTAATAAAATACGTTCATTGTTCCAAGTGCATGTTTTGTTCAAGTCATTTTAAAGTTTATGATACCAATCTGTGGTTCATGAAATTACCACTCGCGAGCATTGAATTTCAATCGGTCAAGAAAATCATCTTATACTCACATGTTCATAGTCTTCGAGATTTCATTGACAATTGACCAATTATTTATGAGTGTTTAATACTTTTAATGTAACATCTAGTAATTTAGATATTGAAAATTGCAACTTTTTTATTTTTGTAGAGCGACTCATTTATGACCAATCAATATTAATCAGGTCAAAAATATAAGCGTCTTGAAGCTATGTTTCGCAACTTTAATTTGACAAAAATGTAGAAATATTTTGTATGTCTGAATAAAATTCTAAATTTTAGTAAAATCATCGAGTTGTCGCTGAAGAATTTTACCTTTTATTTATAAAATTAAAAACTTGTAAGTATAATGAAACTAGTATATTTCACATGAAAAACTTACTGAATAGCCCAATTTTCTTCTTCTTCCCTCTTTCTTCAACGGCATTATCCGACCCCTCACAAAACACGACAAATAAGAACACTAGCAACACTGTTAGTTGACGCATTTTTGAACTGGTAACTCCAAAAAACAGAATAAAATATGATTTTTATTGTTAATATCTGTTTATTGTCTGTATTCACCATGAATCGATCGCGTTATGGTCCAAAATCATACATACAGTAATTTTTAGTCTTTCGAGCCGCGAAAGGGTGCTAATTGAAGGAAAGCGGTGTGTGTGTTTAGTTAACACTTTCTATGGAACTGCTAAACTGTATATAATAAAGTTATGCTGAACTTGACAATGTTGAAAATTATTTTCGCATAGTTAGACATGTTTGTTATGTAAGATGTTTCAGGGAATTTCATGACTTGCCTTTTTTACCAAACGTAATAAAAGAAAGTGTTTTGTATTGTCGGTGTGATGTCTCAATTTAAATTTAAAGGTTTAGTAACACAATTACCTTGAGTAGTCTCGGGCGTTGTCTGGTTTTTACCGGGGAATGCAGTTCCTAACTGTAATTCTTATGTATATAACCTCTTTGTGTACAATTTTCTTATTTCTTACCGTCTTACTTATAAAAAACCTGTAATCTGAAGTTTAGCCATTTCTCACCTAATCCTTACTTAACGTCTTTACCTAGGATTAAGCTACTAACTTAAGTTCGGATTAACGCTAAACAGCATTTATGAGTAAGATTTTTGCTAATCTGTTGCTAAGCAGCAGATTAAAAATTAATCGGACTTTATAAGTAAGACAGCTTGTGTACTAAACTCCCCTGTTTCACTCGCTTCCTGTGGGAATTATTTCATGTGCCTGAGTACAATAGTAGTAGTACTTCATGTACCTACGTGAAAAAAGTAATCCTACTTTTATTTTACTCAATTTCCATTATATATATCTCCACATCCATGCAAATCGGTTTAGCCATTTTATCGTGTGAGCACAACAGGCAGACAGACTTATTTCGGATTATAAACATTCGATTTATTCAAAATACTCTTCTCTCTTCTCATTCTCCTTCAAATCACCCATTCGGTAAACTGAGAACAATAAGGGCTTCGCAAAACAATAATACATTTTAAAGCTTTTCATCCAAAAAAAAAAAACAATATCGTCAAACAAAAGAAAATTCTCGTTATAGCAAATTTAACATCGATATCAATTGATAGAGCGGTGCAAATATGGCCGATCCCTGGAACGTTGTCGATAAATATGACGGTATCGCTAGGGATGGGCGGTGAATATGGAGCCCAGCATTAACTGGACTCTAGGATATACTAGTAGCTACCGTGATTTTTTATGAAGTCTACGAATTGGTAAGTATATAGGGATTTGTTTTATTGGTGAGAAAGTCTGACGGTCTGTTGAAATGGTATTGCGCTATGTTGAATACATAAATAAAGTGTTTATTTTTTTCTTTTTGTGAGTTTCAAATTCGTCACTCACCTTTGATTTGAAGAACTATAAATAAAATAAAATGCCAATTCTAAAATTTAGTTTCTAATAGATATGGTTACAAATATGTGTAGTAGGTAATTAATCGTTAGTGTAGTAAGTCACTTCAAAAATAAGTTTTTTTTTTCAACTATTATTGACATAAACTCAACTTACACTTACGATATACACGCCTTTATTGTTTCGTTTCCCCAATGTGAATTCTATAACCTAAAAAAAGTATGCTCAAAACTAGCCCTTATTACAGGAAACCACCTCTACAGTATTATTTTGTTTCCCAATAAAAAACACATCAGATACCGTTATCAAAAATAGCTTATCCTCAATATATCCCAAAATAACGTTATGTCTGTATAAAGTGGAGGGGTCTAACAACGCTGGTACATCACCTGGGTAAGGTACGGTGACCGTAATCGTTCATTTTTAGGATCCCTGCGATTATCCCAGCGGCACTAAAAATAGGGCTGCCACTGTGTATATAAAATAAGTGAATCTTAAAAGTTTTTTTTTCGTCTGAATAGCAAAATGTTATAACTATTTGTCAGTGAATGAAGTATATTTCAGTTAGTATTTTTTATCGGTTGATTGCTAAAATACGAAAGAATAATATTATGTTGTACATACTGGTATGTGACGCGAGTTGTAACTTGTAATTATTTTCTTTGTTTTTTCAAAAAGAACAATCAGTTATTCAAATCAATAATCATAAAATGCTCTATGACAAATTTAATTTTGCTATATTCTGCCACTCAGCGTGGACACACAAATGCACACTTAATAGTTATGCTACGATATACTAAAAGAAGGAATGCTTTTGTACATGTTTCCAATAGTTTTCTTCTAGCAGTAAGTATACTAAATAGACTTTCATTGCAGGCAATTTGATTGCATAATAGACATTGTTGTTACCATACACCATGTAAGTAATAATTTAACAGCTTTCTCGCTTTGCAACCGTCAATTTGCCAACCCTACGCGTCCGTACAGTCGCGGACGGAACTCGTGAAATTTATTCAGTTATTACAGCTATATGTTATGTGGCACACTTTTGTGCGCGAGTGTATAACATGGAGATGCCCTGTTTATTTGGTGTTCGCAAATATAAACGTAGAGCCAGTAAATAAAGCTGATATAAATAGAATATTGTTCAGTAAATAGAATAGACAATATTAGACTTCAAATATTGGGATTTTTGATGAAACAAACGTATTTTGCGAATAACTCTGCTGTTGCAGATATTGATTATAAGCGATAGTGATTGGGCTTCTCTCTTGATTTACGCAATATTAACGATGTTCATCATCACCATTATCAGCCTATTGTATATCAGTCCTGTTGGACTTAGCCATCATATCGCGCTGTCCTGACTAAGAATTTGCTTATAATGAAAAAACTCTTGTAATGTACATATTTATTTCTATTTTTATTTATATCATTAGGAGTAAAATATGTACATCACTCAGTGAGCATAATAACTGAACCCTTTATATTTGCTCCATGCTAATATATAACTACATACATATATATACTACATACTACATACATACTATATACTACATACATACATATATATATACTACATATAAAAATATATAACTACATACATCATCCACGGCGCTATTGTTCCCATGACAAATATATACAGAGCCCACTTATGGGAATCGCTAAATAAATCAAAGTCCTCTGCCATTGTCGCGATAACCTCATCCATACATTTGGGCATGAGTACTTCATTACCGGATTACAATATGAAACAAATTGGAGCTATTATTATAGCAAAATTGCCTGCCTTAAGCTGAGGGCAATAAAGTATAACATTACGCGGCCGAGTCTCTGATAACGTAGTAACGTCCTTAATGGGCAGAGGTTCTCAAAGTTAAAAGTATTTTTTTTCTACGTATGTGACAAAAATATAGACAGCAAAAAAGTGGGTGGTTAGAGACCCTTAGACATGGAGTTGCTAATTGAGATTATACAACAAGCCGCGCACAACGTTCCTCTATTTCAATTTTGGTGTTTGCACACATACTCACACTCGTATAATAGAAAGAAAGAGAGAAAGAAAGTACCTTAATGCACAATAGTTTAGCATAATAAGGAATGCTTTGATCAAATTGTTCTAAAATTATTGACAACAAAAGGGCAAATAAGAAATTAATAATAATAAAACGTTTATTAGTCAAAAAGTAACATTACATTATATGCCACTAGCTGTTTCCCGCGGTTTCACCCGCATCCCGAGGGAACTACTTAGCGCACCCGGGTAAAAAGCCTATGTTGTTCCTCAGGGTCTATTCTATCTCTGTACCAAATTTCATTTATATCGGTCCAGTAGTTTTGGCGTGAAAGCGTAACAGACAGACAGACAGACAGAGTTACTTTCGCATTTATAATATTAGTAAGGAAAAGTAAGGATAAGGATATCGTTGAGCCATAAACTAGGCATAGCTTGTATCTTGTGGCTCTGTGTGCGATTTGTACAGTAGAATATAGTTACATTTGTCTTAGAAATTAATTAAAACTAGTTGAATGCTTTGTGTAATAAAAAAATACTTTGACAATCTCAGCAGCGACCAATTAATTGTTGTATCGGTTTTATGACCATTCCTAATACCCGGCGCTCGGCCATCGGCACAATCATTACGCGAAAACGGGGGATTACGGCTTAATGAGCAACTTTGGGAACCACTGGCGGGACAAAAATACGTTACGATGGAAATAAAAACGTGCTGTTTTGTTTTTCTGTTGAATTGTTTTTGTTAATGTCTGTTTTGTGTGAGAGGGCGCTAAAATGCGAGTCTATCTTATGTTATTCTCGAAATGTAAAGCTATTTAAAAAACATATGATAATCGAAACTTTTATTTGTCTTTTAGTTTTCAAATTATAATTAAATCATCGTAAAGAATAACATCGTAAAGAAATCTGGATTTTGAAAACATAATGTTATTTTTCTAAATTGATCTCTTATAAAAACTTAGAGACCTAAGTCCTTTCTCAATTTGACTACACATATAGGTTATCACTGTTCCATTTTGCTTTGATAAATAAAAATAAACAGCCTTTATTGATTTGAGGAAAAAAAATAGAAAATAAAAATTTAGCATACGACCACTGAACCATTTCATATCGGAGCAATATCGCTGCCTTAACGGAGCTTTGAGCAAAGTAATAAGTTTCCATATTTGCCTGGTACCCGCTGGATCCTCTCCTAACGTAAACATATCGGATGCATTTCCACTTTCATACACTTGCAACCTAAATGCAAGCGCATACAAGTACTAACATTCGATAGTAAATTGCATTATCGCAAAAGAATCGGTTTCTTTATCGATTTTTATCACAGTAAGCGTCAGTGGTTGAGTGACCAACATATCGCTATAATTAATGGTAATTGGACACCATCACTCATGGATACAATAGATGCGTTACCATCCCAGAGAGAAAGCTCAAGATATCTATACATATAAAATGCTTTGTCCTGAATTACTGACTGACAGATCAACGCACAGCCTAAACCGCTGATTGTAGAGACCTGAAACTTGGAGGGTGTGTTCTTTATTAGATGTTGATATCCGATAAGAAAGGATTTTCCGAAATTCTACCCCTAAGGGAGTGAAAAAGGGGGCAAAAATTGTATGAAACTCTGTAATTTTTAATATGAATTCGTTTAGTCCACACGCGGGTAAAGGCGGTGGCGAAAAACCTGCTGTTTGGTTTTTCCTCTTGTCCTCAGCCCATCCAAAGGTTGTCTGTAAGAGATCGTTTTAGCGATAAGACCGTCCACTGTGTCACCTACCTTAATTATATTGTTAAGTTTCAAAGTTTAAAAGTGGTGTACCTGTATAATAAAGCATATTCAATTCTATTCTTGAAATATAAGGTTTCATTTTCAAGCCATAACTCTTAACCAAGCATTACTATTTTGCTGCTGAAATGTTCGCCATTATTGAACATCAACCCTTAAGAAATATACTCAGTGACAAGACACCCTTTCATCCTGGGAGCAGTGTTCAACTCCTCACAGCGTCACGTCCAAAACAAATGACATCACTCGTGTCGGGGTACTGAACTATGGATTGATTTTAGTTTTCAGCTAGACTAGAGAGACAACTAGGTTTTAGAAAATTTACGGTACGGTAGAGTGTCAGCCAAGTTCGTGTAAATGAAGGGTGTCACTACCACATAATAGTAAAAAGTGGTCAGACCGGCCGTGGTGTATTTTACGTGTAAAGAAGTGATTTTTAAGTTCCCAATCATCTGCCAAGCTTTTTCCCAACTAAGTTAGGGTCAGATTCTAGTCTAAACTGGGAGAGAAGGCATGAGCATTGATCACCACGCTTGCTCAAGGCGGATTGGCGATTTCAGATTTGTTAAGTCCAAGTTTCCTCACGATGTTTTCCTTCACCGTTAGTCAGTGACGTCTAAGATACACTTAGAATACATATGACTTTAGAAGAGTCACATTGGTACTTGCCAGGTTTCAAACCCGCACAGTCATACACGAGAGAGAAGTGCCTTAACCACTAGGCCACCACGACAATACACATTGATATTACACAGATAATGTTCCACAATCAGCACCCCTTGTCACAAACGTACTTGTCTCCGTGCCCTCACGTCTAAAACAAATGGCGGCGTCAGTCGACTCCGATATATGGTAAGCATTTACTACCCGATTGAAAGATTTCTCTTCTAATACAAGATGGAATAACATCATTTGTTTTATGTACCACGTCTTACATTCTCATTGTTTTCACGGACAAGTTACTATGTAGCTGAAGAGTTTTTATGTAGGTATATTTAGTTTGTGTTAGGTAATTTAATAAAATCATTTTTTTTACTGTAAACGCCTAGCTGTTTTCGCGGTATCACTGGCACCCAGGTAGAAACTGTTCTATGTCCTTTTCCAGTTTTTAATATACATACCTTGAATGAATGTGTAGCTACAACCCTCACTCCTACACTTAACTCTCACCCACCACGCACACACATACTCTACCTCACACCACCACACACATTACACACATCCCAGCGCGTTTCTGCCTTTAAAAAGCTTTTGTTCATTTTATTTAATATAATATATGTACTTATCTTGCGTAAACTAAATAACAGATGTATAATCTGGGGAAGGGCGGAGCAAATAGATTGCTTGTGTTAGGATACACAAGCAATCTATTTGCTTTAAAGGATTCTCCTCATTGAAACTAGAATAAGTTATTTAAGTTGAAGCAATAAACTTTTTTTTTTATTATTATACCTTCGCACTAAATTACAACCAAATCGGTTAAGCCGTTTTCTCATGAAATTATTACAGATATATACAATACAGACTTGCTTTGGTATTTATAACATTAGGAAGAATTTTTATAAGATGTCATTATCTGCCTAGCCTAGCCTTTTCCCAACTTGTTATGTTAGAACCAGGTTCCAATGTTACAATTTAGCTTGGAACGACTATATATCCGACCATCACAACCTGAATTGGCAACATGTTAAAACTAGTCACGTTTGCTGACTACCATCGACTGACATCTAAAGCCTTCATTTTTAATTAATAGGAAGTGTTTTATCAGCTATCTATTAAATTACCACAGCTCGCATAGCATAACATAACTTAAGCTGCTTTCAGACTACGCTATAATATAATAGCATATAATATATATAGCTCATAGCACAACAATATCGCGCATCATACATTGTTATGGACACGTTCACACTGAACTGTAATATATATTTGTGTGAATCGTGTGTAACAATTGTTGGTGAACCTCATAAATAAATAAATATATTATTGGCTATGTATGATGCGCGATACTGTTGTGCTATGAGCTATATACTATTATATTATAGCGTAGTCTGAAAGCAGCTTTAAGTAGTTGATTTTTTACCATATCCTGGTTTTCATGCATGTGTGGAAATTGAGATACCGTTGTCTCTAACCCTCTCGTTTGCTCTGCAGTTGGTTAATTAAAGCTATCTAGTTCTGACACAAAGATCACGTATTTCCCAGCATTCAATTTCCTGTCGGTTTATTTATCGAAGACAAGCAACAAGTCGGCGTACGAGCCAGTATCAACAGGGAGGTATTGGTGCAATATCGCGTCTGATTGCAGCCCGGGACAGACTTACATACGTATAGACAGGGACATATGTATCTACGACTGCGCCGGTCTGATTACGTTGCATATTCGTGTGGTTTGTTTCAGATTGATTTCGGCTTTAGTTATCATGGCAAGGGAGTGTTAATTACCATCGCCTGCCTAGCCTTTTTCCAAAGTATATTGGAGTCGCTTTCCAGACTTACTGGATGCAGTATTAGTGGTTTACGTGGAGCAACTACCTAACTGACTTCCACGACCCAGTCACAGGGTAACACGATACCCTTGGTAAGACTGGTTGTCAGACTCTCTGGCTTCTGACTACCCGTATCGACGACAAAGATCTATAAATGACAGCAGCAGCAGTTTAGCCCTTGTATTAACTCTTGTTTTGCCCTTCTGTTTACTTGTATTTATAAGTCATTTTACGTTAATAAATTGAATCCTGGGGCCGTACCACCACGTGTTTTTGCAATCACTTTTCAAATTTGAGAGCGTGACACAGCTACTAACGTCGTATAGCTCCGTCTCTTTTTCATCACGAAAATAATCTTGTTTGGCACGTCATGGTAAGGCCCCTGGAGACAATAATACGAACTGTAGGTACTACTTACTACTAGACAAATATAAACCGGCAGTCAATTATAAACCCTCTTCTATTAAAATCAACAAAAACGTTGTTACTTTTTTCAATTTCCTTAACAGTTGTGCTAAAATAACAAAGTGAAACTATAAACAGAAACAGTTCCGTATTGCATCAATATTTCACATTGCATCAAGAAAACTTCGCGGACTTTTCAGCAATATTGAAGATATTATTAATAGACGGAGGAAATTGAATCCGATGAAGAAAACTTTGAGAAAATTGTTATTGTCAGGCTCGGGATATTAGGTAACAGAGATATTAAATAGCTGGCTATTTCTTGGTGAGAAATACATATAAAATATTTATTTTCTTGTTTGTTTGTATGTACTTATTCGATGATCATTTTTTTAATACTGACGCAGCATTACCATTTTCCGATCTAGGAATACGTTTGCGAAATATTAAAATTTAAAGTGCAAATTTTTGTTACAGTTAAGCGTCCCCCTCCCCCTCTTACTTCTAAATAGCAGTTTTTGAATATGTAAAATTAATCACAGCCGCATCATATCTAGCTCAGTTGAAAGGAAAACTATTAAGGCTAAGTAGGCTTTACTGGTTACAGAGTTATAGTCGACAAACCCTACACCCACTAGTAGCCCAACACGCACTTGGTATTTTTTGAAATCCTCACAAAATGGCTACAATAATAAAAACCGTGCAATGGGAACCTACCAGAAACATTAAATTACCAATACACTCACATCCTATAAAATATTCCGCGTTTCGCTAGCTAATCCATAGGAATGTGAAAATAATTCACCACCCATGGCACCCATGGAAATAACATAAAAACAAAAAACGGATAACGGGCCGTCCTAATGGTTTTATTATGGAGTTTTCCTATGGGGCATGATTTATTTAGGTAAATGTAAATATTGAAAACTGCCCACCTATGTAGGTACCCAGTGTTTTGTAAATGGTGTTACGAGTAAGTTACTTTCAAATGAAATTTACTAAATAATCTTTTATAGATGGGACATCATCCAATGACTCTTACTGACTCATTTGATATTAATGTCACTTCCTCACGTGAATTTTCTCTCTTCAGCCCAATTCGTAAAAACCTGGCAGGTACCAATGAGACTTTTCTAAAGTCATATGTACTTTCTAAAAGTATCTTAGACACCACTGACTACCGGTGAAGGTAGCTCCTGACCTGGACTAAATCGTTTAGAATCAATAATCCTAAGGTGGATTCAATTCCAACAAGCGTGGCAATCAATGCCAATGCCGTCTCTGTATAAAAAGAGGCATTTCCCCAACAATGGGATAGAAAATTGGCCAAAGATGATGTTTTTTTAAGTGGTAGTAAAGTAGTTTTTCTCTTAAATATCAGCGCAGCCGCGGGATATTGACAGTATGCACATAAAAAAGTTGTATCCCTGAGTGTAAAAGGTTTAATAATTTTACAAGCGCTCGTAAAAATGGCGGCTCGCGTAATAAAATCAATTTATGAAGAATACATCCAGTTTATTATTCAAGTATTTTATAGCGGTCTACGGTGGATCTATTTATAGCCAGATTAAATAAGTACCAAAATAAAGATAAAAACTAAAATTTAAAAGTACTTAGTAGCGAAAAAAAAGACTTTAAAATATTTGAGTAGTGATACCTATAACTTGGTCTTTGTTTACGAATAGGACTACAACATGGTAACACATATTATTATTAATAAAACAAACACCACCCAATTTTCCCAATTTATTTCCGCAAAATATTATTTAAATTTAGTTTTTTAAGAGTAGTACTAAGTACAAGAGAACTGTGTTCTTTACGCCACCTAGGACCAGGCAAAAACTAAAAACCAACGACGACAATGCAAAAAGCCAACAACCAAAACCTATAAAGTGGACGGGAATCAAATGAGTCTAAAGGCCACAATCCATTTCACTGACAACCACACACCATGAAACCCTGAACGTGACCATTTTTAATTAAGCCAACAAAATAATTAAATCCTTCTAGAAATTGAAACGCTATGGAATCGTATAAAAATGTATTTTTGTTACGTATCGTTTAACCCTGAGTGCTGTGGCGTGAAATAAAAGGACAGTGTCCGTGTAAAGTTTAATTAAATAGTTTAATTAAATTTTAGCCTGGCCAGCTAGTGCTCAGTCGCACCACGCCTGATATCTGTCCAAGATGTTAGATGTAGCGAATGGTGATGATGAAAGAAATATAGTTTTAAATCGTATGATGGTTTATGACCAAGTGCGCATAATTGAGTCTAAGATACCTACGCTCAATTTCTGACCAGTGTCGTTGAATCTTAGTTTTAGAACTTGGACAAATAATTTTCATGGTGACGATTACAGATTTGCATTAAAATTAATAAATCTATAGGAATTATATGATATCTTAGTTTAAAAACGTTTTCTGTAATTTTTTACTACAAATCTCAAGAACCACACACAGTGATCACTTTAGCGTTAGATAGATCATTTATGTAGCACACACTCTGTTCATCATTTATTTACACAATACATCATCATATTATTATTAGGTATATCTTTATTATTTATCGATACAAAAAATCGATTAGTCGCATGACCGCTAGATGGCGCTGTAAGTAATTAATTAAAAAAATGATTCCTTCCTCACGATTACGCGGCACGATATTAAAGTTTTAATTTTAAAGCAACGTTTGTCCTTACGGGTTGTTAATTTACCCATGTTAATTGCACTTTGATAATTTAACAGTCGTGTCTGTTTAATTATTCGGTGTAATTCAAACCGCTGGGAGTTTTCATAATTGAATTTGAGAAGCAACTGTTTCTGTTCGTTGAACGAAAGCTGGGAGCCGTGTCAAGAATTTAATAAGGAATTTGTTATCTTATACATTTAGTACTGTGTTTTGACTGCCAGTCATCTAAGTTGGGTAAGTTTAGGTATTTAAAGTTCATAAATATGTGGATTTACTAGCAATAAAATTATACTATCGTAAAATACGGTAACTGGGTTGTGAATATCAAGAACGAAGGCTCTCCATGTAAAACATTGGTATACAACTGCCTCCGACTAGACTAGAAGTCGACACAAAATCGGGAAAAGGCTAGGAAGATGATAGTGAAATACATGGGCAGATTTAATGGCACAAGTCATTCTCTACTATTCAACCCCTTATATGAGTAATGCTTGATATTGTTCAACTTTTTGACGTACAGTCTACGATATCACATTGTCTAACTTCTTCCTTCCCGCTGCTACTGATAAATTCATCATCATCGGTGTATTTACTTTCCCACTGCTGGGTAGGCATCATACAGAGAAAGCATGAGCGATCGCGAGCGATGAGCGAGATTGATCACCGCACTTGCTTAAGGCAGATTTTCGATTTCAGATTTTTTAGTCCAGGTTTCCTAACGATGTTTTCCTTCACCGTCAATCAGTATCCAACATACACTTAGAAAGTACATAATGAATTCGAAAATGTCACATTTGTACTTTCAGGTTTTGAGCCACCGCGATAATTTCGGTATATTTTGACAAGGTGTAATATACCAGAGTATTATCACGACGGCGTTTTGTTATCTCGAAGACTGAGCGGTGACAGTAATCTTGTAATTAATTAATTTTCCCGTCGTTGTGCCTTATGAATAGTAATAAGCTACGCTTAGAGGGTGGGTGCGGTCTGATCGGTGGCGGGGATGGGATGACTGTAGGGTCTTGCTGACATAGATTAATAACCCAGCCCTGGTCAATAGTCCGTTGAAATGCAACACAACACTTGCGACAGTAATGATGTGGTTATTGGTTTAGCTCAGATAATGTTTACTTTCTTAATGTTGTTGTGTGTTTTCTTAATGTTTACACCATAATTACGTAGAGCAGTTTAAGGTTCAAACTAATTATAACCTAATTAATGAAAATTATTATTACCTATAATAAATCAAGTATTTCGAAGGTACTGGCTGATTCTGATTCACCCGCATCCTGAAGGAAATAATTGGCACACCCGGATAGAAAGTATCCTATGTGTTAATCCAGGTTATAAGCTATTTGTGTACCAAATTTCATCCATATCCAATCAGTAGTTTTTGCGTGAAAGAGTTACAAACATGCTCACAAGGTTTGGCTTTTATTATATTAGTAAGATTCGCTATGACTGGGACCAAAGCCTTACATCTTACACAACACACGGCTAATGTTATGTGCGGAACAGCTAATAATAATTAATGTTTACATCTGCTGTCCTACACAAAGTCCAGAAGACACGCTTTTTAAATGAATTTGATGCGCTAACAGACTGAGCACATATATATTCTATTATATTCCTACAAAAAAAAGTGTCTATATATAATGTGCTCTTGTATATATAATATTTTTTATATATTAAGGATGCTTGTACAAATAAATTAAACCAACATCTTACATGCACTAAAACCAGGACTGGGATGAATAATATTTTCATGAATAATCAAAATCAAAACGACTCGAACGAAAATACTACCTGACAAGTTCGCTTCGTGAGGGAATCAAATTGCATCAGTACAGAAACAAGTCGGTAAAATAACAGTGTTGACGAACTCTCACCGTATTGTAGTCCGCATTCCCTAGCGTTTGTTTGGCTAACGCACCGCTAAAGGTACGCAACATTATACATACCTATGTAAGTATATATTATTCTAATGGTCCAAAGCTTTCTCCTCAATTTACGTAGGCGATCTACGTCTAGTAGTTCACTTAGTACTATGTATACATACGCCCAAGTTATAGACAAAATAATAACTCAGTAAGCATTGCAATGTTTGTCTGTTAATCATTGTGGGAAGCTTTCAGATTTTACTTATTTTTGTTATACGAACAGGTTACTCTAAAGGGAGCGTAGTAGAGTTGTTTTTAAAAAACACCTTTAGTTGATTCAAGAATTCATCAACATCAATAAAATTAGCCGACTAAGGCCCAAGTACACCGCCAAGATAACGGTCCAATCAACTGCAACAGCTGTTTAGCATAAATTCAAACTTCTACCATACGATGGATAACCTATCTTTTGGGTTTTTTAATCCTAAAACGGACGATTACCAAGCTGGGGTTGGACAAGAAGTTGACAACACGGAAATTCCCGCTTCGTGGTTAAAGAACGTTTTCGTTTAACGGGCTGATTATATAATATCTGTCGGTAAACTTGTCCACTGCTGGACATTCAGAGAGTTTACTATATCTTTCGCAGATTGACACTCTACCTTAAAACCACAAGGTGAATTTCCTTGATAAATCAGTCGTTAGGCTTAGTGATTGAGGCAACTGCATCTCGTGTACGAGTGTGCGGGTTTAAAACCTGGCAAGTACCAATGTGTGTTCTACAAGTCACAATGTACTTTCTAATGTAACTTATACACCACTGACTAACGGTGACAGAAAACATCGTGAGGAAATCTGGACTAAAAAGTCTGATATCTCCAAACTCCCTTGAGCAAGCGTGGTGATCAATGCTCTTATCTGTATGAGATGCATTTACCCTACAGTGGGATACAATCGATTTAACCTTTTTATGAAATTATCACTAATATTAAACACGTAGTACAGGATCCCTGGTACATCTTTCATCAGTTATTACTAACAAGCTGATGTTTCGTGAGTAGGTTCCTTTTGACTAGACGCCCAACTTTTTTCTTTACAGTAATGTTGGTAAGTGGTAGCTTAATAGGGGTAACAAGGATAAAATATGTTGATTTGACGAATTTAAAATTTTTATTGCTAACCGATTTTTTCTTTGTTTATTATCAAGATAATTATCTAAATAATGTGAAAAAATATTTGTCCTACAAAATGTAAGGTTTTGTTAGGGAGTCCCCCCGCTCCAACATGTATCGTAAACAAGGTCATGAAAAATTATTACTAACCAGCTGATTTTTTTTTATTGGTTAGCTAACATTTGCATAGTTTACCACCCACATTGTCCTACAAATTGCGTGGTATGTCATCTTGGTCCTACGCTCAAAAGTTGTCAATACCGCGGGACTTTTTTTTTTATTAGTAACTGTAGGACAAAGGTATCACGTGATAGGTTAATATATTCTTCGCCCAAATAAAACAATGTCCTACAAAAAAAAAGGTATGCTTTATTAGTCCTACAAGATTTGTAATTTTAGAGTATACAAATGAAAGGATATATGTATAAAAGGGTATAAGGACATATAAAACATTATATATAATATATAATGTATTATATATATATACATACATAATATAATGTTATATATTTATATAAACATTATTTTTTATCTGATTCATCTGATAAATCTCAATTTGTCTCTGACTAGTATATAGTAATCTGTGGTGCGCATGCGTTTGTGAGCAAGGATAATAGTGTGCCTCAGCTCCAATAGCAAAATGTACAAAATAATATTATTTTTAATTTCATGAATTTAAACTATGTAACTGGAGGGCTGGAATAACGTACCACGCAATTTGTAGGACAATATGGGTGGTAAACTATGCAAATGTTAGCTAACCAATAAAAAAACCGGCCCAGTGCGTGTCGGGCCACGCGCAGTAGGGTTCCGTAGCAGGTCTTAGTTAGTCGACTATAACTCTGTAACTGGTTAAGCCTACTTAGCCCTGATAGTTTTCCTAATAAGTTGATTATATTTCATCATGAATTTATTCAAATTTCTAGGGATAGCCATTCAAAAGTTAGAGGGGAGATGCTAGTATCGAAAAAATTTTTAACTTTAAAGGTAAATATTTTGCAAACGGATTCCTAAATCGAAGTATTGTCTTGACAGACCTACTATATTTTTGAAAGACCTATCCAATGATATCCCACACGATGGGAAACATGAGAAAAAAATATTCATCCCCACTTTACGTGTAATGGGAGCTACCTTATAAAAAATATTTTACATAATTTTATTTCACCACTTTGTCGATGTAACTAATATACATATCTATACCAAATTTCAGCTTTCTAGTACTAAGAACCTCTGAGCTATGCCGCGGACAGACAGACAGACAGACGGACAGACAGACAGACGGGCATGGCGAAACTATAAGGGTTCCTTGTCGGACTACGGAACCCTAAAAATCAGCTGGTTAGTAATTATTTTTCATGATCTTATTTATGATACATGTTGGAGAGGGGGGACTGCCTAACAAAACCTTATATTTTGTAGGACAAATATTTTTTCACGTTATTTAGATAATTATCTCGATAATTAACAAAAAACATTATTGGTTAGTAATATTTTTTTTTCATTCGTCAAATCAACACATTTCATCCCTATTATCTTAGTTATAAACCACAATCGAGAACTTTCGTACAAGAATTTGTTGGGCGTCTCATTGAAACGAAGCTATTCTCGAACATTCAGCTTGATAGTAATTATTTTGACATTAAGTATAAGTACTACAACTTTTGAGCGTAGGACCAAGATGACCTACCACGCAATTTGTAGGACAATGTGGGTGGTAAACTATGCAAATGTTAGCTAACCAATAAAAAAAAAATCAGCTGGTTAGTAATGATTTTTCATGACTTTGTTTACGATACATGTTGGAGCGGGGGGACTCCCTAACAAAACCTTACATTTTGTAGGACAAATATTTTTTCACATTATTTAGATAATTATCTTGATAATAAACAAAGAAAAAATCGGTTAGCAATAAATTTTTTAAATTCGTCAAATCAACATATTTTATCCTTGTTACCCCTATTAAGCTACCACTTACCAACATTACTATAAAGAAAAAAGTTGGGCGTCTAGTCAAAAGGAACCTACTCACGAAACATCAGCTTGTTAGTAATAACTGATGAAAGATGTACCAGGGATCCTGTACTAACGTACTTTAATCTTGAAAATATTAGCGTCCGCTTAAAATTCACCTCGTATATTTCCATTAAATCATAGTAAAGTTGCGCGCACTATTCTCGTGTCGCGAATATAAATCAATTTAAACTTAACCGGGTACAACCCTAATCGTTAATCACAACTCGGTAATTACTTTAATTATTATTTACTTTTGGATTATGATTTGTTGTTTAATCTGATTTGTTTTAGATAACTTTTTAATTTAGTTTTTCGAGAATATTATGGTCATAGATAGATTGAATATTATTTTAAGCTGTTAAAACTTTTGATTAAACTAGTGTAGGCTTGGTTAGTTTTTGTTCGTTAAGTATGTAGCTGTAATTAAGATTTGCTGGAGCTTCCAGATTTTATTTATCAACGCTCAGTACAATTTGTATGGGATTGTTTTGGCGTTTGTGGAATATCGTATATAATTTAAAAATAATGCCTTAGGTTTTATACACTAAAAAAAAAAATTAGCTTTTTGTACCTTACGAGGTTTTTAGAGGGTTTCCACCAAAACGCGCAAAAATACCTCAATTTATTTAAAAAGCCTTAATTTAGTTATTAAACTCAGCATACTTTATCTATACTTATAATAAATCTGTAGAGAGGTCAATTCTGTACATGAAATATATTTCCAAAATAACTATCAGGGGGTGATTAGGGATCGATACTGATGCCAAAAATGCAATCAGTAAAATTTTTGTCTGTCTGTCTGTCTGTCTGTCTGTATAAACTCTATAGAAACAAAAACTACTCGACGGATTTTAACGAAACTTGGTACAATTATTTGTCATACTCCTGAGCTGGTTATAGTATACTTTTCATCTATACTTATAATAAATCTGTAGAGAGGTCAATTCTGTACATGAAATATATTTCCTCTATACTTATAATAAATCTGTAGAGAGGTCAATTCTGTACATGAAATATATTTCCAAAATAACTATCAGGGGGTGATTAGGGATCGATACTGATGCCAAAAATGCAATCAGTAAAATTTTTGTCTGTCTGTCTGTCTGTCTGTCTGTATAAACTCTATAGAAACAAAAACTACTCGACGGATTTTAACGAAACTTGGTACAATTATTTGTCATACTCCTGAGCTGGTTATAGTATACTTTTCATCACGCTACAATCAATAGGAGTAGAGCAGTGAAGGGAAATGTTATCATTTTGTTTAAACGCGCTAATCTCAGGAACCGCTGGTCCGATTTGAAAAATTCTTTCAGTGTTAGATAGTCCATTTATCGAGGAAGGCTATAGGCTATATATTATCACGCTAAAACCAATAGGAGCGGAGCACCACTATTTCACGCGGACGAAGTCGCTGGCAGAAGCTAGTTTATAAATAAATCCTTTTGTACAATCAGAATGTAGACACCAACAAATCCTAAACTGAAATTCAGCTGAACTATCGCTTAAAATCTAGTCGTGCCCGCAGCGGGCCGTCAAATATAATTTTATTTTCTTTGTGCGCCCTCGGAGCAGACATGCGCTTATTGTTATTATACATCATATTACAGTCTCTTTTGCAAAGGCTTTCTACTCCGAATCGCTGGATAACGAATTTTCATCTTACTTGATACGTTTGTAGAAAAATTCAATAGAAATTTTGCTGAACATTTTATCAAATTAGAATTTAGTCGTTGTTTTAGGCTGTGTATTTGAAATGCCTAGTTAGTCTAGCAAGCGATAAGCTAAGACTATTAATCATGAGTACTCGGGTTCGATTTGCAAGAAGCCCCATGTTATTGGGAATATTTTATGAGATCTATTTGGAACATTACAATAACCATGGCCGACCCGGGATTCCGAAACCAGAACACCTCGCAGTCATTATTGTGGCCACAAATAAAGATTTTTTTTACATTTCAAATAGGTCTTTGCAGGCTCTTATGAAACGTCTAGCTAGTTGCACTGTTCTAAAGAGTGGGTCCTATGGAGAAGAACCGGCAAAAAACTCCATAGACACTCTTTTCAAAAAGCACCAACGAAACTACAGTCTTCGTCCTAAGAATTTAAACTTTTATTGGCTTTCTTACAAGTACATTTTCTTCAAGAATTTGAACAAACAGTCCTAAGCATAACAACATTGCACTTACTATGTAGTATATTATAGTGACAATCCAATTAGTAGTACAGCCACAAGTTGGCAGTTCCTTCCGCCGATCACACAGAATTAATTAAAGCGATCGCCACCGACTCCGAGCGGGACCACCACCGTTTTACTAACTCACATAAGCAGCCACTAATGCTTTATGTACTACGAATTCATTTTTCCTAGTGACCCACTCCGGGTACACAAGGGTAAAAACCACAGATATGGATATACCTAGATAACGCAAGAGCAACTACTTCGCGTGCCTAGCTTACGTACAAAAATCGTAAGTGGCCATTTTCGCGCTCAGTCTGCATCGGTGTATGGCGCTAGTCGGATGTCAGTTAAAAATACTAAAATGGTGAATTGGGCTGTTATAAATTGTAAAAACTGTACAAATGCGAGGAGAAATAATAAAGTAAACGTTTCCTTCCACCGGTAAATCATTTTGTGATTAATATTATGCGTAGTTAATTTAAAAATCAATTATTTTAAACCTGAGACCCTCAGTAATACCTGGTAATATGAGAAAAACCAAATTTGAGAAAAACGAAACATTCGTATTACATTGCGGGATTTTACTTGGAGCGGTTGATGAGACGTTTTGTTTTAACAAGTGATGAATATCGAAATAAGCGATACTATCGTATATCGCTTCAGTTTTGTAGTACAGGGACTTTTATCATTTTTCTGTCAATTTTAGCGATTAGTGCTGTTCATCATATGCAACACAAATCGATTCTCGAGAATCGATTTCGGAAACAGAGGAATGATTTTGAATTATATAAGTACTTATTATGTAGACAATTTTAATAAATAATCGTAACATTTCGTGATTTTTTTAGTTTTGTACAAAATTACTCATTAAATAGTATTCTTATATTTGTATAGTAATTGAGAAATGGTATATACAAAGGCGAACTATATTCAAAATTGAGTTTTCACCCAGCAAATCTTTGAGAGATAGAAAGAAACGAAAAAGGGTAGAATCTCGTTGCTTTTTGTAAACACTAGAATTAAAAGAATTCGATAAAAACATCTTATATTTAAATATAAGGTGTTTCGATCAAATATTAAGTGTTTATAATAGTAAACTTGAAATTAGTGCAAAGGTATCCAAAAACGCCGATGGAACGCAGGCGCTCGAGCACGCAACCTCTACTACAAAGACTTTCAACGTGCTGCTGGCTGGGTAAGCGCGAGTGCAAGACGGGGGGCGGGGCGAGGGGGCGCCGTGCGCGGGCGGCGTCTTTGAATCGATTTGATTTTCTCATCACTAAATAGTGCTTGTGACGTCATAATAGGTATTAAAAAAATGGCACGCTTGGTTTTCATACAGATCGTGATACTTGCGTTATCTATGTATATCCATATCTGTGGTAAAAACTTTACTGGCGAATTATCAAATAATAATATTGGTATTTGTGATGATAACGAAGATGATGATAATGATGATGACGACGGTCATGATGATGATGATAACAATGATTATGACGATGATGATGATGATGATGATGACGATCAATGATGATAATTATCGTGATGACGATAACGATGACAATGATGACGATGATGATGATAATGACGACGATGATGATGATGATGATGACGATGATGTTGAATATGATGATGATAATGATTATGACGATGATGATGACGATAGTGATTATGACGACAATGATGATGATAATGACGATCATGATGATGATAATTATCATGATGACGATGATGATGTCGATGATGATTATGACGATAACGACGATGACGACGATGATTATGATGACGATAATGATGACGAAGATGACGATGATGACGAAAATGATGATGATGATGACGACGACGACGACGATTATGATGATGATGATTACCATGATGAAGATGATAATGATTATGACGATGGTCTTCAATTATTGCATGATTAAAGTAGATTGTGGTGAAAAACTATTTTAGAGTTGAAATTCTTATGACGGCAGGCAGGATCTCATCATGCCCTTTTTTTGGCGCCTGCTGATGTCTGGTGCAGGATCAACGAGAGGTTGCAATCTCTCAGCTTACTCCATCGTTATTAAAAAATCTTTCGAGACCATACAAACCGCTCTTAAACCCAATGGAAGTGATCACAGTCAATACCTATATCTTTAATCTTTACTAATAAAAACACTTTACTCATAGTTCTAGTGCATTTAATTGCACGAATAGCCGAAACCATCGTGGCGAGCCAGAAACACAGTAGCACGATTATTCAGGCATTTCCGCCAATTGCATAATAAATTGGCACTCTGCATGTTTTAGCCAAGTTACCAGCTTTTTGGAGCTAAAGTTAGCTCGAACGTTTTAGCTAAACCGACGTGACTAGTCATCGAGTTAATGTAAGCCGCTAGCGGAATTTGATACTGCAGTAAGGGAACATTATTGAACATAAAAGGTTTTGACAAGAAAGAATATATAGGTAGGTAGTAGTTTCTGCCCGCGACTTCGTCCGCGTGGAATAGTAACTTTGGGCTATCGCTAACTCTAACCCCCGATTTTGAAACATTCTTCATTGATGCTCCGCTCCTATTGGTTTTAGCGTGATGATATAGTCTATAGCCTTCCTCAATAAAAGGGCTATCTAACACTGAAAGAATTTTTCAAATCGTAACAGTAGTTCCTGAGATTAGCGCGTTCAAACAAACAAACTCTTCAGCTTTATTATATTAGTATAGATTATATATTTCATAAAAAAAAAATTGATAGTTCGGTGTGGTCTTTTCAATAAACCAGTACCTACTTACCTAAATCTAACCTTACCGTCTATATTCAACCAATAAAAAATAACCCATTTTTTAAGATTTTCCTTTCACGTAGGAAATAGGTCCCTATTAGCCTCATTCCCTAAAAGCATAAACTCGTGGAATGCCTAATGTTTTGTAATAATTGCTGGAAATAATCACTTTTACCGGTCTTCTCCAGCACGACATGAAAGTTCCATAAATTCGCCATTTCAACAAACGAGCGCCCATTTACTTAGATGACGACTATAACTGAATTCAGGTAAATTTCAGGTCTTAATTCCAGTTCATTTGTCCGTCTTTATTATTTGGTCTGTGACCTGAACTCCGGTGAAACGATTAGCGGTAATGTTATATTTCACGAAAACGATTCATTTTAAAGACTTCAAATTGCTGCGGTATTAGTTTCCTTAGAATGTTGTAAATTAGGACGCGAGTTATTTTAATGCTAGATATTGTACGTGATATGAGTTACTTTGTAGTGTGGTTGCATTTTTTGAAATAGATATAGTATGTGCATGTGTATTACATTTAGCTAGGTAAGAAACGAATGAGAGACTTTTTTTAAAGACCGTTGCGTTGATACCATATTCAACATAATTCTATGTCATTTGGGTGTATTTTGCTGTTTTGCTAAAATACAGGTACCTATGCAGCTTTGTGCATGGCCTATTAATTTCCATATTAAATTTCTCAGGGGAGCAATCAGCAGATTCAAGTTCAGTCATATTAGTACCTACATTTACTTGCTTTTAAGCTGAGTGGGTCAGTGCATTAGCATTAGTGCATCAGAAAGTAAATAAATGATTCAAACATCCCAAAAACGGCAATAACCTACAATTTCTTTACGCTTTGTACCTACCTACAATGGTTAAGTACCTACCTTTGTTTATTTAACGGTACTGGTTCTGCCAATCTTAATTTTCCAATATTAGACCTGCCCACGTTTATTACTGACCTCTTCTAATAAGTACGCCGTCCGAAATACGTGACCTCAGTCAGATCAACAGTTAGTGGACACCACAGATATGGATATCTGTGGTGGACACACTTTGGATTTGGTCCTTCTTTAACCCTTAATTCGATAACGTGCAATATACTGAACATCAACTTAAAAAAAATATACAATCATTTTTAGGGTTCCGTAGTCCGACAAGGAACCCTTATAGATTCGTCATGTCTGTCTGTCTGTCTGTCTGTCTGTCTGTCTGTCCGTCCGTATGTCACAGCCATTTTTTTCCGAAACTATAAGAACTATACTGTTGAAATTTGGTGAGTAGATGTATTCTGTAAACCGCTTTAAGATTTTGACACAAAAATAGAAAAAAAGCAATAAATTTTGGGGGTCCCCATACTTAGAACTGAAACTCAAAAATTTTTTTTTCATCAAACCCATACGTGTGGGGTATCTATGGATAGGTCTTCAAAAATGATATTGAGGTTTCTAATATCATTTTTTTCTAAACTGAATAGTTTGCGCGAGAGGCACTTCCAAAGTGGTAAAATGTGTGTCCCCCCCCCTGTAACTTCTAAAATAAGAGAATGATGAAACTAAAAAAAATATATGTTGTAGATTACCATGCAAACTTCCATTGAAAATTGGTTTGAACGAGATCTAGTAAGTAGTTTTTTAGTAATCAGCAATTTTCCTCTACAAACAAACTTAATTATGCGGTCGGAAAAAAACAAGATAATTGCGACTTTATTGCGTATTTTTTCTTTCCAATGGTCGGAACCCTCGGTGCGTGAGTCCGACTCGCACTTGGCCGGTTTTTTTTTAAACTATATATTATTTATTTTAATTTCATTAGTTTATTTGTAAACTAATATAATGTAAATAAAATTACGCGTAAGGTGCGCCTGCTCATTGCTGGTTAGTCACCGCCGAAATGTCTGGAAGGAAGCACGTGCCGCGACCGCTCTCGGTAAGTCCCGATTTATTTGTTAATTTTACTTTGCAATGCTTACTCATTTTTTCTCAATATATTTTATAAGACCTATGTATATGTGTACACAAACTAAAATTATAATAGCTGTTATGGATTTATCGTAATTTTCAATGAAATTAGCATGTCCAGTATATTTCCCATTGCCAAGTAGGTACTGTTTTAGTGCGGTTTTGGTATGTGTAGTATATTGGACACTGCCAGTTAGTTAGAAAAGTAACTAAGATGCGTATTTAGTAATTATGTGTAATGTTTTTTTCTAACAATTTGTATTATTTGCAGGTCTTCAAGCAAACATCACGTGCATCAAAGTTATTCTCTCAGATACATCCATTTTGCTGATAACTCTTGTCCAGATTTCAGATCGCTACTTCAAAGTAAGACCTTTTGTAGAGAAAGTGAGGAGAAACTGCTTGGCCACCGAAGAGGAAATGAGATTTAGTATTGACGAGATGACCATACCGTATAAAGGCAAAAAGGTGGGTAACAGGAGACAGTACAATCCCATGAAACCCAATAAATGGGGTTTCAAAAACTTTGTCCGAGCAGGCATGTCGGGAATTGGATATGACTTCCTGCTTTATGGAGGCGAAGACACATTTAGATATATCCAGTTTTCACAAGCCGAAGAAACCTTAACCTTAGGAGCTAAACTTGTCGTTGCTTTATGCAAGACAATACAGACGAGAGCCTGCGTCGTGTATTTTGACAATTATTTCTCGACTCTAGATTTGGCAATATACCTTAGAGACGAATGTGGTATATTTAGTTTAGGCACTATACGCCAAAGGTTGTGACAAACTACTGATGAGTAATAAATCTTTAAAAAGAAAGGTAGAGGTTCTTATTGCCAAGTCGTTGATAATACCAATAAGATAGCAATAGTTAAATGGTACGACAATAAGGTGGTCACTCTAATCGGTACGTACGCTGATGCTTACCCTGTAGGAAAAATAAAGAGGTACAGCAAGGAAATGAAAGCCCGTGTTGATGTGGATTGTCCGGAACTTATAAAGCATTATAATAATCATGGGAGGCGTCGATCTCGCAGATATGCTGGTTGCGTTGTACCGGACTACGTATAAGAGCCGTCGTTGGTATTTTCCCAATCTTTGCTCAAATGCTCGACATTTGTGTGAACAACGCATGGTTAGTTTATCGCAGAGATTGTAGTAATCGGGCAGTGAAGCACATGCCTTTGAAGTCTTTTCGGTGGCAATTAGCAAGAGAGTTACAGAATAAAGGTAGATCTCGTATATCTGTAAACAACAACTGTCGAACAGATGACAGTGTCCGCTATGATAGTATTGGCCATTTCCCTAGTTTTGGAGAGTCATACGGTCGCTGCAAAAGTTGTGTAAAGTGCAACCAAAGTACGTAAAATAAATAGTTTTTATGATTATCATAGTAAGTGAAAGTTTCTAAGTATGTTGACTGATTATAATATTGTAGTTGTTTAATTTTATCTAAAATTCAGAATAATAATTGTTACGTATCTTTTCATTCAGACTGATTATATTATTGATCTCACTTAGAATAAGTAAAATGTGCCTCATTATATTCATAAAAAATAAAGATTTTGTAATACAATACAAAACATGTTATTGTTTTTGCGTTTTATTATATTTTATTTTATCACTTGCATAAAATAGAAATAAGTCCTAGAAAGTAATAATTCGGCAATGTGTATTATACAGCACATCAAAATTATCGACAACTTTATGGCAAACCTGGCAAGGTCCAGTATACTGGACATGCATTTTCAGGAAATGAGGTAATACCAGATTTTTTAAATTATTTTTTCATGTCCTAACAACCCCTAGTGAAGCCGAAAATGTGAAAAGAAACAAAAGTTTTTAAAATTTTTCCTCTTGTCAAATTAAGGGTTAATAATTAGACCGTCATATTTGGGTATAAGCAGTAGTTATAGGGACGAAGATAAGGTGTAAACGTGATCGGAAAAATCTTAAGTATTTTTAGGTTTTGTATAAAATAGGTTGGCCTACTCGCATTTATTCAGCGCAATTTTAAAGCTTTGACTGTATTTCTGTCATTACAATTTACTTCTTGTGGCCAGGCCATGCATGCCTTTGCCTTGTCCTTTCGAGTTAGGGGCAAGTGTCTAAGTACGAGTACCAATAGGTAATATTAAAGAAAACTTTACAGGACACTCATAGACAAGAATAAGCAAGCATTGCAACGAACGTGTTCAGTTCAGCTTTTACGGAATAAGTGGGACGTGACCTATATATTATTAGAGATGAAAAAATAACTATAGTTAATGAGTTTAGTTATTTGTTTATATTTTTGCGTATTTGGACCAAGTGGAATCCGCAATAGAAAGCAGCGTATCAGAGTGCGCCAGACAGTCTGCTAACAGAAAAAAATGGCGGGAGATCGTGCAGAGTTATGACTGCCTCTTCCAACGACGTGAACCTCTGATCGTGATCACGACACTGCCAAGGGCGAAACGACGGAAAAGAAAAAGTATTCGTTCACTACGGATTGTAGGTATGTAGGTACCCTCCAGGAGTGTTCATGTTCACGCATAAATCTGCCCCTGTGCACCTTGTCAACTGCCAAGTATATTCTGTATACTAAGCTTACGTGCTTGTTTTCCTTTTACTTTTTGATTTGATAGAGCGCAAAGGAATTTCATCTAAAATGTATCAAGCATACCTTTTATAATACAAACCCAGCCATGTCCCACGATATTTTGGCGCTGACAGACAGCTTACCTCGGCGACGCCATCAGCATAAAGATCGCATCTCATATACAATGTAAAAGGTATTTCTTTTCCGTAGCTAAATGTCGTGTGGGTGAAGGCACGTTCGCCCAGTAACACGTGCTCTGTACGGTGCATGCACGGACATTTTATTTTTACCCACCCACCATATTTCGTAAGAGAAATTTGTGCTAGAAAACTGCAGATGAGAAATTATGTGTATGCTCGGATATTCGCTTGGCAACTTTTAGTAAATGGATTTCTTACGAGTATTTTTTTTTTTATGGGACAAGCCCGCCACACATTCCCAACCACTGCAACTCCTGAAAGCCAGAATCAACAGTGGCGACCACAAGAAAACGTCGAGGCAATGAAGCTCGACGAGTCCCAGAGAGATTTTTTTTTTTTTACTGTCTTGGAACCCGCAACGAATTTAATCAGAAAAAGATAGTGGAGGAGTAGGAATAATCATAGTTTCCACTTCCCTCCATATCAAGCAGGAGACAGATGTAAAGAGTTAGGCCAATTAGCACAAAGGGACTTTTTACAACTGGGTGAAGCCCAGTTGCCTAGCACCACGGAATATAATTTACATTTAGTGGGTCCTAGTGAGCTGTTACACTTGATTCCAATAATAGGTATGGCAAAAACGCTTGAACGCACGGAAATTTGTTCTAGTTTCCACAAGGTCCGTATAGTAAACAACTCCAGATGTAACTTGTATACTATTTAACATAATATTACGTTCATTTTGCCAAAGAGCACACTCCCATAAGATATGATGTGCAGATTGTTCATATCCACAGTCTGATGTAGAACACTGACACAAGGGCGATGCAACAAGCTTGAAGGAAAATAATTTACTCTTAAAGTTGCCATGACCTGTGAGAAATTGGGCAACACAGTGATCCACCTCCAGCCAAGTCCTAGTCAGCCGCTCACGAACGGACGGAAAGAACTGGTAGAGATGGCGACCCTTGATGGAATTTTCCCACCTACATTGCCATTCGGATAAAAGTTCCTCCCAGACGTCAGTCTGTGGTTTAAATAATCTGGAGATCTTGTCACGATCGCGTTGCGTTAAAAAGTCCGAATTTATATTATCTCTTGTATTATAATACATTGCCGCACGTCGTTGTACTTCAAGATCGACCGGAAGTACACCCGCAAGTACCGGTTCTTACGAGTATGTGAAATATTTTCAAGATTTGAAATTTTTGGTTTATTTTGATTTTGTGCAAAGGCTCAGGGGAGCCTATTGAAGTTGTAGGCATACCTATCAAGAACAAATAACTTGGTTCTTAACAATAACGTATTCTGCTTAGCCCTTTTTAAGACTTTTTCGACGACCGATCAAAGTGATCGATCATGACACCCCATGATTACTTTGGGCCACCAAATTACATTAATAAAATAACTTATAATAATTAAAACCCAAAATCGATTAAATAATATTTATTTCCTCAATCTTTATTAACAAATTAATTTAAAACATCGCCTTGTCTCAAAGAAACTGCACAGAGAGGGACAAGTAATATTATACTCATAAATAATAATAATAGGATGCATGACATTTTATGTAGGTATGTAAGGTAGGTATTAAGTACTTAAAAACAAAGCACCTATGTATAGTTTATTAAAGTCATAGTTCCAACGCCATAGGATTATTCAATGCTTCTTTTTATCGACATCAATATTAGAATTTTTACCCGGATTCGTTAAGTTTCGTCGAGACGTGGGTGAAACCGCGGCAAATAGCTAGTTTTATTATATTACTGAACATTATAAGTATTGGGAATATTGCTTCATTTTCAACCATTAAAATAGAAATGAAACTACGAGGTATCTAATAAATTTAATCAACTCCAAACTATAGCCTGTACCAATTGATTTTAAGAAAAAAAAATAAACAAAGTACCCTAACCTATTTTGTTCTAATTCTGCCACAGAAATTAACAAAATGGCGTAAGGATAGCGCATTTATGTCAATTTCATGCTCTAAACATCACCATTCATCATTTAATGCAGTTTTATTTATATGAGTGGGAAAATTAAAACAAAATAGGTTATGATTTTGTTTATTTTTTTCTTAAAATCAATCAGTACAGACTATAGAACAGCTTTTGAAGACTTATTTATAATCAGGTAATTATAACGATCTTACCGTAGGCAAACTAAGCGTGAGGTATTTACACTACAGGCATTTGCCTGTTATAACCACCATAACCATTAGCGTAGGAACCATTGTAATAAAGTTGCATTTTATCAGAAGTCGACGAAGAAGGGAGACACAATGAAGACTTTCTTTGACCTCTCGTGAACTGAGAATGACAAATGGGGAGTGAGAGAAAAAATGCAATTGTGTAAAGAACCATTTATCATGGACACTACAGTATAGAGATCACACCGGATATTGTTCGGTTAGGCCGAAACTGTTTTGCTATGGCCCAGGTTCACCGACAAGATACAGTCCGATCAACTAAAACAGCTGTTTACCATACATTTAAACTTCCTAGTTTCGAAGGAAAACACTATCATGTGGGATTTTATTCTTAAAAACTGTCGATTACCAATCAGAGTTGAAACAAGAAATTGGTAAGTCGAAAATTCTCGCTTCGTGGTTGGTCGCTTTTTTGGTTACCGACAGATGGTTACGTAATCGGCCCGTTAACAAAAACTTTTTTTAACCAGGACGCTGGAATTTTCATGTTACCCACTACTAGTTCAACCCTGGTTTGGTAATCGACCGTTTCAGGAATAAAAGTCTCAAATACGTTACCAATCGAAAGTTGGAAGTTTAAATTTATGGTACAAAACTGTTTTAAGTTAATCGGACCGTTATCTTGTGATCGGTGAACTTGGGCCTGAGTCGCTTGCATTAATATCAGCCTGATTTACTTATTGATCTTTTCATACTATTATAATTATATGATTCGATTCGACCGTAAACGAGACGCCACCTCAAATTCGCATAAAAATAGTGTAAAATTTTCATCTCATATTCATTCTATAGTAAGTTCTAATATAAATTATTGCTTCGTGTATTATTTATATTTTGTATATTTTTAGCAGTGTAAGTGGTACTTATCGACTACTAAATAACTTTTTTTTAAATATGATTTGAATATGGAAAACAATTTTGCGTCAGATTGGCTAAAATTTGCGCCAGAGAGATCACGCCTAACGTTACTACCGTAAGACGTGCAGCCAAATATTAAGAGACACATCCGACGCAAACGAATACTGTCATAACTACGTATATTATTCTTAGACCTATGGCAGTGAAATTTACTAATTTCCTAATTCCCATTAGAAAATAACTGAGAATATACGCCAGCTCTACTTTCTCGCGAGCAAATAAAGCATTGTCTAGAAACTAATTCAAACGACTGTATTTATCATTTTGAAAATATTTTATGTTGTCATCGACTATTACGCTAAATCATCGTTTTTTGTGACTTTATCAGCCAAAACACTATTTAATTCTATTGGTTCTTGTAACTATGGTTGTTACTGCAAAATAAGTAGATGTATTTGAGGTCGACTACAACACGAATTAGAGTGGAAATTTTATCGACAAAAGTTCGATACTTATATCGATAAATATTTTAAATTTTTGTATTGTAAATATATGACTCTATTTATGTTGATGTTTAATAGCGTAGCTCCCGACAATAATCTACTAGTATGTACTAGTGGAGCGCCTGGGGGTTTTCACCTCGGATTAGAGTTATAGTGAATGAATTAATATGATCGATGTGGGATATTGTTTTTTAAACTATAAATTGCAATGTTTACCCATTTTTTTTTTGTGCTTATCATTGTTTCATTGTTTAAACAAATTATTATGAAAAAATAATGTTTAACCATATATTTTCACTTTAAACAGTATTTTTTATTTATTTATATGTTAAATCTTACCTGAGTAGACATATAGGAACATTTTTCAAAGATACCTGTGTATAAAAATAGCAGTAGGGATCTCGAAAAGTGGAGGGGAGAGCGGAGCGACAGCTACTATGTACAATGAAATTTCTCGGCCAGTTTAATTATAAATGAAACGTACTCTATTGTGTACATTTAAAAAAATAAGGTAATTAATTACGACTAATGAAAAGAAAAAAAAATATTAGTACAAAATCTGTTTATTTAAATAAGTACAGTAAAACCCGTTTAAGACGATTTCACAGGGACTCAACCAAAAACGCGTCTTAAAGCGGGAAAGCGTATTATGCGGGATATAGGGAAATAAAAAACGGACCTACTACATACGTATGTATTAATATTATGTATTGAATTGTACATTTCAAAATTATGTACGTTATATAAAGTGCCGTGTATCTATCACGTTATTTAAAATAATCACTTATTTTAGTTTGACAAAAAGATTTTGAGGCATTAGAAATTACAAGTTTTTTAACGTAATTTAACTTTTGTAGTGCGTCTTCACTTTGATTCAAAGAAGTTACATAGCGTCTTAAATCATTAACTGCTGATAATGCCTGGGCGTGTGACAAAATCGGAGTTGACTCATCTTCTTGATCATTATCACTTTCAGCCTCTTCTTGTGTATTATTCACATTCTCAATAAGATCTTCAATTGATTGAATTTCGTACAATGGAAGAATATCCAGGTAAACCCTGCAGTATTACGGGTTCTTCTTCTTCCAACACGACGTCAACCTGGTTATTTCTGAAACCTGCTTTCTTGAAACAATTTTGAATGGTTTCAGGCTTAATTGCTTCCCAAGCAGCTGCAATGTTTAGAATTGCATCATGCACAGTCAAGGGTCGCTTGCTATCAGGGTCTTCTATTTCCGCCGCTGGCCGCTGCCGCAGAGGTAATATGTGTTGGCGTTAGGCGTATTAAACGGGATGACGAATCGTATTAAGCGTTAAAGAATGTATGAAAACATGTCTCAAGTTGTAATAAAATGTATATATTTTTGTTCTAATTGTTATTTTTATTCTTTTTACTAGCTTTCATTTTATACCCATATTACTACGGAAAAAAAAACAACTCCCCCTCCTATTCCGCCATTTGCGGGCGCCAGTTTGAAAATCTATATAGCCTATGTCACTACTACAATTTAGACAAATCGAACGACACCTCATATGTCAAAAACCGTCCAGACGTTTGGGCTATAGGGCGTGCCAAAGAAATGGACATACATACACTCGAAAAACATAACCCTCCTTCTGTCGCAGTCGGGTAAAAAACCAAATTTTTACTGTTATAGAAACACAATATTCACAGAATACGTGTTACTTGCAACTAAACTGGCCGAGAAATTCCATTGTACATAGTAGCTGTCGCTCCGCTCTCCCCTCCACTGTTCGAGATCTTTACTGCTATTTTTATACACAGGTATCTTTGAAAAATGTTCCTATATGTCTACTCAGGTAAGATTTAACATATAAATAAAAAAAAATACTGTTTAAAGTGAAAATATATGGTTAAACAATATTTTTTCATAATAATTTGTTTAAACAATGAAACAATGATAAGCACAAAAAAAAAATGGGTAAACATTGCAATTTATAGTTTAAAAAACAATATCCCACATCGATCATATTAATTCATTCACTATAACTCTAATCCGAGGTTTTACGGTTTTGAATGCTCCAGGCACTCCACTAGTACGTGGCTTTACGTAGTTATGAATTTCTAGTATTGAGAAAATATACCAAAAAAATATTTATATGCTAATTTAAGATCGGTAAATAAAATAAATACACATAAATGTCTTGTATATATTAAAAATTAAACATAAATATTTTTGACATTTGTTTTAATGACATGTCCATGTAAAAGCATTGAACTATTTTGAGCACACAACATAAGAGCACCCTGTCATTACAATTTGTATTAAAACTATAAAAAATGGCTTATTTTACACAACGACCGACTATTGAAAGCATTCATATTCAGTCTAAAGAATCGTCTATTAATTCAGTAATTCTAAGATCGTACAAAAACATATAAAATTAATGTTATTATTAATTATAGCACTGAAAATGTAATTGTTTTGTATAATTTATTACTATATAATAATAATAAATGGAGATGGAATACACAACAATTAAATGCATGCAACATTAAATAAATTGAGATTATCCGCGAAATAAGTGACTACTTATTTTCTATAGAATACCTTAATATAACTTAAATATAGCACAAGTTTCAGTTCGGTATAATATTTAATACTTATTAAACAAATTCACGCCACTCTAGTACAAATCAATAGAGGATTCTTTAGTCTTTCACAAACTTTGTCCAACTAGTAGCATGCAAGCTCACCCAGCGCTTGGCACCGTGCCCACGGTCCAAGCTTAGATCACTAAAACAATAATCTCCTAACATTATTTATATTTAATATTCATTCTAAACACTCCGGCAGTACGCACCTCAGGTATAATCTTACTTAGGATTGAAATGGAAGAAAATTTCAATGGATTGATTTAGTTTGTTTGAATTCTTAACATAATTGCATAGATTGGAGTATTCTTGTGGTTAGACGTTGCAATTGAAATAAGAATCAGAGTGAAGTTTCACTTTATCGTGACGTGATCAGTAGCTAACTTCAAATAAGTTGTCACGTAAGATCAAATTTAATTGTAGCCTATAATTATTCTAATTGCTTTCTATTGATTGAAGTGATATTTAGAATTGTTTATAGTAGACTAAGAAAGAAAGTGAGGCACCTAACAACATTTCCAAGAAGGAAAATATTAACTATCTAGAATTTAATCATTTGGACTTGCATGGTATTTTAAAACCGTAACGATGCGACATCGTTGACAATTTGTCTATAAACTATAAAAATATTTGCTAAAATTACATTTCGATCAAAATGGGCTATTATTAAAAATCTGTATTATTATTATTTCCTATTAAAATAATCTGCATTATAAAACAACAGTTATGTTTGAGTGTAATACGTACAAAACCTTCGCGAAGCCGACTGCAGTTGTAAAACTTCAAGCAAAACTCTTTTTATTATAAATATTTATTAGTTTCAATGCGTACTGATAGTCTATGGAGATTTTTTTAACAGTCGATTTTTTATCTCAATTGGAGATAAAATAACATCTATATAATATTATTTAATTTTTGGGCTTTATTATTTTTGTCTACATAATGTTTGACAAGGTTCATGTGAAATGACTCAGCTTTATTAAATCTATGCCCAGCACAGATAACACTATTTCCCACCAACGAATCAGTACACATTGGAACCTTTTTATTTTTCAACTTGAAGTGTAGAATTTTCTAGAACGGTCTATAACTAGCCGGGTACTTGGTCGGTATCGATAGTTGCGTGAACTTCGCGTAGAAGTTCCACCCTAGCTGTCGGTAGGCCTCTATGAGTCTCTCCTCGACTTCCTTGGAAGGCCTTTCCTCTTGTACCTTCTGCAGCAGCTTAATGCCGCGCCCCCACTGCTTGAAGGTGAAGCAGTGCCAGACGCCGTAGTGTAAAGCCTGTTAGAGACAATATTTGTAATAAACATATACCCTTTTACCATATGGCACGATTTTTACCATAAGACTCATTGATTCTAGTTTAGGTCCACTTCTCTCAGGTTCTTATTACATTCCGATACTTAATAGGCGACAATATTTTAGCCAAATTACTCAAAATGAACGGCATCTACTTAATTTGTTAGTAGACGTGTTAAGCCAGTTAGTTACAAGCGAAATGTAACTGTCATTTAGCGTATCGTAGTATGGTAGTATGTATATCGTTGGCGGACTCTTGCAAGCAGTTTACGTGTAATGAGTCGATAATAACTATAGTCTGTATCATTGATTTTAAGAAAAATGTAAACAAAGTCGTAACTTATTTTATTCTAATTTTGCCACACAAATTAATAATATAGCGTAATGATGGCGTATTTATGTTTAAAACATTCCATTCATCATTTAATGCCGTTTTATTTATATGAGTGGGAAAATTAGAACAAAATAGGTAATGATTTTGTTTGCATATGCTTAAGTTTGTTACTGTAACCGTTGATATGATATTATTCCACAAAATCAGTTAAATTATAGGTAAAAGATCCCAGACAACATAACTAACTTTAGCTAAAAGAAAATATTTTTTAATTTTACTTTTAAACTTTATAAAATCCCTTTATTGTCTGATGTCTGCTGGTAAACTGTTGAGCACATAGGTATTATGGTATACGTTTTTTTAGAAGAAAGAAAGCATTTATTTGTCAGAATATGAGTATACTAAGTTGTTGGTGTTTACACTTTAGGTGCTAGCTATATTCTACCTTTATCAGGCGTACAAAATATTAGTTAATTACATTTACAACCTAAATTTAACATGCATTTGATAATAGAGAAAAAAAAATAAAAATCTACTGTCACAAGTTTCTGTCATTCAAAAAATCTTTCACACTGTAATAACATTTCTCCAATAATAAAATGAATAATTTCTGTTTATAAGCGTTCATAGTATTGATTAAGGTGCTATCACTATAATAATTTGGAATTCTAGGAACAACAAATGTAGTATTTAGGCAGGAAGCGAGACGAGGCAGCTACCTTGTTGTCGGAGAGGTCCGCGAACTTGAGCAGGTCGTGCATGTTGTCCCGCAGCGCCTCAGCGATCTTCTCCCGCGCCGCCGCGCTGTGTGCGAGCGCGCGCAGGCGGCACAGCGCCGCGCCCTTGTGCGCCAGCGCCTCCACCGCCCAGCCGCGCTGCCGCTCCTGCTCCCTGCGGGGGGGGGCGACACGTCACAACAACGTGCCAGGAGGCCTACTCTAACTCAACGACAACGTTTCGTTTGAAATTCTGAACCTTTCCTTGTCAATTTTAGAGCGGTAAGGTTAAATCAATTGTTATATATGGATAGTATAAGTACACCCCTCCTTGTACAGAGAATCAAATCGCACCTTACCGCACCAGAAAAAAGTTATCGTCTATTCTCGGTCGTTCCGAAGTTTCGTTTCGATGAGTTAGAGTAAGCCCCCAGCCGAAACCAGTTCAAAGTGTAGTTTAAAACATCTAGAGCTCAATTTTCTAATTCCAACCAAGAATCTATACATATAAAATGCTTTATCCTGAATGACTGACAGATCAACGCACAATCTTAACCGCTAATGATAGAGACCTGAAAATTTGATGTTGTGTTCTTTATATGACATAGGCATCCGATAAGAAAGGACTTTCCAAAATTCTACACCTAGGAAAGTAAAAAAGGGGAGTAAATTTTATATGAAACTCTGACATTTTGAATTTGAATTCATATAGCCCACGCGGACGAAGCCACTAGCGGAAAGCTAGTCACCAAATAAATAAATAAAGTTATTGCGTGACATCTGCGTATGTTACAATTTTAGAATTTGGGATTTTGAGATAGCATTGCATTGAAGTCATTTATTAAGAACAAAAAATAGTGTCGGCCCAAGAATACTCCCTTGAGGTACACCGTATTGTATCGGAAGCTAATCTCTTACATGAATCCCAATTTTGACCATCTGTGTTCTACCTATCACATAAATCTGGAAAAAACTGGAATTGTTGACCTTTGACAGCTATATCTTCAAGTTATTGCACAAAAATGTAATGCGAATCAGTATCAAATGCTTTCGCGAGATCAAGAAACACTGTGAGCACCCCTTGAACGCGCTTAATGGCTATTAGAGTAACTATAAAACTAAGATTATAAAAAAACGAGGCTACATTCAAAAGTAGATTACACATTGCTATGTATTTTTATGACTAAAATAAATATATCAGTAAAAACATACTGTTTTATCTTAGTGGCGTCAGTTCTCGTATCATTCTTCATCCCTAGGTACGCGAGCAGCTTATCCTGATCGATTGCCTTTATGACCTGTAAAAAGGAAATTATTATATATTGACGATTCCAAGAGATTTTCTGAGAATCATTTGGGGAACTTTGTACCAGTTATAAATTATATAAAAATAGTTATATTAGCACCTTTTCAGATATAGTAATGAGTTGTTCACACCACGCTGTCGTCACATCAGGGTCTTCGTTTGCATGAGGTAGTCTGAAAATCATAAACAGAACATTAATTCAATGGTTATATATTATGATAGATGGCACATAATATGCAATGTTTTGATAACTCAAAACAAATATTATAATTTTTGTTTTATTGGCAAGTGGAAAATCATTATATGTGCCATTGTTAATTAAAGTAGGGCACTGGTTAAACCAACCCAATATTTTTAGTTTTAAGCCAATTCATATCTAACCAGTAAAAAGCTGTATAAATTGCTATTAGACATAATGTACTTACTTCTTGGCGTCAGTAGGCGAGTCGAGCGCGTTCAAGTAGGCGATGTGTGCGCCCGGGTAGCCGGGGAACTTCTCCACCAGCTCCTCGTACACCTGCTCCAGCTTATCGCCTTCTGCATGTCAAGGTATATATTTTAGTTTCATATTTTGTTTATAGTATAGCAAATACAAAGAAATATCTTTCTTTTTCAATGTGGTGTTAATTTAGGCACGGCTTTTTGTCGTCAAATGTTGTAGGCTTCTTTAGAACTAGCAATTGGTTAAATACGGTGACCATGGACCATATTATATTCGAGTTTTGGGTGGAAAAATTGAAGACCAAAATCTGTGGGTACATTAGTCTAAATTAAAATATAAGTGGGATCTAATTAGTTTCTTGCTTAATCATTTGTTCGACATTATGGTGTTGATGGGCTAAGTTTTAGACGAGAACACATCGATGTCTAGGCACATAGAAGGAGCGTGGTCCCACTTGACAAATGTAGATGGTACAGTCCGGGCGGAGTTACCGAGCTTGGCGAGCCAGTTGGTGGTGAAGTCCTTGACGGCGTCCATGTAGTCGTCGTGCTTGGGCTTGTCCTTCTGCGGCGGCGCGGGCCGCTTGCCCGGCTCGGCCGGCACGTAGCTCAGCGCGTAGGCGTCCGCGCGCCGGCCCAGCTCGTCCTTCGCGAACGTCACCGAGCCCGACAGCGTCTGCCCGATGCTCAGGCTCGACCGGCTGATCCTGCGACAGCACCGGGTATGTTAACCTTGTCCAGGCTGCCGCCTTTTTTGTAAAACGCGCGTTTACATTTTATGATTGGGTATTTGACTCAATTTTGTTTATTAGAAAAGGTAAAAAAAGTTCAAGTAAATATAATATTTTAAAAACAAATTTTGCTTTGGTGTGATTGTATTTATAATTCAAAAATTGCTTATGTCAACGTTACGATGACACTAGTACGTTTGTGCTAGGCCCACAGCCCCGCCCTGGTGCCCCGCGCGGGAGCGACATGTAAGCTCCCCCGCGCCACCGATTGGGGCATGGGGGCGGGGGATTTCAAGTCCGACACGTTTAAGAGAGCCGAAAGAGGTCATTCTGCATATGATAAGTATATGCTAACTTACTTATCTGCAGGCACCGGTGTGAAGTAAACAGGCAGTATGTGTCCACTAGGCAGCGGTCCTGAAGTGAACTTCTTTCCACCTGTTATCGCCTGAAAAACATATTAAATGCACAATATATCTAGGCGAACTATTAAGCATAATTATCCTAAATAATAAAAAGCCGAAACTACCATACACTCAGACCAAAGAATAGTTAACTGGATACAGAAAATAGTTCTTTCAAGATGCCAGTAAAACCCCGAGAATCAGCTAGTAGTTACATAAATGAACTATATAAATAGGGACAAACGGCTCGAAAATTTACATACCTCAAAACTCGAGAACTATGTGCTTGAAAAATCAGTACAAAACTACAAATAAATTATAAAGGCAATGGATTTTTTTTTAGACTTTTTTTAGTATAGCTAGGTAGCTCACCAGTGAGGGCGAGCAGTACGCGTCTAAGGTGATGGGCTGCTGCAGGCGCTGCTGTATGACGGCCGGCAAGTCCTGGAACTTCTCCAGGAGCGACTTGTTCTCGTGCCGAATGTTCAGCCGGAGGACGTAGTCGCCTTTCTCTAGCTTTGTCGTGTACTGGAAATAAAAATGTTATGTAGAAGACGAGTTTAATTCACATCGAAACTGATGATAATTCACTGGTTTTTACGTTATTAGAAAGTGTGACCAACATGTAAAAAAACCCTTAGTATACCAAAGTTTATTTGTTACAAGTGTGAATCACTTGTGGTGCTTCTTACATGTTTGTCTGCTCCGCGTATTGGTTAGTTGCTCACTAAGTTTAAGTAATAATATATGTTGTGACAAATGAACCTATTGATTCGCCTTGACAGCCAAAAGTAAGTTCAATGTACGTAGACCGAAAGACACGTTCACAAAGCATTTAGGATTTAATTTGGCATAGACGTAGATGGGACACTGAAGACGGTTATTGGCAATTTTTTATCCAAGTGTGTTAAATAGTTCCCTCGGGATGCGGAACTGGGGGCTTGCGAATAGATATAAATAAATTTTATTCGGGTTATTATTGGACTCTCACCTTACTGGGGTAAGCGTCGCCCGTCATCATGAGCTGCTTACTGCTGTTGTACAACATCCACATCTGGGACTCAAACTCTGACTCGTACAGCATGTCGCTTAGCAACGAAATTATTGGTGATACCTGGAACAGTCAAATAATATTGTCTTGAAACACAATGACATGTACATGTATTATTTTTTAGGAATTGAATATAATAATTGGCCTGTTTTAAGCTTTAAGTCAAAAAATTAAAAAATAAGTATCGCTGATACCTGTGACTCGATTTATTAGGCCATTTAGAAGCGTTTTTAACATTCAAAAGTGGGCTGCCAAAAAGTTGGGAGCCTCTTGTGGGGTTATGTCAAATATGTTTTCATAAAAAATCTTATACATATATTATAATGGTTCCTCACTCTGAAATTACTTTGGTACAAAAAATAAAAAAACAACGGGTCTTACTTCTGTCGCCTTAGCGATATGGAAATTGTATGTGTTTATTAGTTGATAAATCTGTCGACTGGGCGGGATGACGTCACGCGCTGTTAGTGGCGTCAGTTTTGATTCTGTTGGCCTGGAAAAAATTATGAGTATTGAAAAAATAGGCATTTATGATTACTAAACTTATTATACAGGATGCCAATTTAATCACCTGCAGAATTTAAGGGATGAGAATCAATAAAAAATATACACATTTTTTAATTAAAATATCGATTTTGATTTCTGTTTTAAGAGATTCCGGGCGATTACCTAACGCGGTGATTTGACAAGACAAAATCGGGCGTGAATGAGCGGTAGGCTCCGAGTATGCAGTGCTGTGTTTTAAACCTGTGCTGGGCTGGGCAGCACGTCCTGCTGGGTACTGTCAGAGTGCGTACTTGAGCACGGGCTCCAGGTACTTGAGCGTGGCGCTGGGCAGCACGTCCTGCTGGGTACTGTCAGAGTGCGTACCTGAGCACGGGCTCCAGGTACTTGAGCGTGGCGCTGGGCAGCACGTCCTGCTGGGTACTGTCAGAGTGCGTACCTGAGCACGGGCTCCAGGTACTTGAGCGTGGCGCTGGGCAGCACGTCCTGCTGGGTACTGTCAGAGTGCGTACCTGAGCACGGGCTCCAGGTACTTGAGCGTGGCGCTGGGCAGCACGTCCTGCTGGGTACTGTCAGAGTGCGTACCTGAGCACGGGCTCCAGGTACTTGAGCGTGGCGCTGGGCAGCACGTCCTGCTGGGTACTGTCAGAGTGCGTACCTGAGCACGGGCTCCAGGTACTTGAGCGTGGCGCTGGGCAGCACGTCCTGCTGGGTACTGTCAGAGTGCGTACCTGAGCACGGGCTCCAGGTACTTGAGCGTGGCGCTGGGCAGCACGTCCTGCTGGGTACTGTCAGAGTGCGTACCTGAGCACGGGCTCCAGGTACTTGAGCGTGGCGCTGGGCAGCACGTCCTGCTGGGTACTGTCAGAGTGCGTACCTGAGCACGGGCTCCAGGTACTTGAGCGTGGCGCTGGGCAGCACGTCCTGCTGGGTACTGTCAGAGTGCGTACCTGAGCACGGGCTCCAGGTACTTGAGCGTGGCGCTGGGCAGCACGTCCTGCTGGGTACTGTCAGAGTGCGTACCTGAGCACGGGCTCCAGGTACTTGAGCGTGGCGCTGGGCAGCACGTCCTGCTGGGTACTGTCAGAGTGCGTACCTGAGCACGGGCTCCAGGTACTTGAGCGTGGCGCTGGGCAGCACGTCCTGCTGGGTACTGTCAGAGTGCGTACCTGAGCACGGGCTCCAGGTACTTGAGCGTGGCGCTGGGCAGCACGTCCTGCTGGGTACTGTCAGAGTGCGTACCTGAGCACGGGCTCCAGGTACTTGAGCGTGGCGCTGGGCAGCACGTCCTGCTGGGTACTGTCAGAGTGCGTACCTGAGCACGGGCTCCAGGTACTTGAGCGTGGCGCTGGGCAGCACGTCCTGCTGGGTACTGTCAGAGTGCGTACCTGAGCACGGGCTCCAGGTACTTGAGCGTGGCGCTGGGCAGCACGTCCTGCTGGGTACTGTCAGAGTGCGTACCTGAGCACGGGCTCCAGGTACTTGAGCGTGGCGCTGGGCAGCACGTCCTGCTGGGTACTGTCAGAGTGCGTACCTGAGCACGGGCTCCAGGTACTTGAGCGTGGCGCTGGGCAGCACGTCCTGCTGGGTACTGTCAGAGTGCGTACCTGAGCACGGGCTCCAGGTACTTGAGCGTGGCGCTGGGCAGCACGTCCTGCTGGGTACTGTCAGAGTGCGTACCTGAGCACGGGCTCCAGGTACTTGAGCGTGGCGCTGGGCAGCACGTCCTGCTGGGTACTGTCAGAGTGCGTACCTGAGCACGGGCTCCAGGTACTTGAGCGTGGCGCTGGGCAGCACGTCCTGCTGGGTACTGTCAGAGTGCGTACCTGAGCACGGGCTCCAGGTACTTGAGCGTGGCGCTGGGCAGCACGTCCTGCTGGGTACTGTCAGAGTGCGTACCTGAGCACGGGCTCCAGGTACTTGAGCGTGGCGCTGGGCAGCACGTCCTGCTGGGTACTGTCAGAGTGCGTACCTGAGCACGGGCTCCAGGTACTTGAGCGTGGCGCTGGGCAGCACGTCCTGCTGGGTACTGTCAGAGTGCGTACCTGAGCACGGGCTCCAGGTACTTGAGCGTGGCGCTGGGCAGCACGTCCTGCTGGGTACTGTCAGAGTGCGTACCTGAGCACGGGCTCCAGGTACTTGAGCGTGGCGCTGGGCAGCACGTCCTGCTGGGTACTGTCAGAGTGCGTACCTGAGCACGGGCTCCAGGTACTTGAGCGTGGCGCTGGGCAGCACGTCCTGCTGGGTACTGTCAGAGTGCGTACCTGAGCACGGGCTCCAGGTACTTGAGCGTGGCGCTGGGCAGCACGTCCTGCTGGGTACTGTCAGAGTGCGTACCTGAGCACGGGCTCCAGGTACTTGAGCGTGGCGCTGGGCAGCACGTCCTGCTGGGTACTGTCAGAGTGCGTACCTGAGCACGGGCTCCAGGTACTTGAGCGTGGCGCTGGGCAGCACGTCCTGCTGGGTACTGTCAGAGTGCGTACCTGAGCACGGGCTCCAGGTACTTGAGCGTGGCGCTGGGCAGCACGTCCTGCTGGGTACTGTCAGAGTGCGTACCTGAGCACGGGCTCCAGGTACTTGAGCGTGGCGCTGGGCAGCACGTCCTGCTGGGTACTGTCAGAGTGCGTACCTGAGCACGGGCTCCAGGTACTTGAGCGTGGCGCTGGGCAGCACGTCCTGCTGGGTACTGTCAGAGTGCGTACCTGAGCACGGGCTCCAGGTACTTGAGCGTGGCGCTGGGCAGCACGTCCTGCTGGGTACTGTCAGAGTGCGTACCTGAGCACGGGCTCCAGGTACTTGAGCGTGGCGCTGGGCAGCACGTCCTGCTGGGTACTGTCAGAGTGCGTACCTGAGCACGGGCTCCAGGTACTTGAGCGTGGCGCTGGGCAGCACGTCCTGCTGGGTACTGTCAGAGTGCGTACCTGAGCACGGGCTCCAGGTACTTGAGCGTGGCGCTGGGCAGCACGTCCTGCTGGGTACTGTCAGAGTGCGTACCTGAGCACGGGCTCCAGGTACTTGAGCGTGGCGCTGGGCAGCACGTCCTGCTGGGTACTGTCAGAGTGCGTACCTGAGCACGGGCTCCAGGTACTTGAGCGTGGCGCTGGGCAGCACGTCCTGCTGGGTACTGTCAGAGTGCGTACCTGAGCACGGGCTCCAGGTACTTGAGCGTGGCGCTGGGCAGCACGTCCTGCTGGGTACTGTCAGAGTGCGTACCTGAGCACGGGCTCCAGGTACTTGAGCGTGGCGCTGGGCAGCACGTCCTGCTGGGTACTGTCAGAGTGCGTACCTGAGCACGGGCTCCAGGTACTTGAGCGTGGCGCTGGGCAGCACGTCCTGCTGGGTACTGTCAGAGTGCGTACCTGAGCACGGGCTCCAGGTACTTGAGCGTGGCGCTGGGCAGCACGTCCTGCTGGGTACTGTCAGAGTGCGTACCTGAGCACGGGCTCCAGGTACTTGAGCGTGGCGCTGGGCAGCACGTCCTGCTGGGTACTGTCAGAGTGCGTACCTGAGCACGGGCTCCAGGTACTTGAGCGTGGCGCTGGGCAGCACGTCCTGCTGGGTACTGTCAGAGTGCGTACCTGAGCACGGGCTCCAGGTACTTGAGCGTGGCGCTGGGCAGCACGTCCTGCTGGGTACTGTCAGAGTGCGTACCTGAGCACGGGCTCCAGGTACTTGAGCGTGGCGCTGGGCAGCACGTCCTGCTGGGTACTGTCAGAGTGCGTACCTGAGCACGGGCTCCAGGTACTTGAGCGTGGCGCTGGGCAGCACGTCCTGCTGGGTACTGTCAGAGTGCGTACCTGAGCACGGGCTCCAGGTACTTGAGCGTGGCGCTGGGCAGCACGTCCTGCTGGGTACTGTCAGAGTGCGTACCTGAGCACGGGCTCCAGGTACTTGAGCGTGGCGCTGGGCAGCACGTCCTGCTGGGTACTGTCAGAGTGCGTACCTGAGCACGGGCTCCAGGTACTTGAGCGTGGCGCTGGGCAGCACGTCCTGCTGGGTACTGTCAGAGTGCGTACCTGAGCACGGGCTCCAGGTACTTGAGCGTGGCGCTGGGCAGCACGTCCTGCTGGGTACTGTCAGAGTGCGTACCTGAGCACGGGCTCCAGGTACTTGAGCGTGGCGCTGGGCAGCACGTCCTGCTGGGTACTGTCAGAGTGCGTACCTGAGCACGGGCTCCAGGTACTTGAGCGTGGCGCTGGGCAGCACGTCCTGCTGGGTACTGTCAGAGTGCGTACCTGAGCACGGGCTCCAGGTACTTGAGCGTGGCGCTGGGCAGCACGTCCTGCTGGGTACTGTCAGAGTGCGTACCTGAGCACGGGCTCCAGGTACTTGAGCGTGGCGCTGGGCAGCACGTCCTGCTGGGTACTGTCAGAGTGCGTACCTGAGCACGGGCTCCAGGTACTTGAGCGTGGCGCTGGGCAGCACGTCCTGCTGGGTACTGTCAGAGTGCGTACCTGAGCACGGGCTCCAGGTACTTGAGCGTGGCGCTGGGCAGCACGTCCTGCTGGGTACTGTCAGAGTGCGTACCTGAGCACGGGCTCCAGGTACTTGAGCGTGGCGCTGGGCAGCACGTCCTGCTGGGTACTGTCAGAGTGCGTACCTGAGCACGGGCTCCAGGTACTTGAGCGTGGCGCTGGGCAGCACGTCCTGCTGGGTACTGTCAGAGTGCGTACCTGAGCACGGGCTCCAGGTACTTGAGCGTGGCGCTGGGCAGCACGTCCTGCTGGGTACTGTCAGAGTGCGTACCTGAGCACGGGCTCCAGGTACTTGAGCGTGGCGCTGGGCAGCACGTCCTGCTGGGTACTGTCAGAGTGCGTACCTGAGCACGGGCTCCAGGTACTTGAGCGTGGCGCTGGGCAGCACGTCCTGCTGGGTACTGTCAGAGTGCGTACCTGAGCACGGGCTCCAGGTACTTGAGCGTGGCGCTGGGCAGCACGTCCTGCTGGGTACTGTCAGAGTGCGTACCTGAGCACGGGCTCCAGGTACTTGAGCGTGGCGCTGGGCAGCACGTCCTGCTGGGTACTGTCAGAGTGCGTACCTGAGCACGGGCTCCAGGTACTTGAGCGTGGCGCTGGGCAGCACGTCCTGCTGGGTACTGTCAGAGTGCGTACCTGAGCACGGGCTCCAGGTACTTGAGCGTGGCGCTGGGCAGCACGTCCTGCTGGGTACTGTCAGAGTGCGTACCTGAGCACGGGCTCCAGGTACTTGAGCGTGGCGCTGGGCAGCACGTCCTGCTGTCGCAGCGCGCGCAGGCGCACTGGGCGCAGCGGGTCGGCCGCGGTCAGCACGAGGCGCGACCCGAAGTCGGGCTTGAGGCCGTGGAACTCCACGCTGTAGTCCACCACCACGTCGCCTATGTTCGCCCAGTACTTCGCTAGCACCACTTCTACCGTTACGCCACCCTACGGAATAAGAAACTGTCATTAATACTCATTTTAGTATGATATGCCGTGACAGCAAACGGTATGATGCCGTCACTCGTTACTCTTATGTGTGTGTGTTATATTCTATAATATGTAGCTTCTCTGTTGAGTATACAATACATTGTTATTTTAAAAATAAAGATAGAAGAGTTTCACGCAACAATGACGAATAATTTCCAATTACTATATGCATTTAGTGCCTGTTTACGTAGACGCAGGGCGTCACGTAGCGTGGCGGATGTCTTTTCAGTTTACAGAGACGGCGCGTGCAGCGGCCCGCGGGCCCCGCCGCGGCTGTCGGCACGTATTACCGCGAAGGGAGAGCTGCAGGAAAGCCCGGCACGTCACGTGCGGCGCGGCGCTGGCGTGCGCGGACACGTGCGCGGACACGCCCGCAAACACTTCTCCATATGACGCTAAATTACGCGCCGCTCGCCGCCCCGCGTCTTCGGTATTGTTTCCGAGATACGCAACATGACACTACGTAGTGTGCAGCCTACGTCAGTCGTCAGACGCACGCGACAGACCGCGAAACACGAAAATGAACTTTTAGACTGGTATTTGCATCAACATTAAACATACCAAGCAAACAGCTAAACAATAGCATCGAATTACGAACTGTTCAACACAACTCGTTAACAGCAATCAACTTATATTTATCACACATCTACCTTACAAACAATTTATCATAGCACCATGTACTTACCACAATCTGGAAGGGTAATATAGTAGGTGATTCAGCAGTCACATTGATCATCTTCTGCATCTCGTGGCACCTACAGCTCCTCTTGGGTAACAACTGCATCGTGTGAATTAGGAATCTACCAGTCTTCTCTTTATTTTCTGTTGAAATTTTTAACACCCCCCATGTGGCATCCTGAGGAGCTGCGAAAGAAATGATAAATAGAGATAAAGTAAAAGGTTAAGCGGGAATTTGTGGGTTGAAACTTAGCTAGTACTGTTATGAAATGTTTGAAGGTACTTTTGAAACTTATTCTGAAGGCGGTGAATTAAAACATCGTGGGAAAACTGGAGTGTAGTGGGACAATCAATGGAGTCCTTTTAAGTAATGACAGGAAGTTTGTAAAAAATATACAATAATATATATATATATAAGTTGGGAAAATTTACAAATTTATACACATTATTATAAACAAATTACATTAGTTTTTTTTTCTTTTTAAAATATTTCAGTTTATCAGTAAAAATCCTGTTACCCGATACTGTGGTCTATATACCATAGTGTAAACAGGTGTAAAGTCACCAATCAGACTCAAAACTCACGTATAAGGAAGTGCCGCACGATGGTGGCGGGGCGGAACAGCACGTTCCGCTCGGCCAGCCCGGGCGGCGCGGCGGCGCTGCGGGGCGGCTGCGGCTGCAGCACCGACACCGGCACGCGGAACACCGGGCCCTTGTCCGGGCACGACACGTCGTACGCGTTTATACTGCAATATTACATGCCTTATTTTGTGACCGGGTAATGTAACCCGGGTCTTGAAAGAGCAAATCAAGAGCTTATGTCTTGTTTTGTAATAAAGGTAACCTTAACCGTATTTCAAATATTTTTCGTCAAATCATCTTAAAATTAATTAATTACATACAAAAATTGCTTATACCTCAAATTAAATTATAATAAAACTGTTTCCCGTAGTTTCTCTCGCGTGCTAAACTAATTAGAGCATCCATAATAGCAGAGTCTCATCTATCTCAAATTCCATCCAAATCGTTTCAACCGTTTAACACTGAAAGCGTAACAAACAAACAAACTGACTTTCACATTAATAATATGAGCTAGTATATACCTAGTAAAGTGAGGTCCGGGCGGCAAGGCGGAAGTGTCGAGCCGGACGGTGATGGGTCTCGCGGCGTTCATCATGTCGAGGTGCCGCGCCACGGACAGCCAGCTCGCCTCGCACGACAGCGCCAGCCGCAGACCGAACGCGATCTGCTTCGGGATCAGCGACTTGTCTGCAACACAGGGACCGCCCTTGTACCTCACGTCTCACATACGGCCCGTTGTGCGGCCTGAATATACTACATGTCGCACCTCCGATTAAATAGAGTTTTCGAGTTGTAACTCTATTTTATCGGAGGTACGATGTATTTTGTTTGATATTGCTAGAGATATAGAGGATTGGTATAGATACTTGGCTGTGTGATCGTTGTGATCGTCTAAAGAGAATGAGTGATCAGAAAGTGTTCACACATTTCATTTCTTCCAAATTTTTAGGCTATACTACAAAAAGGTGTATGCGACCTTGTATGTATGAAAATCATACAAAAATATGTTTATCAATCTCATTACAATATTTTTTTTCCTGATACACCCCTTTTATCTTAAAAAAAATATCACCTTTTACATCAGTCGTAAATCACCATAAGCAGATTTCCTTGTGATATCAATTCTATATATAAATCAAAATTCTACATAAAATAAACTTCTTAGACATACCGTCACAAAAACATCCAATTACTATATCCTTGAGCAAAGGTACTTTCGGGCCTACGAATATATAATAATAATCATTATCCATAATTTGAGTCCATATTAATAACAAAAAAATAAGTACTCGAAATAAAAATACTTTGAACTAAGTGTACTACACATCTAAAAGTGAACTTTATTAATATAAGGTCAAGGTGTAAGTTTACTCAAAACTGAAAAATCTAAATCGAACAATATTTTGAACTAAAAGTGATATGTTTACTACATTTACGTTTTATAAGTACCTGCAATTGGTCTACTTTGAATAAGTAGATTGTTATACAAGGCGCTAAAATTTTCCATTATATACGAGGTTGTTTTATATAGGAATAGTTTAGTAGTACCGTGTGTGTGTGTGACTCTACTATTGACTTTGTAAAAACGAACTTTATCTTCATGGGCATAAGGAGTGATATCGCACGGATGGCACTCACTCTCCATGTCCTGGTGGTCCTGCAGGAAGTGCGGCTCGACGGTGACGCCGATGTCGCGCGGCGGCTCGTCGTGCTGCGGGCGCAGCAGGATGCCCTTGCAGCTGGCCGCGCCGCACTGCACCGAGAACGTCACGTCGCGCTCCGGCTCCGACGAGTACGCGCACAGCAGCTCGAAGGCCTGGGGGAGGATATCATGACTCTTTCAGAATAGAGTATGAAAAAAACTGCGTCTTGTATCCGTTCTAAAAAAGCATTAATATATAAAAATCCAAGATGCACACTCATCCTCTCAAAACCGTCCGCATAAAATGAGCTCAACATTCTAAATTGTGCACTCGTTTCAAATAGTCTCGCGTCACTTAAAAACAACCTTAAACCAATTAAAAAAGGTAGGTAATAAGTATAGTCTACACATCAAAAATATCTGTTGAATTTTACTTTCAATTCGATGTGGATACCACTGGATTTGTTTATAGCTTTATTTAGGGGAAATCCTAAAAAAAATATATTATACATCGTTCATTGTTGGATATGTCTATAGCACGTTAGGTAAGGCCTATGTCCTACAGTGGACTAAGATTAAATACCTTGATGATGATGAAGATATACTTGTATTTACCTTTTCAACATTGAGCAGTCCACAGCCCTGCGCCCATGGCTCTACGTGTGACAGGAACGTGGCAGAGTTCTCTAGCCCACGTTTGATAGAGTACGGCGAGTATGGCAGATTTTTCGCTTTCAGACCGGACATTAGCATCGCTGGAGAAAAAATGTAACGATGGAAAAGGAAAATTAATAAAATAATTTAAAATGCAAAATGTTTGAAGGGGAATAAAGTAACGAACCTACTGCGCCCGCGACGTGTGGTGCTGCCATTGAGGTACCGTTCATAAGTTGCGACTGTCTTAGTGTGAATCTAGAAACGAAAGAATTAGCTGATTTAAACGATTTTTTTATGTCTCCGGTATATATTCAATAGAAGATTCGAGACTAAAAATACGACATTTTTAGGGCTGAAATTGCGTCGAGCAAAAAATTACATGTAGCCAGGGGGCTCACCGGCCCGGGGCCCGTGCGGGGCCCGGCAGCGACACGGAGCTCATACTATAGTCCGCGCTCCACGCCGGCCGCGTATCCACTCGCGTAGAAACGCGACAGGAGTCCGTCGCGGGCGCCCGCTAAACCCAGTTTACCCATACTGGTAGTATAGAGGGACAGGCCGGCGGCACCGTCATCTATGGCTCCGTATAGCTTCACGTACCTAGCGACTGCAGCCACAGCCCCGCCGGGGGCGCAGACGGACAGGCCGGCGGCACCGTCAGCTGTGGGTCCGCGAGAGCTCCAACTGAAGGCACCCCCACACATCTTCATGCGCATGGAATACGCCGCGGACATCATTTCGGGAGACACATACGCACCCACACCTGCAACATACAATACGTCACAGCACACCGTATTTATTTACGCCGCACAATTAGACCATTTACAGGCACTTTTGAATTGACAAAGAATAATGAGTCTGTCAGTTAGTCATAATGGAATAGTTGAAGCTATTTGCCCGTTCCAAAGCGTAGATTCCTATGGAGAAAAACGGGCAAGAAACTCCATGGTAACTCTTTAAAAGATGTTTACAATAGGTATTTAATTATTCCAAAATATGTGAGAACAATGTAAAAGTCTGGGTGGCGTTCTCCCCAGCCGCCTCCTAGTGCGTGTTACAGTTCGAGCCTGTAACACCGGCGCCACCCGGGACCTTAGGCCGCAGGTGGGACTTCGGTCACCACCTCCGGCCTATGCTAAGAGCTGCTTTTTCCCCTATCCTACCTTATAATCCTGTCTTATGCATATGATGCATATATCCTCGCCTCGCACCCCGCCTATCCTACCTAAACCACCATCCTAGACCCATCCCAGTTTCCCTATCCCTTAACCAAATTCCCAATCCACTCCTCACTGTGACCCTTGTGGCTAAGTGGTTGCGGGCCTGTCCATCACGTAAACTCTTTTGATGGCGGGTAGGAGTAAACAGCCACCTGCGCTAGGACCTGCGCAGTCGAGCGCCGTAAGTGGGGATGAAGGAGTCCTGGGGGGTTGAGCCAAGCGGCGCTGGCGGTAATGTGTCCGTGCGGCAACACGCCCTCTTTGGTCCGGATTTCACGCGAAACGGTGGCCCTACCTTAGAGCCAGGGGTTAGGGAAATGGTCATTTGTGTCCCGTCAGAGGGCCACAGGCTAGGTACGTGGGGTCCGTGAAGGTTGTCCTCGGACGGCTGGAGCGGTGGTGAAGGTCACGCTGACGGTGCAAGTGAGGGTTGTGTTGTTTCTGGACAGGGCCTTTCTGCTCCAGACACCAACCCAAACGAGTGCCCGATGTCGCACTGTAAGCCAGCCTCGCGTACCTATGTCTCCCGGGTAGTCCTAGCGCGCCTACCTTCAGTAGGGCGTTCCCAGTTGCGGGCTCCATGGAGGGTGGGAGCTCGGGAGATGAAACTATGTAAACTACCTTAATTATGGATAAAATAAGGCAAAATACTACCGGCGTAAGGGCGGAGTCGGCGAAAGCCGAAAACGTTCCTACGTATCGCGCGAACATCGCGCAACCCGACACAGGTCTAAGCACGGCGAGAACCGTGCCCAAGACCAAACGACAAAACAGGACGAAGGGACCAGGTAAAACTGGAACTGAGTCCATAAACAGGGCGAGGGAACAGGGGATGGGTAAAACCAGAACCGGCCCGAGCTCCGCGGTGATGGTTCCGCCGACGGCGAACGCCGTTGTTGGTCCTCACCCGGTGATGGTTCCGCCGATGGCAAATGCCAGCGTTGGTCCTCACCTTGTGACGGTTCCGCCGATGGCTGACGTCGTTGGTGGTCCTCACCTGGTGATGGTTCCGCCGATGGCAGATGCCAAAGTTGGTCCTCACACCACACACACACTTACACAGCACACGGAGCAAACCGCTCCTCAGGCCAGCACCTCCCGGGCAGCCGTCTCTGTTAACGCGGACACGGTTGCCCGGACAGAGGATTACTTCTCCTCGGCGTGGCAAGTGCAGACACGGAAGGGCAAGGGGAAACGCACTCAACAACCCCGACACCCTATCCAAAAACAAGGCGGCGAAAGACTGAGCAAGCTCAATAAACGCCAGCGCAGGCGTGCCCGCATCAGCGAGAGCGCTGCGCCCAACACACCAGCGACAACCGCTGCCCCAACCTGTGGCCAGGTCTGCTTCTGTGCCGGAGGGCGTACGCAAGCTCAGGAAGGCGCAAGCCAACCTGGGCCGAGTGGACGCCCGCCTGGCGCGGGAGCTGGCGGGCCGGAGAAGGGGATGCACACTAGGAAGCCCGCAGGTAAGGGACAGGCGGCGGCCAAACGCGCTCTAAACGAGACAATCTCGCCCCGTGGAGAGCGCAAACGACAGTGCCTGGACCCGCCTAAACGGGCAACCTCAGGCAGAAGCTACGCCCAAGCCACAAAGGAGTCCTTGTGCGTCGCAGTCACATGCGGCCGCACAGGGCTTCTGACGAAGGAGGTAGCGGACGCGACACTGGCGGGGATCCAGAGAACCATAATAAAGGAAGCCTGGTCCCCGAGCAGTAGCAAACAACCGGGCCCAGCTTTCAGCGGTAAGCCGGTTCATACAGAGGGCGTCTTGAAGCTGTGGTGTGCAAACGAGCACACTCTGCAGTGGCTTCGGCGAACTGTTTCCGACTTGGCTCTCTCAACCGGCCACACGCTGGTAGTCAAGAGCCAGTCGGACATCATACAGCGGATCAGGTGTGGTATCCTGGTGCCGAACGAACAGGGGGCCATGGACGACTCGCGTGACATCGGGCGGACTCTGGCGTACCAGAACCCGCTTATCGCAGTCGACAGGTGGGTCCTCCTCAAACATGAGAAGCAGAAGTCGGCCAGCTTCTTGGTGGTGGGAGTCCCCGAGGACCAAATCCCGACCCTGATGAAGTCCGGACGCCGCCTCTCCTTCGGGTTGGGTGTGGTGTACGTGAAGTTCCAGGGTCGGAATGGCAGGTACGTCAACGTTCCTCTGGGGTGGGACCCCGCTACGTCCACCATCCGAAAACAACCGACACCAGCGGAAAACCAACTGGAACAGCCGGCTCCAGTTCCGAACACCACGACCAGCGAGGACGCTGGCCCTACAGAGGGCCCAGCAGAGGCCGCACTCGAGGCCGTCCCCTCACAGGACGAGGACCCGGAAGAACTCCTTCTGACGGGTTCAGACCTGGAGGGGGACGATGTTGAGTCCGGCGACCTGTTGGCCGGGCTTCAGCTTGGAGGAGACGAGGAGGGCGCACCTTGTGATGGCGTCCCTTTCGTCGAGTATTAACATCCTCCAAGCCAACCTCCACCACAGTCAAACCGCTACGGCTCAGCTGCGGAAATGGTTGGAGGCACAACACACAGCCATTGCCCTGATCCAGGAGCCGTGGGTCAGAGCTGGCCAAATCAGAGGACTCTCCAATCTTGGAGGTAAGCTACACTTTGACACACAACACGACCACCCCAGGGCGTGCATCTACACAACAGGAAACATAAAGACACAGTTTTTATCAGATTTCTGTTGCAGAGACACATCTGCTATAAAACTGCAGCATGCTGCCCCAAACATGGAGATCACCCTCGCCTCAGTCTACATGCCCGAGGCCGAGGAACCCCCTCCCCACGACCTCGCCCGGCTGGTGAACCACTGCGAGAAGGAAGGGAGGGAGATCATCATCGGCACTGACTCCAATGCACACCACCCCCTATGGGGAATGGACATACACAACGATAGAGGTAAGGCTTTATTTGAGTACTTATTCACTACTAACCTATCGGTAATAAACACAGGCTGCGAACCAACATTCGTCACTAGACGAAGCCGCACAATTATAGACCTGACTCTCGCAACAGACGGCATAGCGGATCTCATCACAGGATGGCACGTCTCCAAGGAGGCATCCTGCTCAGACCACAGATGGATTCGCTTTGACCTGCAGGTCTGTATACCAGAAACACCACCGAGACGGAACCCACGCAATACGGACCGCGCCGCGTACATCCGTGCGCTAAGCACCAAACTTGCACAACACAGGGAACCGCCTAAGTATGTGGATACAAAACAAATAGATGAACAGGTAGGGTGTATCACACAATCAATGATAGACAGCTACCATGAGACCTGCCCCGAAACCACACACCCGAAAACACCGGGTAAACAGCCATGGTGGGGTGCGGAATTGGAACGCAGACGCAAACAAGTAAGAAAAGCTTTAAACAGAGCAATGAACACATGTACTGACGAGGATTGGGACGACTACAAAGCGGCCAAATCCAGGTACAAGAAATGCATCAGATTCAGAAGTACCACAGGATGGCGTAAATTCTGTAGTAACATCGAATCTTGTCAACAAGCAAACAGGGTAAGGAAAATCCTGGCACAACACAATACACCTGGTCTAAGTTCTCTCCGTAAACCAGACAATACACACACTACCTCACCAGAAGAAACTAAGCGCGTCCTCATCGAAACACACTTCCCAGGATGCGTCTTTACACAAAACTTAAACTGGCATGAGGTACCACAAACACCAACTGAAGCAGATTGGTCATACGCACAGGAAATAGTCTCAACGGAAAAGCTCCGCTGGGCAATCCAAAGTTTCCACCCATACAAAGCAGCTGGGCCAGATGGAGTCTTCCCAGCGATGCTTCAATGGGGAGAACCATACATCTCAAACAGACTAGCTGATCTAATGAGAGCCTGCCTGGCTTTCCGATATGTTCCCATGAGATGGAGGGATGTAAAAGTAGTTTTTATCCCCAAGCCAGGCAAGGGCGATTATACAAGCGCGAAATCCTACAGACCAATCAGTCTGACATCCTTCGTTTTAAAAACCCTGGAAAGGTTATGCGAAAGGGAACTAAGGGACGGTGCGCTAAGAAACACTCCCCTACATGCAAACCAACACGCATACAGCTCGGGGAAGTCAACTGAATCAGCGCTTCATCTGGTGGTCAGCCAGATAGAAGAGGCGATAGAGCAAAAAGGCATCTGCCTTGGCACCTTCATTGACATCGAAGGAGCCTTCGATAAAACAAACTTTTCCAGTATAAGGGCGGCTCTACTTAAACATAGGGTGGATCCGATGCTAACTGACTGGATTACAAACATGCTTAGTAAACGCGCGGTACGCCTTGAAGATGACAATCAGTCAGCAATGATAGCCAGAGGGTGTCCCCAGGGAGGTGTACTATCCCCACTCCTATGGAACCTGGTGATCAATGACCTCATCACAAAACTCAACGCAAACCGCGACTATACAATAGGGTATGCAGATGACCTAGCCATTCTAGTCTCAGGTAAAGTAACTGATACCGTCTGCAACCTTACTCAACAAGCCCTGCGTATCGTAGAACACTGGTGCACGGATTATGACCTTTCAGTAAACCCCACCAAGACGGAGCTAGTCATGTTCACAAACAAACGAACGCTGGGTTCATACAAATTACCAAAGCTCTTCAATACAGAACTCCAACTGTCCAATGAAGTCAAATACCTTGGCGTCTTACTGGACAGCAAGCTTAACTGGAGCAACCACATAGACAGCAAATTAAACAGGGCCAGCATAGCCTTTTGGCAATGCAAAAAAATGGTAGGGAAGAAATGGGGCCTAACCCCTAAGATAATTTTATGGCTATACAAAACAGTGATTCGCCCCATGATCACCTATAGCGCTCTGGTCTGGTGGCCCAAAACCAATCAGACTACATGTGCGAACAAACTCCTGCGCGTCCAACGTTTGGCCTGCATGGCAGCCACTGGCGGCATGCGCACAACGCCAACGGCAGCGCTGGAAGCTATGCTAGGTTTGCCACCGCTGCATCTGTTTGTACAGCAAGAAGCAGCGATGACGGCGCTAAGACTTAAGAGCTTAAACCTCTGGAGTAAGTCACCTACAAAACACACCACTATACTGAACAAATTGTACGAGGATTTTCCCATTATGCGGGCCCTAAATGACCGCATAGCGAAAGTTTATATCTTCGACAAGAAATACAGGATTCAACTCTATGAGGATCACAGATGCGAGGGGCTAGATACCTCGGAACTGAGAATCTTCACCGATGGATCCAAAACGAGTACTGGGACAGGTTCAGGTATCTTCTCAGAAGACCTTAACATACACTTATCTATACCCCTAGGAGTCCATAACACAGTGTTCCAGGCTGAATGTATGGGAATCTCCCTAGCGGCCGCAGCAGTCATGAGAAGGAAGGTAAAGGAGCACTCTATCCGGATCCTCTCAGATAGCATGGCGGTTATACAGGCCTTAAGCAAGAACTCTGCCAACTCGGGCCTTATACATGAATGCCACCAACGTCTAAACCAGGTAGGCAGTTCAAACAACATAACCATACAATGGATAAAAGGACACAGTGGCTCCCGAGGCAACGATGCAGCGGATGAGCTGGCGAGGAGGGGATCAGACCTACCGGTGATAGGCCCTGAGCCTATACTGCCGCTTCCCTTCGGCCACCTACGAACTCTGGTAAGACAGCGTACTAGGCACCAACACAACGACCTGTGGACGAATCACAAGGAGTGCAAACAGGCGAGAATGGCCCTACCGACCATAAATGACCGCCTCACCAGACAGCTGATGAGCCTATCAAAGCTGAACTTACGTAAGTATACGGCAACCCTAACGGGACATGGCTCATTCAACAAACACCTCTTTGTTATAGGAGTTACAGACAGCCCCTTATGCAGAGCCTGCATGAGGGATGAAGAAACAGCGGCACATGTGCTACTAAAATGCCCTGAAACCGCCACATACAGGGCTAAGTACTTCGGTAACCCAGGTACTATCCAAGAGATAGTCAGCAGACCCAAACATCTGCTGGCTTTTCTCGAGGAGTTGGGGTGGATCGAATAACTATTCAATACACCCTCTCACGCAAAATACGCGCTTTGTCGTGGAGTTGCGGAAAACAGCCCGCCTAAACCTAACCTAACCTAACCTAATGTAAAAGTCTGAATAAAATGTTAACTTTTAAAATTCTTAACGCTGAAACTTGGTAAACTTGGCAATTTGGCCATATCTACACTTGCGTGGATCTCAAAAGTATGTAAATAAAGTGCAGTAGTCACCGATGAGTATGGGCTGCACGATGTCGGGCGGCGCGCCCACGGTGCAGAGCGCGGGCCCGTGGTTGCCGGCCGACACCACCCACGACACGTTGTAGCGGTTCACCACCTCGCATATTATGTCGCCCACTCGCCTGATACCAAACAGACACACATTATGGACCAAATTCAAGATATTAATCCTATACTGTAGAGTTAGTCGTTGCCGTTATCGTTATGGTAATGATTTTTTGGTATTACAGTCCTAGGTAAATTAAAACTCGAACCACGAAATAAAGCAGATCTCATTCTAATACGACGAAAGATACTGAAAGTTATCTTTGACACCTAGAAAACAGAATACACTTAAACTATTTTATAGCAGAACTCACCCAGCATTAGACCAATGCGCGTGCTCCCCATAGCTCATATTGATAACGTCTATCTTCATGGTCTTGGAGAGCTCCATGATCTTGATGCAGGCCCGCACGAGCGCGGTGCCGGTCTCCATGGAGCCGAGGCGGCTGTCGCCGATGGTGAGCGACACCACGCGGGCGCCCGGGGCCACGCCGTTCAGCTCGGGCGCCTCAGGGTAGTAGCCGGCCGCGATAGCCGCTACGTGCGTGCCGTGGGTCGCTAGCCGAGAAAAAAGTCGTTGTAAAAGGTAGTTTTTGGTGCCTAACTGACAATTTATGCTGTAAAAAGTACAGCTCTCAATATTACAGTTTGCAATAGAAATTAGACCAGTAGGCCTAGTAGGGGAGGTAAAACAACTCCACCATAGTCTCCTGATTTAATACATATTCCTTAGAGTAAGGGTGAAGAAAGCTTGTCCACACCCATGATATATACATTTCTTGTCCTGCAGAAATGTAATATTTACTAAAATTCGCTAAGTAAATATAACTTCTTTCAGAGTCTACAGTCTCAGAGTCTCTCAGAGTTACCTGTATTCGCTTACGTTTCTTGAGTGTGCTCTTTGGTTTGGGAGTTAACGGCGAGTTTTTGCAGATTTTTTTTAGTTCATTGATAGTACGTTCTTGCTCCATCAATTTCTTTTTTATATTGTTATTTTCTAAATTTATATTGTCTATCTCTGAATGTGCTATTTCTAACTGTTCCTTTAAGTTTTTAATTTCTTCTTTATCCACTCTAACGTCCGGGCCGCGCGACCGTTTATCTCTCTTACGTCCAGCTGCGCGCGGCGCGCGCGACTTCGTTCGCGCGCAAGTTCGTCGTAACAAAAAACCTATATAGCTACTGAACCGTAATGGCTAGAATAAAGAAAAAAATACCAAAAAAAAGATTGAAGAATACTGATCAATCTTAACGATTTTTTTAAATCGTAAGTTATAATCTTTGATACAAAAAACCGGGTTAAACATGTAATTCAGAAAAAAAATACACAATTATTTCTACCTTTTTAGAATATAAGGCACAACTATTGCATATTTTATCAATAAAATATTTTTACAACAAACTAGACTTATTACCCTTTCTTCTGATGTATATACGATTACATTCGGTTAACTCTAAGTATTTTAATTAAATCAAAACAAAACACTACTCCTCGTAATTTTACCGCGATGTCCCGAGCGCCCTTGACTCGTCCGAGAAGGCGAAATAATAGCAATATGGCCGCCCGTCTAAGGTTTCCCACACACGATGTAATTTTAATAAAATATTTTAAATAATTTTATGAATTAGTTTTATGCAATAATTGTATTTTTGAAGTTGTTTATTTGTTCTAGTTGGTTATTTAAATAAAAAGCAAATAAAAAAATCAATATATAATATAATAATTTATTCCTTCCACACATTTATATATGGTAAGCCATAAAACATAAATGCAGAGATTGACGTCGCATTGTAGACACTTCCATATGGTCTGCATGAATAATTTAAAACATTAGTATTGTTAAAAGAATAAAATAAAATTTGGCGAAGCATTAAAATATATGCGACCATGCAACACGTGCAAGGGCAACAGTAAAAAAGAAAGGTAGTCAAATCCACAAGTGCATTTTTTTACATTTAGCGGAAATTAATCAACACGAACAAACATGTAATTAATGTTTCAAAACAAAAAAAAACCATTAGAACATTATACATATCCAACGGAAACCAAGCGAAAAATAAATGATGAATATTAGTACAAAACCCAAAAGTGCATTTTATATTAAATATTAGTATCATCTCAAGCAAAATATTATACCACCACTAGCAAAACAAAAATAATGCAAACATATTTTGCCGTGTATAGCGAACCTTATTTATCACGTTTCATGTAACGTCCGTGGATACCAAACAGTCCACATCAAAAAACCTGAGGAACACATTGACATTATTATGGAATCTTCAGTGAATTTAGTATATTTCTCTTTGAAAAATGTATTATTTTGCTTATTACGAAATGTATTTCGATATTTTATATACTATTGTAATGCAAAGTATGTAAAATATGTATAAACAAAACTAAAAGTGGCCGACACCATACGACCGGCCATTTTTTTCGAAACAACAATCGTTTGAAGTTAAAAGTAGACTAGATTTATCAGCTAAAACTGTGATATTTATACATCATCGTAAAGCACAAATCTTCTAGTTTATTTTGATGTATAACACTTGCAAGATAAATAAAACAAAACTGTAGTACTTACGACATAATTGTTGGCACTCACAAAAACACTTCACAACACGCGCGTCAAACGAGTCAACTGAACTTAAAAAAATATATTTTGTTTGTCAAAGCTTATTACATTGCCATCTCTATTTTTTTCGTCGAACTATTTATTCAACTGTATAGATAATCTGTCAAAACTCACCAAGCAAGACCGTATTTTAAACTAGAGGGCGTTAAACACAACTCGTCGCTTTGGATACTATAGTATCCATGGGCGTATGACGCTACTTTTTTCTTGGATACCGTACTATCCACGGACGTCAGAGTGGTTATAGCACTCAACATCTTCATTGCATATTTGTCTCGTGGAAAGATCTGGCAGACTATTTGACAAGTAATCGGAATTTGAGGATATGAATGATAGATTCAAAGATTCATTTATTGTTCTGTGTTTACGTAGAGTAACATTTTCACTATCCATTTTTAGATTTATACTCACGAACGATTTCTAGTTCAATAAACTTTGATCACAACCACTTTACGAATTTCAAAAAGTGATGTTTGTAGTGGGACGCGAACTCACAGCACATGAACGTAAGTCACCTATGCGACGGACTTAGCTGTCTGTACTTTGATGAACATGACAAATTTAGCAATTACTTTCTACTTTGACATGTTTTTGAATTTTATGAGTTCGTTAATGATGCGTTGTTTTTCAACTTTTTGCACAACACTTTTGTTTTATTTAAATTCACAGTTATATTGTTATAGTATCGGAATATTGTCTTTATTGCACTTTATTTTTGTTTTCCAGGTTAACAAATACTAAATAACTGCATACTTTTACTGATAATGTTTGTTTTATAACACGTTCACAGTTTTGTTTATTTCACTAGATACACTTTTAATTTCGAAGATAACACTTGTACGCATAGTTTATATGCTAGCACATTGTTTTAACACAGTTTTGGGTCTTAATTTGGACTAATTATAATTTTAACTTATTTTTAAAGCGGAGAGTTGTACAGAGATGTGTTTACACAGACAGCGCCATCTGTCTGTGTAAATTTAAATTAAATAAATAAACCTAAGATTTATCCAATAACGAGGCAGATTTGTGTTAGCTACATAGTGTATCAACTCACAGCACATGCCGACGACTTCAAGCGTGTTCCCTTCATCGTGCACGTTGATGCTGACCGTCATCTCGTCGAAGGGCGTGAGGTGAGAGTGCTCGTGCGTGACGCTGTACTCTCCCAGCAGCGGGCTACTGGCCAGCTCGCCGGATTCTGACGTGTCGATACATGCTCTGTCAGGACAAAACAGTGGTCTTATGTCTAAGAAATTGACTCAAGACTCAAGGAATAATTAAAATTAGATTCAACCAATCAAATGGCTCCCAATTTATGATCAAAGTAAGTAATGTTTGAGTATTGTTATGTAATACGGGGCTTAAAGCTTTAGCTCTATGGGACTGAATCCTTATCGTTTTGATAACAATAATAATAATTTGTCCTTTATTTTGGTCCTTTTAGTATCAGTGTAAAATATTCTATCAGTAGGAAACACTAACATACTAACCTACTTCTAATTGTAGAGACTTTTAGAAACAATTTAGCATCTTCAATTTCGTATCATTTTCAACAGACATAAAAATCAAAAGCCGTTGTTTTAAAGGAGCTTAAAGTAAATCAAGTAAAACTTGAACTGACTGGTATTTTATCTGGAGGAGGTGAAACTGGCGATCCTTAAGTAATGTTTATTATTTGGTTAAGATTACGACAATACCGCTGAATATCGCTTTTTTTAACATGTATGTACATAGATTGCGCTGTATAAGAGGAGCTCTTGGCTAAGTAACAGCCGCACGGGTCAACCGATCAAAAAAGGTACATGGGGTTACTTTTTGAACCTAGTCATAGCGAGACTCCTCCGTGCCTCAGAAAGCACGTTAAGCTGTTGGTCCCGATTGTCATTTGTAGATCTTTGACAGTCGTTATGGGTAGTCAAAAGCCAGAAAGTCTGACAACCAGTCTTACCAAGGGGTATCGTGCTACCCGGTAACTGAGTTGTGGATGTCAGTCTAGACTGGAAACTGACCCTAACGTAGTTGGGAAATGGCAGAAAAAGCAAATGATGACATAGATTGCGCTGTTTGTGCTGTCTGGGAAAGCGCGAATTACATGTGGATGACGCAGTTAAAGTGATGGTAAGAAATAAATTGAGCCACTCACAATAGACTCAATAAAATTCGATTAACTCTCAAAAGTTGCCAAGGCCTTTAATAAAACCTGTTTATTATCACTTAGTAACACTGTATGTAGGTGCCATTTGTTTACATTTTGTTAAATAGAATATCTACTTACAATTGTAAATGGAATCTCTATATAAATTTAGTAAACATTTGTTAGATTTAGGACTAATGTTAAAATATTGAAGTACTCCTGAACTTTACTGTTGAATCAATGTATACCACTGAGGTAGATTGTATGTTTGTTAAGTATAGGTTATCCCTGGAACTAATGGACTGATACTAGAAATTCTTTCACAAATAGAAACCTACTTAATCCCTGGATACAAGCAATAATTAATATGTATACATGGGCATGGGCAGAAGCACAGTTTTTACGAAAAATGTATAAAAAAAATTGTAGCTAACAAACATCTGGCCTAAACAAATATTAGACCATCAAACCAATAGCAATCAATCATCCAATCATTATGGACTTATCCTATCTACACGAAAAAAAAAATTACTTTCAATTCCAACATTTATTCTGTTTTAAGTCCATAGGGACTAGCTGTTTCCCGCGGTTTCACCCGCATCCCGAGGGAACTACTGAGCGTACCCGGGTAAAAAGTAGCCTATGTCCTTTCTCATGTTCTAGACTATCTGTGTACCAAATTTCATTTAAATCGGGTCAGTAGTTTTAGTGTGAAAGCACGACAGACAGATAGAGTTACTTTCTCATTTATAATATTAGTAAGGATTGATACTAAAGCATAGATCTCAGTTGACAGTATTTGTTAGGTAATTTGTTATTTGAATCTAGTTTTAAGTAATACTTGAGAATTTTAGGGTAATGGGAAATCATTACTGTTCACTCAATCTCCTCCCATTGTTGGTAGAGCGGGTGGTAATGACAGACATTATGTAATGATCTTCTTTACATACCTCCAGACAGATCCATCGTGGAAGAGCACACAGTCATAAGTAGGCCCCAGATCATTGTATTTCTTCTCCGCAGCTTGCAAAACCTCTACTCTTGCTTCCAACTCTTCTTTCAGAATTTTATCCTCGGGACTCAGTACTGGGTTCTTTGCCACTAAAATTTAAACCATTTTATTACATATCTATTTATATAAATTTAGGTAGAGTTTTCAGTTATATCATCATCAGCCTATATATTGTCCCACTGCTGGGCACAGGCTTTTTCTCATATAGAGAAGGCATGAGCATTTAAATATGTAACTGTAAATAAATGGTATTATTGAATTATTATTTTAAAATAAATTTAAAAGTATTTATTAAGGCATTTTTCCTTCCTTATAAATTATACATAATTATTTTTGTTTTTGTACTTAATGTGGAATATTAGTAGTATATTAGTATACAAGCACATATTATTCGGACTGACATAATTAAAACCCCATACAACAAGAAAATAAATGACATGATGATGTCTTTGACTATTTTCCTAATATGGTTGGGATGAAATTAATAGCTGTTTCCTATGGTTTCACCCACATCCTGAGAGAACTACTTCACATACCCCGATAAAAAGTATACTATGTCCCTCTCCAGAGTTCATGCTATCGCCAAATTTCATCCAAATTAGTATAGCAGTTTTATTGTAAAACCGGAACAGATAGACAGAAATTTATTTTAATAGTAAAAATGGCCCACATCTCAGTCGCTCCATGTAAAACACTGGTACTCAGCTGCATCCGGTTAGACTGGAAGCCAACCCCAACATAGTTGGGAAAAGGCTAGGCCAGGGGTCGGCAACCTGAGGCTCGCGAGCCACATGCGGCTCTTTGGATGTGAAAGTGCGGCTCTTTAGTTCCATACGCAAATATTATATTTAAAAAAAAACATTTAAAAATTGTTCTCAATCGATTAACGAAGATTAGGCACCATTTCTATCGCTCAGCCACTTGTAATAATTTCATTAATCTCATTAAATTAAACTTATTTTTTAGCAAATAATCGTCAGTACAACCATGGGCGTATTTACCATAGGGCTGCGAGGGGCGACAAGGCTCAGTCTTTTCTGGGCGCGTTTTATTGTCAAGCTAACCTTAAATGTTTTTGATTATAATTTAATTGACATTTAAATAAAAAACAAACGCATATCGAAGAAAAGTTTTGAAAAAAAAACACAAGTAAGAGAAAATTGACAAACAAACGCATAAAATAGATAGCTTTTTCAATAAAAATATGCCGAAACATTTGCTTTTTAAAGTAGACCGCGAGCCACGAACAGAATTTGATGACCAATAACCTCCGGCGCTTAGCTTGCAGTCTAAAGCTAGATATTTCGCAAATGGATCTCTTTACCGGTTTAAACTGGTTGAAGAAGAAGCCCTTTGAGCCACCTTTAATGAAATGTGATCAGCCTATCTTCTCATTCCAATTATTATTACCCTAAAAAAAAATCACGCACGCTTCGCTCGCGCCTTCCACCATTCACGTTACTTTTTGCACATATGGATTTTGCTACAATATACAGTTCTTTACTACAAACATTATAATGCAACAAACAAAACCAACTCAAAACAAAAAAAAAAAAAAAATGTTTTTATTTTGATCAAAAAAAAAATCGCGCTCGCTTCGCTCGCGCATCATCTCTTCCTCTTTTTATTTCTTTTGTTTTGGCTACAACTTATAGTTCTTTACTCCAAACATTATCATGCAACAAAAAAAAACATTTAATTGCAAAAATAAAACCGACTTAAAAAAAACAATACAATTTAGTATTGTTTCATTTTTGTATTTTCACGACCAATTTCTAGAACTATGCATTATTTACGCAAAAAAAAAACACTTTTGTGAATGGGGCGGCAAAGCTAACTGGCCCGGGCGCAAAATCTTTAAATACGCCTCTGAATACCAATAATGTATTTTTTTAAATATTAAGTGATTATCCAATAATATCAAATATAATTATCTTATTCGTTGTGAAAAACACATATGAATAAATGGATATTTTTCTCATAAATAGATTGATTTTTTTTATCAAAAAACTATTTATGCAAGTACTATTAATTGTTGGCAAAAAAAAAATGTTGTGGCTCTTTTAAAGCTTTGGAATATTGTTAATTGTAATTTATGACTCTTTAGACTCAAAAGGTTGCCGACCCCTGGGCTAGGCAGATGATGACGACTAAAAATGGCCCACATCTGGATGATAGGTACATTATTATACTGTGGGCCAGAATTTAGTATCTGTCTAGACCTTTATGAATGTATTTTTAACATTCATCAATCAAATTATCTCAATCATCTTAAATTGTTTGAGAGTACCACTAACCAACATCGGTTTCAAAGTCTTGCAAATTCTTATTGGCCTCAGCAAAGGCAGGTTTGTAATGAACATCCCAATCATGTGTCTTGCGGTGCTCTTGCATGCGTTCCTTCAACTTCACGGGATATAAGCTGAATGGGTACAACACCCCCACCCTCCAAACACCGCTTGGATTCTTCCAATAGTCAGGAATCTATAAGAAATAATATTGATGAAGAATAAATTATTGTTGGCTAAAATCCTGAGTATACTGTAAGACAAAGAAATATATGATGGCAAATGTTCTATTTCATTTGAATATGGGCATTTAAAATGAATGATTGAAAATTTAATGAATTATTTTATCTCACTGTTACAGTAGGGATTATTAGGATAATTTCCCCTCAAATTTATTATCATTAACAATACACATAGCCAAGTTAAAAACAACATATTGTTACAATTCCAGACACAGACATTAAATTTAGAACAAGAAATTCTTTGTTTATTTCAGGCTTATAGATTACTTGTATGAACCATTAGTTTAGTTAATATCTGAAATTGATAACAGCTACACATCAACAGAGAACAAAGAGATCTACATTCTTATCAGACTAACCGCCTATTCACAATATTAAAACATTCACTATTGATGAGATACTAAGGAAAATTTTGATGATATTAATTTGGTTATAGTACTATAATTTGACAATCATTGCATTTATAAAAAAATCTAGCATATTGGTTATGTTGTAAAAGTTGTAGTGAATATATAAAAATAGAGAAAGTGGTCAAAAAACTCATTCATTCATTAGAAATTACCTTTAGTTTGCGGCCCGTAATACCGGTAATGCACCCGTCGGTGATTTTTTTTATGATAGTGCTGGTGTCCACATCACCGCAGCCACTGCAGTCGTACCTCTCAATAACCTTTGTTTCACCCGTGCTGGTTACCTGCAACCTCAGCAACAATTGTTAAATCGGCAAAAAATACAATAAAAGTGCAACTAAACAAATCGTGACATGACAGTTTTTTACCTCAAGACCATTCGCTGCTGGGTCCACGCCCGAATCCAAAATAGCAATAATGGTGCCCCGTCCATCATATTCTCCATGTTTATTGATAAATGATACAACCCCCGTCTCTTTTTTCGGCAATAATCCCCAAACGGGGAAATCACAGTCGATCGGAGCGTCTGCCATTTTTGATGACCCGATAACTAGTGTTGCCAATGCCAAGCAAAATTAAATTAAAAACTCAAAGTACCAAAAGGTAATTGGTAGATTTTTTACCACTATAGATATTCTAAAGCCAACTTGGCTTTTGAATCGAACCTGCTGCTCATACTTTGACTAACGCTTCAGGAAAATAACTAAATATTAGTGTCTTAAAAACGTGTATATGTTTATGATGGCCTCATTTCATTAAAATTGCTACAGAGATGCATGCAATTACAATTAAAATAGTGTCAATTTTATAATTACCTACTATAACTTCAACTCTTGATAGTGATTTTTGGAGAATTCACCAAAAATTCACCACTGCATAAACTGACAAACGAAGAAGCTGTTTTATTACAACATTCGTACAGTATGTATTTACTCTAACTAACTGAGTCTATCTACACCATCATCATCACCGTTATATTGAACACATAGATTTAGTATTTCACTACCGTTATATCTATGATTGAACATGAGCTACTCCTTTTATCCTGTAGCCATTATAATCCTCCTTGTACAAAAGGAAGAAAAATAAAAAAGATGGAAATAAAACACTCATCACTCATTGTCATCTGTCAAAATAACATTTATTAGTAAAGTGGGATTGTTTAAAAATAATGTGGTTTAATATTATTCCTGCATTCCTTATTGTCACAGGAGGTCTCGCATTCTCAGGATACGGGCTATGGTGGAGTCACTATTTACTGCTTGGAAACGTAAGTAAAAAAAACCGGCCAAGAACGAGTCGGACTCGCGCACTGAGGGTTCCGAATAGTTCCGATCTTAAGAAAGAATATTATACGCAATAAAGTCGCAATTATCTTGTTTTTTTTACGACCGTATAATAACGTTTGTTTGTAAAGGAAAATTTCCGATTACTTCAACAACAACTTAGAATCATACACACACATGAAAATGAACGGTCTTTTTTGTGCAATTTTCATAATAATTCGAAAACTAAAAGACAAGCCGAGCCCTTTCATATGAATATGATGCATGATCTAGTCACAATACTTTGAAATTTTAAACCCCCATTTCCATCCACTTTTCCATAAAAGATGTTATAACGGCCACGAATTCTCGAACGCGCCTCTCTAATCTCGCGGTACCAAATTCTTTTATTACGGAACGCTCCCCGTTCCGTATCGCCCAATCCGCGTGAAGAAGATCTTTCTGGAACGCGTGAGTCCGTTAGCGGCGACAACCGCCAACCGAGGCCCCGGCGGGGCAGAACGATTCCCGCGCGATACCGCGACGCACTTGCCGCGTGAAATATTTAGTTTTAACCTTTTATGTGAATATTATTATAACTTGTGACTGTCTTATAACTTTCTATCCTGTGATTTGTGTATATACTTTTGTTTTATTATTATATATATAACGCGGAGAATAACCCACCCTTTTGGTGTTGTAGCAGGCCGGCACGATGTTGAGCATCCCCACTTATTCCTCCCCTCCTGCAGGCCCCGCTCTCGCCCGCGCGGCCCGCTGGCCGACCACAGGCGAGACGATCCGTTCCCTTTTATGGTAATCCGCTCGGCGTGAACGCAACCGCCCCGCACCGACTTCTCCTCTCCGCGGGCGGTGGTATAAAATCACTAGGCCCGCTCGGCCACACAGAGAGACTGACGCGCCGGCGCGCTGTTATAACGTGTACACGTGTATATATCCTCCGCGACTCACGCGTCGAGAGCATACGCGTATAGTTATATATAGTGGCTTAAGACTGTTGTTTTTTCCTGTGAAGTGTTGTAAATTTATACAATAAACGGTACTTATTTACTGTGAACTTATTTACTGTGTTTTCTTCCTGCCTATATCTGGCGCCCTACTCGAGGCTCGAACTGTGTTGTGTTACGTATCTACGAACTGTGACCTGTGTCTGTGACGAACCGAACCGCACCCGTTATCATCACTAGCGTGAAGATGCCGATAACGAGGAGCGAAGCGCTCCGCCAGCGAGATGGCGACGAAGACGTCACGCTCACAGAGGAAGACAGCGTCGTGGAGCACGGCCGCGAAACCGCGAGCACCAGCGCGACACAGCAACCCACAATTCAGCTCCCCACAGAACAGTTCTTAACCACGCTTATCGACACCATCACGCGTGCGCAAACAGAGGCCAACAAAAGCCTCGTCCACGCGCTGATGTCGTCCACCGGCGAGTTCAGGGCTTCCACACCCGTCGGGGCTCCTGCAACAAATACGAGCAGCGAAAGTGTCGCTGCCCGCAGCAGCGCCAGCGCAGGCGCTAATTTCACCAAATGCACGGCGAGATTCAACGGGGCTTCCAAGGACGCCGAGGTCCTGGAGGCGTTCCTGGACGCCGTCGAAGTATTTAAGGAGTGTGCCACAGTCAGTGACGAGCACGCCCTTCGAGGTTTGCCGATGTTACTCGAAGGCGAAGCAGCGGTATGGTGGCGCGGCGTGAAGGCGTCGGTGACTTCGTGGTCGGACGCGATCGCGCGTCTCCGCTCCATCTACGGCGTGGCGCAGCCCGCGCATCAGGTTCTACGGCAAATTTATGCGGCCGAACAAAAGGACGACGAACGTGTAGAGACATTCCTGTGTAAAGTGCGCGCATTAATAGCTAGATTACCGTATAAACTCGATGAAATTGTTCAGATTGATATTTGTTATGGGTTATTGCATAGACGTGTAATTAAGAGGGTGCCCCGCGATAGTATAGTAAGCTTAGATGACTTAATGTGTAAAGCGAGGATCGCGGAGGATACATACTTTAAATTAAAAAAACCCGATAATAATAAAATACATAAAGTCCCTACCACTGAGTGCGAACTCACGCAATCGAGTTCCCCTACCGCGAGTGCGACGCGCAACCACAATAGGATTAGACCGCGTTGTAATTATTGTAAATTATTTGGGCATTTAGGCGACGAGTGTCGAAATCGTGAGAAGGCTAGTACTACAAGTGTTAAGGGTCCGATGTCGACCAACGACACAATTACGCAACAAAAACGGTTGCGGTGTTACGGCTGTGGTAAGCCAGATGTAGTGAGGTCAAAATGCGATGTGTGTACTAAATCATATTCGAAACCGTTAGAAAAAACGTCGTTCAACAATATAGATTATTGCAACTATTACGATATAAATACGAGTAAAACTTCGTGTGTACGTATTAAAAATATAACATCGCGCGAATCATACCCGATGGTAAATATAAGTGTCATGGGCCGTAACGGTGTGGCAGTAGTAGATACGGGTGCAACGCATAGTCTTGCGAGCCCCTTATTGTACCGACTATTGATAGACTCCGGTGTACATTTCAGCGAAACCAGGCGTTACGTTCACTTGGCTGACGGGACACAAGGGTGGAGAGACCTGTTGACAGCTGAGGTGAGTATATACATTGAACAGCGTGAGGTCACGTGTCATATGTTAGTGTTACCCGGTGGGGACACTAAAACACTTTTAGGTGTAGATTTTTTGGCCCGAGCCGGCATGGTAATTGACGTCGCTCGACGAGCCTGGAGTTTCTCGGATAATCCCGATTATTTTTACGATTTTGTTTATTCTTATACGCTCGATAGTCCGGGTGATACAGGGATAGCGCGGCCCACTTCAGATGATACGGAGTTGATGCACGCCGCGCCATCGACATTGACGTTGCGCCCGGATGAAGGTTGTAAGTTAACCCCGGAGCAGCGAAGTTCACTCAACGCTTTTATTGACGAACGTGCACTACAGTTTGCACGTGACGGACCACCCACGGAGTTCGCTACACACCGAATAAAGGTGAGTCCACAACAAGAACCCATTGCTTGTCCACCATACAGGATGTCCCAAAATCGGAAGGAGGCATTGCAGGACGAGCTTGAAAAGCTGCTGCGAGACGACATTATCGAAGAGTGCGAGTCACCCTGGGCCTCCAACGTCGTACTGGTGGGTAAGAAAGATGGTAGTTTAAGGCTTTGCATTGATTATAGGAAGCTTAATGCTGTGACCGAGCCGGACCGATACTCACTCCCTCGCATCGAGGATGTTCTGCACGCTGCAAAAACTAGTGAGTATATGACCACTTTAGACCTTCGATCCGGCTACCATCAGGTCAGCGTCTGCACAGAGGACCAAGACAAGACGGCGTTCATAACACCACTTGGTACCTTCAGATTTAAGCGGATGCCGATGGGGCTACGAAATTCTGGGGCCACCTTTCAGAGGCTGATGGACCGGTTCCGTTCTAACCTGAAAGGGGTGGAACTCCTTACGTATCTCGACGATCTGATCCTCCTGTCACCAGGACCCTTCGAGAGGCACCTGGCAGACTTGGAAGCTGTCTTCGACCGCCTGTCCATGTTTAAGCTGAGGGTCAACAGGGACAAGAGTTTTTTTGCTAGGGAGTCCGTTAAATTCCTAGGTCACGTTATAGTACCAGGTGGAATCCAGGTGGATCCCGAGAAGACCGCAGCTATTGACAACATGGCTACGCCTCAGAACGCGAAGCACTTGAAATGTTTTTTGCAAACGTCGAGTTGGTTCCGACGTTTTATTAATAATTACGCAGAAGTCGCGAGACCCCTCACTAACCTCCTGAAGAAGTCTAGTGTTTGGCGATGGGACGCCGAGCAGCAGGAGGCGTTCGAGCGTATCAAGTCTCTCCTCGTGTCTGCTCCTATACTACGTCAAGCAGATGAGTCGAAGCCGTTCGTGCTCTGCACTGATAGTAGCGCATATTGCCTTGGGGCTGTTCTTATGCAGGGGGAGGGGCACGATGAGAGGCCCGTCGAATATGCGAGCCGACTTCTCACCAGTGCCGAGAAAAACTACTCGACGACTGAACGAGAGGCTCTCGCCGTCGTGTGGGCTCTTGGTAAGTTCCGCGGTTATGTAGAGACCGCGAAGGTCACAGTTAGGACAGACCACCAGCCCCTGCGATGGCTGATGAGTCAGAGGTCACCCAGCGGTCGACTGGCGAGGTGGGCCCTAACATTGCAAGAGTTCGATCTTAACATAGAATACACGCCCGGTCGCTCGAACGTGATAGCAGACACGCTGTCGCGACCTGTGCCTTCGGAGGACGGGAGTGAGTGCGAGTTGTGCACAACTATCATTGACATGCCGAGGAGGAATGGTGCCGACATCCGCAGCAATCAACTATTGGACCCGGAGGTACGTAAAATCGTTGAGGACATGGAGTCCGACGAACCCTCTAGGGGGAGACCTTGGTCTGATCGCGGATACACCATATCTGACGGTATACTTTATAGGTACAGTTTGGAGTCAGATGATGGAGAAGACTGCTGCATAGTTGTACCTGAGCATGAGCGGAGGCAGGTCATGGCCGATCTCCACGATGCACCTACAGCCGGCCATTACGGCGTGGAGCGTACACTAAGTCGCGTCCGCGCTAGGTATTATTGGCCTGGTATGCGTACGTTCATTACTAATTATATTAAAGAATGTGTGCCGTGTCAAAGGTATAAGGCTGACAACCGCAAACCAGCGGGGTTGCTGCAAACCCCTGCTGTTTCAAGACGATTCGAAGTAGTCTCCGTAGACCTATTTGGACCTCTCATCGAGACACCTCGAAAGAACAGGTGGGTACTAATCGTTGAAGATATCTGCTCGCGCTGGGTCGAATTATTTCCTCTAGAGAGCGCCACCAGCGTCGAATGTGCTCAGACATTAGCCAACGAAGTTTTTCTTAGGTATGGAGTACCACGCCGCCTCATAAGCGACAACGGCGTGCAGTTTGTCAGTGAAGTGATGCAACAGGTTTGTCATGTCTTAGGGATCAGTCAGTCACTAACGCCCTTTTATCACCCTGAAGCCAATCCTATAGAGCGCAAGAACAGGGATCTGAAACCTCAGCTGGCGATGCTCGTTGGACAAGACCATACAACTTGGGACTTACATTTAGCCGCCGTCAGGTTTGCGATGAACTCCGCGATTACTAGCAGCACAGGGTTTTCGCCGGCATATCTTACTTTTGGGAGAGAGCTGCGAGCTCCCTCCGACTCTGCGACTGACATGAGGTCTATTGTAGAGCACGATAACTTCGTACCTAGTATTACGCCTTACCTAAAGAGGATGGCTGCAACCTTGGACGAGGCTAGGGACACCCATGAAAAGGCCCAGGCTGTCCAAAAGGAGAATGCTGACCGAAAGCGAAGGCCCCCGCCAGAATATAAGGTAGGTGACCTTGTCTTGCTTAGGACGCAGGGACCAAACGACGCAAGCCGTGGACAGTCTGCCAAGTTCATCCCACGCCGTGACGGTCCATACAAAGTTGGGAAAATCATAAGCCCTACTACCTACGGTCTAGAAAACATACAGACTGGGGGGAGCGTTGGGAAGTTTCACGTTTCGCACCTGACTCCCTTCACTGGTCAGGTGGAGCCTCCCATTCGTGAGAAACGAAAACGTGGTAGGCCGCGTAGGTATTTAGACTAGCCCAACAGTGGGGGACACTTAGTTAGGCTAGAGGGGGAGGATATAACGCGGAGAATAACCCACCCTTTTGGTGTTGTAGCAGGCCGGCACGATGTTGAGCATCCCCACTTATTCCTCCCCTCCTGCAGGCCCCGCTCTCGCCCGCGCGGCCCGCTGGCCGACCACAGGCGAGACGATCCGTTCCCTTTTATGGTAATCCGCTCGGCGTGAACGCAACCGCCCCGCACCGACTTCTCCTCTCCGCGGGCGGTGGTATAAAATCACTAGGCCCGCTCGGCCACACAGAGAGACTGACGCGCCGGCGCGCTGTTATAACGTGTACACGTGTATATATCCTCCGCGACTCACGCGTCGAGAGCATACGCGTATAGTTATATATAGTGGCTTAAGACTGTTGTTTTTTCCTGTGAAGTGTTGTAAATTTATACAATAAACGGTACTTATTTACTGTGAACTTATTTACTGTGTTTTCTTCCTGCCTATATATATTATTTTATACGTACTTTCTCTGTGCCTCATTTACTATAAGTCCTTCGCCGAACCCATAAACTTTATCCGTTAAACTGGCGCCCAACGTGGGGCGAAGGAACTTAAGTGTATATAAACGTGTGAGAACTGTGTTCGTGTACCTATAATGCCGCGTACTACGAAACGTAGTCAGCGTCGTCAGACGGATTACTATGACGTGGATGTTGATGAAGAAATGGTGACGCCCAAGTCAGCGAGGCGCCGCGCGCCCGCGACCGAAGCGACTCCGGCGTCGATTACGGCAAGCGACCTGACCGCCATGATGGCGTCCCTACAGCAGGCGCAGGCCGATAATTTCGAGAGAATGCTCACGAGAATCCTCGAATCACGCCCGCCATCTCTATCACCCGCGCCGGCTACAGCCGCGCCGGTCACACCCACGCCGTCCTCCGCACAACCTGCACCCGGCAACTTCTCTACGTGCAAGGTGCGGTACAGCGGAGCGCCGGACGAGTCTATCGACGGTTTCATCGACGCGGTAGAAGCGTACAAAGACTGCGCTAACGTTAGTGAGAAAAACGCGTTGCGTGGTCTAGCGATGTTATTGACGCACGACGCAGCCACGTGGTGGCAAGGAGTCAAGGCCACCGTGACGACATGGGACGGCGCCCTACAGAACCTGCGCAGCGCCTTCGGAGACAACCGACCTCCTCATAGTATTTATATGGAGCTTTTCTCAAAACCACAGGCCCAGTACGAGAAGACGGAGCTATTCGTGGCCAAAGCGCGCGCACTCCTATCACGCCTACCATCCGGTGACCTCAATGAAAAAGTACAGATGGATATGATATACGGTCTATTAAATCTCAGAATCCGTAAAAGGTTACGCAGGGAAGAGTTCTCAGATTTTAATACCCTCCTTCAAAGAGCTCGGAGTATAGAGGAGTCCACGCAAGAGTCGAGGTCATCCCACGCGCCATCAAAGAGCGCCGCCACTGCGACCCGCGCACGAGTTGTTTCGCCCCCACCGCCAACGGCGCCGACGGGGTCGGCGCGGCCACCAACGCAGCGAGCACCGAGTTCCCGCCAATTTACGTCGACGGAGGATGTACCGACGCCAGTCATCGCCTCGAACACTACACTCGCCGAGAAGCGTCGATACTGTGTTTATTGTAAAAAATACGGACATACTCGTAATCAGTGTCGAAAGTTAATCGAGTCGCGTAACGATAACTCTAACGTAAACGCAAACGCAAACTCAAACGCAAACCCAAACGCAAACGTAAATAATATTGTTTCGTGTTACGGTTGCGGCGAGAGCGGAGTCGCGCGTTCGCAGTGTTCGAAATGTAATTCACATTTTAGCGCTATTCATTTTGTACATAAGCGCTCGGCAACGGTAAATAAAGTACCCAAGGACGACGCCGACGGTAAGCTGTCCACACAGGTGAGTCCTTATCATTATTCAGTGGTTAATACTGGGGCTGCACCTGACCGTATTTTGTTACGACAAAATAATAATAATTACTTGTCGAACGAAAACAAGTTAAAATCTATTGACAATAACAAAGAAATAAAATGTCGTAAAAATGAAAACAATAGGTTACACTCGCGCTCTTATCAGTATCAGAGTAGGGTGAATATGATTTTACCGAGACAAATACCGGAAAAATGTTATAATAGTAGGGTGAATATGTTTTCTTCAGGACAAAATACGGGAAATATTATACCGGGTGTCGCGATGGAAAATTTTGATTTTAGTTGTTCGTCTATAGAATCTTCTCACAACAATGTGACTAGACGACCTATCTTAGGTATTGAAGTTTTAGGCATTAGAGGAAGGGGTCTGATAGACACTGCGGCTAAAGGTAGCATCGCCGGCTCCTCTCTATACGCGTTGCTGAAACAACACAATCAGGTGTTTACGTCAAGGACGATGAGTATTAAACTCGCTGACGGTTCAGTAACAACGCGTCAAATGCTATGTACTACTGTAGAAGTAAAAATACAGGGTAAAAGTGTAAATATTGATTTTTTTGTGTTTCCTGATGCTATTAATAGTGATACATTGTTAGGTATAGATTTTTTAACAGCAGCGGATTTGGTGATTAATTTTGCTACTTCCACATGGCACTTCCATGATTGTGGAAAAGTGTACCCATTGGAGTATGAGTACCCCAATAACCTCGAGTCGTGTTGTGCTACTGATTTTCTTAGAGAAGATGAGGGAACTATGATTAGCCCTCTCGAACGTGAGAGTCTAGCTTCTCTTATACAGCACAACGAGGATGTCTTCAGACCAGGGGGAGACCCTACACCATATGCTGAGCATCATATTGATACTGGAGGTCATGCACCTATTTCAGACCCGCCGTACTGCCTCACTCCTGCCAAGAAGCAGTTGAGAAAGACCGAACTTGATAAAAGACTCAAGGACGGTATCATTGAGGAATGCGAGTCTGCATGGACCTCTCCAGCTGTTTTAGTTCCTAAAAAGGACAATAGCGTGCGCTTTTGCGTAGATTACCGCAAGTTGAACGCTATCACTAGAACAGATAGGGCTGAACGTCATCAAGACAATAGGAAGATGCGTGCTGATGAAACCCGGCAATCTTCTTATTTCAAAGTAGGGGACTTAGTTTACGTGACAACGCATTTATTTAGTAATGCATCTAAAGGTAGAACCCGTAAATTCATGCCTAAACGTGATGGACCCTATCGTATAAGCCGAATTTTTAGTCCTACTACCTTTGAAGTCACTGATTTAAATTCGAAAACCATAGGGAAGTTTCATTCTTCACATTTGAAGATATATCAAAACCGGTCTGGTCAGGTTTCAGCTCCAGTACAGCCTAGGCGCCTTCGTGGACGGCCCCGTCATTTGGTTTCTGCCGAGCCACCAACGAGGCGTTGTAGTGACTCGGAGGGGGAGGATATAACGGCCACGAATTCTCGAACGCGCCTCTCTAATCTCGCGGTACCAAATTCTTTTATTACGGAACGCTCCCCGTTCCGTATCGCCCAATCCGCGTGAAGAAGATCTTTCTGGAACGCGTGAGTCCGTTAGCGGCGACAACCGCCAACCGAGGCCCCGGCGGGGCAGAACGATTCCCGCGCGATACCGCGACGCACTTGCCGCGTGAAATATTTAGTTTTAACCTTTTATGTGAATATTATTATAACTTGTGACTGTCTTATAACTTTCTATCCTGTGATTTGTGTATATACTTTTGTTTTATTATTATATATTATTTTATACGTACTTTCTCTGTGCCTCATTTACTATAAGTCCTTCGCCGAACCCATAAACTTTATCCGTTAAAATGTTTTTTACTATTTTAATTTTTCATTCGCAATACACATGGACAATCATTCTGTAGAACTGTTCCAAATTCCAGGTTGATAGATTTGGTAGTTCCTGAAATAATCATCTGTGACAGACGGACAAACAGACGAAGTGAAACCAAAGGGGTTCCTTTTTAACCAACTTTTAGATAATTACTCTAGATGTCGTCCACAAGCGATTAAATAAAAAATATTTTTCTCTGTTCAGTGGTTTTGGAAGTAGGTGTTTTTTTTAGCTAGAGTATTATTTTGAAGTCGGTGGGAAAATACTAACAATAGTAACTTCCGAGACACATCCGTCGAAGCGATCGAAATTGGAAAGTTCTTTTATCATTCATCAAAATTCAAAATGCTGCAAGTCCTTGGACTAAATGCAAAATCAGTACTTCACTATTTTATTCGTTCAATTTATTCGATCTAAAAACGATTATTATTTATTATATTATATATTCTCTTAAAAATTCAACATAGAAGTGTTTTATAGAAGTTAAAAAAAATTACCTTGTACAGTATTCTTATCACATTTTTCTTTCACTAAACTCTGGTCACACTGTCGTTCCTGGCAGTGGCAATATTTTGTATGAAACTCTGGTAACACACAGCTTACTGTCATTCGAATTCCGAACTTGCTACCACTGTTGTAATTCTGATACTTTGCTAAAATGTGGTACGAAATCCTGCCCAGTTTCTTCATTATCACGGCTGGCTTAGGCTTGCCCGGCTGGGGTTTATATCACATTCACAATCTAACAGTAGGCAATGTAAGTACACTTTAACTAACTTGTTAGATAACAACCTGCACAGTATCTTTTTCCATAGATCATATTCAATCAGCTCATATGTTTAGGGTTCACAGATAATAAATTGTGAACTCTATCTAATTCTGTATGAGTTTAAGTGAAATAAACAGAATTGCAGGTGCCAAGCTATGTGTAGATTTTGCAAATGTAATATGCAATATCAATAGTTGAATCTCAGTAGGTACTTCATGTATTCCATAGGAATAAATAAATTTATTATACCTATCCTAAACCCAGCAGAAGTCAACAAGTCTACTGACCCTTTTACAAGGCTATTTCCTACTAATATTATAAATGCAAATGTTGGGTGTTTGTTACTCTTTTATACCAAAACTAGCTGTTTCCCGCGGTTTCACCCTCATCCCGAGGGAACTACTTCGCGCATCCGGGTTAAAAGCCTATGTCCTTTCTCAGGCTCTAGACTATCTGTGTACCAAATTTCATTTAAATTGGTTCAGTAGTTTTGGTGTGAAAGCGCGACAGACAGACAGAGTTACTTTCGCATTTATAGTATTAGTAAGGTTGATTTGAATGAAATTTGGTACTCACATAGTTTATGACCTGGATTAAAATATAGGATACTTTTTATCCAGATATCTGGACCCAATTCTAAGTCCAGATGAAGTTGCTGGCTGCTGACAGCAGCTAGAAAACAATAAGCACCCAGTTTATGTGTACCTATTTAATCTTTCCCCCCTAAATAGCTTGAGAGACTTTGATGATTTTCAAGAGTAGGTACCATTAAAAAAGTGTTTGTTTTCCAGCACTTCAGACGCAACCTCAATGATAGGTGGGACCGCCAGCTGTACCAGAGAGATCTGCGGCTGACTGGAAATCCCTACAAAGTTGCGGTAAGAATTTTTTTTATGAACACTTAACTAACACAATCTATCTGGTAGAAAGATTTGTCAATGACTGGATAAAAAAAAGTTAAGGCATTATACAAAAACAATTTAATTCTTGATTGTATCTTTATATTGCCTAACAAGTACTTATTTGTATTTTTTTTCTTATAAAAATGGAAAATGGCACAAAATTAAATAATAATATTTTATTATTTTCAGGGACTCGAATCCATCAAAGATTGAATGGGTGGTACATCATAGTAGACCTAATTAAATTATGTACTAGATATTTTTGTTGATAATAAATTGGTTTTAATGTATTTTTTTTTGTTTTCTTACAAATTATACATATTCATGAGCAGTACTATACTATACTGAGTGATTTCATTCAACATTCTTCTATTGAAATAAGTACCATTCATTTTCATTATTAAACTTTCTAGTACATTTATAAGAAAATAAAATCTTATTATTATAATCTTATTATTATTATTTATGACTGCAAATAATGTGGTATTCTGTAATATTGTAGAACACTGCATCGTAGGAAACATTAATTGACAACTTGCATGTTGTGGAAAATAAATAAATAGTACCTATACCTATGGCTTTATCATATAATTCGCGTCATAGCCTCATAGCATATTAGTGTAGTATTAGCGTCATTGAAAAGCGACTACACTAAGTTGCTCTTGCTACAAACGGGAGCTAATTGTTTAGTTAAATATTTTTTCGTAACAATACTATTTATTAGTAAGATACAGGTTTCGATTCCCGGGTCAGGCAAATTTATTTGTTTTTTCGTCTCGCTTTCAAATTTGGTCCCATAGTAAAAAATAAATATGTGGTCAATGACCTCTTATGAGGTCGTGCGCCTGATATGTTGCATGTATTGTGTAAGTAGGTATAGCCCCCTCATAAGTCAGCAACCACAGACTAATAGTAGATACTACGTCAGTAACCGTGGGGCTGAGGGTAGTGCGGTAGACATACAGACTAATGGCAATTTCAATATCCTATCTATCCGAAGATTTCCTTACTAGAGATAGAATTTTGACATTAAAGTCCAAGCAAATCTATGGATAATAGAATATTGAAAATGGCCGAAGATCTGCAACTTTCTGTGATGTGAATTTCAGTTGGGTGTTGTTGTCAAATATGTCAATGTTATAATCAGTCCGTTCCAGCGTTGCCAGAAGGTTACATTTCTTACATTTTTCGTAACTTTTGACCCCCTCGCGTAACATGTAAGTAATTTTTATATTTAGGACTATTTTCGTAACTTTTGAGAACAATGAAATTTGTAATGCTAGATTTTTATTGTAAGCAGTTTACAAACGCCAACGCATCCAAAATAATCCAAATTGAACACTCCTAAAACTAGCGCGCCTAAAATTATTTCACTCCACACTCTCCATGACAAAATAATACGTATTGTAGACGGATTAAAGCTTGATTTTGCTTGAGCGTGTGCGTGCACGTTTCCTACTTCGCGAGATCGCGCCGTTCGCGGTTTGTTTTATATCGTAAAGTTTCGTTGTTGTGACAATGTTTGCTGTCTACAACTGTGAGAAAAGTGTGTTGAATTTCCGGTGATAACAATTTATTCTTGGTTGGTAAGTTTAGCTTTAAAGCAGGGGCGTAGCTTCAACCGAATCAGCCGTATCAATGGTACGGGGCCCCGACATGTGACATCGAGAAAGTTTTTGACATCATACCCACAACCTTATTCAACCTCTTTATTGAAAAATATTATTCCCTATAATTATCATGCTAAAAAAAATTCGCGCTCGCTTCGCTCGCGCTTTCTACTTAAGTAGGGCCTATTGTTTATCCGATATATGCCATGGTAAAATGCAAACGATGGCTAACGTAGTTAAGGATTGTCAGAAAAAAAAAAACACATTGTAAGAAGTCCGGAAGACATTGAAATCTTTAAAAAATTTCGCGCTCGCTTCGCTCGCGCTGCATATATTCTACTATTCCGCATCCGCGCCTGGGCCTTATTTGTCAAAATACCGAAGACCTTTGGGGTAAACGAATTTATCAGTTCAGTGGAGGCCACAGCTACGCAAACGTGTAGAAGCCTTTCAGAAAGATAGAGTGAAGCGACTATCTGTAGCAGACGACTGCGGCCGAAGTTGAATATGTTAAGACGAGTACAGGGCGATATTTTATACGTAAGGTGAGGCATTGAAAAGTGAACCAATATAAACATAATATTATCAAATTGTTATCTATCTAAAAAAAACATAGATTTTCTAGCAACATAGTGTTTATTTTATTAAAATGCGAAAGGTTTTGTTAAAAGTCTACCATCCATTTGAGCTTCGCCCCAGTCTGATACAAGGGCCCCTAGCAGAAGTTGATACGGGTCCCCTTAAAGACTGCTTTAAAGTTTTTCAAATTATCGTGGTACGAGTGCCTATCTGAAACGTATTATACCAATAATAAGGTTGTACTCTATGCCTCTGCTTTCCCCTTCAAGGCTTAGAGGAGGGATGTTATGCTATGGAATGGTTAAAAATACACATAGGCATTCGATCGCAGCAATCGTGGGTCTTTTGCTTTTGTAATTGATGAGTTATATTGGCTATCTCCAAAGATCTTCATCAGATCCTAATATACTATATACTTAATCTTGCTTACCCTTCCTGAAAAATACACATTTAAATAATAAAAATTACTTCCAAATCGGGTCAGTAGTTTTTGATAAAAACGCGAACAAACAAACATACACCTTTTTTTTAAGCCGGTTAATAAGATTGAATGAACCATTAGACATAATATCCTTTAAATTTCGCCATTTTGCTGAAATAATTTTGCCTCCGCCCCGAAAACACGTAAATTAAAAAAAAAACAATAATGTAACTTTTGCAGCAAAAATGTAACATTTCAGGAAACGAAACGTAACTTATGACTTAAGGGCCCTGGCAACACTGGTCCGTTCTGTCATGATGACAGTTGGTTTGGTTACCGCATTGCATTTTGTTTACAAATTACAAAATTGAAAAGTTACGCTAATTCTTAGGGTTATATAGTATTTTTACCTTTTATACTTAAAAGAGGCACGTTTGTCTGGAATATGATATTTGTGGTGTTCATTTCGTACAATAAGTATACCTTTGTAATGTAAAAAATCGGCTTTGCAAACATCTTGAGTTTGTAATGGATAACTGTTTTGTGGACATCACAATAGAATTCCTAGCGGTGGCCTTCCACAGCATCTTATACCACACATCAGTTTACCCCAAAAGTATTTTTGAAACGCGGAAAAAATACAATATCGTCGTTTATCATTCCATTCATCCCGAAGTGAACCAATATATTGACTTGTGCCTGAAGAGTATCGGCGAGTGTTTAAAAAGTGACCAATTGGGCTGTGTAGAGTTTGCGGTCACAGACAATGAATACAAGACTTTAATGAAATTCGTGTTTCAATTCAATAAAGACAGCAACTTTGATGAAACTGTGGACGCATACTTGGTACAATGTGAGCAGAACCTGCGAGCTTTTTGCTTGAAGTTATCTTCAGTGAGCAATCACTTCAAAGCATTGCCCGATGACTCCAGTTTCTCCATATACATTCATACCAATGAGTCCAATGCTGTTGCCATGTCAATCAATCCTGACTTCGAAGAGTTCCCTTTGATTGAAGTTAGTGAGAAACAAGAGGAAACAGATAAAATTATCCCTCTTAGCAGGTTTGCGATAAGAAGTTACGCTTTAGATACTTATGTGGAGGTGAAATAATATGAAATAAGTAAAAGAGTGTTTATCATTGACTTGCTAGTTAGTTGGTGGTTATAAAACCCATGTCTGGGAGGTTTACGTTAAGCTTTTGCATCGAGAACATAGACACACTAAGAAGAAGAAGCCTTGAAGTGGGAAGAATAGTGGAATACTGTAATTTGCATTTTGATGAACTGTTGATCAATTTTCAGGAATATTTTATTTGTAACATCATTGGTATTGTGTTACCTGGTACCTGGGTTGTGGAGGTCAAATAGGCAGTCGCTCCATATAAAACACTGGTCCTCAGCTGCATCCGGTTTAGACTGGAAGCCGACCCCAACATAGTTGGGAAAAGGCTAGGCAGATGCAGATGATGATTTTATTTGTAACAAGGAAAGTCATGGTTTGAAATTGAGGAAAAGAAAATCTGTAAAATAGAATAAGAATAGTTAATGTTAGTTTAAGTTAATGGCAATAGCACTAAGTAAAAGTTTTTTTAAATAATAAGGGAGTACAACTGTTATAAAAGTTTGATTATTAAGAGATGAAATTGTGTATTAAAAAAAAACACTTGTTTTATATTAAATATATGAATTTTTATTGCAGACTCCTACTGTTTGGTTGTATTCAATACTGATAGGAATCAGCAGATACCATCTTCATCGTTCAGCTTAACTTTCAAGCATCTCAACCTTGAGTATATTTCATCCCAGTCCACATAAGCTCCAATCAGTTGTCTCACATTATTCTCACTGTCCTCATATGCATTCCGACCATGCAATAATCTTATATTATCAAAACACAGTATGTCTCCAGCTTTAGTTTTAAATCTTGCTGCAAACTTGTGATTCAAAGCCAGGAAATTACTGTGAGCCTCATACCATGGCTTCACCGTCTCAATCGACCCAGGGAATTGACTGCCTCTCTGTGGAATGGAAAAATTAATTCTCGTTATTTCGCCGTGCCGATCTAAGCAAATAACGGGACCACGGTGCAGCTTAAAGAATTCGTTGCCATCTTCTGTCCCGACATCCCGCCACTCGATTTCGGTCTCTGTCAGAAGCTTGTATTGTTCCGGGTGATTCTGCTCCATATACTTAGCGGTGTAGTGACAGTCCGACAGTAAATTTTCGCCACCTTGGCTCTTTGTTTGGACTAAACAATGTAATAGATTCGTTCCCGGACAGTATTCGTAGTAGGGCAGGTCAGTGTGCAGCTGTAAATTACTCGACAGATAGGCCACGTTACTCGTATTTGGTACATTCCGCACAACAAACTTGACTCCGTAGTGTGTCCTTTTAGTAAATCCAATTTTATTAACTATCGCGTCTATAGCTGTTTCCGAGTCTGGCGTATTTTGTATCAACGCGACACCGTAAACAGAAAACTTGTACAGCCAGTTATAAAGAGCCTCGTCTGAATTTAATATCTCGCTGTAGTCATGTTTGGAAAATATTTCATCAAATTCACCACTGTGCCACGTAATCTTCTTAGGTTTGTAGATGGTTTCCGTGTAATTCTTCTGATGTTCTGGCGTAAAGCCTCTGAATTTGAGCCAGTTTAAATTGTACTGAGATGTGTGTCCGTCGTCCCATGTGACTTGTAGGTTGTTTTGGTGCTTAGAAACATTCTTCGGCTTAACGTTGAGGTCGAATTTGCTCCAATCCAGTATTCTGCTTTTGGCTGATGTATGATAGCACTGTTCACACTGGCAGTTCTCTCGTAACCACACGTATGGGAACTGCAAAGATTCGCCGCGGATATCAACGTTTAATAAATCGTCTGTTTTATTTTTATAGAGCACATTTTGAGTGTGAATTAGTTTAATAGAAGACACGCTTGGCAACGATTGACTAAATTGTTTCGCTCTTGTAACGAGTCTCAAGGCGAACATGTTGACGTGCTGCCCGGAGCGAACGAGCACGACACTGAGATAAAACTGTGATATAATTCATATTCATTGTTAATGAACCGGGATGTTACGATATGATACAACAATCATTGTTTATGTGAGATGATGATAGTGTGTAGGTTCAGAGCTGCTAGTTTTCATGCTTAGAAGTATTGTAGATATAAGTTATGCGTAAAAACCTCGCCTAGAATAGAACATTAAACTTTATTCAATAACGCACGTTTACTTGGTATAAAGTAAATATATGCGCAGGTTCTTTTTTACTCAGATTTTGCGCATTCCAAACAGCAATGTTTGGATACCGCCACATCGACCTTTCTAAAGTATGAAAATATAAAATGTACCTAATGTCTGTAGCTAGGTAGGGTCATTGCGTCGGTTACGCGACCACCTTCGGTTACCGACCACTTGACCGACTAGGTTTCTTTAATTAAGGAGAATAACATTTCTATGAGACATAACCATAAAAAAAATATACCAAATAACTTTGGAATAGTTAAGCATTTAGTATTTAATACATTTTAAATTAAATGCTTTTACCTAACTTAGAAAAAAGCCTTTCAATTTTCGTGATAATCGGTGATGTGCGAAAATACAGTGAATTTGCAAATAAAACAGCGCGACGGACAGCGTTCAATGATATGTTTTGGTACTTTGTATTGTATGTTTAACCAATATGAAAGCGTGGTTAGTTCAATTATTTAGTGATTTCGATTATTTAATAATAATTTTGCTGATTTTTATCTTATTTTTCACTAAAATCCAGTGGTCGCTTACTGAAACGTAATTGTAACTGATGCGTTAGTAAGCGGCCGGGTGGTCGTATACTGATTGGTTCAGTCTTATTTCATTTTGTTAATTATGATCCCATGGTTTCAAATTATGATTACATATTTTTGGATATAGTATAACTTAGGCATGAAGATACGTTTTTTCAGTAAACGACCACATGTTTTCTTTGTAAATTTTTGACAAATGCCTATCAAAATCAGTGCAAATATGTGGCCGCGCGCGGTTTGTGAGCAATAATCTATGGAATTTGACATCAGTTAGCGTTCACCATGGTGTAGTATGTAATAAATAACATTTGAGTTAAGATCCTTCAAAACATACCTTTGAAAGTCAAACTAAAGTCAGCTTGCCGCGGTTGGTTTGTGGATGGGTGACCATCTAAATAATACGGAGACTCCTTCGTGTTTCAGAAACATGTTAAACTGTTGGTCCCAGCTGTAATTTTGACTTTGACAATTTTGATAATCGTTACGACGATTAATTTAACGATTTGGGAAAAGGCTAGGCAGATGATGTTGCGGGAAGTCAGAACCCAGGTGTGACATCCTCTCTCTTACAGAAAGGTATCGGGATACGTGGTAATTAGAACGTGGAGGTTAGATAGGCAGTCATTCCATGTGTGTTCAACTGCATCTGTTGGGACTGGTAACCAACCCCAAGATACTTAGGAAACCCATAGGCTGGCATATCAGGTATGTCGGATTCCTCGAATTACTATAGAATAGTATAGAGGGTCTACTAGGAGGAAGAAAACGTGACGTTATCGAGACCAAAAGACCAGAATGACCCAGTATTACATGCGAAGAGTGAAAAGCGAATTAAAGTGGCTTTCAATCCAAGCTCGAGATAATCGATATTATATTCAAAAAACAATGAAAAATCATTATTGGTGTTGATGATTATTTGTTTATAAATATGTTTAATTTATTTTTGCATCAATAATAATAGCCTTATAATAAAAAAACACCTTTAAAATAATGGTCGGTAACTGGCATCAAGTGGTCGCATACTGACCAAAGTGGTCGGTAACTGACGTTTTGGCTATTTTTGCACATTTTCAATATTTTTTCCAAATTTGTATATGGAAGTGTATTATTTTTATTGATTTATAAGCATCTTGACTATATTTCTGAATCATTTATATGGACAGTAACGATTTTGCGTACATATTAAGTAGTTTTTAATTCCTTCAAAGTGCGCAAGTCAGCTAAGTGGTCGCTAACCGGCGCAACGACCCTACTAATTAAAGAGGACAGTACCACTAGTACAAATGTTTTGCCTACAAAATTATCTAGTTTAATCTGGTGATGTCATACTACAAGAGTACAAAGATCGGCAAATATTTGACACACGACACGGACTTAGTTATCAGTGAAATACCTAGCTATCGCTATGCTGGGGTGGCCTAGAAGTAAAGGAACTTATATCTCAAGTCTGGGGGTTCGAACCCTGGCAAGAAGGTACCAATGAGACTTTTTCAAAGTCATAATTACGTACTTTCTAAGACTATCTTATAGACATCACTGACTAACGCTTTATGGAAACATCGTGAGAAAATCTAGAATTGTCTAAAATCGCCAATCCGCCTTGAGCAAGCGTGATCAATGCTAGAGGTGAGATATACTAAGTAAAATGCGTACTGAGTCTTAGAAGTACGCGTACGTCTAAATACTTATTCCAAATACTAGGTCCACGAGTATTTAGGCGTCTCAAGTTTAATGACGTTTCCACAACTAGTAGGTCCACGAGTATTTAGGCGTCTCAAGTTTAATGACGTTTCCTTCCATAACTAGCGAGTCCTCGTAACATTGAGATCAAGTAATGGAGTTTTTTCTGTTTACGGATTATTATCGGCTAGGTCGATCTATCGGTCGAGTATTATCGTGTAAATTAAATCTTATTGAAAATTTCCCTTCATACTTTACGTTACAGGCTTAGGAGTAGTCCACGAAATAAACAAAAGTCAGTCCTTTATTATATCATAAATTTGCACCAAAATTCACTTTTAATCATAAAACATAAGTTTACGTAAATTATGGACACCATTCCTGTGACGTATCATAACGTACTAATTTAAAAAACAAATATTGCGAAACAAATGGTTTTGGTCAGTAGTAAGTACTTATAACAAACGAAAACAAATAATAATGCACGCTCCTTGCCAAAGTAAAAGTGATTCTAACTGTATGGTTATTAGGTTTAGAAACGCATAACAAATAAATCGACTCGCAAACATCGCGTACCGACCGAGCCGACGCGATGCCGAACGTCTCCGAGTTCCGACCGAGCTTGTGAGTATGTGAGGCGCCGTACGCCTAAATACTCGAGACGCGTATACGTGGTGAGCACGGAATAAGTCTACGCGTCCAGCCAAAAACCTATTCCAGTATATACGTCTCACCTCTAATCAATTCTCACTTCTCTACACCAGAAGAACTTTACCACAGAAGTGGGATAGTAAATAGGTCGATGATGATGCCTCCAACTCGGAAATAACAACCCACACACATTTTTCACCTGTTTGCTGTAAGTCTCATGTGAGTAGTGGGCGAGTCTATTGCAAGGTCGTTGCTGAGAGTTACCGCGGCCCCGGAACATTAAGGGCGAAGGAAGGAGATCCTGAGTTCGAATTCCGGTTCGGGCAGAGGCAATGGGTTTGTTTTTAAGTGAAATTTCTGTCATCGGACGGGAAATCATCTAACGACACATGACGGAGCTGGAGGGAGTGTCAGACTCCTACTGCCTAAAACCCATCCATGTTTCTTCCTTCGCCCTTAGCATTTTCTTTCGAACAATTCCGCCAGTCCAGGGCCTACGGACTGAGTCAATAAAAAACCGGCCAAGTGCGTGTCGGGTCACGCGCAGTAGGGTTCCGTAGTAGGAGTTAGTTAGTCGACTATAGCTCTGTAACCGGTTAAGCCTACTTAGCCGTGATAGTTTTCCTTGTAATTTCATTACATGTACTATGTCTGTGATTTTTTTCACATTTCTAGGTACAGCCATTCAAAAGTTAGAGGGGGGGGTAACTCGTATCGAACAAAAAATTTCACTTAAAATCTAGATATTTCGCAAATGGCTCGCTTAACTGAAAAATGGTCTTCACACACCTATAATATTTTTGAAAGACCTATCTAACGATACCCCACACGAAGGGGTACGCGAGAAAAAAAATATTCATCCCTACTTTACATGTTTGGGAGCTACCCTAAAAAAAAATATTTTTCAAAATTTTATTTTACCACTTTCTCGGCGTGATCAATATACATATTCATACCAAATTTCAGCTTTGTAATAACAAAAACCACGGAGCTATGCCGCGGACAGACAGACAGACAGACAGACAGACAGACAGACAGACAGACAGACAGACAGACGGACAGAGCGAAACTATAAGGGTTCCTTGTCGGACTACGGAACCCTAAAAAAGGTTTGTAACCTTAGCTCTTGGAGGTATAAAAATAAAATACTCATTGTAATAAAACTATTTATTGTAAAAGATATATCTAGTAAAAAAATATAATGTATTTGACTATAACTAATAACAACATTTTTGATTCATGGTTACTTAATTTTTTTTGTAGATATAAAAAAAGAATTATTTAAATTAGTATTTGGCTTACGGCTGAAGCTAGAAATAGCCCAGTCATATTAGGGCTTTCACCTCGGAATGAAAGATAATAAGCTGCAAATTGGTATGAACCTTTGTTTTGTCATTCTAAATGTTGTCTCAAAAGTCACAATCGTTATCGTGTCCGCGTCTCAAGATATTCAAGGTCAAAGGTCACAAAAATCGGTTTTTCGCGAATATCTGGCTTCCTATCGGTTAAATGAGATTTGCATTTATTATAAAAGTTGTAGGCTATAAAATTCCCTACAACTTTTGTTTAAACTTTTTTTCATACGACTAACCGTTTTGAAGGTAGAGCGCGAAGAGTGCACATCGTACAGTCATATACGGCCTAATGCAAGGTCAAGCGTGAGTTATGGTTATCAGTACGTTATAAAGTCAATTATTTACTTGGAAATTATAATTATTAAACAATGCCTATTATTTATGTACTAACTATTAATTATTTATATTTAATTAAAGTAAGTAACTTGATTATTTATATATAATTATTACGAACGTTATTACCTCCAGCACCAGCCGAACTACTAAACGTAATATTTTGCAATTGCAAAAATGGTTGTGGTTCCCGCTGTGGATGCAGAAAATCAGGGCTACAATGTTCTTTAGCTTGCGGCCAGTGCAACGGACAAGCTTGCCTCAACGCTTCACTGTATCCAAGTAATCCCGATGAAGAAAATACATATGATCCCGATTGCAATTGCAAAATATTACGTTTAGTAGTTCGGCTGGTGCTGGAGGTAATAACGTTCGTAATAATTATATATAAATAATCAAGTTACTTACTTTAATTAAATATAAATAATTAATAGTTAGTACATAAATAATAGGCATTGTTTAATAATTATAATTTCCAAGTAAATAATTGACTTTATAACGTACTGATAACCATAACTCACGCTTGACCTTGCATTAGGCCGTATATGACTGTACGATGTGCACTCTTCGCGCTCTACCTTCAAAACGGTTAGTCGTATGAAAAAAAAGTTTAAACAAAAGTTGTAGGGAATTTTATAGCCTACAACTTTTATAATAAATGCAAATCTCATTTAACCGATAGGAAGCCAGATATTCGCGAAAAACCGATTTTTGTGACCTTTGACCTTGAATATCTTGAGACGCGGACACGATAACGATTGTGACTTTTGAGACAACATTTAGAATGACAAAACAAAGGTTCATACCAATTTGCAGCTTATTATCTTTCATTCCGAGGTTGACCCCTTTTTTTACCTAATATGACTGGGCTAAAAACCGTAGCCTACCATTTCAAAATTGTATGTTACAATTCACTATTTAAGTAAATTCGACTAGTGAAATGTAAATAATTATTTAACTTCGAACACAGCCCGACTCAAAATTAAGATTAAAATATTTTGTTTAATATGTTTAGTGCAAACAGCTGACATATATCTAGCGTAAACTTTCGACTCGTTTCATATCCAAATGCAATAAAAACTAAAATTGCTGTGCTTTATGATTATTTTGTATCAATAATAAGAAGGAAGACATTTTATGCCTACAAGATAATTAACAATATCGGAAATTAACTCAGTCAATTCCAGTCTTACTGGCGAACATTTTCGAGTATAGACTTCTAATAAAAACTACTAAATATATATTAGAGTACAACATTAACGCCTCGACTAAAACAGTTTAAAATATTCAGCTTCTTTTTAATTATACAACTTTCCAAGACTACTATTATTTAATTGATTCTACTAACTAAAAGCATAAACTATGAAAGCATTTCGTAGTGAGGCGAACATGCATATCGATAAACGTGTGAAAGTCCATCGTCATTCTAATTTAAGCTTTTTGTTCTAATGTAATCAGTAAAATTCTCATCTCATATTCCGTTAAAGTGAATGAGTACATATAACAACAGTCCCTTTTAATTCAATCGATAAAGTGGCTACACACTAATGTTTGATCTGTACTTTGATTTTATGGTAAGCGTTGCTAAGCACCCCTCGTATGTTCCAAATGTCTTCAAACTTTTCTGGTTGTGTGTTGAAGTTACTGTCTGTTGCCTTCGCCCATAATTCGAGCTGTAATAAAGAGAAAACCGTTAGTTTTAATAGTTTTCAAGCGAATTTGAATATCGATAATGGTTAAGTAAAAAAAACACTATCCTACAAAGATTCTTCGTATAAAAATACTAGCTATTTCCCATGGTTTTTGTGCACCATGAGGGTCTTCGCGCATCTTGATAAAAACTATAATCGTTTTACCTTGAAAGTGTAATAGACAGACAGAGTTACTTTCGCATTTAAAACGTTAGTAAGGGTACAAGGATGGCGCGAAATGGTTTTGATTCCTTGAACTCAAAATTTGACATTTATACCTAACTAGCCGGATATTTAGCAAGCCAGACCATACCTCCTTCTGTCCCTTGCTGACGGGTATCCTAGCAGTCCACAGCGTCCAGGCGTAGTGCTGCTGTGGGGGGGCGTCGTCCGACTGCATCTCTTCAGCCTGCACCCACGTCTTGCCGCAGTCGGGGGATACGTCCACTCGAAGGATTTTAGCACCACCACCAGAGTATGCATAGCCTGGGGATTGAATAGAAAATTTTGTCTCTATTTGAGGGAACTATGTCTTAACCGTATAAAAAGGTTCTTATGCCCTTCTCCAGGGTTCAATACATCTCCATTCTCAAACATTTCTAAATCGGTTTACGTGAAAGCGAAATAGACATATTTATTTTTGTATTACAAGCTAGTAAGGATTCTTGGCAGTTAAACAGTTCATGAGCATAAACGTATAGGTAAGGATGAAATTTGTACAAATCAAATTTTTGAATAGGACATTACGATATTTACCAATTTAAATTTAGAATCCTACTTAAAAAAATCTTGTAATGTAAAATAATGTAAGTTGCTGACCTCTGACTTCGACGCAGCCGTCGCGTACCCCGACGGTGTCCCCGTCCGCGGGGTCGCAGATGGCGGAGGTGACGGGCAGGCTGTATATAGGCGGAGCGCTCGCGAAGTCCGCCGTCTCCCACGTCTTGGACGCGTTGAACGAGCGGTAGTCCTTCTGATGCCAGTGGGATGGACTCTCATCGTGGGATATTGTTATTGATTCTGGTGATAGGTATATTGTTTAAATTAATTGTTTGCTTAATAAGTTTTGAGGGTTTTAAATAAGTTTTGAGAAGCTCGCTGCAAAATTATAACCATGAAGGTCGCCGGGCACGACGACGCACAGCGGGTAGCCGTGGTCAGGCGGCAGCGGGCGCCCGTCCATGTGGGGCGCCAGGACTAGGCGGCGGGTCCATAGCTAGCCACTTGACGTGGTGCATGTGGGGCGCCAGCACTAGGCGGCGGGTGCATACCTAGCCACTCGACGTGGTCCATGTGGGGCGCCAGCACTAGGCGGCGGGTGCATACCTAGCCACTCGACGTGGTCCATGTGGGGCGCCAGCACTAGGCGGCGGGTGCATACCTAGCCACTCGACGTGGTCCATGTGGGGCGCCAGCACTAGGCGGCGGGTGCATACCTAGCCACTCGACGTGGTCCATGTGGGGCGCCAGCACTAGGCGGCGGGTGCATACCTAGCCACTTGACGCTCCGTACGGCGGGCGCGCCGGGCACGACGACGCGCAGTGGGTAGCCGTGGTCGGGCGGCAGCGGCAGGCCATTCATATGCGTGGCTAGCAGTATGCGTCCATTCGGGTTCAGCGCCTGGTCCAGCGGGATGGACGTCGAGAAGTTCACGCCTGTCGCATCTATGTCTGACCCTGTGAACTAAATATGAATGCTTTATGATAAACATATACAAAATATCTTTCGAGTATTACAATATAATGTAGAATATATACGTTACAATGACGTGTTTGCCGACGGTGTTCTGCGTATCCACGCCGCAGTATACCAACACATCGCGCAGGTACACTCCCTCCCACACCGCGTTGCTGATAGCACCGCCTTGCCAGCTGATGCCTTTGACTGGCTTCACCTGCTTTTAACGAGTAAACAGAACAAAAATGTCAATTTAAATAAGGTGGAGCCCTATTGGGCCTGCTTAATAAGGACTGCATGGGATTGCGGCTGTACTTTGAGTATTTACTCTTCAGTATTTTTTTAAAATAATTATCTTAAAACAATTTATCCAACAGAAACGAAAAAACAAACCTCGTTCATCTCACTCCGCCTGTTCCCGGCACACATGAGGGCGGCCCGCACGGATCCCTTGGGGAACATCTCCAGCTTTTGGAGGCTGAACTCCTGAACCCTGGTGCTGCCGTTCTTAATGATGATGCGGACGCGGTGCTCACTGGATTCCAACTCTGGAACAGGCATGTGTTGACGGACGTAAAATAATTCACTGCAAAGAGAAGAATAGAATATTTTTTGATGAAGTAAAATGTGCTTTGGCTTCAAAAGCAAAACATGCGAGCGAGAAATCAAACATATAAAATTAAAATATGGTTAAGCATATCAGAAGTGATCAGATTACACCCTACTTTTGGGTGGTCCATGGGTAAATTACGACGTCAAAGAGTTAAGATTAGTTGACAAAAACCAACAAAATAGTCTGATTAGATAGATTTTTGAATAATGCAGACACTACTCAAGACTTTGAGCAAAGTTGAGACTACAGAGGATGACCTCAAGTTTCCTCGAAAGACTTTCCCTGAAATTCAGAAATAGTGACGGAAACTTGACAATAGGTAGATGTTGGTAGATTTAGGCGTAGTAACTATACGCTCTTTAAACTACTTTCGCTTACTTTTTGCTATTTCTATGCCGATGTGTTTCACGGAATTCTGAAATTCGTTTTAAAATTCAAAGATTCACGTTTACTTTTTCACGTTCAGAATAAGTTGTGGTAGAATCTTGAAGAATCATGAGGAATAGAAATAGAATCTTGAGGCTCTGCAGCCTTATCTTTGTCTATTACTTGAGTAGTAGTGTAATGGCACTTAATTATGCAACTCCACATTAATTAAAACACCACACCTCTACGCTTAAAGCAGCATCCACAAAACCATTTACCAACATACTTGGGCGTGTCAAAGTGCGCTATCTGCAACTTGGCGGGTATCTCCGCGTTGAAGGGCTTGTTCGTTTTGACTATCAGCCGCCTGTCCCTGCTAGGTTCTTTGACCCAAAGCTCGTCATCCGTATGGTCCACTATGTCGTCTTCGTGAAGGTTACCTGCAAATGTGCTGCTGGTATTTTTATTGTGAACGCGGTACGTGTAATTTAAGTTCTCAAGCCAAGGGGTAATGTGGGATGATGTAAAGAAGATTACTGGTAATAGACGGAGCTCTAGTGTAAAATAAGACCAAAATACGAAAGTAGTTATGTCTGCTCTATGGCTTGTTTGAGCTCACAAAGTTTCAATTGACTTGTGCAACTAGCTTGACGTTTCTTAAGTGCCTGCAAAGACTTATTTGAAATAAAAACATTTGAGTTTTGAGTTTGACTTCGTTTGGTACTTCAAACATGAACACTCACCTATCCTATAAGACTCCAACAAGGCATACACCTCTTGCGTCTTATGCATTCCGTATACATTCCAGAAGGGTTCAATGCTCAGTCCTCCTGCGTTCATGATTTGATCCCCTCCCGGGTGGGAGGAGAGGAATGACGTCACGTCGTATACACCATTCTTGTAGGTCACCCAGAAACTCTTCCTACGGAGGTGATTGGAGGTTAAAAGTGGGATTACTAGGTATTTAGAACGGTATAATTAATGATTCAATTGTTTTTTCTACCAACATTTTATGTACATTCCCCAGTTTTTGTCAAGAGATTGATATACATTAATCTCATGATAATTCTCAAAGCACCACAAAAACGTATGCATGTATTTAACAAAAAAAAAACAATTTACAATTTCAATTCAAGGGAATTCTTCTTGATTATTATTAAAACTGATTCTCACATCAATCATTGTCAGCCATGATTAGACAGTATCGGCATACTTCAATCGACAGGGATATCCGTGACAGTAGTTTTGTGTACATACGTTGTTTTATACAAACAACATGACAAGCAAGTTTAATGCTCTAGCAGGTACTAAGTATAGTTTACTAGATGTTTCACGCGGTTTCACCCGCATCCCGAGGGAACTACCTCGCGAACCCGGGTAAAAAGTATCATATATGTTAATCCAGGTTATAAACTATGTATGTACCATATTTCATACAAATCTGTTCTGTAGTTTTTGCTTAAAAGAGTAACAAACATACATCCATAGATTCTCACAAACTTTCGCGTTTATAATATTAGTAGGATATTAAAATATTGTGATAAAATCATACGATGCGGGGGGCGTAAGATTTTAGATAAAGGAATGATGCAATCGATAAATTAATTTAGTTCAGATTTGCGTAGTTATAACATTTCCTACCTTTAGTATCTACAGTTATTGGATCACAAGTTCATCTTGTGGTTGGCTTCCAGACTAGCAGCTAAATATTAGTGTTTTTCATAGAAAGCCGGCCTAATCTGGACTCTACAACTTAATCATATAGGTAACGTGATGCTCCTAGGTTAGGCTAGTTGTAAAATTTTCAGATTCCTTACTTCGGGAAGTACAGCTAACCTCTACCGATCGACCAGTGCGTCTGTTACTACGTCACAAGCTAGGAGAAACCATAATTTGTTATTTTGTTCAATATTTAGATATAGGTAAATAATTTTTGAAAGCGTACGTAAATTATATACGCATACGCAATGATTGTTGACACAGTTTTGTCGTTTTGTTATCAACTTATTAGTGCGTCAATAGATTATGTTTTGAATTGAAGTACAAAGTTTCACACAACATAGTTTATTCAGATTTACGTTTTTATTTGACTGATCCAGCCGCGATATTTAACAGGGGCAATCCCGATCTATTAATTCATGCCTCTGGTAAATGTATTATCTATGATAACAAGTTTGAAGAACTCGCTTAAAACCAGGTTTAAAAAATATGATCTTTAGAGTATAGTAACATGCCTCTGTGTACAAGAACAATAAGAGGAGCTCGTGGCTAATAACAGCCAGACGGGTCGATCAGTCAAAGGTTAAGCTGCTACGCTTGGCGCGTTCGGTCCGGGGATGGGTTATCTTACTTCCCGAGGTAGGTACGGAGGTGTCTCGGTATGTTATAGATAGTCAGTTAAGCTGTTGGTCTCGTCCCGGCTGTCATTTATAGATCTTTGAAAATCGCTACGGGTAGTCAGAAGCCAGAAAGTCAGGTCAGGACAACCAGTCTTACCGAGGGGTATCGTGGCAGGCAGTCGCTCCTTGAAAAACATTGATACTTAGCTGCAGTAGCTGCGGATTGACTTGTAACCGACCCCAACATAGTTAGGAAAGGGCTAGGCAGATGATGTACACGAGCACGAAAGCAACTTCGTTTAGTTATAAATTAATTTATTTAGTCATTATTTTCCACCAGTTATATTTAAACAAAAATGCATTCAATTATGTAATCACTAAGTGCCATTTAATTACTTGGCAACAGGTATAAAATTCGAGTAGGTATCTATTTACCTACTTGAACATGCCAGCTTATCAGTTAAAATTCAAAGATTGTTGGCCAACAGAAGGCGATAACTCCTGACTCTTGTACATTTGTACGATTCTTATCAAAAAGCGTGTTGATCTTGTCAATCTAATCTAATTTTCAGATTTTATCGACTGAGTTGTAATTTTCTTCATTGAATTTCTGTTAACTAACATATTAGCTTCTGCTTTTGTCATGAAAGATTGTTACTTACGACTTGGCAAAGCAATAGCTCTTGCTGTAGTTGAACATAATAACAAATATTATATTTTCCGAGTAATGAAGTCTCATCATTTGCCTAGCCTTTTCCCAACTTTGTTGAGGTCGGTTTCCAGGAAAACCAGATGCAGCTGAGTACCAGTGTTTTATATGGAACGACTGCCTATCTGACCTCCACAATCTAGTTTCCTGGGTAACACGATACCCATTGGTAAGAGTCTCTGATAATGAAACGAACTAAAAATGACAGCTGGGACCAACAGCTTAAACATGTTTTCCGTCTCCGCGGTCGGTTCTGGATGGGTGAATATTTATGACATTATTGTCATAAATGGTCACTCATACACAAACCGACCGCGCGCGCGTCAAGCGTATCTTTCAGTACCTTTGATCGATCCTTTGATATTGTAATGGTAATAAATCTTAAACTGATTATCAAAGTTTAAATATGCTAATATTATTTCAAAAAAGGTGCAGGCACCTTTGATTGATATTATACACGATAAATATTGAGTCTACTTATGAATAAGCGATTTGATAAACATTATTTTAATTTATCACTTCTTTCAAACATTATTTCTTAACTATTTTTATTATGTGGATTCTAACAACTCATGCATCGCTGGAGTAACTACCGTAAAAAATGATCATGGGTTTTATTGAGCATATATTTTTCCTGCATGCCTACTTGAGAGATTAATTGTATCTACAATAATTAAATAATTGTATCTGTGTAAGGCTAGAGTTACAGCCTACACAGATATTGGTGATACTCCATATTGCTTGACTCCTCTACAGGAGTTGCAGTTGACGTCCTCGCGTCTTGGTATGATAATAGAGGTATAAACAAACTTTCTTTACAAAGAGAAGAAACTGAAAAGTGTAAGTAACTCACTCATTATCATGTTTGCTAACTTCATCAGCTCTGAAGGTGGGCAGGTCAGGCCTCTTCGCCCCCGCCTCAATTAATTTATCATCACCTTCATTATTCTCATTTTTAGTGTCCTTTGTATTTGATTTTTCTGAAATGTAAATGCACAATCTGCAATAAAAATAATGCCAATAATATTTAACTTATGTTTTTACAACTGCCATGTAGTCCTTCCTTACTAGCATGATAAATTCGAAAGTAAGTTTGTCTTTCTGTGTAAATAGGGGAATGTCAATTTGGATGAAATTTTATGTTGAGATATGCTGATGCTTGAACCCTGGACAAGGACATGGGTTAGTTTTGATCTGGAGTAGTTCTCTCTAGATACAGGTGAAACCGTGGGTAACAGCTAGTGTCCCAATAAAACGTGAAATAGTCTTGATACAGGTCTCATTAGTGTTTAAATAAATACCCCAATGAGGAAATTCAAGTTATTTATCAGTCTGACTTACAGTATATATGTTTAAACACATTTGTGTATGTACAAACAATTTCAACCAACTGATAATACTTTGTGACTTTTCCTTGTATGTCTTGAAGTATAATTGAGTTTTGTTGCAACCAACTGCCTACTAATATTTGCTATATGCAAATGAAATTGAATATTCTGACAACCGACTGTATTAATTAAAAATTAATTTAAATTGGATATTTAGTATTTGTTTTCAAATTAAAATAAAGATTTTTAATAGCACTAGTAGCTCACTTGTTTCAATATAAAATGTGAGTCAGATTGTCATACTTTTACAGATAAATGGCTGAACCGAATTACATGAAATTTGGTATGGAGATACATGGGACCTTGAATATGGTTATAGACTACATTTTATCTGGAGGAGTGAAGTAGTTCCTTCTGTATAAGGGTGAAACTGAGGGTAGGTAGTAAAACATATTTTTAAAGAGTATGCAGGTATCAAAAACCTGTGCTAACCCTGTGAAGAAAGCAGGTGTAATGTTGTCATGTTTTAAATTAAAAATAAAATACCTGCAAATACAGTTCCTACCAGCACTGAGCTGAATAGTGCTGTGGCAACATTCCTTCTGTAATCACTATTAAATCTTCTTTGTTCTTTATGACCATGCTGTTCTTGATTGGTGAGTTTGACTGCGGTAGCAGCTACATGAATGAATTTGTTCTTCTGGTGGATTGATCTGAAAATAAAATGATTTGAGAAAAATTAAAAATTGGAGACTAACTGATGTTACATTTTGATGTAGGTAAATGTAAAAGTAAACCTGGAAGAGCAGAACTACCTAATATCAGGTAATCTTAGCTTAAAAGTGTTTCCAAAAGTTATATTGTTATTGCTACATAAGCTGATGAACTTAAAAAAAAAGGTTTGTCTGATAATATTTGGCCCAGACTTATGTAGATTCCGGAAATGCTTTAAGGATAGTTTACAAGTCACATAAAGTATTTCATCTAGAAATTGAACTGAAATATGTACCTATGTCACAATCCCCTTTCTGTAGTTACAGATAATTTTTCAATCATGCAACTCTTGAAGAAATTATCCATTATATCAGGATAATAAGTACCCTACAGCACATAGACATGATGTAGTTTTTTTACTCTGGGTATTACAACTTTCAGGGGCTTAAACAAGCCTTATGGCTTCATAATATAGATGTCGGTTTATATTACACGAATTACTAAATTAAAAGGTTAAACTATCCTTTGTTTTTCAGTTTTCATATATATTATGTGACTTATTTCCTGAACATTTTTTTAATAATATAATGTTTATTACTAGTCTGGGGAGCATCCTAAATTACAACCAGTACTGTCGAACAAATAATGTATAGTACAGTTTTCACTGACCTACCTTAGCAATATATTTTTGAGCGACATTTTCGTTTCAATTCTTCAAAACACTGAGCTCGCTTCTTACGACGTTAACATGATAAATTAGTAAAAGTGAAACTGAGTGTTATCGACTATCACAACAGTCTTACGACCTTGAAAACTGGCCTGTTTGTGACGACCTTTTATCATTTAATCAATTTATCGTTCTTCAAACAACACGTAACGAGTAAAATAAAATTACGAAGTCGAATCGAATGAAACAGAACATCAAACTGGATTATTTTCCCGTAATGACATGACATTACAAATTGACAAGATAATGTCACGATTGATGGCCCCTACACAGCTGTCCCGTACAGGAAGGGTTGCGTTTAGTTACTTGCAATAACAAAACTGAAAACTAATTACAAAATAAAATTGATTGTAATGTTGACTAAATTGTACGTTGAATGAATAATTACTATCCGTCACGTAATTTAGAAGAAGGACTTCGATTGAGTAGATTTGAAAAACTTTATGATTGGTGTCACTTCAGATTTGAACCTGGGATGCGAAGTGCGAAGTAGTACTGGAAAAAACAAACTACAAACAGTAGAATAAATAATACTACTTAATAATTCCCTATCTACGTCGTAATTAAGATCAAAAGTGATTGATGCACAGAAATGCGACAGGCAACAGCGACAGGTGGTTATTAATGGAACATCATTATTAAACATTTTCATGAGTGAGGACCTAAGTTATTATTTATTTTATAGTCTTATGAGAAAAGAATAGGCTATTAATGTACGGATACAGAGAGTTAAGTGCTAAGTACCTAATATCTCACCGCGCCTTCATAACGTTTTGTTTTGTAATTAGCAATGATCTATTAGCGACATTTATTATGTATGAGGTAATCTGCGGAATGCACTAATAGGAAACCTCACTACTGTAGGTGAAACTCACAGGTGAAACTGTTACCGACCAATAAAGGTACCTATATGAAATAAACTAGCTGTTTCCCGCGATTTCACACGCGGGCGCGGCGAGGGAACTTGCAGGCGCTACGTTGGTATACCAAATAGGTCATACTCAATAAGTATAAATATTTACCCAGTGGAAGGTACTGCAACCGGTGTTCATGTAATCTGATCAAAATTAACTTTAGTTTCCCTATAATAAACAAATATAGGTACCTACATTAAGACTAAAAAGAGCGATAAATTATAAAATGCAACTTCATAGTAAGTAGTAAGGAGACTAAAAAAGTGAATGCTACGTTTGTACGTCGTTAACCTCTTTCTCATGTTCTAATGAGATTTTAAAGACTAAATGCATTAGTTTTATAAGTTTTGCACATAAAATTGTAGCAAATGTATATTTTTCTACATTTTGAATGTTATATTGGTAAACGTTCTTGAATAATGTAGGATAATTTGACTATATGCATCTAAAAGTATTGCGATGCTTTACAAAATGCGTTGTTATCTGTCCCAGAGACATTAGCATGCATGCCCCATTTATCCAGAAAATACCTGGATGAATGGGAACCAGCAACGTTGCTATGTGACAAAAACATTAATGATGATTGTTCCTTCACAGAGAGTCCTACTATAAACTCGCATTACTATGACACCTAGGTATTTAAAAGTATTATTGATCTAAAACATCTATTGGCGCGCCTGTAGGGCTAATCTCGTGTGCCGTGACGGAAAATGAGCTGACGCTCGCTTATGCCGTCAGACCCCCTCTCTGCAGGTCTAATTCTCGTGTACCTATGTTCGTGGCACGTATACATACCTTCTACCTCATTATTGTTTGTAGCTTCGCAGTGTGCATGTGTGTACTGTAGAGGTTCTATGAAATATATATAGGAATTAAAACTTATTGGGTAAACTGGCCACACAATCATTTGAAATTAGAATGAAGGAAAAATTAGTTAGCAGTTTTTTTGATACAACGATGTCAGTCGATTCCAGATCATGAAATAAAGCAAAAGTTTTAAAAGTATTCTTTGATTTAATCTTCGAATCCTCCACCTCTGACTACGCAATCCCTACAGTACCTACATACTGTGGTCTTTTCCTGTTTCAGATCTGCTGTGATAAGCAGGTATTTGTAGTGTATTTAAACGTGGATTTTTCTTTATTCTCCAATTCCTCACATCGAAAAGTACCTACACCTGGAAAGTAGTTTATCAATAAAATCCTTTCATTATTACATTCCGTCGCGCACAGCAATGTTTTATTGCTCTCCTTACGAGAAATAGCCTCTTCAACTACAAGAGGAATAAAGTTTACTTGTGTCGCCTGTCGGGAACGTGTAGGGGTGGGTACCGACACGTACGTAGGTACGCCCCTCTTTAGAAAAAAAGATTTTTATTGCAGGTTAGGTAAGCAGGTACCTACCCTGTAAATAGTCGCGGGCGCCATAGAAAAATTCATCATCATTACTAAGACTTGCCTAGCCTTTTCACAGCTATGTTGGGGTCGGCTTCCAGTCTAAACTAGATGCAGCCGAGTAGGTACGAGTGTTTCACATGGAGCGACGGCCTATCTGACCTCCACAACCCAGTTACCGGATAACACGATACCCCTTGGTAAGAATGGTTGTCAGACTTTCTGGCTCCTGACTACCCGTAACGACTGTCAAAGATATACAAATGACAGTTGGGACCAACAGCTTAACGTGCTTGACCCGTGCGGCTGTTACTTAGCCACGAGCTCCTTCAGAAATAATTAATTTTAAATTAATTACGAATTGGACACGAAATATTAAAATCACGATACGTAGATATTTAGATACCCTGTTAGACAAGGAATAGCCACAGGCACGCCTATGTTTAGGCCACTACTATTCGCTTTTCTATGGCTCTGTAACCGTACATTATATCTGGTATGACTCATGAAAAATGCCAACAATTTTTTATATTTTACGACCCCCTAATTTCTATTTTACGACCGAAATTGCTACCCTAATGGTTTTACCTTCTGATTTTTTGAACGAAATAATCGTTCACTTTTATGTCAGTCTCGCATCGTGTTGAATAGAAAACTATTATTGTGCTTTTAATAAAATACTTTTATGAGAACAGTTATGAGTGGCGGTTCGGGCGTATCACACTAAATAATTTCTTTCCAGACGAGACAGGATAAAGAGGTTGCAAGACCTACTGAATTTTTTTTCGGATGGGAAATCATCAAATGACCCCTCCCGCCGTGGGTGGGGCGAGTGGCAGTGTCAGACTCTTACTGACTAAAACCCATCCATGTTCCTTCCTCAGCCCTTTGTATTCCGGGGGCGCGGTATCTCTTTCGAACGTCCCGCAGCCCCGGCAGGCTATGTACTGAAAATGCCTGGAAGAGTTTTCGTCTCTTTCTCTTTCTGGCGCTGAAGAGAAAACTTATGGACATGATGGGTTCTCCCCACCCTTACCTATAGAGTACAGGTCCATTAAAAAGCATCAAAAGACGTCCCCAAAAGTAGATTTACTTCTTTATTTAGTCGTCGTCATTCCTAATAGTGCGTTGTAAACCGTGCACGCTGTCTTCTGTACAACGCAAGTAGGTGCTAGGTACAGAGTGCCCAGTATTCCGCTTTAATTTTCCGACCTTTGTTACATGTCTGTATTATGGTGGTTAGTACGTGTGATCAATTAAAGAGACGTGTTGTAGGCACTTACTTGTCACAATTGTTTATTACCTACTGTAATAAATAATCTTACAAATACGCACTAACTAGGAGTACATAAGGCGGGTTACACACTACGAGTAGGTACTGAGAAGGTTAAATGAGAGTCTGAGGTAATGAAATAATCAAGAAAATAAATGAACGTTATAAATGAACTAATGCACTGATTGCAATGAAATCTCAGTTCGATTTCTCGGCTCGGAAAGTTCTGGACTAAAATTAAGAATTTATGTATCTTTGATGGGCTATTTCCAACGACTCTTTATACATTACGAGTGTACTTATGTTTTGATACTAGAAAATCTTCTAGAAAAATTGTAAAGCGCTGACGACACAGGAAAACTAGAAGCGCTCAAAGTATTTGAAGTTGTAAAATGTTCGAAAGTTACCTACTTAACTCTCTACTGAGATGTCAGTTATGATTTAGTTAGGATACCGGCCCGGCTAAATTCAAATTTTAATTTCCAGAACCTACTACTAGTACAGACTTTAGATAATTAATATCATTATTAACATGAAGCGAACATTTTATACCCGCATATTCTGTTGATTATAGTGATTAAAAATTATTAAAGATCAAAATCAATTTGAACGAATCTACATCAGACATTATTGCTACAAAATTACCTCTCAAAAATAATAATTAAGATCTTTCGTTCTTAAAAAATTGTTGAGATAAATATTTATATATATTTATATATCTGTTCCTTAGTTCAAGACAGCAGTGTAACGAGCTCCTATTTATTACTTCGCTAGGTAGTGTCCCATTTGTAGCGGACGGACAGTGTTACGTAGATATGCTTGCAATAAAAATTCACATAATGCAATTATAGGTTTGTGATATGGTCATCTTAATCTACACTAATATTATAAAGAGGAAAACTTTGTTTGTTTGTTTGTTTGTAATGAATAGGCTCAAAAACTACTGGTCCTATTTGAAAATTCTTTCAGTGTTAGATAGCCCATTTATTGAAGAAGGCTATAGGCTATATTTCATCACGCTAAAACCAATGGGAGCGGAGCACCACTATTCCACGCGAACGAAGTCGCGGGCAGAAGCTAGTGCACAATATGATGACAACTCAAAACCGGCACTGAATAAAAGCGATTGGTGGTTTTCTAGTGAACAGAGAAGGTGATTTGCCCTTCAAAAAAGTATAGGGACATCATTTCTTGGCGTGCCGCTTTAAAAAATAACACGAATGATATTCTATATCTTCATCATTACGAGTAAAAGGTCATACCAGCCAAACTATTATTAAATTATTGTAAATTAAAAAAATAAAACAAAAGATGACATACTCCGTTTGTATTAAAATATGGAAGTAAGTACTAACAAATACATATGACTAGGAACTTAACATTCTTACAGTCTGTAAGTTTCAATAGATCGGGCCCTTTCCCGCAATCAGTGAGACCCCGCTCCAATCGCGAGGTCCGATTTCCCCGGGACTCGGGACCCGGGGGACGGTTATTGAAAAAGTTAGCGGCTCGGCCGAGGTCTGGCCGTGAATTAATGCTGCGCAAATACGGGAACTCTCCGTCTTATAGACGGCCCTTACCGGGCAAAAGAAATCTAAGGGATTTCTAAACGAATCCGTGTTTTCCTTACAGATTAAATATTAGACGACGAATTAGAATGTGATCGATATTGATTTCTGATTTTGTTTATGTCAAATATTTTTACTTAAGCTGTTTCCCGCGGTTTCACCCGCATCCCGAGAGAACTACTTCGCGCACCCGGAAAAAAGTATACTTTGTGTTTAAACAATGTGTGTTTTGAATTTCATCCAAATCCATTGAGTACTTTTTGTGTGAAAGACTAACAAACATACACATATTCTCACAAAATGTCTCATTTATACATTTGTCCTGAATGACTGACGGATCAACGCGCAGCCTAAACCGCTGATCGTAGAGCCCTGGAACTCGGAGGGTGTGTTCTTTGTATGACTCAGGCATCCGATAAGAAAGGATTTTCCGAAGTTCTACCCTTAAGGGAGTGAAAAAGGGGGCAAAGTTTGTACAAAACTCTGTCATTTTTAATTTGAATTCGTATATACCAAGCGGGCGAAGCCGTTGGCGGAAAGCTAGTTTAAAATATTAGTAGTTGTGGATCACCTAGATTGTTTCCTTCCACCTTTTCTATTAGAAAGAAAATTAAGCTATCTGCCGAATAACAAACAGGATTGAAGGATGACTCGTATAATAATGATAACGTTCGCTCAGATGATGGATAAGGTGGGATGGAGGGTAATTTTATTATAATAAACTTTGGTTAAAATGAAGTTGATATCACCTCACGTGTAGAGTAGGGCTTAACTATTAAGTTTCATATATGATATAAAACTAATATTTTTAAGTATTTTTGCGTAGGTATTAACCTAATTGTAGTAAGTACCTATGTAATATGCCTTGTAGGTAAATTGTCTTATCATCATTAATTTCGAAAACATTTTCATTTTTCGGCTTTCGCTGAAAATCAGCGCTGGGACTTTGTCTCGCATAGGGTCACAGCATTAAGCTGAGCGAGGGCCGTATTGCGTGTTTGTGACGCATACTGCCCCCTTATGTATCAGTAGTTTTTTATTTTATTTTTTGTGTATATGTATGTCTCCAATCACGTAATTAAACGTATTTTCTTTCTTTCTTCTTTCTTTATTTTCTATTTACCAGTTTTTTTTCGCAAGATCTATTTCTTAGAACTTGACGTGACTTTTCAAACTGGGAAAGTCTACTTGAAAAAAAGTTTGACTTTTGTATATTGATTCCGCTATAGTTTAGTACCCACTTACAAACTAAATGTTTATTTTCCATGTGCACTACTGCTTTCCATTCAAGCTTTTAATGGTCGTTCTACTTCCGTCTCTTACTGTTATTATAAAACTTTTAGATGCGGAAATAATTGCATTCTACACGTGCCACTAGTTCAAATATTTAACTTTATTCTGTTTAGCAGATTTGTTTTGAATTAAAACAACGGTTGAATGTTATTGCAGCAATTGTTCAATTTTTTAATGCGGTGTAGGGTATCATGTAATATAATGAAGTAGAAAGTAAAATCCTGGTTAATATTATAAATGAGAAAGTAAATCCTCAACCGACTTATATGAAATTTTGTATGGAGATAGATATCCTGATAAGTACATGAAGAAGTTCTTTGAGGATACTGTGAATCCAAAACAGCTAGTAGACTATATATTCTTAGAAACAAAAGGTCATAAATAGAAAAAATATAGATAGGTACCTATTGAAGGCAGTAACAGCGCTATTGTAGTACCTACCACTTTTTAAAATAAATCATATCTTTAATATCTCTTGAATAATATTTCGAGTTATACAGATCCGAAATAATTGATCAATAATATTGTCCTCAGTAATTCTGAAAACAACAAAAGCGTAAAAGTAAAATATTATGATACCAGTACATTGTAGTGTAATATTTCATTTGGCATAGTTTGTCAGCGGTCGGATGGTTGGTCGATCTTGTTAAACTAAACTTACGCAGATAGTACGTATGGCAATAGCAATAGGAATGGACAATAAAAGCATAGATTACAAGCAATCTTTATTAACACAGGTAGATCCACATTCACGGGCATGTATAACCACCAGTCTCTAAATATGACAAAATCGGTGGAGTGATATAATTGGGTATATCTTTACCATATATAAAATCTAAATGGCCAAAAGTCTTATCAGAAAGTACACAAAGAGAGGCGTTTTGTAGTTTAGATACGAGAAATCTGATATCTGTAACATTAGCAACATAATCATTTTCACTGCCAAAAAACACCCATGGCATGGAGATATCAGATAAATCGTACAATGGAGGACTACTCTTTCCATATGCTATTAGATTTCCAAATAGCCCGTAATCATATTCGGAGAAGCCATTGTTCTGGATCTGTCCCCATCGGACGAAGTTTTTGAGAGAAGTACCAGCAGGGGTGTGACCAACTATCACAGGCAAAACGTCATCAGTAATCTGGAACTTATTATAACCTAAAAGTGCGAAGATAATTACGGAGCAAAAAGGATACGATTGTTCTACGGTTCCGCACAAAAGTTCTGCAGTATTTTGTACTAAACCATTGCGTTTTAATATTTCTACGTTTAGTAAATTATTCGTCAGTGTCAACCCTGGAGCAAGAAGACCCTGGATCTTAACCACGATGAATTTAGCGTTATCCAACCACGCTATTGGCGATAACCCGAAACCAACTTTAATCTTCGCATTGTATTCAGGCTTTTTTGAGCAAAGAATTAATAACATACTCACGCCTTGTGCATGAGCTACGTAAGATATTTGCGTTTCATTAGTCTTAAGCAAGACATAATCTATAGCTGCTGGTAGATCATAAATGGCCAATTCATCGACGGAAAAGTCCCAGAACCTTGAATCTTTATTCGGATCGTAAGTAGTGTGGTTTCTGCTGTAAACATTTCCTCTGACATTGGGAATCCAGATATCGTAGCAGTTGTCAGAGTAGACGTAGCAGTGGGCCTTCCCGGGACCTGGTATGAGACAGTCATCACCGCTGAGGTAGAGGCCATGCATGAACATTATGACACCCTTCGAGGCATTGCAGCTGTCCTTTGGAGGTATTCGGAAAATGCCCAAAATGTATCCATCTTCAGTGGTCACGAAATGCTGTTCGGCGGTGTAATTGTCGTATTTAGCCAATTCCACGAAAGTCAAATCTTGCCTGGGTGATATTCCAAATGGAGATGCGGTACTATTATCATCACAGAGGACTGTTTGTATTGCGAAGAACAAGCTCACTGCGTATAAAAAAATCATGCTTTAAGTCGTGTACCTGCAAAAGCATAAATTTGTATTACCTATTTGTTAGTAAGGATACCTACATGTTAATACACTGTTTAAAGTCACTGTACCTTGAACATACAGTAATAATTGTCTTTATTGTACTAACATGATCATCACTACGGCGATAATACTACAGTAATAAAATTCTGAATCATACATTTTATATAGGTTGTAATCTGTCTAGGATATTTGATATCAGTCAAACAAACACTTGTAAAATAGATATTTTGCGCAGTTTTTTATATATTACTTATGTTAATAAATCTTGCTCGTGGCTCAGTAATAGGTGCAGGGGTCGATCAATCAAAGTTTAACTGCGCTTGGTACGGTCGGTCCGTGGCTGGATGACTATCTATGTCATATCGAGCAGTTGGTCCCGGCTGTCATTTAATTATATATTTTTGGCACATGTATATTTGATAAACGTTCGGGTAGTCAGAAGCCAGGAAGTCCTACAGCCTTTATCAAAGGATACCTATCGTATTACCCGTTAGCTGGGTTGTGACGATCAGATAGGCAGTCGCTCTATCTAAAACATTGGACTAGGGAGATGATGGGTTTTATGAATAAATCAATTCGATGGTCTTGTGGCAGCTTACTTGCCTATACGGACTATATCTAACTACCACAATTTGAATGATCTAACCAATTTTAATTTAATTAAATTCTAAGCAGTTGGAAGCAGAGGTCAATGCATGCAGGCTGCTTAAACAATTGCTCATCTTCCACTGCATCTTGCATTAACTAGTATAAAATTTCTGGAAACCTCCCATTTTCTGCAGCTTTTGGAAAAACTAATTTAAGTCTTTATCGTTAGGTACCATTTTGTCAGTACAATCACATATAAATAAATTGGTACTAACCTTTTTTCACTGCATATGATGAGACCAAGCTGTTTCCTCAGGTGATGAACGTGCTCGCTATTTCTTTTTGTAAATGTCCACCTTATATATATATCACCCGAAATATTACCTTTTGTCTTGCGATAGTGTGTTTAATTATATAAGGGCATCTGCACACGTGTCGTTTACCTATATAATCTTTGAGTTATCAATTATTGTATTGGACGTTCGTTATTGGAAGTAACAATCGCTAGGCCGTTTTCAGTGGTTATTGAAAACGGCCTTATATCGTTAATTGTTTTATTTTATAATTCATTCACTTCAGAGATGGTTTTAACACACTTATACTTTTACAGTTTTAAATATTGGGATCTTATTGGTATGACATAAACCTTATAGAAAAAATCTTGATTTTCAGATAACAGGTCCATCGCAGATGATTCCCAGCATATATTGAAAGATGAACCGTATAAAGTGGAGAGTCCTTCCCAGATATTTTCTTTATCTAGTACTAACCTACTTGGAGTGTGAAATAAAAATGTTGATTTTCGAGAAAAACATGCCTTATTATATTAGGAAACTAGCTTCTGCCAGCGACTTCGTTCGCGTAGAATAGTGATGCTCCGCTCCTATTGGTCTTAGCATGATGATATATAGCCTATAGCCTTTCTCAATAAATGGACTATCTAACACTGAAAGAATTATTTAAATCGGACCAGCGGTTCCTGAGATTAGCGCGTTTAAACAAAATGACAACATTTACCTTCACTGCTCTGCTCCTATTGATTTGATTGTAGCGTGATGAAAAGTATACTATAACCAGCTCAGGAGTATGACAAATAATTGTACCAAGTTTCGTTAAAATCCGTCGAGTAATTTTTGTTTCTATAGAGTTTATACAGACATACAGACAGACAGACAGACAGACAGACAGACGGACAGACAGACAGACAAAAATTTTACTGATTGCATTTTTGGCATCAGTATCGATCCCTAATCACCCCCGGATAGTTATTTTGGAAATATATTTCATGTACAGAATTGACCTCTCTACAGATTTATTATAAGTATAGATAGATATATGTTTTTAGGAAACTTTTATTGTTTTCTATCTATCTATGTACACGTCTGCAACAAGCCTACATAAAAAGATGGGAACCTGCTATATAAACAGGCAAATTAAATTACTGTCTCATGTAGACACTGGCTTATTGATATTATTTGAACAAATGTTACGAAAGATAATAATGATTCATGTTCGGTAGTTTTTCCGCTACAAATACCTAATAACTTGTTTCTACCCGCGAATTTGTTAACGTGATTCTCGAATTGGGTCCAAATACCGAAATAAAAAGAAAGAACACTACTACTACTACTTCCATCAAACATTCTTGAAAAATATTTTTTTATGAAATCTTTCTCTACCTTGGCAATTTTATTTAAAGTATCCGAGGCGTTCCTTGCTGGCATTTTCCGAGCTAATACTTGGAATCGTGCAGCTAGTTTTTCCTTCCATAACAACCTGAAGCCAGAAAAATACTAGTTGAAGTGCAAAAATTAAAAATTCTTGCGTCGTGATAGCAGACAGAATTTCCATTATTTCCATTGAGACACGTAATGTACGCCTGAGCGTGCACGGAACATTAGGGAAACGCAATGGTGCGGCTGAGATCCACTGGACTTCGTTCGCAGAAATATGTACACGTACCTACCATTCAAACTTATACCTAAAGTTATAGATACAAAGGTTTAATATCTACTGCATTCATTAGAGTAGTGAAATTAAGACTTAATCCTTTTTTATCAAGTATTGAGTAATAAGTAAGTAGTTTCTAGCAGGAAGTTCAGCCTATTTAATATTGGTCCACTGTTGGACAAAGGCTTCCCCTAACGTGTGCCGCCATATTACCCAGTCCTCAACTTGATGGATTTTTGCATATCATCACTCCTTCTTGCATGAGCGACTTTTATTACTATCTTTATCGGTCAAATAATACATTCATAAACCCACAATAAACAGTCTAATTTAAATTTATCGATTTATTGTAAAGTTGTGATAGTGGTTATCGATAGCCAGAACCTACAATCTATACGTATACATATAAAATGCTTTGTCCTGAATGACTGACGGATCAACGCACAGCCTAAACCGCTGATCGTAGAGACCTGAAACTTGAAGGGTGTGTTCCTCGTATGACGTAGGCATCCGATAAGAAAGGAATTTCCGAAATTCTACCCCTAAGGGAGTGAAAAAGGAGGGGCACAGTTTGTATGAAACTCTGCCATTTTTTAAAAATTGAATTTTAATTTGTATAGCCCACGCGGTCGATGCGGTTTGCAGAATGCTAGCTTGTTCTAAAAACAGACCAAGTGCGAGTAGAACTCGCGCACCGAAGGTTCTAATAATAATAAAATCTGTTACTATACAAGAAACCTTGCAAAATTTTCCTCTAGCGTTGCTACAGATCTAAGTTATGGTCCAATTTCTTCCGGATATAAAGACCCAGGATCCTGCATTGCTATGCAAATAGCGAAGATGCAAGCCCAGTTTACTGGTGCATTAGTTACAGGTAACGTGCTATGCGGCCGCGACGCAATGGCGCGGAAGACACGCTCACTGCTGTAACAGGATTAATATTAATTGAGTTGAAAATTTATGGGATTTTGTGTGTTTTTGTGAAACAACGTTTGGAGAATGAGTTACAAAGTGGTCTGATAACGTTGCAGAATGCAATCTGCGAATCTTAGCACAACAACCAAATGCTCTGCGCTTTGTGATGAGATCGATGTATAACGTATTTTTTTTTCTTAAATTAGTGACTTAACACCTCAATGCTTATTTAATAATAATTTGCATTTAAGACTGTGTCGTGTCTTGATTGACTGGCCTTGCTTCAAATTATTTATTTAGATTTAATTTCATCTCACTCAATAATATTAATGATCAAATTTATGTTTTGTCTGAATTTATCATCTTGCTAAAATAAATAAAAAAACCATCACAACATTGCGACAGTTGAAGTCTTATTATAATTATTAAAATGGTAAAATAAAAAAATATATCTTCCTATCTTCTGTATTCGAAATATTCATCAAATAAGAGAGTTTTGACCTACAAAACCATAGCTAAAATTACTTAGCCATTGTAACGATCCCTTGCAACAGATAATAAAGTCAGATTTCCGAGCAAAGTCGGGGCATATAGTTGTAGTATGTATTAGAGGCTAACTGTGTAGTGAGTGCTAGGCAAACAGGAATGTTTGAAGGCAGTCGCCACGATATTGGTGGACAGTGGAGTGCGAAAGTGCGATGTGGCATGTTGAGGCGAGTTCGTGAAGCGGACTTAATTTGGCGAGGAAATCGATAAGTTGATATGAATACTAAAATGTTTAGGGGGCTGGGTGTGTATTTTGGCTAAGGCATCTTAGCGAGACCTACCTTACCTATGTCCCCTTATAGGTAATCTGTTTATTTTTCCCACACGACACGAGTTTCACTAAATTGCGTCCACGAGTAAAGGTTTTTTTAGTTTTTGATTTCATGATAACATTACAGACTCCCAGAGAAGCTAGTCTTACACATAATCTCGCGGAGACTTGGATATCTAAATTATATTGATAGAATTTCCTTTCATGGATTACACTATTTTTATTCCTACTACTGTGTAACTAAAATCTTTTTTTTTGTTGTGAACATGTTTCGTTGCAACGATTGCAAACGTTGCGGTAAATGGACCTAAGCGACACCGAAGACGCTTAATGAAAACAATTGAAATATCAATAGATGCCAGTTTCGGTCTTGGAAGAAGAAATTGCTTTGATTGTAGCGCGTCAAAAATCAATTATACTAATTAAATTAGCACTTTTCCACATCTAAAATACATTATGACAGCACCCCAAATGCCTAACCCATCACCACTTTCTAGTGTTATAGCTGGAAAGAAGAAGCAATGATGAACAAACTTCCTAACAACACAGCTGTCATCCAATCAATTATTAATTCATGTATTTTTAATTAATTTTATCACCAACGCCAGCTCCAAACATTATCACATTCGAGCTTGAACTTGGAATCGATAGTATGCGCGGAATGTTGGAAATGAAAGCGTTCACTATTATTGGGCAAATTAACCGCCGCGTGCTCTGAGTGCGTCCGACTCTGTCCAAGTTCGAAGGCGACGGACCGAGTTTGTGTGTGTGTGTTTGTTCATGAATTTATGATATTCCAGTTATGCTGAATTCAGTAGGCGTTTGATAAGTTTACAGAGACAATTATTTGAAGTGAAAACTATACAATTCTATTAATTTCAGTTATTATTATTGCCGTGCTGGAATGCTGAGATCAATTTTCTACATAGCTTTAGATCGTTAATTATTAGTCTGTGAAAGTTTTCTCAAATCACCAGAATACTTCGAAGTACTAAATAAATACATAGTAAATTGCAACAAAATCTCGTAACACTACTTTATTTTAAACTAGAAGGAAATATAACGACACTTAATTTAGAAAACTAAATTTGATATTCCATCGAGGGCCCAATATGAAGTTCATACAGGCAAGCTATTAGCCCGTGGCGTACATGATGGATGATGGCCCGGCGGCGCCGTGTTCCACATATTGGCTGAGGAAATTGTGATGCAGCCGCGTTACTAAATTGTATTAGTATAGTCTGGCTAATGAGCTCTCAATTTGCAGACCTTATTATGTTTCAGCGTCATAGCATTATTAGATCGTGAAGCTTTCTACTTAGTTACTTACTTACATTTGGTAGGAAATCGACCGTCTACGTACTACGTAAATATTTACAGGATAATATGCGTACTCAAGATTAAAATCTTAGCATGATTGATATTGAATTAGATTAATATATTTTCAGTACGTATTTGCTAATATTAAAACATAATTATTTTTTTTATTTTATATTTATTGTTTAAGAATATTATATAGGAGTAGTAGTTTTAAGCATTGTATATTATGAATTGTTAGAATTAAATACAGATAATTTAAAAGTCGATCTTTTAGAATATAGAACTGTTCAAGCTAAATTGAAAAATAAACTAAACCTAAACTGAATGCAATGGGTAAATAACAGGACCATCTTTCCGAGTATTGTATACAAACCCATTATTGGGGAAAATTGGTGTGCCGATGAAACTCGTGCCGTTGGCAAGTCGCCAAGGAAATAAATATAAATCTCCTCTGGATTTCTCTCTAAACTCAAGGTCAAGCTATCAATTGTACAATGTACACGTGTGAAAATATAAGAAAGTATCAGTAAAGTTTATTACTCGCACGCTTTCTACGATGCGTAGTTGCAACGCAGAAGGTTCAAAATGCAACTTAAATACTGGGAGCATCTTAGTGAGTGGCGATATGGTTAGATGCCCGACATTGGGATCTGAATTTATACCTTATGTCGGCGTATAAGGTTTATAGTCAATGTATTTCTACTTCCACCAAAATTGATTAAGTCGTTTCATAGTGAAAGCGTGACAGACAGAGTGATATTATGATGACCCATTTTTTTTTGTTTTAAAGAAGGATTACAGACTAATTACATAAATGAGTAAGAAATAATACTGCAAAATTGCTAATAACTAGCTTCTTCCTATAAATATAGTTTAAATCTCCTCTATGTATAGTTTAAATAAAGTATAGTGTATAATTGCAAGCATTGATTTGATTGAATACCATTACAGTTTGGGCGATAAAATAATCACGTTTTAACTTTGAATTTTTTTTTGGCTAATATCTGTCTCGTCGTGTTAGTGGATGTACAAACTTGAAGTGCTCCTGACAAAGAAGGCATTTCGCCTAATTTGTAGAGGAAAAGGGATTGTTGATGATGATACAGAAAAAAAAGAAGAAAAAAAAAGTATCCGCTTCGGTTGGTGTTCAATGTTCATCAATGGGCTCCAGGCATACCTTCTGGACTTCAAACTTCAATTTGTCAAGCTTGTTATGATTTTAGCGACACGATTATTATTTTCCCTTTTATATTCCAACCCCGGGTAAAATGTCTCATATCGTAAAATGACATTTACGTTTTTTATGACGAACTAGAGTTATTATACTGCTCGTGCCGGTTATTTTTTATCCTTATTAGAGCTGTATCTTGATTGTGTCGTGCACAGATTATGTGGATGGCTTAGATTTCATTTAGGACATTTGGTAGTCAAGCCATCTATCTGCCTTTTGCGGTAATTGAAAACTACACCTACCTTTATGTAGTCATTATCTGCCTAGCCATTTCCCAGTTTTCAGAAACCTCCCTCAGAATACGGGTATGGCCACGAGAAACAACTAGTCCTTTATAAACTCAAATATGATTTTAATAACGTAACTTTATTTAATTTGTTTGCCAAACTGATTTTATTAAAACTCAAGTGTTCTAGTTGGGATCGGCTAAACAATTTATCGTTTGTGGTGGTTTAACAATCAGATGAAACTTCTAAATTAATTTCGATTTTCAACAATGAAACGGTTAAATGTAACTTGTTAAAAATATACTCAGAATTCGAACTTGGATCTAGTATGTTCTAGAAATCTAGATAGAAGAAAGCTGGGTGTTTTGCTCTTACATATATAATCTAGTATTTGGGCCAATATCTGGTCAGCGTTTTCTGAAAATTACAGCAAGCAGTGACTTCCACAAAAATGACAAATGAAATTCGTAGTTCTACTAATTAGGAGAGGAGCTTATGGTCCCTAGCGAGTCCCTAGTTCCTCATATTCAATGCTACTAATATTATAAATGCAAAAGTTTGTGAGGATGTATGATTTGGATGAAATTTATTACATAAACATATAGTTTACACATAGTTTAGTTATGTAGTTCCTAAGGATGCGGGTTAAACCGCGGAAACTAGCAAATGTTAAATAGTTATATCAAAAGTGGTAAAACGCTCACAATTCATCCACGTTCACTATGATCAAAAGACTTTGCAATTCATAACAGAGTCCCGGACTTGAGTACCTATAAAATCAACATCTTTTATAACACTTTTACGTGTATTTTTGCCCGTTCCTAGTTGGCAACGTCTTACGCAATCGACTGTGCTATTGAGAACATGGAGTATGGTATAAAATTGTTTGGTTCTGATGACGGGTGAACGGGCGACGGTTTTTGTTACCCTCTACTGCGACGGACATTAAAGGGACAACTTGTGGGGATGGTATACTAGGTGGAGGAGATTCTGTTGTTTAGATTTTGTTTGAACTTTTGACTGCCACGTCAAAAATGCGAAAGCGTGCTCTCGGTGCCAAGCTATAATTTCAACATACAATTCTTTCATGTAGTCAAGACCGTGGCGTGCTAGATACATTTTGCTTTGTAATGTATACCTGTGGCGATCAAAAGGTTAAATGATATTCATAACGACGAAGTTGAGGTTAGCAAGTTGACAGATGGAGTGACGATCTGCGAAACGTGGTGTAAGCAGAAGTTGTATGCGTCTGGAGGACCGGGCGATTTGACACGCATTGGTGACAGTTATATCCAACAAAATAGGCTGATAATGAGATGGTACCTACCTAGTACTTGTTGGTCTGTTGATTTCAAAAGAAGTCAAAACAAAAAATAATTGAGTGTCGTGGAAGCGTGGATCGGAGTGGACGTTTCTATAACATAACCTATACCCTGCATGCGTGTCTCTGTTTGTTGTATTGTCTTTATAGTACTTTAGGATTAGGATAATAGGTAAGTTTAATTAAAATCTAGGTAAGTTCTAAAACACTTTATTAGTAGGTACATTTTATTTAAATAAATATGGATCCTAATAAACCTCCAGATCCGGATCCTCCGGATAAAGGAGAACTATTTGATTATACTCCCTTTATGTCTGTGACGCTCCCAAATGATAAACAAATCCCGGAAGTCACAAACAACTCAGAAAACATGGACACAGACTCCGTCAATCGGAAAAGACCAGCTCTCTCCCCCCCTCCTACCGGCAATAACCCACCCAAACTCCCGAAAAACACTGTAGGCCGCCAAAGATATATGGGTAACGATCATGCTCCATTTATTGTTCATGTCACGAAAACCGAGGTTGAACAGTCAGCAGGCACTACTCTCCACCCAGTCAAATTCGGTCAGTTCCTCATGAAAAATAATATATACAATATACTTTCTGACGGAATTAAAAAATTAGGTAGAAACCGCGTATCGGTAGAATTTAAAACTTACCAAGATGCCAATAGTTTCCTCGTTAACCCAGTCCTAACGCAGAACAGTTATTCGGCTAACATCCCAACCTTCCACATCACCCGCATGGGTATTGTTAGAGATGTCCCAACGGATTGGTCTGAGTCAGAAATTATTGAGAACATCGAAGTGCCAGTCGGATGTGGCCCAGTCATTAAGGCTAGGCGTATGAATCGCAGAGTAAATTCTGATGGTATCACAGAGTGGAAACCGACACAAACTGTAGTACTAACCTTTGACGGGCAAGTCCTTCCTAAAAGAGTCTTTTGCTGTTACTCTGCTCTACCTGTAGACAGATATATGTACCCCACTATCCAATGCTTCAAATGCTGCAGATATGGTCATACACGCGCGCAATGTCGGTCTAAGCCTCGGTGTTTCCGCTGTGGCCAAGATCACATTGGAGATGGCTGCGATATTGCAAAGGATGATGCCTTCTGCTCTCTGTGTTCTGGTAACCATTTTGCCAACGATCCTTCTTGCCCAGAGCTGGGTAGGCAGAAGAGCATAAAAGCCGTGATGGCTGAAAAATCACTATCTTATGCAGAGGCCAGTCAAAAGTTCCCTCCCGTGTCACGTTCGTTTGCTGAGATCACCAAATCAACTCCTCAATCCAAATCCTACAAAAAAACCGTATTTTTAAAACCCAAGCCCCGTGTCCCCCTTTCTCCGAGCTACGATAAGCAAGCCCACAAAGCCCTCACACACAACTACTCCTTTTCACCCTCAAAGAACGGGTGTGCTCTCCCCACGGAAAGTGCTTCACCCCGTCTCCCCTCCACTGCAAACTCCCAAGACATTGTAAACCTAATCACTTCAATGATCACAGCTGCTTTGCTCAACCCTGCTCACTCCCTACCTGACCACGTTGCTTACAAACTGACATCAATTTTAAATTTTATTAATAATGTCCGCTCCCCTGACATTTCTTCAGTGGAACGTGAGGAGTGCTCCTCACAAGAAGAATGAATTAATCTATCTCCTTAATAAATTTTCCCCATCCATTTGCTCTATCTCTGAAACATGGCTATTACCTAATAGTAACTTTTATATCCCAAATTTTAATAATGTACGACATGACAGACCAGACGGTTACGGAGGAAGTGCCTTGTTTATTAATAACAAGGTCCCTTTTTCCCCCATTCCTCTACCCTCCTTGAGCGACAACATAAATGTTGTCGCTGCTAAGGCCGAGGATATAACATTTGTCTCCTTCTATATTTCCCACCCTATCCCAGAAAACCTATCTCCTATTAGAAACATGCTTACAAATATCCATGGCCCACTGTTAGTTATGGGTGACTTTAACTGCCACCATTATAGATGGGGCTCTGACCACTGCGACAGTTTTGGACAAGGTATGGTTGACATCCTGGATGATCTTGATCTGTGCGTCTTGAATGATGGTAGCCCGACACGTAGGTCTGCACCTGGACAAAATAAGAGCTGTATAGATATCTCGTTCTGTTCAGCTAGTATAGCAAGTCTGTTGGAATGGAGTTGTTTACAACTGTCATACGGTAGCGATCATTTTCCCATAATAATTAAAATCCCTTCAAAATCTCTATCTGCTGTACCCCCTCCACCGTTACTTAAATACCAGCTTAATTCAGCTGATTGGGATCTATATTCCAAAATACTTGATCATAGAATTTCTAGCCTTCCTGTGATCAGCGTGGATAATGCTGGGGAGTGTTTCTCCGCCTTTTCATCGACCATTTCAGCTACAGCAGAAGACTGCCTGCCTCGTAAAAACCCCCGATCGGGAAAGATCCCATCCCCTCCCTGGTGGGATAAAGAGTGCACGGCTAGCATTAGGCTAAGGGAAGAGGCTGAGCAAGCCTATAATTCCGCCATGTCTGTCGAAAACCTGATAACCTACAACAGAGCAGTGGCCAAGTCCAGGAAAATGTTTAGGAAAAAAAAGAAAGAAAGCTGGCACTCATTCTGTCACTCGCTGAACCCAACAACTCCAGTAGCGACAGTGTGGAACAGGATTAAGAGGTTTAGGACAGGCTGTTCCCCAACTAATAGCAGTGCTATCCATGATAATTTAGTAGAACAGTTTTTCTCCAAAGTGGCTCCTCCGTATGTCCCCAATGAAGATGAGTGCAGTATGAGCTGTGATACACTAAAACTTACTGATGACCCTATGAACTCACCTTTTACTTCCGCAGAACTGACATCAGTACTATCACACGTCCAAGACTCAGCTCCGGGCTTAGATGGGTTCACTTACTCATTCTTATCTAAAGCCAACGAAAAATGCCACCAATACTTCCTGGATTTGGCCAATTTCTGTCTTAACTCCGGTTATGTTCCTCCTGAGTGGAAAGTCCAAGTCATCATTCCCATATTGAAGCCTGGTAAGAATCCTGAGGATCACAACAGCTACAGACCTATTGCTTTGTCATCCATACTACTCAAACTGTTGGAACATCTTATTAAAAATCGACTGGAGTGGATAGTTGAAAATAGACAACTCCTTCCCAAATCACAATTTGGCTTCAGAAAGGGGCTTGGCACTGCTGACAGCGTTAGTATCTTGTACTCAGATGTAAGGCTGGCTTTCAGTAAGGGTGAGGCAGTTGTCGCTGCTTTCCTTGATGTTTCATCTGCATATGATTGTGTCCTTCTTTCAGTCCTCAGGCAAAAAATGCATGAGCTGAGGATCCCTGGAAAGATCACACAACTGATTAATAACATGCTTACATCACGTCCATTACAACTGAGGACACATAAGCTAAGCTCTGACCAGAGAACTGTATGGAGAGGCCTACCACAGGGCTCGGTGCTAAGCCCCATTCTTTTCAATATTTATACAGCTGACTTACACACTTGTCTCAACTATAATTGTAAAATCCTACAGTATGCAGATGACATTGCACTCTATGTCTGTGGCTTATCCATCCCTGATTCTGCCCAATCCCTCAATATTTCCCTTGATTCCCTAAATCAATGGCTCCTCAAACATGGTTTATCCCTTAGCGTTCCCAAAAGTATGGCAGTTGTCTTCACCCGTAAACGTTCTATACCCCAAGTTAGCATATGTATAGAGAACCAACCTATATCCATCAGCTCCAAGGCTAGGTTTCTTGGTGTCACACTAGATTCCAAGCTTTCTGGTGTAGACCACATCAACCAGGTTGTTAAAAAGTGTGAAAAACGAATCTCCATCCTTAAGACCCTGGCAGGCGTCTGGTGGGGGGCTCACCCCTTTACTCTGAAAATGGTGTATAACGCATTAATTAGAAGTGTAATGGACTACTGCTGCTTTGTTCTTGAGCCTTGCAACAAGACAGCCCTCTATAAATTGGACTCCATTCAAGCAAGATGCCTTAGGATAATAATTGGTGCCATGAAATCCTCTCCGGTAAAAGCCCTACAAGTGGAATGTGCAGACCCTCCTCTTAAACTCAGAAGACAGTATCTGGCTGATCGATTCCTATCCAAAGTTTTTCCCAGATCATCCCATCCTCTAATCCCCATCCTAGAAAGACTGAATCAAAATTTTAATATTAATAATACTTACTGGCACAAAAAAATATGTCCACCTTTGATCAGTAGATACAGAGAACTAATCAACCTCCATGCTCCAGTTTGTCGGTTTCCATCTCTTCCAGTATACTCATCCAGGTATGAAATTATACATTATAAGCCGGATGTAGTCTTGGGACTGGGAATCACCAAAACATCTCAAGATGCTAAAGCAGTTTTTTCCCGTGTAATTCAACATCACTGGGACGGCTGGCACTACTTTTATACAGACGCTTCAAAAATTACAGCATCAGGAAAAACGGGTGTATCAGTATATTACCAAAACTCTCGAATCGCAATTCAGTTCCAGTGTCCTCCGGAATCTTCCGTGTTCACGGGGGAATGTATTGCGATCCTAGAAGCCATACAATTCACAGAGTCTCACAATATTAAAAAATCGGTTATTTTCTCCGACTCCCGTAGCAGCATCCAGGCCATTATGAAAAATCCTCTAGGCGGTGGGCTCATGAATGAAATCATTATCAAAATTAAAAACCTGTTGTTTAGTCTTCATAGGAATAATAGTAAAGTAGTCCTGGTCTGGATACCCAGCCACGTAGGAATTCCGGGCAATGAGTGTGCCGATTCCCTTGCTAAATTTGCAACCTCGGGTATTGTTGACACGAAGCATTATATAATCCAACCTTACGATCTGATTAATAACACCAAATCAAAGATGGCGTGTCTATGGGACAGAGACTGGAAGGAAATATCTAGCAGAAAGGGTTTTGTCTATGCCAGTACACAGGAGGATATTCAACTAAAACCATGGTTTTCAAGGTTCCAAAAAATTAGTAAAAAAACCCTGTCAACCATAAGCAGAATAAGATTAGGTCATTGCTGTAGCCCAGTGTTCCTTCACAAGATTCGCATCCGAGACAATTCCATCTGCGAGTGCGGTCTTGACGAGGGATCACTGGACCATATATTCTTTTCTTGCCCTAAAAACCGTAATTCATTTGATTTAGGGTAAGGTGGGGTAAGACTATCACCGGGGCAAGACAATCACTGCCTAATATCTCGATAAGTATTGCATATCTACAAAATTCTCTTAGTCTGTATTATAGTACTATCGTAAATATTGTCGGCTAAAACACAAAAGTTACACATTCAAGTAAAAATGGCAAGAAAAAAACCTTTAAAAATAACGGTGGGGAAAGAAGAATTTCAAAGTTACCGGCTTAACGGAATTATTTTTTTGTGGTGAAAGTAGTGTAAAAAAACAAGCGTTCTTAACGTGAATACAATCCTATGAATATTATCTTTTAGATTATTATTTCAATTTAACGTAAATCAAAGAATTTTCTAAAATATTTGAAGAAACAAAAACATGACTTCAAAATTGCAAGCTGGGGCAAGACTGTCAGTACGTCGGGAGCAAGACAGACATATGTTAGTCTTGCCCCAAGTCAGAGGTAATCAACATTTTTTTGGTGGATTTTCTTTTTTCATTATTATGATTATAATTCTGTATCAAAGCGAAACATATGAATGTTAGTAGTTACAATTACTACTGAACCTCTCACATACTGAACATCACATTCAAATTTTTTATCCGACTTCAAAAAAGGAGAAGGTTTCTCAATTCGACCGTACATAATACATATTTTTTTTTGTTGTGTGTTCGCGGATAACTTCATCATTTATGAACCGATTTTGATGCTTTTTTTTGTTTGATAAGTCATACTTCTGAGGTGGTCCCATATAAATTTTATCAATATCGGTTCCGATGTTTTCTTAATATATTAGAAATAACGGTTTATCTCTATTTGCGCATATGCCACGTACTTAGATGATTTGCGCTTATAAGATAATTATCGAGCTACTGAACAGCGGAAAATAAAAAAAAGATTTTAACAGATCCAATATGACGGACTCGATTTTCTAGTATAATCGATATGAGTATCGTTTTCGAGGTTTATAGGGACACCGATTACGAAAATGCGATCTTTTTACTTATCCAAGATGGCTGACCGATTTTTTAAGTAAAATAGAAGAAAGAAAGAAAAAGATACCCATATCGATTTTACTACAAAAGTTGTGTCAGCCATCTTGAATCTATAAAAAGATCGCATTTTCGTAATCGGCACCCCTACAAACCTCACAATCGATACCCATATCGATTTTACTACAAATGTCATAAATAATAAATAATTATAAAAATAAAAATTGTTTATTTGCAATAATGATTAAACAATTTTTATTTTTATTATTATTTATTATTTCAGGTCAGCCATCTTGGATATGTAAAAAACCTTGAAAACGATACCCATATCGATTATACTAGAAAATCGAGTCCATTATATTGGATCTGTTAAAAGTTCTCATATTCATAGTCTCCTTAAACTAATTTTGTTGTTTTAAACACTTATTTTAATTCTAGATATAACAAAAAGTTTCCTATCTAAGACTTTCACCAACGTTTGTTTGTCCTGACAATTCCTGAAAATTCATCACAAGACTCCTTATGTGACCTGTCACATAAGGGGTCATTGACCTGTAATGAACAAATACCTGAAGTTTGCTACCCCTGATTTTGATAGTATGTTAGTCTTGCCCCGTATTTACATATTTACGAATTTCTCAAAAACTGAAGCTATTTAGTTAAACTTGAGATTAAACATAAAATGACTACTGTTAATATTATATTTTTTCTTGAGAAACAGCACTTGAGCACACGTATTAAACGAAAAAACATTACTGATAGTCTTGCCCCGTGGCTGGGGCAAGACTGACAGTTTTTCCAGTTTTACACTTCCCTCATTATTTCCGTTTTGAAGATACTTATACAAAAATGTTTATAATCGTATTAAAGTATATTTTATCATATATCACTATACTGATTACCTCAAAAATAGAGCAAACAAATTCTTCATGAAACCCATTTTTGTCTGACAGAAATAAAAGTATGTCTGTCTTACCCCACCTTACCTTATATAATAAATTACCTAAATTTAAAATTCCCCTCCCCATTAATTTTCGATCTCTTTTAACCTACTTCTCTCCAAAGATCATAGGAATTTTGGCTCAGTTTATTAATGACAACAATATTAGATTATAGCTTCCTATCCCTCTACCCTAATCCTGCTTAGTTAGTCTGGTTCATCTTGTTTTTTATTTATTTTCTCTATCTGTGTTCAGTCTAAAATAACTTTGGTTCATGTTTATATTATGTTTGTAGCTATAACACTTGTTTACTAACAAAATGTGTTTGTCCCTTTCCAGTTACTAACAACGGACACGGAAAACCGAAAAGTCCCTTCCGTGTGCACTTGACACTGGCAGGTAGTCGGAAAAGACTCGTTTGCCATTAAAAAAAAAAAAAAAAAAAAAAAAAAAACAAAAAATAATTACAAAAACATGAAAAACTCACACATACTTTTATGAACGAACCAAGCAACTGAAATAAAAGATCTTAGTTCAAAAAGCCAACGTCACGCGGTATTCCCAGGCGGTCACCCATCCAAGTACTAACCGCGCCCGATGTTGCTTAACTTCGGTGATCGGACGAGAACCGGTGTATTCAACGTGGTATGGACGTTGGCGAATGTTGTGCTAAAATTACTATTTACTATCAGCTCGTATTGGCAACTATCCAATCATGATTTGTTTCTGTACCTAACTAAAATGCATTATTCATTTATTCTCATTACTAAAATAGTTACGACTGGCTATAGATTTCAATTTACAGCTATCTGTATGTAACACATCTAGGCAGATGTGTTACATACATGTGTATGTAACACAAAAATATGTTTTTTTTTTGTGTAACTAATCACGCAAGCAGCATCGAATCCGACTGATGGTCACTCCAGATAATAAACTGGCAATTTCATCGTCATTTTGTCCTGAAAATCCGGTATACTTTATTGTATGCAAAATACAGTCTAAAAACCTGCAGGCAATGGACACATACTGGTTAATATGTATGTATGTAAACCAGTGTGTGCTCTCCTTAGTCTTCATGCTCCCTCATGAATGTGCCATTTCACACCGAGCGCCCGCGACTGTAGGACATTCTTTATTTTTTCTCAACGATTATAAGGCCAACGTTCCCCACGTCATGTTAAAAGCCCGTGGAATTGTGCTGACGTCATGCTGGATAAATGTACAAAAAGGTTAGGTAAAGTTCTATTATAGCATGTGGTAAAAAGGAGATTTGTACATCTATTATACTCGAATGTTAGGGCAACAATGTCTTGTACCCAAACTAAAGTATCCTATTTAATTGTCCTGGTTTTGATACAGCTCTAGGGTATTCACCAAAATCGATACATCTGTTAGCCGTGGTAAAGTATCAAAAAGACAGACGCATCATATTAGGTACATTTATCTATGATCTTTCACTTAGACTGTCAGGAGCCATCTTGAGATCAGACGCAGTAAAAATGACCTGTTATACTAATCGTAATAGTCAAAAATTAAGAATTAAATGGATAATGTACTCTTTAGCAATTTCGGTTGGCAACATAATTGTTCCAAAAAACATGAATTTGTATAAAATGAAATATTACGTCGTGGCGAATCCCCGTGCCTAATGGACAGACCTTTTTGTGGCCATTAAAACTGTAAATCTGAAAGGTTATTTTAAAACTTTCTTCTACTTGAATAGAGACATTTTTCGAATAGTTTTTATGGTACGATGGGTAGGATTCCAAATTTCCCAAGTGGTAAAAATATCATATTTATAATCGAATATTCTAGGATGTCTGACTCTGCTGAAACCATTTCTAGAAGTTTTGTTCCTGTTCAGAATATTGAAGTGCTTTCAACGACTGTTAGTTGTTCGCGACGATATTGAGTTTCTATTTTGAAGTTTTAATTATTGTCTACAAGGATTTGTATTATTATAAGTAATATTATTAAAACTATATAATATATGTTTGTCAACCCAGAGTGCTACGTTTAGGAACACTCTCCTAACTACAAGTTCTAACCTCCACAACCCAGTTACCAGGTAATTCGATACCCCTAAAAATATAACACGGTATTTTTTTGTACGTAGCCTGATACGATAGAAGAAAAAAAAGAATATTCTTCTAAACATTAAACTGCGTTAATTACCTACTCGCTGCTTCTGTAGCCTCGTCCAAAACGTTTTATTCGTGTCACGTACCGTCCCTCTCATATTTTTATTGTCCGCAACAGCTTAAGAAAATGCCCCTCACTGAAAAACAAGGGCTTTTAATGGTTTTCTGTGAAAACAATATGAATTATTGAATAACTCTTGTTTTTTCCATTGTGATGCCATTGTTCGAAGACTTTGAGTTCTGTGATTTAGAACCGAGGAATAAAGCTTTTGACTCACCAGGGGGAAAAATTCTATACTTATATAGAGAATGAACGAGTTTCAGTCATTCTGTTGACAATTTTAGAGAGGACAATACATTTTTTCTTGATTTTCTCTGGATTGCGTGACGATCCTGAATTGCCTTGTTCCAATTATTTTAGGGCCGGGTTCCATTCTAACCAGTTGCAATGGAGTGACGCCTATCTGACCTCCACAACCCATGCACTGGGTAACACGGTACCTCTTGGAAAGACTGGTTTTTCTGGCATCTCACTACCCGCAAAGACTGTCAAATATCTACAAATGACAGCTATAGATATTCACATCGATATAGATAGTCACCTATCCCCTGACCGACCGTGGCAAGCGCAGTAACCTTGATCAAACGATCCACGAGCCTGTACCGAGCCACGAGCTCCTCTAGTTCAAAGAAGTAGGTAAACGTAAAATACAGTAGAATCGCATAATCGCATCGGTTATACGTCCGAGTCTATTGCCGCCCGGGCTTATTCCAGACTACTGAGAAATTTATGGCAATCCCAATTAATACTTCAAGATCTGGGAAATATACTTCATACGCAGCAGTCGCGATTCTGAATACTCTGTACCAATTGATTTTACGAAAAATTTAAACAAAGTTTTTCGTAAAATCGATTGGTTGCTTCAAATCATTAATCATTTTTAATGCCATTTTATTAATATAGGTGGGAAAATTAGAACAAAATAGGTTATGGCTTTGTTTATATTTTTTATAAGATCAATTGTTACAGACTATAGATCAACAGGAAGCATGCATCGCATGTCTACAGCTATAATGTTTAAAGAAAAAACATTTTTTTGTCTCAGTTTTCACGATACAACATTTTTCTTTATTAAAACAGTGTCCATGTATAGTGTGTACAAAGAATGTTTTATTAGACATGTTGTGTGCCGCTTATTGCGCTGAATCCTCGCGGCAACATGTTTCATTTAAAAGTGCAATAACTTAAACATTCAAGCGGTCAGCGCTGCAATCTGGGAAAGCGCTGGACCGCTATTAAACGTGTTTGTGGTGAACACTCGTGAACTATGACGGGTTAACTGTTTCTAGGAACATCGTTTTTTATGAAGCTGAAAGAGGAAAGGGTTGAAATGGAATTATTCTGCTCATGGTTCAATTCATTGATAAAAGTAGAGAGTTCGTTCTATTGATTGTTGCTGTGCTAATAACTTATTATATACTAGATCTTTCATCATGACAGAATAAATGCAAACATATAGACATTTCCTCCTGTACTTACTACTTCATGTACGCAAAAAAACTACGTAAGTACGTAGTTCTCTCAGGTTTCAAACTTTTTATATACCGAACTTCCAAATCAGTTCAGCCATTTTGTCATTAAAGCGTTAGGGACAGACGGACAGAGTTGCTTTCAAAAATATTAGCAAAAGATATAATTTCATTCATATCAAATTGGGTCCTATTACGTTTACAAACACACCGACATTCTTGAGTAATATCCATTTTCCTCTACGGATAATTTCAGATACACCACCAAATTTTTAATCCAGAACATGGTCTATCTGTTCACCAGTTTTACCAAAATCAGCTCAGAAGTTTATAGGTCAGAGTTAAAATCCCATCCCAAGAAACATTTTTAACTTTTCCACTAAGAATTGTGTCAGGTCAGCCAGTCAGCAGGCCAGGCGAGGTTTAAACGAAGCGTAATATAATACAACTGCAGCGCTCGTATATAGAACTACAATTCTCAAATAAATTCTGCCATTTCCAAGCCATAAATATCAAAAGCCATATATTTTAAATAAAAACCTGGAACAACGAACTTTGCCCGGACTAAGCTCTAAAATATTATAGCGTGCTTAATCCTAGCGTGCATCTGCGATTTCCAACTAAGCCCATTAAAGAGCAAACTAACTTATACTTGCAGATAACATACACCCTATTCCATGGTAATAAGGTCGCTTTTTCTGTCTGTATCAGTGTTTCATTACAAAATTGTTTTTGCATTTCACATGGACTTTATGGCCTTGTCTTATGGTTGGTTATTGCAGTTGTTTATTGCGAGTAATTGTGTCTAAACTTGTTGCATACGACTCAGGAGTTTGCTTCCGCCAGTTTTATATTTACGGTATGGTTGTATGTGGTTTAGTTTAGGATATCTTAGGGTTTAAAATTGTCTGAAAACTACCCGACAAATGATTTTGACGATCAAGAAAGTATGCCTAATGCAGATATGAACTAGTTTTTTTTTATTTCTTATCATTTATTGATTCTTAAAAAAATATTTTAATATTTATGTTTTATGCATGTAAGTACACCAAACCTAAACCTTGGATAAATCACTTAAACTATACCCAAAGTTAGTTACAAGTAAGAAGAAAAAGTATTCTTAAAATTGTGGGAGACAAGTCGATCATATTTAATTTGTTGCTGAGTTATAAATGATTTTTCATGGTAAAAGTTACTTTTCTACCATTTTCGTACGGTTTGGCCATGTGTTTTTTCCTCTAGTAAAATTTCTCGTTACCAACTTTCAGACAGTATTTCTGCCCGTTAGATGCCAATAAGCTCCTTAGTACTTGAATAAAACTTTGTCCTTTTTGCTCGTCTTCAAAGCGTGATAATTATCTTCTTTAATATATATAAAACAGAGTCGGGTTTGTTCAAAAACGGTTTAAACAAACAAACAAACTGTTTATTTTCGAGAATGGCTGGACCGATTTTCATGGTTTTTGATTTGTTGTATTTGTCTCTGTCCTGAATAGCAGAACAAGTATTTAAAAATGGAAAATTGACGAAATAAAATATATGATGGGCGGTACGAAGTTTGCCGGGCCGGCTAGACGATGAAACTTATCTCTAAAGATAAGTTTCTCAAAAACTGTACTTATGAATGCAAAAAAGATTTTTCTGTTCTAGAGTTTAGCGAGTTCAGACAAACAAACTCTTCAGTTTTATACATAGGTATTAATCTTTACCTTTAAAGAATTCTCAGAAATTGTAGCTATAGAGACAGACATGAAAATGGAAAATATTTTTTTTAACAAATAAATGTTGATATCACTAAAACATTTATTCTTTTTGTAAAAACTAGTCTGGTAGGTTTTAATAATATGAAAGGTGACATTTGAAAATAGTTTTCACTCAAAAGCTTTGAATTTAAAGAGTTTTCTTATTTCTCAGAAATATTTTTTGCTGCAAGTTATCCGTACTTTGTTGCTATTCCACCAATTCGTACTAGGGGTTTCCAAACGTATTATATAATGCGCCCAGCAAAGGAATGGAACTCCTTACTTACGTCTGTGTTCCCGAACGCATTCAACCCTAATCACCTAAAAGTTTCAGTGAACAGGCTTCTTCTGGGTAAGCTCACTCCACTGTCGACTTTGTCTCTGTCACCTGACTTAGACTAGAGTCAAGAGCAAACGCATCTCAAATAAAAAATGCTTGTATGTTTGTCCTCTGTGCGTTCCTAAAACATTGATCTGATTTTGATGAAACTTGAGTGAGTTCTTCTTTGTACTCCCACAAAGGTTCTTAGCCTAAAAAAAGTGGCCCGGTAAAAAAGCTAGTCGTAAATAAGTATGGTTACGAGTTACTGCAATTGCAGCCATAAATAACATTAATTTTAAATTTGCGGCATTTTCTGGGTACCTATTTCACGTGCACTGTGGTCTGCACGTTCGATCTTGAGCTGTTGCAATAAACTAGAGAACTTCAAGAACCTGCACTTTCGATATTACGAGAAATTCAATGAAATGCTATTTAAGAAGAACTCGTAAAACTTGTTGGCTCTATTCAACCGTTTAATTTCGACTTTTTGAATGTGGCCGATTTGTTTCCCACGTCGAACTTACGTTAATTGAAGAATTTTTGTGAGTACCATGTCGAATAATATTTATATGGGGTAAATTTTCTCGTTAATTTTGTTACCTCCAAAGTAACGAACCACACGTGTTGAGTTAACAAAAAGCGTAGAACTCATTAAAAAGACACGAGTTTTTTGAAGTACTTATGAAGACCTAAATAACTTTTCATATTCCAACATTAATTCAGAAAAAGTCCCCATTTTTCGCAGAAACTCGAATGTAGTGAGTCGCACTGGGAAATCTTGGCGAACTATTTCCGATATCTGTTGGAAATCCAAATGTAAATAATGAAGTATGGTCGGCGCCGCGGGGCACAATTAATATTGAGTGGTGGGTCCCGCGAGGATTGCGCTGCGTATCGCCTTTCTATATGCGATGTAATGGGGGATAAAAATGTGCCAGTTTTACCAAGGTTGCTATAAAACGAAACGTTATTTCTAATATATATGTACTTTCTCTCCATTATAAAAAACAATAAAAGATTATCAGCTAGTTGCACCAAAAATCGTAAGAACGTCGCTGGTATGATTGTTAATATTATGCGTTTATCTATACATAAATGCTTTGCCTTGAATGACTGATGGATCAACACACAGCCTAAACCGCTGATCGTAGAGACCTGAAACTTAGAGGGTGTGTTCTTTGTATGACATATGCAGTCGATAAGAAAGTATTTTCTGAAATTCTACAAAGTTTTTATGAAACTGTGACATTTTTAATTTGAATTCGTATAGCCCACGCGGGCGAATCCGCTGGCAAAAAGCTAGTTTGATAATATAAAAAGAAATACGTAAAAGTAAAGGTTAAAAGTAAAAATTATGATGTGAAGTTTGATGTATCTTGCCATAATAGGGTACCTATCAATTCAGCAGGGCAGTCGAAAATAAGATCGATATCATATTTTAACTTGGTCTTGAAGTTGTTGGTTTGTACTATAAGTAGGTGAACGAACTCTTTCTATTGAATGGAGAAAGCCATAAATCATCCCAGGTGATTCATTAATTATCGGCCAATTCACTATCCTACTGTTAGGTAGAGGCTTCCTCTGATACAGAGATAATATTTCCCTCAAAAAACGAAATAAAATACAAGAAATGCAAAGGCCTTTTATTCTGTAAGGTATAAAAATATTTGAATCTTTATAGTTCTGCTAGATAAATGCCTATTCTCAAGAAGTATCAGCAAATTTATACTAAGTTTAGATTTCCTCACGATGTCTTTCTTCTCTTTTATCTATGTGCACTTTCCAAGTTTTTAGATGCTACGGAATAGCATCTAAAAACTTGGAAAGTGCTTAGAAGAGTTTTTTTTATTATCACAGTGAAAACGAACATTTTACACAAAAAGAAGGCTTCTTTATCTCCGAGAACAACAATTCTCTATTATAAAATATCCCTTTGTATAATGATACACTCGCTAACAACTTTAATATGATATGAGGAACGTGTGTGACATAAATTGGCGTCTTGTTACACTCAATTTACAGCGGCTTGCAACCGAAGCGACCGCATATGTGATTCAGTTAGGCTGTCTTGTGTGTCTCTGCATTCTTGTCATCTAGTTTCTTGTTGCAAAGATCTTGGTCTTTCGGTACAGGAATGATAACGTTGCAGTTTCGGTCTTCGTCTTCTTCTGCTCTGGTCCCAATATTTTGGTTTTAGTATGGTTCTATTAGCTTAGCTCCCTATACTGTCATTCACTCAGTTGCAGTTTGTATAGTGTTAGTCTCTGATATTATTGCAACGATAAAAAATATGCCTAATTATATAATTAAATGAATCTTAAATGTTATGATTCTAAACATTATATTGTTGGTTGTGAGTAATATTTTTGGTTTCTGCAATCTTAAAATAAAACAATTTTTATTCCATACGGCTAAACTTTAAAGTTGCTTGCAACATGGTATAGATTAAGGCGAAAACCCGAAAAAAATAATAATTTTATGGTAGCTTTTGTAATATCTACGATTAGGCGTCCTACATACATACGTACGTATGTAGAAGTAGTGTGTAGTCGTCGGCACAAAGTCGCTATTACTAGTGGTGCCTGCCTGTCTAATTAGACGCACTCGACGCGCCTCATCAAGCGCCGCACACCGCGCATTATATGCACGCCTCACGTACACTCGTATTTCGCCTTGCACGAACAAATTGCTGCTTCAATTCTACTTATTATATTACTCTGTTTGTATATCTGTTAAATTGATATTCATGAATTATTTTACTAGCATCAAATTCTGTTAGAGAGCCACGTTTTGAATTTAACACAGCAATAGCAAATAGATTTTTTAAATCCTGAAAGTATTAAAAATATACTGCATGTCTTTGATTACACTGAAAATCACCTACCAGATATATATTTTAATGTCGAGGGTTGTAGAGATCACTAAACAAGAAACAGACCTTTAAAAAAAATCACCTGAAATCTCAAATCCACCTTGAGTTTAAGCGTTATGATTATTAGTTGTTCCTTCTCTATGTGAGAAAGAGGCCGTTGCCCACTAGTGTTTACATAAATCTGCTATTGTTGTAGCTGAAAACAGAGAATTTTAAAGTCAATCTTTATCATAAAGGCTTATCGGATTGTAACACTTAAGACACACTAGAAGAAACAGGTACGATTTTAAATTAAAAGCATCCAAATCCATATCTAAACAACATCAAAGCCCCCTTGACCTCAGGGGTATATTGTACACGTGTTAAGGCTTACCCTATTAATTGGAGTGAACTGCTATCAATTAGTGTAGTTGTTCCATTACAGAGGGTTACATTTTCCGAATGAAAATTGTTTTAAAATTAATTTGTTTTGGTTTAGTGGGTGAGAACAGGTTTCGGTGGCTGGATGGGGGCAAGTTTTCCTAAAATGATAACATTTTACGTTTTGGTCTCTATATATTCTATAGTACTGTTTCTATTACCGATAAGACACACACTTCGAAATATTTAATATCGACATATACTTAAATATTTTGTAAAATATAACTGTGAAAACTTTTAAATGACTTACATATATGTGTATATTAGTTATTTCGTATTGTGTATTGTAGTTGTAAGTTTTCCGAAAATATTAATGTAAAAAAAATAAGATTATATTATAGAAATTACATAAGTTCATGATAGGTACTGTAATATACCTTAAGCGTGGTAATTCCCAGCAAGTTCAGAGATGAAGCAGTGACTTCGATGGCTTCGGCTTTGTCTTAGCATCGCTATGTTCCCAGGACAAAGGTAAAACGTAACACTATATGTATGAGTAGATTTAACAATAAGTACTTACTAGCGAATCCTGTCGAAGTAGGCAGTACGTAATTATCTATATAGACAATTATTGTTTTATTTAGAAACCAAGCTAAAGAACTAAGGTTCTAAAATCATACAATCTTTCTGTTCGTTAGTCTTGCTAAAACTCAAGAACGGTTGGGCCGATTTAGCAAATTTTAGTTTTGAAATGTTTGTCGTAGTCCAGGGAAGGTTTAATAGGTGAGAAAAAGCTAAGATAGATGTATGTAGGTGATACTAAGTTCACCGGATTATCTAGTCTTCTATCTATATCTATATCTTCTATATCTATCTATACTTATTATAAATCTGTAGAGAGGTCAATTCTGTACATGAAATATATTACCAAAATAACGATCAGGGGGTGATTAGGGATCGATACTGATGCCAAAAATGCCATCAGTAAAATTTTTGTCTGTCTGTCTGTATAAACTCTATAGAAACAAAAACTACTCGACAGATTTTAACGAAACTTGGTACAAATATTTGTCATACTCCTGAGATGGTTATAGTATATACTTTTCATCACGCTACAATGAATAGGAGCAGAGCGGTGAAGGGAAATGTTGTAATTTTGCTTAAACGCGCTAATCTCAGGAACCACTGGTCCGATTTCAATAATTCTTTCAGTGTTAGATAGTCCATTTATCGAGGAAGGCTATAGGCTATATATCATGACGCTAAGACCAATAGGAGCGGAGCACCACTATTCCACGCGGACGAAGTCGCTGGCAGAAGCTAGTAACAAATAAAATTGTAAATGTATTTGTGCCAATATTTTTTTTACTCCTAAAAAGGAATAGCTGTACATCATATCCGCATTTCTGTTCTAAAATCCCAAAATCAAACTCGAACGTCATACATATTCCCTACCCCACATATTGCCAAGCTCACAAAAAGCGGGTGAAATTTAAAAGGTCAGTGGGGTACGCCCATAATGCCTATAAAAACGGTCTCAAACGCCTGTCAAATAAGCCGCTGTATCTTTGCAACGCATTTCGTAAGCAGAAACAATATTAACCGGGGCTCCAGTTTAATTTCCATAAGAAAATAAAAATGCCCGTTATTTGTCTTTGGTGGGAGGGGATCTTGGTTTTGTGGCAACTATCAGTTCTAGAAGCGGCTTAAGGTGAAAATATTGTGACGTATTTAGGATTTCGTTTTATTTTGGAGAGGAAGGAATAAATACCATTACTGTTTCTCCACCACCCAAAGGTAGACTGGTAGAGAATGCCTAAGGCGTTAAGTCCGCCATTGTACAATTACATTGTGTTTGTGCAAGAAGTATTAAATAAATAAATAAATATTGCCTTTTCGGCTAGTCATTGACGGCTTCGGAATTGATTCCATGCAAGTCATTCAGACTTCCAAAAGCTAAATATTTGAATGCTATCAGACTTCGATAGTTAAACGTGTAAAGTGTCACCTCTCCATGACACCAAGATGATGACTTTAAAACATCATTGGGTCCGAGAACCTGAATTAGTTTAGTTCTCTAAGATGTTAGTGAAATCCTACTTCTCTTTCTTTGAATTGAAAATGTTCTGCTGAGACGCTTATGGACTAGTACATTGCTTTTGTAGTCGGTGGACATATACACAGCAGTAACTTAGAAACACCGGCTTCTAGAACGATGTATTAGTCCACAAGTGTTTCAGCAGATTTTTTCTCTTTTCAGGTTTTTGGAGGCCTGATGCTTTCGTAAAAAGCATTCTTCTCGCATCTCACCTCGAACACGCAACTATGGTAGTAGTACCGGAGTCCATAATCCTTAACTTATTATTTCTCATTTGCATTCTCAGAAACGTGATTTCAGCAAGAAATTCAGCAAAAGGTGTTATTGTCTGTCAGCACTATTTTAGACTAAGTTTAATCCAGACTTCTGTTTAAATCTATTTGAATATTTATTACACAAAAAACAATACTTACTTACGTGTTTTCTTAAGAAATGCTGTCAAGATTTTCGAAATGGAAAAAAGTAGGACACATAATTAGTCAGGATTGCGTTCTGCGATCACCCTTTAAACGTATCCAGACGATAAATGTTGACTGATCGATGTTTCATTTACGAAAATGAAGAAATACTTTAAAAATATTATTGGTTGGCTCATGTACTTTAGGTTATTTTTTAAATGATCACTAAGTCAATATCTAATTTATCCAGTACGCACACAAAACGTATAGGTACTCTTAGTACTGATTTTTTAATAGTCAGAAACTTTTATCTGATGTATAAAATATGTTAGTTTGACAGATTTTGTAAAGAAAATATATTAAACTAACATTTTTCTTTAATTAAAAGTTATCTGACTATTGTTAAATCGGCCCTTAATAAATTAAAAGACACCTAGGTAAAACCAATTTAATTCCAAATTTTGATATTTACAGTACACCGTAGACTTGCTACCATACTATTTCTTTTTATAATCATACCCACTGCCATCCCACAGTGGGTTATAATTATTGGTCCTCCAGTCATCTCCGTACTGGTCCTTCCTTGTCACGTAGTCATATTGGTCCTTTTTACCTGAATGACATTTGGGGTCCAACCATTTATAAAGGTCCATCCCCGGTATCTGCTTGCAGGGCACTATTTTATTCCTGAAATTTCAAACAAACTTTAGTGTTTACTTTTAAAACAGGTTTCTAGGTCACGGCCCTGTAGACGAACAACCTATTTTGCTTAATTGGCTCTTGTGCATAATAAGAAGATGCCGTTGCCTTCTTATAGTTTCTTAGTTAAAATAGTCTTGTGTACACTTAACGAATATTCAGAAACTACAAAGCTTTTTTCACAGACCTAGATGATGTAAGTGTATGTGCTTCGCGTTTCAAAAGTCAAAGAATACAAAGGAGACAAAAAGCAGCAACAAATTACAAGAATTTGTTGCCATCATTCTCCATTATACCACCTTATTACTACAAGACTTACTTCTTGCTGACGTTAAGAAGAGCCTTAGGCTGTATCTCTTCAACACCATCGCCGTTATCACATAGCAGCCGAGCTACACTGGTACTCCTTACTTCGTTCAATTGAGCTGATGGATCAAAGTATTTATGAAAGGTTTATGTATGTAAACTATCATTGTTTGAAGATTAAACTATCTTATCATGAGTTTTCATAGTGTGCATGACTTGTTTAGACTGTTATTAATATCATCATGCTGTAGCAGTATGAATTAATTTGTCATTTCGTCCACTATTAAATATGAAAGAACACAGATTATAGCAGATTTTTGTAGTTTATACTTGGATCACAAAACATAAGTTATTTCTAGAACCAAGTATTAATGGCACTTACCCAAGGTTATATTTTGGTTCTTTAATACTTACGCAGAGTCAATGCAGAGTGCGTATGTCCATTTTCAAAGAAGAATCTGTCTGATCTTCTCCAGTTGACGAGATTCTCCACCATGATGCAGAATAGAGTAGGTCCCACCCATGCGCCGTGCAGTAGTCTCTCACTGTAAATTGCCACCATCAGCTCCATGTCGTCAACCTCATCGTCGTAAATACGACGGAGTTGTTCCACTTTCTGCAGACAAAATTGTACTACTGAGGAATTATAATTCTTAAATGTGTGATTATATTATCCTTGCTCTAAAGTTTCGTAGTGTCTTTTCAGTCAATGACCTTCTCTTAATCTTTCTTTGAATGTTACAAAGACCCAAAGAGAAATAAATTTCTAGAATGTTATTATTTATCTCGTGTGTAACTTCATTCACCCAGATAAAAACTATATGTAGCTTCAGTATACCTCCTAAAACTTTCAATCCGTTTCAGTTTTCCGTGAAAGTGTAACAAATAGATAGACAGCAAGAGTTACTTTCAGAATTATAATATTAAGTAGATAAAAAACTTACGTCAGCATAAATGGTATCTTCGAAGTCTTTAAACTTGTGAGCCACGGGCATGCCACATATCTTCCTGTATTCGTTGTACGGAGGCAAACCCTGGTCACGACCCCTCATGATGTCGATGGCGCTGAGGTCAGAGGCTGATTGCAACTCTCCTAGGACACGCTCTGCTAACTGTAACGGGATAAACATTTCATGTTTGTATACTATAGAAAGCCGATAATTTGAACATTACTTTCTATTATAATATGTTAGTAAAATAATTTATGAATACTTATAAACTTCAAAATATCTAAACAAACAGCGTGTCTTAAAGCTATCTTACATCTGGTTCAATGGTGTAATCGAACTTGGCGGCTCTTTGTCTAAAAGCTCCCTGTGTAAGGTCTCCCTCGGTGTTGTTCACCTCGAGGATGCCGCTCCTGAACTCATCGTCTACCGTGGTGCGGGTACCGAGGTATTTTCCCTTCTTGCTATATAGGCTGGAAGAACAACACCAACACTAGAACATGCTACAGTTTCCAAGTTTAGAAAGGCTTTTTCGACACGCAGTTATCATACTATGGTTGATAATGGCCATCAAATACATGCACCTTTCCTTTCCACAAACAAACAGATATAAAAGCTCTTTGCAACCATGTTTATCCGAGAGAGTACTTCGACCATAATTCCGTACAACCTATGTCTGTTCCTAAGCACTATTGCTGTGTAACTATTCGTAAGACATAATGGATAATGTGCTAATGAACATTTTCTACTTTTACTGAGATCATCTATAAATGCCTCTTATGCTCAGTTTCATTTGGTCAGTACCGTAGTAAGTAAAAAGTCCGATCTAGTAGAGGGGAAAACCTTTCGTCTTGGTCTGGATTACCGTTTATACTTTTCTCTCAATATTTTGTTTACTAGGTAGCTACAGGTTTATGATAACTCACTCGGTCCTTCCATCCTGGAAGGTGTGGAACCACCGCGTACCGACTAAATACTCGTGGTAGACACCTGGCTTGTATCCCTCATCAAAATCATCGACGTAGCCATTCGTCTCATATATCACTCCAGTCTCCAGGGCATTCTTTCGACCTAGACCACAAAAATCAAACGTTGTGTGTTTAATTTTATATCTTTGGTATATTTTCAATTGGTAAGAAAAGTCACAGATATTAAATTCTTTACTATAAAACAGTGTAAACATCTTATCCTTTTTTTTCTGGATGCGAAATCAACAAATGACCCCTTCCGCTGTGGGTGAAGAGGTGGGAATGTCAGATTCCTACTGACTAAAACCTAACCATGTTGCTTCCTCAGCCCTTTGTATTCCGGGGGCGCGGTATCTCTTTCGAACGTCCCGCAGCCCCGGCAGGTTATAGCTCTGGGGGAGGGCCCCGTCATGCTGACAGCTCTTTGAGGCGCGCGTGGAACACTAACGCGACATCGACGTAGGTTAGGTCCTTGCCGGTCGGCGAGTCACCCATAGCTCACCGTCCGCAGCCCCGCGCCTACGGTTGCCGAGAGTCGTCTTGCAGCTCCTTACGTCCAGTGTATCTTATCCTTACCTAGTATTTCTGCCATCAGCTCATAATACAGCATGTACTGCCACTGCGCTATATTGATCTGCCGAGCAGTCTCGAACAGCTTCTGATCATCCCAGCAAGGGTTGATCTCTGCCAGCTTGCGAGCCAGTCGGTTGTGCTCCCGGTAGAACCACATCGCTGTTAGGTATATGCCCGAAAGTACGTTCCCGTCATAGAAATCACCTGGAAAAATATAATTAATCATCAGCATCGTTTTCCTGTCCTTATATGTCGACTGACTGAATAAGATATATAATGAATGAAAAGTAACGAAGGGATCTGAAGGAACCTGCTAAAAGAATACTTTCTGGTTAATATTTACCAAACTCATAGCAGGCGTTTTCAACAGGTCTTCGGTTGTTGATACAAATAGGTGAGGTGCCTGGAGGTCGCTCCACACCGTCTTTTTCATCAGACTTCAGCAACCCTCCCTGGTACGTCCTGATCTGCTTCTCCCGAAGGTCAGTGTAGCCGTAAACTACCGATAGGTCTTCTAGTGGAGTTGGTAAGTTGTACTGTGAAACAAATATATTTGATGATCATAACTAAAATTAAAGTTGGATCCTCAAATTTTGACTTCCACAAAAAAAAAAATGCACCGATATATTTTAGAGATAATGGATATTAGAAAAGTTTGGGCTTCAATAAATTGCTTACCTTAGAATAGTTGGTGGTTAGAGTACTTCAATTACCTTTTATTATTAATGTTAAGTGCTTACCCTTTCAGCAGGTAATGTGTTAGGTATGCATCCCATCTCTTGATACGTGGAAAACCTTGTAAGGTTCATGCACCTGATGCCGGTTCTTCGAAGATAAGGATCGTCCTGGGGTACGGGAATGGGAATGCAAAGAGGATTGACGCGGTTCGGCGTATTGCCAAGGCAGCAGTCGCTTGCGATTGCGTAACGAACTGAAGAGTAACAAAAAAACTGATTGGTTGTATTTTATCGGACTTAGTTGTGCCAGAAACAAAGGCATTCTTTACATATTCACCCTCTCCATGTTTAATAAAAAAATGTTCGCTGCAGAAACAAAGCAAAATCTATAGTTTAGGGTCACTGGATAACGCAAGGCGTTAGATGACTTAAGTAAGACTTTAATAAAACTTACGCAATACAGTCAAGTCAGCAACGTCCACGATGGAGAAGACGAATATGTGTGTTGCTAGGGTATTAAACTCGTGGTCTTCCGGGAAGCCATCACTCAAGATCTTGGTGCGGAGTAGCCTTGCTGATGGTAGCTCAGAGCCGTTCATGGCGGGTCGTAAATTGTTACCTGAAATGGATGTATATGTTGGGTATGTCTGCACACAATGTGTGCGTATTTCTTTAAAGAAGTCATGCTCATTATTTACATCATAGTTTTACTGTTTACAATGAAATGTATATTGCTTTTCTTTGATAGACTTGCTTTCCTGCTAAGTTTCTTATGACTTGCTAAAAAATGTACCAATTACTTGTTTTTGGCTAGCAAGCCTTTGTTCTAGTCAATGTTGTTGCATGTTCTAGTCATGCATTAACTTTCACATTTCCAAGTCGGTGTTACGAAATATTACCTACTCGGAACTTAGGACTAATTTGTTTCAATTGAATTAAAACGTTTCTTTTCAAATAAAGAGTAGGCATTACGGTTGTGACAGTCTTCAGTCCCAGCTTACCGAGTCCAAACTTAGCGGGCCTCATTCTTAGCAGTGGAGTGGGGGACGCGCCACGGGACGGGTACTTGGGGTTGACGCACGTCCCATCAATGCGACGACCCTCGTGCTTTTTACATGGCTCGACCTTCACCGTACATTGTCTGGATACGCATAAAAGCATGTGAATTTCAAATATGTGATATCGTAACAGGGTTTTATAGGAATTTCTTAAAATTTTGTTTCGTTCCAATCTTAAAAACACTTTCAATCTCTTTTGGATGTTTGTTATTTATATGTAGGTATTGGACTTTCTACTTGAGGTGAATATTAAGACCCAGATTTTGTGTTATGTGATTGACACTACATCGAAACTGAATATCAAACATTTATTCACTCGACATTAAAATTCAGCTAATAAGAATGATCAAACCGATTTATTGGTAGACAATAAACACAGATATTCACTAAACGAAAATTCTCGCACAACCAAGACAACAGTCGAGCAAGTAATTACTACTAATTAAGAGGAACTTACCCTGTCAAATTCATGCTTTCCAACTGTTTTCCCCTATCATCCTTAATCGGTTTTCCAAAATAAGCGTCGTAGATCACTTGGGACACCACGAAATGAGCAAGAAAAAGATAAAACGCTAATTTGAGGATCATCGCGGACGACGGACGCGAATTTTGTAATTATTTCGTCTGTTATCTGTTGCACTTATTTATGCTGTTCGGGTAATTCGTGCAAATTGTTTATTACTTAATTGTGTTTAATTTATGTAAGTTTAAGGATGGCTGCACGCTTTTTAGAATAAAATAAAGTTAGTCTAATGAGATATCATACCAAGTAAAAAGATTTTTCTTAGTAAGCTTTGCGATGTTAAATTGTTGCCCTTTATTTGTTATAGCTTTCCGCCCGCGGCTTCGTCCGCGTGGTATTTTTTTTTATACCGTGGTTTACATTATTCAAGTTTTAGTAGGGATCCCTAATTATTTCTGGAAATAAATATAGCCTATAATACTTCGTGAGGATGTAGCTTTCTAACGGTGAAAGATTTGAAACCGATTTTAAAAATAAAATCGGTCCAGTAGTTTTTGAGTTAAAACCCTACAAAAAAAACAAATCTTTCCCCTTTATAATATCATTGTGTAGTTGAGGAATGGAACATAGATCTCCCCGCTCCCCTTTATCCAGCAAATTAATTATTTATCTATGTATATTATAGGAGGATTTCTAAGTTGGTTAAAATCAAACGAATTCGGTACATTTAGATATTCTTCAGGCATAAAGATTTAGTAACCACAAAATCCAACAAGTTTAACCTCATCGAACAATCAAACCTCAATTAATAGACAATTCATGTTTGACAAGTATTGATGTTTATTTAGATCATCCAAGCGGAATGAATGATGAAACATCGCATGCACAACTGATACGAAGAAATCTTCAGTAATCAATAATCACAGATTTCCGTTTTCTAGAAGAATTAAAAACTCATTAGTTTGCATTCAACTGAGTTAAATAACAATCTTGATCGTTTTGAATTATGGTTCAATATCTCTTTTTATTTTAATTATACTGACATAGATTTCAAACAATTTTGGTTACCGGCTGTGGTGTTCTACTATACTTCTTCCATTTTCCCTAATAGGTGTACTAACCATTAACTTTTGAAAAAAAGCGTTACTAAAAATATAATATATGTTTTTATTTTCCATTTTTTTTACTATTAATTTTTAATAGAACTTGTTTGTGATTTTAAAGAAATACTTATAACGAATTGATATCAATCTGTTAAGCAAATGAAATACATATTATATCAATGAGAACTTCTATAACCAACTTAAAACATCTGCTTTCCAGTTTAATATTTATGTCCATCTAAAGGTTGTCTGGAAGAAATGATGCTGATCGCGATAAGACCGTCCTGTCGCTGTTATTGTATGATACTTGTGTTTTTGTCTTTTATTTGGTGTGCAGTAAAGAATATTCTATCCTTACTAATATTATAAATGCGAAAGTAACTCTGTCTGTCTGTCTGTCTGTTACGCTTTCACGCCAAAACTACTGGACCGATATAAATGAAATTTGGTACAGAGATAGAATAGACCCTGAGGAATAACATAGGCTACTTTTTACCCGGGTGCGCTAAGTAGTTCCCTCGGGATGCGGGTGAAACCGCGGGAAACAGCTAGTCTATCTATCTATATCTATCTATCTATCTATCTATACTTATAATAAATCTGTAGAGAGGTCAATTCTGTACATGAAATATATTTCCAAAATAACTATCAGGGGGTGATTAGGGATCGATACTGATGCCAAAAATGCAATCAGTAAAATTTTTGTCTGTCTGTCTGTCTGTCTGTCCATCTGTCTGTCTGTCTGTCTGTATAAACTCTATAGAAACAAAAACTACTCGACGGATTTTAACGAAACTTGATACAATTATTTGTCATACTCCTGAGCTGGTTATAGTATACTTTTCATCACGCTACAATCAATAGGAGCAGAGCAGTGAAGGGAAATGTTGTCATTTTGTTTAATCGCGCTAATCTCAGGAACCGCTGGTCCGATTTGAAAAAATCTTTCAGTGTTGGATAGTCCATTTATCGAGGAAGGCTATAGGCTATATATCATCACGCTAAGACCAATAGGAGCGAAGCACCATTATTCCACGCGGACGAAGTCGCTGGCAGAAGCTAGTCTTCTATCTATATCTATACTTATAATAAATCTGTAGAGAGGTCAATTCTGTACATGAAATATATTTCCAAAATAACTATCAGGGGGTGATTAGGGATCGATACTGATGCCAAAAATGCAATCAGTAAAATTTTTGTCTGTCTGTCTGTCTGTCTGTATAAACTCTATAGAAACAAAAACTACTCGAAGGATTTTAACGAAACTTGGTACAATTATTTGTCATACTCCTGAGATGGTTATAGTATACTTTTCATCACGCTACAATCAATAGGAGCAGAGCAGTAAAGGTAAATGTTGACATTTTGTTTAAACGCGCTAATCTCAGGAACCGCTGGTCCGATTTAAATAATTCTTTTAGTGTTAGATAGTCTATTTATCGAGGAAGGCTATAGGCTATATATCATCACGCTAAGACCAATAGGAGCGGACCGGCTATTCCACGCGGACGAAGTCGCTGGCAGAAGCTAGTTGTAAATAAAACATAAATCTTGCATTTTTCAAACTGTAATAGGACATTACAAGTAGGCATAGGCTAGTAGTATATGGTATATATGGTAGCAATATATGGTATATTGGAATATTTTACGAAAGTATATCAAAGTAAAAAAAAAATATTTTTAATATGTTGGTAAAGTTTAGGTTCACATCTACCTAACCCTTTAGGGAAAACAATCATGATAAAATGCGAAAGTAACTCTGTTTGTCTGTACAGATTTCATAGTAAAATAGCTGAACTGCTTTAGTGTGTTAATTAGTACCCTCAAGATGCGGGTGCCGCCGCGGGATACAGCTAGTATAAAAATAAAATCATTATGTTTCAGAGGTATGCGTTTGTTAAGAGTCTTTAATGTAACTTTTGTTTGATGATTGAAAGAAAAATCCATATTTGTAATTTACTTTTAATTACTAAAACCAAAAAACCCATTTCAATACCAAAGATTTAATCAACAGGAACACACTTATCGTTAATTCTGACAAAACTCGACGGACATGGGTCTACTTCAAATACTGATCCAGTAGGCTCATCAGTATAGTCCGTTGGGTCAGTCTCTCCCGCGTCACGGTCGTAGGCAGTGGATGGGTGGCACGTAGTCACGCTGACACTCAGCCCGCAGACTAATACTGCGGCGAAGTAGAACCTCATGGTGTCAGCTCCTGACCACTCCCCGTGTTATGGCGAAATAGTGTGATGTGTCTGTGGTTTAATGCGTTTTTATATTTATATAGGTACAGGAGAAATTATTAACAAATAATTTACCTGTGCAGTGAATGCTCAACTACAAATCAATTATAGTTAAATAGTTTGCAAGCATTAAAACATAATTTTATTTAAATGCGTGTTTGTCGTTGTGAATCGTATCTATTATTATAAATGCAAAAGCAAGTTTGTTTGTTTGAAGCGGTAAATTGGCTGAACCAATTTGGACGAAATTTGGTAAAGAGATAGATGTGATCCTGGAGATGTTTATAGGCTACTTATTATCCGGATCCGGATCCGGGTGCGTTGTAGTTGTTCCTAGGGAACGCGAGTGAAACCGAGGGAAAAAACTAGGTTTGTATGATTTTGACACAATTTGTGTTAATATTTATTTTACCTGATATCTAAAAACAGTATCTTATGCTAGATTCCGACTGAACCCTGGTCTAGAAAAGACTAGGCGCATGAATAAATCTTTATTGGAATGTTGCCAATACGAGCTGGTAGTAAATAGTAATTTTAACTCTACAATCGCCAACGTCCATACCATGTTGAAAACACCGGTTCTCGTCCGATCACCGAAGTTAAGCAACATCGGGCGCGGTTAGTACTTGGATGGGTGACCGCCTGGGAATACCGCGTGACGTTGGCTTTTTGTAAAAAAAATATTTTGCTACTTGAAATATTTTTTATCAATTACATGACTATTCAAAATAAATTGTTCTAGTTATTTGATAGCTATCTGATTGACTATTTTTGCTCAAATATCGTTGAAACTAAGCAAATTTCCTACATCGAGCATATATCGTCCCTACCAGTTTTTTCTTTTGTTGTCTGTCGCAGTTGATAGTTATATGGAGGCCTCACCCATTGATCTTTCAAGAGTTTGCGTTACCGTATTGTATCTTTGGATAAAAATTACCTTAACATTTAAATTTAGCTTCAAAATAGGTCCTCTAGTCATATATCACGTCACATACTAGGTAGGTACATGTAGAGGAACACCTAAGACAATCCATGACTCTCATAAATTACTTACGAAAGTCTGTCTGGCCGTCTAGCAAAAATGGCTGAACCGATTGAGATGAGATTTGGTATGGAGATAGCCTGAAACTTGGGGAAATAGGTAGGTAATTTTTATTCAGGTGCACACAATAGTTCCCTCAGAATGCGGGTGAAACCGCGGGAAACAGCTGGTTTATTAATTTGAATACTTACCTTTGTACCGTGAGAATCAAACAAAATACTATTTTCAAATCAAATATTTAATCAACAGGAACGCATTTACCAGCCATTCTCACAAAGTTATCTGGACATGGGTCTACTTGAATCACTGCTCCAGACGGTGTTACTGGGGCGTCAGTCTCTCCCGAGTCAAAGTCTTCGGCACTGGATGGGTGGCCCGTAGTCACGCTGACACTTATCACACAGACTAGTACCGCGGCGAAGTAGAAACTCATTGTATTAGCTCTCGACTGCTTTCCGTATAGTGATAGAATAGTGTGATGCTGTGGTTTATGAGTTTTTATATTTCAATGTCAAATGAATTAGTTACAGCTAGCTTCGACGAGCGGTATTGCCCATAATATTATGTTAACATATATATGTTTTGATACGAATACCATCAAAATGATAATTCCTGAGCCTATATTCTTCGCAATCTGGGGGGTTAGACAAGTGGCAAAACGCTAACGCTCAATGTATGGGAATGACATTCGTTTACGACTAGCTATATGTCATTCCCATACATTGAGCGTTAGCGTTAGCGTTTTGCCACTTGTCTAACCCCCCTGATAAGTATAGCATTTGACGCTGTAGTGTAGCTTTTAATTTGTGAGAAAAACAATAATAATTTGTTCAGTACTTTCAACTTATAAACAGATATCAATGTGTATAGATTTATACTCACCTAGCTTATTCCTGCGGCATCCAGAGAGAACTACTTTGTTCTCCAGGATTCGATCTATGTCCCTACCAAATTACATCCAAATCGGTTCAGCCGCTTTATCGTAAAAGTGCAATAGACAGACAGATAGTTACTTCAGGATTTATGATATAGTATGGATAATAATTTGCCATTGCTTTATTGCTGAACGACACGTATTTAACTAGCGAAGCGTTTAAGCAAAATTATTCACATAATTTAGCACATCTATCTATACTTATAATAAATCTGTAGAGAGGTCAATTCTGTACATGAAATATATTTCCAAAATAACTATCATGGGGTGATTAGGGATCGATACTGATGCCAAAAATGCAATCAGTAAATTTTTTGTCTGTCTGTATAAACTCTATCGAAACAAAAACTACTCGATGGATTTTAACGAAACTTGGTACAATTATTTGTTATACTCCTGAGCTGGTTATAGTATACTTTTCATCACGCTACAATCAATAAGAGCAGAGCAGTGAAGGGAAATGTTGTCATTTTGTTTAAACGTGCTAATCTCAGGAACCGCTGGTCCGATTTGAAAAAATATTTCAGTGTTAGATAGTCCATTTATCGAGGAAGGCTACAGGCTATATATCATCACGCTAAGACCAATAGGAGCGGAGCACCACTATTCCACGCGGACGAAGTCGCTGGCAGAAGCTACTAAATAAATATTTATTTTACTTGTGAATTATTGTTGGTCCAATAATTCACAAGGCAGAATTCACACAGATTAACACGTATCCTATTGGTCAGTTTTGAATAAAATATACTCGCTTCTTACGTACTTTTTATTTAAATTGGTGACTTTAATAATATCTTTGGATGCTGCAAATTGTTTGTATTTATGACACCAAAATCGCTTACATTAACGTTACGATTATACATATAAGTGCGTTCGTGCTAGGCCCACTGAATATTGAATAGCTATTTCATATTTGGTAAAGAATAAACACACGAACTAGTATCTAACGCAGCTGAGTACTGTATGAAGACCGCTTTCAGTGTAAGTTTACCTTGAAATGATTTATTGTCGACGGGTCATGCATTTTATATTAATTACGTGCACTAGGGTTTGCCTGCGACTATGTCTGCGTGAATTTGAAATTGGGGTTTGGATACTAGCTACTAGCGTTTAGCTATTTCCTAAGGTGTCACTCGCATTTTGAAGGGACTACTCCGCGCTCCCGGACAAACGAAATTCTTTTTCAATAGCTAGGATTCAATCTATATAATTATAATGTATATCGAATTGAGGGGTTCGTAGCTAAGTAACAGCCATGCGGATCAATAGATTAGCAAGGTTAAGCTTCGCTAGCCACGGTCAGCCCATGGATGGGCGACCGTTTTCTTAACATAGCGAGACTTTTTCGTGCCACGGAGAGCACGTAAAGCTGTCGGTCCTGCGCCTGATCTCTCTCTGGTCCCCGGACCCAACTGACTATGAGATTGAGGGAATAGAGAGTGCACCTGTATTTACTATATGCACTATAATATTATCTCCTGCGTACCTGTCTAGTCATAGGGAAAAGCCGCCGAGACCGAAATCGGTCTGGAAGAATATCTACATCGGTTCAGCTTTTTTATCATGAAACCATGATAGATGGACAGACATAGTTGTGATGCATTAATTTGAATAGATAAGGAGGTTTAGGCTAAATTCCGTCCAAGTCCATTCATTAGTTTCTATCCATCTTTTCAAACAGACTGTCGCATTTATCATATTAGTAGTATTCTGCTTTCGGCTCTAGAACAGTTGTGAGCGAACAATATTTGCATTATACATATAATTCTACGGAAAACATGGTCTATCATTACGAGAGATAAATATAGATTGTTGTGGTCAAGCATGTGTTGAACCGGAATCGCTAGAATGACTGCTTACATTTTTTGCTGATGATGTAATGATGATAATAAAAAGCTTAATAAAAATACAAAAAAACGACTACTTTTGGTAAATATATTAGTAAAGTCCCAAGGTAATGGTGTACGCGCTGACGTCACTGTTAAAATGCAAACCTTTGAGGTTAAAGATTTATGTTTGTACCACATTTATGTTGTTTAAGCTTACTTAATTATTAGCTAGGGGGCGGGGAGGCATTGTGGGGCAATTACCTTGAAATCACAATGATACCTTCAAAAACCAAAATTAAGATAAATTTTTATAATTTAATTGTTTGTTCATAGTTTGAGATAAAAAAATGTAGCGATCACCATGTACATCACTGACCTAGAGATACATGGGGATTGATTAAGGAGCCCGTGCTTCGAGGGCAGATCAATTATGATAAAATTTTTACTTCCGCTCTACCTGTAACCAATGCTGCCCTACCTCAAATTCGACTCTAGCTACAGCCCATATTCACGCACCCAAATAATCTCTCTTCTCTTCTCAGGTTTCAATCTATCTCTCTTACCGTAAATATTTTAAATGTGAAAGTTTGTGAGGATGTATGTATGTCTCTTTCAAGCAAAAACTAATTAATGAATTTTAATGAAATTTGGTACGAATATAGCTTATAAACTAGATTAACATATAGGATATTTTTTATTCGGGTATGCGAAGTAGATAGATATCTCATGATGAGGGTGAAACCGTGGAAAACAGCTAGTTTATAATATTAGTAAAAGTCGTGGTGGCCTAGCGGTTAAGGCGAGGTGTACGAGGGTGCGGGTTCGAATCCTGGCAAGTACCAATATGACTTTTCTAAAGTCATATGTACTTTCTAAGTATATCTTAGATGTCACTGACTAACGGTGAAGGAAAACATCGTGAGGAAACCTGGACTTAAAAAGTCTGAAATCACCAATCCGCCTTGACCAAGCGTGGTGATTAATGCTCATGCCTTCTCTGTATGAGAAGAGACCTGTGACCAGCAGTGGGACAATAATATAGGCTGGTGATGATGATAATATTAGTAGGTCAAAATCGTTCTTCTTCCATTATATCGTTATCTGACAGCGCGCTGAGGTCTGCTTATAGTCTGATTTAGTTGCATTTGACATAGAATTAGGCTTAATCAGACTTCATTACTAGTAGAAGTGCTGATTGATTTGTTTGTTATGTTCACAGCGATTTTAACAAAATGTTGAATGTTAAATTAGCATTAGTGTTAAATCTATAATATAAAAAAGGAATCGCTGAATGTGTTGCTAAGCGCAAATCTCGAGAGCAGTTGAACCGATTTGGATGAAATTTAGTACGAAAATAGAGGGGACCCTTGAGAAGGTTTTATCCGAGTGTGTTAAGTAGTTCCCTCGGGACGCGGGTGAAACCGCGGGCAACATCTAGTTAGTAATAGAAAATCCAAAAAAAAAATAATACTATGCCAGGGGGCTTCGTAGCAAATTACAAGTTTTTGGATTTCTGATCACAATTTTTTTTTAAATTGCTGTCCAAGTTTTTTGACGAACCAAATTTAAATCAGGCGTACAAAAACAAAACAGTTTACAAATGAATTGGTTTAATGTCCTTTTACACATTTACCACCTACTCTTACAGTGCCTTCCACGCAGTACTCCCCACTGAATGCAGAATTGGCAACTAGCGGTTTTTCCGTCACTTCAAACACATCAACTTTTTGCACCCAAACTTCAACTCTAGGGCGATTCCTTGGAAACGCTATGGGAGTTCTAACATCTAAAACTGGTATTTCAAAATCCTCATAACTTGGATGTATTATTTTTTCACCATTTTCTGTCACTTCTGTGACCTTCACTTTCTGTGTCCACACTTGTACGCCGCTGGGATATCTCACATACCGAGAGCACGTCAGATCGAATATTACAATACAACCTAATATAACAGCTAAGTAATTCATCTTGCGTGTTTCTCGAGTAACTATGAGGTGTTGTGATGACGAATAAGTAATTTATACATGCCTATGAACTAATACTGGTGTGTGACTCACACGTACAAGGCTCTCGTTTTTATATACAAACTTTGAATTAATTTTCTTTATTGTGTTATATTAAATATTTCAAATCTGTGCGATAGTCCACTGTAGGGACATTTGTGTGAAAGCCAGTGAGTGACCTATTAAAGTTGTTATTAAATTCTTACTTATCATCACGCGCGTGAAACCGCGGGAAAAGCTAGTAAGATAAAAAGTATCCTGTGTATTAATCCAGGTTATCAACTATTTGTAAAGCAAATTTCATCCAAATCCGTTTATAAGTTTTTGCGTGTAAAAGTAACAAACATACATCCATACATTCTTACAAACTTTCGCGTTTATAATAACTTGGAAGGATATAATATAATAGTAGGATAGTAGGATGTTATGTAAGCATTCGTGATTCAAATATTGGAGTTGATAATGATAAAAAAGATAATGCATTCGCCGCGGTCAATTCTCAGATGGTTATTAATAATACTTATCTGCACCTTGTCTTACCTTGAATGGCATGACGTACACACAATACACTCGAAATATTCTTTTAATGCAAAAAACGGGTTCCTATTAGAAATATCAGCATGAAAAATATACCCAGTAAACAAATAAAACAACAATAATGCTATAAGTATTGGAAATGTATTCATATTTCAATCACGAGGAATAACACATAGCCTTCCTACCCTTCTTCCTTTAGGACAGTGGTCCCCCGAAAATCCTCCATAACTAACTTGTTTTCCGTAAATTGGTATGCCAAACTCATCTACTTCATACACATCTGCCTTTTGTACCCACACTTGTACTTCTGAGTCATAGTTGCTTGGAAATGCAGTTCTAACATCTATTAATGGTATTTCATTATCCTCATCGTGAGCTGGAGATAGAATTTCTTCACCATTTTCTGTCACTTCTGTTACCCTCACTTTCTGTACCCACACTTCTACACCACTGGGGTACCTCACATATCGAGAGAACGTCAGATCTATCAAAAGCACACAAACTACCACTACAGATAAGTACTTCATCTTGAAGATATCTTGTGTCACTGAGATATTGAATACTAAATGCAGCTTTTATAGTTTTTTTGTAACAAAACACACACTTGCGCAGTGTTTTTAGGGTTCCGTAGCCAAATGGCAAAAACGGAACCCTTATAGATTCGTCATGTCTGTCTGTCTGTCTGTCTGTCTGTCTGTCTGTCCGTCCGTATGTCACAGCCATTTTTTTCCGAAACTATAAGAACTATACTGTTGAAATTTGGTAAGTAGATGTATTCTGTGAACCGCTTTAAGATTTTGACACATAAATAGAAAAAAAGCAATAAATTTTGGGGGTCCCCATACTTAGAACTGAAACTCAAAAAAAAAAATTTCATCAAACCCATACGTGTGGGGTATCTATGGATAGGTCTTGAAAAATGCCTACAAATGCCTAAAATGCCTACTAGTGACTGCAGCACTTATTAGTTACTATCTTGTCTGAATAGCAGCAAGCACGTCATGCTCCCTTAGACGGCATGGCTAGCGGTAGCGTCGGCGGTCGGGTTGCCCCCTTCCCTCAAAAATGCGCGAGGGGGGCGATGGCTGATCTTCGCGTTATACTCGTGAACGGGTGCCGCTTGCGGTGCCAGGTCGTCTTGCTGATACATTCATTTGTTTTTTTTTGTCATAATGTATTTTATTTAATAGCGTTTTTTTTTAAATACTGTAGTCCTAGTTTACCATGTTCGTGTAGTATATTTACTGGTACAAAAAACCTTGCACACGTTGGTGGGTACGCTCTTTATGCCTACAAATGGAGGCTTTAGTTACATTGTTTTTTATTGTTTTTTTTTTAGTAAGTAAATAATTCAATAATGCTTGAGTACTTAGTTATTATAGGTATAAAGGTGTGTGCTAGCTAACAGGTAACTAAATAATATATTAATTATATAATTTTACTTTTTTTCTGCCAATGTTTGTAATAATTCTTTTTTATTAATATTGTATAAACGAAGGTTCTTCAAACCTTACAGACAGATATGTGTTGCTGGGGAGTTTGTTGCGCCACTTCTTCTTCCCAGCAAAAACACATAGGAAGTGGTGAAGGGCGGGCGTTTTGGGGGCTGTCTTTTGTAAATTTGACGTTCAAAAAGTGCTGATTTTCAGCCTAATTTGAATAAATGACTTTTGAATTTTGAAAATTTTGAATTTTGAATGATATTGAGGTTTCTAATATCATTTTTTTCTAAACTGAATAGTTTGCGCAAGAGGCACTTCCAAAGTGATAAAATCTGTGTCCCCCCCCTGTAACTTCTAAAATAAATGAATGATAAATCTAAAAAAAATATATGATGTAGATTACCATGCAAACTTTCATTGAAAATTGGTTTGAACGAGATCTAGCGGGTAGTTTTTAAGTAATCAGCAATTTTCCTCTACAAACAAACTTAATTATGCGGTCGGAAAAAAACAAGATAATTGCGACTTTATTGCGTATTTTTTCTTTCCAATGGTCGGAACCCTCGGTGCGCGAGTCCGACTCGCACTTGGCCGGTTTTTTTTTAAATATGAGGAAAAATATAAATATTTATTACATTTTGGTTAATCATTCTAAATATTTTGCAAAGTAAACTTGCATTTTAATAAATAAAATGATGTCCTATTTAGTAAGGGTGACATAGGGGCACTCCATTACAGTCTCGAGGTGGTTAAAGAGCTTTATTGCATGGGAAGAATAGTTTTTCTTATCACTATATTATAGGCCTTTAGATGAACAGCAGTGATGTTTATGTATATAGCATGCAGAAAGTAGCTATCCTGTGATCTAATGTGATCAACTTTTTTGACAAATTTTCTTAACAAAGGTTGATTTTATTGACGCATATTGCGTCATAGATCATCTTCACTTGTTTAACCGGTGTGCTAAGCTTCGTTTACGTTTATTTCTGCACAATTGTCAAGGTCACACCAGCAAATATATAATTATCTATACCTATAAAATGCTTTGTCCTGAATGACTGGCGGATCAACGCACAGCCTAAATCGCTGAACGTAGAGACGTGAAACTTGGAGCTTGTGTTCTTTGTATGACGTGGACGACTCTCGGTCCCGTATGGATGGATCGCCGTCCGGCAAGGATCAGACCTGTGTCGACGGCGCGTTCATGTTCCACGCGCGCATCAAATTGTCAGCATCGTTGACGGGGCCCTCCCACTGGGCCATAGCCTGCCGGGGCTGCGGGACGTTCGAAAGAGATACTGCGCCCCGGAATACAAAGGGCTGAGGAAGGAACATGGATTGGTTTTAGTCAGTAAGAGTCTGACACTCCCACCCGCCCCACCTACGGCAGGAGGGGTCATTTGATGATTTCCCATCCGAAAAAAAGGCATCGGATAAGAAAGGATTTTAAAGCTATATATTTCGTGAAAAAGGGGGCAAATGTTTGTATGAAACTCTGGCATTTTTAATTTGCGGATCCGCTGTCGAATAGCTAGTCTATAATAAAATATAAGATTCCTTTTTGGCTCTCAATTGTTAGCAGTTTTAATTATTTGTGATCTTTGCTTAGTAAAAATAAAACTAGATTTGAACTCTGATTGTTTGTTAGTAAGAAATAAAACAACAATATAGATATCAGTAGGTAGCTACTATATTTTTATGATTATACACTGTTTATATCTGACATTTATAGAATAGGCACTTGATAAAGATAAGAGCGTATAAGAGAATACTCCCGCGAAACTAACTGAATATAGTCGTACTAGCAGTCAATAGGTCCTTTCGGATCAATTCATCACTTCTTCCTTTTGCGCTAGTAATTTAACATAGCGCTTCCTTCGCAATGCCGACTGCACTCTAACATCTATAAGTGGTGAGTCTTCATCCTCAAACGTAGCAGGTGGAGGAAGAACTTCTTTGCTTTTTTCTGTCACTTCTGTCACTTCTGTTACCTCAACCTTCTGCACCCACACTTGTACACCACTGGGGTATTTGATATAGTGAGAGTTTATCATATCTGACACTAGAACACACATTAACACCACAGAAAAGTATTTCATGATTACTCTTTTTATATCTGTCAAGTACCTATCAAATTTAACGTCAGCTTTCAACGAAATGATTTTGGGTAATGTAAGTTGCTACTTATATTTATATGATAAAATATAGCAATTTTTTTTTAATATTAATAAACAAGATTTTCTTGTATTTTGTCCGACTAGTTTTGCAGTTTTAAGATTATTATTTGTGACAAGGAATCGGAAATTGCAAAGCATCTGGCCAACAAGACGAGCCAGTTATGTGAAGGTCACAAGTTTTTAAATAAAAATAAATGCATATAAAGATGCACGTCTTTCGATACGGAAACAGAAATTAAAAATATTCTGCAAGTAGTTCAGACTCCGCTACCGAATGATTTTGTATTGAATAACTAATTTATAAATGCGATAGTGAGTTCGTTTTTTATAAACGCTTTCACGGTAAAACGGCTAGTTCTATTTAGATAAAATTGGTATGAAGATAGATAGGACCCTGGAGACGATTTTAGACTTTATCGGGGTGCACTAAATAGTTCCCTCCAGGTCAAACCGCGAAGAACAACTAGTACATAATAACCTATCAATGAAATAATCAATTTCCTCAATCAAGTATTATAGTTTTTTTTTAATATATTGACTAATTTATTTAAAAAATATGCTATAAAACTATATGAGTCATCTCAAACGATATATTATATAATTTATATGCTTAATGTCAAATGATCGATGATGTGCTGTTTGAATTCGTCTGGTAACAAAAATTAATGGGCATCATTTTATAAATAATAATGTAAATGTAATGAATTTATGAGATACATGCCACATTGGATACCTTAAGGGCGAAGTGATAATTAGTCAAATAGTACAAAATGTACTAGTCAAACTATCTATTGAAAAAACAAATGTTCGTCCGCTGAGTTCATTTATTGAAATAACTCTAAGGATGAGGAACAAGTGGAAATTATAATAAAAATATATTTTACTTCCTTGACAATATTTAATTATGAAACAATCACTTTTTCCGGTCCTTTGGACACCAGTGGTCCTTCCACTTGTTGAGATTGATACCCTTGATCTCATTACATGGCACCGGGTAGTTCCTGAAAATGAAAGCCCTAATCTTATTTAAAGATTAAGAAAAACTTACTTATTTTGAAAAAAAAAAACGTTGAACATAGATAAAAAATGCATACAGAAGAACATAAAACCTCTTCTTTGAAGTCAGTTAAAATTATTCTAATATGCAATGAACTTGCAACCTCATATAACAGCTAGGCTTAGTATCAGCTTTAATTTATTATCATAAAATTTGCTAAGAACTTTTTCGCAAAAACTATTTAATTGATTCTGAAATGACGCTCTTATAATTGTATCTTTGACTGTTGTCATTTGTTTGTTAAATTTATTGTGTTCTTTTTTTCTTAATTTATTTACTAAAAGTAATGTATAAATTCGATTGTGTCTCATATTAAGCTAAGCACTTGTATCCTAAGAATGTCGTGCATGCCTGTAAGTAACTTATTTGCACAGGATAAATTATGTATAAGTTCAGCCTGTATCTAATTTGTGAATAAGTTGTTGGTGTGCCTTATAATAAATAAATAAATAAATAAATCAAAGGACCAGTTCTTGCTTATGTCCGTTGTTATTTTTTATGTCTGTACTCGGTACTATCCTTATATATTTCGTGTTTGACCCTTCAGATAAATGGATAGCTTGTACATTTACTAGTAAATAAATAGGGTAGGCAATATGTTTAAAAGGTCGGTATCGGTATCTACCGCACGTACACTATAGTAAATATTTTACGTCCGATAGACTGTATATTAGTTTCCTACGAAATGTTTTGAGACGGTTTCTTTTTATCTTACTTTTATTTCATCCCACATTTCCCTCGTGGTTAAAGGATTTTCGTCCGATGTGTTTAAATGTGTTTTTTTTTTTATTTTAAATTGTTGCCAGTGTGGTTGCTTTCAAATAAATTCGTGAGGGTTAATTTTTAGCAGAGCAAACTGTGGTGAAATCCTTTAGGTTTTTAATAAGATTAAAGGGTTTATTCTACAAATCTTAGCAAAGGCAAGAAGTAAACGTTGCAGTTATTATTATTAAAATTAACAGAGTATCAAAAAAATATTTTGTTTTAAACGTCTTTAAAATAATGTTTAACATTTTACATCACTGATGCCTTACCAAGGTCCTTGTCTGAAGAAAGCTGCCGGTTGTATGTGTTTGACGTCATCTCCGTTATCACACAATATGCGAGCTATGCTCGTCTTTCGAACTTCGTTTAGTTGAGCTGAAATACAAGAGGATATAAATTAATGAAAGCCTATCTCTTCACAGTCCCTTTCCAAAGCATTGATTTCATAGTCTTCTTCTTCTTCTACCTAGCGTTAATCCCGGCTATTGCCAGGGTCCGCTTTCCGACTGAGCTTCTTCCACTTTGCCCGATCTTCTACATCCCTTTCAGTCAGGCCATTGGCTCTCATGTCGGACTTGACGACGTCAAGCCAGCGCTTGCGAGGGCGACCACGGGACCTGGCCCCGAGGACAGCCATATTCATGCATCTCCGACCAACGTACTCCATAGGACGGCGCATGATGTGGCCATACCATCGCAGACGACACTCTTGCAGTTTTTCCCCCACGTCACGGACACCAAGACTACCTCGGATGAATGAGTTGCGTATGCGATCGGATCGCGTTACGCCGCTCATCCACCTCAGCATCTTCATCTCCGTGACGCGAAGCTCCTGGGTGTGTCGGCTAAGTGCTGGCCAACATTCGCCACCGTATAGGAGGACAGGCCGTATGATGCATTTATATATCTGCCCCTTGAGCTTCGGAGGCATTTTGCGGTCGCATACAACTCCTGTTACCTCGCGCCACTTCGCCCAAGCCGCGCCTATACGTGCTTGGACATCGTCGTCCACGTTGCCAGACTCATGCAGCACAGATCCAAGGTACCTGAACGTATCGGACTTCGCGATCAGGTCCGAACCTATTCGGATGGAGTTTGAATCCGTGCCGCCACAGGACATAAACTCAGTCTTCGCTACATTTAGTCGCAGACCACCGTTTACTAGCGTGTCCTTCCAAGTGTTGACTTTGCGCTCGAGATGGGCTTTGTTCTGACTAACGAGGGCAATGTCATCGGCATACATCATTAGCCATGGAGGCTGATCTTGGATGTTTGCCGTAACTACATCGAGCACCACGTTAAACAAGAACGGGCTAAGAGCCGAACCTTGGTGAACGCCAACAGATACTGGAAAGCCATTGGATTCGCCAACAGCGGTCTGGACAGAGGCCACGGAATCGCTGTACATGTCTCTGATAATGTCAACATAGGCCTCGGGAACGCCCCTGAAGCGAAGTGCCCACCAGATCGACTGCCGAGGTATACAGTCGAAGGCCTTCTGCAGGTCTAAAAAGGCCATATGCAGAGCTCTCCTTCTCTCTCTGTAAGCCTCAACCAGAGTCCGTAAGGCGAACACTGCGTCCATGGTGCTGTTACCCGCCCGGAAGCCATATTGACACTCAGAGACAGTGCACTCGCTACGGAGCCGTGTGTCAATGATGCGCTCGAAGAGCTTCATGGTGTGGCACATGATCTTGATACCGCGGTAGTTACTACAATCCTGTACGCTACCTTTACCTTTGTAAAGAGGAATAATCAGGCTAAGCCGCCACTGGTTCGGCATTTCCTTGGTGATCAGGATGCGGTTAAAAAGATCCGTCAGAAGGTCCACACTATGTGGGCCCATCGCCTTCCACGCTTCAATTGGCACATTGTCAGGCCCGACCGATTTCCGGTTCTTCATGCGGCGAAGAGCAATGCGGGTTTCGTCGGGGGAAATAGGGGGAATAAGTCCAAGGTTGGGAGGCGGTTCGGGAGGAAGGTTATGGGGATGCTGTTTGTTAGACAGCTCCGCGAAGTATGTACTCCATCTCTCCTTAACAGAGGGGGCATCGTAGAGCAGCTTACCCTGGGCGTCCCTTACACAGAGACACTTGCTGATGTCCCATGTAGCTTTTTCCCGGGCACGCGCCAGCTTAAAAATAAGCTTTTGCCCCTCCGCAGTTTCCAGCTAGTCATATAAGGGTGACAGACTTTTGCTGCGAGCTCTGGCTACAGCTTTTTTGCAAGCGCGTTTAGCCGCTCCATATGCCTCCTTGTCAGCCGGAGAGTTGGACCCTTGCCACTGTTTAAATATACCCTTCTTCTTCCGAGTCGCCTCCTGCACCTCGTCATCCCACCACCACGTCTCCTTGTCTATAGTGCGGCCACCACGCGAAGTGCCAAGGACGCGCTTACCCGCAGCGGTGATTGCTGAATGGATCCTACTCCAGATCTCTTGAGTGGACTCATGCGGAACACTGATCTCGAGATGCTCGACCTCCGTGATGAAGTCCGACTGTTTAGGACCATTAAGCAACCACCACTTAGTGCGGGGTTTGCGTTTCTCGGTCACTTTCTTATTTGGCACGACCGCAAAGTCCAGGACAAGGAGGCGGTGTTGTGCCGTTAGGCTTTCGCCTGGGATGACTTTGCAGTTGGTAACCTTGCCAATGTGGCACCGTCGCACCAGCAGGTAATCTATTTGGGTTGAGTAGGCGCCACTACGGTACGTAATAAGATGCTGAGGCTTCTTCTGAAAGAATGTGTTCGCGATGGCTAGGTCAGACACAGCGCAGGTCCTGAGTATACTGACTCCCTCCGCGTTTAGCTGGCCATAACCAAAACCACCGTGAACACGTCCGTGCTCTCCAGCATACTGACCTACGTGACCGTTGAGATCCCCCCCAACCAAAACACCTTCGGAATTCGGAATAGCGCGTAATACGTCCTCGAACTCATCCCAGAAGGCCTCCTTTTCAGACTCACAGCAACCAGTTTGAGGAGCATAGGCGCTGATTAGGTTCGTTACTGACCCTTCGATCAGCACCTTAACTCGCATCAACCGGTCGCTGCATCGTTCTACTTCAAGGAGTCCATCCTGAAGGTCTTTAGACAGCACTACGGCCACTCCGTTCCTGCCCGACGGTGATCCGGTGTACACTAGCCGGTACCCCTGCCCGATGTTACGGGACTTATTCCCCTTCCAGCGCGTCTCCTGAAGGAAGGCGCACTGGACCCGACGCTTTGCAAGTACGTCCGCGAGTTCTCTGCAACGTCCAGTTAGGGAGCCAATGTTCCAGGTGGCAAAGCGGAACTTCCTTTTGGGTACTAACTTCTTTAGCCGTGCCCGTACTTGACACGGTAGCCCTAGCCCACTTGTCGCAGGTTTAAGGCGATGTGCCTGCGCGTCGTTGTGCGGCGACGCCCTAGCCCGAGTACCCTTTCTTTGCTTGTCCCTGTCCATATTATTATTTGACTGAAGTTAGTTTTACGTGGGGCGACCAGCCGTCAGACCCCCACAACCCTACGAGAGGGAAACCAGGTTCGCCAGAGCCTCGTCCGTTGGACAGCAGGGTGCACCGCTAGCAGGTGAGGTTGGCTTGGGTCCTTAAGATGTAAACGGACCCCGTACACCCCAAAGCATTGATTTCATAGTGATTCCTCAAAATTCCCTTCATGATCGTTTAAAGATGGCAAGTTCCTAAATTCTGTGCCTTTGCTTGACATTTAAAATACCATAGTTCCAGGATACAAGTTCTCTTAACATTTAATTTTAGCCCTGGAATCCCTGTAACTGTATAGTTGGTTTTTTAGTTGTTTTCAAATCAATAAATAGTTAGGCAATGAATTGGAAAAAATACAAAATCTATGCTTCAACTAACCTTGATAAGAACATTGCTAACAAATAATAACAATTCATCAATGCATCGAATACTTACGAACGGTCAGAGCAGCAGGGAAGTCTCCGTGCTCGAAGAAGAACTTGTCTGAGCGCCTCCACAGCATCAGGTTGTGCACAATGATGCAGTAGAGCGTCGGACCGACATACGTGCCCGGAATCAGCTTCTCGATGTAGATAGCTAACATGAGCTCCACGTCTTCTACGTCGTCGTAGATGCGACGGAGAATTTCTACTTTCTGGAAGGTACGATTATGATTAGAGTATGAAATTAGGTTTGTTATCAATAAGCTTAATCGAATACCTAGGTATGAATGCATATATTTTACTGACGTAGCTCGAAAACAAATCGATGGTGTCATACAAAATTAGAATCAGTTTTTTCTATTACAGGGAAGTGGTTACTACTTAACTTACATCTTTATCAATAGTATCATGGAAGTCTTCCCAATGCTTAGCTGGCTTCATTCCGCAGATCTTTCTGTAGTGATTGTACGGCGGTAGACCGGCGTCACGGCCTCGCATTATATCGGTAGCTGGGAGGTCGTTCACCAGCTGCACGTTGCCAAAATACCGTTCTGCTAGCTGTCCAGAAGAGAAAAAAAGATATAGGTCTAGAAACCGAAAATTAGGGCCTTAGAAATGTCATTAAGGAAGCTGGAGTGACGATCTGCAAAAGGCTGCAGGCAGAAGTGAGATGCGTCATGTTGAGGACCGAGATATATGACACGTATTAGAGGCTTGGCAAAAAACAACACTTTATTTCTACAATCGCGTTTTTAACTAATACCGTGTACGTTGCTCAGTCCATACTGAAAATAAAGTCTAAATTCGATAAAGCATTCGATAGCGAAGGCTACATTGAACTGATAGATAATTACATCGGGGGCCATAACGTAGTCGAACTTATCCGCCGGTTGGATGAAGGAGCCCTGCGTGAGGTCAGCCTCAGTGTTGTTGATGGCGAGGATGCCACTCCTCAGCTCGTCATCTGGTGTGGGTCTGTTGCCGATGTACTTGCCGTTCCTGTACAGACTGATGAGCAACACGGTTAGTTACACTTTGTTTGCTATTAGTATGAGGAAACATTGATCTTTTTATAAAGTGAGTGAACTAAAGTAAGTTTTTTTCCAGATTGTTAAGTGTGTTTACCGTAACTAACACAATGTAAAAAGAGACAGTACCAATAGACAAAAGTGCCTTTTTTTGGAACCTACCGAACTATGAATAAGGCTTCAAAATTTTATGGCACAGTTATAATTTTCTCCATACACATTTATTTTATTGGTAGCAATTAGAAATAAGTCCATTACAGGCATCTTCAGGAGTAATAAGGTTGTCAATGTTAGAAGATAGACGTAGAAGAAATTATGGGAGGTGTGCCTAGATATAGAGTATATAAACTTACTCCAATTTACCCGGCTGGAAGTTATGGAACCATCGGAAGCTGATGATGTATTCGCGGAAGACGGCGGGTTCGTAGTGAGGATCGAAGTCATTCACGTAGCCAGCTGTCTCGTATATAAGCCCTTCTGCTAGAGCATTCTTGCGACCTGAAAAATTGTATTACTAGCTGTTTCCCGCAACTTCATCCGCTTCAAGATCCCATCGATCATCACCCAAGTTTAACAAACAAACTCACTTTTACATTTATAATATTAGTATAGGATTGGACATATCTAATGGAGATCTAATAATTTTTCGCTCCTTACCAAGAAATTCCACAACCAGTTCATAATAGAAAATATACTGGTACTGAGCGATGTTAATCTGTCGCGCCGTTTGGAACAGCTTCTCGTCATCCCAGCAGGGGTTGATCTCAGCTAATCGACGAGCTATTCGATTGTGTTCTCTGAAGAACCACATAGCAGTTAGGTAGATCCCTGAGAGCAGATTGGATTGGAAATCATCACCTGAAAAAAAAAACCAAATGTGTGATAATACTTCAATTCCATATGGATACTGTTAATATAAAACTGAGTGATTCTAATTTAATTTATTGTTTCACGTCCTATGATTGACGATATGCGCTTATTGTAATATTATACCTGCTTGTAGACGATGTAATCATTATTAAAAGATTTTATATCGATATCAATATCGAGTATGCGAACAATGAAAAAGTTAACAACAATGCATATTTTCTATCTTTGATGAAGCCGGCCATAGAAGTTTAAACATTACCAAAGTTATAGCAGCTGATTTCTCCTGAAGAAGGTTGGTTGTTGACACAGAACGCGCTGTTTCCCTGCGGCACTTCTCGATCCCCTTCCATCCTGAAAGCTAGTTCACCTCCTTGGTTTGATCTGATCATCTTACTCCTCGCTTCTGTATTCCCATACACAATAGAAAGGTCCAGTAAGGGAGTTACTACGGAGTACTGTGAATTAAAGTTAGTTGGTAATTTAATTAAGGGTTTTAGATAAGACTCCTTTTGGGAGTCTCAAGATGGAATGTTTGTGGCATTCTTCTCTTTGATAAAGTTACAAAAATATTGCTACTACCAATGTGAAATCTATTGAACTTATATTCCTTTCTCTTTGGAATTGGTCGGGATTAGCGTGGAAAGTTTGTCTCAATAAAATCTTTTGTTATTATGACACTTAATTTGATAGCCCATAAGAAAAATTAAATTAAGAAGCTACTTACTCTCTCAGCCGGCAAAGAGTTGGGTAGACATCCAAGGTCTTGGTAATTGATAACCCTGGTGAGGTTGAGGCACCTAATCTGGGTGATGCGGAGGTAAGGGTCGTCACCTGGCACAGGGATGGGAATGCAGATGGGGTTGGCGCGATTGGGGGTGTTGCCGGTGCAGCAGTCGCTTACTTGGGCATACCTGTCTAAAATAGAAATTGATTGATTTTGAATGCTTTTATAGAATAATTAACATGTTTTAAAGTTTAAAGCAATGAAAATTGTTCTAATTTATTAAGTGAAAGGCGGAGTGAAGCCAAATCTGAAACAGGCTCTGACACAACTTACTTATGTACAAAAGGTCCACGTTGTCAGCAACCGTAGTTACTAAGACATGTGTAGCTAATGCAGAGAATTCATGATGAGAAAAGAATCCATCTGCTATCAGCGACGTGCGCAGGTACCGAGCTGATGGTAGTTCTGACCCATCTCTCGCTGGTCGTAAGGTGTTACCTGTTAGTAGGTGTGGATTGAACAGTGGATTGTACATGCTCTAAATAAAGGTATAACAATAATCTGAATAAATGTAACAATTGAAATTCAGAAATTTAGTCATTTGTTCTGTCTCCAACAGTCAGTAACAGTCTTTTAGGGGAAGCTGGTACGAAAATCCGACAGCCTACTAAGGGGTATGGTTTTACCTGAGTCTGTACTGTGAAAGTCAGATAGGCACTACTTCCAAGTAAAAAAATCGGATTAAACCGGACCAAGTTAGAATAGAAATCGACTCCAACATATTCGAGAAAAGGTTATTCAGGTCAAGGTGCTTAGGTGTATTTTTTTTGCTTTACACATCCAAGTGTTACTAAGTGTTCCTAGCATACCTGGTCCAAACTGTGGTGGAAGAAGTCGTGGCAGTGGCGTCATGCTGGCTCCACGGGAGGGGTACTTGGGATTGGTGCACGTCCCGTCCACTCGCCGACCCTCTTCCTTGCGACATGGCCGCACTGATACTGTGCATAAGCTGCAGGGGAATTGATATCAAACATAATGCTCTTTCCATCTAATTACAGCGAAGGGCAGTAGGAGGTTAAAGGAGGAAACTTCAAAATAGGATGAAAGTCACCATTTTTTTAACGTCAAATGAACAAATGTTAGGGCCATATGCCGTCCGGCAAAGTCTAGGCCCACGTCGACGGCGCGTTTATGTTCCACGCGCACCTCTAAGAGATGTCAGCACAAGTGACGGGGCCCTCCCCACAGGGCCATAACCTGCCGGGGCTGAAGGATGTTCGAATGAGTTACCGTGCCCCCAGAACATAAAGGGCTGAAGAAAGAACATGGATGGGTTTTAGTCAGTAAGAGCCTGTGACTCCCTTCCACCCTACCCATGGTGGGAGAGGTCAGTTAATGATTTCCCATCCGAAAAAAAGGGCCAAATGTATTTATTACCCTATTTGTATGACTGCATCTCCGTTTGTATGTTCCCCTGTTTTTGTATACCAAACAGGTACTATCCCCGGTCTCAACTTGTAAGCTGAGCTGTACTGAGGTTTTTTTAATCATTAGTTTTTTTGGCATTATAGCATTCGTCCTAACATCTAGGTGCTAATGAATTGTCATATGTGGTTATTGTATGGATTACCATAAAACCGTTGTAATTCTAGAAATATCATGATTGTATTTTATTATTGGTATATTTTGAAGTTGCATCAACTGTACAATTACTTAAAATTGTATTTATCATACATATGCGAACTTTATGATCGCCAATGCTCACAACATCAGATTTGTAAAGACGGTCGTAGCGTATCTAAAAAAATCCTCCCTAAAATACTTTTTTCGGCGAAACGAGATCTTTTCCTAGATGTTGCTCCTAGCTGACCGCATGTTTTAAAGACACACGTGAACATTACAGACAGACTGAAAAGATAATCTTATATCACTCTACAATTTTGGGGAGATACATTCAGCGTACAGACAAACTTTTCTAGTGTTTTACTACACGTAGATATTAACTCACCTCGTCCCATTGGCAACGCCTGCCAGATAACCGTTCCGTTTATCAGTGATAGGCTTTCCGAAGTACGCATCATATAAAACGGGCGCTTCTTGTGCTACCACAGATCCTAAAATCACGAACAAAAACGCTGCTATTTTCCAATCCATTTTTAACGGAATATAATTTTTATTTTTGCAACATTTGTTGAGACTACAATATAACTGTTTTTTTTTAATACAGGTTTTTTATTTATTTAATTATTTATTTATTTATTTTTGAATTTAGAACTATTAAAGTATATTATATATGTTTTGATTGTGTTTGAAATACGACTGAAAATTTCAAGTGTGAAAATCTGAGTAGTATTTATATAATCAGTTGAATTAAATTCAATTGATTACCTTGTAGTTGTAGAACAAAGTAATTATATTTAAAGCAATATAATGAGCTCATTATATGATTAGCCTCAAATAAGTGTTCGAAAATGAGTAATAAGAATGAATTTATGTGTACTGCTTAAAATTAAATATCAATTTCGCGAAGTGGCTTAATATACATTTAATTCAATATCACATGCAACGTGCAGTACATGCCTTGAATTCCATTTAACGTCATGCATCTATGCAGCTGTTAATAAAAATCCTAATTGTTTTTTAATTTTACTTAAAGTGGATTTATTATTATTTATGAACAGCTGTCGTGGTGGCGTAGTGGTTAAGGCACCTGCATTTCGTGTACAAATATGCGGGTTCGAAACCTGGCAAGTACCAATATGACTTATTGTTTACCAATATGACCTTTGTTCTTTCTAGTGTACCCTAGACACTACTGACTAACGGTGAAGGAAAACATCGTCAGGAAACCTGTACTAAAAAGATCGCAAATCCACCTTGAATAAGCGTGGTGATCGATGCTTATGCCTTCTCTGTATGAGAAGAGGTCTTTACCCAGCAGGGGGTAGTGAATAGACCGATGACGGGTGTAGTACCTATAGCCTGTACCAACTGATTTTACGAAAAATATAAACAAAATCATAACCTATTTTGTTCTAATTTTCCCACATAGATAATTAAAATGGCATCAAATGATGAATAATGATATTTAAGCATGAAATTGACATCAATGCGCTTCTTACGCTGCTTTGTTAATTTCTGCGACTGAATTAGAACAAACTAGGTTACGATTTTGTTTACATTATTCTAAAAATCGACTATAGTTAGTAGGTACCGACTATAGTTCCCTCAGGCGAGTGCGGCCGCGGGAAGCAGCTAGTAATAATGTATCACGCTAACTGATTAACACTTAGAAACTAGCCTTGTCTAGACATGAAAAAAACAGCTCATTATACCTACTCATGTGCGTTAGATCGTGCAAATATAATTCCAGAACAATTCAGCTGCGTAACGATTAGATTAATAGCTTTATAAACGTTTGATTATAATAATTACAGAATATCATGTTACTATTATAAGTGCCACTAATTATCCACATAAATCCAGTAAATTTATTTGTTTTTTTGTTACACTTTTAGACCAAAACGGCTGATCCGATTTGGATTAAAATTTGTACGGATATAAAGGGGACTTTTGAGACGGATATAGGTTACGCGAAAGTTTGTAAGAATGTATGGACTCTTTCACGGATTTGGATGAAATTTGCTACACACATGGTTTATAACCTGGATTAACATATATAGGATACTTTTTACCCGAGTGCGCGAAGTCATTTCCCCATGTGGGTGAAACCGCGGGAAAGAGCTAGTACCTTATACTGTTACGTGTGGCACATACTTGATATGTATTAATTGAATAAATTGAAGTATTCTTATAGAATCTATAGAGATTATAGATATATTTTACGTTATAAAAATAGTAACATAATCACCGATATTTACAATACTACGTTCTCACAAAGCTTCTCCATTGTACTTCGAAATACGCACCAATTTTCTCCATTTTCCTTTCCAAATCACGCCATACAATAAAAAAAAAATCCAACAAATTGTTTCATACCATCAAAAGGTTTACCGGTTTTCCGGTAAAGTCACCGTACATCCTGCAGGACGCGTCGGACCGCCAGGTTTTTCCGTCGCAGCGTAGAATCGAGTTATGACGATATTGAAAGGGTCGATAATTTTATTTGGAAATTATTTACTATACTCGGTATCAATATATTTTATAAAAATGTAAACAAAGTCGTAACCTATTTTGTTCTAATTCTGCCACAGGAATTACCAAAATAGCGTAAGTATCGCGCATTTATGTCACATTCCTGCTCTAAACATATTTATCTATCTGGGAAAATTAGAACAAAATAGGTTATGATTTTGTTTAATTTTTTTGTAAAATCAATTGGTACAGACCATAGTACCTGTTAGATTGTAAAAAAACTTTTAGGGTTTTTTAGTGTTGTAGGTACAATTTTCGGTCAAAGTTTACTGGGAAATCCTTGTGAAAATGCTCAGTAGTAAACCAGAGTATTTATTTATGTCGTTGATTACAATGGGGCTCTATTACATGGGATTAAGTCATACATCTTCTTGTTATCGTGTAGGCTGCAGGTTTACTGACCTAGCAAGCCCTAGTGTCAGAGTATTTTCAAATCCGCCTGATACATGGAATTGTATGGTAGCTTAACGTTCCTTGGCATGGGGTGTAACACCGCCAACTACCAGACTCCGGGCTGTTTTGTGATATTTTTTTCAAAACCACAAAGAGAAGAGATTATAGCTCGACCCGGAAATCAAAGTCCTGAGTGTTTCTTTTCAAATATTATGAAACAGTGGTATGATCAAACGATTTGACCTTTTCCAACGTTCCTTACAGGCTAGGGGTCATCAACTAAAAATATTGACAGAAAAGCGTTCTGTTTTTACCCATGATAGAACGGACGTGTTATATGCGATTGACAAAAGAGATGGTATGTTCGTATATATGTTTATATGTGTGGTAGTCTGTTACCATTTACCTCAAAAACTATTCAACCGATTTCGATGCGGTTTTTTGCTATTTATTGGTGTAACTTCAGGAGACGTTTTTATAGATATGTTCTACGGTCATAGCCCACTTGGAGGCGCTGCAGCAGCTACCATAGTTTTTACTTCATTAAAACTTTAAAATATATTTACCAAGTGAAAACAAGGCTACAATCAGGTACCCACCAAAAACCAATCCTTAAAAATTATAAATTAAACTTCTAAATTGATATGTATCACTTGGAAAACAAAAAAAAATATATATAAGCAGCATATTACGTTTCATTGTACTATAAAACCTTTCTTTCACTATCGACATAATTTCGAGGGTAACCCCAACACTATGGGATTCCAAAATTGATAATAAACAAAACATATTGAGAAAAAGTTTATTTTCCTGTATAGCTCCCCATCCCCTTTTCATTTGAACTGAAAAGGTTAGGCACGTGTATGTGATTATTATGTGTTAACGGGTATTTTGTGGTAGTTCTTACGCCTTGATCAACAGTCTTTAGCTTTTTTGGTGAATATAATTTATTTTGTCAGCACGTGTAGATTTACACCCTGGAACGCAAAGAGCAATTGACGGAACATGGATGGGAGACTCTTATTGGCTAACCAATAAGAGTCTGACACTTCCTCTGGTGCAGAGAAAATGCCCACAGCGGGAGAAGTCATTTAATGAGTTCATTCTTCTTAAGGGGCCATGGTAGGTTTATCTGATAACGAATAATGAATAGTGTAGATATCATAAATCCATTTGAACGTCAGCTCAACGAAGCGCGCACACGACAGTGAAATCTTTGAATCATATTCCTAGTCTAGGTGATGCAAACATCGTTTTGATTTCTATAAGACCGATGATATTCACCTCAGACATATTCATATGAGGTCGGAAGTCCGGATATTGCGTCAGGCGGAAGTGACAAATATCCTTTTAGTGTGACGTCACATGCACGTTGATTTGGTTTGGTTGGTGGTGAATAGTGATAAAGATGTACCACTATAACTTGCGAAATGTTGGTCTATTGCTGTTTAACCTCTGCTTAACCTGTCATGGGAAATAGGTGGTTTTTCGAAAATATGGAAGAAGTTATCGATACATATTATACAAGTAAAATGCGTTGTCCTGAATGACCGACGGATCAACGCACAGCCTAAACCGCTGATCATAGAGACCTGAAACTTGGAGGGTGTATTCTTTCTATGACGTAGGCAGCCGATAAAAAAGATTTTCCGTAATTCTACCCCTAAGGGAGTGAAAAAGGGGAGAAAAGTGTATATGAAACTCTGTAATTTTTTATTTGTGTAAAGCCCACGCGTAAAGTGTACGGGAGAGCCACATGCATGGTGGTCACGACCCTCAGTAATGAGGAAACGACTAGGAAGAAGAAGAAGAAAGCCCACGCGGGCAAAGCGACTGGCGGAAAGCTAGTCATTTATAAAACCAATAGATAAATTAATGTTAACTCTATTAACAGCCAGTCGTGATACCAATTTAATTTACAGAGAGTTCAGTGATAAGACCACCAAGTTACTGGTATTTCGAGCCAAAAATGTATTTCTCAAAATAAACGAGTGTTCTTCATACTTCTGTTTTGTGTTTTAGTGCACGTTTGCGTCGGTCTAAACTCTTGGAACGTGTCGCTACGCACGGTTTGAATCCGGCATGCGCCGTCAGCCGCAGTGTCAGGGAAATGATGGCTGCTCAAATGGAAACGAGGAAAAAAAAAATATTTGGTGTTTTTTTTTGCGTACGGCAGACATATTGATTTAAAATACATATTATCAGCTTTGGGTCAACGAAGCCGCTTAGCTTGCATACGTTTCCTACATTTGTGTATCTACGTTTTATGGAAAAGGCAACATTTTCCATTTTTTTATCTTTGTTGTTCCTCTAATGCTGAGGATCGTAACCAGATAAGATGTGTTTCCATGATATGTGGTCTTCACAAATGTGAACTACATCATGCTGCCTCGACTCCAGTTTGAATCTTTGATCTCATCTGACTTGGTGATCAGCCTTGAGATTTTTTATGAGGTACAATATTTGACCCACTTTTACGGTTTTTATACCCAGCAGAACAAAAATAAAACCAAAATGGAAAACTCATGTTGCAGGAAATATTTTATTACCAAATAATAATTGCGGCAGTATGGCAGGTTGCTTGCCCAACAAAGAACCGCTTCCCGCGCTCGAGCTACACAATTTGTGAAGTTAAGTGGTTAAGGGTTCCAATCGATGTCAACATTTTGTATACGCTAAACGATATTTAGCTTATGTGGGAAGTTTGGTATAACTGTTTGCTGCGGGTTCTCCCGCATCTTGAGGAAGCTCCTTCACGTACTCCGAAAAAACTATTCTATATATTTCCTCAGGGTCCAAGGTATCTCTATACCAAATTTCATTCGAATCTCTTCAACCGTTTTATTGTCAAAGCATAACAGACAGACAAATAGACCGATAGACAGAGTTACTTTTGCATTTAGTAAGGTTGAATAGTAGGTAGGTATTGAATTGAAATTTTAGGCGTACATTTTTTACCAATTGGTATGATGAACCATCTGGATGTGTGATCGATACCAAGACTCCTCCGTGCTGTTATTTGTGAAAATTTACGGGTCGTTACGGGTACTCTGACTACCAGTCTTCCCAAGGGGTATCGTGTACCTTAGTCAGTTGTGGAGGTTAGAAACGGTAGTCGTTTATGTAGGAGTAAAACACTGTTCAAACATTAATTACAGGATCTGATAATTCAAGCTTACCTCTCAGCCGAGCACGGATATCGTCTGAGCCGAAGGGTTAATTTTGCATGTCGATAGTTGGGTAAAGGCTAGGCAGATTATGATTGGTGTTTCAATTTTATATACGCAAATTGTTACTCTGTGGTGTCTAATATTGCTTCATCCTGTTACAACCACATAACACTTCATAGAGGGTTCAGCAATCATTTTCATTATCGTTAATATGACGCAGGCTGTGTAATACGAGTACCTATTGTGTACGATAGTCCGAAGATCAAACACACAGGAAATTAGGAATGCACAATTATTAAGCCGGACTGGCCCAGCTGTGCGCAAATTACCTCGCACTAGTGCGGTAATAGGGATCCGCGACTATCACCCGCGTCCCGAGGGAACCACTTTAGGCACCCGGATAAAAAGTAAGGTACCTAAGGGACCCGAGACGTTTATGCCTGTCGGGTCCCTCTACCTTGATAACATATTTCATCCAAATCAGTTGAGCCGTTTTTCTGTGAAAGTTTAACAAAAAAACAAAATAAACTTACTTGCAATTTATAAAATTAGGATTAAGATTAACATTTTTTTTTTCAAGTTAAATAATTTATTTAGGAAGTTACAATGTTCATATATTAATTAATTTAAACTACTTAAAACTACTTAAGGTTAAAGATTAAAGACTTCTACTACGACATACATATAGGCTAAAACAAAAATTTAAAATACAAAAAAAACACCTAAAGGAACACCTCAAGGTTAAGCGTCAAAATATTCCTCCACATCGCTATCATCTGGTAATGTGCCCAGAAGACTGGCAGCATTGCCACGTTGTATAGCAATGCTTATTCTTTGTCCAAGAAATAAGCCAGCCCTCTGGTCTCGCGATGTGTCGACAAGTCTTTTCGATATCTCCTTGAAGAGGAGACGCGAACTCGGACCCCATGGCCCAAGCGTTTCGACCCCAAACGGCTCAACTATGTTACATTAGATTCCTGAATCCTGAATCCTGAGTCCTGAATCCTGAATCCTGAATCCTGAATCCTGAATCCTGAATCCTGAATCCTGAATCCTGAATCCTGAATCCTGAATCCTGAATCCTGAATCCTGAATCCTGAATCCTGAATCCTGAATCCTGAATCCTGAATCCTGAATCCTGAATCCTGAATCCTGAATCCTGAATCCTGAATCCTGAATCCTGAATCCTGAATCCTGAATCCTGAATCCTGAATCCTGAATCCTGAATCCTGAATCCTAATATATTAGATAAACCGATAAACCGATAAACCGATAAACCGATAAACCGATAAACCGATAAACCGATAAACCGATAAACCGATAAACCGATAAACCGATAAACCGATAAACCGATAAACCGATAAACCGATAAACCGATAAACCGATAAACCGATAAACCGATAAACCGATAAACCGAAATAAATTTACGTTTTACGTTTTACGTTCTACGTTTTACGTTTTACGTTTTACGTTTTACGTTTTACGTTTTACGTTTTACGTTTTACGTTTTACGTTTTACGTTTTACGTTTTACGTTTTACGTTTTACGTTTTACGTTTTACGTTTTACGTTTTACGTTTTACGTTTTACGTTTTACGTTTTACGTTTTACGTTTTACGTTTTACGTTTTACGTTTTACGTTTTACGTTTTACGTTTTACGTTTTACGTTTTACGTTTTACGTTTTACGTTTTACGTTTTACGAATTACAATTTACAATTAACGTTTTACGAATTACAATTTACAATTTACGGTTAACGGTTTTCTTTTACGGTTTGTAAAATATATTATGATTTAGGATTAGGATTCAGGATGCAGGCAGGATTCAGCATTCAGGATTTAAGATTTGAGATTCAGGATACAAGTTTCAGGATTTTAGATTCAGGATACAAGATTCATTATTTTAGATTCAGGACTAGCACTAAGGGTTTAGGATTCAGGATTCAGGATTCAGAATTCACGATTCGAGATTCAAGATTATTAAGATAAGATACAGGATTTACATAATATCCTTAGCTTATATTATCATTTTCATACAAACTGATTTACTGAATTCTTGAAGTAGTAGATTTTTGCCAAGACTAATGTAAGTTCTAAGCTACCTTACCTTTGCAGGCAGTTAACAGATTGAAACATACAATATATACCGGCTGATGCAACGTCAAAACACGATTTGAAATGCCAACAAAACGGCTCGAAGTAAATCACACTTCAAAGACTCAGCAATTTCTCACACCAAATCCGAGTCGTTATCATCAAAATATCTGTAGAAAGCGCCACAATTGTACCTTAAGTTATCCGCTCCCGGCTGAACTAACCCCCATAACTTATGCGCTAACAAGAAAATCCATGCTAACCAGACCGCCAACGATCCCAACTTCCCATAAGGTCCCATTTATCATCCCCTGCTAGAAGGCGACAGCACTATCTACGAGTATGTTCGTCTTTATCTCGCGCGGAACAATGATCTCAAGCCGGCCCCGGTTCTATCAGAAAGGATTATTATTCCATCAGAAGTACTTTCAGTGCAATATTGCTCGGAACGGCGTCGACAAACAATTAAAGAAGGTATAAGAAACGGCTCTCGCGCGTCAAGATGATAACAATCTTGTTATTAAATTGAAAACGTTGGACGAGTTCGGGCTGCCAAGTTAGAACGGGTTCAGACGACCATAAAGCAGTACAACATCAGACTATTCACTATTCCACTGCTGGGTAAAGACCTTTTCTTATACAGAGAAGGCATAAGCATTAGTCACCACGCTTTCTCGAAGGAGATTGACGATTTCAGATATTTTAGTCCAGGTTTCCTCACGATGTTTTCCTTTATAGTTAGTCAGTGGTGTCTTAGATAAATTTAAACTGTTGAGATTATAAATCAATTTTTGTAATAAGATGTTATCAAACTTATTAAATTAATAGATATTATTTATATTTTTCTCAATCTCATTAATTGTAATTAATTACATAACTAGTATTCCGCGAGCGGCTTCGCCAGCGTGGGCTATACGAATTCAAATTAAAAATGTCAAAATTTCATACAAATCTTCTTCTACCTAGCGTTAATCCCGGCTATTGCCAGGGTCCACTTTCCGACTGAGCTTCTTCCACTTTGCCCGATCTTCTACATCCCTTTCAGTCAGGCCATTGGCTCTCATGTCGGACTTGACGACGTCAAGCCAGCGCTTGCAAGGGCGACCACGGGACCTAGCCCCGAGGACAGCCATATTCATGCATCTCCGACCAACGTACTCCATAGGACGGCGCATGATGTGGCCATACCATCGCAGACGACACTCTTGCAGTTTTTCCCCCACGTCACGGACACCAAGACTACCACGGATGAGTGAGTTGCGTATGCGATCGGATCGCGTTATGCCGCTCATCCACCTCAGCATCTTCATCTCCGTGACGCGAAGCTCCTGAGTGTGTCGGCTAAGTGCCGGCCAACATTCGCTACCGTATAGGAGGACAGGCCGTATGATGCATTTATATATCTGCCCCTTGAGCTTCGGAGGCATTTTGCGGTCGCATACAACGCCTGTTACCTCGCGCCACTTCGCCCAAGCCGCGCCTATACGTGCTTGGACATCGTCGTCCACGTTGCCAGACTCATGCAGCACGGATCCAAGGTACCTGAACGTATCGGACTTCGCGATCAGGTCCGAACCTATTCGGATGGAGTTTGAATCCGTGCCGCCACAGGACATGAACTCAGTCTTCGCTACATTTAGTCGCAGACCACCGTTTACTAGCGTGTCCTTCCAAGTGTTGACTTTGCGCTCGAGATGGGCTTTGTTCTGACTAACGAGGGCAATGTCATCGGCATACATCATTAGCCATGGAGGCTGATCTTGGATGTTTGCCGTAACTACATCGAGCACCACGTTAAACAAGAACGGGCTAAGAGCCGAACCTTGGTGAACGCCAACAGATACTGGAAAGCCATTGGATTCGCCAACAGCGGTCTGGACAGAGGCCACGGAATCGCGGTACATGTCTCTGATAATGTCAACATAGGCCACGGGAACGCCCCTGAAGCGAAGTGCCCACCAGATCGACTGCCGAGGTATACAGTCGAAGGCCTTCTGCAGGTCTAAAAAGGCCATATGCAGAGCTCTCCTTCTCTCTCTGTAAGCCTCAAAATTTCATACAAATGTTACCCCTATTTCACCCCTTAGGGGTAGAATTTCGGAAAATCCTTTTTTATCGGATGCCTACGTCATACAAAGAACACACTCTCCAAGTTTCAGGTCACTACGATCAGCGATTTAGGCTGTGCGTTGATCCATCAGTCATTCAGGACAAAGCATTTTATACAGATAGAAAGAATTTCAAAATGCATTCTAAATACGCTGTTACCCGTGGAAGAGTTGGACACGCCGACAAGACGATCAAAAGATACTCGTGCGGAGCGGAATAGCAGTGACTTGTTCTGTCTGAACTGGCCCTTATCGACGGAAGACTCCAACTGCCTGACAAGCCCACGGAAAGAAATGCTCGCTGTTCGCGAAAATACTATTTTTATATAGTTTTGTAGATCTGCGAATAGAAATGTGCATTTATTTATATTATTATGTAATGTGAGAACGGTAACGTTTTATTGATTGTCATAGTCATAAAATTAAAGTTCCAATTTTAAATTAATTTGATAGATAATTCCGAAAGCGTTTAAAAGAATAGTGGCTTCTAAGTAAAAATACATTTAATGATAATAAAGAATTTGAATATATTAACGAGTGGAAGAGGCACTCATATTAAAAAAAAAACAAATTCTTATCTATACTGTATCTTCCATATATTTGTTCCAAATTTTGTCCAAAACCGAAGCCTACCTTCATAAGGTTCGCGTCGAAAACTTTCAGAATTCATGTATAAAGTAAGTAGTTGTCACAAGAGTGTTAGTGGTGCTTGTTGAAACAAACTGGCGCACTTGCCTTCATCCCGTGAAATATCGCAAGCTTGAAACTGTGGCCAAACTTTTAACATAAGCACCTCAACGTGAAAGCTTTTTGAAGGCAGCTAATTAAAGCACACAATTTTATATTAGCCTTCAGACTTTCTGTGGGGAGTTTTTCAATGGGTGCAGGAGTTAAAAGACTTTGTAAGTTGAAAGAACAGTTTTCTTTTATTTACACAGTAGGTCTTGTAACTATTTGTGAGACTGAACGGGATTTGAAAACTTTTGATTGTAAAACAAAACTTATATTATATTTAGCTAGCCCTAGGTTTTTCTGTTTTCACGCACGGCGTCACATAGTCCGTCCAATTGCTTTTCTTTTTGCTCAGCCTCTAAAAGCTATAGTAGAATGTTATGTATATACCTTTATCATAAAGTGGGCTATCAAACACAAAAATAATGATTCAAATCCGACTAGTAATTTTAGATATTAGCGCGTTCAAACAGGCAAACTTTTTAGCTCTATACTGTAGTTTAGATTATCTCGGTCCTCGAAATATTGCTTAGCTTATAAAATTCAATACGGTAGATGGTAGCCTGAAATACCAATACAGATTATAAGTTATATTCCTGAAATCATATCTCCGTAATTCGTCCCATCTTCGTGATTGAAGAATCAGAAAGGTTCGGCCCCGATATTCGATTGTATCGACATTGCCCACCCCAGATCCGTGGGCATATGTAAATACGCTAACATCTGCTTTTGTATTGTATCTGTATAAAATACGTGGACATTTATAGAGGGTTTTGTCTTGGAAATAGGATTTGCTGATTGGGGATTGGTTATGTTTGGATTTCGGCTTACTACGCAATATGTGTTCGAAGAAATGATTTAATTTTGAAGATTTTACGCGTATTGCGTCGGTTGTTTTACAAAGTAATCTTTTCCTAGTTTTTCACATCATGTAACCCGGAATAGAAGATTGAAATGCGAAAGAGAGATGATGCTATTTATCCTGTATAGATAAATATCTCTCAATCGGGATACGATACTATGATTCGGCGGCCTCAGGGGGGTTGATTAACTGGTTGTGATTAAGAGCAATCATCGAGATTCTGAATAGCATGTAATTCTAAGTGGAATTCTTCATTTTCACTAAAGATACGATGGATAGATTGTATGAAAGTTGATATGGCTAGAAAGAAGGTTACTAGTGAGATGACGTCAGTTAGAGAAGTATGGAAGAAGAAGGCTTGCTGCGCCGACCCCAAATTAATTAGGATCAGGGCAGGCGGATAATGACTGGCAAAGCTATATAAAGATATGATCGTGCTCTCCCAAGTGCCCAGTTATAAGTAGGCATATAACAAGCATGATCAAATGGTTTTGTGTTGTATATCAATTAACATTACATCTGTTAATATTTTATTCAGATAATTTCCTCGTGAGTGTAAATTGATTATCTATCTATCTATATCTATATCTATACTTATAATAAATCTGTAGAGAGGTCAATTCTGTACATGATAGATATTTCCAAAATAACTATCAGGGGGTGATTAGGGATCGATACTGATGCCAAAAATGCAATCAGTAAAATTTTTGTCTGTCTGTCTGTCTGTCTGTCTGTCTGTCTGTCTGTCTGTATAAACTCTATAGAAACAAAAACTACTCGACGGATTTTAACGAAACTTGGTACAGTTATTTGTCATACTCCTGAGATGGTTATAGTATACTTTTCATCACGCTACAATCAATAGGAGCAGAGCAGTAAAGGGAAATGTTGTCATTTTATTTAAATGCGCTAATCTCAGGAACCGCCGGTCCGATTTGAAAAATTCTTTCAGTGTTAGATAGTCCATTTATCGAGAAAGGCTATAGGCTATATATCATCACGCTAAGACCAATAGGAGCGGAGCACCACTATTCCACGCGGACGAAGTCGCTGGCAGAAGCTAGTTGAAAATAATGTTTATCGATCACAGCAAGCCCAAACAATAGATCAACGCGATTACTTTATAGTCAAAAGCTTCAACAACCAAAACAATATATTTAACTAAAGTTACAACACAACCAAGTACACGTATCTAAATAAAAGTAGTTTCAATAAAGCTTAATAAACATCTCTGCTCTCACATTATCTCTAAGTTAGCGCTCCGTTGTTTATTTTGCGACTCAATTAAGAGACTCATTATTGTCTTATCAGATAGTAATATATCTCTCCTCCCTGCGAAGGTTTTATTTAGTAATCTGTTGAGTTACTGAAACTGTTTTACGTTACTTAAAACTTTTTTTTATACCTTGTACGTACAGTCGAGTGCGATTATATTAATATGTATAAGAACATGTCTTACTTTATATTATTTTATAACATGCAAAGGAAATGGGACTGTAAATTTCTAAATATAACTCTTTCATAATATATGCGAGAGTAGAGTAGAATTAGAATGGATACAACAATGCAATGCTAGCTGATTTAAACATTTCTACATTTTTATTGGTTGGCTAGATTTCCGCAGCCTCACTGGCATCTGAAGAGACTACGTCACGCAAATGGATATACAGAAAAATTTTATGTTGTTCTCCAGGTTTTCATCCATCTCTATACTAAATTTCATCTAAATCCACTCAGCCATTTTAGTATGAAAGCGAGACTAACAAACAGACAGATTTTATATCGCACTTGTCATTTTAGTAAGGACTAGCTTCTGCCAGCGACTTCGTCCGCGTGGAATAGTGGTGCTCCGCTCCTATTGGTCTTAGCGTGATGATATATAGCCTATAGCCTTCCTCGATAAATGGACTATCTAACACTGAAAGAATTATTTAAATCGGACCAGCGGTTCCTGAGATTAGCGCGTTTAAACAAAATGACAACATTTCCCTTCACTGCTCTACTCCTATTGATTGTAGCGTGATAAAAAGTATACTATAACCATCTCAGGAGTATGACAAATAATTGTACCAAGTTTCGTTAAAATCCGTCGAGTAGTTTTTGTTTCTATAGAGTTTATACAGACAGACAGACAGACAGACAGACAAAAATTTTACTGATTGCATTTTTGGCATCAGTATCGATCCCTAATTACCCCCTGATAGTTATTTTGGAAATATATTTCATGTACAGAATTGACCTCTCTACAGATTTATTATAAGTATAGATAGATATAGATTAAAAAATGCTTTACCTATTCGTATTTATTTAATTTCTTACATTCCTTTTCATTTCTGAGTCTTGAAGTTTACCATTCCTGACTTAATATACTTTTCTGATCACGCCCACAAACACAATTTAAAGTTTTTTTCCCGAATCAGTTTGTGTTGGCCGCCGTCCTTTCTAATAAAGGGCTTCTTTGAAAAATTCCTTTTATGTAATTTGGTATACGCTGTAGTTATAGGGACCTTTCAAAGTGTCCCTATTCAGCCGGCCTTTTTGAGACTATAGACGCAAATGTAAAGGACTATTTAATTAACTTAATCAAAGGCTTTTAACAGTAATGTTTTTGTTTAATTTAATATTTGATTAATTTGAGAAATACTGTTCAGTTGTTTTATACTGGATACTTCTGAATTTAGCGTGTTTGGTAATACTGAAAGTCGACCGAAACACAATTGAGAAAAGGCTAGGCAAATGATGTTGGTAAACTTTTGATTCAAAAGTGAAATTTTTGATGGATGGATGTTTGATCACGGATGATATTCCAAATATATATTTTTTAGCGAGAGAAAGAAAGAGAGTACATATAAACAATTAAAAAATATAATAATATTCTAGATCTCTACTATAATTACGTAATTTTCGTAAAAAGATTGCATTATCGAACTAAGATCTGAAAAATCAGTCAAGGGCAAAGAGATTTTCACGATACAATATGTTTTAAGTGATAAACATTAGCGTTATTTTCCCCGCAGATTACAAACTTTCTATCGGTCGATAGTTTGGTCGGTTTCTTAATCAGTGTGAAGATGTGAATCGTTATAATTTGCGAGCGAATGTAATTACAAAACTTTAATTAAATAAATACTAAATGTACTGCGACTTTTTGTACCATATTTTATTTTCATAAATATTCCAATGTAATCTTTATGACATAAAAACCAGTGCCGTACTTGAGATAATTATCCAATTAGCAAAATGAATTCTATGAAATATATTGACACTGGTAAATCGCCGTCCGCTTGTGACGTGCGCGGCAACGAAGTCAGCCAATTTGTAAAGGCTTCCTGTTACCGCCCTTGAGGGTGGCATTGAGAAGTGTGCTGTGTATCTTGAATTTAAATTGACCGCTACCTACTTTTGTTTGTTTATTCTTCTTTAAACTGATAAAAAAATGTTGCCCATTCGTTTTTACGTAAGAATGTAGGTACGCATTAGTAATACGATTTATTGTTATCACTTTGCTAGTTTTATCTTGCATATTTCGATAGTAATGTAAAAATCCGCATCAACCCCTCATAAATCCATTCTGTGGCAAAAATCTTACATAAAAAAAATACTGTTTTTTAATTTAATAATTTGCCAACTAGACCGCATTCAGCTTTAACTTTCCCGCTAAACTTTGTTTACTGAAATCTAGTTTCCCAAAATCCCAACATTTTACTTTAAATTTAAATTCCATACAGTCCACGCATAAACCGGCGCGGGACGTTGCGTTCCGTCGCCCATTTATTTTGCATGTGATGTGATGGAAAATTCCCTGAACGTGGAAAGGGTTTTAACGCCCTCGGTATGGTCAGAGATATACGCAGGAACCCACTAGACTACACGAATAGAGCGACACAAACACATACCCAAGTCCGTCCCTGGTCGCACACATAGGCAAAATCGATGCGTGATTGGTGGGTTTTGGCAGCTGTTACGCATGTGTGTGTACTGTGTCTATATTCGAACAGGATCGTTTTATGTGTGCTGTTGTAGATTTTTCTTTGTGTTAGTTCGCATAAAGGTGTGTGTGTAATGTTTGATGGCAGACAGCGTTCCGCATAGTCATCACGACTGATTGGAACCACCTGCTGCCCGTACGACGGAACTCTAACGATTATTTTCTCGCTTGGGGATGCTTTGTTCGTTGTTAGTATGCTTTATCTCTTAGAAAGTTGGATGTGAGAATTATGTGTCTTTTAAGTCCAAAGTAACATTGGCAAGTGATACACACGTATAATATATTTGTGTGTACCTATGGTATATTTTGTATTATTGAAAATATATGTAATTTTTTTTAACTCCAGCTGCGAGAGTGTCGACAAGGCCATCCATATTATTACGGGGTCGAGTTTTGACCTTTTAAATTTAATGCATAAATATACAGAGTTACTGCTGTCAGTTTGAAGAATAAATATTTTAACTATAGTCCGACATGGCTATTTATGAATGTGGCTGACAGGTGAACTAACGCTGGCCACCATCTTGAAATGTCATTTTTGGTGATACCGGCCAAGTAAAAATTCAAGTGTATTCGGTAAGATTGGATCTCCATGTGTAAGACTGGTTGTATGCTTGACTGGCTTCTGAGGGTAATTGACACCATTAATAAATAATTCCAAAACAAATTTTGTAAAATTGTATAATATTTAGTTGCTTTGGAATCAATAAATAGATAACCAATTGTTTTGGAAAATAAGTGACATCGCAGACGTCTTTGATTGCTTCACAATATCAATGAAAGAATCGAGTTTTGACAGCTGATAAAAAGTATTTCAAGTGACCGGTAATGTCAGAAACCCTATTTGAGATCTTACAAAGGTCCAAGTCCTTCGCCCTGGGGCCTAACTATGACGTGCCAAAGAAGGAATAGTTTCGTTGTCCAAAAGAGACGGTGCTATACGACGCTAATAGCTGTTTCTCACTCTCACACCTAATAATGATTGTAAAAACGCGTGGTGGTAAGATCCATGAATTATAATAAACTAGATTCTGCTCATAGTTTCACCCGCATCGCGTGAGAACGTCACACTTTTCTAGGACAAATTAAATCCTCTGTGTTAATCCAGATAATAACCTAGTTGTGTACCAAATTTCATACAAATCCCTTTTGCCGTTTTTGCGTGATTGAGTAGCAAACATACAAACTTTAACTAGCAACTTTTGTACTAGCTGCTTCCCGCGGTTTCACCTGATTCCTGAGTGAACTACTTCATGCGTCCGGACAGAAACTATGCTACTACCTTTCAAAATTTCATAAAATTTATTTCAGCCGTTTTGCCGTGAAAGTGTTACTGACAGATAGGTTAGAGAGACAGAGTTTCGCATGATCATTATGTAGGTATTTCGTATTTAAATTAACTTCTTGTACTATGGTGATACGTTGGACGAATTGATAATAGATATCAGTAGGATAATGAGTAAGTAATGGTAATGGGGTTGCGGACAGCATCCGCGTGTGTTCACGTGTATAGTGACAAGGGACTGACAACCCTCGCGCGGGCTCATCACTCAATCGAATACCCATTACGCTCATTACGGGTTCCTACTGTTTAAGTAAAAGGGATGCAATGATACAATACGAACAACAGTGTGAATTCTTTATTTCTGAGCCCAATGATACAGGGTTATTCTTAGTTTGGGTGTCAAGTCTAAATTATTAATGTGCATTTAGAAATTATTGTCGAAAAAGACCGCTAAGACTTTTAACCGACTTCAAAGAGGAGGAGGTTCTCAATTCGTCTGTTTTGTATGTTTGTTACGCGAGTACTCCGCCTATTATTATTATTTGACGGCACATTTGGCGTAGTGGCTGAACAATTGGCTGCTGCGCTGCATGTCGCGGGTTCGATTCCCGCACGGGACAACTAAAATTGTCTCGGGTCCAGGTGTTTGTGCATGTGTAATATGTTTGTAATTGCACCCACCACACAGGGGTAATTCCTAGTGTGGGGCAAAATTTTTAAAAAAGAAAAAAAAAAGATTTTGTCGACCAATATATCCCTCTAGATGTTGGTGGCAAAATACTTACAACAGTAACTTACGAGGCACCGACTTCTAGAGCGATGTATTTTTCGACAAGCGTTTAAATAAAATTTATTTTTCTCTTTTTAGTGTTTTTGGAAGTCTTATTTTTTTTTGTAAAAACGTTTTTTGGAGAAAACTGTCTTCACGCGGTTTGCGCTAGAAAGAAAAATAGTTTAAGAAATTAGGAGTTGTTAGTGTGTTTGTGCGAGTATCGGGATTTGAGCAGATTATCCGGGCAGTCAGCCGGTTGTACCTCCATAAGGAACTTTGTTCCTGACGTGGTTCCCCTGCCCTCACATGTTTTTCGGTACTGAATTATTTATCAGGTAAGAATTGGGATGAATTGAATGAATTTATTTTAGTAGTGCTCAACAGAACAGAGAACGATACAAGGCAAGGGTTAAAATATCGACGATCATAGTACAGTCTATAGCCTGCAATTGATTTTACGAAAAATAACAACGTTGTAACCTATTTTGTTCAAATTCTGCCACAGAAATTAACTAAATGGCGTAAGGATGGCTCATTTATGTCAATTTCATGCTCTAAACATCATCATTCATCATTGAATGCTATTTTATTTATCTATGTAGGAAAATTAGAACAAAATAGTTCATGATTTTGTTTATGTTTATCGTTACATCAATTGGTTCAGACTATTTATAGTGCTTGTATAGTCTTCAAGACAGATGAGCGAGGCTTATGACGTAACTATAAATGATAATGTGAACCTTTCTGATACAGCTACACCGTCGCCATCTAGTGTATTTTTAGAAGATGGGAATAATATTCTGGGCCTATAGTAAACATTCCTTTAAAAGAAGTGATGTTGTACATTATATTTTTATGCCTGAAAGTATGAATTTTGCATACATAGAAACGATCGTTAATGTAACTGTTGGCAAGTAAGAACGCAACCAACATTTTGTTCATGAGTTGGCAACACTGTTTTTTTCCTTCCCTTTTGCTTATAACCATTTTCTTGTGCAAACATTATACGTTCATTTTCTTATTACATCGTTTATTATTTATTTTCCACCTAAAATCATCAGTAACAAATCGTATTTTCTTTTAAAAGAGTTTTTATTGATAAATCAACAAAATTTTGTTTGGTGAAATGTTGCCAGCACTAAAATGTTTTAAAAAGAAATTAGATACAGAATTGATGAATTATGATGTAAAATAGAAATAGGAATTTGCTTTTTGTAACAAAGTTGTTTAAAAATCAATAGAAAAGATTTAAGGAAAGAAAGTTAATAGTTATCTCTTTCATCGGATCTCTTTCGTATTTTTTCTTAATATACCCTCACCATTTTTTTATGAGCAATGTGGCATTGTGTTTTTTTATTCAGCGAACTATTTTATTAAGACTGTGTTGTACTAGGAAGTATTTCTGGTTTTCATCGACGATTTTGGCTTTGTTTTACGTATTCAGTGCTCACTATCAACGGCTGCTTTAGCATCAGGATCTGTGCTGCAATCATTTTTGAAAATCAACTTATTGTGCTTAACCTCAAAACGTTTTAAATTATTTCTACTCTTTTTGAAATAATGGCGCAGTCGCAAGAAATTTACAACTTCCAAGAAGCGCCGCAGCGGCAGTTCCATCGTAGAAGATCTCAACTGGTAAGTAGTTTTTTATTTTTTATTATACGTATTTATTAAATTACCGCAAACAAGAAATTCTTATTATATCTATAGGAACTCTGATTGATGGTTCATTAAAGTCAATTTCGGCGATATAGCTCAAACAATTGGGCGCTAATTTATAAGATCGGAACAGAAATCTCTTACCATTTCTAGGAATTCTGTCGCGGCGCCATTTTCATTCAACATAAAAAATGTAAAAGAAAGACAAATCACGTATTTCTACCTCAAACACATCATAGCCAACCAGGAAAAAATAAATTTTAAATGGGAGAAAGAATTTTAGACCAGAAAAAAAATTATATAGATATCCGCTACAGATTACCCCCTTAAAAACAAACAAATAACTCCCTCTACAATTTAATATCAGTATATAAACTTTAATAACCAACATTCTTAACGTTCTCCTCAATACTTATCCGGACAAAAACTTAAAATGAAGAAAGTTAACCAATAAAAAATATAGTGAACGCGATTGGATCGAGTCGGAATAACTGGCATAAAGCGAAGTGACGGGGAGTTTTAATTAAAGAAACGCTCATGGCAGCCACCTGAAGCCACTGGGATTAGAAAAAGTAGAACGATTTGTGTATACCACCTGGGTTCCGTACAAACATTATAATTTGTAAACTCGACGGTTTAGGTATAATTATTTCTTTTATGCCATACTACAAAATATTAGCGAGACAGCAAGATGGTATTTGGTCTCGCTGTTTAGGGAATATCAGGCATGCCCTAGGCATGTGATACGTAAAGGCTATTTTTAACCGACTTGAAAAAGGAGAAGGTTCTTAATTCGAGTTTGTTTTTTTTTGTTTGTTACGCGATTTCTCCGCCAATTAAGAACTGATTTTGATGTTTTTTTTAGTAAGTAATTGAACAATTGTCTGCTGCAAGTTCCTTTATCTCCGGAACATAACTTTTTTTTTCGGGTTGTGCAAATGTTCATGTAATTGTTTGTAAATGGTACCCCAAGATACTCGTACAACAGAAATAAATAGTATGGGCAGGGCTTTTTTTTGCGCAACATTTTGTTTTTATTACGTATAAAAATCATCACCAAGTTTGTACAATCGCCAAACAAAAAAAATATCGACTTATTTTCCTTTTGGTAAAATATCAAACAAATGCTCAATAACATTTTTAACACATAACAATACTCATAAAATACACTTATTTAAAGTTACGGTATACACAAGCTTTGTTTAATGGTCTTTAGTATTGATTTTACTCACGGTACCCTAAAAAGTAGGTTTTAATGGCGGTCGAAATAAATTAATGGCATTTTACGGAAGCGCCCACAAACCACTCGGGGGATGCTCGTAATTGACTTAATTTATATTTATATATAATAATACCAGGAGCTTTTACGTCTGTACGTTCACTACAAATAAAAGAAATATGAATAAGGACAATATTTGCGACGGTTTTTACCTGCTAGTGGCAAAGCATGATCGATTGTACGATCATGAAGTTTTGTAAAAATTTAAAAGATTCGATAAAAAGAGAGATCATTGTTATAATTATACATGGATTAACATTTTTATTGAGTCGTGTTAAAATACCTCGTAATAAATGACTTTATTTAAAAACCAATATCTAAACAAGACCAATGCGCAAGGCTAGTGATTAAAAAATATATTCGTCGAGAGCGGCGCCTTCACTTGATTTCCCTGATATCTTTTTAATGGAGTATTATAAAAGCGTTAGACCGGAGCCCCCAGCCCCCAGAGGTTATTAGATGAACAGTTCCACAAGTTTACAGTAATTTTATGCACGTAGATTAATTTTAATTACTGCCGCAGATTTTACAGCAGATATAAGTATGTACCTACAAGCTGTACGTAATTACCTACCTCAATGTTACTTGTAATATAGTAATATAGTGACCGACTTCACGAAGCTGACAAGGTAGGCTTAGTTCGTAACCCGTGTCTCGACAATTTTACTAAACAGTGGGCCTAGCACTAATGAAGTAATGTAATCGTAACTATTGTTAAAAACCAAAAATACTGCTAGTTATGTTAGAAACGAGTATATTCCATTCCAAAATCACTTACATTACATTTACATTAGTGCGTTCATGCTAGGCCCGCAGAGTTCTTCTGTTACCTGTCTACAGAACCTTGTGGTTTATGCCATAATAGCTGTTTCCCACATTTTTACTAATGTTCTATGTCCTTCCCCAAGTTATCTATCTCCATACAAAATTTGAACGAAATCGGTTCAGCCGTTTTCGCATGAAAGCGTGTCAGACAGATAGAGCTATTTTCGCATTAATAATATAAGTACAACTTGATGTGTTATCCATCCCGAAACAAAGCACAACAGCCCCGAAAGGACAAAGTATCCTTCAAAATACTTTCAAATCATTCCAAATCTTCTTTGTACCTAATTAAAGTGAAACCGCATAACTATATAATAACTTAATACCTCATAAAGGGCTGGTTTTAATAAGATTTCAAAAAGTAATTACAAAATTGAAGAATAATCTGGACCCAGGGGCAAACGCCCCCGTCCCAATCAACCGTTAGCAGATCAAACAGTGATTATCGGATTCCGACGATGTTTGCACTGTTAATAGATCTATGACAGGCGAAAGTTTTCAGAGTAAACTTCATCAATAGCTTTAACATTTGTCAGTGAAAAATGAACTTTATTTTAAAGGGAATAGGTTTCGTAGCAACGGTAAATGGTGATGGAAAACCAGCACTAATCAAGTTTGTACTTTCGGAATTGGATTAAAGGAATTCTTGGATTGAGATAACGTATCTTATGTCGATTTTGGTTTGATTCGAGTGTAGAAACTGATCTAGACAGCAGTTTGTACATTTAAATTATAGAATTACTAGCTATCGCCTACGGTTTCACTCCCGTTCTAAAGGCACTTCTTCGCGCATCCAGATAAAAAGTATTCTTTATATTAATCCAGTTTATAAATTATATGTGTACCAAATTTCATTCAAATCCATTCAGTAGTTTTTGTGTGAAAGAGTAACAAACATACATACGTTACCTACATCCTCACAAACTTATGAATTTATAATATTAGTAGGATTATCGACGATTAATGCTTTATACTTGTCAGTGTCAGTTTTGCCAATTTTTTGTAGCATTTTAGTAAAGTAAAAACATTGTACTCTGTATATTCTAGAAGATTTTACATAACTTGAGCACCACTAAAAATTTTGTACACTGGCTGTGTATATATCATTATACAAATACATCTTGTAATCAGAATTACAAACCAACAAATGAACTTGAATACAAAGCGATTGTCATTGACCTCCACAACCCAATTATTGCGAATAGTAAAATTATTTCAACTGATCCGCTTCTCAGAATTGTAACTACCCTGCTTTCATGGAATTGAAATTGAAACTTCTGGACTGGAAAGGCTGCGCTGGTTCTCACTTACACTAATTTTAAAGACTTAAGCTTCTGCTTGAGACTTTGTCTGCGTTTAGTTATATATATATATATATATTAGGGATAAAGTATATACAAAATTTCATACAAATCCATCGAGTAGTCTTTGTGTAATGCGTATGCAAACATTTCACAATACTAAATTCTTAAATTCTTTTTCCGTTCTTAGACCATTCCATCCCATTTTCTCATAATATTTATAGTAGGTATACAGACATCGGCCTGTTACAATTTTATTATATGATGTCTGGTTTATTATGACGTGGTGGCTTAGAGTTTAAGGCACCTACACATTACTTAAGTACGAATGGGCAGGTTCAAATTTATAAAAATCTATCAAGTGTGTCTTGGACATCACTGACTGACGGTAAAAGTGAGGAAAACTGTATTTAAAAAGTCTGTATTGTCGATCCGCCTTCAACAAGCGTGGTGATTATGCTCGTGCTTTCTCTATATGAGAAGAGGTTTTTGCGCAGCCGTTAGACGATGATGATAATGATGTATGGAACTATCTGCATTTACCGCGGGAAATTTTGAAACACCTCTTTTTTAGATGGATTGAGTCACAAAAATAATAAAACACAGTCATCTATCTCATCATCATCATCATCAGCCTATATATTGTCCCACTGCTGGGCACAGGCCTCTTCTCATACAGAGAAGGCATGAGCATTGATCACCACGCTTGCTCAAGGCGGATTGGTTATCGTCATCTATATATACATATAAAATGCTTTGTCCTGAATGACTGACGGATCAACGCACAACCTAAACGGCTGATCGTAGAAACTTGAATCTTGGAGGGTGCGTTCTTTGTATGACGTAGGCATCCGATAAGAAAGGATTTTCTGAAATTTTACCCTTAAGGGATGAAAAAGGGGCCAAGTTTGTATAAAACTGTCATTTTTTATTTGAATTCGTATAGCCCATGCAGTAGATGCCGCTGGCAGAAAGCTAGTATTCAATACTAGTGTAGGTTTCTATCGGCGAAATTTTTTATAGAATCAATACAGTAGCTCAAGAGAATTCCCCTTGATGGAAACAAACAGACAGTGCATATCTATGTATTCTTTATCGTTATGGATATCGGGAATATCGGTGTGACATCGCGACGGATCTTTGAACCTAAGCAAATATAAGTGCTGAAACAATAAACAATAGCGATGTTTTTCATATTGGTTTTTTCCTAGCCAAATGTTCATACGGTAATCTCAATAGATTTTCATTATGCTCTCCATATCAAAGTATTTGTTTGATTAACTTTAACATGCAAAATTTATTTTTCTACTACAAATAATATGAGGATACTCAGTGTATTAGGATTGTATGAGGGTAGTGAGCACAACTCTCGCATATTAATCTCGCTTTGCTAGTATTAGTTTTTCTTTATTTAAAGATTTTGGTTACATGCATTTTTGCTGATTTTAAATATTCTTTCACCGTTAGAAAGCTACATCTTTACGAAGTGTCATAGGCTATATTTATTTCCAGATATAATAAGGGATCCCTACTAAAACTGTAATAATGTAACCCAAGGTGTAAAAAAAAATGTCCGCGCGGGCGAAGCTGCGGGCGGCAAGCTAGTAGCTAATTTCTAAGAAATGTTTCTATGTATTGTATTGTAATGTATTTGTAGTTAAAGTAATTTTAATAATTAGTCTAGAGAAGTTAAAAAAAAGTAATTAATAGCATGTCTTCCAATAGTAAGCTTCTAATAGTGTTTCTGTGGTCTTGAATTTTTTTTCTTCATAAATCTCGCTAGGTCTACAAAGTACAAACCAGCTATAAAGAAAATTGTTAAATATTTAGCAAAATATTTTGTAACACCATCTTGCACTTTTAAAGCAAAGCCTGCCTTAATTGGCGTAAGCTTCTTTGCAACCACTTCGTTAGTGAGTTGCAACCTTGTGCTTATTAGTACAAGGTTTAAAATTAAAACTTCAGATGTGTAGAAAATTATGAGTGTTTTTGCTAAGATACTTTCGAAATGACGCCTTTCTTGTTTATCTGTGTGTGTTTGTATAACTTTAGAAATTGACACATTTGTGTAGTTTCCGTGTGAAAAACACGTAATTTTTTAAATTAAATTAATATTTTTTGATCTTTGATCTCATTTTTAAGGTATCAGGTTAAATGAATACTTAATATATCCTAATTGGTCCAAATTTTCCATTTCAATCATGACCCACGCAAATCTTGTAATATACAGAAAACGTAAATTATTAATTACTATAGCTGTTTACTGCTGTTTCACCCGCGTCCCGAGGGAACTACTCCACGCACCCAGATAAAAAGTAGTCTTAGACCTTTTTCAGGGTCTCCTCTACCTTTGTACTAAATTTTATCCAAGTTGGTCCAGCCGTTCACGCGTGATGCCGTGACGAAGGGAAATAGGGATTCATTTTTATATATATATAGATATAGATAGAAGTTCGAATTAGGTTTGTGTTCTGCCTTTGTTTTGGGACAATGTATTTCTTAGTTTTTGAAAAGAAGACTAAAAGAAAGCCTAAGGAATTGTTCGGATTTCAAATTCGATGCTGGGCGTCATAATCTATCGCTTCTTTTCTATTCTTCACGTATACAATAAAAATATTACGCTATACACAATTGATCCTCGACACTAACGCTTCGTAGTACGTAAACAACTTTCTCGATTCAGTTTAACCCATAAAGGTGACTCTCCACTAAATAGCTAACATTTTTTAATAATGCTGTGGTCCGCAATGATACCTATAAAATAATCTGAGAGATAAAGATATAGTGGTAAATCTATCTCACTCAGCTTAAAGCTACACAAGCGATTTCCGAAAAAACACAGACGATATTATTTACTACTCCCAGCAAACATATAGCAAATGGTGAAATGCGGCCGTTTTAGGGGCTGTCTTTAGAAATTCGTTGTCAATAAATTGTGATATAAATATTTTTTTACTTTGATATGAATTTGTTATTAGTTTAAGGTTGAAGTGAATTCAAAAGAATTCAAAAGTGTTTTGAAAATAAGAACTGAGTACTGGAAAAAGTCTAAACATTTATTACGAAAATTGGAGAAAATCAATATCTATGCCAGAAAAGTTCAATCTCTTTTATTATCGTATTATTTGTATATTTGTTCGTTCGATCTTAGTGGATATGCAGCCTTATAATCCTTAAGAACTCTCTACAAAAGAATGTATTGTCTATGCGAGCTCGATCTACCGTGAAGGTGACGATAAAGTATTATTTTCTTTTTAGATGGCTCTCCATGTAAACAAGGCACAAGGTCGGGTCGATCGCGACTCCAACATTTGAATAAAATATACTCTGGGACATGAAAACGCACTCTGGTTTTTTATTGTAGACTTGACGTATAAAGTTGTTCATTTTTAGGTTAGTTTTTAAATATTATTTTAAAATGTAGGTAGTTTGATTTTTAAACTCTAGTTAAGTGAACCTCGGGAAATTTTCTGCGGTAACGTCTACAATACAATATGAATTAAGGTTTAGAAATTACATTATGCATTCCGTTCTTTTCAAAAAAATTCAAAATTCAAAAGTCATTTATTCAAATTAGGCTGAAAATCAGCACTTTTTGAACGTCAATTTACAAGAGACAGCCCCCAAAACGCCCGCCCTTCACCACTTCCTATGTGTTTTTGCTGGGAAGAAGAAGTGGCGCAACAAACTCCCCAGCAACACATATCTGTCTGTAAGGTTTGAAGAACCTTAATTTATACAATATTAATAAAAAAAATGGGTAATTTTCATATTTAACATAATTAAACATACATTTTAAATAATTTTGTCACATGTTGGCTAGCACACACCTTTATACCTATAACAAGTAAATACTCAAGCATTTAATTATTATTATGAAATATTTAACTCTAAAATGTAAAAAATAAATAAAATAAAATCTATAGCCTCCGTTTGTAAAAAAATAAGGCATAAAGGGCGTACCCACCTACACGTGCAGATTTTGTTGCAACTGTAAATGTACAACACGACCATGGTAAACTAGGACTACAGTATTTCATTTTTCAGAAAAGGTAATAAATAAAGAATTATTATGACAAAAACAAATGTATCAGCAAAACGACCAGGCACCGCAAGCAGCACCCGTTCACGAGTATAACGCGAGGACCAGCCATCACCCCCTTCGCCATTTTTGAGGGAAGGAGGCAACCCGACCCCCGACGCTACCGCAAGCCATGCCGTCTAAGGGAGCATGACGTACTTGCTGCTACTCAAACAAAAATAGTAACTGATTAATGCTGCAGTCACTAGGAAGCCACAAAACATATTGCAATACAATCATTATGAAACAATTAATGAAAGTACTATGTCATAATATAAACAATTAAAAAAAAAAAATCATTATAAAAACAATGTCAATCAGTTTGTATAACGATAACTTCATGAAGCTGTCTTGCGTTTAACATAGCGACCAACTACTTTTATCATTCAAATAATCTGTAATGGTGTAATATGCCTTCTGGCAAAGAATAGATTTAACTCTTAATTTAAATGTGTCAAATGGCAGTTCTAGCAAAGATAAAGGAAGTTTATTATAAATGCGTATACCTAGCCCCATAAATGACCCATGCACCTTGTGAAGTCTGTGAATAGGCACACACAGTTTGTGCTTATTTCTCGTATTTATACTATGCACATCACTTTTTTTGGTGTACATGTGTATATTCTGCCTAATGTATAATATATTGGCAAGAACGAATTGCGATGCCACGGTGAGAATTCCGATTTCTTTAAAAAGTTCCCTTAGTGAATGTCTACTACCTAACTGATATATTGCTCGAACAGCTCGCTTTTGAAGAATAAATATATTTTCAATGTCTGCGGCTTTGCCCCACAACAGAATACCGTAGGACATAACGCTGTGAAAATAACTAAAATAGACTAATCGGGCTGTGTCAACGTCAGTGAATTGTCTTACTTTTCTGACGGCGTAAGCAGCAGAACTAAGCCTTCCCGAGAGGCTAGATATGTGTGAACCCCACTGAAGTTTACTATCAACTGTTATACCTAGAAATACTGTCGATTGCACAGTTTCAAGCACCTCGTCGCTAAGGAGGATGTTGGGTCCCAGGTTTTTTACATTAGGTAGGGTAAATTTTAAGCACTTCGTTTTCTTGGCATTTAGAACCAGGTTATTTGTTGTAAACCAGTGTGTAACTAATGAAAGTGCACTGTTTACATCGTCAAATTGTTCCCTATTTCTATCAACTTTAAAAATGAGTGAAGTATCATCTGCAAACAGTACAACATCACAGATATTCTTCAAATGGTAAGGTAAATCATTAATGTAAACCAAGAATAAGAATGGGCCGAGTATTGAGCCCTGTGGCACGCCTAATTGGACTGGGAGTCCTAAAGACTTCGCCCCGTTAACATCAACGCACTGCACCCTATGATGTAAATAAGACTCTATTACGCTAAGTGCTCCTTTTTGGACACCGTAATAGCGTAGTTTGCGTAAAAGCGTATCATGATGGACGCAATCGAAGGCTTTAGAGAGATCACAAAAAACTCCAATGGCGTTTTGAGAGTTTTCCCATGCACTATAAATGGGTTTCAATAGAGCTACACCCGCATCTGTAGTTGAACGACCTTTTGTAAAGCCATATTGTTCATTATGAAGGAGGCTGTTTAAATTGAAATATCTCAGTAACTGCTTGAGTATTAACTTTTCAAATATTTTACTGAAGGCAGGTAAGATGGATATTGGTCTGAAATTACTTATGTCCGTCTTATTTCCTGATTTAAATAAGGGTATGACTTTACTTTGTTTCATTAGATCGGGAAAAACACCGACGTCAACACATTTATTAAATGTAGTAGATAGATACGGGGCAACAATGTCTATTATATTATTCAAAAGTTTAATTGAAATACCCCAATAATCACCAGTGTTTTTTGACTTGAGGGTTTTAAAAACATTAATCACATCATGTGGCGTTATGTGCTCAAAACTGAAAAGAGAATTACATTTCGGTACGCTACTACACAACAGGTTTTCAGCATTTGTCGAAGAAGAGCTTAAGGAGCGAGTCGTAGATATAGGTATGTTGGCAAAGAAATCATTAAAAGCCATAGCTACGTCAGCCGCATTACTAACAAGTTTGTCGTCAATTAAGATCTCAAATTTATTTTCATGACTGACTGACTTTCCAGTTTCCCTATTAATTATTTTCCAAGTTGTTTTAACTTTATTATTCGAATTTTTAATTGAATTACTAATAAATTTCGATTTAGCCACGTTGCAAACTTTTTTAAATAATTTTGAATAAGTTTTTACATAATTTAGAAATGGAGTATCAAACCTATATCGTTTCATACCGTATAACTCGTAAAGTCTCGCTCTACTTTTGTATATACCTTCAGTAGCCCATTGATTAAAATTGGTAGAGGTACCTTTGACGTTCTTAGTTTTGGTCTTAAAAGTAGACTCGAACTCTTTTTGCACAACATCAAAAAATGATCCATAGACGGCATTAGGATCCTGGTTTAATAAAATGGAAGGTATAATTTTTTTGGCGACATTACTTTTAAATCTATTACAACGACTAGCTGTATAGGGCCTGCATTCAATTTTAAGTGGCTTAGCGTGGATTTCCATGGGAAAACTAGATTTTTGTCCACAGTGGTCAGATGTAAGGTCATTAAAAACTAGGTTATTTGAAGCCTCACAATCACTAAATATATTGTCAAGGCAAGTTGACGAAGAGGCCGTGATCCTTGTTGGTTCAAAAAACAAGTTCACTAAATTAAAGGACTTAAATAAGTTAATAAGTCTAATACTTAATGGAGTAACCTCTAGAATGTTTATATTAAAGTCTCCGCATATTATTTTACCTTTATTACTAGATTTTAATTTACTAAGCGAATCTTCAATTACTGATTCAAATTTATTAAAATCACCTTGAGGGGGCCGATAAACGCAAATTATAATATATCGCTCAAGTTCTACACAAGACAACTCGATAGTGCGCTCGATAGAAAGACTGACTAAATCGGAACGCTGTTTACATTTTAACTTATTGGAAACTAAAACCAAAGACCCGCCTCGAATGGCATTCTTTCTTACGAACGCACTTTGCATAGTGAAGTTGTTATTAAAAGTAACTTTAAATATCTAAAGAAACGATAGCTTATAGATACAATAAAACAACACTTCCAACACACACACACCACATAAAGTCTATTAAAAAAAAAACATACAATACCTCACCTCGTTAAACGATATAAACAAAATATTCAGTTATAAAATATAAAGAAATTTACAATTTTTGTTTCATAATATCAGATCTATACCTACATACTTGCTTTGCTACATTGCTTGATGTGACGCCGAAGACCAAGTAGACTTTGACGTCATATTCGATCGAACTAATTGCATCGCATTTCATCTGCTTTGAATTTTGCGCTTATTTAATGCACTTTTTATTAATTATATTTTAATTTGAAATATATTATATTAAAAAATATTGATGCATGCATGATTCTGAAGTATTAAAAAAAATGGTCCTTATTAAATCATACGCATATTCCTCATTCCTGCAAAGTGCAAAAGGCTATGTATTTCCGCTACGTAAACAACAAATTAAAACAACACTTTGTAAAGTGCTCACTGAACGGAACAACGTACATTTCAACGTGTACACTTCAAAGAGTACACGAGATGTTCACGAGCTACAGTTCTGCTGAGCTCCAAGACAGACGCATTAGTCTGGTTGGTATTGGCGTGGTGAGTAATGAGCGGTGGCGCGTGTGCTGAATGAGAATATTATAAACTATAGCAGCTGGCTGACCGGCTGACTGCTGTGTAGTAGGAGTAATGGACCTGTTTTATATCGCCGTTTGGAATATTAAATAGCCACTACAAGGCAGTTTGAGGCTCAATTCGAGCAAGGAGAATACTTGGGGTACTGAATACTTGAATAGATAGCGAAATGACGTGTTTTAATTTTTTTGTTGAGAGCTAAATCCTTGACAATTATGTTGACATTGTCAAAACAGTGTGTTTTATTTCTATCAGGAATGATACGTTTAATACTCTTAGAAATTATTAATCACGGCATAATGCAACAGCATTATGCTTCGTAGTAGTCTGTCAAAATTTTCAAGTTTTGGAACTTAGGACCACTCGAAAAAAGAACCATTTTATAAAGTCGTAAAGCAATACAAAAAATTGACAGCTGAAATTTTAGCCCTATATATATTTAGTTTTCATGTATTTACAAATATTTTGACACTGTCGTAGAACAAAGTCGGATCTACAAAATAGCTACTTTACAGGAAATCACTTTAAAGTTTTGATTTTCTTAACGTATTGGAAATACATCTTTGTTCGTTTTAATATCTCTGAAAGTACCAGATTTATATTTATTTTTTTTGCTTATATCGATATGTTAAGTTGAAGCTGATTTTGAAAAAAAAAAACTCAATTTCATTGTATTATCACTTCTGACTTTGTTCTACGACAGTGTCGATTTGTCGTTAATTTATCACACGATTTTCGCTAACAAATCTCCAGCCCGCCACAACCTAACACCTCATCTAGGTCTATCTTTCCTTACCTTTATTGGAAGAGTTTCAAATCCGCGCTGTCACAGTAGGATATCCTAGGCCCTATCGTTGTGGTGACAAGGGTCACCTGAGCCCGGCTGACACCGCCGATACCGAACTGATCGGTTTGATGCGTTTCAGGACTGAATATTAATGTGCTAGTCGATAAGTGATGGATTTATTGGAGGTTAATATGAGAGAAAGTGATTTAGTGATGATATTTGTGGAGGACGTTTTACGCATTTTGAACGTAGTCGAATGAATTACGCCTATGTTTTACAGAAAAACAAGGTTGGAATAAAAAAAAACTAAATTTAGGGGTTGTCTTATGATTTGTATTCTAGAAGGATTTGTTATTCAGACTTGAAAAAAAACAGACCGTAAATATTTTGTAAACAAAAGTCAATTTCTATTCCTGCCAAAAATTCTTTGACATCGCGGCTCAAAAGACCAGCCAGGAACAAACCGCAAAATTCATATTTCGAACAACGCTCTTTTAACACGCGCAAACTTTTTGGATTGCAGAGCTGCTTATAATACTAAAAATAACGAGCCTCTGCCGACATACTGGTCAAAGAGAGATTAAAAATATTTTTTTCTCATTTTCCATCTAAACGTGGGAAATAACTGTTGCTATGCGGCTTTAATTAAAGGGCCACATAGCTGGAATAATTGTTTATTAAGAATTTTGTCGAGGGTTTGTAATCGTAATATGTATGAGAAATAAATCGTCTTGCAATTAATTTCATCATCTATATTTTAAAATTAAGGAAAATATCGTGGACGAATTGAGCTATATCCAAAAATTCGTCGATTCTTTCTAATTTTGATTTCGTTTTTTTCTAATACTTATTTTTAAAATATGGATCCTATTAATATAATAAATGCGAATGGTTGTATGTATGGATGTTTGTTACTTTTTACGCAAAAACTATTGAATGGATTTAAGTGAAATTTGGTAGATGCATAGTTTATAACCTGGATTAATACATGGTATACTTTTTATCCGAGTACATGAAGTAGTTCCCTCAGGATGCGGGTGAAACCCCGGGAAAGAGCTAGTGATGAAATAAATTGCGTAACCATTCTGCTACGGCGTAGCTCGCGTAGCAGTATCATCGCAGTTTCGTCGTAGCAAGCATTGTTATCCTATCTATAAACATTGAACCAATTAAAGTATTTATGTATTAACTGGTTGTGGAAGATAGGCATTTAAAACACTGGTACTCAGCTGCATTCAGTTGAACTAGAAGCTGACCCGAACATAGTTGGGAAAAGGCTAGGCAGATGATGATCTAGAGGCCGTATCTAGAGTATGATCTATCTCTGTACTTAATTTCATCCAAATCAGTTCAGCCTTTTTACAGTAAAAGCGTAATAAATAAGCTCACTTTCGCATTTAGTTAGGATAGTTAGAATGAACAAAGGGAGTTTATAAACCTTTGAACTGTACATGCGTAACTATAACCCTTACAAACAAACACTCAATATTTGAAATCTAAATACTAGATTTAAGTTTATCAAGTTTAGTAGACCGCGGCACAAACACAGACAGACCAGTCAAACAAAGTTCCTTTGCTATTTGGATGTTTTCAGCGCTGTTTGATCAGCGCTGTCCCAAAGCGCTTTAAGATTGAAGATAAAAATGTTATTCCATTTAAAAAGGATCTCTTGAAGATTTGTTTCTGTTTGAACTGGGAAAGGAAAAATAAAATATTGCTTGTTTTTGTAAGGAAAACACAAAACCACTGATATTAAATCGTCTAAGATTTTTTTCGTAGCTATTTTGATAACTATTTTTTTTATATCACCTTGTAACGATCACGTCTCTCATAAAATCTTCTTTGTAAATCTATATAGTATATATAAAAATCAATGCTACTTTTCAATGTTATTTTATAACTCAAGAACGGGCTCATCTATCTAAACCAAATGTTTAGCCTTTGTTCGGACTATTTAATAGATGGTTTATGTGAAGTTTGCACAAAATCGGTCGAGCGGTTCATCTTTAATTTGGATTCATGTAGCCCCCGCGGGCGAAGCCGCTGGCGGAAAGCTAGTTATATACAAGCCATTCCCCGTGGTGTCACCTGCGTCCCTAGGGAACTACTAATCACCTCGGATAAAAAATATTGTATAACCGTTTCTAGCATCTTTATTTAATTATCCCCCAACGCAAAAAGAGAGGTGTTATAAGTTTGACGTCGATGTCTGTCAGTGTCTTCAGTTGTCTGTGGCATCGTAGCTCTCAAACGGTTGTACCGATTTCGATGCGTTTTTTTTCATTTGAAAGTCAGTTTCCTTGCGGTGGTTTTTAGCTATCTTTGGTTAATATCGGTGTAGCAGTGTAAGAGTATCAGCTCTTTTCCAAAATGATGTAAGGCATTTTTGCGTAGGGGGTCTTAAATTTTTAATTAAGTTTTCTCTTTTATTAAGATGGATTAGCACGCTGCTTCCCAATATGGGGGGCCCAAGCGCCGCCTGTAGGCGGTTGTACGTGGGAATCGTGCGGTCCATGGCCCTTTACGGGGCCCCGGTGTGGGCGATGGACCTGACGGCCGGCACCATCGCCGTTCTGCGAAAGCCGCAGAGGGCGATGGCCGTCAGGGTCATCCGCGGGTACCGCACGATCTCCTACGAGGCGGCTTGCGCTCTGGCCGGATCCCCGCCCTGGGACCTGGAGGCTAAAATACTCTCGTCACTGTATCGGTGGCGCGAGGAAGAGCGGGCACGGGGCTTCAGACCGGTGCAGCGGCAGATCGCGCTGCGCCGAACGGAGCTCCGCCAGGTCTTGGTGGCGGAATGGCGGGACAGGCTTCTGCGCCCTACCGCCGGCCTCGCTACCGTCGAGGCGATCCGGCCAGTGCTCGACGCATGGCTCGGGAGAAGGCACGGCTCCCTGTCGTTTCGGGTGACGCAGGTGCTGTCGGGGCATGGGTGCTTCGACAAGTACCTGTGTCGCATAGGCAGGGAGTCGGACGCTCGGTGCCACCACTGCGTCCATTGCGGGGAGGACACGGCGCAACACACGCTCCAGGAGTGTATGTCCTGGGAGGAGCAGCGCCGTGCCCTCACCTCGGAAGTAGGAAACGATCTGTCGCTGCCGGCCGTTGTTCGGAGTATGGTCGGCAGGGCAGAGTCGTGGGACGCGGTGGTGTCCTTCTGGGAGGACGTGATGTCGCAGAAGGAAGCTGCGGAGCAGGAAAGGGAGATCTCCACTCTCAACCCCGCCCGCAGCAGGCGCACCGAGCGCCGGAGGAGGGCAGACAACGCCCTCTTCCTCCCCCCATAAACGGGTCCAGGGGCGACGGACTTAAGGGAAGTCCCCGCCCCCCATGATAGGACCCGAGCCGGCGGCGCGCGTCTGTGTCCACGCGCGCCCCCGAGGCGATGCACGGGGTAGGACACCTCACTACCCCGTGCAGGAGACGAGGCCCGGCAGGACGGGCCGGCACCAGTGCGGGGCTGCGGACGAATCTGGATCCCCGCGGCCCCGCGCCCACGTGCGAGAAGCGACACCGGGGTGGTTTTAGCCGGTAAGAGTCCGGCACTGTTCCCGGCCTCCCCAGGCCGGGTTCGTCCATGAGGATTTCCCCCCGAAAAAAAAAAAGCAAGGTTAAACTGCGCTAGCCGCGGTTAGTCCATAGAAAGGTGACTGTTTTCTGAACATAGCGAGACACCTCCATGCCTCAGAGAGCACGTAAAGCTGTCAGTCTTGCGCCTGATCTCTCCCCATCCATCCTCCATCGGACTATGAGAGTGAGGATATACCGAGCGAACGAGATCTTCTCGTTTTTGGCTAGTTTTCACGCCGTGACAAAATTGGTCTGGAGATTATTATTATTATTCTGGATCTACATAATTATAAGATCGCCACTCGTTGAGGCTATTTGATACGTTAATAGCCCCAGATCCCTGTTCAATTAACCTTCGCCTATTGTAAAAACGATGTCATTACTAGTCACAATTTCAATTCTGTAATGTTGATTGATTTGAATTCAAAATGTCCATTACCTATATATTTTTCGAATAAACTTTGAAGGTTCCATAAAAAAGGATTGTTTGAATAATTCTTTTTTACTGTATAACTTGATTGTGTAACGGTTGCTAAGCGGTGCGATTGTTGTTTATTTCCTAACTTTTAGAGATGATTGTGACATACATCGTCACTCATTTTTTTTGGGACAAGTTCGCCACACTATTTCCAACCACTGCAACTTCTACTACTACGTGGCGAATTTCGACGAGTCCTAGAGAAATGATTGTATTTTCTTGGAAAGCGCAACGGGTTTAATCAGTAAAGAATAGTGGAAGAGTACTATAAAACCATAGTTTCTGCTGTCAATAAATCACTGAAGACTTTCTGAAAGAGAGCGACGTGCTGGTGCGGAAGAAGCTTTTATGAAACTGAAGTCAAATTTCACTTCTACAAAATGACATTATTTTGAGCATAATTTTTACTACCGCATATAAAAAACTACTAATGTAATGAGGAAGAAAGCTGCATAATTTGAAACTATCTAGAACTAATTAAGGAATTTCGCCATTCTCAATTTTTTTTTGAATTAAAAAGGAAACTAATAATTTAAAGAAACTTTTAGCTAAGCTGTTTTCGCATTTAACGGCAATAATGTTGATGTCTGCGAACCAGGAAATTTTGTGTAGCTGCGGTCAGAAGATACGCCGGTTAATGAGTACGCCGTACAGTTACTGGGGCGCGAACAAACTTCACCTATTTCTGCGTTTCAAGCTTCCAGTAGTATTTATAGTTAAACTTAGAACACTAGTGAGTTTCAGGCAAACAAACTCACTTTCGCTTTTATAATATTAGTTAGGATTAGGAAATAATAATGTATTTTTAACCGACAAAACAAAATGGAGGAGGTTTACAAGTCAACGCGTATATTTTTTTGTTGTTTGGCGTAGTGGCTGAGCAATTGGCGGTTGCGTTGCGTGTCGCGGGTTCAATTCCCGAACGGGACGGCTAAAAATGTTTCAAGTCTGGATGTTTGTGCATGTGTATGTTTATAAATGCGACCACGATACAGGAGTCATTCCTAGTATGCGGAGACTGTTTTTAAAAAAGGAAATTGATCTCGATGTGTTAAATATATAATAAAATATTGACATGTTTAAATTTGCCAAAAATTTTACCCGTGTCGAATCCAATCAAAATAAAAGAGTTTTTTTTTATGTTCGTAGTTCGTTTAAAAATTTAATCAGACTGCGCACTTCGCAAACAATGCCAACTGGTAGCGGTCGCCAGCGACACAATAACTCGCCGCATCAGATCCAATCCATTACGATCGGCCGCGTCTATACGTGTAGGGGCTTTTGGTCAGCGATACACGTGCTGCTGGATATTATACAGAGTCATGTAGAACGATTGTTTCGTCTTGCTTATTGTTCTGTGGGTGTCAATGACCCTTTAACGTTAAGTAACCTTTTTGTAAGGTTTCGAGGTTATAACTTATTTACTCTCGTGTCTTCTACACGAAAATGCTCTAATTTGTGTAGGTACATCTTTATTTCGTTTGAATTTAACTCTTGATTATATCGGTTTAGCTAAAAATTTTGAGCGCTTTATTATTATTCGTTAGTACTACTTAGTATAAGTTTTAGTTACTTAGATTCAGAAAGGTGTAGGTAGTCCCTACTAATCCGGTAACTAGGTGGTGGACTTCACATGGGCAGTCACTTCATGTAAAACACTCAGCTGAATAGACTGGAAGCTGACCCCAACAAAGTAGGGAAAAGGCAGATGAGAATGTAAAGATTTTTAAGATTACTTAGCTAGCTAGCTTATAACTTCCCTCTCAGGACGGCTTAGTTCGGCTGCTTACGCTGTCAGAAAGGTCCGTCAATTAACAGATGTAGATACCGCGAGACTAGTCTACTTTAGTTATTTTCATAGCATTATGTCTTACGGCATTCTACTGTGGGGACGAGCTGCAGAAATTGAATCAATTTTTATTCTGCAAAAGCGAGCCATCAGAGCTATCTATAATCTCCGTAGTCGCGAATCTCTTAGGGAATTATTTAAACAAATTAATATCATGACAGCACAGTGCCAATATATTTATGAGAACATAATGTATGTTAGGAAAAATCGTCATCTCTTTAGTAAAAGATGTGAAAGACATCATTATAGTACTCGAGATGGTAACAAATTAATTCAACCACGATTCAGATTGTCGAAAGTCCATACGTCTTTTATGGGGTACTGTATTAAATGTTACAATAAAATACCTCCAAATGTTCTTCAGTTAGAGGATACAAAATTCAAATTATGTGTTAAACGCACACTATGTAGTCAAGCATATTACAGGTTGGAAGATTATATTGCCGACAAGGATGCTTGGCTTAATGCTGGTCCTGCTCCACTGCCACTTGGTTCTAACTAATGATATCAGTAATTGTGAATGTATTATTTGTCATCTTTTTATTATAATTTATACTTTGACATATTTAGAATGATATTTTATTTATTTTTAATTTACAGATTTTGTCTTCAAGTATGTTTAATTTGCACAATAATTTGCTTTGTAAAACATTCGTTTCATATTGGATTGTCTTAAATTGGATTAATTTCTCTCTCACTCATGTACATGTGAGTACTATGTAACTATTTACATAATTGTAAGCGTTCTTAGTCTGGTAGTTGAGAGTATGTCATGCTCGCTAAAAAGTCTCGCTGATGGTGGCGCGTGTATTGGATCGCTTGATTCCCTTCAAAATGGTTGAGTTCAGCGGTGCTGATGCACGCGTCATGTTCGTGAACGGGCGTTGTCAGTCGGGACTGGTCATCTCGAAATTGCCATAATTTGCATTTTAAGTTGTACTTTAATAACATTAGATACGATTCAGATAACCTGTACATTGTTCTCACATCTTTTTTATACCAAATGTAAAACAAATATTGTAAACTAACATGTTGAAAAAGAGTAACCATGGAGTTTCTTGCTCGTTCTTCTCCATAGGAATCTACGCTTTGGAACGAGCAAATAGCTTCAATTTTTCTTTTTTTTTACTAACGGACTGACTCTTAATTATTTGACAATTCAAAAGTGCCTGTAAATGGTCTAATTGAAATAAATGTTTTGAATTTTTGAATTTATTTTTTTTAATTTTAGAATGTATAAATAACTAGCAAAATATGAATGCACTAAGTATTGGTACACATCTGACGGATGTTATTAGATACTTTGTTCCCTTGTTAAAAAAATAAGCAAATTATAACTCGCCCTGCTTACGAAATACTAATTTTGGACATTGTTACTCAAGTTTTTCAGAAGAAAAGTACAAGTTATTGTGAGTAATCCGACGCATGAAATAATTTGTATAATTGCAAGTCTATATATTATAATAATAGCTAATTTATAATAGACTAGCTATTTCCCCCTGTTTCACTCGCATCCCGAGGGAACTATTTTGCGCACCCGGGTAAGAAGTATGTGTGTCACTATCTGTATATCAAATTGCATTTAAATCGGTTTAGTAGTTTTGGCGCGAAAGCGTGATAGACAGGGTTACTTCTGCATTTATAATATTAGTAACGATTAACTACTCATAGACCAAAAACTTATAATCATTGTGCAAAACCAGCATGATTTGCGATTGGAATAAATTACAAATCACGCTAGTTCCGTTCCGGTGGCCAGAACAATAATATGGTTATTGAAAAGTTGTTCGAGTCCCGTGCGGCAATCGTATTCGCTCTGGATCGGATGTAGTGGAGATTGTGCCATTTACGACACACGGTACGGGGAAGGGACGACCTACGATAAATAAAGTAATATCCTTTTCTACTAGAGGGCCTAGAAGTCTGACTAAACGTTTTCGTCTTCAAGGTTACAAAAGTTATATTACAATCGGTCTGGTAAGTAGATTTTACCTAAACTTTCATATTTTTAGGAATGAAATAACCTAGACTAGGTTTAATGAAAATACTTATGAAATAAAAATATGCTTGACGATAAAAACTGTTTTATCAAGAAATATTTCTGTTACTGGTTGAATCTACAAAATTGATAGTACCTAGAGATTACGACCTACCGCCATACGAAAATATACCTCTTTATAATATCGGGGGTTAACATGAATATACTAATACGATCGTAATATAAAACGAAAGGAAAAAAAATATTGTCAAAAAATATTATTAACTGTCGATTTTATTTATATCTTATTTTGAAGATTTTGTGGACTCCAAATGGTTTTCGTAGCATTAAAAACATATCTTTTGCGTTAAAAAGGATCGTTTATTTTGATTATAAAATTACTTATGTCATAGTGGATACAGATAGATTTTATGAAAAATTAAAACAAACTCGTAACCTATTTTGTTTTAATTCTGCCTCATAAAATTAACAAAATGGCGTAAGGATAGCGCATTTATGACAATTTCATGCTCTAAACATCATCATTCATCATTTAATGCCATTTTGTTTACTTATCTGGGAAAATTGGAACAAAATACATTATGATTTTGTTTATATTTTTTTCATAAAATCAATTGATACAGGCTATAGTACGTTTGTGCTAGGGCCACAGCATACAAATGTAACAGCTGTAATATCGTTAGGTATAAATGTGACCAGTGTATCGGGCGCCCGGATTAAGTTTTAATCGGTCGGTGTTGTGCCGCCGAGCTGGCAGCCAGATGTACTTACTGAACTATGCTGAACTCGTTATGTGATCTATTCATATCTGTAGTTAATAATACATCCATATTGGTGACGTTATTATAATGAGTTTGTGGAAGCCGTGGGTTCGAAGTCTTTGTGCTTCTATATCATTTAATGTTGCATGGAAGAAAAAATATTTCGTTTAGCCAATATTTCTTTATCAATAACTAGTAGTTGGTAAGCTCGAGAGGTACTGAAAAGTATAATTCTTCTGGTAAATTAGTATATGTAAGATAAAAAAAAAACATTTAGTTATGGTTATTATGACTTTTCGAACGTACGTTTGCAATTGAAAAGTTTTAAGTAACGTTTTACCCCTGGGAAACCGTTCACATAAATATAACATGGGTGGACTACGTCGGTACATAAGTACGAGTACGTACTTTCGAACGTTCGAAGTGACAACACGTTGTGCCCCGGGCACAATTAACACAAAGGAAGTTTGTTTTTCTCTTTTTTTGACCTTATTTAGGACAAAATTAATGACTCCCTCGTACGTAGTATTGGAAATGCTTTGTACTTTAGAGACAGCAGTATCTATACATATAAAATGCTTTGTCCTGAATGACTGACAGAAGGATCAACGCTCAGCCCAAACCGCCGATCGTAGAGACCTGAAACTTGAAGGCATCCGATAAGAAAGGATTTTTCAAAATTCTACTACTAAGAGGGTGAAAAGGGGGCAGAGTTCATATAAAATTCTGTCATTATTAATTTGAATTCGTATAGCCCACAAGGGCGAAGCCGCTAAAAGCTAGTTAAGTAATAAATGCTGGCTACATAAGTTATTTCTTTTAGTGTAGAGTTAGTTTTTGACTAATAGTCAATACAATTTGTCAAATCAATGGGATGCCATGTTATCTGCAAGGATTCAAGGATATATTACAAAATTTTACAAACAAACGTATGCATATGTATTAATCCATGTTATTAAATATGCGTGTACTAATTTTCATCCAAATCCATTCAGTAGTTTTTGCGTGATGCGAGTACAATTAATATACAGACACACGGACAGAAATTGAAAAAAAAAAAAATTGGCTCTTGTTGCTCTTTTATAGACCCTCATATTAGTTTTTCTTCAATATCTATAATGTACAGACAACGGCCTGTTACAATTTTATTATATCTAAAGAACATAATTTTTTTTATTCAAATTCCTCAGATTAGCGTATAATATGTACTTGAAAGTCCAATTGATAAACAACAGTAGTACATAATTTCACCATTAGCCGAGACACAAAGACGAAAAAAAAAATATTTTCCACCAGAGGCTACATTTTTACTAACGCAAATACTCATAGGTATTACAAGGAATATATGAATTTTATTTTATATAAGAAAATATCGACTGTGTACAATGTAAACGAATACTTTTTGAGAATACGACCGTGCTGTCTTACGAGTTCTCGCGAACTCCACCTTGTCACCCAAAAAAAACCTTATCACATTGTAATACGAACCATAGAGACTGCATTACTATCATTGTGGAAGTAAAACCTAAAGAAGCTAGGGATTCATTGTAAAATGATCCTTCCCACATCGCAATAAGGGTGCTAAATTAGATTGTATTGTTCGCTTTCCCCACGTGTCCAGATTGTAGTATATTTGTATTGATAGTTTTCAAATAAATATCTTGTTGTATCGTGCGGTTGATATTCAAGATGCGTAGAGAAGGGCCGAATTTTTATATATATATTTAGTGTAATATATTATGTGTTGTCACGTACTTTTGTAATGCGGGTTAGCGGGGTACGAGGTGGGTTTCGTGAGGCAATATAGTGTGATTGGTGGTCGCCCCCGTAACGATACGACCGCTCCATCATTTCTTACGGTCGCCGTCATAGGCTTAGCAATAACTTTTATAGTGATCGATATATTGAATAATAATGAGATTTACTCTCTTAAAACTATCGATATTCAGTTATTTCTTTTTTGATACTTTTATGATTCTTTAAATCTTGTTTCTTCTTCCAGTATAATATTTTGGGTATATTAATAAGTCTTAAAATTAATTTCTGTTATCCTTGGCTCTCCATCAATCCCAATTCATTATTTTCTGAACATGAAATAAAACTGTATTAAAAAATTAAAATAAAATCCTTTGTTTACAAACATTTGATTGGAAACATTCAGTTAAGGTTTAAAAAACGAATATTTTTCTACGGCTTACAGAACAGCTCTTTATAACAAAAGCTTCTTTAATAGCCATCAAGAATCGTTACTAATATTATACACGCGAAAGTGAGTTTATTTGCTTATGACGTTTTCACGATAAAACGGCTAAACCGATTTGGATGATATTTAGTACGGTGATAAATGGGGCTTTGGAGATGGTTACAAGTTACTAGCTTCCCGCTAGCGACTTCGCCCACGATATTTTAGCCTATGGATGCAAAATCCCGACAAATTATATACTTAAACTTTCCTCTTGAATCACTCTACCCATTAAAAAAAACCGCATCAAAATCCGTTCTAAGCATCATCGTGATCACGAGCGTGATCTAAGCATACATAGGGACAGACAGACAGCGGGAAGTGATTTTGTTTTATACTATGTAGCGATATCGCCTGAAGTAGTTTCCTCAGGGCGTGATGGGACCATGGAGACGGTTGTAACTTGTAAGCTGTATATGGCGTGAAGTAATTCTCTAAGGACGCGTGTGAAGCACCTAGTACAATAATAATACTTGTAATAAGATTCCTCAAGTCTTTTAGAATCACGTTACCTCTAATATTAACGATAGCAGAGGTAATGATCCGAGTCTCGAACTCTGATCCGAGAAGGAACACGATATCGTTCATAGGGCATAAGATTTATATTAGCAATTTTCCGCGGTTTCACCTATTTCACGCACCCCGATAAAAAATATCTTATGGTCGGGTTTTTTCTATCGGCATACCAAATTTCATACAAATCAGTCCAGCCATTTTCACGTGTTAACGTGACATACAGAGTTACTTTTGCCGCGGAAGTTAATTCTCCCAAAGTTTATCATTTCATTCAGATAGTTTATAAACTATGTGTGTACCTAATTGTATCCAAATCTATTTAACAGTTTCGTGAAAAAGTAACCATTATTACATCTATACTTATACTTATCTATACTTATAATAAATCTGTAGAGAGGTCAATTCTGTACATGAAATATATTTCCAAAATAACTATCAGGGGGTGATTAGGGATCGATACTGATGCCAAAAATGCAATCTGTAAAATTTTTGCCTGTCTGTCTGTATAAACGTTATAGAAACAAAAACTACTCGACGGAATTTAACGAAACTTGGTACAATTATTTTTCATACTCCTGAGCTGGTTATAGTAAATTCATCACGCTAAGACCAATAGGAGCGGAGCACCACTATTACACGCGGACGAAGTCGCTGGCAGAAGCTAGTTTATAATATTAGTAAGATTAAGGATTATTAAGTACCTACATTGATCATTAATTACATTGAATATCAATGTAATTATTAAATATTGGTTTGCTAGAAGTGTAATGATTTCAACTTTGAAACAAATCAGACTTAGCTTACATTTAAATGTAGTGATGAATTTTATTTCGAGATTTAAAGTGCTCGCTAACTTGCTAAGTCTCAACTCAAGTAAATAAATTCTAATATTCTAAACGTTTTGTATCAAATAGCTTGTTTAATGGATATTATATTTGAAAACTATTTACATTAACAAGTTACTTAGTAACATAATTATATAGACTTCTATTTGTATTGGCTTTTGTAGACTATTTAAAGTACAAGACGTAAAAATAGATTAAAAAAAGGTTTATCAATTCGGTGTCAATACTAAATAATATCAGTCGTATGCAGTAATCTATTTTAGTAGCGGCCTGAAATATTGGGATTTTAGTTTCAAAATACTGTATACAAGCCAAATGTTTAGGCTTTGTTCGGACTATTTAGTAGGGTTTATGTAAAGTTTGCACAAAATCGGTCGAGCGGTTCATCTTTAATTTGAATTCATATAGCCCACGCGGGCGAAGCCGCTGGCGGAAAGCTAGTTCTATGAATTCTAATTGTATATTTTCTATACTTACTAATATGACCCGGTGAACTGCTAACCAGTTTTTTTTCCTGATCGATTTAAAAAAAATATCTTTTATACATAGGTACTTTATCATGACAAAAACGAACACAAAAAAATAAAAAAAATTAAGTATCTAATCTGGCGCAGTTATTAGGAAGATATTCGCGTACATTTATTGGCTTTTCATTTAAAAAATATATAATATAGATACATAAGAAAATTGATCTGTTTGTCTCTAATTTTTGCACAGCAAAATGGCACAACTGAGATTAGATTTAATTCTACATACGATTTTTTTATAAGAGCGACACCGCGAATAACAGTTAGTTGTATTACATATCGTGTACTATTAATACTAATAATAGTTTTACCTATTATGGTAAATTGATCACATTCAGTCGTTGGCTCACCAATAACCGCATTAAGCCAACTGAATCACGTAATGCCTTTGTCAACTATATTGACTGACTATAGTCAACTATATCGACTGACTATAGTCAACTGCAGTTAGCTGGACGGCTAATATATTGCTAATTAACGACCCGACTGGCTTCCAATTACTAACTAAATGACCGTACGTGTAAAGGTAATGTAAATGATTGGTCATTGTTTTGTCTATTAAGTGTACACTACGTATTAGGAATAGTTATATCTTATTATTGTATTTTTTATGAAGGTACGTCCTTACTTATATTATATAACCGAAAGCAAGTCTGCCTGACCGTCTATCTGCCAGTTCAAAATCGAAAACGAAAACAGTTGATCTGATTTTATAAAAAAAACTAGCTTTCCGCCCGCGTGAACATTTTTTTTATACCTTGGTTTACATTATTTAAGTTTTAGTAAGGATCCCTAATTATTCAAATTCAGCAAAAGACGATAAGAGCAGATTTTTTAAATGACTTTATTTCATATATTATGTACTAGCTTCTGCCAGCGACTTCGTCCGCGTGGATTAGTGGTGCTCCGCTCCTATTAGTCTTAGCGTGATGATATAATAGCCTATAGCCTTCCTCGATAAATGGACTATCTAACACTGAAATAATTATTTAAATCGGACCAGCGGTTCCTGAGATTAGCGCGTTTAAACAAAATGACAACATTTCCCTTCACTGCTCTGCTCCTATTGATTGTAGCGTGATAAAAAGTATACTATAACCATCTCAGGAGTATGACAAATAATTGTACCAAGTTTCGTTTAAATCCGTCGAGTAGTTTTTGTTTCTATAGAGTTTATACAGACAGACAGACAGACAGACAGATACACAGACAGACAGACAGACAAAAAATTTACTGATTGCATTTTTGGCATCAGTATCGATCCCTAATCACCCTCTGATAGTTATTTTGGAAATATATTTCATGTACAGAATTGACCTCTTTACAGATTTATTATAAGTATAGAAGAAGATAGATAGATAAGTCCCTTAAATGTAATGAGCTTATTGCCAATTGTCAGAGACCAGTCATAAAACAACACTCCAAACTGCTAATCAGAAACACTTTGCTCGACCCGGGAATCGAACTGAGGTCCTCATGGTCAGCAATCGCAAAACGCGACTGCTCTAAACGTGGTCTCGGGTTCGACTCCCGGTTCGGGCTGAAATCGCTTTATGGATTTTGGAAAATGTCACAAAGCAGCCTGGGGTCAGTAATCTGGTTGGGTAATACCCCTATACCAGGGACAAGCTCTAGGCTTGTTAGGTTGGCAACACCTGCAGCTACGATAAGAAGACTAAACCCTCGGGGCAAGTTAGTAATGTAAACAACTCAAATTGTGCTAAATGTAATAAGCAGTCAGTCAGTGAAGTGATGAGCTGACTAGTGCATGCCGGCCGTAATAATTTACTGTTAGCCAGATATCTGTCTGAGAACTAGTGTAACCTGAAAATACTGTTATTACCCAGTAGTTAGGTTTAGCTTGGAATCTACCATCTGTCTAGTTGGAAAAGAACCATACAAATGATATGGTAGGACCAAAAAACATTGTAAGTTATTGAGTGAAAAGGCAATAATTAAGCTGAAAGATGTGCACGTGACGTATTTTTAGAGGGAGATGCAGATATATAGAACGAATAGCACCTTTTCTTTTCCGCGCTGGTATACGGCCCCGGTTCATAGTAGAAACATTTTGATGGAATATCTTCAAATTTTACTAATTAATAGTTTAGTATTTACCTAGCTCACTAATTAATCTCTTATAAAGTTTTGTTATTAAGATACTAGCTTTAATATTGTTACTGAGTATTTAATTAACTAAGTTTTTTTTCAGATATTTGGGATGAAAAGGGATAGAGAAAAATGACGTCACTGACAGAAATTTGAAATGAAATTGTTTCTCTTGCATCAAATATTACATCAAAATAGAACATAGCTCAAACTCGACGGGTTTACTACAAGCCGCTGAAGAGTTCCACGAACCACTTCCAGGCATTGTCACCCGAACTATTTGGGAAAAGAAAAATATAGCTAAAGATATAATTTAGATACAACAATAAATTAGAAAAATGTTAAAATTGATTTCTAAGATGTTACATTGTTAGTTAGATAAATTAGTAACAAGTGATGCTAAATTAAAGGAGCCTATTACCATTTCGTCATCATCATCAGCCTATTCAGAATAAGTCCACTGTTGGACGTAGGTTTTTTTCAACTTTTGCCTTCAGCTTTTCGCAGATCGTCACTCCTTCTTGCTGGGTATAGTAGGTAGATATTCTGGACTTGAAAAACCACATACAAAATTCCAGTATTGGGTTTTCCATCTGGAATTCAGATGGTTTGGAAATTAAATTGAGGAATGCAATTGTGAATTGGACATGGCGATAGGTATGACCGAAATATAAATTCTATAAAATATTATTGGTATTTACTTAAATTATGATTTTGCCGTATTGAAAATATGCCATCAGAATTATTTTACTCTTAATAAATATATTTAACAATCCCAGCAAAGCTTTATCAATATTAAATTTTTGATCAATTCTACCATCTATATCGAACCGTGGACCATTGATCGTGTCATCTTTGACCCGGAGTCCGCTCCCGGCTGTCCCTCGCTTCCTCTACTTGACATTGAAATTTTATTTGTATTGCGGTGTACAATCCCGACATCTGCGGCGGTATATGATTGCCTGGTATTGTATTATGGATAATATATTAAACTATATTTATTGGGCTTGTTTGTAGCATTAGTAATTAATAACCGTGCGATGATAGATCTGCTAGGTAAAGCTGCACTCGTCGTACCCTGGATGGGTGACAATTTTTTTTATCTTACGGTTATTGGCAGCTATGAAAGATAACCGGCGTCGATGTTTTTTTAATAGGTTTTTGTCTCATTATTTATATCAATACTCTTATTTTTTGTTACTAGGATATAGTAACTTCTCAATGTTACAGCAAAGCTAAGATAAAATATAAAAAATCAGTATAAAGTCACAAAAATAAACATTTAACCTAGAAACGCAGTAACTAAAATAATTTCAATCATTATGCAAAATCGTTTCAACTGAACTAACGATGATCATTTTAAAATTATTTTAGACAACTTAAGTAAGTTGAAAAAGCGTTTCCTTAGTTAATTAGCGGCTCTGATAATTACATTAGCAGCTGCAGGAGATGCTGCATCTCGCGAAGATGGCGGCGTCAGTTAACTCAAGTTTAATGGTCCGACTTAACTGCGCAGTTAACTTGCGTTTCAACTTTCATTTTTAATGTTAGGTAAAGGAAAATGAGAAAGTTATTGAAAAGCCGGTTTCAAAGTGCTTGTTTTGCTTTCTTTTGTTTCCGAATGTAAAAAAGTTGGATTTAAAATCCCTTAAGGACAATGAACTTCTAACTCAAGTTTGGTCCATGTATGTTGTGGAGAAACCTTTGAAATTATTTGAATGGATACGAAACGTTGTGTTGACTGATTTTTGTAATCCAGAGTAGGAACGCAAAACGAACAAATTAACAGTTTTTAAATCTAAGATTTTTAAATAGAATGCTGCGTTATATTTTCTATATAAATAGACTATTCTATGCCTTCAGATGCAAAAGTAGCTTTTGTTGGTCAGATTTCCAATTTGGACAAAATTTTGTAAGGGATCCTTGAACCCTAGAAAAGGGATAAGGATAAATTTTATCCAGCCACGTGAAATGGATCCCTCACGAGACGATTTAAACCACTGGAAACTGTTAGTTACATATAAATAGCTTCTCTTCTTCATAAAAACTTGAAGCACGCTGAATTTCACACTCCTTCTTGTTAAGGACCACAGAGTTATCCCTTTACATGAGATCATCATCATCATCTGCCTAGCCTTTCCCCAACTGTTTTGAGGTCGCCTTCCAATCTAACAGGCTGATTACTAGAGTTTTACATGGACCGACTGCCTAACTGACTTCCACCACCCAGTTTTTGTTAACATGATACCTCTTTGTACTCTTGGACTAGTTGTCAAATTTTCTGGCTTGTAACTACCTGTAACGACTGTCAAAGATCTACAAATGACAGCCGGGACAAACAGCTGAATACCATTCGAATTACAATGCTAATCGATGAGCTGATTTGCGCCTGATCCCGGTAACATTTAAATCAGTATGTTAGGATCTAACTACGTACACTGTAGGCCGTCGAACGTTTCAGATCTGCCTACATTATGCTAAGTCCGAAGGTTTCGCTTTGTGATGCTAATGCGAGATTCGTCACTTTCACCATTTTCTATGAAGTGCTGGCTGGTATATTTATTTTGTATAAAATGGATTTCAGCTTTATCTGTGAGGTCGTTTATCAAGGCTGGGTTGTTAGAACCATAGGCCAGTAGTGTTTTGATGGCGATGAGATTCATAACACCCGTTGATAATGATGATGGTTAGTGCTTGAGCAATAAAAGATTAGACCACTTTTAGAGAATTTCGTATCGTTTACCTATTATCAATTATTATTGTTATTTTCCTCGGTACACCAGTTTTTGTAAGCTTTTGCTATGTTTTTTTTTATTAGAAGAGACCTATTTAATACTCATAAATGTTCGGTAGGCATTCACGTTATTATGATTTTCACAGCGGGGACAAAAACAAATATTTTTTACTAGATGTCAATCGACTGTAATATAAAGATGGTTTGTTAATAAAGATGTGGTTTCTAATGTTATTATCAAAAGCAGCATTTTGTATATATAACCTTTAGTTTATTATTGAAACTACAAAGTTATTTACTCCGCCATTACATTAGCAAGCCACAGAGTCTGACCTTTCAAAATGTCAAAGTTACCTCAATATTACTCCAACATTAAGAGGGAAACTGCTCTTAATAATGGAGAAGCGGACGAACAAAATAACCTTACAACCGTACATCTCGCTACAAAAACATAATTTAGTTCAGATTTCATCTACAGATAATCCGTATCTTTCTCAAACGGCTAAGAGTGATTTTGATAGAGTTCTCCAGGGCCTTTTTAATCAGTAATTAGATTATATTGCTCGCTTGTCCCTCCGCTGTCGTCAAGCCGAGTAAATATTTGAAGATTCTTTATCTAATGAAAATATTTTGTAGGAATTCAAATTGTAAAGGTCTTTGAATTTCCTTTTAAATTAGTCATTCTGATGTACGATGTATTCAGTATTTGTGAATGTACTGGGTGTTGCTGATGATATAATTAGGAATATGTGTAGTCATTACTTGTAGTTAAACACAAGAGTATTTTTTAAAGCACGAGCCTGCTGTTACTGTTACGTTATATGGAGAACTACTTCGCACACCCGGATAAAGAGTCTCCAATATATTAATCCAGGTTATAAACTTTGTGGGATCAGTTTCATCCGAATCCATTCAGAAGTTTTTGGGTGAAAGAGTAACAAACATACTGCCTCAAAAACTTTCGTATTTATAGTAATAGTACCTAGGACATATTGTGAGTGTACACTCTCTTCAGGTCATAAAGAAATTCGTCGCGCATCCCCGAGAACTGTGCCATCGAATTTATAATTACAGCAAACTTTAAATGAATCAGCATTTGAAACAAATAAATCAAGTACAGTCGTAGACAGTATCAGTTAGTGGAAGCCATTTGGAGAAAGAATCAATCCATTAGAGCGGGCGGCGACACCGCGGTATCCGCGCGCCGATCTTAATGTCCCTAGTGCTGGCCGACTAGCTGGCTCGCCTTCTGAAATTATAAGGCCTTCTTATTGGGTGAAATAGACTGAAGTAATTTTAGTGTTTTAATTTATCGTCATCATAATCTGCCTATTTTCCTATCTCACTGTTGGGTAAAGGCCTTTTCTAATTCCTACTTGCTGAAGGTGGATTGACGATTCAGACTTTTTAAGTCCAGCTTTCCTCACGATGTTTTTCTTCACCGTCAGTCAATGGTGTCTAAGATACACAAAGAAAGTAAATATAACATTAGACAAGGCACATTGGTAATTGCCAGGTTCGGAACCCATACATACTCATACACAAGAAGCATGCCTTAACCACTAGCGACTTTTAGGTATTAAATTATGTGAATTCAAATACAACTTACGCTATAGTTTTAAAATCGCTTTGATTGATTATGGCATTTTATCCACTAACATTTTAAACTGTGACTGCACTTTAGCTTGTTAATTTCATAATAAAATGAATGATAAACTAAACCACTGTTTTCTATTTTAATAACTCTTAATCAAATAATTCCAATTTTTTAAGTCATCTTTGAAATAACTCAGCTTACTTAACATAGTACTTGAAAAATAAATGTTTGTTCTAATATTCAAATTCTGAACGCAGTAACAATAATAAAATTAATTACGCGTTCAAAAGTTAATTAATTAATAATAAGAACTATAAACTTTCCAAGCACGAGTCGTCACATCCCCTCACTAGACACCTTCCGTATCCTATCGGGTAAGTTCGTTCGATGACGTACGATCTCAACGGTCCGCGAACATTGGCATTCCAAATTTAAAATTGAATTTCACGTCGCGCGCTGTTGATTGGCATCGCGATGATTAGTGTTGAACGAGTATTCGATTTTTTTATCGATAGATTGATTGATGAGTAAAAAGGTTTATGTAGTGAACATTTTTAATTAACAGAGATAGGGAGAGAAGAACTTTTTCATGTTAGGTATTAGAATGAGTTTTAGTAAATTTTATCAATAATGCTTATTTTGAGAAATTATCTTGCAAATTAAAATTAAACTATCGGGGAAAGGCAATGAAAGCAATTGACATTTCATGGATTTTAAATTGTAGTATAAAATTGAACAACACATCATCTATAAATAAAGTGTCGATAGTCTAAAAATATATACTTTTATAATGCTATAACTTTTTATGATTCTCAATAACGAGTTAATTTAAATATCGATAACAACGATAAGACATGGCCCAACTCTAAAGTTTACCTGTCCGATCATAAATAACCGACCGTCATGAAATCCTTCACAGAACATCAATATATTATTAGAAAATCGAATAAAGCCGCGGACAAACATGAGTATTACAGTTTGATTTATCCTTGATGGAGGGGAGGGAGAGGGGGGATTTTATTACAGAACTACGGTTGTCAGATAAAATGTGCAAGATATTTTTTCTGAGATGGATCTAGGCTAAGAATATTAGTTTTCGTAATTATATTGTTATTGGTTCTTCTTCTTATCGTGTGGGCTGTAGATTTACTAACTTAACAGCTAACTAACTTAACTTAATGTACCTGACGGCCTCTGACATGAAACTGTAACAACGACTACCTATCAAGGTAGTGACTAGGTACGATGGCTTAACGTGCCTTCCCAGGCACAGGATTGTAAAATCACCAATTACCAGATTCCGGGCTGCTTTTTGATTTTTAATGTTGAAACAATGACAATGAATAAGTAAATTTAATTAAAAAAAAAACACTTTGAAATTACATTTTTTTTATACATAATTATAGATGCCTAAAACTACTTAATCCATATTATCATGATCCATACTAAGTAAAACACAGTAAATAATACTTTGAACGTCAATAACAACTAGAATAGCCCGAATGTTTCGATCCCGCCATAACATTCGTACGAGCTACGCGGCTGCTACGCGTGGGCGTAGACGCTACGAGCTACGAGCGTAGTAGCTACGGCGTGGCGTAGCAACGTTATTGTATATTTTGACGGCGGCGTCTGGCAATCAGCTGATGCGTTTGTAGTATTTGTAATTTACAAATACAAGTGTGTTAATTTACACAACAATATGCTTTCTCATATGGCGATTAGCGCAGATACTCACCTATGGCTTAGACTCCAAGTACCAGTTAGAAATTGTATCTCGCCTTAGATCTCGATAAAGAAAACAGTGAATTCTCCAAATGTATAGTAAATAGTATAAGTAAAGGTTTACTGTTACGTTTGGTATGGACAGCTGGCGTCAAAGACATTAATCAAGATAATGCGGGTAGGAAGATCAATCACATGGGCGGAATAGTTCTTTGACATTGTTCAAGGTCAAAGGGGGATTGGAAAGATGGGAGGTAGGTTAGGGTCATCTTATGTAAGTTTTCATTGCTGTTTACTGAAATACATTTGAAATGATTGTTCAGGTTTTTAATAAACCGATACAACATTTTAGGAGCAACATTCGATGACTGAAAGTCCTTAAAAAGTTCAGATTTTTGGCAAGATTTTTTAAATTCTATATTGCACTAGTTATCTCCCTGGTATTGCTTACATCCTAAATTAACTACTTTGACCACCCAGATATAAATTATCCTATATTCTTTCACAAATTTCAATCTATCTCCATTCTAAATTTCGTCCAAATTGATTCAGTTGTTTTACCCTGTATGTGCAAAATACAAACTCTTAAAATTTGCGTTTATAACATTAGTATGAATTGTTAATCTAGTACACTGTGTGAAGATAACTTACTTATCCTCATCACATCTATCGTACGTAAACTGCAAAACACCTTTAAACTAACAACGAATACAAAACTGAACCCGTTCATACAAAAAGGAACATAATACAGTTCAGAAAAACTTTAACCAGAAAATAAACGCTAGCGATTGCTGTAATGCTGAATAATATCCCACATTTGTCTAGCTCATGCCACGGCTTCGCCTGGGAAACTGTTCTCCGCCTGCGATAGCCGGTTACCGTTACACACTCATAAATATTAGAGGACTGGATCTGGGCTGAGCAAAGACGTATGAAGGAATAAGGAATGATGTTACCTCGTCTGTTTAATCTCTTGAGGTTTTTGCCTAGTTATGAATGGTTTTGTATATTATGTAGTTTGGTTGGTTTCTCTCACACTTTTCAATAACATCAGATTGTCTGGAATTTAATAGAGACCTCTGAGTTTGTTTCGGCATTTTTTCTCAGAGGTCGTCAGTTAAGAAACGTTAGCACCATCAACATATTTTTAAAATAGATTGACATGTAAAAGTATTAGAAGTAGACATGATGAGTGTAAGTTTAGTTGAATATTTTTTAATCTTAAGGCATCAATAAACAAAAAAAAGCTTCCACATAAAATTAACTGCAAACGTAAATTGAAGGCGTTTAAAATATTAAATCGTAAGAAGTAAAATGTCTTCATTTTATATATATGTATCTAGAATGATAGGGATTACAAGATGATGGTCGATGTGCATAAAAAATAGGCATTATTTAGTTACCATTAATTTTTTTCCAAATATAACCTCTGAAAATGGACCGAAAACAGCAGACATGGATATGTCTAAATCCACAAGCTGTTGAATTTCTACAAAGAAGCTGTGTGCTACCGAATGCTACCGACTTCATTGTTAAAGTTGGCATAAGTCTGCGGCTTGCACACGGAGCTCGCATGACGATTTGACATACCATTTTCTGGAACGTATATATTGCATTTAAAGGGCATTTAATTAGAAATCATTTGTACACATACCTATTGAAAAATATATGCATCGACAAAATGTTTTTTGCTGATTTTGAAACCAGTTTTTGTGCTCTGACAGTTAGGTACCGATTGGCAAACTGTACTCGCTTCCAGCGCCGGTGACCAATGCTAAGGGTTGAAGCCTATAAAATTGGATTAAAAGCTTTTTCAATAACGCCAATGCTATGCACAATAAAACTTTTAATGTGTCCACCATATCTCAATACAAACGTTTAGATATATCGTCATCATCATCTGCCTAGGCTTTCCCCAACTATATTGGGGTTGGCTTTCTGTCTTATCGGATGCAGCTGAGTACCATGTTTTTCAGGTATGCGGTGACCGCCTATCTGACCTCCACTCCACAACCCAGTTAACGGGTAACACGACACTCCTTGGTAAGACTGGTTATCAGATTTTCTCGCTTGTGACTACCCGTAATGACTGTCAAATGTCTACAAATGACAGCCAGCAACAACAGTTTAATTTTATGCTTGCTGGAAAAAATTACAAGCAAAAACCATTTCCACAACATAACCCAACCAAGTCCAATCAAGCGATCGAATCAGTATTGACCCATTTAATTTCGTGAGCATTTAAAAAATAATCAGTGTTATCTTTTCACGCTTCGGTGACGATTTTGATATACGCATATGTTACTATGGACTAACTCGTTAATGTTTTGTGTGTTGATGTAAAAGTACATAACAGATACCATGGTTGATGTTCACCACTTTAAAAAGCAAAATACCCAGGGTTGTGAAAGTGTTCGAAAGAGTTACAATGGCCCTGGGGCCTTAACATGACGTGCCAGAGCAGGAATAGTTTTGTTGTTAATAAGAGACAGTGCTATACGGAGTTAATAGCTATGTCTTGCTCTCACACCTGTATAATAATTGCAAAAATATATGGTGATACGGCTCCTGGAATGTAAAAATAAAGAGCAAAGTTCCTTAATGATGAAAATAAATAGTCCCACGCGTTTAAAAGATATTTTTGGAAATATGCTTTTGTTTTCATTGTGTTTCTGTTTTGTTTTGATCGTCTGTATAAATAAGTGAAAATATTTTTGTACCTCCCACTATTACATTGAAAGTTGTATTACTTACTTGTTCTTGTAAAATAACATCAATATATTTTATCTTGAGAAAATCCATCGCGTAGGATGTCCACCCTTGCATACTTTGCTGCCATCTTCGAAATCGGAGCAATTTTCATTCATATCAGGGAGTAAATTGATTTAAAACCATGAATATAATTATTATGCTTTCGAATAGACAAAATAATCCTCAAACAACTCTTTGACTGCAAAGTTTGATCGTTAATATTCAATGAATAAAACTTACTTTTATTATGTAATTTTATATTTGATGCTCTTTAAAATTAAATCAAAATCATACTTGAAAGGGAATGCGAATTTTCACTAAACTCTTCTTAGAAGCTATCAAGGAATAATGTGGAATGAATTCAAAATAATATAGTAATTCAGTTTTCCTAAGACATGGCTTTATTTTTTCCTACCAAAGAGACGTCTGTCAATAAGATAACATAGATGAAGGAAGTACTTTGCTATCTTTCGATAAACACATAGTTTAGTTTTAATATAATTTATTGAGACTTATAAGCCCGATGATGAAGGAATGGATGATCTTTAGAGTACTTAGAAAAAGAACCTAAGTTCTACACTTAAATATTTACTATGGAAAAAAAATATCTAAATCGTCTCTTAAAAAATGAAATCTCCTTACTGTAAAACAATGTTTTCCTGAATATAACACGAGCAAATTGTTAAAAACACAACCATCAACCGTCAAGCGAATTCCAAGGAGGCATAAATCCTTTTCCGTCGGACTTTTTTAATAAGCATCAAGGTGTGGCGGGGCGCGGGGCGCGCGGGGCCGGGCGCTCGCCCAGACGCCCGCCTACGCGCGTCGCTGCGGACGTCTCCACGTCCCGCCCTTCGTCACAGTTCGCTAGCGGTGGGCCGCGTGCCCGCCGCGCCGCCGCGTACATATTATATGAACAGTTTTCGTATTTTCTACCTATTTGTATTTTAATATTTAAGTTACAAGGTGAGTGTTAAGTTTAAAATGTGGATTTTTTAAGTTTCGTGTTTTGCTGGTGTGACATTATTTTGCTTGATGTTTTTATTTAATTTTGGTTATTTATTTTTCAGTGTATTTTTTGTTGTTTGTGTGTTTATCGTGAACTTATAAAGAGGGAAAATTATTTTAAAGCATTTTACAAACACAGTGAGCAATTTACAAATATTTCTATTTATATGTATGTAAAAAGAATATAAATATTATGAATTATTAATTATATTATGAGTTTGAAATTAAATCGTTGAATTTAATTACAAATAATGGTGTTGCTTACCATTGCTACAGCGAACATTGAGATTGGAATATAATTATCATTAAATCTCCTACAGTAGTAATTCTTATCTTATTAATTATTATTATCAAATTTAATCATGTTCTTAATATAACGAGTGGACAGTCTCAAATATCTCTTAATTAATTTCAATCAATTAACGCGTTCTTAAGCTCCAAATTCTTAAGTAAAAGTTAGAGGGCATTTTCTTGCTAGAGCCTCAACAAGATTTGATTTACCAGAACTGGCTTAATAACAAGGATTCCTTTAATTAACTCAGATTCGAATCTCAAAAATCTTTTAGAAATAAATTTACTTAACGACGTATAACGCGCGACTCTTCAAAGACACGGCGCGCGAAATAGTAAACGGCATTAGGAAAGCATTTTGTTAGTAAATAATAATTATATTTAACTTTAATTATTTGCTGGGTTGAACTGTAGGGACCTTCAATATAGTAAATTTAGAGGTAAGGTTTTTGTTGTCGTTTAGAAGCTTTCTGTAATTTTATTAATATTTATTATATAGCTGTTTTCCGCGGTACCCAGATAAAAAGTAGCCTATAACCGTCTCCAAGGTCCCATCTATCTCCATATCTAATTTCATCCAAATCAATACAGCCAGTTTTACCGTGAATGAAAAAGAAAAAAACCTTAATAAAATAAACCAATAAACAATCTCAGTTTTATAATTAACAGAAAGGTTTTTTTATAAAATCCTTCACCCTTTAAACTGTATGCATTATAAAAACGATTACAACATTTCAAGTAGTAGCAGGAAGGTTTTCTGTCCGCTTATAGCAAACTTCAGCGAATACGGTTTTTAAAACCATTATTAGATGCTTAGAGACTAGTCATGAGAAATGTCAGAGAGTAGTTCACAGACCTCACTCGCATTCAGGTTGTATGTGCGTATACTATTTACAAACTTATTCATCATAAATATGAGTATTTCTAAAACGTTCTTAAGGAAATTAAGTAGAAAGACCTCTGGCTCCAAATAAAAGATAAAGGAAACCAAATAATGGTATTTCAATAGTATGGTTATTCCAACTGAACATAAACTTTTGACCGAAAAAAGAAGAGGTTTAAAAGGCATGCTTTGAGGGAAACGACGTAAAGTATTAATGAATGTATAATTATTAATTGCATTGATTGATTTGAAAATAACAAAGTAAATAAAATGAATCAATTTAATATTTTTTTGCATAATTCCCTCTATCTTCATAATCTATACTAATATTATTAAGAGGAAAGATTTGTTTATTTGTTTATAGGGTTTTAACTCAAAAACTACTGGACCGATTTTAAAAATTCTTTCATTTTTAGAAAGCTACATCTTTACGAAGTGTCATAGGCTATATTTATTTCAAGAAATAATTAGGGATCCCTACTAAAACTTGAATAGTGTAACCCCAAGGTGTAAAAAAATGTCGAAGCGGGTGAAAAGCTAGTAAAAAACTGGTCTTTCTATCCGAACACGCTAAAATAGCTTACAATACAATGCCAAGTAAAGTGACATTCAAAATAGACCTCAAGACAATGCGCTGGTACAGTCCTATTGAGCACATGTTGTGGGTATAAATGAAGGCTTTAATTAATACGACTCCGAGCACCGAGGTAGTAACTTGTCCCTGTATACTATGACGAACACACTGAAGTACGGTTGTGGCGGTATTGAACAAGTTATAATCCTTTGCTGAGGGAATATAATTTGATAATAATATTATGTATATTTTTACTATGATGTTAGATCCTTTACATAGAATATAAAATATATATCATTCTATCTAATCGTAACTAATGTTATGAATGTGACTTTGATTGTTTGTTTGTTTATTTGTCAAGCTTTCGCGGTGAAACGGCTGAACCAATTTAAATAAAATATGGTGATGAAATAAAATTAAATGGTACTTTGGAGACGATTATTGGCTTTTTATCCGGGTGCGTGAAATAGTTACCTGAGGACGCGGGTGAAACCGCGGAAAATAGATAGTCTTATTATAAATGCATTATAAAGTTTTTTTTTGATAGATGAATGTTACTCTTTGACCCAAAAACTACTAGATTGATTGGATAAATTGAAATCGTGGCCAGAAGCTAGTATAACAGAATGAACACTTATACTGAAAGTAGTTTGATAAAAATCGGCTACTAAATCGATTTCGGCCATTGAATATATATGATAATATATATTATTATAAAAATACGTAAAATTCTATGTAGTAAGGCATTTGGTAAACTGTCAAAACAAACGAAAATGTAACATAAGGCTTATTATTTCAAAACCAATTGGTTATTTGACTGTATTTTTTTTATTACAAATACATAACTAATTAACGAAAGGATTAACAACAGTGAAAATACGAATGTATTATCTTAAAAAACGGCCTAGTTATAAGCATTTAAAAAGTCATTGCTAGAAAAAGAGAGCACGATGCAATTATGACGTCATTATGTCAAAACGCTGTATAACTCGCCCTTTCCTAGAACAAATTATGTTTCGCGTGACAAGGATAGAGAATTCCTCTTCCAAAAACTTTGAACGCATAAATTTTATTTATTTTAACATTGATTTGATTAATCTTTCGACACTTCGTTTTGTTTCTATGGGATCTTCTTAATAAAATAGCATTTTAGTACATTTTAGTTGGTGTTCAAATACCTAATTACGTTATTGAATACAAAATAATGAAAATTGAGCTCTATTCTCAAGAAGTTACGAATCTTTACAAAAAGAAAATTTATCTGTAAAATGAAAATTAATTATTTGTAATAATAATATTCTAATTTAAATATTTGCGTGTGTTATATTATTACGGATTTATATTAAAATGTATACTTTTTCCGCAAATGGAAAATGTTTTCCTGCTTATTTCATTACACGTTTTTATTTTTTAAACTTTAAATATTACAAAGTACTTTATTTTCTCGTTAAATAATACCGTATAATTTAACAATATACCGTATATAACAATATACCGTATATAACAATATACCCTCCCGGTCATCAAACGCCGCTGGCGGCCATTATACAAGGCAATTTAATACGTGGGCCTACCACATATAGCACATAGACCCTTAATGAACGCAGGATGGCTATTTGCATATTTATCAATATTTTCTTTCAATTATGTTTGTTAGAACTTTTCTAAAGGAGGAACATTTGGCTAAGTAATAGCCGAACGGGTCGATCGATCAAAGATTTATCCGTGGATGGGTAACCATCTATATCATACCGATACGGAGACTCCTCCATGCCTCGGAAAGCACGTTAAGCTGTTGGTCCCGGCTATCATTTGTAGATTTTTACCGTCGTTACGTATGTACCCGTAAGTCAGAAACCCGAAAATTTGACAGCCAGTTTTACCAAGGGGTTACCCGGTAACTGGTTTATGGAAGTTAGATAGCGTCGCGTTCGTTCTATGTAAAACACTGGTACTCAGCTGCATCCAGTTAGACTGGAAGCCGACCCAACATAGTTTGGAAAAGGCTAAGCAAATTTTGAGTTTTTTGAATATCTTAAGTAATTAAATTGTCGTTATGGAGATGTGAGATTGGAGAATAGGGTGAAGATGAGAGGTTAGAAATGGAACATTCTAGAGCAATTCTTAAGTGTTTCTTTATGACAGAATACTCAAGCAACTTTAAGTACCATTTAAAAGTTTTTCTATCGCTACAAAACACGTTAAAGTGACAGTGACAGCATGATATTCAAGAACAGCTTAAGACTGGATGACGTTAGAGTATTCAAGTCAGTATTTGTGAATTGTCTAACTATGCTGGAGATTACACCTCATATACAATTGTCTTTAGTATTGTAAATGTTTTTAAGCAGGATTGACTATTTGCTATTAGGCGGGATTATCAAATGACATATGGAATGGATAGCAGTTTAATTCTTACTTATATTACATATCCGAAAGTAAATTCATCTGTTTGCTTTTTATCCTTTCACAGTAAAATGGCTCAACCAATTTAGATGAAATTTGGTACGGAAATAGCTTGGACCTTGGGAAAAGAAATGGGATATTCATCATATGAGTAAGTCAAGTAGTTTCCTCGGAAAGTTGGTGAAACCACGGGAAAAATAACGGGAATAAAATATTGAATTTAGTATTTGCTTATTACAATGACATAGGTCGGCTATATACCTAATTGCATAGTGTGCAAGTTTTTATGGAGTTAATAAAATATAAGACTACTTAAAGTAACAAATATAAATGCATGTACAGAAAATGTTTAGCGTTGCAACTAGTTTAACAAAATCGGTTTTAGATAGTTAGGTACCTTTAGCATTATTATGTTGAAAGGCGTTTCCCATCAATCTCAAGAGTGTGCAATGCTCGCTGAGATATAGTGTTGAGTATAGCTACATAGTTACATGTATTCATGAAAAAGATCCAGGATTTTTTAATATCATGAACATTAGCAATACTCGTTACATGCAAAACATGCTACAAAGAATAAACCACAATGCCCAGAGTATTTCCAAAAAACAAATTTCCCCCCAGTCTTCCCGCCCTCGTCCCTCATGTCGCTAATCGCTCACACTCCTGAGCCCTTAACTTCCCTCTCTCTCTGTCGCGTAGTGTTGAGGGAGAGAGCACCACTCGAGTGGAGCCCCGACCCCCGAACGTCTTATTTGGGTCAAGTTCAGCAACCATCTGGGCCGTTTAGTGCTAACTTTGACAATAAATATCGACTTCTTAAGAATTATTAGGTTGCCATAAGTTTTAGCGCTATAGTTGTGGTAGTATTTATTATTGTTATATTATTGTTGTGTGTTAAGAGGAGTTTGTGATAAGCTGATTCTTCCGGAGTAGGTATAAAATGTTTGCAAATAATTTCGCTCTTTTCAAAGCTTGGCTAAATCAAAAATTGTCTTTACTTCAAATACAAGAAAAAATCTAACTAATAATATGAATGCGAAAGTATGTTTCACTTTCACTTATCGTGATCGACTGAATCGATTTGGATGAAAATTGGTATGAAGATAGATAAAACCTAGGAGGACCATTTATTGGCTACTTTTTCAAGTACGTTGAGTAGTTCACTCGGGACGCAAGTTAAACCGCGGCAAACAGTATCTAATAAATCGCATCACATTGTCTTCTTCTGTGATACATTTAAATGCTGTCAAGGAGTATGTCCATTTTAATATACAATGTATAATAGAGACCTTTTTTCAAAAAGTAAAAAATATATTGTGGCGCTTTTGTGCGCCACTTTTTCATCCCCGCATAGACAATGTTGAATTATGATTCTCTTTTTGTAAATTTCACGTACGAAATAGTGTTAATTTTTAAGCTGATTTGAATGAACTGAGATTAGATATTGATGTAAAATACGAATAATTATGAAAAATACTCATATTTAAAACCGGCCAAGTGCGTGTCGGGCCACGCGCAGTATAGGGTTCCGTAGTAGGTCTTAGTTAGTCGACTATAACTCTGTATCCAGTTAAGCTTACTTAGCCGTGATAGTTTTCCTTGTAAGTTCATTACATGAGCTACGTCTGTGATTTTTTCACATTTCTAGGGACAGCCATTCAAAAGTTAGAGGGGGATGCTCGTATCGAACAAAAATTTGGACTTAAAAGCTAGATATTTCACAAATGGCTCGCTTTACCGAAAAATGGTCTTCTATCTAACGATACCCCACAAGAAGGGGTACGCGAGAAAAAAAATATTCATCCCCACTTTATGTGTTTGGGAGCTACCCTAAAAAAATATTGATGATGATGTCGATGTCACAAAATTCACGATTGTCAAAAAACTACTTCTACGAAAAACAAACGGGTTCCTTTTAATGCTGGCTATTCGCGTGTTTTTTCCCCGCAAAAAAGCAATAAAAGATTGTTCGAGCAGAAATCCCAATTTGCCCAAAGTTTAAATACGCCCTCAGTTTATCATCTCTCTAACATTATAATTGGTTTATCGTGAGTTGTGATTTCGAAGATAAAAGAGCGCTCGGTCCGACGACAGTAGATTTATTGAGAAAGTCATTTTTCAAGGTGTTTTTGTTGTATTGTTAGCTACATTGTTTTTTACAGTTATTGTTCTTTTATAATATAATTGAGTGTTTTTTTTTCTTTTCTAGATATAATTGTCAATTACTCATATAAAATAAATAAGGTACGATTTCTCTTATCTAATCTAAGCGTTGTGGAGAAACCAACCGTGGAATACTGAGTTAAACACATTTAAAGAAATACCTTACGTACCGCGTTTTACACTCAAAGTACAGTCAATAGGAAATATTTATTGTACGTATTCATCGCTGGGCAATATATCAGAGCTTCCAGCACCTGTATTGTTTGCGATACCGCTCGTAAATTTGTTTTATTGCTTTGGATATCAATTTTCGATGCAAACTGTACTTTTTGTGGCCCAAATTGGCAGCCGCTTGTTTGTTAAATATATTTCTATTTGTCGAATATTTTAATCCGCGAGTATTTTTCAGCTCTTATTTGTAGATTTACTGAAAAAGGTGCCTTTTGAAAACATTACTGTCGCTACTGTATTGAAATTGACTTTAATTAGTATTTAATTTTTCATTGGACTTTTGTATTTATGGAAATTATTATTAAAATACCCAACGCGAAAACATTGACGTAATTTTTTTATATTTATTCCAACTAGCGTGGTGAACGAAACCTACATGGAAACGTTCTAGAAACGTCCACAGAACTGCGTAATCTAGTTATACTCGCAGTCTTTTTGCAGTGGGCCTTAACCTATATTTCACAAAGAGGTTGTGAAAATTGCTCATAGACCTTGCATACAGGGGAAACAAGATTTAGACCGTGAAGGCCACATAAGGATTTTTTTTAAGGTCAATGATCTCTTAACATCAAAATTGACATTGATGTGCAAGATTTTATAGCAGGCTTACAAACCCAGACAACTAATTCGTACCCAAAGACATGTAAATAATACTAATTGACATTGAATAACTAATTTATCTCACGTAACACAAACATAATTATTTGACATCTAAGTAAACGAGACACAATGATAGTTGGCGTGTTACTATCGGATTGGTATCACTATTGGTTACCAATCGGTTAGTTGGTATTGTTATCGTGTTTCCACGCCAATAGTATTCGGATATCTCTGTAGCCTCACAGGCGTAATAGACGTAAACACAGATATTGAAATTAAAGCCATATATATGAGCATCGATATTAATTTGTGATTCTACAAAATAACAATAAAATTGTCGATAGAATAACGACAACACTGGCACAGTTGCTAAACGAATAGTTTTGAAATTTAGTTGGATCATGGTTTTGAATATGAATATTTTAGTATGCTAGAAATTATTTTACGGGGTTTGAGTGTCATCATCTGCCTAGCCTATTCCCAACTATGTTGGGGTCGGTTTCTAGTCTAAACCGGATGTAGCTGAGTATCAGTGTTTACATGGTAAACAACCCAGTTACCGGGTAACACTGTACCCCTTGGTAAGACTGGTTGTCAGACTTTCTGGCTTCTGACTACCAGTATCGACTGTCAAAGATATACAAATGACAACCGGGATCAACAGCTTAACGTGCTTTCCGAGGCACGCAGGAGTCTCGCTATGACAAAGATGGTCAAAAGAACCTATCTATGGACCGACCTTTGATCGGTCGAACCGTGCGGCTGTTACTTAGCCAAGAGCTCCTCTATACGGGGTTTGAGTGTATGTGAATATTATTTTGAAGTCTTATAAACCTTCAAAAATACTCTCAACAAAAGGTTCTGTCGATAATAATTTAATTGATGGTAGATTGTGATATCAAACGTTCATACACGAACCACTCGGCCGGTCAACAATTCATTAGAGAAACAATTGTCGAAAATTCAATTCGGAATGCCTCAACTGCTCCAAATGCGACCGTCGATAGGTTCTATGTCTGAAACTGAAGTGCAGTAGAATTGAGCAAAGCAATCAAACTTAAATCAGTTTCACTATCGAACTATTTTTAAGTAGTCTATGATTGCTGTTCTTATTATTTTCATGCAATTCAAAGGAACAGACATTCCAATTGACGGAAGCCGGTTGGCAGACGATTCATTGACGATATTGACGTTCATAATTATGTAGCTGGAATTCTATTATCCAAAACGAGACAGACTAAGCTGTTTGAATGCATTAAGATGTAATGATGGCAGCTCTTTTCTTGATAGATTGATCAAAATATCTATTAAAGGCGATAAAAGTGTAAGTGTATGATTTCCTCAATCAAATGATAGAAAAATAAACCCCATGACGTTCTGTCTGGCTACCTATTACTCTTAGATTAGAATTTTATTGTACCTAACTCTTGAGTAAACATTTATGTGGCTCCTTTGGATGAATACATCACCATTATCCTCGGCCTATTTACAATTCCACTATTGAGTAAAGTCATTTCACAATCTTCAATTTACAGTACTAATCATCTCACAATTTACAGTGAAGGCATATGCAATGATCACCACGCTACCACAAGGCGGGTTGGCTTTTTCAGTCAAGATTTCTTCACGATGTTTTTCTTCACCGTTACTCGGTGGTGTCTTAGACTCACTTAAAAAAGTACAAATAACTTTAGAAAAGTCACATTAGTACCTACCAGGTTTTGGACCTGCATACAAATACAGATAAATACGACCTAATTAAAAATAAATAATTAATTTTAATATTATCATCTACATGTAATATTGTTCCCCTTATATTATAACAATAACGAAATGCCAGCATTACAGGCAGGTATTCTTTCAAATTAACAAATGACTGCGGTACACACGCGGTAAGGTTTGCAATTCCGCAAAGTGGTTACCCGTAACAGTGCGGGACTTTTATATAAGTTGTTAAATGAAAAATGTATTTATTTTAACGTACTCCCTTACCGCAGCTGTGATTAGCTTAATCTATAACCTTACTAATATTTTAAACGCGAAGGTAACTCTGTCTGTTTGTTACGTTTTAACGGTATAACGGCTGAAGCGATTTAGACGAAATTTGATATGGAGATACATCGAAAGCTGGGAAAAGTCATAAGATAGTTTTATCCGGGTGTGTGAAAAAAATCCTTCAGGATGCGAGTGAATCTGTGGGAATCAACTATGCAAACTAATTGTGTTGAACAATAAGCACAGTTTGATCTTGACTTTGTAATTGATACCACATAACCTATCAAAGGTTAAGCTGCACTTGGCGCGGTCGGGCGGTCGGTCCATGCATTGGTGACCATCTTTGGCATAGCGAGACTCCTCCGTGCCTTTAAAAGCACGTTAAGCTGTTGGTCCCGGTTGTCATTTGTAGATCTTTGACAGTCGTTACGGGTAGTCAGATGCCAGAAAGTCTGACAACCAGTCTTACTAAGGGGTACTGTGTTACCTGGTAACTGGGTTGCGGAGGTCATATAGGCAGTCGCTCCATGTAAAACACTGGTACTCAGCTGCAGCCGATTTAGACTGGAAACCGACCCCAACATATTTGGGAAAAAGCTAGGCAAATGATAAACCTCCTATAACTTCCTACGGTGTATTTTTGTTATTAAATCGCAGAAATATAAAAATAATAAAACCAGACAGTAAAAGTTTAAATTCCCAAAAATTGGATCGTATATTTATTCAGATCACGCTCGTGGGCGAACCAGCCCAAATCCCGCGGGCTTTTACCCGCTCGGCTGGTAACACAAATGAACTTACGGTATCAAACGTTCCTATTCAATTAATCAAGACATGTATAACAATATAAATTGTATCGCGGATGGATTGTTACAGGGACGTTAGTAGTTATCCTGTTACGTTGTAATGAACTTAAGCTGATTTCATCGGCTTGTGGGTAGGGAGTCGAGTAATTATTATTTTTACAAGCTTTTATTTAACTTGCAATGTATGTATGTAACTATATTTTTTCGGAATCCTCCAACTCAATTTTGAAGCAGTTCCTGTGGCCCAAATAGTCCGAAATTTGGTATTCATGCCTAAACCTGATGACAATGCCATATTATGGTGAGCTGTATATGAGCATTTAAATATAAGCTTGTTTTTTTAATCTTTTTTATATAAATTTATTTTTTTTGTAATAATTCGTTGACATAGTAACCGCATATACGACTATTGGACATTATGTCAAAAGTTTATATTAAGTTTTGCTACTTACGTATTATCTTGCAGAAGCCTGGAGTCTGAAATTGTCCGTTTGATGGCTATAGATGCCTCATGGCTATCGGAATTTAAGTACTGTAAGCATACTTGACAAAACAGGCGTGATGCTTATTAAAGATCACCAACTTCAGAATAGGTAACAAAATAACTCACATAATATTTATATTCTACTGAAAAAATATTGTTCAATAAATAGATGACATCGGACCTTCAGACATCGTCGATTCAAAGCAAAATTAAAGAGTGAAAACATATTGTTTACCGCGTCTGTAAAGTTCTTTATTGTTTGAATTTCAATGATAATAACACAAAATATCTTTATGTATAATAACTTCAACTTTTTTTGACTCTCTTGATTTTGATTGGATTTGACACAGGTTAATTTTTTGGTAAATTTGAACACGTCAATATTTTATTATATATTTAACACGTTGAGATCAATTTCCTTTTTTACAAAAAACGTCTGTATTGTGGGTTTGTTTACAAACATTTACTACACATGCACAAACACTCAGACCCGGAACAATTTTAGTTATCCCGTGCGGGAAGCGAACCCACAACGCAGCGCAGCAGCCAATTGCCCAGCCACTACGCCAAACGTGCCGTCAGCTTTTCATTTTATTTCAATTCAATTATATATTATTCAATGGTTATGTATAAAACAAAATATTTACATGAATGGACATAATTAATGTAGGAATATTAAAAATATCAATAAAAATAACAAACAGCAGATTAATTTGTCAAATTAATCTTCTTTTTGTTGTCCATTTTACCTTAATTAAATTAATAAGCAATTAAATAAAATATAATATATATTTAACATTAACTTTAATTTAACATTAAATTAATTAATATTTAATTTTATTAACATCTTATCGTTTATTCATTATTAAGTATCTAATCTATCTACGATACCCTTCTCAAAATGCATGTCATGTCAAAACATGTTTTGTTATTATAAACAAATTCAAATCAAAGGCAATTAATTGCATATTTCATTAAATGGGACGTTTATCTCATTTTAATTAACACTAAAAGGATTTGTTTCCATTCATTAGTCGACATCGTCAACTTGAAACAAAAGTTTATAATTTTAATTTATCAATACTTGCACCATGTATTATTTATTCATTATTTTTAATATTTATGTATCAAAGTATATGAACATTAAAAATAATCAGGCCAATGTTGTCGCATTTACTTGTATTACTAAATACTAACTTTCTTAACTTTCCGTGGATTTACCTGTGCCCTAAAGGAATATATACTTCACGCCTAAAACCTAACAATCGTCGCCAAGGTCCCATCTTTCTCTATACCATCATCTAAATCAGCTCAGCCATTTTGCCGCGAAAGCATAAGAAACAAACAAATGAACAAGCAAACACACTGACATTCCTATTTATAATATTAGTTAGGAGTTTCTTGTTCTGTAGTAATATGTACTTTCCTTATCCGTTTTTATATTCCAATTGGCGAAACACATTTGATATTTCTTCCCGTTTAGGGAAACAAGCCACAAAATTATAGGAACCCGAAGTTTATTGTATATAATCCTTAATTAAAACTACTTTTTAGAAATTTTCCTCTATATATACTTTGTTTTCCAAATATTTTTTAAGCCTCTTTTTTGCTTTACCGTAGTCGGTATTGCCTCATACCAGCTAATTTAAGTAAAATTTAGTCCTTAAAATATCTGAAAGAGATGATATATCCAGTTCTAAAAATATCTACTTAAAAGTACCTGTTCCACACTCAAGTTCTATTTTTGCTTCAGAAAATACTTACGGTACGTCTACATATTCGCTAAGTAGACATGTACGCCGATCCCTTGCGTGTGGGGTACATCAAATTAATGTTTAATTAAGAAAGGGCCCGTCTTGTTCGTGTTTTAATTACATTTAATTAAACACATGTGACGTACGGATTATTTTCAGTACGCTCGTAGAAAGGTTGAAGATGTATTTTTTTTATGAAAAAAGTATTTTAAAAGAGTAGGTACACTGGTAGATCTTTGAACTTTAATCTTCAAATGTCAAAATAACATTTTTTTTTTTCATTTATTTCAACTAGACCATTTACAGGCACTTTTGAGTTGTTAAAGAGTAAAATTTGTCAGTTAAAGCTATTTGCACGTTCCAAAGCGTAGATCCCTATGGAGAAGAACGGGCAAGAAACATTTTTACATTTAATTGATCTATAAACAAATTTTAAAGCCCATATTAAAAAAACTAATCTTAGGTAGCTAGGTCTTTGGTATTGAAATTAGATAAAGCAACAATAGTTTTCGCTGAAATATTATCCTGTAGTATGTTTTTTTCTTGTTTCTTCGTAATGATGACCACACTATATAGACTAGAATAGACGTATTAAACAACTCAAAGAATGGAATAAATAAATTAACGAACTTCATGATAACATTCTTTGCTAGAAATGTATTAGGTTGATGAAATTATATGATTTTATTTAGCTTGATTAAAACCACTTCGTCTCCTATGGAGTTGAAATTTCTCATCTAGGTTTAGTTTTGATGACAATGCATTTTTAAGTAAGCGAAACCTGATGTTCACACAAGACTGATTCTATATGAAAGAACTCCTGATCTGAAAAGGATGTGAAATTAAATTATAAATATGAAATCAACATAAATATGATATTACAAAAGCTTGCCGTGAGAATTTTCCGTGAAAAAATATTTCTTATTTTGCCCTTAAAATTTTGTTGTAATATATTTTATTTATCTGTGTGTCACCAATAAACAAAATAATAACATCTCTCAAACGAAAAAGGTAATAACAAAATATTATTGGCATTTAAAGAACCCGTCGGATTCCATCGCGGCCGCTATGAAACACGTCGCCAGGAAATGAATCGCGCGCCGCCGCACAAACATCATACATTTTGCTTTAACATTGAGAATTTAATATATATTTTAGTGTGTTTTTTTACACGTAGTCACAGATTTGATTGTTTTGGGGATAAAATGATTCGTTTTTGTACAAAATGGCGTTGCGGTCTTTGTCTTTACGGAAACAAATAATTATAACTGCGAAAATAACTCTGTCTGTCTTTGATGATGGAAATAGATTGAAGCCTGGAAAGGACCTTGGTATTATTCGGGTACGTGAAGCGGGTCCTTCAGGATGAGGGCAAAACAACTAGTAATAATACAAACAATTAATTTATTAAAAAAAATTGGTACAATGAAATCTCATCTTGTTGTTCATAACTTCGGTCGTTTCCTGTAATATTCATAGAGTTTATTATACTTCTTGGAGATCTGTGTGTGCTTGATGAATAATTAAAAGTTTTGTAACATATCTCTCCAATGTATCCGTAACTCACCCGCGTTGCTAAGCAACTGAGCAATATATCTGGGCTGCGCTGAGAAATAACTACACCCTCGTAAAGACCCTCTTGGGAGGAATGAACCAGATCGCCAGCGGCGAAACTCTTTGAGCGTCTCTCTTTTGGAACGTGTCTCGACTTGTTTATGCGAGTATTAGGGGTCAAAGTAACATAGTGTTTCATAGAACATACCTAATATATTTTTAACGACGTCGATAAATCCTTGCTGAGTTTTTATAATGGTAAAATTAGACTCTAAAAACTAACAAAACAAATATATAAAAAAAATATCTTTACGATTATTTATGGACTAGCATAAAAAATTTAGTTTAAAGACTTGGAACCAATGCATTAAAGAATTTCGATATAAAATCATGGTGATTGACATTATTATAAATCTTTTTAAATAATATAAAGAATCCAATGTATGCGAAAGTGAATGTTTTTTTTTGGTTACGCTTAACGGTAAAACAACTGAACCAATTTGGTATGGAGATAGATCGGTGAAACCACCGTAAACAGCTAGAAGAATAATAAAGAGGGATCATGCTAAAACAATTATGATATCTCGCCAAGTCTCACAAAGGCGGAATGCTTACCTTACAAGCAACGCTTCTTCCGTCAAAGATTATAAATGGCGTTTATTTACATAAAAGGAAAAAAAAGAAAATAATGAGAAATGCCTTTTAGCATTCTTTCTTTATTCGTGTGCGACTTTTTCCTTATCCTAGCGAGTTATGATTTTAATAGCCATAAGAATCAAAGACCTTAATTTATTTAAATGTTTTATTTTAACTCATTACAACTTACCTACATTAATTATCTACCGCAACATTTACTTAAAACATTACTGTACTGTCTCTTTCAATCATTCAAAGCTGCTAGAAACAGAATCATGTTTTGAATTTAAATAGTTTTATTTATATTTAGTGAGCACCGTTTCTGCTTAATAAACCGTTATCATTATATTTAAAAGTGCGATATTAATAACTCTGATACGTTTTCACGGTAAAACCGCTGAATCGATTTGGATGAAAATTTGTTTGGCGATAGATCAAAATCTAAGAAACCATTTTACATGAAGTTGTTTTCTTAGAATGTGAGAGAGACCGCGCCAAATAACTAGTTATTGCATACTGTGTGTCCCCTCCCTCGTGGTAATTGATGAAGCTTTCGCAAAATTTCACATACTTATGTTCAAAGTTCAAATCATTTACTTCAATTTGACCATTTAGCCATAGACCATAGAATAATGAGTCTGTCAGTCATAATGGAACAGTTGAAGCCATTTGCCCGTTCCAAAGCGTAGATTCCTATGGAGAAGAACGAGCAAGAAACTCCATGGTTACTCTTTTAAACATATTTACAAATATGTGTTTATGAAGTATTCTCTTCCGACAGGTATCTGCAACGCTGAAAGACAAGTTTTGCGCGGACAGTGACGTGCACACTGCGGAAGTGATAGATGAGAACTGAACGGACAGACGCGCGCACACAATATGGCGTCTTTCAAAGGTAAGCCCATCATTCTAGAACATTTTTCTTGAATCTAGAGGACCATGGAAAATCATTCTTTCTTGTTGACACAACAACACAGTGTAATCAATACTATAACCGTCTTACTTATAAAGAACCTGTTATCTAAAGTTTAACCATTTCTCACCTAATCCTTACTCAACGTCGTAATCCAGGATTAAGCTACTAAGATATTAAGTTCGGATTAATGCTAAGCAGTATTTAGACATAACCTCTAGCAGTAGAAATTAGAAGAGTCCAGTTCTATTAAGGCCCAAGTTCACCAACAAAATAATGGTCCGATTAACTTAAAACAGCTGTTTATATTCAAACTTCCAACTTTCGATGGGTAATGTATTATTTGAGATTTTTATTTCTGAAACTGTCGATTACCAGGGTTGAACTAGAAGTGGAGAGCACGAAAATTCCAGCTTCCTGGTTAAAAAATGTTTTTGTTTAACGGGCCGATTACGTAACCATCCGTCGGTGAACTTGGCCCTAAGAGCCGAGAGATAATCAGAGAGAAAGAGAGGGTTGAAGCTGTTTAAAATGACAAATACCATCCCCTTTTCGGACTGATATCAAAAACCTTAGGTTATCTTATGACAAGCACAGAACTGTGTGTTGACTAGTATCAGGTTGTTCGAGCTTCAAATCCCCGTCGTCATAGCAACGAGATCATTGCCTCGTCGTGTGGTCGCTTAGCAACAGGAACGTGAGATAGGATCACCCAGAAAGTGTACTTACATTCAAATTCCATCGTTATTAAATTACGAAGAACTTATTTACTCTGCTGGCTTTTCTAAGTAATGATCCTTGAAATGATTTTATGAGTATTTGTTTATGTAAATAAACTTTCAGAGTATTTAGAAACGACAGATTTAGAGTCAGTCATTCAGTGTCATTGTCGCTCAAATGGCAGATCAGGGTGAATCTATACATATAAAATGACTGACGGATCAACGCACAGCCTAAACCACTGATCGTAGAGACCTGAAACTTGGAGGTTGTGTTCTTTGTATGATGTAGGCATCCGATATGAAAGGATTTTCCCAAAATTCTACCACTAAGGGGGTGAAAAAGCGAGGCAAAGTTTGTATGAAACTCTGTCATTTTTAGGTGGGTAGGGCCTAGGTGCTCTGGTCGTAAGTATTGCATATTTCGGACGTGAACGAAATGCAAGCTATTATTCTAAAGTTCTCAACATTGTCTTTTTTGTACTTATTTTTGTGATTACTAATATTGTTAATTCGAAAGTGAGTTTGTTACGCTTCCACGGTAAAACGGCTGGATTTGGACGAAATTTAGTATCTAATAATTATTATGTGATATCGTTCTTAGATCTAAGAAGGTTCGTCAAATGTTCCCAGCCTACCTTTACTTTTAACAGCTCAAAATTGTGTATTATACCAAGTAAATTTGCTAAGTCAAACCTTACTAAGTAAGTCCCCATATCATTCCCTTCTAATTATAATTACAACTAATAAGCCGATATTGGGTACCTCGGCTGGTGTCGGCAGAAATCCTTATCAGTAGCGCGCACTTGCCTGTCGGTGTGTACGTGTGAGCTGAGGTATCTTTATGACATGTACTTACATTGAGTACTAACCTACGGAATATATTTCATGTTCAGTTATAAGTAAGGTGGTCTAACAAATACTATTAATCCTAGCTATTTTTAACCCCCGACGTAAAAAGAGGGGTGTTATAAATTTGACGTCGATGTCCGTCTGTCTGTGTGTGTGTATCCGTCTGTGGCATCGTGGCTCTCAAACGGACGGATTAGCCAGCCATTACAAACAGACAGACAGGCAAAAATATCCAATTTTATTTATTTGTATGATGAGATTATTTTTTTTTGTATGGATATTTGTATGTAAGTTTGTTACTCTTTCACGCAAAAACTACTGAATGCATTCAAATAAAATTTGGTACACACATAGTTTATAGTCTGGATTATCATGTAGAATCCTTTTAGCTGGGTGCGCGAAGTATTTTCCTCAGAATGCAGATACCGTGGGCAACAGCTTGTTATTTTATCAAACAATTCTTAGAGACGTTAAATAATTCTGACTGGGTAAATGTTCACGGCGATCGTTCCAAACTCTGAGAAATTCCTTTAAGCTGTCAGTCGTCACGGATTACCGGCGGATTTGGATGCATCGATACTAAGAATGCAACGTTCATCCACGTTAACGACTGCAGGGAATTGCTAGCTTGTAGCTTTAGTTGATACTCTTTTATTTTGGAGTATTTTCAACCCTATTACTAAGGGCATAAAGCAGGTTTGATTTTGTTGAAAGATAAGGAATTAAACGAGAGAGGCAGGGAGAGTATTCTAAAAACGAGAAAACAGGATGATAAAAATCTCTTCAGATGTTTCTCTTCATAAATGCTTAATTGGTTTCGTGCACCTGAAATCGGGCTTTATACTTATTTGTATAAATATTTTTGTTAAATCTTTGTAAACGTAAATCTTTTCAATGTTAAATGAATATTCTTTTCAATGTATCTTTTATTCACTGAAGCAAAAATAACAATTAATATCAACCAGTCATCTAGAAATAAAATTAATTATAATACCATATTACAGGACCTATCGATCAAATTGCTACATCTACTTTTTAAATTCTTAACATTTTTAATATCTCTACGGTAAGTGGCAAAGTCTGCCTGGACTAACTTTTGCCGCTAATTAAAAGCTTAGCGGGAGAAGTTACTGACTAAGCACTATAAGAAGTGGTTTAAACCAATTTTACGGAACAAATTATTCCACGTACTAACTATCAGATTTATAATTTGAATTTTATATATGTCAATTATGTTATAATTACTAGAATTATAAATGCAAAAGTAGCTATGACTGTCTGTGTGATACGCATTCATGGTAAGATAAAATTTTGTATGGAGATACATAGAATGAAATCGGGATAAGACATAGGACGAATGAAGTCCCTCAGCGAGTGATACCGCGGAAAATACCCAGTACACTAGACAATATTCCCCACTATCTCGTTATCTGTGAGTAGAAGGCCCTGCATTCAGTTCTTGGGTCGTACGATACGATGCGAATTGAGCATTATTAGGTTTACCCATTCGGATTACAAACGTACATACAGCCATACAAACTTTCACATTTATAATATTACTAGCTTTTTCAAGGGGTTTCATTCACACACTAACTAAAAAACTTCTCGAATATGATAAAAAATATCCTAAACTAGCTGTTTCCCGCGGTTTCACCTGCATCCCGAGGGAATCACTTCACGCACTCGGGTAAAAAGAATCCTATATGTTAATCCAGGTTATAAACTATTATGTGTACTAAATTTCTTTCAAATCCATTCAGTAAATTTTTGCGTGAAAGAGTAACAAACATGCCAAGCCCGGTTAAGCAGTCGACAACCTTCTAGGTTGACCTGCGAGATGCCATACAAAAAAAAGTAACAAACATGCATACATCCACTTTCAAAAACTTTCGAATATATAATATTAGTAGGATTCTCTATTACTAAAATGACCTTCAAAACTTTAAATAGGTGCAAACCAACACAGCAATTCATACAACATAATGACTCAATGAAACATTTTTGGCTAACAAAGTCATCGAAAGTCAGCAGTCTAAACATAGCCGTTCTAAATGGGTAACAACGAGCGGCCAACATAGGACATTAATAACTTACTGACCTTACTATGAATAGTTGACCTATATAAGTACCTATACATGGGTACGTTTACTTTGGCGAGTTACCAACTTAAATGTTATCGGGGAATTCACCTTTGTTGATGGAGAATTAATTTTGCCTCTCAGCTGCATAGTTCCGAAGTAATCTTGTATTTATTTACTGGTTCAGTTGGTCTAGTGGTTACAAACTTATATTCGTCTATTGTTAAGAGGGTCTTGTGTTCGATTTTTGCGTCGGGTTGATTTCTTTGTGGCTATTTATAAAAATCACATAGAAACCCGGAGTCTGGTTGTTAGCGGTGTAACATCCACATACTTAGGAGTTATTATAATTTCACGTCGGAGTTCGTCAGGTGCAATTTGAAAACTCTGTCACTAGGGCTTGTTAGGCAAGTAAAACTTATGCCTACGTGATACGAAGACATGCTAATTTACACCAGGTTGACAGAATTACAGATTAGTGCATCCCTACATCACAAGAACTAGTGGTAGTCTAGTGGTTAAGACACCTTTATCTCAAGTACGAAATTGTGGGTTCGAGACCTGGCAAGCACCAATATGACTTTTACACATATGTGTACTCTCTACGTATATAATATGTTGGATACCGCTGACTAACTGTAGAGAAAAACATCGTGAGAAAACCTGGAATAACAAAGTCTGAAATCGCCAACCCGCCTTGAGCAAACGTGGTGATCAATGCTCATAACTTCTTTGCCTGTGCCCAGCAGTGGGACATTTAATATACCGATGATGATAATGTATTCTCAGATAACTAAGCCAATATTTCGATAATTCTCTATTGAACTCTAATAATCCCCACGTCCAGACTATTGACCATTGCATTCTCAAACTTAGGACACGGTTCAGCTCATGTCCCACATTTAATATTCCCTAACTTGGTTCCATAATGAGCAAGTCCTCTCAATCAAACCGCTATCTGCTCAAGCCTATGTGAGCTGCGTCAGCACGAACGTAATTAAGCGCTCCTAATGGCCAGCCCACGTGTCAACTCGTACAACTCTAAACTTTCACATTTCGTGCTGTTTACTTTAATAAAGTTTCGCTTTATGAGGTTCTTGACTTGGGACTGTTTCGTTGGCGAACGTGTTTGCGTGTTGTTGCGCTGATAAGAAGTTTTTCAAAATGTTTGTTAATACGTTTCGATAAAATTCAGTTATAAGTAAAAAAGGCTGTATTGAACAGTATGGCTACATAACTATATTTTTTCAGTATTTGCACAATCGGTCGAAATTGATTTTAAGATATCGTTCACCTAATACTATTTGTAATAGCAATTTTTATAGCAGGTCAGCAACAGCGACTGTTCAATTATCATTACTACCACCGTCGAGTTTCATAGAAAACTTAGAAACTCAATTCGAATTAGATTAATTAGTAGTTAAAAATTAACGAAATAGGTCATTAGAAATGGTCATTAAAAATATTACGAAAATCCCGTTCAAACAGTAACGTGTAAAATAAAAGATTTTGAGAGTTTTAGTTCTACAAATATTACACCATTCATGTCTAAGTCACAGAGGAGTCTCGGTGCAACATAAATGGTCACTCGTCACTCATCCAGGGATCGACCTAGTCGACCGAAGTAACTTGATCTATTTACTCGAGCGGCTGTGACTGATCCACGAGTTCCCTACCGACGCTACTGAAAGGTAGTCTACGGTATTCCTTTATCTAATTAACACACAATATACCTATCCACCTCTAGTTCCTTGAGATACACCTGCACAAAACACAATTGTATTTGAGCGAATTTAGCTAAATACACAGAATCGCACCGTTATCCGACACAATACCATTTTAACAATTCCGTAATTGACACCCTCTTACAACAATGTAGTCTTATGCGAACATTTGGGGACAAAATTAGTGTAACACATCGATTTGGGGAACAAGAAATATTATACGCGTTTATTTCTATAAAAAAATATTTTCCAAAGCGATTTTGTGTGTTTTTGTAGACTTGCTTTATTATTAAATGTTCGTTTATTCATTAGAAAATGAATGGAAATATTGCATATATAAAAAAAAGCAAATAAAATGCTTTAAAAACTCTGAAACAGTATGTACTGTAATATTTTTTTTCAATGAAGTTTTTTTTCCATGCTTTATTTTAGCGGATACCTAACTAATCATGGGCTATAATTCAAAATAATTTACTAAAAGCTCTTCTATTTGAGCTGTAAATCATAAAATAGATGTAACCAGTGAAACAGCGGTCGTTACAAGTTGCGTCTACACTTAGAGAGGACATCGTTTCACAGCGGTTAGCGGCTGTAAGAAACAAGCAGACCCTTTGCTATTTATGTCCATTGTTCTTACTACTAACTTAGTTCTGATGAGGTAATAGTCTTTGGGAACAGGGCATTATTCCTTGTAATTCGACTGTGATTCTTGTTTTTAACCCTTGAAAGGTTTTTTTTAGTATCCATGGAGTTTCTTGCCGGTTCTTCTCCATAGGACCCACTTATTGGAACCGTGCACATAGTTTCTAGTTTTGACGTTTTATAAGAACCTGTAATTGGTCTACATAAAATAAAAACCTTTTGACTTTGGTAAAATACCGTAAGTAATAAAAATAAACGTAGGATGTTTCAGAGGTGATGAACGTGAATAAAACCTTCAATGACCTGACACTTTAACCGACTTTTGCTTATAAAATACGAGTTTTATTGCAAGCATGTGGCAAGTTGAGCATGTGTTGAACCTAGGAAATAATATTAATACGCTCTGCAAGTCGATAATTAAACCTCGCAGTATAAAAAACCTCGCAGTATGAATAATGAGACTATTTAAGAAGATAATAGCAACAAAACATTTATCCTATCCTATTAATATTATAAACGCGAAAGTCTGTAAGAATGTATGGATGTGTGGATGCATGGATGTATGTTTGTTACTTTTTCACACAAAAAATACTGAACAGATTTGGATTTAATTAGGTACACACGTAGTTTATAACCTGGATTAACATATAGGATACTTTTTCCCAAGTTCGCGAAGTAGTTCTCTCGGGATGCGGGTGAAACCGCGGGAAATAGCTAAATAGCTAGTATTACATATTATCAGGCTACCTAAGTTTTTAATAGAGAATAAGATATCTGTCAAAATAAATTACTCATTTAATTTGTATGAACAGCAGGTGTTAATTACAAAATTAATATTATTAATTTCATACTAATAGAATTTCAAATATTCCATTATTATTACTAAACGCGAGATAGTATTGGATTAATTACACTGATTACAAAGCATTGAATAGCATTTAGTAGCGCGGTGCACAATTTGCACGCCAGTGTACGCGACTAACGTCTCGACGCATACGGCTCATATTAATTGAAGATAATCCTACATATATTGCTACAGAGTGTAGCAATGGGACCACTGTATAAGTAAGAACAGAAGGACAATGTGGCAGCAAAATCTAGATTCTGTAGTTGACGCTCTCAAAAGAAAGGAAAGTTGTCCATTTTATTTGTGTGAAGTGTTGTGGTGGCCTCTTGGTTAAGGTGCCTGCATCTTGTGTATGAGTTCGAAACCTGGCAAGTATCAATGTGACTTTTCTAAAGTCATACGTACTTTCTAAATATATCTCAGATGTCACTGACTAACGGTAAAGGAAAACATCTTGAGGAAACCTGGACTTAAAGAGTCTGGAATCGCCAATCCGCCCTTAGCAAGTGTGGTGATCAATGCTCATGCCTTCTCTGTATGAGAAGAGGCTTATGCCCAGGATGATGAAATTGTATGTCATACTAATACAAGAGACTGAAAAATTAGGTCTCTTTATTAAAGCTGATGAGAAGACCACTGAATGATTTTAAGAATCTCGCTAAACCCCATCCAGCAGCAGTTTTGATTTTCAAGTTTATGTGGATGTTGACCGCCATTTTATAAATGGAATATCTCATTTGGATGATCTCATCGCGTAGTGAACCTACTGAATGTATTTACTGCGTAGTGACGCGCAATGAATAAACTGTAGCCCTTAGTGTGACATTCAGTGTAATAACTTTAGTTCTAATTGAACCACCTGGGAGGTTAGTTAACGTGTGTCTTACTAACGTGAGGACTGTACATTGCATAAAGTCTTGTAAGTACGAAAATAATACTTTTATTCTTATCCCAACTTATTTATAAATGTAAATGTGAATTAGTTTATTTGATTATATATATGTAACATTTTCATGGAAAAATGGCCGGATCAATTTAGCCGAAATTTGGTAAAGAGATAGATAGAACACTGAAGATGGTTATACCTTTCATCCGAGTACGTGAAGCAGTTCTCTCGGGACCTGGGTGAAACATCTAGTATTCTATACATTATTTTCTTTATAACAGTTTTTTTAATGGGAGTTTTGTTAAACTTTTATATTTGGTATTTGTATGGTTTTGTCAGTTTACTTAATAACTGTAATACAATTTATTATACACAAACACCTAGACCGACTATCAGTAGGTCATTAGAAATTTGTTACACTGACAGAAAGACACCGAAGGCACACAGAAAATAAGCATTTTTTAAATCTAGACTACTTTTGAAACACTTACTAAGTCTTTTCAACACTAGACTATCAGACGCAACCTATCCACTTCAATTTAGGCACTATTCGCTTTCAATAAATACAATAACCAAACTTTATTTCACAATAACTATAAGTGCCAATCGATACACAAAACTGCTTACTTAACAATGATGACCATTGTGCTAGAAGTCTGAAGAATTAACGAATAGTATACACAAGTTTCAATAAGACAATAACTGTAATTAATGAATTATTATTAACAAACCATTGTACAATAGTGATTACAATACCAACGCCTTTGTTTGGCCACATAACTATTTTAGGAGAGAGTTCCATAGAAGCCGTTTAGTGTGGCGGCACAGAAATAGTTTGGTGTTGTCTAGTGTACGTTGACGGACAATTTTAACTACTCCGTGAACTACTGTCTATTCCCCAATAAAACTGTAGCAGTTAATTCTGAAATTATAGTTTAAGTAACGTTTAAAAACTACCTAATGTCACTGTCAACTGTGTGTCTGTTTGCTTTCACGGTAAAATGGCTGGATCTATTTGGATGCAGTTTAGTATGGAGATAGATTGACATCTGAGGATGGACTTAGAGTAGTTTTTATCCAAATGCACCATGTTGTTCTCTTACGATGGAACGAAATCGCAGAAAAAAAAGCTATAAACTTTCAAAACGTTTACAATAATCCAAATGCTATCGAAAATAATTGAATAAACATCGATATTTGATACCGTCTTAACATAGAAATGTGTGTTTGTTTGTAACCGACTTCAAAAACAGGTACATGAAAAATAACATATATTAAACAGATCTGGGAATAGAACCCGTCACTACGTTCACAGCAGTCACGCCTGCAACCACTACGCCAACGAGGCAGTTACTACTATATATGTAGTTACAGTTTTCGCTAACGTTTTTGTTCGCTCCGTCGTTGAGCCTCTTCCGCAAACATTAATCTCACGACGCTAGAGATAGCGAATGCATAGTTACATGTGTACGACAGAGATAGCGCTCGTGTTGAGTTAGGGAAGGGTTGGTACACGTAGATTCCGATAAGCAGAGACAATGTATAGTCAGCAGAATAAAATTGTACCTACTATATTTAGGGATGTTCATTCAATTTTTAAAATTGGCCAAAGGCTTAGCATTGCCATCCAACGTGGCAATGGGTTACGATGGGACTGACATACGCTGTGCGTTATAAAAGTCCCTCAAATTTACAGAATAAAAAAAAAACGTGGCAATGCTGCCAGCCTCTTGGGTACACTTCCAGTTGACGGCAATGAGAAAAAATTTTTTGACGCCATATTTCAGTAATTTATATAAGAATATTTATACTTTCTTTTTTTAAGTTTTCCCAACTTAAAGAAATTTATTCTTTGTGAAAACCTTCTAGTTACATAGAACATTGTTATTGTTATGAGATAATTTTCTTAATCACATAAACATTATAATCTTATCTTATCTCTTCATACTGACTGTTTCCCGCGGTTTCACATACCGGTAAAAAGTATCATATAGTATGTTAATTTAAGCTATAAACTATATGTCTACCAAGTTTCATCCAAACCCGTTTAGTAGTTTTTGCGTGAGAGAGTAACAAACACACATCCATACATTCTTACAAACATTCGCGTTTATATAATAGTAGGATTTAAAATTCCAGTATCGCGCATACTTTGTGATTCTCCTCCTAATAACTTGAATATATTTTGATGTTTTTTTTTAATAATTGTTTCTTTTTTCTTTCTTGACGATATTTTGGAAGCAAGTAAATATAATTTCTCCAAATAGAATTCGGTTACGGTGGCTAATCCCAATGAAGACTAGCCGACTAGAGATATTATAGTGCACAAGTGTTTGCGTAGACACAGGTGCACTCTCTATTCCCTCACTCATAGTCTGATGGTGCCGACCCATCAGACTATGAGTGAGGGATCCTATACGATACGGGGAGAGATCAGGTGCAGGACCATCATTTCATGTGCACTCCGAGACATGGATGGGTCTCGTTGAAAATGGTCACCCATCCAAGGACTGACCGTGGCAAGCGCAGCTTAACCTTGCTAATCTATAGATCCGCACGGTTGTTACTTAGCTACGAGCACCTCAAGGAAGCGAGGAAAACCACGGCAAATAGCTAGTTGGCTATAATAACGAAGAATAAGTACAATTGAAATAAATCTCATTCTGTTTACCGCATTAAAATAACTCTTTCGACAGTGATTTATAGTTTTCCAATAATGCATATATAAAGGAATGATTAACAAATGCAGTTCCACATTGAGGGAATAATTTATTCAATGAATGAGGTGGGAATGAATTGACTTGCTTCGATATTTCCTGTTTATTGATGTAGAGTAATACGGTTTTGCAAATTATTATTAATTCATATCACATTTGGTAATCCTAATTAATACAAAAAATATGAAAATGAGTTTGTGTATTAAATTTTTGCGGTAAAACGGCAGCACTAATTTTGATGAATATATTTTTTTTGGTATGGGTTTGATCTTGACTTTAGTCTCGGTAAGAAAAAAACTTGATTACTAACATAGAAAAGATATTTGGTACTAATTTGGTATAAAGATAGAAGTGACACTAGAGACATAGACTATATCTAGGTACGTGAAGTAGTTCCTTCAAGACACAAGTGACATCGTGGGTAACAACTAGTAATAGATAAAGTTGTCATATATTATATTAAGTCAGACGTCTAGCGATTACAGACTTTACAAAACGATGAAATATTCGATTTTTGTATTTATAAACGTTGATAAGAATCAAAATGAAATGAAAATATATTTTCACTTGAAAAAATACTTGAAGAAATAGAAATTGAAGATCGTTAATGTTTTTACTGCCTGTACACAAACCTCTTACCTTCAAAGAATGTACTCGTGTGTATCTTTTTCTTTCGACATCTTGCAGTCTTTTGTACAACGTCTTTGTATGTTCTTAATGTTCTTAATACTTCTAGACGTTTAGCTTTATTATCAGAGTTTAAATAGCCTAAGCCTGGATCTAAATATGATAAAAAAGTATTTACTTACAAAGATAAATCACAAATAAATATAACAATTGATTGACAAAAGAAGATTTTTAATTCTACGCATTATTTCAATGTATGACGATGTATATTCTGGAGATTATCCCATGAAGATTATTTTATTTGGTAAGTTTTGGACCATGAGGTTTTTCAGAAAAAACACATTGATTATGAGTAATGTTAACGAAATTTATTTTTATATTTTTGGTTCTTCTCCATAGGGACCATGCAGCCAATTTGACCTTTCAAAAATACCTTATTTGAATTCTTTTTTTTACTTTTATAGCAATGATTACCGATTATTACCGATACAAGAGATTAAGAAATAAACCAATTACGTCACCAGTAACCCTGTTATTCCGAGATGATAATATCATTTGTGTAACAATCTTAGCAGATTGTGTGAGACGAAGTCGGACATCAGCAATTGTGACCGTTCTACGTATGGCCATAATCCAGGCCAGCCAATTGCATCCTAGTATGAATAGTGCAATTACTATACAATATCGCATTTATCGATCGGCCGTCTTCTTTTATAATCTCGATCATTCTATTTCGCTCTTTTCTGTATTTATTTTTATTTTCAAGAGAAATAGAGAACAGAAAATAGAATCCTTACTAATACACACTTTAAACCCGAAAGCAGCTCTATCTGTCTGTTACATTTTCACGGGAAAACGCCTGTACTGATTGAGATGAAATTTTGTCTGGAGATAGATTGATTCGGGAAAGGACATAAGATTATTTTAGTTTCATTTTGCATCAATGATTTTTCGAAAATCGCTAGAAACAATTAGTGTTTTCATGAATAAGTCAAAGTTGGTTTTCATGAAATTGTCTGTCGTATGAAACATTCATAGTTGGAATTCGGAAGTCAGAATCGATCAGAACTCGTGCCGTCGATGCTGTAGGTAATATAATACAATAACACACTTTACCCTCCCTAATTGTCCAAGTTACACTTACTGAGGCAAACGCAGGGCTGTCACTCGCTGTGACAAATTATTTGAAGATTTTATTGTTTAGGGAAAAGTTGGCGGTTTCGTTTTATGTAAGATATTTAAAAAATCAAATATTTGAGGATATCCCTCATAGAAACGCATTTCATTATTTTTTTCAGGATGTTGGATAAGATATATTATTTGGAAAATGAAAGCAAGTGTATAATTAACGGTTTATAATCTATACTTATAATAAATCTGTAGAGAGGTCAATTCTGTACATGAAATATATTTCCAAAATAACTATCAGGGGGTGATTAGGGATCGATACTGATGCCAAAAATGCAATCAGTAAAATTTTTGTCTGTCTGTCTGTCCGTCTGTCTGTCTGTCTGTCTGTATAAACTCTATAGAAACAAAAACTACTCGACGGATTTTAACGAAACTTGGTACAATTATTTGTCATACTCCTGAGATGGTTATAGTATACTTTTCATCACGCTACAATCAATAGGAGCAGAGCAGTGAAGGGAAATGTTGTCATTTTGTTTAAACGCGCTAATCTCAGGAACCGCTGGTCCAAGTTAAATAATTCTTTCAGTGTTAGATAGTCCATTTATCGAGAAAGGCTATAGGCTATATATTATCACGCTAAGACCAATAGGAGCGGAGCACCACTATTCCACGCGGACGAAGTCGCTGGCAGAAGCTAGTTAGTAATATAATGTAATATTTAACGAAAATAAATATTCTTTAATACAGGCCAGTGACAACCCTAAAATCTCCGATTAGGATTTATTACTGCCATGAAGCAGTGCTGGTATTATTGAGATTGAATTCTCTGACTAGCAAAGTTGATTTCATGAAATATATTCTTCAAGATGTAATATCGAACTTTTACATATAAAGCAGAGATTTTCCATGTACTATATACAAGAGTCGGAGAAGCTTATGGCTAAGTAATAGCTGTGCGGGTTGTTAAGGTTAAGCTTGGCATGGTTGGTCCGTGGATGGGCGACCATCTACGTCATACTGAGACTCCACCGTGTCTCGAAAAACACGTTAAGCCATTGGTCTGGACTGGCATTTGTAGTTCTTTTACATTGCACTAGAAAATCTGACAATCAGTTTTACTACACGTTTCACTACTAGGGGATCAAAGATTCAAAAATTTATTTGCAGATAAATATGGGTACAAAGTTTAATCCGGTAACTGGGTTGTGAAGGCCAGATAGGCAGTCTCTACGTGTAAAGCACTAGTACTCAGCTGCATACGGTTAGACTGAAAGCCGACCCCAACATAAACATATTATTATATATTATTTTACACCACTGGAACTTAAAGGGATATAGCTTAAAAGTTCTAGGGGGTAAGACAAAATTTGGTACTTATCACCTCGCCATAGAATCTTCTCAGATTTCTCTTACAGAATAATACTAAACCATAGATCTTGTGTTGAGCTTAGATTTGGAGCCATATGATTGGTTGAATCCAATTTTAAGGACAACTTAGATCTTGATTCAGGTTATGTAATTAAACCGGACTTTAGACCATTCATCGACAACCCTACTTGCGGCCCAGATTTATTGGCATCATGAAGCTTATATTGAGATATCCAGCCTTTGGTCGCCGTCTCAATATTCATCTGTCTGACGGTAATGTATTCAGCCTTTTACTTTGAAAGGCTGCATTGCTACTAGCTTGAATACAAGTTAATCTATGGGTCGGTGTGCGGGTATTAGATATATGTTTCCTATGTATGTATTATAGTTAGTCGTGAGGAATTAATTTCTGGTATATGAATATGTTGCATGTTTAATATAAACGTTTCGTTAAGTAGCTTTCTTTTAGTGAAATATTTTTTATGAATTGGTTCTGTAGTTCTAGAGACTCAAGCGCTTCCCCCCGCACCCCGAGGGAACTTTTTAACGCATCCGGGTAAAAAATATCTCATGTCCTTCCCCCATTTTTTAGGCTATTTCCATGCCCATTTCATCTTATTTGGTTCAGCCGTTTTCCCGTGAAAATGTAACAAATAGACTGAGACATCCTAACGCTGACTAGTATTATAAATGCGAAAGTGAGTTTTTTTAAAACGGCTAAACCGAATTGGATAAAAATTGGTATGGATATAGAAGAGACCTTGAAGACTGTTATAGACTACTTTTTGTCTGCAGGATGCGCGTGAAACCGCGGGAAACAGCTAGTTTACAATATTATAAAGAATAGCATGCAAACTCACAAAGCAACTTTACATCTTTATAATGAAGTAAAGATAACCTTTTCTAAAAACAAGGAAATCGTTCGTGACTCAAGTGAAAGTAATTAACAATTTCTCGCATAACTTGAATCCAATTTGTAGAGTGATTTTGACAAATGAGGTGTCTGCCTTTTCGTGTTAGCGTCGCGCGTGTCAAAAGACACGAAATGTTTACAGAAAAGAATGAACTTAACGTTATTAAATGAGACACTGAAAAATTAGATTCATGAAAAAAAAATCATTTCGCGTATTTTATTATAATATTCCACTTCATGCCTCCTACAATATTATTGAAGTTCAAGAGAATAAACAGATTTTTGTTAGCCTTTCGTGTTATAAATACTCGACAGAAGTAGGTAAAGTTTGGCATATAAATAGACTAAGTTCTAAATATAAAATATCCCAAAAATAGGGCTTACCCTATACGGAATACTTATGAAATTGCAAAAAAAAAACTTTAAAATTTCCAGCATAGTATTATCAGCTCTTTTGCTATCTTTATCATTTATTTGATCGTGGCCTGCACTTAAAACAAACTATGTAAACCTCTTTGTTATAGAACAAAGGCATGACAGACGACCAGGAGAGTTACCTTGGCCCTCCAGCCAGGTAATATGTGAGGACATAACTCATCGCTTTGCATAAATCAGGCGAAGCGAAGATTCGATTAAAGTCGGGTCCTACGAGCCGACCATGTAATATCCTCTCGGTTTTAACAGCTCTGCTAAATTAGTTCCATGATCAAATTGAAGGATAACGGTATAAGTAATATGTTAGGAAGGTATTCATATTATTAATCATATTTAAATTATATTTTTGATATTTCAGTCCGATCCTTTTATTAAGCGACTTCAAAATAAGAGGTTCTGTATTCGACCCGTATTTGTATGTTTGTATGTCCGCGAGTTTGTCAAAAACTACTGATCCGATTTGGATGGGATTTTTGGGAGATTTATTTGATTGATTAATATATTTTATTAGTTTACCGCCGGGAATTTACCGAGTGGTATATTAGAAGTACTATATTTTTATATTTTGTTTAATTATGAGTGTTTTAGAGAAATATTTAACAAGTTATGAAAGTTGTATTCGGTTTAGTACCTAAGTTTTGTTGGCTGAAGACATATTCAAGACTTAAGTCTCTTCACATTTACTTTGTAATAGAAAATACTCTTAAAATAAATTGTTCTTAAACTTGGGCAAAGGTTAAAACTCTTTAGTTAATTGTTACGACCAATTAATTGTTAGTGTAGGTTATTCAATTTATTTATTTTGTAAAGGTCAGCGTTTTAATAGACTGCGAAGACAGATGATCCAGTTTTGAAAACTTAATTAAATTCTATTTAGAACTGAAGGACTAATGTACCCAAGTCAAGTAATTTGATGGCACGATTGACGCGTGGCTGAATAAACGGCTGCTGCGCTGCGTGTATGGAGCAAATAATATATTGTATGTACATATATGTGTGATTTTTATTTATTAGAGTCCCCGTAGACCACAGACTTTCTATAGGCCGATGGTTTGGTCGATTTTTTAATAAGTATGAAGATGTATGCAAGTGCGCAAATTTTAACGATTTGCAATTGGCGCACTTGCTTGGAAACCGACCAAATTATCGGCCAATAGAAAGTCTATGTTCTGCGGGGACTCTTATCGCACTCACACTGGAGAAAGCCATAGATGGGTGACCGATTTCTTAATATACCAAGACACTCCTCGTGCCTCAGAGAGCACGTAAACCTAGTCTTGCGCCTGATCTCTCGCTGATCGTGTCGGATTACCGTCCCAGAGAAGAGAGTTTGAGAGTGGACGAATAGAGAGTGCACCTGTCTGCGCATACACTTATGAACTATAATATCTCCCGCGCAGATGGCTGGTCTCTTTGAAGATTGGCCACCGGGACTGATCTTTTGGTCTTGAGGATATTATTATTACTATAGGGCAACAGTTTTATGTTATCTATCTATACATATAAAATGCTTTGTCCTGAATGACTGATGGATCAACGCACAGCCTAAACCGCTAATCGTATAGACCTGAAACTTGGAGGGTGTGTTCTTTCTATCCCTAAGGGGTGAAAAGGGGGGCAAAGTTTGTATGAAACTCTGCCAATTTTTAATTTGAATTCGTATAACCCACGCGGGCCAAGCCGCTGGTGGAAAGCTAGTTATTTATATTATTTGGACTTATGAGTTTGTTTCAATATCAGTGGATTATATTAACGTTTTATTATTTACTCTTGTACTTCTATATAGGTACGCTAGCTTCTGCGCGCGACTTTATCTGCGTGGTCTTATTATATCGGGTTGAAAAGTATCTTATATGTTAATCAAGATTATAAACTATGTGTGTATGGAGGAACACTGTGCGGGGTCCTTCCATTGAAAATGGTAGGATCGTACGGCCAGGCGGGTGATATTGCCTGGCGGGCTACTGCCCGATGGTCGATGTCGGGCTGTTCTATATACTTTAATTCGCTCAAGAACTCTGCTTGCGCGATGCAGGAATCTTGTCTTCGTCGTTCTCATGTAGCGAGATAGGTGTCGCTACATGTGTACTAAATTTTATCCAAATACATCGAGTAGTTTTTGCGTGAAAGAGTAACAAATATACCAACTTAATAAATGTACATCCTTCCAAACCACCTTACAAACATAAAATGTATGGTATTAGTAGAATTAGGTACTCAATATTTCATATCGGTATTACACAATACAATAATTCTATTTACATAACAAAACATACATAATTTACTTTTTTATTATGACAGCTTTATTAGGACCCATCTTCAATATAATATCGTATTGGTTTTTTTTTATAAAATGTTTTTGTATGTTATCCAAATTCAATCGTTTTATTTTATTTTATTGTAACAATATCTTGAATGTTATTGTAGATAGCAGAACTGTAATCTTTCATCTAATTTACTATTTCAAAGAATTTATGAGTACGTGCTTGTGTTAGCAGGTAAATAATAGTTAGGTACCATTATTTTATATTTTGCTTACATTTTTATATTGTCATTCAACGTGTCAGAATTAGCCATTAAAAAAGCGTGTTAAAAAGACTGGGACTGTTATAACTTCAGTTTAAAAATTAAATTTTGAAGTAAAAGTGTTAAAACTATTTACTTTTTTAGTAGTACATATAACAACTGAGTATTTAACAGAAACATTTTTATTTTGCCATCCAATAAAGATACGTATTTAAACTTTCTCACTATACCTACTATACATATATATTCATACTAAAAAATAGTTTTGAAACATAGCTACTTAGCTAGTTTAATTTGAATACATAATTATGGTAGTATTTATCCACAACTAAATTACGAAGAGATAAAAGTTTACGCTATAACACACGTGTTTATATGCTCAATGCCCGTACAACTAACATATACGAATATTATTCCATTCCAACAATGTAACAAAAACTATATGGATCAAATTAATGGCCTATGAAGTCGGTAAGGAAACAACTATAGTCTGTATCAATTAATTTTAAGAAAAATGCAAACAAAATCATAACCTATTTTGTTCTAATTTTCCCACGCTAAAAATAAAACGGCATTAATTGATGAATGTAATTGACATAAATACGCCATTTTGTTAATGTCTGTGGCTGGATTTGATCAAAATAGGTTACGACTTTGTTTACATTTTTCTTAAAATCAATTGAAATAGACTACGATATCTAAGGTAGATCTTAGAAAGTCTATAAAGATTTGACACATAGTATCCCATACAATACAAAGAGTAATGTTGCCCCAATCCCCATAGAGGCGAAATAAGTATGAGTGTATAAACTATTAAGGAAAATGTCTCAGGAGACGTTTCAATCTACCCTCCTCAAATATCTGACGTTTGGATTCTGCATAATATGATATGAAAATCTCATACGTGGTTACATAATGTATGGGAACGTACAAACGTATGTAAAGTATGACTACATGATAACTTTTGTGTGGGAGAAATAGTTTGAAGAAGGACGAAATTCTACTAATATTATTATAAATGGGAAAGTTTGTGAGGATGTATACCTATAATTATGTATACTATGTTTGTTACTTTTTCAAGAAAAAACTGCTAAATGGTTTTTAATGAAATTTAGTACACACGTAGATTATTACTTGTAGTTGAGGAGCTCGTGGCTAAGTAACAGCCGCACGGTTCGACCGATCAAAGGTTAATCTATGTTATGGCGAGACTCTTCCGTGTCTCGGAAAGCAGGTTAAGCTGTTGGTCCCTGTTGTCATTTCTAGATCTTTGGCAGTCGTTACGGGTAGTCACTGGGTTGTGGAGGTCCGATAGGCAGTCGATCCATGTAAAACACAGGTACTCAGCTGCATCCGAATTAGACTGGAAGCCAACCTCAGTTGGGAAAAGGCTAGGCAGATGTGTGAGATGTAGATTATAACCTAAATTGACACATATTTTATTTGACTACTGTATTTTGTTATACTACCCTTGAAAAGAGTAAGCAAGCCGGGAGAATGGTGCTCGCTGGTCAAAGGGAACAATAATTATGTTCGTTGGCGGGCGGCCAACACCGAGCTACGTGGGACAGCTGCAGAAGTGCCATCATTGCACATTTTACTGAAGTAGTTTGTATTAAATAGAAATATTTCCAGACCAAATTTCATCTAAAGCAATTCAGCCTATTTCCCGTATAAGCGTTACAAACAAACTCACATTCGCATTTTTAATAGTTATGTTATTTAGGATTATTGACAATGTTATGATGTTTAATATATTTGACATTTATTTAAATTAGATAGCCATTTTTAGGATGATTAATAAACAAAAATAAGATTTAAAGTAAAACTAAAATTACATTTATATAAATAATCTATATTTTAAAACGGTTTTGTCGAAATTAAGAGAAGTTAAAAGAGTTATTTCATATATTCATATCATCTTAATGAATAATGAATTGGTTAATATTGACAGGGGTTGACCGCTGTTAGCTTGGGTAGCGAGCATATACGACTACATACTATACATACATACTAGTGCATCATTATATATAAAAAAAAAACTAAACCATTTTGGATTAATAATTTCTAAATCTAACAATGCTTCAACATTAAAATCAACGTGAAATTAATGTACAATCCATCAATATTCTAACATCACTATTATCATACACTCAATACAAAAAGGTCGTATTGACCGCTGTCATCATATTATTAGTCTGACATTATTGCATTTTTGCGAACAGCGATCATCCACAACTTACATACCATCTGTACGTATATATATATAAATCCGCGTGCTCTGACGGGATTGTGCCGTCTCAACCCTTTTCATACGAGCTATGCGGAGTGACGCGAGATATGTACGTATGTAAATATTTGGAGAATGCTTTTGTGATTATATTGTGTTAACGCCTATATAGTATAAGCAGGATGTTGGTTAGCTTTCAGTGTTGGATCGAAAGGGTGGTTAAAAACATAATTGGCTTTGAGAAAAGCGAATTTAAATAAATTCAAAATTAAAAAATCATCTATTCAAACTAGGCTTCATCATTTGCCCTTCATCATTCCATTCTATGTATTTTTCTGGGAAGAAGAAGAGGCGGAACAAACTCCTCAGCGAAATATATCTGTCTGTAAGGTTTGAAGAACGAGGTTTATACAATATCAATATTAAATAACTGTAAAAAATACATTTAATTACATAGTATTTTTACACATATTGTCTAGCACAGTCCCTTGGCAGTACTTAATAGCGTAACCAAGCTCCAAATTTAAGAGTCAAAAGTTCAAGAGTAAAACTTCACAATACAAGAATAAAATTCGTGTCAAAGAATTCCGTTTCAATTGTTTTATTTATTACAAAGAAAAAGAAACACTTATTGTAAAACAATTAACAAAGAATAACAATGTATTGTACAGTTCATTTGAAAGGCTTCACGAATAGAAAAATGGGTGAGTTTAAGGCATTTTGTCAACGTCATATGCTTACGTAAATAATGAAAATTTCAAAGCATTTCTTTCTCCTTAACAAGTAAATTAGGCTTAAAAGGAAATTATGTTTTATTAAGGAAATAATGTTAAATTCTTAGAACGAGTTCTTTGTTCCACGTGGAGTGGTTATTGTTTTAATTTTTTTGTTGATATTCTGACAAGCCAACTCCTTTGCTGACAAGTTTATATACCTCGATATTATTTTAAATTGTGTCAAAATTTCTGTGTTATGAATGATGGAAATATTGTTATCAATATTCTATGTATAGTAGTATTGGCAGTAATTACTAAATACAATATTATTAAAACACGGTATCTAGTATCTAGCCTTTTAGTCATTCATTAACCATTCATTCAATTTATGGTTTCATCTCATTACCATAACTATTTATTTATTTACATAAAACACTGCAAGTCATGAGACATAACTAACTTTAAATATTTTCTCACTTAACTTTCAAACTGTGGGTGAGATGCGAGACATAACAAAACTAACTTTTACAAGAAAAAAAAATGTAATTTTACTTTAAGTCTTTTTCATAAATTATTTCCTATAAAGGTAATGATTTATTCTATAAGTAGCACGAATTCGCAAGAAATTGAAGTCACCATTTACTCAGGCTTGGACAAAACACGCTAGCTGAAGCACTTGACATTTTAAGTAGGTACGTAATGTTCTAATGAATATTCCTACATTTTTAAGATTTTTCCTTGATATGATATTCCAAGAACGTCGCGAGGAAAATGTTGTTGTAATAAAACAGGTTAATATTATCTGCTTTATTAAAATTTAACGAAAATATTCCAGGAAGGGTGTACCGAGACGTGACTTAATATTACGTGATACCGACATTTATGTTAGACAGGCTTCTTATCGAGGCTTTTAACATTATTTATTTATAAAAACAATACACGCGTGTTTTGTTTTTGTGAGTTATATGTACGTTTGCACTCACAATATAGGATATTTTATAACTTAATATTTTGTAATGTAACTTTTTTAAAATGAAATTCAAATCATGTATTTCAATTAGACCATTTGTATTTTTGAATTGTCAAAGCATGATGAGTCTATCAGTTAGTCAAAAATAAATAGTTGAAACTATTTGCCCATTCCAAAGCGTAGATTACTATAGAGAAGAACGGGCAAGAAACTCCATGGTTACTGCTTTTAATCAAGTTTTACAATAATTATTTTTACATAAGGTAGGTATTTATAGTTATTCCAAATACGTGAGAAATTAAAAAATAAGTATCGTTGTAAGGTATTGTCGTAAGGTGGAACCGTAAAATTAGTTCAACTTTCCATAATAGACTTAAAAGGCTTGACAGTCTTTTTGATTTTTAGTAGGTCAACATTTTTTATTTAAATTTTAAGGGAATAAAATTATTTAGAATACTTTGCACTTTAAAAAACAATAACTGCTCTATTTTTCCTACATCATTCCATATTTGGGCACCCTTAAAATCTTACTATACCTACGCCCTTACAGCTCCATTTAACCAACCTAGAAACCTCTTTTATTAAAATTCCTTTTATTAAATGATCCGGTATATCTTCGTTGATAATGCGGAGGAAGTCCTTTGTGTGAATCAAGAGCCTTCATCCCATTAGCCGTGTTTAATTCAATTACGATCGAGGAAAGTTATCTGGGTACCAATCCCTGATCGGCGTACACAGTATCCCTGATACTTTTTTGTTTGATTTCTGAAGCGTAACTTGCGAGTGGGTTTTTTGGAGGAACCATGTTTCTGCGTTGTGTAGCTGTCTTTTTTGGTGTTTGCTAGTATCTGTACGTTAAAAGTGTGTTTGTAGTCGTTGTCACTAAAAGCTTGTAATTAAAGGTAGGTAATGTTTGTCAGGAATCATATTCTTTTTTAAGTTTTTTCTATTTATGTTATCTTTGATACATATTTTTATTGAAGCAGCTAGCTTCCCCGGGTTTGCCGTGTTTTAAAATTTCAAAAGTTTTCATTTTTTGCGATTTTTTTAAAATAATGTTGTCCAAATTACTTTTTATAATAATTATTCTCCAGTGAGAGTATCGCCAAAATAAGTCCAGCAACTTCGGGGATTAGCTGCATATAGACAGGCAGATAAAAAATAGTTTTTGATATATGCACTTTAGTACCAATCACTCAAGATTATGTTGGATAACGTTTAAACTAATCAGTAATAGTATCGATAGAAATCTAATTGTAAAGTGATTTACAATATAAATCTTTATTTATACTAAGTAAATAAACCTTTGTAAACAGTCCTTTTAAACCGTTGTTCACAGGGTTCGTAGGTAGATCTGTTCTAAAGATGGCCTACTAAAAACAGAGATTAGTCAAGTTGTTGTAATACATTCTTGTACATCATTTCATCAGTAATAATGCAGGTTTCTGATAAGTTAATAACGTTTGATTCGGTTTAGTAGTTCTGGTAGATTATCCTCTTGAAATATACTAACAACTTTTACATTTTTATTATGTTCCTATATAGCAGTATATGTAAGGATATAATAAGCTGGTATTATAATTCACAAAATCTATAACTTCGGAGCAAAAAGTTGTTTTCAAGTATTCTTAACAACGGGGTGTCAGAAGCAGTTCTTTAATTCTGCCTATTGAGAGCTATACGTGTGCTTCCCAGTGATTTATAAGCCGGTATAAACTTTCTTTACTGCCAGTGTTCTGGAGTTTTTGTTTTTTTTTTCTTTCAAAGAGGTGTTTTTTTATTTAAATAGGAGAATAATAGTTGTTCAATTAGTGAATTTTTAAGCTCTTGTAAAATAAAGTGGGCAATAACTTGAATAGCATTTTTATATGATTTTCGTGATGGAAAAACCGTATAATATTTTGTCCGACCTGGAAATCGAACCAAGCACAGCAGCATACAACAGACATAACTCTTAACCAAAAGAATGAGTGGGCAGGAACACATTTGTTTCAAACAGCAAAATATAGATACTCCGCAGTACCTACTAAACCTCGCAGTAATATTATACCTAAGCTACGGGATATAAAAAATATTATCTTAAAGTTATATTTAGCTCTGAACAAAATAACAAAGAATAATATCGAAAAAGAGAATCCTTAAACTAGGGATCGATCAAGTTGAAGTTTGTTCCATCCATCATTGATGTTACTCTCAGATTCGTTGCGAGTTGTGATATACCTTTACAATGTACCCAGCAATGTATAGGGGCTTAAAATAAACATCTTTAGGAATTTTCTAGATGCTCTAACAGAGTAAAAATATCGAGTACATCGAATGTAGATAAAATTATAAAACTGTTTTTTTACTCATTTGTACCGGCGGCCTTGTTTTCCCGTAACGGCCTAATTTTAAACTAGCTGTTTCCAGCGGTTTCACCTGCATCCTGAGCCTGTTCCTACGACACTATGTCCTTCCCCAGATCTCAATCTACATCCATACCAAATTTCATCCAAATCGGATCAGCCGTTCCGACAGACAGTTACTTTCGCATTCATAATTTGAGTAAAAAAGTGCTGATGATCATTTGTTTGTCTCCAGATTGGCTGACGGTGACGTGGGCGCAGGGTGGCATGCAGCTGCAAGGAGACGGCTCCGCGGACGACGACGACTCCGTCAAGGGAAGGTGAGTGGAACATCACTCCTGTATCTTGGAACCATAGCATAAGGTCTTAGGCCAGTTATCCACAATCACGACTACGATTGATCTGCCAACGCTGATCGTCAGTGTGAGAAGAAGAAAAACTAGCCTTATTTAGCGCGTTGAACCGTCGCGAAATTGAATTAAAGTTTAGCTATTTCAAGCATGATAGATAGATAGAATTAGTTAATTTAATTAGTTAATTAATTTTATTTCATCATTCATAATATTAGTAAGCATAAGTAAACTAGGTATAACGTTTTTTGCGGCCCATAATGTAATTCATAGTGCGCGATTCAAGCTTGATTTTAGCAGAGAAAGCTCTCAAGATGATCTCTAAAACAATGTACGCATGAAATCAGCACTAATAATAATAATTATGTGACTCTGCTTTATTATTATTCTCCCTATAAACAACATTACAAATTCGTGAAGTATTGTTGAATATATTTATCAGTATAAACTGTGGGTCATCGACACGACTGTAACAGCGCGGTTGTAACGCCAGTAATCTAGTTAGTGATCTCGTCAAGTTTACTTTGTAAAACTCGGGCCGTTTACACGCCACGCCAGCGCCACGTCTGCGCCACGCCCGCGCCACGGCGCGTCGCTTGGAACGCTCTTATTGAGAAACTTTAGTCTTGTGTTTTAATTAAACGGATTTGTTCCAAACTTGATGTTTTATTGGTATTGTTTGAATTTATTTATTAATTTTTAAAATAATGTTGGAGAATCTTTGATATAATTTATAAGACATTTTAAAAAAATCAGTTTCGTGTTTTCACTTCAAAACAGACTTTCACTAATCCGCGGACAACTTGTCAGTAATTTGTATTTATGAGTTCCTGTCAATTCATTCGCAATGACTTTTTCTCGTCATTTTAAACAGTGCTAAAATGCTCTTTTTTGGGTTCAAACTCTGAGTAGAAGTTATAAGTTTGGGCAAAATTTTTCAACATTTACTTTCAAGTCTACCATTAGGAAATGACATCAAACTAGAATATTTTGCAATGATAAAGAAAAACTACTGATAAAGTCGCAGTGAACTACGAAGATAAATCAAACGCGTTGCATCATCGTTTGCCGAGCAAACTAATATAGCAAGTCTTTGCCAAGTTTCCAGCAGAACGGACTGTCGGCCGCAGACACGTGCCTCTTATTATTACTTTATAGGAATGCCGATAAGAATAATACCTATTATATTTTGACACTATTTTAATTAATAAAGTTATATACACAGCGCTTAAACCCGATCACGCCCATGTGTTTAATACAAACTTTCTGTAGTTGAAAAATATTATTGCTCTCATCGACAAAAGTAGAAGTGTATGTGTTAGTTTACACATTGCACATTTTTAGTTTCTTTTAAGTATTCGAATTATAATGATAATCACACAAAAAAACCCTGTCCTTATCTTCAATGTTTGCAAATCTAAAATTCTAAAGAATTAGCGCCAATAAAATAAATTTTACCCTCAATTATAGCGCAAATGCTCTTAACATCGATACTTATTTGACATACAACTAAGTACACATTTCATATCAGGGGGGTTAGACAAGTGGCAAAAACGCTATAGAAACGCTATAGAATAGAAAACATGACATATAGCTAGTCGTAAACGAATGTCGGTATCAATTGATCAGTATCAATTGATTTTACGAGAAATGTAAACAAAATCATAACATATTTTCTTCTAATTTTCCCACATAGATTAATAAATGACATTAAAAATGTTGAATGTCTCAATGCTAATTACTGTGGCAGAATTAAACCAAAATAAGCTGTTTGAGCTAATAACCTGTACTGTAAAAAGACTATTGCAAACATTTCCTTTTGAAAAGAGTGTCTATGGAGTTTCTTGCCGGTTCTTCTCCATAAGACCCATTCCTTGGAACCGTGCAACTAGCTTGACGTTGCATAAGTGCCTGCAAAGACCTATTTGAAATAAAAACATTTGAATTTTGTTTTTTTTTTTAAGCTAGGACTTTGTTTACATTTTTCATAAAGTCCATTGGTACAGACTATACAATGTCGTGTAAGACACGCGACTGGCTTTTTTATTTTGTATCGAAAAATTTATGATCTTACAAGTACAATTGATAGCATTTTATGACGCTCTCGCGCGCACTGTATACTGGGTGTTGTGATTTAACGATGTATGTTATCTTGAGTATATAAAGCACTAGCTGATTTTTGTGGGTTCACTCGCGCCCCGAGGGAACTACGTACCCGCATTAAAAGTACTTTTTATTAGGGTTCCGTAGTCGACAAGGAACCCTTGTAGTTTCGCCATATCCGTCTGTCTGTCTGTCTGTCCGTGGCATAGCTCATAGATTCTTTGTACTAGAAGTTTGGTATGAATATGCGTATTGATTACGCCTACAAAGTTATAAATAAAATTTTGCAAAGTAATATTTTTAAGTAAGGTGCCATACACGTAAATTTTGAATGAATATTTTTTTGTCGCGTACCCAATGTGTGGATTATCATAAGGTACTCGTAGGTTTTTCAAAAATATTATAGGCGTGTGAACACCATTTTTCGGTTAGGAGAGCCATTTGCCAAACTAGCTTTAAAGTGCAAATTTTTGATAAGATAATATGTAAAAAAACACTCAGATGTAGCATATCATAACGAACTTCAAAGACAAACTGTCACAGTTAGGTAGGTTTTACCGGTTACAGAGTTATAGTCAACTAACTAACACCTACTATGGAATCTTACTGCGCGTGGCCCGACACGCACTTGACCAGTTTTTATTAAGCTAGTATTAGCGTAAATGATTGGAACTGCCCCAAAATCACCGTTTTCAATATTATCATTTCATTGTAGCCCTGTTCACTCATACAAATAAACATTATAAAACAAAAATAAATAAACTGTGTCATCCAACACGAACCTGCACTCGCGTCCCATTCATAATTAAAAGTAAACATTATACTCGCGGTGATTTATCAACAGCTGACGATCTGCAAGTGAAAGGGTTTGAGCTTCATGTGCGCCCACCCTAATCGGGTAACGGGGTTGTTTACGTTCAAAGCTGAAAAAAAAGTTCTGACGTATCGAGAACTCCTTCTATTTTGAAGTCGATTAGTAAAATAATGTTTATTCTTTATGGAGTATTTAAATAGATAACGTTTGATGCACATGACTACTTTTTATTTTAGTACGAAAAGTAGTTTCCTCTGAACGCGATCACCCGCGAACCGCAGAAAACGGCTAGTATTTTTTTGAAACAGTGCTGTTGCTACGGCGTAGCCAATGTAGAGGCTACGACGGCTACGCCGTAGCTGTGTATAGGGTTATACGGTTAAAATTACAGGATAAAATAATGATGCTGGTTCCAGTCCAAAAAAGGGACGTTGCTATTTATATTTTATATATCCATCTCTGTCTCTCACACATTGGAATTTAGATCACTTTAATATGTCTCAATACAAATACTTCCCCATACTGAAACTAACTACTTACTTACGCTTTCATGGGAAAACGGCTAATTCAATTTACCTGAATCTTGGAGGGTGTGTTCTTTGTATGACGTAAACATCCGATAAGAAAGGATTTTCCGAAGTTCTACTCCTAAGGGGCTGAAAAAAGAGGCAAAGTTTGTATGAAACTATCATTTTTAATTTCAATTCGTATAGCCCACGCGAGTGATGCCGCCGCTGGCGATAAGCTAGTATAATATATATAGTTGTAGCTACTCATATCCGATTATCCAGTTCCATTATAATAATGTGCTAATTCAACAAACGTGTGCAACATTTGGTTAGCAACAGTTTCGTGCTAGTTGTATTAAATTCACAACGTTCAACTTTAACCGCATACGCCGTCAGTCTGCAGTGCAGTCAGACAGCAAATAACTGTTACAAGTAAAATATAACTACATACATCGTCGGTGATACTGCAAAACCGCGTAACTAGCTTTTAATTTTCACAGTTTTATTCCAAGTTAGGCATTATGGGCAAAGCTAGTTACGTGGTATCCCGGGGCTGTGGGATGTTGAAAAGAGTTACCGCGCCCCCGGAATACAAAGGGCTGAGGAAGGAACATGGATGGGTTTTAGTCAGTAAGAGTCTGACACTCTCTCCCGCCCCAACCACGGCAGGAGGAGTCATTATCATTTTAAAAAGTTACCCAGGTATTGCAGTATCACCGACGATTTTATAACAACCTAAATAGCAATAGTTTCTTGTTAATCTTTTTTTGTTAAGTTTATTGTTAATCTTTGTAGATTTTTTAAAATGTATACTTTCAGTTTTCCTTTTAAATTGTACAGTTAACTAGCTATTTTCCACGGTTTCACCTGTATCGACCTGTACCGAGGGAACTACTTACACTACTACAGATAAAATCTAAATCTATTATATGTCCTTCTCCTTCCCTTTTTTAATTCAAACTCGCGAGAAACAGCTAGTAATCTATAGGTGATTTTTTGTTCATAATTTTAAAGTTGGTATAATGATTTGGTAGTGGAAAATCCCTCACGATCCGTGCTAATATTATAAATGTGAAAGTAACAGCTGTTTGTCCGTTTCTCTGTCTGTTACGCTTTGACAGTAAAACGGCTGAACCAATTTAGATGAAATTTGGTATGAAGATAAATTGAAACCTGGAAAAGACATACGAGTAAATTCTGTGAAAATTGTGAGTAAAAACTGTGAGTAAAATCTGTGAGAAACGGTTAATTCATAGTATAATCCAAGTGAGGGAAATAAAAAACCGAACTTATACTACTCGTAAAGAATTTCCGTAAAACTCTTACGAGATGGTTTCCCCAAGTTTTTTACCGAAATCGAGGATAGATAACAAACTTTCTGATCCGTCTGTTAGGAAAGTTTAAATTGAAACTTGATAGGCAAATCAACAAACGTAATTTGATATTAGACTACCGACCAACATTTCCGAAGAATTTACCTTATTATGAAAATTCTTTAAAAAGAAAATGAAGTATCAAAAATAAATTAAATCAATCCTTACTAATATTATAAATGCGAAAATAACTCTGTCTGTCTGTCGCGCTTTCACGCAAAAACTACTGAACCGATTTAAATGAAATTTGGTACACAGATAGTCTAGAGCCTTAGAAAGGACATAGTCTACTTTTTACCCGGGTACGGAAAATAGCTAATGAAACAACAAAACGTCATTAGTTCTAGAAGTTGTCGAGTTACTTAGCGTTTTCAAAAGATGATATCATATTTCATTCGTGCTCTCTTTTTCTAGCATCACATTTTAAACGCTTATAACTAGGCCGTTTTAGCTTAGTTTCGTTTTAACGTGGTAGGTAAACACACCTCCTTATTCATATTAACGCCATTTATCTCATACGCCTATTTTATCGAAGCTATCGAATTGTTCTTGTAGGATTTGTGATTACTTTAGTAATTAATTATAATAAATGAAAAGATTTGTTGAGAAAAACGTAAGTATATTATGGCAGCAAAAAAAACAGAGCACAGAGTATAAAAATATAAAGGGTAAAATATAAAAGTGTACAGTGGTGCCAACCTATTTACATGAACTACCAACTATATGGCACTATTGCATTCTCTATTTAACAGTTCTGTCCCTTTCTATCAAACTTAATTTTGACTTGACAGATAAAGACAAAACTATTTAGCACATTGGGCCTAGTCCCAATTCTGAGCCCACGCAGACGAAGTCGCTGGAAGAAGCTTCTTTTAAGTATTTGTAGCGCCCAATCATTTGTACTATTGACATACTCTCATATCATTATAATAATTCATACACAGATATGACCGACGTACATTTTCAATTATTAAATTTATTCACAGCAAAATTATATAAATGTGTTTTCCAATATATTTATGCATACATTTCGATATGACCTGCATTAAATAACCAAAACGTTACTTTGTAAAATTACTTTTCGCTATATTAATTGGAGACTTTATTGTGAAAATTAATAACAATCTATACTAATTATAAAGCTGAAGAGTTTGTTTGTTTGCTTGTACGCGCTAATCTCAGGTACTACTGGTCCGATTTGAAAAAATCTTTCAGTGTTAGATATCCAATTTATCGATGAAGGCTATATGCTATATATCATTACGCTAATGCTAATCGATGGGTGTAGTCTACGTTTTCTTTTTTACCTGTTGAATTTATCTGTTCTAGAAGTAACTGTATTGATCTCTGTTTATAGACTCAAGGTTTCTCATTTTAAATGCTGACAAGCATTTGCTGTATTCAATAATAAAAAAAAAGATTTTATTATATAAGGAACGGTCCCGACTAATACGTCTTTGACTGGAAATCAAAAGGTATCAAGAATTAGTTTCAATGCCATTGATGTAAAAATACTATTATTTGAAAACAATAATGTTTATCTTTTTGTATTTTAAATTTCTGTGTGTAAATAAATTGTTATTCAATACTAAAAAATCTGGCGAAGTAATACCGCGCTTTGACTGTCTCCTAGGTCTAGTTGCAAACGCGATTGCTGTGTAAGGGGTCTTGGGTTTGGTTCCCGGGTCGAGCCAAAATTTATTTTGCGTTAAGTACGGCCCCGGCTTCTACCTAGATAACAGTCTTTGTTACAATTACATGTCAGATACCGTCAGGCAGATTTGAGAAAACTGATACTAGGTCTTGTTAGGTTAGTAAATCCGAAACCCACAGGATAAAAGAAGAAGAACACCAGTGTACACAGTGGACTAAGGCACCACTACTTCTCACAAAGAGAAGTGTCGATAAAGAACAGAATAATATAAAAACACATAGGAAGTGGTGAAGGTCGGGCGTTTTTGGGCTGTCTTTTGTAAATTTGACGTTCAAAAAATGCTGATTTTCAGCCTAATTTGAATAAATGACTTTTGAATTTTAATCAGAGTAATCACTTTAAATTATAAATAAATACAAAATTTATTTCGAAATTCAAATATTTGCAAACATATTACGGTAGTTCTCAAAAATTTTGCAAGTAAACGACGGAAGGTACGTGCCCATTCCATTAGCAGGCAGGCAGTTGGAACTGCTCCAAGTCATTTACAAGAATATTTGTTGATATTAAATTTACATAAGCCCCAGTGCTAGCTACTTACGCAGTGATTTTAACCTAGAAATATAAACTATGCGGTGTACGATACCGACAATCTACTTATACCACGTGCTACTCTGTTTCAATTTAACCGACTAAGGTAGAGAGAAAGGGAATGTATATACACTGACGGACTAATAAACTGCATCAATGTTCAACACGCACCTACCTTTGAAAAAAACATTTTAACCAAATATTCCAACTTTTTATACTTATGGGGGTATACGTTTGCATTGCTTTAAGTACTGATGAAGAAGCACTGAGAAGAGTAAAATCACCTCTCCGTATAATATATACAATGCCATATGTTTTAATTTACTGCCATCTTCCACAGTTTCACCGGCATTCTATGGGACATACTTCAAGTACGCTTCAAGCCCGTTCCTATCCTGGTCATAGTATGAGACGGTGTAGTAGATGCCCTTAAATATTTTTATAAATAACACTGCATTTTTGTCTGTACCAATAAATCTTTTTTCTTCAATTCAATTCAATTCAATTCATTTATTCATTTTGTGAACATAGGTGATTACAGGTGTTTTCAATAGATTAATGTACAAACCATGTCCCGCCGATAGGCATACAAAGTCAGTTTTAGAATGTAAATAATATAAAATGTACGAGTATATGCATGTCAAATTATTAAAATTGCGTCAATAAATTAAGGAATATGTCATGAAAGTATAAAAAAAATAAAATTATAAAAATATATATATAAAATGTTTACAATAATGTCAAGAATACGAGTATATGCATGTCAAATTATCAAAATTGTGTCGATAAATTTAGTGAAATTGTCATGAGAGTAAAAAATTAAAAAATAAAACAATTATAAATATTCATCAGAATTTGTCATCCAAATACTCTTTGACTGAATAATATACCTTGTCATTTAGTAGCTTAAAGAGCTTATTTTTGAATTCATTATTATTCTTACTATTTCTAATATCACAAGGTAATTTGTTGTACAATTTAGGTGCCATTGCATAGACACTTTTATGAGCAAAAGCAGTCTTAGTAACTATTGTTTTTAACTTATCTGAGCGACGTTGACTTTCTACATGACTAAACAAGTGCATATTGTTTTTTACAAACATCAGAACCTCATAGATATACAGCGACGGTACTGTCAGAATATTTAAATCCCTAAAGTGCGGCTTACATGTATCTGTTGTTTTTAATTTACAGATTGCTCGGATGCATCTTTTTTGTGCCAGAAGTACGGACGATATATTTGCAGCATTACCCCAAAATATAAGTCCATACCTTAGTGTGGAGGCTACATACCCGTGGTATGCCGTTAGGAGGGCAGTTTTGTTTGCGATTTTACCTAACATGTATAGGGCATACGAGAATCGGTGAAGTCTTAAGCAAAGACTATCAATTTGAGATTTCCATGACATATCATTGTCAATGTGCAATCCTAAAAACTTTGTGGTTTTTGATTCTAGTACTGCGTCTCCTTTGTACCTGATTTGGTATTGTGTCGGTGTTCTTTGTCGAAGTTTGAAGTCCATTATTTTAGTTTTTGTCAAATTAATTTTAAGATTGTTAGCATTAAGCCATTCTATGATTGACACCAGGTTTTTATTTATGTCTAATTCTATTTCTTTAAAATTACCCTTGTCAAAAACAATAGTGCTATCATCTGCAAATAAGCACATCTGATGATTTGTTACATTGGGGAAATCGTTTATATAGCAGATGAAAAGTAGTGGACCTAACACGGACCCCTGTGGAACACCATACAAAATTATTCTAGTACTTGAGGAGTATATTGTTTCAGTTTTTGTCCTAATGTTGACTTGGCTGATCTGAGTAAACTGTTTTCTACCTTCTAAGTACGATTGTATGAGCTTAAGTACATTTCCTCTAATACCGTAGCTATAGAGCTTTTTCAGTAGTATTTTATGGTCAACGTAGTCAAAAGCGCGCGTCATGTCCATATACATTGCTGCAACCGGTTTTCTGTTGTCCATGTTGTGATGTATCTTTTTAAGGAAATTGTACACTGCCATATTAATTGTTTTGTTCTGTCTAAATCCCATTTGTTCCTGACAAAAAATTTTGTTTTTTTCAAAATAATTATTGAGTCTATTATAAATCACTTTTTCAAAAATTTTTGAAAATATTGGAATCAAGGCTACAGGTCTATAATTGCAGATTTTTGTTTTTTCATCTTTTTTATGTAGTGGCTTGATAATCGAGATTTTTAGAGATTCTGGAAAAATTCCCTTGTGTATACAAGCATTTACTATATCGCATAACACTGGTGCTACAATGGGTCCTACTGATTTGATCACGCTAGTCTTGATGTCATCATACCCAGTACTATTTGTATTTTTGAGATTATTTATTATAGTCACCATTTCTTTTGGGACTATTGGTTCCATAAACATAGACTTGTGGGATTTTAAAACATTTGTATTGTTATAAGTTGGACAGTCTACATTGGATTGCACTAGGTCTATGAAATAATCATTAAAACGTTGTGCAATACTTTGAGGGTTTGTGATACATTTGTTATTTACCTCAATAGCATTGATATGGGGTTTTGGTACGTTGCTTTTCAAATTATTTATTACTTTCCAGGTAGCTTTAGACTTATTGTAACTATTTTCTATGTAGTAGCTATTTTGTGCTTTTTGTGTCTGCTTGATAACGCGGCGGTACCTGGCGCTAAATGTCAATAAAGCAGTTTTCGTGTCTTTGTTTGGGTTTAACCTATATTGCCAGAGCAAAGACCGTCTCTTTTTGCTGCAGGCTTTAATACCCAGTGTAATCCACTTTGGTCTATACGTTGTAGATATTTTGCATCTTACTGTTGGGAAACATAGGTCGTAGAAAAGCTTGAACAAGTCAAAAAACGCATTAAACTTTTCATTTGAGTCATTTTCTTCAAAAATATCTGAAAAACTCAAACTGCCCATGCATTGCCTAAAGCGGTGCATGTTTTCCTTGCTGTAGTCGCGTTTTTTAATATAATAATATTTTAACGCACACGTTTGTTGTATCGGAAACTGCATCAATTGTGCTAAATGATCAGATACCCCTAATTCTAGTATCTCACTATTACAGCCCCGTATATTGTGAAAAATATTATCTAGGCAGGTGCCACTACTGGGCCTAGTAGGTTGCTGTATTTCGATTTTAAGATTAAACTCTTTTAAGAGACGTTTAAATAGAGAGGAATACTTCGTTTTTTGTAGCATATCAATGTTAAAGTCACCGCAAATTATAATTTTATGTTTATTTCTATAGCAGATTTGTCCTAATATATACGTTAAATTGTCAAAGAATATGTCCATTTTGTGTAGTCCTGGCACTCTATATATACATAATATTACAATTTTGTGATCCGTTAGCTCAGCCGCGCAGCATTCAAAAACATTGCATATATTTGCGACTTTCACGAAATCTATCTCTGTATATCTAATATGGTTGTGTATTAGTATACAAGACCCACCGTTTCGTTTTTTTCTAGTAAAGGAGGTAGCTAAAGTGTAGTTTGGAAAGTTCACAAGATCAACATCGCTCATCGTCATATTGTGTTCTGTAAAACATAAGACATGTACATTTTTGCCACTGTTCGACAGAGTGTCTAAAAATTCCGTTATTATGTCACTTTTAGTCAATAGTCCATTTACGTTTTGATGTAATATATGTAGGTTATTGTACACGAAAAAGATTGTTATCCTTAGAAGTTAGGCTACTTTGACCCTTATTTATTACAGGGAAATAGTATGGTATAGTCCCTATTTTTTGCGGTGAGGGTTTTTGTAATGTTTTGTTCTTAGTATTTGTCGACATTTCTGCAGTCTGTGGTTTAAAATAATATGGTATTGTACCCTTTTTAGACATATAGTTGCAATTCCGATTTGAGATATTATTTTGTTGGCTTAGAATGTGTAAACTCTTTTTAATTTCGGAAAACTTCAAAAATTTGCTGTCATAGTCATTACAGTCAATAACATAGTTAATAGTTTTACAAATATCATTAAGTTTAAGATCATTACAATTTATATAGGAACAATTTTTGTGTTTTTCACATATTTTCATAATGGTATTATTTAGCTTGTTTACATTTAGATAATTGTTTTTAGCTATGTTTAGTACAATAATTTGGTTGCAGCTGAAATATTCTATAATTTTTTGAATTTGTACAAACACTGATTTTTGATTATAGTCGTTTTCACCAAGAGATATTACAAGCTTGTCATTGGCTGCTAGATTTAAACTTCGATAGTTTTTTACTATCTCGCTGCTCAACGCATTCGGCTTAGTTTCGCTTATAATCTCGTACTTCTCATATTGCGTTCGTTGTCTTGAGTACAGGAGAGCTGAGGCAAGGCCTACACATTGTTGAGCTCCAAGTATAATTAATTTTCTGTAGTCTGAAGGTTGTGCTTTCTTTTTGACTTCATACGCCGGTATAATCTGTAGTTCTTGGGTATGTGTAGTTTTGTCTTTCTTTGGCGTATTCAGTTTCACTTGTAGTCTTTCAATTTGTTTTGTTAGGCATGTTATTTCCTTGCTTGCTTCAGATAATTGCTTCTGCAAATCGTTTATTCTTCTATGTAGGTTTGCAAATGTATAGATGTGGTCACTTTTAGTATTGGGTGTCGAGGTTGGTGATGAAGGGATAAAGGATACGTCGCTGTTTTGGGGCAAAACAAAACGCTTTGTAGTCTTTTTAATAGTAGTTAGATTGTTCGGAGTCGTCGTGGATTGACATAGTGACTTTAGAGCGGAGACTTGTGCAGTAAGATTTTTATTTTGTGTTCGTAAATCATTATTTTCTAAAATTATGTTTTCTAATTCGCCCTGTGTAGTAGCGAGTTCCTGAGTTAATGTTGATATTCTGTCTAACATTTCGGAGTATGTTGCACTGTCGATTAAGGTACCGTCTATACTTTTGGACAGTTGTCGGTTTGGAAATAGTTGTGACGTATCTGTTGGACTCAGGTACGAAACGTCCATGTCCATTTCGCTAACATTGAAATTTAGTCTTCGTCGCTCTTGTGTATTGATGTTGTCATATTCCTCCATGTTTGAAATAAATCTTAAATGAGATTTTTTCAAATTCAAAAAGTGTCTCGTCCTCGCGGGATTTGAACCAGCACACTGTTGATTCTGGAGCGGAGGTCTTCTTCACTTAGCCAAGTTGACGTAGTGGACTGTCGTGAAATTGCTAAGTAGTTCAAAATCTACTCCACTTTTGTTATCATTCGATAGATGTCATTAGTTATGTTATTGTGGCGTTGTAGTTAAGACATGTTCTAATAGATGGTGCTGTATTCACTATATTATACAGAATGATTTGCCAATATTGATCTATAATGTCAGAAAATTTATCACTTATTTCACTGTTATTAACCGTGACGTTTGTTACACAGTAAAGAGTGTTGTAGTTTTACCACGCACTTTGTTTTTCCTTTTTCTTCAAACTCAAAAATAATTTACAGCTGTGCAACCAACCACGAATCGCTACAGAACCAATAAAACGAATTCATTTCGATTCATTCTGAATTCGTTACAATTATCATCGGATATTCGCGACATCGCCGAAACGGCCTCAGTCACATGTTTCGGTGGGAACACGATTAATCACACCAATTTGCGAGCCCGTTAAGTTTGCCAACGAGAGCGGGTAAGGGGGGCTCCCCACCACATCTCCGTCTACTGGTACAGGCAAATTTAATTTTCTTATTGTTCCACTTCAAGAGTCTCGCTAAAACTTCGTAGTGCGGTAGTGGAATTCTTAAATGGTGATGAAAATTACACTACATTATTACATTGGAGACTAATCTGAATAAAATACAATCAATTTTATAATTGGAATATCAGGAACAGTATCATTATTCTTTACAACAAAATGGGAATATAATAATCTAATTGCGCACTCACAAATAAGGCGGGTCACACACTACCACCTGCCACGCTCCGGTTCTCGGGGCGGCGTTTTTTAACAATGACCTTAAGTACTTCAGATTGTATACAAAACATGCGTAGTGACGCAAAACGTCAACGACCGTAGTCACAGATGCGTCGCGTGTGTAGTGTATGATCCGCCTAAGTAATATCCATCTCACTCCGCAGTCTGAGCTCAGTTTATGTCATCGTTTCTTAGCATCATCGTCCGTGACGTCACAACCGGTGACGCTGTTTAGATTAATATCCTGTCAGACAAAGGGAAGGGGAATTAGGAAGGTCTGTTAAGTTCGGACTAAGTTCAGAGCAGTCTTGAGATATTTATAACATTTGTAATACTACAATTTTCAGATGGTAGTGCGGTGAAGTTCGCGGTGATTTAGTAGGTCAAAAGGTAATTTTTCCAGCGTAAATATGATCTTCCTAGCCTTTACTTAATTAACTTAAAGTCGTCTTCCAATTTCATTACATGAATATTTCATGATAACACAGCCTTACCATACGTGCCGAAGCAGGGAGCGTTTCGTTGTGAAAAGTGATAGTGCGTTTGTATTGTGTGACATTAGTATCTGTGTCTCGCTCTCACACCTGAATAATCATTGCAAAATCACGTGGTGGTCCGGCCCCTTTTTTTCGGATGGGAAATCATCAAATAACCCCCTTCTGCCGTGGGTGGGGAGTGGAAGGGAGTGTCAGACTCTTATAGGCTAAAACCCACCCATGTTCTTTCCTCAGCCCTTTATTGTTCCGGGAGCGCGGTAACTCTTTCGAACATCCCGCAGGTGTTTCGGCCCCTGATCTTCAAATTACTAATCTACCTATGTATCTAAAATGCCAGTTATCAAAATGTTTGCTACCGTCACCAATAGTCATGACTTATCGGGACAAAAAGAGAGAAAGGCTTTATAAGATCCATATAAGCTTCCGCAGCTGACTCAAAACTCAAACACTAAATTATATTCAAAATTAGATTCAACCAATCAAACGGCTCCAAATCATGTTAATAATAAGAACCTGAGGGTCTTAATAGGATGTCTTACATTGCTACAAACACCTTTAAGAAAATTCCCAAAAAAAAAAAACATTTACAAACCCGTTGTAAAACCAACAAAATTGATTAAATCGAAGCTCCCGGTGGCCGGTGGCGGCGGAATCAATGCGCCGGCATTCGATTCATTACGACCATGTAATCAGCAGCCCCCATTAGTCGCCCCATTTACTACCTTAATGGATGGAACAGAACGTTCTCGAGTTTTCAAGGGATTTCTATGTGGTTTTTGTGTTAAGGGTTTAGGTAAACAAACATTTTAGTAAGAAATTCGTTTACTGTAGGGGGTCACGTAGTTGTAGATTGTTAGGGGTTTTTGTTACTTATATAGAATAAATTGCTTACGTATATTGTATAGTGTAAGATTATAAAAAAAAGTCTGCTACCAAAAATGTAAGCAATTATACTCGTACACAACGAGGTACAAAAAACCGGTCAAGTGCGTGTCGGGCCACGCGCATTAGGGTTCCGTCGTAGGTCTTAGTTCGTCAACTCTAACTCTGTAACCGGTTAAGCCTACTTAGCCATGATAGTTTTCCTTGTAAGTTCATTACATGTGCTACGTCTGTGAATCTTTTCACATTTCTAGGTACAGCCATTCAAAAGTTAGAGGGGGGGGGGGCATGCTCGTATCGATCAAAAATTTGCACTTAAAAGCTAAATATTTCGCAAATGGCTCGCTTAACCGAAAAATAGTCTTCACAAGTAATATTTTTGAAAGATCTATCTAACGATACCCCACACGAAGGGGTACGCGAGAAAAAAAATATTCATCCCCACTTTACGTGTTTGGGAGCTACCCTAAAAATTTTCTTTTTTGAAAGTGGTCCTTATATACAAAACACTTTTAAAATTTTGCCGTGACAAAAAATCACTGACGATTACTGTACGATGACATTAGTGCTTTCGCGCTAGGTCTAAAGTTCAATTAGGCACATACTCCAGATTTTCTAAATATATTACTTTTCATAAACAAATAAATTATTTTTACCTTTTTTAATATATCACGTTTTAAACGACAAAATTTCATACCGACATAAAGGAAAATATAATATATATTTTCTTCGAGAGCAGAACCCGTGAAGTAGCTTAGTAGTGCCCTCTCCTCTCGTTGGACAATTAGTAAGTGCTTTATCATTAGCTGTGAGTGGCGTTAGTTAGCGGCGGTACAGCAACTTAGCGCCACGCAAGTAGCTTTGTATTTAACAAATTAACGATTTTGCTCGTAAACTGTCTGCTGTTGATTTATTTGTTCACAAACTTCAGACGAACACAAACTTATAGCTGTAGAATCAATATAGTTAATAAACATCTATATAACCTATTTAAATAATGTTACTAATTTGTTTGAAAGTGGTTACATAGACTGAAGATCTTAATATTATTTTTGGCAAAGTAAATTCTCACACTCAGAGATCTAAGCTACTCAATAAAGAAGACGATGGATTTTAAGATAATTGTGAGAACAAAATGCAACAAAATGGCTTAAAGGCCATTTTATTACATTTTCAATAAGCATTATCATTGGATGTACCATGTTCAAAAACCTCTGTATAATCCTCTAAATAAACGTGAAAATTTGTTTGGATAGATTATTGTTGTTTATTCTTTCACGCAAAAATTACTAAACGGATTTGGATGAAATTTGGTACACATATGGTTAATAATCTGTATTAACACATACAATACTCTTTACCACGTTATCTGTGGGCCTATCACAAATTACTTTCGAAAAAGTATTCATATCGAAAGCGATTTTCGAATCATAAATACAACCATACGAGAGCAATTTTTTTTTTTTTCAATTTAAGTTTAAAATGTGTAAATAACAATTTGCAGCATCCAAAGATATGATTAAAGTCATTTTGAATAAATTGTTCGTAAAATACGAGTATATTTCATTTAAATATCGCTGTCGATACGAATACTTTTTCGAAAGTGATTCGTGATAGGCCCACTGGATTTGATTCGAAATGAACACAGTCGAAGTTGCGGGCGGAAGGTTGTATTTGATAAATCAATTTAAATACCATTAACGATAGTTATACAGATTCATTGTATATAGCTCTATAGCCTTGCATACCTGTCCATGCAACAAGCATTATTCAGGTTTAAAAGCCACTGACGGCGAAGCACGTTCATTAACGCATACCATAGAGCGACAAACATGTCCGGCCACGCTTGCATACTATTCATTAAGCGGAACTGTGATCACCGGGTGACGTCACGCGCTGTTCCTGTCTACCTGCGTGATGTATGGCAGCATGAGGGTTTGTAGTCACAGTTGTGTCACATGAGAGTGTACAGTAAATATAACAGTGGCCTATTTATTGTATCACTGCTGGGAGGTTCTTGGAGGAGGAGGAGGGTTTGAGCATTTGAATTTTTTTCTCTCAACTCAGATTTTTAGTGAGTGGCCCATATTTTGAATCGTTTTTTTTTTCACTTATTCGTTGAACAAAAAAAATTAAAAAATCTTTGACAAGTTAACTCGTTCAACAATTTATACAATATTAAGTTTTTCCAAAGGGTTAGGATACATAGATATGGAGGCAAGCATTTTGCCATAAACTGGACATAAACCTAGACTCATAAAGACTTGATGGGAAAACCTAACAACCCTTTGCCCAAAGCTGGATTTAAGTCCAGGCTCAGTCTACCGTCACGGTTCTGACAGCTAGAATATTGAGACTGGCTAATATTTTTTTTCTAACCATTAAATTTACCAGATTTAAATATTAACGAACGCTCATTACCAATCTATGTACCCAACAATTGTCCCATAGGTAAATAACAAGATAAACTCAATTCAATGCTATTTTCCTTACTCAATAATGAATACATATAATTTATAGGTTGTTCCGTGCGAAGTTTCTGAGTGGTCGTGGAATTGCACTGGCCTACATCCCATTCAGTGCCGGACGTGTAATCGCCGGGACGCGTGGCGACCATCCGCCTCTGTTTGTGCTAGTGTTTACACTGTGTTGTTTAGCTACTAGACGTCAAACATAGCTACATAAATATGTATAGTATAGTCTGCAGTATAGCATTTAACTTTTTCTTCCAAAGAAGCCATGATTTGACCCCGTTAGGGATAATATTTTGAAATACCATTCCTTGAGCGTTCTTAAGACTATAGGTATACAGGGCCAGCATTTCAAGTTTATCTCCCAAAAATCAAAAAGCCATAGTATTTCACGGCATTTTTACTAAATCACACACACATGTATATCGTATACCTTCACCTATATTTAAGTAGAAGCATCGATTCGGCTGTACAGTCGTTAACTCGTACCGCTGAATCAATACCCGTCCGAATCAGCGTCCAATCGTTAGACGTGACAATTGGACGATGAATTCTATTCGCGCTGTAGTCGTCGGCTGATGGCGTCCGTCGATACTATCGGCAATGGCATTTCTGTGTTACGGTTTTAAAGCTTCAATTTTTAATGGTTTTGGTTTAAATCTGCTGTAAACGCTGACGTCAGCTAGTACAGTTGTCTACAAATATTGCCTGTAAAAAACCATTATGATTGTTCGTATTATTTACTTTAATTTTGATTTGAATAAGTAGGTAGGTACTGTATTTTTTTAAATTATGATTGTGATTAAGCATCCGACAGACTCAACACTACACTAATTTTAATATACTTTGTCCATTTTTCGGGCATTTTAGATAGATTTTCAACAATACATTTAATGCACTCTATTTTCACATTGTCCTTAGATGCGGCCGCGCTGGCAGCCTGGCAGCAACTCCAGGCGAGAAACTCCTCGAACTGCTCCGACCGAGCGCCGGCACGCCTCGGCGACACTCCACGGCGGCGTGCGCGCCCGCGCAGCCGCAGAGACCCGCGGGCTTCGTGTACTGCCCGTCTGACGCGCTGCCGTACTGTCCACCTTCTAGAATTGCACCGCCGAGGCCTATAATGAAGGTACGTAGTAGGACGAAGGTAACGACCAACTCTTTGATAAAAATACATGCTTGGTTAACTATGCTTCATTGTTGGTGCAGCTCCAGCCACCACCGCAACAAATCCAGCCAGTCCAGCCACAGCCGCCGCCCGTGCCACAGCGTACAACCGCAACAGTAGCGCCCACGCCCCTGCCAGTGCCGCCGCCCGCGCCCCCGCGCCGCTCCTCCCCGCAACCACCCCGCCGCGTCCCCCCTCCGACGCCGCCTAGACCACCTACCACAACACCGCAAACAGACCCCAATGGAAACAGAAGAACAGTTGCCCCAGTGCAACCACAGCCACGACTTGACTGCAACAGAAACCCACAGCCCCTATCCGCCAGAAGAGCGCCTCCCCAAAGAATTCCCGATTCTACGCCTTTCACTCCTGCTCCGTTACCTCCTCAGAATACTGTCCAGCCAATGAAACGGTCTCCAAGCTCCGGGTCTAATATAAGCGTCCGTCAGGACTCCAATGTGTCGTCGGACTCGTTTAGTCAGACCTCTTCCCCGTCTTACACGACGAAGACGATGGAGGCTCCGCTACTGCCGCACCAGCACGTGAACAAGAGCCTCAACGCTAAGATAGCCCGGGGCCTGCTGCTAAAGGAGCAGCAGGACAGGGACTCCGGCAATGGCTCCATTACTAAGAGCATGTCGACGCCGGCGTCACTACAAACTATTGTCAGATTTCAAAATGGCAGCAACATGTCGCTACACCATCGGGTGAGTACAAAATTGTGTATTTCAGTATCATTTATCCACAAATTCCTAAAATTATTTTGTAAGATGAACTGTCTGCATATTCATAACAATACTTTAATCGAATCTTATGAAGAACGTATCTAGTAAAACCTCATATCTCTTAACAATAACAGTGCCAGTTAAGTAGGTACTAACATAACATTTAAACATAAACCCTACTGCAGTATACAGAGACAATTAATAACATCAGTCAGTTTGTATTTTCCACTCAACATTCCGCACTCCACGGCCCGAAAATGGTAACAAAAACGTCGTTTACAGAAACATTTTTATAGCAAGTGCTGGAAAAATCCGAGCGTTCAACAAAGTACCGTAAATGTAAGTAGTTACAGTATATTTCCGCGCAAGTACGTATGACACATATGGCCAGTGAACAATTAAGTGTCGCTCGCAAGCGCTGCGTCGCCGTCGTAATTAAAATATTGCGCTGCATTAAGCGTTTGCTGTGTTTACAGTAAAAGCTTTGGGTGGCCGTGCAGGTCCGAGCCACAGGAGGTAGCAATAACATTGTACCGAGAAATTAAAAAATAAAAACTTTTACATATTGTAAAGTTGATATAATATTAGGGATGAATTTACAAAACAAGCCTCCAGAAAGTATTATGTCGCGCTACGAACTCTCGTAATAGAGACACGAATAAAAATATAATGTAATTAACTTGTCATTTAAAGTGACAAAAGCTTCAAAAGATAGATATTCATCTATCGAAACCAACACAGTCTCATGACTATCAAATTTCTTCTTGGCTATGTATTCGCATCAGTTTCTCACTTGTTTCTTTAACTTTACAATCGAGAGCGGTCTTCACTATATCGAGTCGCGTCTCGATTACACGGGAATTGTATCGAAAAATTTCGTTTTCAAGATTAGGTTTGCAGCGCACAAAGGTGTGTCGAAATGAGATAGATGCAGCTATATACTTCGGTCACTTTTTCAGATTTAGTTATAAGAATAACAAATTATGTTTTAGTCATTATAGTTTTCTGAATTATTTCGTTGATATAAGTCTTCTTCATGTGCTAATCTCCTAAGTGATCATAGTTATTTTAAATCTCGATTTAGAAGATTATGCGACTAAAATTACAAATGTAAAAATTCTGATGTTTTTTACTCAATCCCGAAAAAAAGACTAACGGATTTAGATGGAATTTGGCACATAGATAGATTATGTCCTGGAATCATACACTCTATGTATGATACTTTGTATTCCAGTATCTGAAGTTACTAAATACCTTTTAACGTCAAAAACATAGAGTAGTTCCGTGGAAGTAAAATCGATTTCCAATCACTGGAAGGCTATACAATCCTAATCCTAAGATTATATCAAATAATACGAGACAACTGATTGCGATTCCGAGAGGTATGGCCGCTTGACGTGGATAGATTGTTATTAGAAAATCAACCGCTGCTCTTGTACAACATTTATGATTAAAATGCTAGCAATTTGCGTTCTATTCGAAGAAAACCATTTTCCACGGAATCTATCACTAGTCAGTCTGCGTATCTGATGATATTTACTGACAGCGACATACATTTTTATTTACCGATTTTTTTTTAAGTTTTGATATATTGGTTCCAGGGATAAGCTACTACATAAAGTAATTTAAAAAAAAAACGGCCAAGTGCTTATCGGGCCGCGCGTAGTAGGACTCCGTAATACGTTTTAGTTTGTTGACTATAACTACAACTCTAACTATAACTCGTAAAGTGAGAAGAGGCCTTTACCCAACTGTGGGATAGTAAATAAGCTAATGATGACTGGTTCTGCAGTCGGCATTGCTTATGTTTTATGCTGAGTATGTCCAGTCAATCTTCTTGAGTTCACAAGTGTGCGTGAGAAGAGATATGAACGTTTTATTTTAGAATCCGTCTAATAGTCCCAAATAATACCCTATAAATATAAGGGTACAAATTGCACCCCTTTTAAATTTTAATATATGTGTAGGTGTATTGTATATTATCTAACAAAATAACGACGGGACACAAAAACTTGCAAATATTCACTGCAAAGACGAACTCTTGATGAAGTCTTGCTCCTCCTATACAAGCAAGCAAAACTTCTCATAAACTCTTTAATAAAATCTTAAAGTCCGTCCTTTTAAGTTCTCCACACACAATCTCAAAGTTTCTAATCAGCGTTCGCCACATACGTATCTGCGCGGGAGGGTGTACGCCCGCCCGTACGAGTAGTAGGAAGGAGTGTACAGCCCCGGCCACATATTACTGTTTACATGAGTCAAGATTGCGCCCGTCCTGCGTATAACTTGGGGAGTAATTCTGTATTGTATTGCGAAAGAGTTTTGTTGGTTCATCGTTTCTTTCAGCGGCCTACGTCGCTGTGTTTATATTTACATTTGCTTTGAAGTTAATAAGAGATATATTACTCTTTATATTAAACCAAATCGTGACTTGTTTGATGCAGTGGTTGAGCAATCAACTTTTGCGTAGCTTGTTCGACTCCCACTTGTAATAAACATTTGTATATTTTATTTTTAATGTCCCGTAGGTACCCACGTGTCTGTTAAGAGGGGGTGCTAAATAAGAGAACCTACAAGAACACAACAAAGCATTTTTTTAAAGATCTGTCTGTGGTCTGTTCCGAACAGATTTTGATACGGTTCACTCACAATTTCACGAATAGTTTAGAACAACAAAAAGGGTTTATTTTTTTTTTATTCGATGATGGAAAAAATTTGTAATTGAAACCGATAAAGTTACTGAATATATCCTATACTTTCAGCGCATACGTAAGCTGTGACTTTACTTTAATGTAGCGACATGTAACGTCATTCAATCGGACTCGCTAAGACTTGGAGCTTTTATAATATCAGGTGCATATGACCTGACGTATGTAGGTCACTCTGTCGAATGTGATTAGCATGCTAGTATCCTATACGGGCATTTATTGACGGCTAGCTCTCGACAAAAAAAGAATTAGATATTTCCCGAGAAATTTTCTTCACAAACCCGGATAAAAAGTCCTTGTTTTTCTAGCTTTCAATCTGTCTCCATAATAAATTTTATCTAAATAAGTTGAGCAGATAGACAAACTGACTTAATTTCGCATTGGTAAGAATCAACAGAGAAGATATTAGAGATTTATTTAGTAAAAACTATCCCTACGGCGGTAAAGTTCATGCAAAAATACCATAGAAGATTTTACATAGATTTTCCAAAAAACAAAAACATTCTTATCTTGCCCTAACAATTAAAAATGAATAGATTAGTTTGACTAACAATCATTGTAACACCGTACATATATATCTGGCCAAATATCTTGTTTATCCCAAGCTTATCCCGAAATTTAAGGCATTCAAACAACATCAAAGTTAAACCCATTGTTCAAACCTACAAATGAATAAGAACGTACCTTAATTCTGTATCAAAATCGGGAAACAAGGAGTTAGTCCAAATGTGAGCATTCTGAATAGAGTTTACGTAACAATAATATCTGCGCGGAGTCGACAAAGGCAGGATATCGTATTGAATGTGAAACAATCGCGAGCACGCCGCGCACAGAGCGCCATTCACGATGTTACTGCAACTAGAGATAAATCCTTTTTGGTAGACGCTAACGATTCATGAATACTACTGTTTAAGCGTCCAATAATAATTTAATCTTTTAGGATCTAAATAGGCAACAGGGCCCAGCATTATCAGCAAGATTTAATTCCTTTTTTAGGATTCCGTAGTCCAACAAGGAAATCTTATAGTTTCGCCATGTCCGTCTGTCTGTCTGTCTGTCTGTCCGCAGCATAGCTCCCAGGTTCTTGTTACTAGAAACTGAAATTTGGTATGGATATGTATATTGATCACGCCGAGAAAGTGGTAAAATAAAATTTTGAAAAATATTTTTTTTAGGGTCTAGGGTAGGGTAGGGGTAGCTCCTAAACACGTAAAGCGGGGATGAATATTTTTTTTCTGGCGTACCCCTTCGTGTGAGGTATCGTTAGATAGGTCTTTCAAAAATATTATGGGTGCGTCAGGACTATTTTTCGGTTAAGTGAGCTATTCGCGAAATATCTAGCTTTTAAGTGCAAATTTTTGTTCGATACGAGCATACCCCCTCTAACTTTTGAATGGCTGTATCTAGAAATGTGAAAAAAATCACAGACGTAGGACATGTAATGAACTTATAAGGAAAACTAGGCGGAAGGAAAACTAACTACTAGTTTTCCTTCCGCCTAGTTTTCCTTATATACTATAACTATCACGGCTAAGTAGGCCTAACCGGTTACAGAGTTATAGTTGACTAAGTAACTCCTACTAAGGAACCCTACTGCGTGTGGCCCGACACGCACTTGGCTAGTTTTTAATGTATGGGTGTTTGTAGTACCTAAGTAATCGTTGGTCTAGTGATCGCAATAGACTCAGGAAAGTTCATATACGAATCAGGCATAGTGTTATTCTGTTTTTTCTATGTTAATTTACTCAGTTTAATACATAAATATAACTCAAAAAAAAGTCTAATACTTTGGGGAATATAGGCGTAATTTCATGTTACATAGAAAGTTATCCCATGGCTGGGCAAAAGTCTCACACAGAGAAGACATGAGCATTGATCACCCAGCTTTCTCAAGGTGGGTAAGCGTAGGTATTACCTATCGTTAGTTTTCCTAACGATATTTACCTCTGTTAGTCAGTTGTGTCCAAGATACACTTAGAAAGTACATAATTATAACTTTAAAAAAAACCACACTGGCACTACGCCAGGTTTTTAACCTACATATTCATATAAAGTGCAGTCGCCTTAAATTCTAAGTCAACAACATTCATAGGAAGTAAAAATCCAAATTGATAAATGCTTTTGCTGTTAAAATTAAGATAATAATAATAAAGTAGATCTAAAGAGGCTCTCGTTAGGCAGCTGGATCAAGGGCTTGATACAGAAAGCAGTACTCCTAGACACTGCGCGTATCGTCAGGAGGTTCCTTTCTCTAGAGCCCTGACCGCCGGTAGCTTGGACCCTGTCTCGTTACCGGTGGGATACTATTTTTTATATTTTTAAATGTTTTTCTTTTTTATATATAGTTTAATATTTAAAAATGCAATTAATATGTATATAAATAAATAAAGTAGATATTAATAGACAAATCAGGTACATTGGGTTATTTTCAAAGCCAATATATATACATAAGCTCAACTCCTAAAGTTCTGGCTGACAAACTGAAAGCTCCGCCCGAAGCCACTTGTTAGCAGATACCTACGAGTACGAGCACCAAGCGGCATCAATCGGCTTAGCTCGCAGGACTTAGCCTCACATGCTTTAACTTAATCGGACAAACTTGGAAAACATTATTAAGATATATGTAATACTAGCTGTCCCGTCTATTTCCTTACCAAATTTCATCCAAATCGGTTCAGCCGTTTTGCTGTGAAAGCATAATAAACAAACACACTTTCGCATTTATAACATCAAAATTTTACTTTATTACTACACTAACTTTCTTCTTTCCTTTTTTCCGAAAGGATTTTCCCAAATTCTACTCCTAAGGGAATAAAAGGGGGGGGGGGGGCATTTTTTTATGAAACTCTACCATTTTTAATTTGAATTCGTATATACCATGCGGGCGAAACCGCTGGCGGAAAGCTAGTAATTAATATATTTATATGTGAAATTGTTTATAATTTTAATAAATTTCCACCTAGATGCTCCGCGACATGCGAGGCGCCAGCACGGACGCCAACCCCCACAAGTTCCGACTGATGCAGCTCGCGCTGAACGCGGTCGCGCTGCTCGCCATCACAGGCGCTTTATTTGCGTATTTCAGGGCCAATCCTGCAGTACAGGTGAGCTATCAGCACTAATATTCATTGAATATACATGAATACATATATAAAATTAGATACATTACTACACCGGCTTCCTTATTACGTAAAAGAGATGCTATAGCTGACCAGTCTATGTTGTTGGTCCCAGATCAATATAACTCTATTTAATAATGTCAATATGTCAGACTTTTTTTTAAACATTTTGAAACAATAGATTGAATTGTATTGGCTTTGGTTTATTTAAGCTACAAACGTGTGAATTGTAATAAGGAGAAGAAAAGCTTCCTGCTGAGTTTATCTTTTAATTTCTGATTATTATTTTAAAAGTTTATTTTATTACTAAAAGAATGAAAGTTAAGAACTGCTTAAATTAGACCTTTTTGTATAGATTTCGTCACACACCATTTAGTAAACTAATTCAATCCCTGTATAGTTACGAGGTCTGCAGAACAGTAATAGGAATTATGATAATACGTAAACTCTTGAAAATTTGGAAAACGCTGCGACAAAACGTAACTTTTGCTTTTATTTGCACTGGCTTCATCCTGCTTTTAAACAAACTTGGTTCGAATATTGTTCTCGCCGTGAAGCACGCAATTTCTTACTATGTAAAAAATCAACAAAAAGAAGCAACTCAATTACTGAACCGCTTGTACACAGCTGAAAGTCATTCCAGCCACAAAAAACGTTGGAAAGGCGAAGCTCAGCTAACAAAACAATTATTGTGCTCGTAGCTCAAAGTCGGGCTCAGGCTTTGGGCAACAATTCCGTCTTACCTGGCCGTCTTTGTCTGTTTTGTGAGAATTATGACAATAGGCACATTGTGAACGACGCGTTGTTGTGGATACATATTGTTTTTTGGGCTGCAGAAATTTTGTAAAAGATTTCCTTGGAAAAGTAGTTTCTTTAAAGTTTTTGAGTTGTTTTGTGGGAAATAAAAACCTTCTTGTACCTTTGTGTAACGAGTTTATTCTACGAAGTTTACGAAAATCAAAATAAAAACATATAGCAGTATAGCGGGTATTTTTTACAAATGTATAGTTACTATCTAGTAGCATAAACCAAGCGATCATCAAAACCATTTGCTTTCTACGTATCTTCTTGTCCACATAAAATCAAATTGTACCAAATCTTAAGAATTCTTAAAAAAGGATCTTAAATTTTCGCTTCATGTAACCAAAGCGAGACTACAACATCGTAGACAAACATGCAGTAACACCAACCTTTTGTCCACAGTACGTGTCTCAAGTAATGAACAGGTCCACCGTGGTGACGTGGCCGGCGCCGACAGACCCGCCCGGGGCGAGGAACCCTGCGCCAGGGGTGTGTCTACCCGTCATCGTCAACTTCTGCCAGCAGCACAGGATACCGTACAACTTCACCGTGTTCCCCAACTATATCGGACATTTTGGGCAAAGGGATGCCCAGCAGGTTAGAATTTAACTTTAATATAAATCTTATTCCCTAATCTAAAAAAAAACCCAAATCTCTGCAATACATTGCTAAGTAAGGAATATTGTACTATAGTATATTATAGTATTTGTTATAGCCAGCCTTTAAAATCACAAACAATACTCAGGCTATGTCTTTGCTATGTGAACGCACAGCGTCTCTAATATTACCTGTGTTTGGTTAATTTTGCGTTGTTAAGGTGACCTGTGGTACATCTTTTACTTATCAAAATATTGTTTGTATAAGATACTTTGTATCCCAGTATACCAAGGAAACCAGGTAGACGATGTCATGGACAGAAGCTAGTGTCAGAATATATGCTTCAGTATCCTAGAATACTGTCTTAGACTACGAGTTGCTTATATCTTGAAGATTGCCATGTAAATACGTTACGGAGAGATTAAATATCAAGTCACACACAAAAGCAAGTTAGCATATTAAATACTTACTAATAGTAAGGTTTACTTAACAGTACTTAAGTGATTCCCCGAAAAGGGCTCGTTTACTTAGTAGAGATAACCACAAATACATAATTATATTGATACATATACCCAGGATTTGTTTGTAAGTCAAATACACCAAGTCGAGCGTTTCGATACGTCAAGTTACAAATTGGACGAGTTTCGTTCGCTAGTTACTTAGTTTAATTGCCGTAAGAGCAAACAGAGTCGGGAAATTGAGTTTGCTAAATGATAGGTGATTTTTGATTTTGTAAATATTCTGGTTTAAATTAATATATTTCGGTGCGGGTTTCTACACTCATTTTATTAGTTTGAACCTAAGGAGAAGAAATAACAGCGTCTTGGATCGATCGATCAAAGTTTAGCTACGCTTGTCGAGGTTGGACTGTAGATGGGTGACCAAATAATTATGATTCCAAACACCTTTATGCTTAGTAAAACACGTTGTTCCTTACTGTCATCCTTACTATCGTTACTAATCCTTAGTAATAATATAAATGCGAAACTGCTGAGATTTTTAGATAAGATTTGGTAGGGAAGGACATGAAATGCATGAAGTAATTCTCTCAGGACGCAAATTAATTCACAAGAAATATCTATAATAAATAGTAACGAGTATCAATCAGGTCTCACGAGGTACAAAGGTCTAGAGACGTCAGCCCACAGCTGGGCAATAAGTTTAATTACCCGAATCCAAGGTGAATCGTTAAAATACCATTAACAGGCTTAAACAGACATTTGGCGGGCTTAGCGGGTCGTTAATTAGCCGACCTGTAATGTTTTTAAGCAATTTGTCGGGAATTAAATTCCTTTTGGGCGTCGATCATTTTTTTGTTCAGTTATAGCTGAGATTACTTTGTGCCCGCTGCGTCGCCCGCCTTTTATGCACATGAAACCTAGCTACTATACGTAGGGACAATGCACCATTCAATTAGTTATATATTTTTTTGTCGATTCTCTAGTTACGAAGATTACTCTCTATACACAAACTTACATACTTTATCTCTTTATAATATTAGTAACATAATCTCCTATAACGTGTCGTTAACAAATATAAATCTCCCGTAATCTAAAATACACTCACTCATATCAACACAATATCGGATCTCCCCCCAACAAACACACAACGATACCTATCTCTAAGTCTATGCAGCAAACTTTCTTCAAAATCCTCTTAGTGAAAATTAATTGATCGAAAACCTACTAGGCGCAGATCAAAGAGCTTATAGGCCAATTAATTTGTGTGCTCGTCGCTCGCCAGCCGCACTAATCTCCCCTCCAAGTGTCAGAGCACGCCTGCCGCCGGTGCCTTGTAATTAGGTATATCATACGAATATAGAGGTTTTAGTACCCACGAACCCTTTGTTATTTTGTAGTATGGGTCTTAAATTTCGACCGCCTAGAGGATATGGAGGAGGTTTGACCCGATTGGGCAGTGCCCCGCCTTGTCCTGGTAGCGACGATCAGTGACGATGAGCTCTTGCGACCGGCCCTAGTCCAGTCCATGGACCGGAGCGAGAGGCCATGGGAAGTTGTCACCAACAGATAGCTCGTAAGGACCATCATCTGATAAGGATCAGGCCCGGGTTGATGCATTTTATACCCCATGCGCCTCAAAGAGATGTCAGCACAATTGACAACTAGGGCCAGTGCCTTCCGGATTTGCGGGATTGTTCAGAAGGGTTACCACAAAGACTGATGGGGTTCAGTCAATAAGAGTCTGATACTCCCTTCCAATCCACCCACAGCAGGAGGAGTCATTGAATGATGTCCCATCCATAAAAAATGGGCCGTAAATTTCCATCGTATTCATCAATCGAAAAAATACGAATAAGCATTTCTGATAAATTGTTATCTACTAAGTAATTAAAGTCATGAATGCCTGTGATGTGTGAAAGAGCTGTATTTATATTCATGACTAATATTGTTTCGTTTTACTGTCCTGGTTTATTATTACAAGAAAAATATTGGGTACGTAAACCTGTAATCTTCGCTCTTACAGTTCACCTGATAACTTAACCCTCAATTTCAAAATCGATACAGATGACGTTAACGATTCAACGTCATTACCCGCGCATTAATGGTGAATAGAGACGTTTCTTTTAATTACGAAAAACACATTTATCGGTTTTACATTACCGCAAACAAGGAATGATACACGAATGTTTTCATTCACACTATATTACCCGCAGCCAACCGCGACCACAACAGCGAGTGACGCGGCGACATCAATAACCATTAGCTAAACCCTTTCGCGCGCGAATCAATCATTGTCGCGGAAACAATGCGCGGCCGACAAGTAAAATATCAGCGTCAGACTCTAAAGCCCGTTTTTAACGAGCAATGTTTATTAAAACGTAGCATTACGTCGTCCTTGTGCGATGTTTGCTCATAACGGGGGATAAATAGGAGTTGTCTTATCTGGATCAATTGAAGTGGAAGCACACATGGTGTTATTAGGTGGGAGACGGGATCATACGTGTATAATACTGCTTTTGCTGGGAAAATAGCACACTTAAAAATACATGCTAGAAATTTAAAATCTCCGTTAATGTAGAATTTTAAGGCAATGGATGATGATGTATGGATATGTTAACCATGCTCATAGATTAACACGTTAAATACTTTTATCTCGAAAATCATGTATCTACGTCCCATACAAGAGGTGGGTGGGGTAAATGTCACTCTGGTATATTCTATTTAAAAATATCATTTACCTTCATCTGCCCACATAAGTTGAGGATTACCGAGGGCTATGTCGTTTGTCTGCGATATCTTTTATCGTACAACACAGATTAATATAAGTCTAGCTATCGTACAATATTCTTAAGTCTGCTTTAAAAAAAAATGAAAATCTTTTGTTACTTTGGCATAATTCTAAAAGAAAATACAGATTTCTAACATTGGTTTAGAATTTTAATAACAATAGCTCTAACATTTGTAAACTGAAAGTAAAGACCACATTGACAATTAATCTCTGATTAGACTCACATTTTTTTTGTACATTAAACAAAAGACAAGTTTGATATACTCCTTTCATAGCTGTTCTCTGTTGCCAGGACCTGGAGGTATACGAGGCGGTGGTGGACGTCCGCTGTTACGATCTGACAGCACTATTCCTGTGCTCACTGTTTGTGCCCAAATGTGGCCCCTTGGGCCATATGGTGCGGCCTTGCAGGAGTCTGTGTCATGGTAAGCAATCTTTATTCACTATAGTAGGAAAGTTTACTGGCAATGTAAGTTTTTTTATCAACCACGCTGTAACAGCTAAACGGATTTGATTGAAGAATTAAAGATAGATAGTTAATCGGATCAGGATATGGCAAACTTAGCCCTTATGTAACAGTTTGTGAAACCACGCGATGTGATTTCTAAACAGAATACTTTTGGCCTAAGAACCATTTTGCAAAATACCCACTGATTCTATGATCACCTTCGTAATTATACATGTGTATATTAAAACATAAAGAGTTGTACTATGGAAGATAGCACGTCAAGACGCAAAAAAAGGCATTTCATAAAAAAAAAATAGATAAATGAAAAGATGTGTCGTAATATTATACTGTTAATATAATTGGTTATATATAAATAAATAAATAAAATCTATATTCATTGCTACACACATTAAATCTTTTAGAATTTTGTGAAAGTGATTCAAAATCGTCTTAACTAATCCTGAGTTGCTTCCCAACAGAAACGATGCGCCGTTGCGGATTCTTCCTGGAGGTGTTCGGTCTGACGATGCCAGACTACCTTCAATGCGACATCTTCCCGGAGTCGACAGACACCGATGTTTGTCTCGGCAATAGAGAAGTGAACGACGCGCGCTTTAGAGACGCCATGCCAGGTAAGCTGCGAATACTTTGACAAACAATATGGTACATTACAGATGAAATTGACTGCCTCGTAGGTCAAGTAGTCGCAATCTCGGGTTCCTTGTCGGTCGACATCACTTGTAAGTTTTAAAAATTTTACTAGAAGTTAGAAACCTGGAGTTAGGAAGATGGCGGTGTTACAACCCCGTGCCTGGGACATGGAGCCTTCGTCCCCAGCTGATCTTGATAGCAGTCGTTGTTACAATTCTACGTCTGAGGCCGTCAGGTAGATTTGAGAAGTAGGCAAAGCCGAGGCAGGCATCTAGTACACATATAAATGTGACGTGACGTGCCTGCTAGCCCCACTGAACTCATATTGGTATGAAAGTACTGATTCTACATAATATATATACAAATGAAAAATTAATTTAACCGACTATTCGTATTATTATTTGTTGTGTCAAGTGCTCTACAAGTTTAATAACACATTAAATTTAATATAACATCATATATTTCTAAGCATACATACCAGTATGTGTACCAATATTTCGGAGGCCTATATTACTTTTCCTTTAGTATTAGGTATAAGCTTTTAAATATTTGCTACATGACTAATTTCCACGAAGGTCCTAAACCTAGATGTAAACCACTAGAAACGGATCTCATTACTGAATATCATTCCGTGAATTCTACGATTAAAGTCATCAGTACATTATAACAGCTTTAGTTATGAGAGAAATTAGACCGTAGTGTCTCAGTCTTAATTCCCTATTTTTGAAAAGGTATTTTATTTTTGGGACACATTTTGTAGCAGGAATTACGTTTTAAACGCTTTAAATTGTTTTCTATTTTCACTAAAGTAATATTTTTTCTAAACAAATAGTAACTTATTTTCTTTAATAAATCACCATTTAAAAAGTGCTCAATCAGGCTATCACGCGTCAGTCTTCAATACGCAGAGCTACGTTAACCATAAGAACTTCAGTATGACGAGCGTATCATCACACTAACAACGTTTCGACGCGCGTGGCTGCAGTTGCGTCGCTCCGCACACCAAAACATGGTGCGTGGTAGTGTAGTAGTCTACCTTAAATATATTCTACCAATACTATTTGTTCCCAGTATGCCCCACCGGGTTCCAATGCGATGTCCGGCGCTGCATCCCCCTCGACTGGCGCTGCGACGGGCACGTGGACTGCGCCGACCGCTCGGACGAGCTCAACTGCCGCGTGTGCAAGCGCAGCGGGGAGGTGCACTGCGGCAACCAGAGGTGCATCTCGCAGGCACATCTCTGCGACGGCAGGGTCGACTGCCCCTGGGGACAGGATGAGCGGAACTGCTGTGAGTTTGGCACAATACGAGTTTTTGATCAGGCAATGTATTTTGACACGTTGGAATGATTCAGATTCTATAAAAAAATATATTTTGAGTAGTACAGGGATGTTATACCTTTTTAGAATACTTGTTATGGGCCCTTTAATATGATACCCATATTGCAGAAAAAAGAAGACTAAAAAATTACACATTAAATAATGAAATCTAGCACCCCCCATATTTTTTTTATGTCACCTATCTAAGAATACTTGGATAATAATATATATATATATATATATATAATACTTGGACTAATGAGACCAATCTAACGATACCCGATTAAAGAAATCCATCGATTGGTTTGAAAGATATGAGGGATTAAAAAATATTACAAACAAACAAAGATAGGCGCAGAAAACATAACCTGTTCCTTGCAGGCGGGTTAAAAAAGGGTGGGGCTTCACTATTATTCTTGTGTAGGTACTATATAACTCAATCTCTTTCTCACACTAAAATTAACTGTTTTTAGTCGCATCTATATGCAACATTTAGGTATATAATTCTGGGATTAATCAAGCGTTGATTTTGATTACACATTGTTTAATGAAACATATACGAGTATTGTTTATTGTTTTAATTAAAGCCCTAAAAGTTTTTCAATCTCGATGATTTTTATCAACATTCTACATTTTGTGTTGTTATATTATTTAGTTATGTTTAATGTTGGCAGAAGGCGTTCCGTTCTGAGAGTACAGACCGACAGTCTGACCAACTGACTAAGTTGGTACAGTGCCAAGGTCTTGTTCTTATGTGAGATTTTACACAGTATCATTTATTGTGGTGGTTAGACATTTTCACTTAGCGATGTACTTATACTGAAAGTTTTAAAGTATCACGCCAGAGATAATTCAAGAATTATGCTGAATTAGTCATTTTTAAATTGACTGCTTCATTGTTATAGTAGTTGCAAGCATTAGGTCTTGAGTTCGATTTCCGTAACCTTTAGAGGGAAACAGGTGCAATGTTAACAACATAAATTATTTTTTTTGTTGATAAAAGTATGATTCTGGAAAGTTTCGACCTTTTACGATTAAAAGTTGGCAAATCTTAGGTTTAACTAGTACCTATATCTTAGGATTAACTGTAGTTCAGGGTTTTACAATAACATTTTTTTAAACTACACTCATTGTCGAATCTGTCACTACCGTCCTCAACAAATACCTTTTACTAACAGTACGTCTCAGCCAAGCGAACGGCGACGTGGGCCGCGGCGAGCTGCAGGTGTACCGCGCCGCCAACCACTCCTGGTTCCCCGCCTGCATCACCACCCTGGACCGGGACACCGCCATGAAGCTGTGCTCTATCCTCGGCTACTCGTAAGTCTGTTTTAACCCGTATAGTAACAATGAAAATTATAACGTACTGGTTATTCTATAAGGTTTGTTTTTCAAGAATAAGACTCGTAGGTCGTATTAGTGCAGTATCCGAAAAGTCGATTTTTAGCTGAAGCTGATTAATAGGACATCGAAACGAAATGAAACCGAAGCTTCAGTCGGTCACTAACTGGTAGCGGGGCAGGCTACCCCGACATAAAAGATTTTAGACAGAATCACTCGCATTTAGACAAAAATATTTTTACAAATATTTAATATTGGCCCTTAACTAGGCCAGCCTCTATCTTGGGTGCCAATAGTTATGAATTAGATTAGCTTAATATAAATTTAAGTATCACCAGTTCATCACTCATGAAGGCTATGTTGTTGTGCCCTCTGGTTATCATTCTATCATAGTTATTCAGTAATTTTAAAAACCTCAGCTGGCCTTGTGTTTTTCTTGTTTCTAAAAAATATGGTAACAATAGTCTTGTATCAGTATCTAGCACAGTCGACCATAAGACGGGTGCCTATTGCCAAACCTACCTATAATTTGAAAAAAAAAATGCGACTTCAAGTATCAAACGTATTTCCAACGAGCGACTTTGAATACAAAGTTCAAAAGACCCAGGTGTTCAATGTTCATTTAAACGCGCCAATCGAGTTCAGCGACGTAAAGAATGTGTAGCAAACGAATGTCTAACCAACAACAACATCAGATACACTCGTACCCCGCTATGCTCGAGTTGGTTAAATTTAAAGCGGTAATCGCGCGATGGGGCGCCGGCTTAACCTGTGGAATTTGTTTCATTAGTTCAGTTAGTACATGCGTCACATTCACTGAATACTTGTGACGTCAGATGCATGCCTGTATGGTTGAATATATGATGTTGATAGCGGTTATACGTAGACATTGTTTATGTCTAGGCGGATCGGAGTTTAGTAGACGTTGTTAACGTGTTGTAGAAACTAATGGTTAATGCAGCCCCACGCAATAGAGCGTATCGCGTAGTTGGTTATGTTATGCCTTGCCTAGCAAAAAACAGCCGAAGTAAGTAACGGGTAAAAAGAAAGGTCGACTATAACTCTTCAACTTATTTAACCGTAAAAGTTTTCTATGGGCAAACAAATAGCCTGGGACAAACAAAAATTAGCCTTAAAGCTTCATATTTCGCAAACGGATCCTTAAATCTGAAAATAATCCGCAATATTTATGAATGATCTATCATACATAAACCACACAATATAAAAAAAATCCTCTATACTTGTAGAGGATTTTTTAAACCTCTTTTCGTTTCTACAGGTTACTAAACAAAAGCCAGACAGTCATCAACGAGAGCAAACCAGCAATGAGCAGTATAAAGGCAGCTGTGAACGTGAGCGCCACCCCGGGGCCGCGCGCCAGCTTCGTGCACGAGCACGGCGCCGCCCAGACGTACCGCGCCTTCCTGAGGAGTCAGGGAGGACTGCTGAAAGAACTGAAGGAGTGCCGACCAAATTCGCCTAGAGTACACCTTGTTTGTGACAAGTATGGTGAGTATTATTGATGTGAAATATATTAGCGCTCCGTGGCAGTTAGACAGACTCGTATGCCGTGATGCCGAACTTTTTCTTTTGTGTATGTCATCTCGCAGGTCAACCTAGAAGGTTGTCGACTGCTTAACCGGGCTTGTGATGCCGAACGGCACGACGCTCCATAACGCCATCATGTCCGCTCTCCGTCACTCGCTAGTCGCTCGTTTGTTTGTGGCGCATATACTACAAGTATATACCAACTTCGTAAGTTTTTCGTGTGATCGTGTATGTATATTGGTAGGTAGGTACTGGACACTGATGGTGTTGGAATGTAATGAATGATCCATCCACGGACTGACGACAAGGCTAATACATGTGAATGACACTAGGATATGAGCATTTGAAATTTAAACTCCATAACTTTGTTAATCTCAAAAAAAGTTGTATACTACATTGTTTGAATTACCGTCAAAAATTCTCGATTAAATTCATCGATTCGTGTGTAATGTTTACTCTGATAGCCGGTGATTTGGCTAATAGCCGCGGGCTAAGCTCTAGACCCAGTGTCGCGTGTGATCGCGTCACAGGCTTTTACGGCCTTATGATTGTGAGAGAGCTTTTAACGTTCTAGGTACTTGTTCAAACCGTGGCGGTTTGAAAATCTCTTTTCGTTTTAGTGTGAAAGTTGGATTTGATAAAAAAAAACTCAGTAATGTTTTATTCATTACTTTTAACTAATGTATTTCATTTTGTTCTACAAAATATATTTGTATATTTATAAATTACAAAGGGTTTCAATTGTGAGTATCTTGATTTCATATTGTTTACCCGATAGGACAAAGATTTTATTGAAAAGAACTAATATTGATACCTTTGTTTAGATGACTTCTGGTAATTTTATCTCAATTGGCTCAGCGATTTTACCGTGAAAGCGTAAAAAACAGATAGATGAAGTGGTAAAGTTGTCATATGAAAGTATCTATAATCGTTTGTTACACACCACTATTATACAAGTATATATGGTTAGAGCTTAATAGTGTTCACCTAGGGGTGTAAATGCGTACAAGACACTCAGCGCGAAGGGCACTTGTATCTCTTAGCTCTGTAAATCAGTGCTCCCATTTTATTTTCTTTCTCTGTTATTTTTACGTGAGTGGCGAGGCGTTTGACATCCGCTGAGTGCACACATACGTACTTATGTAGGCACGAGCGGATCCAATCTTGTCAGTTCAGAAGGGTGAATCAACTTTTGTTTTATAAGAGCTTTGTAAACTGTACTCAAAAGGTGCCGTAAGGCTTTAATGGTAGCTATTGTATACGGGTATTTGTAGGAAAATGGAAAGAGGCGGGTGATTTAATGCTACATCTTCAGGGGCCTTACTATAATGTGCAAGGCAGGCAAGGCAGGAATGGTTTCGTCGCGGAGAAAAGATGATGCTACACAATGTTAATAGCCGCGTCTCACTCTTACGCCTAAATAATGAAAACAAAAAGCAAAATTGTGCATGCTTTCGAATAATGCCCTCTATGGAAATTTGATTGATTTGCTTAACAAACTTACATTAAAACATAACTGCTAGTCAATACCAATATCTTCAAAATAACCATAATCCCATTCTCAATTTCGCATTAAAGATATTCTGATAACACGCGATTACTCAAAGGAGGCAATTATCGATTGGCGTACATTGCCTAACGTACGCTAACATTTGTATTACGTTTCCTCAATAAAGCGCTGTTATTACGCTACACACTCATAAATAGCTTTTATATTTCAATCGAAATATAATAAGAAGGAGCCATTACAGACAGATAAGAGCGAGCTCTCCCTAATGTTTCCTGACAAGTGACGGGCCACGGGCGATTCCTGTTGAAACTCGCTGAGTGCACGCCCGTACACAGTACACGATATTATTATATTGGAAGTGATAAGCAAAATGTTGTATTTCAGTTATTGGGTTAAATATAATGAGAAAATGTTGATTAATTTTTGTCTTGCACAATAAAAGCTGGGTTGTTTATTCAACTTGAGTTTACCATTTAGTTGACAACGTCATCAGTATAGTACCACAAAAATGTTTAACAATGTAATAAAAACATAACATTTTCTTTGTCTTTATGGCTGAAACAAAAAACTTGTGCAGGTATTATAACATTGTATTGATAATGAAAAATATTTGGACACAGTATTTTATTTGACATCTTTTTTGACTTTTGGATTTTGCATACAAAAAGTATTACAGCCGATTGCATCAAACTTTTTATCATTTATACTTTATACTTTTACGAAAATCACAAAACATGATATCAGTTATAAGGACATTTTGATTTAGATATGATAATTAAGTAAACATTATATCATAAATATTAAGACGAAAAACATAAAATTATAGCAAAATTATTAAATTTTATCCTCCATTTTGACAGATCTTGAATGACAGTTCTTCTGTTTCACGTATAAGTACCTAATCTGTTTTTTTTTATGCAACCGGCAGTGTGTGAATTAAATCTGTATTAAGGTGCGTACATATTATATAGCATAACATGTTATTAAACGTTGATTTATATAGTATATTTCAGTAATGTGGAGTCTGAATGTTATGTTGTATAACATTTGTAAATATTAACACAACTTGTTACCTATATAACACAAGTAACATAACACGTTACTTAATCTCTACGTACCTTTAAATTGAAATATAGATACAGTGGTACAAAACGCCTTAGTAAAGATCCCAATACATAATTCTGTATATAACCGAACGGCCCCGCTAACATTACAAAATTAAATGTAATTTGCCAAGACAAATGGCTTTTAATTATAAAATCTGTCATAGCAGAGGAGTGTAAAAATTTATTAAAGGTTTTGTTCGCAATTATGTAAAACGAATTACGGAACGCTAAGCCCACTCGACTTATTGATAAACTTGATGAGATTCTTATCTTTTTTCTTTGGAACGACTTCCCCGTCGGATGGAAACGGCCTTGTTTATAGGATCAACTTGTGTTCTATGCAGTTCCGTGGTCCGAGACGTTTTATAATACAACTATCTTTTTATCCGTGTCTCGAGGGAACTACTTAATGTACCCGGATAGTAAGTAGTCTATAACCATCTCCTAGGTCCCATCTGTCTCCGTTTAAAGTTTCATCCAAATCGGTTTAGATGTTTTACAGTGAAAGCGTAACAAACAAATGAACATCTCCCTTTCGCATTTATAAATTAGAATTCACAGGCTCAGGTATATTTAGATCTATATATTATCATTGCACTGAATACTTGACTTCATATGTTGCAGCTAAACTAGTAATTCAAACTAGAAAAGTTTTAGCTAAAACTTTAAAGAAAATCTGTCATTATTCATGAAATAATTTACTTATTGTCATTTGTTTACCTATAAAATTAGGGCTTGAAACATCTTGTATATCAGTACTTATACTATTCGGTAATAATTAGATACAACCTGAAAACTTTATGCAATCAAGGTCATTATCATTTAACAGCACAGCAAAGAGTAGGTATAATAAATAAGCGGTAGTTAGCGACTGAAAATATATTCGAACGGAATACTAAAGCGACAGTATTTAGTTCCAAACCCGCCGAGCCCGATCCATAGTATCTCGAATATTTCATGCAAAATACGCTTGAAATATATAATTTTCATCTTCCTTTATAGTATTAATCTAAATACCTAATTAGAACTATTTGATACCTATACCTACTTTATAAATTGTGGACGTGAATAAGGAAGTTTTTTAATGTTAAATTAATTTTCATTGGACATGTTTGAATAAGAACTACGTAAAATATTTCAATAGGTCTTATGTTTTTTATGGTAGGGGAGCCCACGATGCTAAATGGGGATTTACTCGAGCGTCATACAGACCTATTGGGATGCAAAGCTTAGATGATAAGAAGAAAAAAATGTTATATAATGTATCTTTTTCATCGGTGGGGGGAGCAGCTATAGATTTTCAAAAATGTAAAGAAAATCTGTTGCATGGACATAATCGAGCGCGTCAGATATTGATAGCATCAATGTCCTACGTATTTTTAAGAATGTATGTATGTTAACCTGATCGTTTGCATGATGGGGGTGGTCGTACGTAAGGGTTGAAAATGAAAAAAAAAATAATTTAATCGAGCGCGTCAGATTTTCTAAGGGGGTGTTAAGTGAACCTAAAAAAACGCTCTCAATCAATAATCTGACGATTTCGATGTGACGCAAACTCGTGGCCATTATTATAATGTGCAAAAAAAAATCGCCATTTTGAAATACTCGAGCGCGTCAGATTAAGATATATATGGTTCATCTTTATGTCCTAGACGTGCTGTCTCATAATCTGACGATTATCTAGAGGGATTCGCCTAATCTGACAAAAAAACATTTTTATTCAAACCATTGGACTTAATTAATTGAAAAGCTCAGGAAATAGCATGCAAATAAAAACGTGTACGTTTGTTAAGTAGAATACTACAAGTATTCTCGTATTTATAAGAAATTTTTTTTTTTAAATTCTCAAAAAAATATTTTTTTTTTTATAATTAATTGATTAATTAATCATCATCTTCATCAGTAGAATCATCTTCATCTTTTTCGTGCTCGAACAAAAAAAAAACGTAAACGAAAAGCCAAAACGTTGGAAATACTGTTAATAATATTATGCCACGAACCAGTCTGTTCTGTGTCATCAGCTGTGAAGGCGTCATAGCAACCGAAACCAGAGTAGGGACGGAGTGAGATAGTAATAGATAGAGAAAGAGTGAGAGGGGAATAGAAACGCGGAGAGGATAATCATCATCACGCAGCTTTACGCATTAAACTTTATCGACGAATTTTTGTTACTTCGGCTTGTGGAAATGGTCAGATTATATATTTTTCGTTATCCTTGAATAATTTACTACAAAATAAAAAAAAATTCAGCCACGCTCGAGAATGTCGAGATGACGTTTTTTTTTTACAACTTTTCCGCCCTCCTCTTTCTTTGCGTCTCTCTCAAATTGTCAGATTAGTGGAATATACACTTTTTAGCATGTAATTAACTCACCCTACCTTAATCTGACGCGCTCGAGATTGTCTGATGATCGATTTTTTTTTACTAATCTGATCCTTTATCCTTGACGCGCGTCCTTATATATGGGGCTCATATTTGGTGGAGGTACTCAAACGGGTACAAGGTATCCCCCTGTATATTAATCTGCCGCGCTTTAGTAAATCCCGAAATCCCTTCTAGGGCTCCCCTACCATTATGCACATGTATATACCTACTTATATATTGCAAATATACGTAACTCCATGTTCTATGTTGGCATGAGCATAGCGTACGATATAGGAACATACCGACTCATTACAATCGAGTCGACCAAAAAGTTGTGGTGAAAATCAAAAATATTAATATCACTGAGTTTCTAATCCTAGACATTTTTGTCTTCGCCCATCAAAGCGGGAGAGGCTCCCAAAAATCTAAGAGCTACTTATTTATTATTGAAAACCAAAAGTCGTTTTACAAAAGGCCCGTTTGAAGTCCCCATAAGAGGATTTTATGGAAAAATAAAATACAGTCATCTCTGTTCGGTTATTCAGCGTGTCTGAATGGCAAGTTGGCGGACTTTATACTACGCCAGATCATAGCAATGGTAATTTGAAAATGTATAGAAAATTTGGTGTATAGATTGTATCACACTCACACCACATATTGGGTTTGAGGTATGACTTATACATTAAAAAAAACGCCGAAATAACGATGTAAAAAACGATTTAATATAAAAGTTACAATATAATTTCCATGATTTCTCTACCTTACAATGGAAACTCACATTCTTTGTCGACGCGAATGATAACGCAACATCTCAAAGATGATCTGGCTGAAAAGTTTGTTGTGTCTAAAAGAATTATCGATCCCACGTAGTTGGTACTTACGCAACGGCGCGGCGGGACGTCGACCGGGCTTCGGCCCAATGTTACTTGAAGGTTTGACCGCTGGCCTCGCGTCCTACGTACCTCCATACCTAGGAATTAAGGACTCAACGCCGAGTATCCTAAAAGAATAAATACTATTAGTTGATCAAAAGAGTAGAGGTTTTGGCAAGAGAAACAGCATCCAAAATGTTCGTTGTTGTGGCAATGTGCTGACATGCGAAAATTGGTTAAACGTGCAAATTAGTGGCCCTATCTTCCCCTTCAAGTAATTTTGTTCGGGTTCGAGTCAATAAGAACTGCTATTGATACGCAAAAAAAAACCTTTTATTGTTAAAAAAAATGTAGAAACAGAATAGAACGCTGCCTTAATGCACAAGTTACAAAGTTCCGTTCGAACAGAATTTCTAAGAATAAAAATCTTTAGAAAGTATTGAGAGCAATACTGTACTTTACTCTAGTAGTTATTTGCGTACTGTTGTAGGAACTTGAAATACATGGCTGTCAGCTGTTCGCTTCAAGGCAGAGCGTTTCTAGGTCAGGCATCCTGAACAGGCAGTTCTATTTATTTCAGTTGCTATGACAACGAAAATATAGAAGATTACATTATTAATTAGCTCTGAAGAAATTAAACGAAACTTTAGGCAAAGTTAATTTTTTAATAATTTAAACAATATTAAATTTAATGTTGTGAATAGCGTGGTTAAGTTAGCAATAATTCCAAGAAGACTTACTTATGCTTCGGTACTTTTATGATGGCAGAGAAAATGGTTCTGCAACTTTTTTATCTCAATGAAGATATTTAGAGCAGATTGACGTAACATTTTATCTAAGTATTTATTTAGAACACGGAGGTTACGTGGCCCACACTAGAATTTTCTCCTAAACCGTGGGTGTGCTCACAAACACACAATCTCGTGGCGTCGCACTCCGACTCCTAAAACTAACTGAACTATACAGCTATTTGTTCTGTGACAACATTGGACTAGCAGTAACTACACTACGTAGGTGCTAATTTGGCTACCCCGGTCTAAAACATCAGAGATACGCAAATGTTTTTAATTTCTATATTTAATGAATTAAATTATAATTTACCTACCCAGAAGTAACTTAAAGTCTATTTTCAAATTGTTCTTCAAGGTTCAAATTTTTATGGAAATTAAGACTATTTTAAGACATATCTGAATTGCGTAGTCACGTTAAACTATTCTAAATCTCCATTTTTGTTGCACGTTTTTTTTCTCTTGGCCATACGCAGACTAGCTTATTGAATTCCTACGAAAATCCGAATGCGTTTGAACCCAAATCAAAGCACGTACATTCTTTAGTGTATTTATTTATTCTAAATCGTCAACTTGCCCTCGTCTGTATATTAGAATGCTTGAAAGAGAATTCATAGAATATATATTGTAGAGCAAAGTCTTATGAATACAAATGTAATTATAAAGTTAAGGGTATCAAACATGACCACAAAACCTAGAATTACGTTTGATTTATTCAAATTTTCAATTAAATGCATGTGATTTTCAAGTAAAATGATTTACTTTAAATATTTCATCGTTTTCATCATTTCATTTACTGTAATATTATCAAAACTAGCTATTTCCCGCGGTTTTACCTGCGTTTCGAGGGAACTACTCATCTCACCCGGATAAAAAGAAGCCTATAACCGTCTTCCGGATCCCATCTATATCCATAACAATTTAATTCAAATTGGTTTACAGTTTTACCTTGAAATCGTAACTAACAAACAAACTCACTTTTGTATTTATAATATTTGTTAAGATAAACTTATTTTATGAGACTGTAACGCTATCAAGATTTCTTTTAATAACAGATAAACGCATGCTTGTCTTTAATTTGATCCTCATTTTTGTAATAGAAAATTTAATTAAAATCTAAACTGATGAAATACTTGAGAGCCGTACATCAAAGCTTTCGAGTGCCCATAAATATAATTTAGTTTGATACGAATGTGGTTTTTAAAACTTAAGTGGTAAGGTTGAAATTTCTTTGTGGGATATGGCACAGTGGTCTCATTACCTGTAACGAGTGGCCATAACTTTCGCCAATTTAATTCTATCGTCTCATCGCTCATACAGTACTTGTATTTTTACGAGGATCGAATAAAAATGTTCTTGTTCTATATTTTTTTGAACAGGAATGATTCGAGTTGTGTTACTCTTATGTGTTTCGTTGTACCTTTTTATCGACTTTAAAGTTCGATTTGGGACATTATTTATTAAGACATGAGCTTTCATTTGATTAACATAATGTTTACGCATTACGTAAATAGTTATTTGCTGATACATTTTAGCAGTTCCCAAATAATACTGTTTATTTTACCGAAATCTTTCCCAATATGGCGAGACTTTTTAGCGAACTGAAAAATGTTTTAATTTAATTATTGGACTTGAGATATATTTTTTTTATCATAAAGCACATCCAAGTAATGTCAAAATTCTATCTTTATTAACCAAATCTTAAACAATAATATTCCAAACTAGCTTCTGCCAGCGACTTCGTCCGCGTGGAATAGTGGTGCTCCGCTCCTATTGGTCTTAGCATGATGATATATAGCCTATAGCCTTCCTCGATAAATGGACTATCTAACACTAAAAGAATTTTTCAAATCGGACCAGCGGTTCCTGAGATTAGCGCGTTTAAACAAAATGACAACATTTCCCTTCACTGCTCTGCTCCTATTGATTGTAGCGTGATGAAAAGTATACTATAAACACCTCAGGAGTATGAAAAATAATTGTACCAAGTTTCGTTAAAATCCGTCAAGTAGTTTTTGTTTCTATAGAGTTTATACAGACAGACAGACAGACAGACAGACAGACAGACAGACAGACAGACAGACGGACAGACAGACAGACAAAAATTTTACTGATTGCATTTTTGGCATCAGTATCGATCCCTAATCACCCCCTGATAGTTATTTTGGTAATATATTTCATGTACAGAATTGACCTTTCTACAGATTTATTATAAGTATAGATAAACAAGACATTACCACAAAAAGATTGAAAAAAAAGACATTTCCACGCTACCTATTTATTCATAGACGCGAGCTAAACGAATTGTGTCAGTAATAATTTGTTGTCGGCTGTCTCATCTTACAAACGACGCCGAGGTTAGCAGGTGGGCGATAAGTTTCGGGTATTACTGGGTAAACGCTGTCATTTACTTCAACCAATTTTGAGGTAACGAAGAATATTTTGCTAATATAGATTTTCTATTAATTGCGAAATTAAAAGATTGGCCATATTAATTGGTCTTAAAGTAGTTAGTATTTAGGGTCTTACGACGATAATAATCAGTATTTTATATTAGTCGACTACACAATGGTGTATTCTTTATTCACAAAAAACCCTCTATGGTAAATTTTTAAGCACAATGAATCGTAACGTGTAGCAATTTGCTACGAAAGCGTAGCTGTAGCTACGCAACGATACGTCGTAGCACGGCCATTATTAGCATTAAATCTTTTGAAATATTTTCAGACATGAAAGCCTCATAACGATATTATTCATAGAATGAAGGAAATCAGTAAATTAACGTTGTCACGTTCATTTAAAAAATGTAGAAAAGTTCCATACAGCGTCTAGGAGTTGTCAAAAATTAAAATTATTATGAACTACGCTGAAAGAACAAATTAGTTGCTCGGTCCCAAGTTGTAGTATAGTCTTGCAATTTACCATAGAGTAACAAAGAGTTCTTTCTGAGTTACCTTTAAACGATAAAATTATAGTATTTGTTAATTTAATAGACTTTAAAGAGTCTTCCCACTACACCGTATCATATATACTAGGAACTTATCAGATAAAAAATATTAATATTACCTTATAAATGTAATTTACACGAGTATGAGGGAAATAACTTTACCAGTGATTGTAGTATTTTATTGAGCACAATAACAACAAGTTTATCTGTTGCAATATCGTGTGCGACGACAAAAATGAAACCTCTAAGCGGTTTGTTACGTACAGTCGTTCATTGTTTATTTACCCTCCCCAGCTGTTGCCGATAATCCGATGTCTTATACCCAGTCACTGTAAGATGTCTATTCTCGGAAATCCATACATTAATATTTCTAGCGTACAGGATTATTATGGAGCTAAAATTAGATAGGCCCTAGAATATATTGTATTGTATTATTATGAAGCGTAGTAAGACAGATTATTCCGCCCTTTTAGACAGAACGTAATATTGTACTTTAATTATAGCATTTTTCTTTCTCTCACTTATAACGCTATCACTTTTTGTATAAAAGTATTGTAGTAGGTACAGACACTGTCGAGTAGGCCTAGCATGAACGCACTCATGTAATCGTCGATATAGTTAACGCAATTTTCGAATCATAAATACAACCATACCGAAGTAAAATTTATGTTTAAAATGCTTAAATAACAATTCAGCATACAAATACATGATTAAAGTCATGAATTTAAATAAATAGTACGTAAGAAGCGAGTATATTCTATTCAAAAATGGCTATCGATATGACTACTTGTTCGAAAGTGATTCGTGCTAGGCCCTTACTATTTTTTTGTTTTATGATTTGGGTCTTGTTTTATGAATTAAACAAATTGCAGAGCTACAGAACGCAATTTCCAGCTAAAAGCCGACGTTATTGAAACGTCAGAAAAATTCATTAATTACAAAAGACTAGAAACGCCACGAAACTGATTGTATCTCAGTTTGTAATTGTGGTCGCGACAGGATTGCCCAAACTTTAATTATGTTTTTGTGAGGTCTCCCAGGTGAAGCCGCTGGTGTTTGTCATAGACTTAAAGCGGGTCTAAGTTATATCACAAGCTATGATTGTCTAATTCATATATTTTTCACTCAGAGTCATGCATGATGACAATAATTATTACATTGAGGTACGAGATAATTAGAATTTATGAAAGACATTCGATTTTGTTAAATCAACTGTTACTTTTTTAAAGAGCAATACCATACATACACGAACCCGCCTCCTACCTTCTAATTAAAATTCGCGAATAAAAAATGACATGTTTCAAGTCCGTTAATGGTAGTTTAAATTTGAGAATACTAACGCCCGCGACCTTTGTTTATCAGTCTCGGGAAAAGGGCTTCGCTTAAATTTCAATTTACGTAGCGTCGGACGTCAAGTGGGCTGAATAGAAAAGTTCAGCTTTACAAGTTTAATTTTTGCTTTCCCAGCGTTTGTACGAACAAACAGATATTACAATTGAATTAATATTTACTTGCTTACTTTGTGTTGTGAACTGTTGGTTTGGAAAAATATTCTAGCGGGCGGAAATTTATTTAGCTGTTTCATCTGAGTTTTCAAACACTTTTGTTTTACTTGCTAGACTGTTTTCATCATCATACACTCTTGCCCACAGAATGCGGCAAGCGGCGTACGATAGGCGTGGCGACCAAACGTATAGTGGGTGGCGTGGAAGCCTCTCCCGGCGACTGGCCGTTCCTGGCGGCTATCCTCGGCGGACCTGAGGAGGTGTTCTACTGTGCTGGCGTCCTCATCGCCGACCAATGGGTGCTCACGGCCGCGCACTGCGTCGGGAAGTGAGTAGAATGTTTTAGTTCCAATAGTCTAGTTGAAAAACTGAAGTTTATCAATAGGTACCTGCCTACAGTAATCAAAGTAGTAGGGATAAATTCTAGCTGCGGGATGTTCGAAAGAGTTACCGTGCCCCCGGAATATAAAGGGCTGAGGAAGGAACATGGATGGGTTTTAGTCAGTAAGAGTCTGACACTCCCTTCCACCCCACCCAGGGCGAGAGGGGTCATGTTTCCCATCCGAAAAGAAAAGGGATCAATTTCTATATTTACGCAACTGTTGCAGCCACACGGACGTGAACGGCTGGACGATACAGCTGGGCATCACGCGGCGTCGCTCGCACGCGTACTACGGGCAGAAGGTCAAGGTGAAGCGGGTGGCCCCCCACCCGCAGTACAACTCCGGCATCGCACACGATAATGACATCGCACTCTTCCAGGTTCACAACATTTTCTGATATTCAGAGTAATTTTTTGTGATCCAAATTCCAGTGCGAGAATAAGGCGGAATCTGGATAACTTTATCGTTAGATACATAATACGGTCCCTATAATAATAAGTGGATATTAGCTTAGCTTACATTCGCTCAACTATAGCAAAGCGTAATATCTCTTTTTATCTCTTGAGTTCCAATCATATTGTGAGTTTGTTATTGCTGGGGATTGGTCCCAACAGAAACACGAGCGGTTGCCGTTTTGTAATTTTGTCGTTTAAAATGTTCTGATTTTTAAACTTATTAGAACTTTGTCATAACTATAATTAGAACATTGTCAGTTCAAGTTTTGCACTATGAATTCAAAAGAGTATTTCGTAACCGAACCCCATTTGGCGCAGCTATCAGTTCGAGTGCGCTACCACGAGCAGGTGTCGCCGGTGTGCCTGCCGCCCGCCAACCGCGTGCTGAAGCCCGGCACACTGTGCACCGTCATTGGCTGGGGGAAGCGCGACGACAAGGAATGTAAGAACACTTTGTTTTATCTACACTAACTAATTAATAAAGTTGCGCTAATCTCTCGAACTACATGCCGGATTTGAAAAAATATTTTTATATTTGATAGTCTATTAAGGCATAAAAAGTCAGAAAGCCAACATAAAAGTAAGTGATATAACTTAACACATAAAAGTGTGTAAGGATAGATGGATATTATTACTCTTTCACGGATTACAGATTACATTAACAGATTTGGGTAAAACTTTGCACAAAGTTTAACCATATTCTTTATTAATACATACGATAGATTTTTTTATCTTAATAACATGCATATTCTATACAGGAGGGTATAGCTACCGGGTACAACACATGGAAGCTTTTTATATAACATTTTTTCTCCGCCACAGTATCAGAATACGAGCCAGCTGTGAACGAGGTGGAGGTACCTGTGCTGAACCGGGACTTGTGCAATCAGTGGCTGGAGCACCGTGACCTTAACGTCACCGAGGGCATGATCTGCGCCGGCTACCCTGAGGGCGGCAAGGATGCTTGTCAGGTACGGTCTCATGGTCCTATAGCAATTGTATAAGAATACTTGCAGCTTCCCGTTTCATCAGTCCCCTAAGGAAAGAACTTTACGCACCCAGATAAAAAGTATATATTTCATCTAAATCGGTTCGGCTGTTTTACCCTGATAGGAGAACAAACAAACAAGCAAGGCCTGGCGGAGTTGGCATTGGAGATAGCTTCGAAGTTGGCGGTTGCTTCAGGTTTTACGTCGTAGTTAGCATCAGCGTCGATGTAGGCGTCGGCGTCGCTGTTGACGTCGTCATTGGTGCTAGCGTCGGCGTCGGTTTTGGCGTCGGATTCGTAATTAGCGACAGCGTCGCTGTTGACGTCGTCATTAGTGCTAGCGTCGGCGTCGGGTTTAGCGTCGGATTCGTAATTAGCGTCAGTGTCGGTGTTGACGTCGGCGTCGGCGTCGGGTTTAGCGTCGGCGTCGCTGTTGACGTCGTCATTGGTGCTAGCGTCGGCGTCGGTTTTGGCGTCGGATTCGTAATTAGCGTCAGCGTCGCTGTTGACGTCGTCATTAGTGCTAGCGTCAGCGTCAGGTTTAGCGTCGGATTCGTAATTAGCGTCGCCGTCGGTGTTGGCGTCGGCGTCGGTATTGGCGTAGGGTTTAGCGTCGGATTCGTAATTAGCGTCGGCGTCGGTGTTGGCGTCGGTGTCGGGTTTAGCGTCGGATTCGTAATTAGCGTCAGTGTCGGTGTTGACGTCAGTGTCGGTTTTGATGTCGGCGTCGGTATTAGCGTCGGCGTCGGGTTAAGCGTCGGATTCGTAATTAGCGTTGCCGTCGGTGTTGGCGTCGGCATCGGTATTGGCGTAGGGTTTAGCGTCGGATTCGTAATTAGCATCAGTGTCGGTGTTGACGTTGGCGTCGGCATTGGCGTCGGCGTCGGGTTTAGCGTCGGATTCGTAATTAGCGTCGGCGTCGGTGTTGGTGTCGGCGTCGGTGTTGGCGTCGGCGTCGGTGTTGGCATTGGCTTCGGTATTGGCGTCGGCGTCGGTGTTGGCACCGGCGTCGGGTTTAGCGTCGGATTCGTAATTAGCGTCGGCGTCGGTATTATCGTCGTCGTCGGGTTTAGTGTCGGATTCGTAATTAGCGTCGGCGTCGGTATTATCGTCGTCGTCGGGTTTAGCGTCGGATTCGTAATTAGCGTCAGCGTCGGTGTTGGCACCGGCGTCGGTATTGGCGTCGGCATCGGTATTGGCGTCGGCGTCGGGTTTAGCGTCGGATTTGTAATTAGCGTCGGCGTCGGTGTTGGCATTGGCTTCGGTATTGGCGTCGGTGTTGGCACCGGCGTCGGGTTTAGCGTCGGATTCGTAATTAGCGTCGGCGTCGGTATTATCGTCATCGTCGGGTTTAGCGTCGGATTCGTAATTAGCGTCGGCGTCGGTATTATCGTCGTCGTCGGGTTTAGCGTCGGATTCGTAATTAGCGTCAGCGTCGGTGTTGGCACCGGCGTCGGTATTGGCGTCGGCATCGGTATTGGCGTCGGCATCGGTATTGGCGTCGGCATCGGTATTGGCATCGGCGTCGGGTTTAGCGTCGGATTCGTAATTAGCGTCAGCGTCGGTGTTGGCACCGGCGTCGGTATTGGCGTCGGCATCGGTATTGGCGTCGGCGTCGGGTTTAGCGTCGGATTCGTAATTAGCGTCGGCGTCGGTGTTGGCACCGGCGTCGGTATTAGCGTCGGCGTTTTAATAAATTTGAATTAAAAATAGTGTAAGAAAAAATGATTTTATAGTAAAAAACGCCATATTTGTATATTTAGTAAATATCTGTTTCCCTTATTAAAAAAACATTGACAATTTATTAGATAAGAAATTAAGTACCTACAGTACCTAATTATAAAATTTTAACTACTGCTTGCTTCATGGACATCCTTTTCTCAAGAAGTCTTATTACGTCAAAGAAAGCTTTCATTCATTTGGACAATACAATTAAGATTTAATTAAATAACATTACTTCAAGCTTACAATCAGAAAGTTTATGGAGAAATCAGATAGCTTGTCGTTTCGTTCAACATTGTGATGATGTCATTAATCTTAATGACTAGTACTTCATTATTTATTCCTAATATATAATCTAGCTGTGCTCCGCGGCTCCTCCTGCCCGTGGCTCTAGGTACCTTCATACTGTTCAAAATCACAATTCCCCTTTTTGCCGTAGTCGGGCAAAAGGGTAGCTTATCTTTTCGACCTAACCAGTCGAAGCCCGTGACATGTAAAGGGTGAAATTATTATTATTATTGTTGCCTAGACAAAATAAAAAAAAACTTCAGGAAAACCTCTAAACATACTAATAAAGTCGTCAAGAAAATATTCTCAAACGCAACAAATCTAAAAAAACGTTCTAATACGGCTCCCAAACAAATATTTGTTTCGCCAATAGGTAAATCCAATAAGTGAGTACGATGGAAGCCGACGACAATAAACATCTCTTAGCTAGCAGCCGTCCAATAAGGAGCCGCGTAGGTACCTACTTATTTACTCAACTCGCGCGCCCGAACTCAACGGAGTTCCTTTATGAACGGTACGCTTTAATGGTTCAGTGAAGCGCGCGAATATCCCGCTGAAGACTTTATGTAGTTTTATAATGTTGTTTGGAAATGTTAAACTTTGTAACATTGTGAAATATGTGATAATAATATCTTTTTTTTTACGTTAGTCTCTAATTAATAATTTTCTCAAGACTCCTGGGAATCATAGTCAACCTACATAACAATGGTAACCACCCTAGCTCTATAATAGGGTTTTCTAGAAATGATCTTCATTCTACCAGTTTTCGAGCAGGTGTGACGTGATCGTAACTAATTTAGCCACTCAAAAGAAAATGGTTCGATACCCGGCTGCAATGAATCCCAGGTTAGAAGGAATCGCTGAACCAACTATTTCATGATTTGGTAGTTGCTTGTTTAGCTGACTTTCCAAACCGTTATCCTTATAGGGACTGTCCTTAATCGCGTCGAAACTGTAGAAAACATGTAAATCATGTGTAACCTGCAAGCGTAAGTTCTTTAAAAGGGATCTGAATATTAGGAATTAGTAATTATTTCTTCGTAAAACTTGGCAGGAATTACTTTGAATTATTTTTCTAAGTAGATACCTACTAGATGATTTACGACTTTGCTACTAGTTTCTTATTTATAAAATTGATCACCCAGACTTTACGTCGTGAAGGGATCAAGATTAAATTGAAGCGAGTCAGCACTTTAGTGGCGTGACAATGAATATAGGGAGCTACTGATGTGTGGACAACTGACAATACCTAAGCTCCGCTGACGCAGCGAGCCTATGGGTCGCCGGCCGGGTCTGTGGAATATCAGCTTTATTTTATATACACCAGAATATAAATATAATTTAATATATATTTTTTTAATATAGAATGATTTAACACATAATGGCGCGATGTACCTCTTGAATTTAAATTGAGAACTACCTTTTTCTCTCATAGATACCTTAGATTAGATTGATGAATGTTTTTTAAAATCACGAGTTTTATATGGAATTCTGCTGAAAAGAAAGAGACGAGAATGTGGGATCCTATGAAAAATAGTTAGGTCGTGTCGATCGGATAAGGAAAATAAGTCAATCTTTTCAACGTTGTCAGTTAATTTGATGTGACGACAAATATATTTTACCTTCTTGCGTTAAATTCAAAAAACAATATTTACTTACGATGATGATGATGAATTTAATCTTTAAATTCATCAGACAAATCCGACATAAAGGTATTTATTTCATTACAATTTATTTTCCCTCATTTCCAGGGCGACTCAGGCGGGCCCCTGCTGTGCAAGGACCCGGACGACCCCTCGCGCTGGTACGTGGGCGGCATCGTCTCGTGGGGCATCAAGTGTGCCCACCCGCGCTTGCCCGGGGTGTACGCGTACGTGCCCAAGTTCATACCCTGGATACACCAGCAGATCGCGCACTATAACGACAAAGACGCCAAGTCGGAAGACATATAAGAAGGAATATTGACATGACATCACTTTGGAATATATAAAAAGAAGACAGAGAATATTTCCGAAAAAATAACTAAGTAGTCACGGTATTTATACACTTACCTTTTATATTATTTTAAACTTTATACACATTTGAGGGTAGTAACAATGACAATACTTAAATATATTTTTAGAATTTAAGTAGAGAAAATCAAGTTTACCAAAGGTTATGTAATTTATTATTCTTAAGTGGTGTCAACATGAACTTGACAATATACGACTCTGCACGTTTTGCAGAGCACTAAGATAATGACAATAAATATTTTATAACGACAATAAATAATTAATTATGACAATAATAAAACAATTATATACAATCGTAAAATATAGTAGATAAGTCAATTTTTCAAGAAAATCTAAATAATAGACAATAAATATATACACGAAAGTTCGGACGCATATGTTATGTGTCTTGGGGAGTTGACTTAAATATTGCTTTCGACTATGTACGACATATATGGCTAAATATTTTCACATATCACTCGTATATCGCGTGATGTAAATTATTTGAAGCTGTGATAGTAAATCATTTATTATGAAGCGAACAAGTCGATATTGTATTAAAGTTTACCCGTGACTTGGGAGGTCACTTTACATTGTGACTGGGCGCACCTCGCGTCCCTCGATACTTTTTCTCGGGGTAGTCAGTCATTTTCGGTGACATAGATATTAATAATGATTATTATATACATATATATGAAAAATCTGTTTTAAACTGTGAATTTTATAATGTAAGCTGCTTTTATAAGTAATGTAGTGTTCTCAAAGCTTTAGCAGACTTTTAGAAATATTAATTTAAATATTGTACTTTCTTTTCGTTAATTTCTATTCTGTGTTAGTCAATAGAGTGGAGGATAGTCCTCATTCGTGATACGTGATCACGTTCGTGGAGCCCGGCAGACAGGTTCTGGGCTGACGAAGATCTCGACTGACGAATGTGGGCATTCATAGAATTTAAGTGTATGTTTGTTTGATGTTTGGTGTTAGTAGTTTAGGGGAAAGTGCTTTTATAGAATAAAATTAAATCCCATTCACATGGATGCAGGTTAAAAAAATATATAATAGACAAAATCACTGTTTAATTAAATATTGGTGTTAAACTATGCTGTTCTAAAGTTCTTCCTTGATGACAATAAATTATAAATGTTGGGTTGATATAGGTACGATAAAATCGTAAAATATAAAGAGTATACATAAAACAATGACAATATATAAAATTAAATAAAATTTATTGTTTTGTGACAGTTAGTCCGAAGAAAATAAACGTTTCATCAATGTAAGGCCAAGGAATACTCGGCATAATTATAATATGACAATAATAATTTTGGACAATATATTTACTAACGGACGTAGTATAAGCTTTGTTGTTATACAATTTAGATACTTCTGTTTCAGTATTTCTTAAGTAGTGTGTCTTTTTTGAAAATCTTAATGAATCTTGTAATTAAATTAGTGAAATAGCTTTAATAGATCTTAAGAAATCATAATATTATTAGATAACAGTAGATGTAGGTGTGGTAAACAATTTTTAAATTTAGGAAAGAAATATACTTAGTTCCTTTTATATGGGTAATATTTTAATTTTTCGTATGGTCAGTAATGGTCACTTGATGTCTGCGGTCCTTTGGGGTCTCTCGGAAGACGTGGTTATAGCACAAAGCTATGCTCAAAGTAACATAGGTATATATTTATTATAAGTATAGAATGAAGTAATTATGTTAGCGATGTGAACATGAATTACTTCGAAAGTAATATATTCGTTATCTAAAACATTTACAAAATACAATTAATCTGAGGTAGGTATTTGAACCCTCTCTCTCTCTCTGCAGTTCTACTCTCTATCGCTACATTTTAGAACCCACTCAATTTGGTACAGTCGATAGCTGTCTGTTGAAAATGTGAAATGAAAGTGATTCAAATTTAAAACCGAGAACCTTAATTCACGTTCACATCGCAATAAATGTATTATTCTACATTTACATGGAAGTATGGTTGTTGACTTCTTATGAGTCTTCTTCTCAACTCGAGCTTTCAACTAGTATTACGAGAGTAAAAAATATATATCAAAACATAAAAATATATCAGATGTCTAAATTATCAGTTTTGTTAATATAAAAGGAGTTAGGTTGAAAAAAAAAATTAATAATAGATATTGACGATAAATTTTGTCGGACTCATCCTTTTCTACGTAGTGACTGAATTAAAATTATTTGATAATGAGAACAGACTAAAAAATAGAAATAAACTAAATACCTTATAATGCAGGTATTACCCTAATTTTACCCTAATTTTGAGTAAATAGCAAATATTTTGTCTGTTCTCGTTTTCATTAAACTTAGGGTGTATTCCTTAGATAGTAAGTTAGGTTAGGTATACATACATAAATAAATTAGTATCTATTAGGGCCATGCTTTAGTGTTCTGTGACATCTTATGATACTTGTGATCTCTGCATTATGAACTCTGCATTATAGCACTCAGTATATTTGCTAAGTTTATTTTCTACTCGCCTTTATGATTGCCATTTTCTATCAGATTTCTTAAGCGTATTTTTTTCTTCTATTTAAATAAATATACGGGGGAACCGGGAGGTTGGTGTGGTGGTGTTGAAGCACAAAGACTGATAAAGGAACAAATTAACAAATGTTTATGCATGAACATCAATTATTATTCACCAACCGAGTGTAGGGTAACATTACACTCACTTGACGAATATATTCTTGTTTAAGGGGAATAGTCGAAACTTTAAAAGAGTCTTACATTTTCAAATAAATGAATACAATGTCACCTATTGATCTACGAATAGATTCGATTTGAGATGAAATGGATCTTAGTTGAATATTATTATTAATTTACAACAGGCGAGCACTTTTCATTTGTTCTAGTCTGTCCAAGTTACTTCTGTAGTAGCGAAGCTTACTTTATAGAGATGTGTCTCAAACGAAACTAAGTTCGTTAATGAATTATAAATAAACATAAAAATGCATTGGTATTTGGCTTTATATAGAACATGTGTGAAATATGCATGTTCAGCTCTTAATGTTTATATGAACGTAGTCTTACATGTTTAAATGTACATGTATCGCGTATATTGTATACTGTTGTAGATTATAATTGCTGTTGGAAAATAAAATCTATGGTAGACTAAAATTGTGTCGTGTTCAAAGCATATCTTCTCCGAGTCAGCAGGTTTGACTCCAACCCATAGTTATAGGTAATAAAATTATTAGATACATACGTATTTGTAAAGAAATAGTGACTATCGTAATTAGCGACAATAAATATTTTGATAATGAACAAATATATATAATTCTAAATTTCTACTGGTTGCATAGTGGTTAAGTTTTCATAGAAATATTAACAGTATGAGGAGTCGTTTATAAACAGTTACCAGAAAAAAAAACAAGTTGAACCCATCACGATAATGAAGACCTAACCACTAAATGTACCTAAACTTTATATTATAAAGCTTGGAACTTGAATTACTTTCATTGCTTTAGTCAATTTGATTTACAATTACTCAATCCTACATGATTTCATCGAAGCCACGCATTTCAGGCTAAAATAACGGTTGTGTATTTTTAATGTTTAGTGGTGAAAACGTCACTTGTATGACGTCACTATTTAGTGCTCGCATTGGTGTACACTGGCCCCTATTGAATGTTGATCGTTGTAGAAAAAATATTTATTAGATATTAATAAGTGTTTCTTTCCTCTTTATAATTATATTGTATACTAGCTGAAAATCGTTATTTTATAGAACAACTGATGTAAGTACTGTTAGTACACTGCCAACGGCATAACACGCAAACTATTTATACCGAATGAGGTAGCAAGACGTACTATCCATACTTAAAAATCTGCGTTCTAAGGTATTTTAAATTTTTCTTTTGGAATGTATCTAGGCTGGTCCTCAATTGTTATTCATTTTAAATTATAAGTATGGTATAAGAACTAACTTCTTTGGCAGTGTACAAATATAACTTGATTCGAGACTCATTTCAATCTGTTGAAATCTTTAGATATTTTTATACCTATGTAAGTCGTACGAACATTAGATATTGTCAATTTCTCGCCAACGAGTATTATATGCGCAAAACTATCAATTAATCTCAATTAAATACACATAATATACTTCGTATCTTAATTGGTTGATGTAAACTTATCTCTTACTAGAAATATGCAAGTATCTAGGAATCACCACTGAAAAAAATAGGAATAGGTACCTATTTGTATCTAACATATCTTTTCTGTCTATATGTACAAGTATAAAATTATAATTACCTACATCTATTTTTGGTAAGAGATATGTTCGAAGTACTCAAAGACAATAAAAGTGATGAGACAATATTTCGAGGGAAGACTATTTCGTAGCATATCGTTTGTTGATTTGTGGACATTCTGCATTTTTCCAACATCTAGACTTATGAATCAACCTTCGTAGTTTAGATATTTGTCATTAAGAAATTAGATTGGAGTAATTTAATTGGGACTATTTAGACTAATTTGAGACAACAAATTATTAGAAATATAAGTTTAATTTTATTTTACAGTAAGTGTTCTCATGATTAAGTATTATCTCTTTAGTATGGTTTCTTCTATATACAAAACTTAATAAAGGAAAGGGAAGCAGATATCTGCAGCAAATTAATTAATAAATGCATCTCGATCGATGCACGGGCAGTTTTCGCCCGATTAGTTATTTACAAAAATACTAGTCCCAGATTAATTACTGCAATCTCAAGAATATATAATTATTTAGAAACGTAATAGATACGCACAAGTTACTCTGTACTATAAAGCCACTATTTTAGATTTTTGTTTATATACAAACTCATTTCTGTGGAAAACTACGTGTTTATTATGTCGATGTTATGTGTGTTAGAAAGGTGTTGCTTTCAAAGCTGTTTGTGATTCCTGTTTTTATATGATCCTGGAACTTATCTGCTTGATATTATAATTAGTGTCATCATATATTTATAGTAGTTTTGCAGAGTTTTATGTATTTTTTTGGTAAAGATGTTGGTATTGCTAAACAAATAATCCCTTTCAAGGTGTCTGGTCTACGAATTTAATGTTCCAATGACCGGATATAGCATACTATATCTTATATGACATGCTGAGAAGCTAATCAGCTGTCAATAAACTAAAATGCCTTCTTTGCTATGTGAAAGAGGTCATCGATTCCGATTAATTTGAAGACAAACATTTAATGAAATTATTTCGTTAGAGAATACTATCTAAACAGAACTACTATCTAGAACTACTGCAGAACTTAAGCAATAAAATAATCTTTACCAAAACTCCTTTTGAACTGATTCGCAAAAATTCGTCATGATAATGAGTACTCAGATTCATAATTATAATATTGTTAAGTTGGTCACGTACAGAACATTTAGTATTGCATCGTTAGTTTGTCTTTGTGGCGAGCCGGAGTGTGTCGCTTGTAACCCCTTTGTGTAGCTTTACTTTGTTCCTCAAGCTTGGATTAAATATTATAATAAATGGAGTGTTTTATTAACATTTAATACCACCTACAGATAGCACAGCCTTGGTAAACTGAACATGGTTCCATGTATTTTTTTTCAGTAGTAGCTCGCAGTTTAGACTAGCTACTGATAACCATAATCAAATCAACAAACAAACATAAGGGGCGAAACGTATTAGTAGGTATATCTCAGCCCATACTTTCGGCAAAACAGGCTTGTGTTGAAAGAGTACCAACTACTTCCAGGTCATAATTGGAAACTACAGTAATAATTGAATTAATATTTTACTAATGGATACAATATAGTTACATTAATCAACAATAGGTATAAATAACTAGGCGTTAGCCGCTAACTACTTAGACATGGTACATTCCCTTTACATTTTCGGGCTGACAATGAGACAGGTGATCACATAAACGGAGCCAACATCGCCTTCATACTTTTTAAAACGGAAAATAGTAAAGTAGCACACGACTGTTTGAGTTATTTCTTAAAGTAAGGCCTTTTGATTCTGGCGATGGTGGCGCCCAAGGCTATTTCATAAATCAATTTCTAGCTACTGCTGGGAAAGTTATGACAATAATTGCAGGTAAAATTAAGTATTATCGAGAAATTTGTAAAAGTTTCCCAACAATATCTAGTGACACAAGACTGCGCTAAACTGACATTTATCACTCTACACCGAGATTATTTTTAGGCTGAAGTTTATTTACGACATGGAAGTTATTAGAACAGATATATACTTAGGCCATGTTTCACAACTTTTATATTGACATTATCGGGCAAATACATTCATAGATGGAATATTTGTGCTTATCAGGAGGTGGTGAATCGAGTACAGTCACATATTTTGAAATTTAACGGATAATAAACAATCGAGATTCGTGGATTTAAATTACAAAATAAACTTGCGTTGAATAAACCTCAGCCTTGATTTTGTTAAACTTGATTTAATGTATTTCAACTAATAAGATGAAACTCGTTAAATACTGCTACAATCGATTTATGACTAAACTAAATTATCAAATACGCCGAGGATCGTTTTGAAGGCGAACTGGTGGCGAAGGCTTTATAAATTTTCAAATTATCTCCAAAATTATTTGTTTGCATATTTAATTGAGTTTTTAATGATTGACTTCGTTGCTTTATATTTCAATTGACTCTTTTATACAGGAAGTAAAATATTAGGTCCTAGAACCCCGTGTTTAAAGAAATAGTAACGATATAACTCGTTTACCATTTTTCAATGTCGTACATACAGACATAAAATTACTATCTATTGAACCTAGGGGCGGATCCTACTAGGTTCAATAGATAGTAATAAAATAAGTTATTAGACGATATTTTTGTTTAAGTCGAATATCATCCAGTTTCAACTGTATGGTAATGAAGTCTCATAATTAATTTTACAAGTATTTTTACAATTACGTGTTACTCGGCACCAGTACCTAACAAAACGTCCCCCATATGAAGCATGAGTCTAAATTAAATTGTTCGCGCACAACATCCAAGTTCAGTCTTGAGTATTTTCTCTAAATTGACTAATCGATTGATCTGTTACAGTAATTACATTTAAATACGAGTTTAAAAGAAAAATAACACAACGTATGCTAAGTATGTTAAAATATAGAATACGCTCATACCTACTTAAATAAGTATTATATTACAATTGTAAAATGTGGTGATGGTAAAAGTATATGCGATTTCTATGGTGATGTACTATGAAAAGTATTCTGAGCATTTGAATATTAATTTAATTATATTAAAAATAAGTTCTAATCATAACATAGGCAATTTCATTCAACATAAAAAATATATTATAAAAAGTCGTCAAAATATTAAATAACAAAATAAGGTAAACTTAAAGTCTCAATAGGAGGAGTATTATGACAATCACGTTATTAACAAGAACTCAGTACCTATACTCCCGACACAAGTGCGCACGCACACGTGTGATGACGTCAGCGCATTCAAAAACATTCGATTACCGAATGATTTAACTACTTCGCAAAATGTTCGACATTAATTATATTCACACAAAACTAATGTATGAATAACGCTCTAATTATTATGACAATGAAGAAATAAAGTACTAAACAAAGTGCACATTCGCCTGGAGTTTATATATATAATGTAATACTGTTTACATACAAAATTGGTCCATATCTGTCACACACCTTGTTAACGATAAAAAACAACTTTAAATACAAAGTATAAATATTACATAAGGGAGCTCTTTAAATCGTTTTTTACGCCTCCCGTATGTCGATTTTATTAATAGCCCTATAATACATTTTCTACTGCAAATAAAAGTGCAATCGTTGTCAAATCGCGAAGGGAATACAAGAAGAGCATGTGAAAGATATAGTCCTAATTTAACACCCGAACCACTACCGTAATTACAATAGACAATAGTACAAATTGACAGTACACAAGGCTTTATACAAACAACTATACAATATACAAATGAAACAATTAAATTCTTCAGCCGAACACCTACGTCAACAATTACTTTATAAGTATACATCTAAATAAATGTGTTAAATCATTTAGTTCTTTTATAAGAAACAGTCTGGCAGTTAGCTATTTTTTGGTTGGTGAACATAATTTTCATTTGGTCGACTTTGTAAAATTCGATAACTTGTCGATATCGTAGAGTTGGCCAGATACTTGTACAATATAAAACTTCCAAATATCAGTCTAGTCAGGACATATTATTGTCGACTAACGAAGACTAGTCGATTTACAAGCTTGCTCCTAAATTTCGGCCTAGGTACTAACTCATTACAAATAATATCCATTTATTATCCCAACGTATTTATACGCCTCGTTGCCACAACATACAAAACCTGACGAGATTTTATTTATATAAACTAAAATATTTATAAAACTGTGATCCAGACGATTTCCTACACAAAATATAATATAATATAGTACAGTGTTATATTATATAAATAATTTATAAAATAATGTATTATTAGTTAAAATAACACATAAATCTAGTAAATACTATGTCAATAGAGCCTCAAGGCAGATTGCTTCAGATAAAATATAACATTTTATATCAACAAATTATATTTAGAGTGGTGATTAGTAAGTGGCTGTTTAAGGTACTTTGTCGAGAATCTTTTTAAATAATAATGATTTTGTTTTAAGCCGTAGAAGCAAAAATGGATTTTACTAAAGAAGTTTTACTTCAGTATTCAATCAAGAGTATATAATTTCCTATTTACCCAGTATATTTTGGAGATTAGATCGTACATTAAACAGCCACTAAACAATACCCTGTATAGGAAAATCTATGATTTAGATAACATATCAGTGGCGACGATATAATTCATTTACTTAAATTTAATGATATGAAGCAAGCGCAAAAGTTTACCAATTTCAAACAATTTACAATGTTTCATAATTTTTATTCTAATAATAATATATTTCTAATATCCTCTACATGCTAAGCCTAGATATCATATTAATGTCGATAGTTGAGTTGGTTGTACAAAGATTAGTTGACCATGCTGTACTGATGCTAGCGACGTCACTCGTTGCATTAAGTTGTGTACAAACCACATCATCTCTCGAACTAATACAATGTCTACGCTAAAACCTTCGATACTTTTCAGTCGTTAAATAGCCTCTTTCGAGAAAATATCACGTACACAATATCTACCGCTAACAATATTGAAACGATCGAACGTTAAAAATCTTTGGTGTGTTGAGTTAGTAAAATGAGTATTTAGTCGATTTTGTCATGTCATTCACACATCTTATCTCGCTATTATTTCAATTTATGAGTATTCTCTTTAAAGCGAAATTATGAGTACCTACAGTTAGATAACTGACTCAAATAAAATTTTAAATAACTAAACTTACAATGTGATGATAATATATTAACTAAGCTCCTTTTAAGGGCTGAACAGATGTTCAAGGGTGTTTAATTACTTAATTACCTTCGTTACCTACTTAATTGCTCATTCGTAGTAGTCACGTTGCACTCTGAAATATTAGCGAAAAGCGATCAAAAATACCTTTTTAGCTTAAAAACAGATTCAGGTTAGGAAATTATTTTTGGTTGCAATCGAGTAATTAAATCTGAGTCGACTAGACTCTCTTAATTTTAATTATTAATTATCTGTTGTTAATTAACGAAACAGCCTAGCATATCTTATCAATTGGGTATTTGACTTCTAGCCAACATGTACTTAAATTGTATCTAATCATAAAGACTGCATAAAAATAAACCAAAGTGTAAAAAATAAATTAAATTACCTAAGGAAAAAGTATGCTAAATGAGTTTTAAATTCTCTATCACTATCACGCAATCATTTTGTATTTGGAACTTTCGAGTTACTCAACATGATGAATAACGTCAACATTTAATAGTGCTATCTTTTTCTAGCAATAACTTTTCAAACGCTTCTAACACGGCCGTCTTTTAAGGTATTTCAGTTTTAGTTTGATTGTTGCTTATCTTTTTGTGAACTGCTCAAGGATATTAAATAATAAAAAATACAGTCAAATACCCAATTGTAATCGCCTATCGCTCATATTTCTGGAATTATTACTTCATACCTACGTGTTTAGACCATGAAGTATTTTTACACTGTGGTTTAAAATACAAGCCTGCCTATCGCTTACAAGGACATTTTACGATATAATTAGCAAGTTAATTATACATAGTTATTTGTCGTTCGTCATCGTTAAGATAGAGATAAAATTTAACAAAGTGATTCTAGATAATAATGCAGAATTTTACGAATTTGGATCGGAATGGACAACCTTAAATTAATAGATTATTGGACTGATAAGATCTGTAAAGATTTATTAAGGGAGTGTGCAGGTATGGGAAGATCGTAGAAATTTTATTATTCAGCATTGATATGAAAAGACGAGAGGTCTACTAAACCTCGTAAAATCGATAATTATTATTACACACTTCCTTGGTAAATGCTGAAAAATGCACACGTAATAATTGTAGTTTCGAAATGCGTATTATATGAACAATTTCAATGAATTAAATCGTTCTTCTGAAATAAAGTTTTTTATAAAAACTCCAAGCAATAAATAGAAGATTCTAGAAGGTATGTACAGGGAAGACGAGGGCGCTATTATTGTGAAAATGTTTAGCATTTTCACAAATTTGACCCTTATAACGATAGCGGTAAGATTCAAAAATAGATTTGTAAGAGACAACAGTGCTACATCAACATTTAGTCTTTCAACATTCGCTGTTTGGATTCGAAGTTTAGGCCTCTAACTAAAATATCCTTCATAATTATTCAAATTCGATCACTCTTAAAATAATGATTGCAATTACACTGAGCGCAAGAAGTACATATCTTCACCTAAACATAAGTTTTAAAACATTTCGGACTCCTTTTTTTAAATGACGCTTTCACATTAACTCAATTGGTAAATATTTTATTTTTCTAAACCGAAAGATTCGCTATGTACGGCATGTCATCTTCACTACGTTTCATCATGGTATAAACTTGATTCCGTCTTAATTTTCTACAAATGTGATTATTTATAAAATTTTATAAAACGGTTTTATTCCGCTAGTATAGCGATTTTGTATTTTACTGTAACTAATTACCTTTTTAATAAAAAAATACGTTAAAATTCAAGGCATGGGTGTAAAACAATTCCCGCTAAAGAGTAACTTAGAACTCCAATGGATAATTACAATTAATAACAGATTCTTTTCATTCCACTCATGCATCAATATTATATCTTTCCGCACTCACTTACAACCACTTTCACAATTAAGGTCCTCTTCTCATTGAACAATCCATAAGTTCTCCACACAACCTGTTGTAACTAATAACTCGTTAGAACAACAAATAAACAACCCTATAGTTACCGCGATAAGGATCTAATTGGACTGCTGTATGGACGCGAGGAAGGCGGGGTCCACCGACGCTACCTTCGCCGTCAGGAACGCGTGCATGCAGAACAATAAGCTCTGCAGTATCTGACATTCTAACTCCTGGAAGAGAAAAAAAAAAGCGTATGATGAAGAAATTACATTAAATTTTTTAACCTAAAAGTTACTTTAGACTGAAGACTTGAAATAAAATTATGTTTACCTACCTTAGTTTCAATAACTTTGGTCTCAGAGTCTTGGAAGTGTAGTTTGAGTTTCGATTTGCCGTCATCGCTAGATCCCCGGAGCTGAGAAAACCTGAGAAATGTAAAAAAAAAACAGTAAAAACACACTCAAAAATATACACGAACGTAAAAGAAGAAACTTGCTGCTTGCTTCATCAAATTAAGTTCTGTCGATATTTTATTTTAACAGAATGGATCATGCAAGAGCACGTGCATATAGTGAGGTTTTGTTTTCTCTATGAACAAGTAGTTCAGCTGACCTGTAGGCCCACACGGGCTTGGCGCCGGGCGTGCCCTCGCTGAGCGAGAAGCCGGCCGCCCAGTCCAGCGTGAGCCCGGCCGCGCGGCCCATGTGCACCACGGTAAACGTCTTCTTCTGTAACAACACACGACATTCACATACAGTTTGCACTTACGATTCTATATTAAAGACCACTAACAAAAAGTTAGGAAGCCTACGGCACCGTTAGTACGCATGTAACATGTCAATTTCTTAAATTACAAAAAAGGGGGGAAAATCTAAGAGATTTGCTGAGTAAGAGCAGAATCACAGATGGGTCTACATTTAGAACTTGGTAGTCCTACGTATACATTTACTGCGCTTCTTAACCAGAGGCGTGCTAGCTACAGTGCCTTCACGCCAACAAAATATTTGGGATATTCCCAAAACCTATAGCCTACCCTGCTAAATACTTCTTTGTAAGCATCTGAGACTGGTATTATACCGTCAGTAGTTGTCAATTATTCTTTGACATATACCCGGATTAAACGTCATACCTTAAACGTCAAACTAGAAAAATCGTGCATTTTCTTTTAATAAAATAGCGTAAATAAAATGTATGGTGACGGAAAACATGTTTGCACAATGTTGCAAACACCCAAATGTGCTGATGTGCCTCCGACTGCTAACTTTTTCCAAAGACAGGCAAGCGAATTTGGGAATTTGATTTTCCTTTAAAAGATATGTTAGGCTTACTTAACACGCATGAATATAAAATAAATCCAAATGAAACTACCATTTGAATAATACGCTGGATTTTAAGAAGAGTTGTTGATAGCTTTTGCCCCGGCTATAGGCGTAGTAGGAGGCATAGACTGTTCGCTGTGCTTGGAGCCACACCGTCGTCAGTTTCCAGGCTCCTGTTCGCGCTCAACGTACTTGGGGACGCCTGATTGTGACGAGTGGAAGACGATTCCTAGGCTGTGAGCGTGTGAATGTTATACATATTTTCTAATAAGTGTCATTGACGAATGGTAGTTTTTAGACATGACTTGTGCAGTAATGAACTCGCTCTACACACTGCAAGTGCCACACGTCCCCCGCAGCGCTGCGTGGTGCGCGCGCTGGTGCTGGCGGGCGCGCGGCACCACGGCACGCGGCTGTTCATCCGCAGCCTCAAGCGCCTGCAGCTCGAGCGCGAGCGGCACACGCACTCCTACATCTGGCACCCCTACAGCCCCATCAAGTTTTACTGGGATTGCATACAGCTGTTCTGCGTTTTTGCTGCCTTCCTCTATATGCCAGTACAAGTGTTCATTAATTGTAAGTGTATTTTTGTGGGTACAATTAAATACTTTCTTGGTATTTAATAGTAAGTTGCAGTTCCCGTGATTTAACGTTATCCACTGGACGCGCGGTTGGGTGGGTGACTTCGCAATATGGATAGACCCCATAAAATCCGCGACAACAACTAACGTAACCACGTTTACTTGCAGGCCCGAATCACGCCGATTGGTTTATCTTATTTACGGACGCATTGGCTTTCCTGAACGTGTGCTCTCGCTTCGTCACCGGCTACCTCGAACACGAACACAAGATAATAATCCTTGACCCCCAAAAGATTGCAATAAACTACCTTCAAACCAACTTCATTGCTGACGCCATCGGTTGTTTGCCTTTACAACTCATAGTACCTTTTGACGAGTGCGAGTATCCGTCGCACACGATCATGTTCCTGTTCAAGCTGCTGAGAAGTATATCTTTGATCGCTCAGTGGAAGAACGTCATCGGGCAGTTTCAACTGTCCTACATCAATTACGTTGCGTTAAAAATCTTGGCGTTAATGATAATGTTCTTTCATTGGATGACTTACATTCACTACCAAGTGCCAATATTGTGCTATCATATATATGAAAAAGACGAAGCTTTCATATCATGGCTGAAGCGCTTTAATATTATGAGAAATAAACAGAGCGCGTCTTCATTATTTCAGAAGTATAGCACGAATTTCTATTTGGTGTGCGGTTTGTGCATCGGTGCCGGGTACTACACGCCGTTAGACACGCATTTCATTCCGGAGCTGTTAATGTCATCCAGTATGGGGCTCATAGGGCTCCTGTTCCTCACATACGCTGTGTCGGCGTTACTGCGCTTAGCGATATACAGGCAGTACGAGACATACTGCTTCAGCGGGAAATCCAAGGAGTTGGAGGAATACATGCGGTTCATGCGACTGCCCAAGTATTTACAGAGGAAGATTAGATTGTTTATTAACTACAAGTTTAACGAGCACTTCTTCCACGAGGACGCGATCAGGAACACGATCAACGAGCAGATCAGGCAGGACATCAACATGCACTGCTGCCAGCGCCTCGTCATGAACGTGCCCATGTTCCAGGACATGCCGGTCGCACTCATCAACTCCATCATATTTAGTTTAAGACAAGTTTTATATATGCCTGGCCAGGTAAGGATACCACGTATTCTTTTTGCTTGTTAAGGATTAATCCTTATTATCCCAAATTGATAGAATAAAAAGAGACCCAATTAATGTAACACCAAACAGCACCAATTCAAAGATACAGCTGAAGTGCATTTTCCCAGACACTCTGCTAATACGCCGACCTACCACACTGTAAAATCAACATCAAACATGATCTAGGACTTGTTTAAATGGTAGAGGGCGGCTCCTAATACAAATGTTCAACAGAAACTGAAGCATTTTTGTATGAATTTTTCGTTTATAGACAGTGGTGGAGTTCAACAAACCGGGCGAGTCCATACATCTGATTTCTTCTGGAACTGTTGCTGTTATGGACGCCACGGGGAGAGAGGTTTGATATTCTTGACTTAGGGTTCCATACTGTGGAATCCCCAAGATCCCGTGAACGCTAGATTACCATAATAAGAAAGAACGTTTGGCTAGCATGAATTATGTATTGGCTTCGTCATTTATTGCCAGACACTTGATGTGGGAAAAATCACCAGCCCTTCAAAGCTCGTCAAAATATGTTAATCAAGAAACTCATTGTGTCATGATGGCCAGAGGCGTTAATGGTATTTCGCTACTCATGCAATTTTAAACTAATTTTCATGCAAAGTCAGAGTATTTTCTTTTCACTCATCATCTGCCTAGCCTTTTCACAACTATTTTGGGGTCGGCTTCCAGTCTAAGCCGGATGCAGCTGAGTACCAGTATTTTACAACAACCCGGGAAACACGATACCCCTTGGTTAGATTGGCTGTCAGACTCTCTGGCTTCTGACTACCCGTAACGACTGTCAAAGATCTACAAATGACAACCGGGACCAAGAGCTTAATGTGCTTTCCGAGGCACGGAGGAGTTTCGCTATGACATAGATGGTCACCCATCCACAGACTGACCGCGACAAGCTAAACCTTTGATCGGTCAACCCGTGCGACTGTTACTTAACCACGAGCGCGTCTTTCCTTTTCATTGCTATTTTATAAACCATGGCGATAAAAAGCATATTTATATCTTGTATGTTGGCGAATAATGTCGCCATTAGCACCAACTCTGAAAATGTGGTTGCAGGTAGCACATCTCCGGGACGGCGCCTTCTTCGGGGAGAACGCCCTGTTGTCGCCGGGGGTGCTTCGGACTGCGACTATCATCGCGCTCGAAATTACAGAGATTTACATGTGAGTTCGAAGAACTTTTTGTAGATCGTATCGAACTCTAATAAGGTAAATAAGGTCCCAAATAAATTTTAATGCTGTTATTGATATGTGCAATAACAACAAAACTGTCGTCTCCGTCATTTTGAAATTCCAGCAGCAGGCTAAAGATATCTCATTGCCAAAGAAATCTGAGTGCCGTGTGATTTCTTTGGCAATGAAATTGATATATGTCTACAGGTTAAAAGTATAGATAGTTCCATATTATTTACTTACGATCATCTTTTTTTGCGAATATCTTTTTAATTATCAAGAGCGGGACTCGTGATAATTTGTCATTAATTGAAATAGGTTTTTTTTTATTAAGAATGGGAGTATCAAACTCTTACTAGCTAAAACCTATCCGTGTCCCTTCAACTGAGGTGACCCGAACTATCCCTCAACCCTGGACGACCATCTGATTTGATATAAGATCATAGCTATGTTAATTTTGGCTGAAAATTCAACCTTGGCAAGTCTGTTGATAAAGAGTCGAGTAGTGTATGAGTACATATATGTAGTACAACCCTAGTTCCCCGCAGCCTGGACGCGAAGTCGTTCCTGGCGTGCCTGCAGCCCTACCCGCACCTCAAGCGCCGCATGGAGGACGTGACGTCACGCCGCACCACGCTCTCGCCGCGCCCGCGCAAGCACGACCGCGACCGATGACATCACTAGCGACACGATACTAGCAATAAACTAAGTTCTATGTTACAACGATTTTTACTATCACCAGCTATCTTCCTGTTACTGTTCCTGTATGCAAATAGATAAACTAAGCGGACTACAGAAAACAATATATATCATGATCTAGTCTCAATGATTTCACACGCATTCATACTTGACAAGTATTTTGAGAAAAAATGTGTTAATCAATATTTGAAGATGCCAAAGCGGTCTTCTTGAGGTTTTATATGTATATATTAAGAAGTACACGGCCTCACCCCGAGCCGCACGACGGAGCTGACGATGTTGTTGGTCCAGGCGGCCTCGACGCGCAGCAGGTCGCGGCGCGTCTCGGCGCTGAAGTAGCGCGGGCCGGGCGGCGCGGCCCCCGGGGGCCCGGCGGCGCTGGACTGCACGAGGAAGCAGTGCTGGCGCCAGTCCACCGTCTCGCTCTCCTTCACCGTGCGGAACATGGTCTGGTACACCTTCAGCGTCTCCGGGCACTTCGCCAGCTCCGTTATGTTCATCTGGGGACAACCAATCTTCAAAATTACGTGGACCTCTATGAAAGGCATACAATAGGGTATTTTACGTTTTTTTGAAAAGCTGCTTAATTGGATCTTTTGGTATTAATTAACCCCCAGATTTTTTATTTAAATTTCATGAAATCGTTCACTGCCCTAAAAATACATTAAACTTCCGCGCGAAAACGCTAACCGCCATGTTACTAAAGAGCGTGACGTCATCATCCTTCGAAAAAATGTTTTGTGTGTGCAGTGTGTGGTGTGCGTGTTGTTGGTGCCAAGGGATGACGTCACGATGACATTTGTAATGGTGGCTACTGTTTCGTAAACTTTTGGCGTAGATAAGAAAGGTATAGATTTTAACATGAATAAATTAAATTATAATGTATTATTATGAATCAAAATTAACATTATCCGACCTCTTTGAACAAAATCTAATAAATTGCTATTTTATTATTATTTTTTTCATAGTTTAAAATACCTTATTATAGGTACATATTTTATAACCTCATAACTATAAATTTTAGCACAGTATACGGACCGGCGGCACGTCGAACAGCATGACGTCGGTACCCTTGAGCACGAGGAACTTGGGGCGGTAGGTCTGCCAGGGCTGCTGCGGCTGCAGCACGCCCTCGTGCACCCAGCCCATGTACTCGATGCGCTCGCCCGCGCTGAACTGGCGGTTGAACAGCTTCATCTGTGTGCCAGGGACAAATGTACTTTAAAACTGACGTCATACATCTTTGGTTTTAGCTACTGTGACCAAAATTTGGTTTGAAAGACATGTTTATAAAACGGTAATGTAGTGACCTGCAGGTTGGTGAGGCCCACGATGTTGTCGGAGATACTCTTGAGCCAGTTGGAGAGCGCGGCCGGGTCTTCCGCGTGGATAACCCCCGTCGTCAGGTGCGGCCGCGCCCCTCGGACCTGCCCAGCAGACGATATTTATTCATTATTTTATAAAAATATTTATTTATTTATATTTCGAAAGTCGTCTACACACCTCAAAAGCACCAGGCCGCAGTTTATCAGTTCCTAATACGTATCTCGTTACGTAGCCCATCATCAAAGGCACTGAAATTAATACAAAAAATAATTAAATAAAAATGATGTAAAAAAAAATATTATTACCAACTATAGGACTCATTAAACATTGTCCTGTCTAAATTTCGTTTAAAATCAAAATCACAATTTTCTTTTCTCGAAAATAAATTTACTTTGCACATTTGTTATTTGGACATTTACGAACATAAAATATAAAAACATTTTTAAACGATCTGTTGACCAAAGAACAGTATATAATTTAGATTTACTTTAAAAAGTACACAGTATGCATGTAGTACCTGAGACGACGTCCAGCCACTCCTTCCCGCAGTCCGGGTTGGCGTCCGAGGCGGCGGAGGGGGGCCGCGAGCGCGCCGAGCCCGAGCCGCTCCCCGGCCGGCTGCCCTCCCAGCCCTCCGCCCACGCACTCTGACCGACAATGTCAAAACATCAACAAAACCGACCACCGAACCCCATAATACTGAGAGGAATGCACACAGCACCGTAAAAAGTGACGAAAAATCTCAACACACACAAGCTAAACCGTTCTTGATCCACCAGATCAAGAATCAGTTTAGCTTTCACGCCCGACGCTTAGCGGTGAAAGCGTAACAAACAAGCAAACTCATTTCTAATATTAGTAAGGATTAAAATCGAGTACCTGCATCCGATCCAGTGTGATCGACCCGGAGCGAAAGAATATCATTTCGTTCACTGTTCGAATATGCGTGTCAAAAGTTTCCACTAAACAAGTTTCTGCGATATCCTTTCCACTCAATATAGTTCCTTCAAATAGTAGAAAGGTACAAACCTGCCACCCGCCGTTGGTCTGTTCGGTGTTCTTCTCAGTATTGCAGTTGGCGTCAACAGTCTTATTGTGAAGTGAGGGGTGATCGTCACCGGTACTGCTGTCCGTGTCTGACGCGCCATCCGCTGAAGAAAACACATGACTTGAAACGCGTACCTATGTTCAAAGTAATGGATGAAGATGTCGAAAAAAAATATGCCGACTAATAGACGAATCTCCATATTGGAAAGTTTGTCCGTTGAAGTACATATTTAGCATTTTTTTACACAACAACCAAGAATACAGTTCTTTATCAAAAGTCTATTGTAACTGTCTGTCTCCAACAGATGTAACAAAAGGCTTCCTTGATAAAGTATTATATATAACTAGCTTTCCGCCAGCGGCTTCGCGTGCGTGGGCTATACGAATTCAAATTAAAAATGACAGTTTTATAGAAACTTTGCCCCCCTTTCTACCCCAGGTAGAATTTCGGAAAATCCTTTCTTATCGGATGCCTACGTCATACAAAGAAACACCCTCCAAGTTTCAGGTCTCTACGATTAGCGGTTTAGGCTTTAGGCGTTGATCCGTCAGTCATTCAGGACAAAGCATTTTTAAAAAACCCTCATATTACGAATACTTTTTTGAAAGCGGTTCATTCTAAGCCTGCAGGTCTTACTATTGCTCAATTGTTGGTAGAATCTCACCTTGTTTCTGCAGGAAAGGTGTGGCTGCTCTATAGTGTTTGACAGTAAGCACCACTATATCGCCGGCGTTGCGGAGTATGTTCACCGCGTCGTCGTGCTTGCACGCAGTTATGTACTCTCCATTCACTGGAAAAAAGATCATTTTATCTGGTTAGAATATGGATTATAGGGGATAAACAAAGTAAGTTAAAAAACTAAAATCCGACTACGGGAAAAAATACTGAAGAGCATGAAATAAAAAATGTCACTGCCGTGGTCATAAACATTGTATTTACTTAGCTAACGGAAAAATACATGTAACCACAGGTTTTTTTTTTTGATTCAGGCTTTTTAGTTCAATTTTGAAACATTTTTAGTACCTACTTATATTTTGCGTTTTTTTTAATACAACTCATTCTTGCTGCTTTCCGTGTAAAACATTAGCCAATTAGATATGTCACCCAGACCGTAGTTATTATCGATAACACATGTATCAAAATCGGCTCCGTAGTTTAGGTATGTCTATATTACGGTGGAACATAGGTACACGATAAACAAACACATAACCTGCTAAAATCATACCACATTCTTTTGGTTTTGCCGTAGTTAACGTACCTTCTAGGACAATGCAGTTCAAACGCAATCGTATTCACTTTGTAATTATTATTGTTCGACATACTAACGTGTTCGTATTTATAGCCTGGCCGTTTGATCCCGTCGTCTAATTATATTAAACTCTCGCACACAGTGCCGTCACTTTTGTAAAATCATCTTTGCTCCAGATCTTTCGGAAACGGTTTATAAGAGTAATAACTAGGTACCGCAACTCACTAACAGTCATTTGTTATTGTTCCACATTTTCGTATTTATAGTCCAGCCAACCGTTTTGCGCTTACCATACAATCTTTGATAACCAGTCAAATCTTTGAAAAGTAGTAAATCATTCTCAAGTAGGCAAGAAACACTCACAATTGCATCCACAATGTTCTATCTCCATCGTTGTTAGTTATTATTAGAATAAATTCCTAAATTATCTTCAAGAATTGATTTAAATTCACGTAGGTAGACAATGGCCAACTGTGATTGTGTATTGCAAATTCATGTAGCGACCCAGCTGACTAGAAGGTCTTCAAAATCTAATCTGAGAATCTTGGGTGGGCACAAGATCTCCGAGAGATGTTATCTCATATTCTCTAAGCTAAGCCTGATCTATATCCCGCCTCAAGATAAATTTGAGATTCCTATCAATCACGGTCAAACAGATAAGTAATAAGACAATATTGAATAAATAACGGTAGTATTAAACTTGTTAGCTCATGAAATTCGATAACCACAGCCAGGCTGCCAATCCATCAAGCTTATATGCATCCAAAAATGATCCTAGTTCAACATTCCCCCGAGTATTTCATTGTCTTTAATTAGTGGCACAACAAACTATTTGCATCCAGCGGCTTCTAATTGCAACTTGTTAAGCAATTGGATGGGACTGGCGCAATGCAACTAATTCGAGGAATTAACTGTAATCTACAATTGTGAGGACGAAGCTCGAAGGATGTATTGCGTAATGATGCGTTTTTATTTAACACTGCGAAATAGGAACATGCATCAGACACGTATCTAGATGGATATCAAATCCCCTCATTTATATAAAAGTAAACCAATCCTGTTTCAAACGAAAATCAATTCTGAGACGTCAGAAAAGCGTTTATTGATTTTCTTTATCCCGGAAAACATTTTTAAAAGTTTTTGCAGCTCAATCTGGCACAATTATGCATTATTCTATCTCTCGGTTGACATCTGGCGCCAAAACGGTGGAGTGTGGACTAATTGAAATGGCGTCGAAGGAAGTGCACTGGACTTAGACGTGCAAAGAACATTTATTTAGGTCTTGTCCATTTTCAAGTCTAGTAAGAAGATTACGATACAAAACGTTTATTCAGTTGTGTTTGCAATACCAGTGTAAGGCAAGATTTACAAGGCTGAGAGGACGAGCTGAAGACACGCACGCACGCCACGTACGCAACATAATTCCACCGCATCTCGGCACGGTCTAGCATAAATCATTCTCAACTCTGTCAGCATTGAGCCAAGAAAATTCGCTAGCGTTTTAGCAAAAACTAGCTACTAACATTGCTATTCTTTAGGTTTTGGTTTACGACAGCTTATTAAGGTCGGAACATTATGTGTAGAGGAGTAAGCTCGTGTAAATAATCTTCGTAGCAAGGGACTACGCCGTGAAAACTTCAAAGAAAGGTTAACCCACCCTACACTGTGTAAGGTAGGTACCTCTACCTACTACCTACCTGTTGATATTTGTACCAATTTGTGTTTACGTCCACTAATCCAATTTTGGAAAGGCCGTAACCTAATTAACAAGCGCAAAGGGTTCGTGAAAATGTACATAATTAAATGTATTATCTTCGTAATATTGTGAGAAAAACAAGACATTCTTATAATTTTAATTGTATCAGCCATGCCAATCTCTCTTTATAAACAGCTCTCATTAAATAACAGAGGTAGCTATAGTGTATCTACAAATACTTACGTTAAGAAGTCATGGAATGAAAATAAATTCCGTCTACATGTATCGTAAACATACAAGAGTTCCTATTTTTGTTTCCTTCGTCTCGACATCCGGATCGTCTTAAAATACAACGCCTATATCCTTGTTGAGGCAACTTCAATCAATATTTATTAACATTCAGTGACAGTTGAAAGGACGGGAGAAGCATCACTTCTGCATCGTTATATGGTCTTTTAATACATAGGTACTTGAGATAATTCAGACTGCGTTTAATATGTTGGTAGGGACACGTGGTAGTACTCTTTTCCTGGTCCTGAGGCCTTACCATGACATGCCAAAGCAGTAATATTTTTGTCGTGAAAAAGAGACGGTATACGATGTTAGTAGCTGTGTCTCATTCTCACAACGGAATAATTATTGCAAAAACACGTGGTGGTACGGCCCTGAAATTTGAGTTACCTAAACGAGAGGTATAATAAAGGTTCTAACAATATTTTTATCATAGAAGATAGTGCAGCGGATAGGCATCATTTCTTGCATAGAAATAGTGCATAGGCCACCCGAATATACGAATACGGTATGGTCCCTACGGTCATAAGTGTAAAACCTAGAAGAAAGTACGCAATAAAACTTGGTTAGAAAACCATCACGGAATTATGTTCTAATATGAAGAATTTAACAGAACGCAAAACGTTGGCTTACCTTTAATAACAGCGTCTCCAACAAACAGCTGGCCGGTCTGGTCAGCCGCCTGGTCCTTGTATATCTTGGAGATGAGGATCGGCAGCTTGTGTTCCGCGCCCCCCTTTATGCTCAGCCCCAGCCCACCGACTTTCTGCCGCGTAATTTGGACCATGCGCTCCTGAAAATATTTTGTCTGCTGAGTTAAAAGGCTACAACGACAACAAAGTCTCCTTGGTCCATATTTCAGTAGCTGACTCTGAATCAAGCACTACTTAAAATTAGAAGTTAATCAAAAGGCTCCAAATCTATGCTCAAGACGGAGCCTAAAGTAAGTGTTTCTAAATATCAAATTAATTGTTCAAAAACCAATGAAAATGAAAATTCTTCATTTTGAGAGGAGGTTATCGGTATTGATATTTCTTTTACGTCAGAAAGTTAATTGGATTCGTCTGATTTACATGTGTCAAAACTCCGTGGGCGTCGTGTCGCTAAATTATGAATATGTTATCGATCAATAACAGCTAAGTACGATGGCGGCAATGCTTCACATCATAAATCATGTTGTGAACACTGTATTTATTTACGTGCTCTCTAGAATTTTGAGATGACATATTCCTTGCAAAAAAGCAAGCTTTTTTCATCAGTAGGTAAAAAGGGGTTGCCCAAGAGCGATGAAAGTGAAAGCCCAATTATCTAAACAATGGGAAATTTAAACACTGCCGGCTTTAAATCAGCATCCGCGGCTCAGCTTTACTGAGATACCACAGGACCAGCACTAAATGTTTCATTGTCCGATTAATAATTCACAACTACCGCCCATTAGCCTGCTCTGTGCTTCATGCAAAAATTATAATCTGCGTGGATTTATGTTGGCATTGTTATTGCTGCTGCCCGCGGCTCTCTGAGTATTTTAGGCAAATTTGCATGAGTATTTTTGGGTTTTTAGAATATTACCTCATATACAATAGAAAATGTCTGTCCTACTTGGAGAAAACTAGCCGCTGACAAATAGTTCCCGCCCTATAATTCCACAAATAGCGAACGTTAGGAGTTCCGTAATATGTACATTCTATGGCATTAAACAGCTGTATTCACATTCCAGAATATTATAATACTAGTACAGTCATACACCTAGTGTTATCAGTGACTATAAATTAGAGAGACTCATAGCCTAGGTTTGCTAGTAAATATTACGAAAATTTTCCCTGACTGAAACCAAACTTTCATTAAAACACTGAAGTACCATTCGAAAACTTCAGAGAGGTAATATCGGGTATAGTTCAAAATGACCTCGTTACTGACTATGGATGCTATGGTCGATGCTTCAGCGCTACGGCACGAGATTATGTCACGAGCACGACTATTGTTTGGTAAAATAATAGAATATTGTGTTGTAAATAAGCAATCATGCCAGTAAGCCACCCAAGTGGTATGACCGAGCCTTGCAATTAGAATCCAAGTCACGCAATCTGTCCTTTGTCTCATCATGTGCGTATTCATAGCGTATTACTTCGCAAGGAAGCCTGCGTGTCTGAAAGATCCACTTGAGGCGTTTGAATTCTGCCAATCACACTAGGCTCTTGTGTTGGACAAAAATGGGATCCCTCTTAACTTGAGAATAAATATTCGCTACGCAGTGCGACGGTAGTGGGTCTGAACAACTACTTTAATGAATAAATATCTGATTATTACTGATTGCTATCAGAATCGACCACCAGTTCCAAATGAGTTATTATTAATCAACTAACTTTCCTTCACACGTGATTCGCGCATAAACATTCAAACATAACGAATAGCGTGGCCGTGAACTTTTACTTGTGCAAAAATATTACAAGTATTTGTTTTATATTGGCCAGCGCTCTGCTTTAAGCTCATGCAAAAGGGTTGGGTGAGATATCAAATCTTTTCCGGCGTACAAGGTTAATTAACAGGATTTATGCAAATTAACCATGAAATAAAGCTGAGGGGAAATCGGCAAATGTCACGAAAGCTTTCAATCGTAACATTTTTAAGTGCTGGCATTTATTAAATTACTGGAAACACTAATAAAATTATTATTTCTCTTTATCAAATTTGCCTCCAACTATTCCTTGCTACCATCATGGCTTGTTAGCCAAAATATTGGCACACAGTAAATATGCGAAATTTAGCTTAATCATTATTTCTGAATATATGACAACAATAATGTTACTTAACCCTTACCACAAGAATGTCTCATTAATATGCCCCTACAGTCACTTTGGTTTGCTGCTTCTTCCTTATTATTATCTATCTACCTGTATTTTATATCATAATGGTCACTTACCCTAGCATGGGGCACACTCTTATCTTTAATCGGCTGTGCAGGCACAGGGGCCTCGCGCTGTACGGTCACCGCATCCATCGTGAGCACCAGCCGGGCTGGCCTCGGACGGGACTTGCCATCCGAGACCTGCACCATGCCTGTGCGAATCTGTAAGTTGGTGGATCATTAGCTAAGTTACACATGCTGTCAATGTTACACTTAAGTTAAACCCAGCTTTTTGCCTAATACCCAATTTTCTAAATGTTTTAGATTGTTTGATAGTAAATTCTAAAGGAATGGTCCACAGTCGCCACTGAACTCAACCAGACCCGTTCCATGGTATAACTTAAAAATCTCAAATAATATGTTACCCATCGAAAGTTGGAAGTTTGAATTTATGGTAAACAGCTGATTAAGTTAATTGGACCGTTATCTTGTCGATGAACTTGGGCCTAAATTATTCTTTATTATAAACTAGCTGTTGCCCGCGGTTTCACCCGCGTTCCGGGGAAACTACTTCACGCACACGGAAAAAATGTAGCCTAAAACCTTCTCCAGGGTCCCCTCTATCTCCGTACCAAATCTTTCAAGCCAAATCGGTCAAGCCGTTTTCATGCTATGTCGTGACAACGGAAAACGGGTCTAATTTTTTTATATATAGATATTTATTAATTGAACATTACCTCGATTTATGCATTGCCATTCTTTTTTCTTTAGTAGGTAATACAGTAATTTAAATGCTAATTTCGTATAGCACTTTGAACACAAAGCACACATCAAAATTAATCTATCATTCTGTGGTCAAACAAGGGAAGTAATTAGTAATCCATTAATGAATATATTTGGCAAACATTTTGTCATTGTTTACAGAGTGTTAGTGCTCGTTGTGAAACTGTTAGCTTGAGTGGTAATTTTGTAATATTGCCCCCTGTATGTTGTAAAGAAATAAAAAAACATTACCCAACTTATGAAGGAGGGTAAAATATATTTTCCAACTTGAAATTACTAAAATTTTGATATATATTTTTTTTAAATTAAAGTCAAAACATTTTTATAGTGTAATATAGTGCAGGCTGTAGTATTAATATACATACTCAAAAAATGACAACTTTAAACTTTTTATAATTAATCTTGTAATTATAACAAAAAGATGTTGAGGGTAACTAATGGTATGTGGCCGGTTGACTGGCCAGTTCCTCCTATTTTCAGACAGACATTTTAGAAAGATGTTTACCGGGATTGGAGGTGAACTATGAATAAAAATTTTAATCTATACTTTTAAGGCTTCTCTTAGGTCTTTTCAGTGGCAACAAAGGTTACCCTGATTAAGATTTGTTTTTAAGGATCATTTAAATTACAAAGCACTCAAAATTCTGGTCGGTGGGTCATCTTAGGGCTGGATTTAATGTTAAATGCAAAAATAACTGTCTATTTGTTTGTTACACTTGTACGGCAAAACGGCTGGACTGATGAAGAAATTTGATTTGGAGATGGTTTTGATTCATCTCCAAACCAAATTGGTGCTGGTATAAAACTAAAATTTTGTCTGGGTCCGTGAAGTAGTTCCTTAACACTGTAACTGCGGAATTTCTCGTACAATATTATAAGTTAAATTATAAATTCACATTAAGGTCTAAACCTTTGCTTTAAAAGTACCTATTTATACAAGTCTAACATTGCAAGGAGTTCACACATGAATGTGTGTCTGTTCAAAATGAACATAATAAGAGTGGACCAGATGTCAACATGCTGGTTTTCTTTCTTTTTTATTCAGGCTGTTAGTAGATACTATGCAGTTTAACTTAATGAAACAAAATTATCCAACAGAATGCAGACACTGTATTTATTTTGTATACTTGTTTAAAGTAGTTTTTCTCATACTCTAAAAGAATGCTTACCCAAAATAAATGCCTAGACACAAAATAAAATCTAAAATTGAGTGTACCTTAAAGGCACTGCTGAATTAAATATCCACCCTAAACAAATTAACACTCACCTTTTCATCTTTCTTCTCCTCAATAGGCGTCATCATTGTAGAACATGCACACCATTACGATATAAAAACTTTTGGAACGTTCCAAATTCTATAACACTTCATAGATCCAACAAAAAAATATCATACCCTGCCACTCTCACAAACTTCGACCTCATATCGATTACTTGCAAATAATTTACTATCAAAAGTCCATTTCTAATTAGCTCTACTATTGTTTCTAATGATAATATTAATTATTTATGGGTAACACATTACAAATACTAAAAACAGGTCACTGGCATACGATAAATCAATATAGGTGAACGGCATCAAAACAATTGAAATACGAAGGATTTACTACGGGCCTATTGGATTACTTATTACTAGTAACTATTTAGACATTAATTCTCAATTGTTAGAATGTTTTCATTGATGAAATTGCTATTTTATTGTACAATAACAAATAATTTCTAGGAAGATTGACGACGGACGACACCAACGAGTGCGCGCGGCTAAGTAGATACTAGTGTTGCGCAGCGACCACCAACCACAGATACTGGCTAATTCTTATCGACTAACATCGTATCAGTCAGTCAATCTAAATCGTTCTTGTATCGACTAAGAATAATCGATTTAAAATACACTTCTTTTCGTTTTTAAATTGCTAAGAATGCAATTAGAATGACTTCTATCAGTTGCGATTTAATAATTCATGTTTAATTTAATAGTATTCTGTTGCAGTTATATCGCTACTATGTATTTGAAAATAATTAAATAATCTACATAACTTAAACTATTTTCAGGATCTTTTCCATTTCAAGGTTTGTTTTTAAGCGCGCTGCCTTTATATGTAGAATGTAATATTTATGTAATGCATGTATGAATGAAGTTAACATGGATTGTAATAGATGGCGTTAACTTCAATTGTTACTTCTTTATCTACTGACAGTGCTATAAGTTTATAGGAATAAGAACCTTCTACTTTACCTACCAGGTTTACTAAGAGTGTATCTTGTTGGTTAATTGGGATTTGAGTCTACTTGCTGCGGTTAGGTTTCTTTTGTTGAGGTCATGCTGTGATGTTCTTAAATATTTTCTAGGGTTCCGTACCAAAAATGGTAAAGAAGAACCATTATGGTTCCACTTCTTCTATCGGTCCGTCTGTCACAGCTTATTATTTCAAGAAATAATAATACTATCTGTAATGATATGAGTTGAAACTTGGAACGATAACGGATGGGGGTGATAGCAGACGATTGTCCATGCCATTCCAAATGAAAAAATTGAAATATCATATTGCTTGGAAAAAGTGGGGGTTTAACAATTAAAAATTGTCGTTTGAGAAGCGAAGAATCAGAAATTTATTAAAACCTATACTTTTAACTAAATATTACAGTAAAAATAAAGTATCGCAGTTTTTAAGGACCTAATCAGGATTTTTTTTTACAAAGAAATTTAATTATGCTGTCAGATATAACAAGAAATTGCTAATTTCATAGTATATTTTTACCTGGTTTGGAACCCTCATCAGACTCGTTTTTCTTATTATGGCATTATACTTTTAACTTAAGGAACTATGTTAATAGCAGCCTAACTGAAGTTAAATACCTAAGTAGGTACCTAAATATACTAAACTCAATCGACCCCCGATTTATTAAGGCTATTTAGCCTACTGTATAAAAGTATCTATACCTATACATTTTTAGTATGTTGTCCGATTTTGATATGCTTGATTACTAGCCAGGTAGGTAATAGATATAAAGAAAAATATCATACCACAACACACATCTTTATTTCTTTCCTCCGCACTAATATCAATAATTTTATTATTACACAACATGTATATAGAAAGATTTTTATACAATAGTGTATAATTAATACCTAATAACTATATTAATCAACAATATAGTAAAAAGAATTACGAATTACTTAAATACTGGCAGTCTATTATAATGATATGTATCTTTTGCAGTTTGGAACAGCCGTTAACATTACTTATGATCTACATAATTTAATAAATTAATGTAAGTTTTATCTTTAAACTTTTAAAATATTTTACGTACATCTGATCTTACGCCACGCGAAAACATTTTTAATGATGGAGAAATTTAGAAAAAACCCAGATGCGCATATAATATTTTTATATTTTACAGTTTGCTGTGAGATTCTTAGAAGCACATTGATATTGATATACCTATTAAAACTTAGCTTGTTTCTATGGACAGCGAAATATCCACATTTATTATTTCGTTAATGAGTAAATCTCACAGCTAACAAGTAAATATTCATTACCTTTCCTTAACCTCTGCTAATATTTACAATTCATTAGATGCCATTTTTATAAATCTAAACTGTCATAGATTAACAGCGTTTAAATAAATCACATTATTATAAATAATTTATTTAACAATTTAACATTAAGTAAATGGGGAGTCACAGTTTGTGACGAAGGTAATCACAATGTTTATTATATGAGTTAAGCCCTTTTTACAAACAATTGACTGATGGGCCATTATTTTTGTTTTAATATTGTAATTACATGTTTTTTTTAAATTGCACAATTATTTATAGAAAATGTCCTCATAATGAAGTACAAACACGTTCTGTCTCACAATGTAGGTACGGCTGGAGTCTTGTACAGTTCGTTAAAAAAACACCAAACGTTACACGTGAATTGTACATTCTCGTCGTTCTTGCTCTTTCCTTTGTTGATATCTGCGTGAGAGATTTATAACATTAATAATATTAAATCTAAGTAAACAAAGATACGTTATACGAATATGTTTACAAAACTAGTTAAGTACCTACTATTCAAGATTTCTTACTTGTCAATTAAAGAAGATATATCAGCGGGGACTGGGGCAAAGCTCCCCGAGAGGCCGTCGCTGCCGTTCGGGCCTCCACTGTTAAAGACATACAATAACTTATTGCTAATTATCACAAATAACTACCATTGTATATCCAGTCTTAAACTTTTTAGCAAAGCTGGTTTGAATTAAGCTTTATGTTGGGTTATATATTAGCTCTACTAAACTAGATGCTTATTATATAAAATGCAAATGACTATGAAAGTGAGGAAAAAGTAAATAATATAATTATGATTAAAAAAACTTACTTAATATAACAATTGTTTACGGTGCAACTTGACGTAACTAATCAAAGAAAAAAAAGTACAAATTAACCATCAGTTTATTAATACCTAAATTAAATAAACAAGCTAAAACGTAACTATTTAAAACAAATAGTATCGCATAAAGATCAATATAGACTACTCTATTTTATTTCAGTGTTCTTAAGAACTTAAACCAAATAATTATTAAGACTATTGATAATGGAGGTGCATGGATTCAGGTGAGCGGTGAGCGGCGAGTGGTGAGGAGTGAGCGGGGGAGGTACCTGAGTTCTACCTGCTGGTCGTGCGGGCGCTTCGCCGGCCGCTGCCATACGCACTGTTGCAGGGGGACGTGCCTGAACCTGGTGGATGAAACAATTTCATAGATTTTTTAGCTTTCATCAAGGTTCTTCATGAACCCTTAGTTGAAATTCATGAACCTTGGCGAAATTGTAAATGAGAGATGATGTTGTAAATATCGTACAAAGCACTGCATAATTATTAACATTATAAATTTAAATAAAAAAAAGCAATCTGAATATCATGAAATAGCGATTAGATTACCTTTAGTAGTAGTATTGGCAGCACTGTCACTGTTGTCATCGGAATCGGTGTGCGTATCGCGCCAGTTGTTGGGAGCGGCGCCGCCACCGGCGCTGGCGCACGCGGCACGCATGCGGTGCCGCGCCTCCACTGTCGAGGATTTAGACAGACTCGATTCATCTGCCGGTACAACAATCATCCGTGGGAACCAAGTGAAGCTTGGCACAAGCTTAAAATTACTATAGTTCTCAAGATTCTTAAGTTAATTTAATCGTGAAGAAAATAAATATTTTACCCTCGTTATTTATTTTATACTAATAGAAATATTAAATTTATTTCATTTATTTTAGTTGATTATCTGTCTCATCACCAATATCATTAGTTTAACTGCACATCACTATTTCTCGCAAGACAAGAGCCCACCAAGAGCCGGAAAACGTCAATGAAACAACTATGTCCACAAACCGTGAAGAGCCTTTAAACAAAAAAACTAACTTTGCCTAAACTGAGTAAACTAACTAAAGTTGCAAACAAAACAAATGAAGAAAGATGCAGTACTTAGGTACTGGATATTTATAATTATTATCTAAGTAGCTGGGTAGGGTATCGAATTATTCATTAAGTGGAAGATGACACCAAACATAATTTTATAGCGGTATAATTTTTTTACCATTGATATTTTAATTATTATCAATGAGATTTACCATATCTGTAGTGATCACAAGCACGGTGTCGCCGGCGGTGCGGCGGCGCCGCGTCGTCTTCGCGCCTAGCGAGCGTGCGGAACTGCAGCGAGTGAGCTGCTGACACTCCGAACGTCGCGTACGGACTTATTTCGTACAGTTCAGCTGGAGATAATTCAATAAGTAAATTAAATAATGCGACATTTTGGCAGGAATTTTAAATTTTCGACTGGACCAGAAGTACCCACACGATATGTACTTCCAAGAAGAATTCCTAGTTTAGTGTCAAAAATGTCCAGGTCATGTCCTACCTGAAGAGTCATCATTAGACTTTTCATTCCCGTTGATGGACGATGATGAGTAGAGCTTCTGCCCTTCTCGAAGCTTCTCCCTCTCAGCTTCATTACTTTCACTTAACTTTCGGTCATCCCTCATGTAGTGGTCGCTTGATATACAGAAGAATCTGCAATGATAATGAGTTAAGTTTGATACTTTAAATTTGAATATATAAGAAGTACGATTGGTTGGTTTCTCTTACTTCTTCTTCCCATGGACAAGACACACTATAGCTGCTAGTGTGACGACGATGACCACGCCACTGGCGACGCAGGAGACCAGCACGGTGCGTAGTGATGCGGGCCGAGAGGCACCCGACAGAGGGGATGATGGCTTCATCGGCGGAATACGTCCTGGAGATGATAAATGGAAACCGCTGTTAGGTAAGTCTGTTTGTGTACTTGTTTTACGCAAAGTACTTAATTTCATTATTGTTCCTCTTCTAAGGATAAAAAAGTGAAGCAAAAGGATTTATTTTCTTCATGTTTACTATGGTAGGTATTAGGTATTAATCAGAACTTACTTTAATCGTTGCTTTATATTTGATTATTTCATTGCTTACCTCCGGCGAGGGTATGTGTGTCGGCAGTGAGTGTGACTCGCTCCAACCCTGCATCACTGTAGGCTTCCACTGCCAGCTCGTACCAAGTGGCTGGCGTCAGTTCTCCTATCACGTGGCTTGCTGAACTTAGCCCGTCGCCAACCTGGCAAAACAACAATAGGTACTATGTAAGGCATATAGACAGAAATTGTAGGAATATCGAACTGCATGTTTTTTTGTACACGAAAGAATTATAATCTGGCTGTTTTAATATTTCTTCTGAAGATGGAAGCAATTGTTTTTTGCTTACCTTTATCCAATGCTCAGATCCAGCTCTGCGGTAGGACACTCTGAAGCCGAGTATTGGACAGCCGCCATCTCGCCATGCATAGAAGTTAATCTTGATAGCCGTTGAGTTCATGTGCACGTGATCCTCCGGTTTTGGGGGCTTAGGACCTAAAACAATCAGTAAGTACTTTCCAGCTTTTGGATATTATCATTTTCATGAAATTTAAAGCTGTATTTTGTTTACTGTAAAGAGCTTGATAGAATACAAGTTACTTACGGCCCCCTCGAGTGGTAGCCGTCAGCACATCGCTGGGCGGTCCTATGGATATCTTGTTACGCGCCTGTATTTTTGCGTTGTAAGTAGAGCCACATTTCAGCATGTCCATTGTGTAGGAGTTCACTTCAGGAGATAGGTCTACTGTGTGCCATTCGCTTTCTGAAGCTTGCTTGTAGTGGAGAAGAAAACCTGGAGACGAAAGATATTGCAGTTTGGATTAGTGACCAAAAAAACCAGAACTAATCGGGAAAAAACTAATCTTGCTTACCTAATATGGGTTCCGTTGTCTCCCCAGGCAGCTGCCAGTGCAGTTTGATGCTAGATGTAGTAGTATATTGCAGGGATAGCGCAGGGGCTGCGGGAGGCATAATAGCTGCTACCACATACACTATGGTGTCTTCGCCGATAGTATTACTGGCCGTGCAGGTGAAGTTCCCGGAGGATTGCTCGTTCACTTCTGAAGATAAAGAAATATTTCAGGTTTATTATGTCTTGCATTATATACAGTTGCTTGAAATAAACGGGATTCTTATAGAACTTTATTTTGCTTAGTTAAGATTAGATTGTGTTTATGTTTTCTGATTTTGAAAAACATTAGTAGTAGTTATATTGGTTCAGCCAACAATAGGTTGGCTAGGTAACAGTTAGTTTTCTGTCAGGGTTTTAGTTTACGAAGTAGAGTGGTACCGCGTATGTGCAGGTGTCCGCGGTGCGTGACCTGGTAGTACTGGTGGTGCGTGACGGGCAGGCGCGCGTGCGCCCAGCGCGAGCGCGGCGCGGGCGCGCCCACGCACGAGCACCACAGCAGCGCGCCGCGCCCCGCGCCCACCGACACCCAGCGCCCGAACGACGCGATGCGCGCCGGGACTGCCGACACAAGCATTACACACCTTTCAAATCATAAATCACATTTCTCCGTCCTGTTTCTAATAAGTACTGTTTTATATCGAGGCTACACTATTATATTGAAATCGTGATCAAGAAATTTTGTTCTCAAGTAAACGCTCAAAAGTTTCAGCCCAAAAAACTTAACGTTTACCTACCCCGAATACCTACAACTCCAATCACCGGTGACCTTTGAACAATATTTTATGTTATGAGGTTCAAATTTTAGAAGGTATTACATTTCTACTCACTTCTAGAGCTAGGTCCTTGTCCCACCACGAGCGTGGACTCTCCTTCTCCAGAGCCCGTGGTGGCTGATACCCAGAATTCGTATAGCTGATTCTCCATCAAGTTCCGCACTTGAAACATGAGCTCCGTGTCTGTTTTCTTGTCAGCAGGCACTGTGAAGCTCGAGTGTTTGCCTAGGCTGAAAAAATGTATTTTTCTAGTGTTTTAGCAGCATACGACCCTCTTAACGCATTACTTGCTCATTAAAGCCCATGTTGGTTGGTAATAATGGCAAACAACTTTAGGTGGTTTAAAACAAGGTGTCACATACTCATCAGTATTTAATCATTAAAACGGTAGAATAATACACCTGACTCTTGAGTAGATCATTAAAAATTTCAGCTACATTTTATGTATTAATTAGTAAGTACCCACCGTCCAGCTTCTCTGTAGTAGACTGTATAATGAGATATGACACCGTTAGGATTCAGTGGAGGCAACCAGCTCACCAGCACCGAGTCACTAGAATAGGCCAGCGCTTTGATCTTCTCGGGCGCTGACGGAACTGATGAAGATAATTAAGAAAACATTATTAACAAATCTACAAGAAGGTATAAATAAACAATGGAGTGTTTGTACTTGCCATCTTCTTCCGTCATGCAATATACTGGCATACTTCTTTTGCCGTCGCCAGCATTTGTGAAGGCGAGGACTTGTATGGAGTAATTGGTATATTTCCGAAGAGTGTGTAGATATGTGTCTGATGTCGTCACGCGTTTAATCTCGCCTACGTCCACTACGAATAAAATAAAAATGTTATTTCTTCTAGAACTTCAACTAACTAGTTTAATTGTTCTAAGTGGTAATAATGGTCTACAAACCATGGTCTGTTGTAAGTGGTGAATAAATGACTTTGTATCCTTGAATAAGTCCACCGTGTTGGCCGATAGGTGGTGGGTTCCAGGATACCTTCATGCTGGAGGAAGACAAGGCTGAACAGGACACTCTCGTTGGGGGAGATTCGGGCACTGAAAGTATAAAATAATAGTTTTAGTCCTTTTAAAATTTTGAAAGCTGATTTTCTTTTTGTGCAACCAAATGGAAAGCTTTATTGCTTAAACTTTAGAACATATTTCACGTAAAAAAGCATTAAACATGCCTCCTTCTAAAGTGGTAGCAGACACAGGCGCAGACGCAGGCCCAGCAGCGACGCCGTTGAAGGCTCTGACGCGTACTTCATACCGCGTGAACTTGCGGAGAGCTGATAAACTAAGCTCTGTCGCTGACCATCCGTTTACTGTAAGCGTCCTGGAAATATAATGTGAAAAGCATTTAAGAAGTGCAATGATCAATCATTTGATATTGAATATCTTCATCTCAACTTTTTCTGTTTGATTTTTGCAGTTACAATAGGTAATTGCTAGGTACCTGGTGGAATTCCTCATGGCTGGTGAAGCAGGGCTGAGTTCCGCACAAGTAACAGAGTAACCCAACAGTTCTCCGTGCCAGGCATCCCGCGGCGGTGGTCGCCACGACACGTGTAGCTCTCCAGGTCCACCTGGAGTCACGTGCACATTGGTAGGCGCTTCTGATGGGGCTGGAAACAGAGTTTATGAGAGTTAGAGGAAAAGAAATGGAATGGTGCATGACAAAATCCGGTGAAAACTAGAGAGCTGTTCTTTTAAGAATTTATTTTTTGGTCTAACTAGTTTGATGATAAAAGATGCAATTGATGCGAGTTCTTTTACCTTCTTCCTGTGTCTTCACCACGACTGGTTCAGTATAAGCGCTCCTGTCTATCTGATTGATAGCTCCTATTCGGATCATGTACGCTGTATGTGGCTTCAGGCTGCTCAGTAGGGCTTCGTAATGAATGTCGCCTTTTTTGGTCAGACTGCAAATTTAGATAATTAACATTTTAAAATAAGCTATGGAAATTGGGACATTATGTTAGGGGAAAGGTTAAAAATGTTCAAGTATGGAATTTATAACTGACTTGTGTTTGAAATAATATAACTCGTCGTTCTTGTCATCTTGTGAGGGAAAAATTAAGGAGCAGTACATACTGCTCCTTAATTTTTCCCTCACAAGATGACAGGCTATGAAAATTGATGGCTTCAGTTTTACAATCAGGTTCAGTACAGTGAGATAGGATTAGTACTATAAAAATCTACGGACGAAAATTTAATACTCACGTCACATGCGAGTGTGCGATCCCATGGACGGAGACGTTGAGCGTTATAGCTGCATCCCACTGGTTGACCCTGATGGCTCCCTGTGCCGAGAGCGCGCAGTACTGCAGCGTGTAGCCCACAAGGGGAGAGTTGCCATCGAAGCCTTGGCTCCAGGACAGTCGGACGGCACGGCTTAGGATCTCCGTTACCGATAGAGAGTGAGGAGTGTCGGGTTTTTCTGGAAAGGGAAGAACAAATTAGATACTATATGACATCAATAACTAAAATACACTATTTTTCTTAAATTTATTTTAGGCTTGAAAAAGCGACTAAATGTCAATTAACTAAGAAATTAGATTTTTTGCTGCTCAATCGAATCAATGCGAAATATATCAATCTCATGCAAATGAAGATTGCTGCAATCTCAAATAGTGACATCAATTCTATGTATGCGTTTTGATTGATTTTAATTTGTGTAATTTTATGGAAGGAGTTGATATTTTTTTGGCTTAGTACTGAGAAAACCTGGTCATGACACTCACCTTGGACGGAAAGATAAATATAATGGTCGCTGTGACCGTATGCGTTGACGGCTTGACATTTGTAGACGCCGGAATCCTGCCGGTCGGCCCGGCTGATGTACAGCTGCGATCTTAAACCACTATCAGTCTTTGCTTCAGAAATACTTAGCCTGAAAAATATAAAGAATAATGGGACTAAACAATTGAAAAAGAAAAATCTATTCTAGACTCCTATACAAGGTTAAAAAAAAACCGACTTCCAAAAAAAACCTGAAAAGTAAAAATTATTTTTATTTACGCTTTACGACCAAAACATCGCTTTCGAAGTCGGTGTCTTGTAAATTACTATTGTTAGTATTTCGCCACCGACTTCGAAAGCGATGTTTTGGTCGTAAAGCGTTTAAATAAAAATTATTTTTTAATTTTAGTTTTTTTTTGGAAGTCGGTTTTATTTTTTTTGTAAAAAGTTTTTTTATTATTTCGCTTTTCAGTGTCTCGGTCTTGCTATCTTAACAAAATAAACACACCACTTTTTTAGGTTGTAATAAGCGTAAATAACCAAATCATCTAAGTATTTGGCATATCAGCAAGTAGAGATAAATCGTTATTTTTGATATATTTATAAAACGGCTGAACCGGTAGTGATAAAATTTATATGGGATCACACGGGAAGCAAATAAAAAAAGAATCATGAAAATCGGTTCACCCAGTCGCAAGTTATGAGGTAACAAACATAAAAAAAAAATTAAAAAAAAATACAGTCGAATTGATAACCGCCTCCTTTTTTTGAAGTCGGTTAAAAAGAATAAACGAGTTTTTATAGTCATGAATGTAACAAATCACCTATATTCGCAGTATATGATTGAATTAAATTCAGAGATTAATTGTTATTTCAGAGGCAAAAACTTTTTGGGTAAAATATTAATTAAAATCAAGTCTAACTATTATGCGTGCAATTACATTTAAGTTTGGATTAAACTACTACTTCTTATTACTATGTATAAGTAAGGGTTCATTACCTATAAGTATTAAGATCTAAGTGGTTCATGTTGTGTGCCCATGTCACCCTTATGGGGCTGTCTCCACGCACATCGCAGACCAGCGTTGCAGGCGCGTCTCGTCGTGCTGTCATGTTGTGTGACGTTAACTCGAACCTAGCGGGTTCTGGGAAAATAAGGGGTTGTCCATGTATTAATCTAGAACTGGAATGTCCTCGTGTGTCCCACAAGAACGGTCATCGTGGATATTTTCTTGCATGGGTTATATCCAACAAGTTGTTTAAGCCAGCCTACCCTAGTAGTCAAATTGCTTTGTTATACCCCTTCGACAACAGCGAAGTGGACAAAAACAACGATTTTTGGTCAAAAATTACCTGACATTCTTGATTTCGTGTACTACATATATCTGTGTATTCACCATCTCGATCAGTTGTGGCATGAAAAAGGACTAACTAAGAACTTTATGCTCACATTTATCATATAAGTAGTGTCCCTCAATTTTGTATTTATAATTTTTATACTTAACTTACCGTTCACAGAAACGAAGATAATTTTAGTAAGAGGAGATCCGACACCATTTTCTGATTTACACATGTAGTTCCCCTCGTCGTAAGGAAGTGCTGACTCGATCCACAGAGTTCCGTTTGAGAGGAACTGAAATCTTCCACCCAGATTTATAAGGGGGACGTAGTCTGCTGATGACCCTGGAAGTTTGAAAAGATTATCTAGTGACATCTTGTGTGATCTTATAGTTGCGTTGTTGATTGAAGCGTCGCAATTACTTCAGTCGTCTTGTTAAAATATTTATTAATTGTCATTTACGAGTGATTTCAAGGCCTTTGCTAAGTAATCGTATTATTTTTTGGCAGACCTACCTCTTTGTTTCAGCCAGGTAACTTGCGGGGTTGGTGACCCAGTAGTCTGACAGTGCAGAGCCAACTGTTCACCAGCCAGCACCGCCTCATCCTTAGGTTCCACCACCCATTTGGGGGAGACTGCAGCGTGAAAGTAAGTCAACTTTCTTTTATTTCTGGATTCAGTACAATATGTCACTTTAGTTACAGTAAAAACTTAAATATGATTCATTACGCTAGTTAAGGCGGCTTACTATGTAAATCATTGTTGCCTTAATGAGTTGTTTGCATACATTATAAATAATACTATTTTTACCTTTCCCTTCAGCAGCAATACATTGTTATGCATATTAAGAGCTACTTGACTATTTATTAAACTTAAAAATTACAACTTAACATATACAACCGTCTGTGCTGTTTACTTTGTTATGCTATCAATTTCAATCTTGGGAAGGCATTGTATTATGATTCCAATGTTTTAAAATTAAACCCAAAACCAAAAAAAGTTTTTTTTTATTGTGTGTACGTAACTTTTAAAAGGTCCTCCTTTCAACCCGTCTATAAAATTTTATATTTTTCTGATGCATTCAACGGAATAGTTGGTAGATACAATCAGATCCGGGGTGGGTTTTACCCGAATAGTGTGGTGCACAAAGGCCTTTCTCAGCAAGAAGATTAGAATTCTTCAAAATACGAAAAAAAAAAAATTAGTTTGACACCTATAATTTCATGATTTCGAACTTGGGATAAGAACATCCAAAACATAAAACTTATTAATAAAATTTACCATTTTCGTAAGCCATCTGAAATCCAACGCTGTGCAAAACAAAAATGTTCAAAAATTTATACATTTATATGACAAAATATTTGCCGTGGGAAACAAATGTGCGCTGTGAATAAAGTGCTTATAAAAGTGCATTTACTTTGATGGCGTTTATTCAAATTGCGTGTTAAAATACAAATAGGAGATAAGATTTTTCAAAAATGTCTAAAGATTAAACAGAATCAAAATAAAGTTGGAAAACGTCGCAATAGGAATACGCCATCATTGACACTTTTGAACAAGGAACAAGGGAACTACACATTGTGGTTATTTTGTGATCCTGCAAAGAAACCAGCATACAGACAAAATAATGACAACTCGGTGCTTTGTGCAAGCGTGATTAGCCTCTTTGATGGTGGGAGCGCGGTGGCAGCAAAACTGATTGTTTACTACAACTACGTAGCTTTCGGAATAAATAGCTCTGTTGAGTTTTAGTGTTTCGATAGAAATATATCTGAGTCACAAATCTTTTGTTTTTTTTCCTGGGATAATTTCTAAGTTTTCTAAAAAACTCCCTTGCACCATTGCTTACTTAATACAATTATGGCTAATAACAATGATATTATGTATTCTTAACAACATTCTGTATTTTTCAACTTCAAATGATGGGTAGAAAAGTTCAATTAATTGCTCGCAACGTCCCTACATCGTGCCTCCCCGCGCTTCCACATCAACATGGACATCATGGTAGTGCTCGGTGCTGTTGTGCATATTGACTTGGCGGTTACCTTTGACCACCAGTTCGGCGGTATAGTTAACCTTGGCCGCGGTATTGGAGGCCACGCAAGTGTACAACCCGCTGTGGCGGGCAGACACCTCTTTGAATACAAGGTTGCTGAAAAAATCAGCACCCCGCTCTTCCACCTACACAACCAGGCCGGACTTTGAAGATATGCTTGTGTAAGTTATTGAATAGTTCTACGATTTAGAGCTATGATCCTTGAATATACATACTTTTAAACAGGTCGATTAGGTAATTGTAAATTCATAGCCATAAGTTAGATTGAAATTTACGATCTTGTAATATTTTTACTTTTTTATAGTCTTATTATAGAAAAGCTAACAGTCCAAGCATCAAAACTCCAATCTGCAACTAAAGCTATGTCTCATCATTATCTTGAACTGACCTGTAAACTGGAAGGAATAGGAGCGTTGTCCTTGAGCCAAGTGAAGTGGACGGGCATGTCCCCTGACGTCACGCTGCAGCTCACCTGAGCACGCTTTCCTTCTTGCAAGTTAGCAGAGAACGAGAATGGCTCTATTTCTGGAGGATCTGAGGAAACACGTTTAGTTTTGATAACCAAAAAAATTGTGGTACATGTTAATCTTGTTGACGTTAGCACAGAAGCAAAGTGATTCGACTCTATACAACTTACGTAGTTCATTTTGTTTTACATAGGTACCAGTTTTATTGAATGATTAGAAACCAAAATGAAATTATTGTTTTTGGTTTCCAAACAAGAGGTTTTTTAAAGTCATAATAAATAATTTTAAATTAATGTAGAAAAGCTTATTAGCGATCAAAAAACTCACTGCTGACAACGAGCTGCAGCTCTCTCCTGGCTATCTCCCCATGCGGACCCATCACTGCACAAGTGTAGGCGCCCGCGTAAGATGGTTCAACTCTAGAAACTTTGAGAGCGCCATCAATGCTGCTGTCCCATTCTACTGGGTTGCCGTCTCGCTCCCATTTTACTGAGCTAGAAGAACGAGAATGGTTAGAAGGAACTTTTATTGCAAATTTGACAAAAAATACTTGAAAATCTCTCACCTGATTGGATAGCCAGAGTAAGGACAATAAAGAACCAGCTCACGTCCTGCTACTGCTCTGATTGGACCTATTGACCTCACGTAAGGTGGACCTAAGACAAGATATCAAAATTAATCGACATTAATAGACTCAAAACGTATACACAATGATGAAGTGATGTAGTTACCATAAATATTGAGTCTGGAGGTGTGTGACACTTCTCCGAGTGAGTTGGCCGCCCTACAGGTGTAAAGGCCTCCGTCTTCTGATCGTACTGCCGAGATGTTCAGGTAACTCACGACATCGTTTGTTTTAGTCGCAAACTGTTCCACGCTGTATCTGCCACACAGAGTTTTATGAGTAATGAAAACGATAAATGCTATAATTATGTTCCTGTACTCATTTTGTGTATTAAAATTTTGGATTCATGATCAGCATCCAATACACACCTGTGTCCTCTAGCCATGGTGTTGAGCGGTTGTCCATCGAGCATCCAGGTGAAATGCGGTGGTGGGGAGCCAGCGGCGGAACATTTGAGGGTCACCACCTGTCCAGGTCTTAGGACTTGTTCTATGAACGTATACTGGAGCTCTGGTGCTGTGTCTGGTAATCATAAAATATAATAAGGTTTCGTTCTGTCCTAAAGGGTAATTGTTTAGAATAGAAGTGGTTAAAACTGCAGGTCAAGCATAAACTTCGAGCGACTATAGAATTAACTGTCGTCAGTTCCAAAATTTAACTTTTATTGGTATATCAAGAAAGTAAAAGTGTTTTATGAATTCATGGAGACTTTATCTCTATACAAAGAAGTTCTCCGTACTCACCTCCTAACCTCAGCTCCGCGCTAGCTTGAGCGGAGTCCCTCTCATTCCTGGCCATGCACTGGTACACGCCTCTATCCGCCCTATGTACTGAAGAGATCACCAGTTGTTCTCCGTTGTTCTGTACCCTGATCCTGCCTCCCGCCACTCCGGCTCCGAGGGGCACGCCGTTGTGTAGCCACTCTAGACGAGGAGCAGGCCAGCCGCCCCATGTGCAGTTGATGATAGCGGTACCACCACTGTTCACCACCTGGGGGACAAATTATTATATAGGTTTAAGAATATTTTAGAATAGTGTCGTGGTGGCCTAGCGGTTATTTTTTTTTTATTTATTTGTTTCAAAATTTGTGTTACAATAGATTCCTTACATAAAATCTGCCAAACTGCATAACAGTTTGTCGGCAGTAGTTCTCGTTAGCAATAGTTATTACAAATTTTGATTAATAATGTGCATATTATATTTTAAGTAATTAACGTTAGGTAAATTTGTGTTACATACAATCAATTAAGAATGGCTACGGACATAATGATAGGTAGTGCTTTTTTAAAATAGTTTTAAATTGGTTTTTTTGACTTAACATTTGTTATCATTTCTGGAGGTAGTTCATTCACTAAAGTTGGTACTATATATTTTCTTGTGCGCTTGCCAAAATAATTTGTTACCTTCGGAACAACATTTTTTTTCTTTTTAGATAAACGGGTCGGGTACGTATGTTCACGTTCTACTTTGTGCTGTTGATTATTGAACTGTTCTACTAAGATCATTAGTTTGCTTTTTAAATGAACTGGTAGTACTTTACATAATTTTATTTAATTTTGCATAATCTTTACTTAAGGATTGTTTAGTGTTTTTGTCTACAAGTAATTTCAATAATCTTATCTGCAAATTGTTAATTTTATTTAAATGTGTGGGGAACGCAAGACCATATGCACCCAAACCGTAATCAATAATTGAATCCGCTAAAGCGAAATACAAAGTATACAATATTTTTCTGCTGACAACATACTTAAGGCTATTTAATTTACCCAAGATGGATCGAAACTTATTACAAACATTATTAACATGACTAGATTCCATGAAAAAGTGTTATCTATTACCAAGCCCAAATATTTATAAGAGGTAACTGTTAAGGCATCTACCTCTCGTATACGAGTGTACGGGTTCGAAACCTGGCAAGTACCAATGTGACTTTTCCAAAGTCATAATTATGTACTTTCAAAGTATATCTTAGGCACCATTGACCAACGGTGAAGGAAAACATCGTGAGGAAACCTGGACTTAAAAAAGTCTGAAATCGCCAATCCGCCTTGAGCAAGCATGGTGATCAATGCTCATTCCTTCTCTGTATGAGAAGAGGCCTATGCCCAGCAGTGGGACAATATATTAGGTGATGATGATAATGATGAAGAATATTTTGTTTTATCATCAGAATTATTAGATGTTTCTCACGGTTTTACTCTTGTCCTGCGCGAACTACTTTACTTACTTAGGTGAAAACTATCCTATATTCGTATCCAGGTCTCAATCTATCTGCATACCTTCCTCCAAACCAGTTCAGCTATTTCATCATGAAAGCATCGCCTTTATCTTTATGTTAGTTAAAATAAGAATAAGAAGGGCCTACATTTTACCTTATGAATACTACTACTAGCAACATAGTAGCTTAATAAGAAACCATATAATTAATTAGCAAATACAGTCTTTGTCTGGTTTCCTTTCCAGTGAACCTACATCATACAAAGCATTCAAGTAGGTACCAGGCGATCATAACGGAAGAGAAGGTTTATTTGCTAATAAACGACACTATTTGCTTTTACGACGGCCCGTTTAATTAAACCGAATATATACGCACACGAATATCAATAATTTTGTTACATACGCCGATCTACAAGTAAGGATGACACTAGAGAAAAAAGATATATCTTAATAGATAGTTTTTTTTTACTTTCCTGGCTACAAAAGAAGACTCAGTTAACACATTAGTTACGCGACTAACTTTTTTATCAATCAAAAGAAAAATTATTACTGTATCCATATTTATGATTAACATAATAAATCTCAGCCTGCGCCAAACAAAACATTCTACAGAATATGACATAGATAAAGTACCCTTTTACCTATATTTATGATATAATAAATCAAGGAGTTTGTCAGTGTATATTATCTTCATGTTGTTTTTATTTTAAAAAATACTATGGTCTTTGTCACGGACCCCACTTTCCTTGGCTGTGTTAAAAAAATATTAAACGAATTAATATTTCTGTCACCAAATGAAAATGTTTCCCTGAATTTTATTTCTTTGAGACTTTAACGTGTTACGCTTAAAAATGCCTGCAATTTTATGTCTACGACACTTTTTAAAATTTTAATTGATTTTTTCTCTTCCCCAAAAAGTAAAAATGATGTAGCAGAAGTAGAGTGAAGACACTAAAAATCCCTAATAATTATAAGTATTGCTAAAAAACATTAATATTTTGATCTGGCGCGAGTCAACCCTATCTATAATTGCGCGCGTAATGTTTGCGGCACAGTATCGGGACGCATTTATTTTATTTTACGTCGCAAATATCCTGCCAGCAATAACTTCGTGCGCAGCTACAATGAAATGTTCGAAATACCCAGTTTTTTCAAACAATCGCCGGTGATTGCTGTTTATTTTACTCATAAAATACCACATCGACTTTAAAATTGATTGCAGTACTCAATTAATTATTATAACTGAATTGTTGTTTATTCAATACGGATACTTTGGTTAAAATAAATAAATGTAAATCGATACTAAAAATGTTCTAGATAAAGGTACTAATTACGGATATTAAATATAAAGCAATATAAGGGATTTAAAAAGCCTGAAATTGCTAATCCGCCTAGAGCGAGCTTGGTGATCAATGATCATATCTTCTCTGTATATGCCTTTTCCCTCACGGGGGTAGTAAATAGGCCGATGATGAAACTGGTAGATGACTTAATCTTGATACATCGTTAAATTAAACAAATCTCGATTATTTATAAAGAAATTCGGGACAAAATTATCTAGATCTAGATAATGGTCACTAAAGTTTGCATAACAACACTGGCTGTTAGTTAAATCAATAGGAACACCAGTGTTCGGAATAATGACAGCGATTGAGCCGATACGAGGCTGCAATCAGCAGCTATTTCGCACATTCCACCGATCATTTCGCAGAATTACGAGTACGCTTGCTGATTGTACACCGATTTTCCACTTCGATAGCTCTTTATGTGCAAAGCAAGTTATCATTGTATTCGACATGACCTGCTAGTGAATTGTTATTTTGTCATGAATCAAAATGTATAATACCTTACTACAATTATGTTAGGTTAGCATGGGGTAGGTCTATGTATTCGGATACGTCACTGCTATCCTTGTCACTTAAAATTACGGTTTTCTATAAATAAAGTTTGTTTCAATATAAAAATAATATGAATACCTCCGGTAGTTCTTACTTCTCCTTATTTTGATATTAAAAAATATACCCTTAGATTTAGATAATCTCGTTAACAAATTAAGATTATTTATGGAATAAAGCCCATAAACGCATTAATATGGCTTATTTCTTTAAAAGAGAACATAGTTTCCAATGTTTTTTAAGTGTTACAGTTAAAATTTACTTTATGCTGTTGCGCAAACAATCAGCTGGTCGCACCAAACTTTTTATCATTTATACTTTATAACGAACATCACAAAATTTTATTAACATACTATTTCACGAATATCACAAAACTTTATGTCAATAATTAGCATAATATTAATATTTTTTATGATATCAATACGTAGATAAAACAATTAAGTAAAACATGAAATTATATTTTTTTATAGTAAAATTATTTAACTTTTTCCTCCATTTTGACAGATCTTGAATGTGTTCTTCCGTTTCACGTAGGTATACCTAAGTAACCGCATATTTTTTTTGGTGCCATCGGCCGAATGTGTTATAAAGTAAGATTTAAGAACCACGTATATACTCTCTTACATAGTTTAAAATTCATTCAAAACTTCTACATAGCCACGTAGTTAAAACATGAAGCTACTCTAAAGAAGCGCTTGTTTTGACCTAAGATTTTATCTCGAACCAGTAATAAAGCCACCAACGGCCGCTATGCACTACATTTTAGCCAAAATACTCTGCAACCATACAAAATTGACGAAAGTCAAGTTTATAACGCTCTCAGCGAAAATGAGATCAAAAAATACCATCTATTTTTACATTCTTAAGATTTTCTTTGATAAATAATGATTCTAAGGTTAAGATCTGGGGACCGTTGGAACAATCTGATTTGTAATTCAGGGACCTTAAAAGGGTTAGTGCTAACTAGACTTAGGATTCAGAGTGCTGACCTCATCCGGCCCTATGTGAAACAATAAAGGAGGGTAGCGTTTAGCCCTACGTTTTGTACAACAATAACTGTATTGTTTTATTTTTGACCTCGGAAAATAAAAGTATTTTTACAGTGTGTAATTCGACTTCAGTGTAGCCTAATAAAATAATAATCTTATTTGCCTCTCTTGATGTCTAGTAGACATCTCTTAATGTGTAGCATGGAACATATTTGTACATTATTTTTTAGGAGTACATAAAAAATTGAAAAATTACATTATCACTATGGAAATAATTTCAGTTTTCAAATGGAAAGTTTGTTTGTATAAAAATGTTGCACGAAATCCGAGCCAGCATTTTCAAATTAAAAACAGTGTCTATTTCCGAATCACCATCAATATTCAGCAAACACCCAGCCTTCACACGAATTTTCTGATCCTCGCGTTATTTTCTCATCGGCAACATTCCGTGACAAAAACGAGTAAAAAACCAGTCACACGTTATTCGCGTCACGGATCACAGCTCAACGTTCGAAAAAGCAAACAGCAAAGTCTTCCGCAAAAAACGCAAAATTCTCGGCTTTTAAAATCCGTTTTCGTGTAGATATAGCCTTAATATTTAATTGGATAAGCGAGGTTAATCTTGGGAGGCAGTTTAGGTCGGCACTTCCAACTACAATATTTACAAAGGTCTGCAAATAGTTGGGCTGTTGAAGAAAAAAGTTGGTTTTATTGAATTACATCGGAGCCGTAACGATGTTACAACGATTCGGGATTGGATGGCGTTGTTCAATTGGATTGTATCTAAGGGCACGCTGAAATCAGCCAGGCCTACAGCGGACTAGGCACAGGCAGCCGCAATGCAATGTCGACCGAAGCTCTTTGCGAATAATAAAATTGTATTTGCAGGTAGCGAGAATACGGAAGTCATGGTTTTGCCACACAATATATTTGATCAAAGTATCTTGTGGTTACACTAGGTTACTATAACTTAATGGAAACCTTAGTATGTTATGTAAATAATATACACTAACAGCTGGTTGCATCAAAAAATATGTGGAACGGAAGAACTGTTTTTCAAGATCTGTCAAAATAGAGGGAAAAAAATAATAATTTTGCTATTATTTTGTTTTTCGTCTAAATGTGTATATGTTTACTTAATTATTATATCTATGTATTGATATCATAAAAAATATTAAAAGTATGCTAATTATGGATATCAAGTATTGTGATATTCGTAAAAGTATACAGTATAAATGATACAAATTTGGTGTAATCGGCTGTTTATGTGTATTGTGCTCTTCACGACGGAAAAAGTGGAATTGACTTTCCAGAACTTTCTGCATTATAAGAAAATACTCGTAATACTATTAAAATAAATAACTAAGGAAACATAATTTAACACCTGGCTCGCTACACTGTTACACGATTATATTTTTAGGAGTTTAATTAAGATTAATGTTCTTAATTAGGCGCAGGTTGTTTCATTTATAAACTGTCGCAGGGTTCCGCTTATTGTCAGAGTTATCTTATAATTTTTCTTCATTATGAAAAGGCGTGGGAGCTATTAATATTAAGTATCTATATATTAATTCATTTAATGAAACCTTGGATTCTTTTTAGAGTTGCGTAGTCAACAAGAAATCCTTATTTTCCATGTGATAGTATCTGTCTGTCTGTCCGCGGCATAGCTCGCTATATAGTTTCGTATGGATGCGTAATGACTATGTCGACAAATAAAAAATATAAAATAAAAAAACTAGGGAAATCAATAACGTACACACCCCGCTATCCGACTGCTTACCTCAAATACATTAAAGTAGTTCGATGACGTCATAACCGCAATTGCCTGCTACCCCTACCTATTAAACGCTTCTGTTGCATTCACGCTCCTTTTTGTTATACACCTGGTTGTTTTAATTAATCAAAAAGCTTTTATTGCCCACCTCTTAGCATATGACGTCATACCAATGAAAAATATCAACCTGTACGTATCGCTTTTATTGGTGATATTCCAGCTTCGTTCCGGGAGTACCGGGAGTTCAAACGACGAGAGAAAATAAAACGCAGCCAATTAGATAATACGGAATAGCAGAACGTCAAAGAAGAGCACAAAATATTTCCCGCCGAGAATTATTATTGGGTAAAAATCTAAACGAAATGGAAAGGGTACGAACGAGAATTTGTTTTACGTTCTAACTTGAAATATCTTCTTCAAAGCTTATTTGAGTTTTTTATTCAGCAATTAAATATATCAGAGAATGTGGTACACTTTTTGGTGATATTAATTAATATCATAAATCCAGCGATTGCAGATAAAGTATAAAGATAATGCACTCTTACTAGTTCCTTATATATTATCTAGATAATACAAACAAGATTGTTTGTACATTTATTTATCGGTCAACATTATGTAAAAATCTCTATAATATGGACTAATCAGACATATCTGCCTACTACTACTACTGCGTATTTTTTTTTCAATATTGATATAAATTCACTGTCGCCATTGTCAATCAATTCCCATAACAACCCGCTGACTGGCAATTTTTTTAACACGAAAAACCAAGAATTTAAGCCAACTGACCTGCGTATGTGGTTGTGCATGTGCAGTGAGATGCGCCCGTACTGCCAAATGTAGTCTTAACGTCAGGTGGCCATGCGCGTTAGCCGCTCGGCAGGCCCATCGGCCACCATCGGCTATCTCCGCCCGTCGGATGCCGAGGGCGTCGTGTGTCCGGCTGTAGCGACCACCACCTTCACCGTCGCGAATCTCCCGGAGGACTCCCCCACCAGTCTCACGGTACCATCTGGTACAAGAAAAAAGAGGTTCATAAAGCAATTGTTTTCATTATTTAACTAACTGTACTGTGAATATGATAAATAGTGGTCCCATTTTTGTAGCTATTCTGATTCTTACGCTACGAAGAGGTCTAGTATATATCTATAAGTGAGTTTAGAAATAATCGTACGTTGTTTGTAAGACCAACCGACCAAAAATCAACTTAAGTACAAGTTGCATATAATAAGTTGGTGAAACGGAAGAAAAAATCAAGCTACCTTTTCAAATAGTCCCTACGTAACACTTTTATCTATACTTATAATAAATCTGTAGAGAGGTCAATTCTGTACATGAAATATATTTCCAAAATAACTATCAGGGGGTGATTAGGGATCGATACTGATGCCAAAAATGCAATCAGTAAATTTTTTGTCTGTCTGTCTGTCTGTCCGTCTGTCTGTCTGTCTGTCTGTCTGTCTGTCTGTCTGTATAAACTCTATAGAAACAAAAACTACTCGACGGATTTTAACGAAACTTGGTACAATTATTTGTCATACTCCTGAGATGGTTATAGTATACTTTTCATCACGCTACAATCAATAGGAGCAGAGCAGTGAAGGGAAATGTTGTCATTTTGTTTAAACACGCTAATCTCAGGAACCGCTGGTCCGATTTAAATAATTCTTTCAGTGTTAGATAGTCCATTTATCGAGGAAGGCTATAGGCTATATATCATCACGCTAAGATCAATAGGAGCGGAGCACTACTATTCCACGCGGACGAAGTCGCTGGCAGAAGCTAGTAGTACCTAATATTGTACACTTGTATTTATGAAAAGTTCCTAATAATCACATAAAATGTCCGCCTGCCCTCTCAATCAACGCCAAGTGTCGAGCAGCTTATTGGACCCATCCCTCGGCATAAAGCCTCCGGATGAATGGCCCACATCCTTCTTAACAGACTTTTTGTACAGAGAACATCACTTCCGACAGCCGGATGTCCTCATTAAATTTATATAGCTAGCTCGCTGATGCTCGGCAGCATTCGACGAGTCCTCTAATTTGGCGTATAATATAATAACAGTGATTTTTTTGTCAAACCAAGCTTTTTCTTCAATAATGATACGATCAAATAATGCCGTATTCATAATTAAGTATTACGTTTTTTTATACGAGTTTTTTTGTTTTAATTACTATAGGTAACTTGCGACTACATGTCGAATACACCCCAGTTTATTTAATCATCATAACATGGTATTTTATATTACCAAACAGTATCTGCTCATAACGCTTAAAGAATGTACAAGATAATGCTCCCTTCATGCCCTTTTCATACACAGTTTATTTCGTTTTAGTCACTTATATGTATGAAAAAACTAAGATCACGAACCACATTTTTCCCTCACAGACAAAAAAGTTCCTCGTTAATGCAATATTTTTCTCATGAGGCCGTTGCTAGGCAACGTCACGCCTCTCGGTCATTACCACAAAGATGGAGATACTAGGAATGTTTTGAACAAGGATTTACGTTGAGATTTAAAAGACTGAAGCTGTTGTTTTCCGAGCTGGATTTAACGAGGGAAAAAACCTTAGACTAAGTAGTTTAGAAGTTCTAATTTACGAGATTTGGTAAAATGGACCACTTTTTGAACTTAGACAAAATAAATACATATTGTTATGCATAGGTTCCATTTTGTGTTAACTTGTATGCCCATTTATATTATAATACATATTATGAATTACCTGGTACAAAAATTTGAGTTAAAAACTTTGTTCCCAGTTGTTGTTCCAGTTTCAAATGAGCGATAGAAACATTGTTCTAAAGTTGTAAAGTGGCAGCCTCGCTTTGTAACGCGACCTGGCTATTTCGTTACCAGTACCTGATCACCGTACATCCAAACTTTGATCAAAGAAACTCTGTTCAATGAAAAACATTTTGTTTGAAAACTTAAATCATCGTGATTAAATAATTTGATCTTTAAAGGGAGTCTGAAGTAATTTTTATATGTTTTAGGTAATGTTGGAACAAAGGAAGGTTTTGATGGCTGTCAGTTTATAATTACAATGACTATTTCAGTTTAAACGTTGATCATGGGGTACGTACTAGAGTTTTCTAGTAGATGGTATTACTGAGTTGTAATCAAATAATACAGCTGGTTCCTTGGATCTGTTTATATCTCTCCACATCAGCCTATCTATTGGAGACATAGGTATATAATAAAACATTAGAACCCTGTGCATCTGTTAATTGAGATAAGGAATATAAATAAGCTATTTTTTTTTTAATTCTTTTTGCAGTCTGTCTTCCCGTATTATATTATCTGCTCAGCGTTTAAAATTATGTTGAGACATTTTTTTGGCAATCCTTAAAATATAAACCATCTGAAAGTAACTCTACCTATAACGAAAAAAAATAATTACTTGGAAAAATTAAATAAAATACCTTTCCGCTTTCATAAAAGGTACATTAAAAGCAAATTGAACGGAAACGCCGTCCGTAATGAGTTACTTCCAGAAATTTTTCTGGGGCTAAATAAATTTCTTATTAAGAATAACCCGTCGCAGTAACTTTCTTTTTGTCGTCCGTCGCACTAGCCGGGGTCTCTGCGACCCACGTAATTAGGTTTTGGAGGTCAACACCAATAAGGTGACGTGTTGACCATGAATTAGAAAAGGCTGAATGTTTTTTTTCAATCATATGTAGTGCTTTCCTATATCAGCTGGAAATCATAAACTAATTAACTAATAATATTATAACAGAAATTTCTGAAAAGGCATCATTGAAATGGGATATAAAATAGTATAGGTGAACCATGTCTCAAGTCCAACATTCTACAACAAAAAAGGAACGAAAACAAAACTCAATACTGTTGACTGCGAAAGAGTACTTTAATTAACAGCGTGGGCATTTAATTACAGACTAATTCTGTGCCTACCGAAGCCTCAGGAACCAATTCCCCTCATTTGCATAGATAACTAGATTGTGTCGGCAACTTCCACCAATTCACTGTTTTTCTTTATCTATGGAAATACAAGGAATGTAAGTTTATTAGAAGTTTAAATTAAGAGCAAGCTAGAATTATATAAATAGTATTAACTATGGACTAATAATCGCTTTTTAGGCCGCAATGCTGAAACTGAGGCCATTTAAGACCACATAAGCCGAAGAACAGATAAAGTACGATTGTAAGCAATATTTAAATATGAAACGACCCAATTCCGGCGATATTGTGGAGCCCCTACACGTCCACTACTCGTGTACCTGTTCTAACAGGGTTAATTCTGCTTACTGAGAAGGCTCAAAACATTTATTTGTATTTGAACTAGAAATGAACTCCTTTGTGACGCACACACACGCACATATATTGTTTGTTTAGTGTACAGACACACATGCCTAGCACACACATGCAGAAAATTTTCACTAAGGGTCTTAGAGGGCTATGGTGGACTTGCTTTTAATTACTTGTTAGTTTATATTAGTTAATGCATTGTATTGTAATAAAATGAACTTGGTTAATTAAGTCCTGTAATGTTAGAGTTCTGTGAAGGCTTTGTTTTGATATTTGGTGTGAGTCGACTTTGCAAGTTTGCATCTGTTTAATCCTGGCACGTAAATATTAAGGAATGGAAATATTAAATGGAGAAGTAGTCAAGGTGTTCGGTTAGTATGATTATCTTAGATCATTGGATGACGTCTTTTAGTAATCCAAATCAATTATTTCATACCTATGTATAGGTTAAAATAAACTGTTCTGAAGGGAAATTTTCAAAGTTGGTAAATGAAATACTAGCATTGTCTCTGGTTAAGCAACACAATAAAGGCATTAAGTTGTTGTTATTCCTGCCGGGGCTGCGGAATATCCGAAAGAGTTACTGCGCCCCCGGAATAAAAAGCGCTGAGGAAAGGGACATGGATGGGTTTTAATCAGTAAGAGTCTGACACAATTGGCAGGAAGGGATCGATGATGATTTCCCATACGAAAACAAGGCAATATTTTTGTCAATGTGTATAGACAAATAACCATCAGATGGACAATCTATTTTACCAAGAAAGTTAACTAAAGTAAAAGGATTAGATTTATATTCAGTAAAAGCAGCTAGTATGCACATAAAAGCATAAACAAGTGTCGCGTCCTCTATACCTCTGTTTAAATTATTAATGAGAAACAGAAAACTAGTATCGTCAGCTGGAGCATATCTCACAAACCCGACCCGAATAACACACAATCACGACCGCACATTCGCAGAAATTTACTCGTTCCCGTACATATTTACGTATGCAAAATTGTGCGATATCGCATCGTTCCTCAAATCAAACGCACGTGGTGTAGGGATGGGAATCAAAGCGGGGACCGCGGCGAGGCGGTGCGCTCCCCGGGGGCAGCACTCAACGCGTGATGGATACAGCCTTGACTCGCCCCGGGATACAGAAGCGGTTTTAAGTCATAGACGGAAGCGATTTATGTGTGTATTGCAGAAATAAAACTGTACGAGATTTTTGTGTTGTTTTTCAAATATCTTTCTACAAATAAATTACTAACAATGTTTTTTGATAAATACCATAAAAATATCTGGTATTAAATAGGAAACTATTATAAACTGACAACTGTTCCAATTCTCATACAGAATTCCGAACATCTCAGATGCATATCACAGTATGCCCCTAGGTTACGTATTTGTATTTATGTATGCAAAATTCACCGAAATTGCATAGTTTCTAGTATCAAACGCACGTAACAGGCTTGAGGGAAGTCAAATGGATCGCGGTCTTGCCGGGGGTGATAATTACTAACTTAATTCACTATGTATTCTTGAGAAAAAGGATTGACGTAACTATGATTTGTGCCTTAGTTATGATATAAATTAAACTGGTGCATATGTGTTATGTACATTTACATATTATGGTTACTATCATCGTCATCAAAGCATAGAGAAACGTATAATATTAGAAGCACACAGAAAAAGACAGGAAGGTATTCTATCTTGGCGCATAAAACACAAAAATATTGAAAAAAGCGTACAAATTATATTTTCGTATACCCATATAAGAGTATGTTCATTGGTCACATTTAGCGTGGGCACGACAAAAAAATGGTGATGATTGCCTCCCTCGGGGCGTCACTTAGCATGTGATAGATACAGCCTTGACTTGCCCCCGGGATATTACACATGGTGTACACCATGAGCGGTTAGCGATCCAAAATCTTGAAAAGTTAACAGCAGAAGTCAATGAATAATTACCTTAAACAAACTTACTTAACCAAATGATCTTTGAATGAAGTCGTTTAAAAGAAAAATATTTTTAAATATTGTAGGTACCTACGTGGAATTCTCATTTTAAACTTAATGAAGCTTGTGAAACATAGTACAACTTATTGATTTGCAACTTTCACTCTCAGTGAAATGAGTGAGTGAAATTCGCTAAAAAAATAAGATACGAAATAAAACCTCTTTGAAGTAAGTTCGCTTGCCGTCAGTAACTTGTGCTACAAGTCTTCTCCGACGTTATTTATATGATCGTGGCAAAATTCTCGTTTTCGTAACCCCAGGGGTGCGTGCGTCAGCGTGTGGTTTTGATCTTATGCCATAAATGGATGCAAAGCTGAACCGAACAGGGAAAAAGGTCTTGTGCTACAGCGCAGAGGTTTCAAGGGGTCATGGAAAGTCTTAAAGATATCATAATATACATCTTTCTTATAAAAATAGAAATAATTTTTCGAGTCATCAAAAACTTATTATGAAGTGTGTTTCATCCATAAATCCCTAGAAACAGTTATCAAAATCTCTGTATTGACTATAAGTCTCTTTGGAGCCATATACATAATCCGTTTATGATTCTTCAATCTATTTATATACACAATATCTTAAGGATTTAGCACAGGTGTGTTTTTGTAGCTGAAAATAACATCCATTGATAAAGGTAGATATTTTCAGAGCCTACAATAAAATACATCTCCCGCCGTAGAATTTTCTCGAACATCGACGATTATGCAAATCCACTGAGAAAAGAATCCTCTCACAGTATTCTTTTGTTATCGCTAATCTCTTTTCACTTGCACCACCGATTTTATATACATCGGCAATGTGCGGTGGCGGTAAATTTCACGTTTTTATGAATGCGTTGATGCGTGACGTCAACAAGTCGGCACCATCTTGAACGTTTTGAGCGAAATATATTATGTGTGTAACATAAGTAAACAGAGAGTATAGTTGAGAGTAATCCAGTACCTCGAGCTTGTAAATACGTCTACGAGCATCTAAGTAAACTACTATCTACTAGTAAAAGTCGCTATTTATGATTTTTTGTAGGTCACTGTATTTTTCATGAGAATTATGTAATAATTGTTTAATTCTTTCCATTCACTGACTTAACAATAAAATAGTATAAGAGGAAACGATATACATTCTAAAATATCCATAACGTTATTTTAACGTTAATCTCTAAAATAAAATTAAATATGTCACATGAAGATTTTATACCTTTTATGAAGTTTTTATAGTCTCATGATTAACCAAAGGATTTATTGACTGCGCATTTTTGTAATTATAAACGAATATTGCTCATTTTGATCAGTAGGACCTAATGAATATTACTTAACTTTAAATTTACCTAATGTGCGCTTATGTGAGCTTAGCCACTTTTCTTGGCAGTTGTGTTTTCTTACGAGCTATTTAACTCTTGACATGATAATAATTATGTTAAGGGTAAATAGATTTGTCGACGAGGTGTAGAATTCAAGCGCCATCGACAATTCGATATCACTCATATGTGTATAGTCAGTCACTCCGGTAGGATATTATAATCTTACCCGTAAGATTATAAGCTGACGAAAATTATGAACAATACCTACTTTCATCAACTGTTTACAATATTACGTATTCATTTTCGGTAGTTTATAATTATTCGTACGGTTTGACACGGGGCGGTTGATCTTAATAGATAGTTATATACTGTATATTATACGTAAATTTTATCCATTTTTTCAAAATAATAAATAAACTCGTTATTCGCAAGAATAACTTCTATAGTGACACTACAAACTTGTTAAGAATGAGGAATAGTTCAAGAGCACGTGAAAAGTTTACAACAACTTTGGCACTTAGTACTTCTTTCAGGTTCGCCACCTGAAATGATATGTACACTGTACAGTCAAATACGATTTTGTTGATAGTTCATAAATCTAATGTTTTATATGACTTTGATCCATGCAGAAGTAAATATGTATGTTTGAAGTTCCTTTAGATAAAAGTGTGATGATATTTAGCAGTAGTGATGACTGTCAAGTGTACTACGGATGTATTATTACATTGAATCAAATTAATGTTATATTTTTAAAGGCATAAGTATGCTACTTCTAGAGCTATTTCTATATTTTCTTTTGTTTAATTATATCCTATGTTGGAATCGAATTCCAGTCTTACTATAATACAAATAGGGGTACTTACATCTAAAGTGAACCTACTAATTAATCTTAGGTTAGAACACTTAACTATTTCTTATTTACTGTTGCGAACTTTAATGGTGAACATAACTAATCTACTTCAAAAACGTTGGATCATACTTTAATTCTTGCCAAACTTAAATCCCTCAATATCCCAATCTCTAAGTCCCGCTAAAGCAAGTCCTTGAAAGCGGACTCAAATCTCCATAGTACCATTGCACTTGTCCAATATCCTCAAAAGTTGGTCGGTAAAGGCTTCACTTAGTTATCTGTGGTAATGGAAAACGCTTGTTCTAACCTCCAGGGAATGACAAATGCTCTCTGTGTTTGTGTAACGGATTGCGAGGTAACCAATGGAAATATGATTTTGAGAATTTTTCCATGACTCGTTATTGCCAATGGAAACAGATATCGTATTATCATAATCGATGTGGGAAGTTTTGACAGTGGGTATCGGATGATGAGACGGTTTTATTTGTAGAATATGTATCTCTCGTTATAGATTTAGCTACAAATCAAGATTAAGTAAAAGATATTTATTTTGCAAGTAGGTTATAAAATAACACTTTTACACGTCAAACATATTTTTGTTTATAGCTAGATGAGGCCGGTGTTTCCTATCTGACTACCTTGAGGAGAAACACCGAAACAAACTCAAGGGTCACAGTCTCTTTTAACGTCCAGACATTTAGTAACTATTGCAATATGATAGAACAATATGGACCTGTGTCTGAAATTACCTTTTGAAGAAAGAGCCATACTTTGAGTGGACCTGTCCAACCAATTGGCACGCGAGTGTTGGTCGTCGTTTAACTCAACAGCAACTTAGGATTATATTGTTGTGTAGGTCTTTACACCTACACAACAATATAATCCTAAGTTGCTGTGTAAGGCCCGATTTCAGCACTTCTAACTAAACAAATTTATCGCTTAGTATATTTAAAACACCATGCTGTATCTATCATCAAATCGTTTAAAATTGACAATGACAATACGATATTTCGAACATATTTAGGCTTGATTGTATTTAGCAAGAAGTGTGTAAAAAAATATTATATTTTTTTAAGAAATAAAAAAGCACTATACCCTATATTTCAGTTGATATTTGTGGTAAATATTTAGCGAAAAGCAAAAATGATAATGTTCCTAGGAAATACGTAACAGTAATTCATAACCTTACAGAGAACCGGAAACGGTAGCGGCGACGGTAGCATGCCGGGAGAGGCGGCGGATACAGCGCTGAGCATTCGGATTTATTCGTTCCGGAGCTGTGACGTCACCGCCATTTGCGAGAACAATGGACACCTAATAATAATGTGGTTTTTGCCAACAGATAAGCGGCGGCTAATGGGTTTCAATGATAAATGAGTTTGACCCGGATAATTGTTTACTTATACCGTCGAATATGAAAATGGTGGATTTATGATATAGGTACACTGAGCGTTTCTAAGTTATGTTTTATAGTAAAGGAGAACGTAATCCTAATTAATTTTATTAACGTGTATATGAGTTTGTTAGTTTTTTTCGCTTTTACTGTGAAACGGCAAAACAGCTTTATATGAAGTTAGAGATATTGAGATAAATATAGGGACCCTGGAGACGGTTTTAAGATCCTTTTTATCTGGATGCATGAAGTAGTTCCTTTAGGACGCTTTTTAATACATCGCAATCCTGCCTATTGAGGAATTCTGAAAATAGCCTTGTACATGAATTTGATTAATAGCGACAGATATTTGGCAAAAGCAACGCTTACACAGTCCGATTTAATAAATTACGTTGACACACACTACGTATAAGACGTCCAGACAGACTGACAACTACATAAATCAATCACAAGTGAATCCCTTACACTCCGCGTCGCCATCGCCATGACCGAGCGCACATGGACAGTTCGGAAATGTGACATTTCTCATACTATTCACCTCAGGGATTTGTAAAGTGGTGTATTCACTAGACGTCGGGCTACCGATCAATATTGCGTCTGATATTGCTGTCAGAGGACTTGCAACACTAGTAACTTCGACATCGTCAAGTGTAAAATGCCCTTGAAGTTTCTAGCTCTAAGAGTATATGTTTATACCTAGTTGAGATCAATGGTTGAGTTTCGCAGTGCATACCTTATATAACTTTTATTCAATATTCTCATGTAATTGATTACTGTCTTTTTTGAAGTAAAGATATTTTAAACCTATGAGTAAGTGATGCTTGAAACATTCTCAACAATGTCGGGATGGTTTCTGTGATAAGCAAAAATAACAAATTGTCATGCAACATAAGGAAAATTTACCCTAACCACGTTATTATTCTCTAAAGAATACTTAGGTGAACAAGTAGTTGGAGTGCCTGGTAATAAATAAAAACAAAATTATTCTTTTGTTTTTCATCATATAATTATGTTAACGCACATCACAATGACATAAATTCAAGAGGCTTGTAGATAAATAATGCGATCCAGTGCACACATATTATGGATAGTTGATCGTTTTACAGAAATATATTTAGACCTCTGTAGAGGATGTCAAGCTTTTGGATCTCCCCCTCATGCAAGAATATGAAAGGAAAAGAATGGAAAACACGTCTGTATCGGCATGCACGCATCTGAGAGACGCTTATAATATGACATGTATATATAGTCATCATCATCATCCTCCTGCCCTTATCCCAATTTTATTTGGGGTCGGCGCAGCATGTTTTCTTCTGTGTTCTGCGCTATATATTTCGGGCATCTCTAAGATGGTGGGTCTCTGTTATATGAGTGGCTACCATAAACAAAATGATGCCCGGAAAACATTATTATTATTAGGTACTAAAGTACATCAGGTGTCAAAGGCTATAATAACGTTTGATGACGTATTTGGAATGGACGATACCGTGCGCTGTTGACGACTTAGTGGGTACGTGCCTTTAACCCAGTTGCGATGTCATACGAAATAAATAGTGTGTTTGACGTATCGACGTAGTGGACAGGCGGGCTGAGATCGATGGCTGTATGGCCGACAGGGGAAATATACAAGCTTCTAGAAATGCCGACACAGAGGACTTTTTCAGTTTTTTGTTTGTTTATTAATGTGAAAAGGAATATCGTGGACAGATGCCAAGCAGAACTTCGAAATAGTGCAGAAATTATCTAAAATCACATTGATCAATTAATTGGTTACAAAATTTAAAGAAAAATGTGTTTTATGTAATTGCTTTTACAGAGAGACTGTAGAATGTATGATCAATTTGAAGAGTTTTTCTGTTTTCTTACAAGGTTCTAAAATAAGGTACTCCACTAAGTAAAAAAGAAGAAATATCAGTTTTTACTTTATCACACCATTAGTAGGCATAAAACATTACCATAAAACAGTGACCCGTATATCGATTTCAACTATTTAAATATTAAAACAAATCAAAGTGCCACTACTTTGAGTTCTGCAAACTGTAAGTGCTAACTTTAGTGAACATTCACAAGTATATACCGATAAGCAAAAGGAAACTTGTTAAAGATTTGCCGCCGGCGCCGACGCCCGCTATTTATCGATACAAGTTTTCAACTACATGCTTTTCAGTTCATACGATAGAATACCGCAAGACATGAGAGGTAGCGGAGAGTACCGTAAGTAATAAAACTATAAATATCAAGACAGTATTGGAACCACAATCTCGATCTTCGACAGTTATTGTGGTTGTTGTTTAAATTGGTCCATTCGATTTCTAAAAACAAACCAAGGATTTAGGTTTATTGTTACTGCAGAATACGATTTTATTATTTATTTGCTCTTCTCGAAGAGCTAAAGACTTACATAACAATAACAATGCAATATTATAATTTATTTTAGATGATCAGATAGCTAATTTAAAATATCTACACATAGGTAGGTACTCTTTTGAGTTTTTAATAACAATAAGGTTGTAGTTATGGTAAGCTTGTGTCAAAAAGAAATACAAGAAAATGAATTGTTCGTGAGTAAAAACGTTCATAAACATAAACCGCTTCCTTTTATAAGAGAAACCATGCCGTACACACATAACGACCACTCGCTCCCGCTCCCGCCACACAACTCATAAGCATAAACGTGCAGTGACAATAACACAGTCATACTGACTTCAAACTTTTTACTAACGACCTGCAAGTTGCTCACTCCGATATAGAACTCCTGCCAAGTACCAACAGTCCACGAACACTAAGTACCTGCACTTAATACAACTAGTAGATATTATTGTGTGCCCCAGTTTTTGCTAAGCTAGCTGACATTTGAGGAGATACAGCTTAGCTTCAGGGTAATATTGACGGAATGTTTTGGGACCGTGTCAAGTTGCAGCTTGTGGAAAATGCTGCCAAGATTTATTTCGTAGATGAAACTAAGTCAGAGAAATGATATTGTTGTATCGGTTCTTATTTTGGTGTCGCTGCCGCGCTGTAATGAAATTGCTCCAATATTATGGTAAAATATCAGCAGAACGTATACCAAAATATGATTGACAAAATTTCATGGTATACTTAAAATCAAATCAGCAATTCATAGCTCATAAATTATTCCTCATTTCCCCGTAAACTTCTTAAACGACGTCCATCAAATACACATATCTTGACACCCTAAAGCCCCCATCGATGCAGGGAGCTGACGTGGCGAAGAGGCGACAATTAATAACGCGCATCAAAGTGGTAGGCGGCGCAGTTCTTGATATATATTTCGCCGGAGATCCATTAGCGGTCAGACGCGCGCACCCTGACACATGACAAATGGTCGGGTTACTGCTGAGTTTTGAGATGCGGCGCCGCTGTGGGCGGGCTGAGGATACAGAATTTAAATTAATTATTGATGTTTCGTGAGAATTTGCTTGTTAAGTCCTAATCTTGATTGTATTTGGTGGTATTCTTTATGCCTAAGTGAAAACGTAGAAAATTAAATCTGCATTTCACGTGTATTAATTAGTGAAGCAAAAAAAATAATTTTTCAGTTTTCCAACTGTCACTTTTGATAGGCTAGCTCCTCAGTCTTTTAGGCATTGCAATAGTATTTTGGTTTATATCAGTGAAAATTTATGACACGTAATTCCAACAGGTCCTGTGCACCTGACTAAAAAAATAAATAAAAAATACTTTCGCCATAAAAAGTCCGCGTCTCGCTCACAGTCGTCTTCCCCAAAACAAGTAGTAATGTGAATTCTGACAAAGTACTCAACTGGGATCACGCTAATGCTCTTCATAAAGAAACATGCAAACAATAAGTATGGAAATGTTGAAACATTACACACTACAAAGTACGGCCTAACTTTTTAGAGTGCTCAGATGTGTCTCAGTTAAAAAAAATAAAAGTTTTAAGCCGACACGTGCGTTGGTGAATTTTTTATAGGCATAACTGAAGTGTAGTTTGTTTATTTATTTACGATTTTATTACATGAAATATACTCATCTGTGTCTAAATAGAGATAAGTATATTTTATGTAATTAAAATCTTCGTAGAATTCGTTTGTTTTTCTGTACAAAGATCTCTGGTATCATTGAGCCCGATCACTTTAACTGTGTTTGCTGCGAATGCAACTAAATACGTTTGTGATATTTAATGCAGTCAGTTATTTTAACTTCTGTTTACACGTTAGAGTCACACCTTTAGTTTTACCTAATAATTATACTAGCTGTGTTCCACGGGTTCACCTGCATTCTGAGGAAACTACTTAACACGAGCGGATAAAAAACAGCTTATAAAAGTCTCCATAGGTCCATCTATTTCCTCACCAAATTTAATCTAAATTGGTACAGAAGTTTTAACGTGAAAGCGTAATTAATTAACAAACATATAATCGCATTTATAATGTTGAAATTTAAATTATTTAGAGATACAGTTTGACCTAAAGCAGAACATGGAACAGCTTAGTTTTTTTCGAAAATGTCTTCAATTCTTCTATAGAAGCAGCGTAGATGAGTCAGCTGGACATTAAAAAAGGGTGTGTTTGTGTATTGTGTATTTAAAGTAGGTCATCCTTACGAGCAGGTCAACTGAGCTCGCAGACCTGTCCCAAACGTAATAAGTATTGTTCAGGGATGCACAACGCGATGTTCTGCCCGGGCCTCTGTAGGTACTTCTTTGTTCTCCGTATAAACATGTGGAGATATTTTAACGTACATAACTTTACATTTATATTCTCAAAAGGGGATAACAGAGGTGTGCTTATAATTCACCTTTTATTTCTCCTGTTATGTTTAAATTCAATGTTATTGGGGCGGGCTTCTTGCAATTAATAAACACCAGAATACAGGCCCGAACTGAGAAATTTTACCTAACCTAATAATACACTGTCGTACTTAGGCATCGAACCTAAGACTTTTGCTGTGGCTTTAATGTAGGAAACAGTTGATGTCTAAACTTGTGGGACTAATTTGCATCTTTATTTATTCACAATGATATGTAGAATATACTAGCTCGTGTCTCAGGAGTGAAATTACATGTATTATACTTGAGATAATAAATTAGAGTCATGTGAAATAGGATAAGTTCTAGAGAAAATAGGGTTCTTACTCATATTCAACAAGCGTCAAAAAATATTACTCAAGCTACATGGATGGTTCCAAACAATTACTGTGGCCATGAACGTAAAGGGAGACAAAAGGAATATGGATGGATTTTAGTCAGTAAGAGTCTGATACTCCCTGCTACTCCGCCCAAAGCGGGAGTGAGTCATTTGCTGATTTCCCGTCCCTAAAAACTACATATTAAATACCGGCTGTAAGAGTATTAGGTTCAATAACAAAACATGTAATAGGATTACTTATAAATACTCACTAATAATATATCAGTAGTTACCAATCGCGTTTACATCGGCGCTACAAAGAAAAATACGAGGTATTCTTTCTTTACCTGCGTAATAAAACTCTCGCTAACAATTTATCAGTAAAGAAAAAAGATACGATCTTTAAATACAGCGTTTTAATTATTTAATACGGCCGCCACCTTGTTCAGCAATTAAAGCATATCCGAAGGCTTCCCAATAAATTTATATTGCGCGCACGAGTGCGTCGGTACTTGGAAATTAACATTCCATGTGTGAAAGATACATAAGTTATGATTTTGTGAGCGGGCGCCATGAATTTATGAATGCTAAAACAAATTTTCAAAAACATTAGTTTTACTATCTTTGTTTTTGCCCCGTTACGACAAAAAAGATCTCGTCTATTTTGCCTAATTGTCTTTTAAGAATAAATTATTTAAAGCGTTAAAGTTGAACAAACCTTTTATACAAATATTATGTAGTTATTTTTTAGGAAAACCAGCACTAAATAGCATTAACTCTATAAAAGATGTCTTCTTAAGTACAGTCCAAGACTGCGTTACATTATGACACTCATAATTTACAAGAGATTCAAATAGCTTCGCCAGCTTAGGTGCTTGGTTGAATATAGGTCAACAGTCTCACTTAATTATCATACTGTTAAATGATGCATTTCTTAGAGCTGCTACTGGATGGTAGTAAAATAAAATGACTATGCAATCTTTCTAGTAATACATTATTGAAACTAGACTGAAATTCAGAACTTCATAAAACATAACTTAAAAACTTGCCTATGGAATAAACTTCATAGTAGCAATTTTTGTTTGTTTATATATAAAACTTTGTAGTGAAAGCTCTAATAAAATAGAATAAATTACTAAATCTGCGATTATTTATACTACAGTTAATGAACAAACATATCAACATAACAAAGTCCAAGTTTTCATCGTAGTAATAAAAATCGCCACCTTAACTCGGCAACTCTGCTCACATAACTTCAATAAAAACTTTTTGAAAGACTCGTGGCTCCACACGAACTAATAACCCGTATGTTTCCGAACCCACAGGTTAAAACTTAGAAGGGCGCGGGTTAACGAGAGCCCTCGTAAACCTATACGTTAACTACACACCCGGCGTCGCCTGTTTACCCGCTGTAATTGGCTGAACAAAACTTGAAGACCACGCAAATTGAAGGGCCCTGTAGTGAGACTGACGTGTGTTTGTTTTATCTTTGATACTCTGTGGTTATACGATAAAGTACCTATACTGATTTACAATTTAACAATTTCAGTTACATTGCAAACCGTTGTTTCAGTGTTCAAAAACAGACTTTACAATGATAAATGCGTTAAATACATTTTGCAAAAACTTTCACTTTACCTATAATAAAGCTGCAAAATAAGTAATGGTAAAACTAACCAAAAACTATTAAAATGAAAAAGGAAAATAATATAAACTTCATCTATAATCTTATTTTTCTGAGATTTACGCCGTAGTCTTTTCAATTATTCTACGGCACTAACCACATGAGTTTTTCGAAGCCTATATTGAAGTACACAAGTCAACCTTAGTATACCCAAAAGTAGGTCTTTGGTCCAAACTTCATCTAAAAGACTGGAAGTCGACCAACAATTAAAAAAAGCTAGATGGATATCTATATCCGTCGTGGTGGCCTAGTGGTTAAGGCGTCGTGTACGAGTGTGTGCGTTCAAAACCTGGCAAGTACCAATGTGACTTTTCTAAAGTTATAATTATGTACTTTCCAAGTATATCTCAGGCGTCTCTGACTAACGGTTAAGGAAAACATCGTGAGGAGACCCGGACTTTAAAAGTCTGAAACCGCCAATCCGCCTTGAGCAAGCATGGTGATCAATGCTCATACCTTCTCTGTATGAGAAGAGGCCTGTGCCCAGCAGTAGGACAATATATAGGCTGATGATGATGATGATGAGATGGGTACCTATCTTGTTGATACATATATGTAGTATGAATTATCTGCTAATAAGTTGTATTCATAGAGTTGTGGCATATTATTATAATCTAAAATAGACTAAATCTACACAGTGGTGCGGCACTTGGCATCTGTTTGTAAAGTTTACGTAATTGGCTGAGCTGAACTCGGAGTCGACCACGCTAATTGAAGGGTTGTGCGACTGTAGTTGCTTTGTTGCGATACAATGATAGTTCTGATTGTCTTTGATATGCGCTGTTCTGTTTATCTGCTACATTGTGTTCAATGAGTTAGATGTCAGATTATTCTGGGGTAGTATTATAGTATTATAGTAGTGGTAGTATTATGTACCTATGTATAGGTCGTGGGAAAGTGGATAGGTACTGAGTTATACGTGAAATTCTTTCTTTGCAACGTTTTGGCATGTCAGTACGTTAGTATTGTGTTGTTAGTATGTAAACTTATGTTAGTCTGTAAGGTATATATCTATGGGCCATTGTAGCCTGAAAATAAAGGATTTTGATTTGATTTGATTTGATTAATCCTTCTAACATACATGCAATACTGAGTTTGTTAATTCCTTTCTTAATTTGTACTTTCACGGTAAAACGGCTGAACCAATTTGGATGAAATCTGGTACGTAGATAGATGGGAGACGGTTATGAGTTTATTATCTGGGTGTGTTAGGTAGTTTCCTCGGGACGCGGGTGAAACTGCGGGAAAACGCTAGTAAATTATAAATAACTATTGATTTTAAATACATTTACAGTCAGTCGCATCAAAAATTATGAAATCCTTGAATATTTCCTTATTTAATCTGCTTTCTTCTTTCCTTTCTATCATACACCTCCTTTAGGTATGCTTCTGGGTTAGACAGATTCCAACGTATTCACCAACTTCAGATGTATACCACGAATTCCAGGAATTTTAATTTCCTTTTCCTACTGTCATTCAATTATTCATTCCCAAACCATACAGAATTAGCAAACGTGATAATGATCTACCCATGAAAACTTCTGGGTTCCGTTAATTTAATTCGATTCAACGTGTAAACTTCGTTCGTAATTCTACGTAATGTAATACATATATTATTATTTACGTATCATTGCCACGGTTAACTGGTAATGAGGATATCAGATGGTAGTCAGTTATATCGTTTTTAAGAATACTTACTGATTATCCGAATTGTATGGGAAAAGTCAAAATCTTTATTACACATAGGCCTCATAATAAAGCACTTATGAAAGATCAAATAGTTGCACGGTTCCAAGTAGTGGGTCCTATGGAGAAGAGCTGGCAACAACTAGTTTTTACAATATTATGCTTAAACTAGCTGTCTGAGTAAAATTTTACAACGCAAATTGCTATTAAGGTATATAGACTACAATAAATATTCTAAATTGTCGTAGACCTAATATAATCTTGGTCGCGCGGGGAAGCCTAGCCCCTTTTTAGTGGAATTTAATCATAACATAGTAAGTTTTTTTTGTTAATATATAGATAGATAACAAAGTTATAACTATAAGTTTACTATTATCTATACCTTGGCGGGCCAGGCGTGATGCTAAGTTAAGTTTAGTTCATAAACATTGGATGCCAGAATGTTAGTTTAAAAAGAGGCAATAGTATATATACATAATATTATTATTTGTCGGTTTTGTTGGTACTGATAAACCAGCCCGCGTGGTAATATTCGCTGTATGACCGTAGTATATAGCTCCCTTGGGGTAGGCCTTGTGTACCAGGCTGTTTGCGCGGCTGTAATGTTATGTACAGGGATAGTAGACATAGTACAACACTGCATGATACATAACGTATGTAATATAGAGTTGAATTATAAAGATAAGAATACTAGAATAATTTATCTATTTTTTTGCGGTTTTCGCAGTTCCATACCCGCATTTAGGAACTTTTTGGCGCATCCTGATAAAAAATATCCAATGATCCAATCGATCTTCAATCTATCACCATAGTAAAATTTATATAACTCAGTTTAGCCGTTTTAGCGTTTTTACCAAACGATTTTCAATTCAATTCGATAATTTATTGTAATCAATCATTTTATATGGCTTTATTAAGGGTCATCGCACTTGATCCAAGGGACTGATGTGCTCACCCTTTTAAATGAATAGAACACAAATTGTGGATAAAAAATAAACACGAGTGTGTAACAACGGCTCCTCAGTCAGCATAATTGGGAGCGACGCGATAGGTACACAGACAATGGTTAAAATCCTCGAAATATAAAAAAGTAACACCCGTGCGGAGGGTTCTGCGAGCTTCACACAAAAACCCTGCGGAACACGCACGTATTAGTCACACTTGACACGACCGCGGCTTACACTGGCGGTGCAAAAGATGTACCTACATCAAGATTATTTAGAATTACAGAAGAATTTGCACTTGAATTTTGGGTAGTTACTAAAAAATACTGGCAAACACAAAAAAATACTTTGTTTAGCAGTAGAACTATAGATTGGCCGAAGATAATGACATTATAATGATTATGGTGATAAAATAATAATGCTATTTTTTTTAAATGCGCTCTTCTATTTAACATACTTTTAAACAATTCAGTGGTGCACTTACATTGAACCTGACGCTTTCAGAATATGGTTGGCCGTAACTTCTGGCTATAATCACTTGGCAAGCTGCTTAGCAAGAACAGTTTATTTTCACAAGAATATAGCCATTTTAAACTGATACATTTTCCCACGAGAAGCTATGTAGTACTCGTAAATATATCAAAGTACCAAATAAGACGTGTTTAACACCAAAGTTTAGCTATTATTCGTTTATTTTCGAGCTAGCTGGCTTGTTTTCGGAAAGAAATGATTTATTGCTGACGTCCCCGCAAGCCAAGCACGAATTTCCTGCCAATATTCCGATAAAAATGTTGATAGCCGAGTAGTGGAAATAGCCTGTTAGCCGTAATTTATAAGACAATAATATTAATCAACTTTTATCTAAATGGGGAATAGATAAAACTCATTTTGTGTATGTACAAATGTTCGTGACTGTAAATTATTTTTATATAATGTGTACGTCTAGCTGAGAAATAAAAGAAAATGATTTGTTACTCTCAAAAAGAAAGCTGTATTCGAAAATGTGTGGGGAAAATATTAAATGTTTCATATCTTTTGGAATGGAATGGATGGTTGTTGTCATTTTTATTTTATTGTTAAAAAAGTTTATAGTATTCAAAGACCGTAGGTATACAGTTTTATTTTTTATAAATGTAGATAGGTATTTTTCAGTCACCTTTAGGTCATAATAATTCGTAGAAACAGGCAGTTTTAATAAAATAAAACCTTAAAATGCAAAAAAAAAACAGTGAAATAATAATAAAACGGATAAACAAAGGCGCAGTTATCTTTTTAAATTGGATGCAGCGCTAGCTTTGTAAAAAATATATCATGGATCAAACAACACGCGCTCTCGATATTAGGGAAATACAATTTATAATGTATACTCGTGTTGTACCAACTTCTGTGCAAGATCATGTTTAAAGTGCACTTTGTTATCATAATTAGGACTGGCTCATGTCTGTTTTATTAAAATTAAGATCCACGAGAACGAAGTCGTGGACAAAATCTAGTGCTAACTATTTTAAGATTTAAGTTCTGCCACAACTCAATAATTCTGACCTGACTTAAAAGGTCTCGGAGTCTCCGCGCTTGCGATTGCTGGAGTAATAATATTAGTTAATTCTTGAACTAAAATAATAGAGAGGAGCTCGTGGCTAAGTAACAGCCGCACGGTTCGACCGATCAAAGGTTAAGCTGCGCTTGGCGCGGTCGGTCCGTGGATGGGTGACCATCTATGTCATAGCGAGGCTCCTCCGTGCCTCGGAAAGCACGTTAAGCTGTTGGTCCCGGTTGTCATTTGTACATCTTTGACAGTCGTTACGGGTAGTCAGAAGCCAGAAAGTCTGACAACCAGTCTTACCAAGGGGTATCATGTTACCCGGTAACTGGGTTGTGGAGGTCAGATAGGCAGTCGCTCCATGTAAAACACTGGTACTCAGCTGCATCCGGTTTAGACTGGAAGCCGACCCCAACACAGTTGGGAAAAGGCTAGGCAGATGATGATCTTGAACTAAAATAATATAAGTCTACGACAAATTAGAATATTTATTGATGATTTATATTCATTAATACTTTCGTTAACTATTGTAAATGCAACTTTTAAAAGAGTAACATGGTGTTTCTTGCCGGGTCTTCTTCATAGGACCTACTTGGCATCGTTCAAATAATTTGGCCTTATTTGGAGGCCTATTTGACATAACAAAAAACACTTTTGACTTTAGTAAAAGGAGCAATTTTACGCAAATAGCGATGTAACGGGTGACCGCATGCGGCGTACTTGCAACGAACAAAGCGCAGTTAGTTAGTGTAGCCGGGTGCACTTGTGAGCTCTGATTTAAGTGACTTTGAGCACTAACGCGCCAGCGCCGGCTGTATTTTATATTTTTGTAAAATGTGCCCGACACTCGTGTTAATTAATGTTTATTTTCAGAGTTCGTTATTAGTGGCACTCCTAAATTCTAAATTTAATTATATTTAAAAAGTTTATTTTAAATGCAGGTCTAGTGCCGGACTAAAAATAAATTCAATGGGCACGTTTATTTCTAGTATAAAACTTTACTTAGAACTTATTTTGTTCACCGGACTGCCGAAAGGGTGTTATATCTAATTAATGTAGGTATGATATTTCAGTGAACTAGCTAGTTCTTGCGGTTTCAAGCGCGTCCTGTAAACACCGTCTATATTTTCGGGATAAAAGTATCCTTTGTGTTATTCCAGATTACGAACTATCCGTGTATATCTGTATTCAGTAAAATCCTTTCAATTAATAACATTTTACATTTATAATATTAGAAGTATAGAACAGTATAGATTTATTTGTTGTGATATCTTTGAGAGCGCTATCATCTCGTTTTTAATAAAAAATATCAATTTCTATTTGATCGATTCAACAGATCACTCCAGACATACTCATCCCTGAAATAAACCTACCCTATTGAAGTTAAGTGCTATGAAAATCTCACAAATTCCACAAATTGTATATTCGAGCTGTCACATAGTACGCAGGTAATTATGTTTTAGTGGCTTCCAGTTTACGAGTGGTGGGGGAGTTGTCGGCCAGGCGCGCTGTCGTACGCACTCAGCGCTTACGACGTCTGGGCCCGGCTTTATGTGTTCCTAGTGATGTGCACTATACAATGCTGCGTATGGTTTGTCCACTACCATACTATTTAAAAAATGCACTTATTTAATGACTATAATATTTTTTGTTAGTCTGTCTGTTTCTTCTGGGTAATCTAAATTAAACTTTCATTGTTGGTGATGTTTTAAGGAGTTATAAAGGATACTTTGATTGTATTACCAGAAAATCAGGGCATTGCGCAAAAAAATAAAACTCTTGTAATAGTAAAACGCGAGCGACGCTGCCGGAAACATCTAGTTTTTGGAATAAAGTTGAGAGGAGGGAGAACACTGGATGTTGGTTTATACGATAGTTTTTTTGCGACTTAAAATGTTGTGTTTTGCGAGAAGGGGCTCTGTGTGTCTGCCGTTGGCTGGTGAATAAACTGAGCTGTCAAATACAAAGTTATACCAAGATAGAAGTGTCTGGCTAGCTGCAGTCGGTGTGCCTTGTAACTTGCGACAGATATGTAGCTACGTAATGTATTTTCTGCTTAAGCTTACGTAATTCACATTATAAAATCATGGATTTATGTGTTCATCTGTCTAATGTTACAGCAAATATGAGTAAGCAAAAATGATTTGGTTTGATTTTATCTAACAGTGAAAAACCTATCTCAAAAAAAAACTTTGACAATTCAATGAATATCTTTTAAGCAGGTACACGATATAATAAATAGTTTTTTTTTTGTGCTTAAAGACAAATAATGTACATATCTATAACATTTCTGTCTTCAGTTTGCGTCTTCCAATTTTGGGGTCGTCCTACATACATGGCTATTTATTTCACACATTTTCACCAGCCGTCATCTTGTATTCATCCCTGTTCTTAGCCATATTATTAATTAATAACCTTTACGCACATGTAGGTACACACGTACAAACATGACCGGCATTACGCATCACATCTCTGACGTCACATACACATGAAGCCATCTTTATTTGAGCTCGTTACAATGTGCGCTACGAACTATTGCGTCGGTATTATCTCATTATTTTTCCCACTTTTCCTGTAAGCCTGTAGTTATGGCTCCCCCGGGTGCTATCCCTGCCTACATTAGTCTGTACCCGGGCCTGTTTGGTCGGGATAACGCAAATGAATAGCTAATACTGGCCCTATTACCAGTCAATGTGTTTAGTTGCCAGACTACAATATAGGATGAAAATATATAATTTGTGTTAAAACTAATTAATTTGAATGGTGTTTGATTGGTAAATAACATTTTCATTTTTATGATTTTTTTCATATATCCTTACGAATATTAAAAAGGGGAAAGTCTGTTTCGTTTTCACGATAAAGAGACTGATTCAGATTAAATTGAATGTGGAGTTACATTGAAACCTAAGTAAGGATAGAGGATAGTTTTATCCGATACGAGAAATACGGGCGAAACCATGGAAGACCTAAGATCTATCTAGCTACCCTATTTCGCAAAACCTAAACCTTAAATGAGTTGCGTTATGATATCAATGTATCTATGCACACTTATTTTAGGACCGTAATAATAACAACTGAGTGAAATAGTTCTAAGAATTCGTAATTCGGACAACGATCATAATTTGTAGAATGGAACCCTGACAACCATGTACAACCCTAACAATTGACGTCATAGAAATGGTTTAGCAATGGCGTGTAATAAAATTGGAGAATTGTCATGTTGTGGTTGCTGGGGGCAATATCGTGGTTCACTACAGCAGCGCGTTTCAATCAACCAAGGTTAAGCTGCTACTTGCTGCAGGCGGTCCGTGGATGGGTGATCATCTATACTACCCTAAGACTTATCTGTGCTTCAGAAAGAAAATTAAGTTGTTGAGCTGGCTTTCATTAGTACATCTTTGAAAATTGTTACGCGTAGTCAGGAACCAGAAAATCTGATAACCAGTGTTACTAAGGGCTATCGTGTTACTCGATTACTAAATGGTACTGGTCAGATAGGCAACCGACCTCAACTTAGTTGGAAAAAGGTTCGGCGGATGATTTTATAGTTGCTGGGTTAAATGAAGTTATTGTTTGTTTGACTAAGTACTACCACACCTGATAGATGGGTAAGATCCGACCTTTATATAAAAAAACATTCTATTCAAGACTTTTAAGATCACCATTTTCACTATCTTGGGAAATTCACGCCTAAACAGTCTACAATTTTAGGTACCTACACTCGAGAGCAATGAATCCGGGTCACTTAAAGAATGTTAAAAATCTCGGAAACTAAAAATGATAGGTTAATGCAATAAATTGTATTTAATAGACAATGTAATACTCCTTAAATGATAGTAAAAAAATATGAGTCACCATACATTTTATTAACACAAAATGACATAAAGAAAAAAACTGCTGATCTCTCCTTAAAACAAAAATAGGAAACATGAAATTTTTGAACTTTATTACGATTTTCTTGAATTTTAATACTTCGTATTGCCTCCTCGTGCTTCCATTACTGCGTTTACGTGGTTTGGCATGCTGTACACCAAGTTCCTTATACGATTTTGGGGAATATTCTCCGATTCCTCTGTGAGAGCAATTTTGAGCTCACGAAGCGTGATTGGGGGAGGGTTTCGTTGTTTTACGCATCTGCCTAGCTCGTCCCAAGCATGCTCGATCGGGTTGATATCCGGGCTGCGCGCTGGCCACTCCATACGAGTAATGTTCATCTCTTGAAGGTAGTCATTCACAATCCTACCTGTATGAGGTCGGGCATTGTCATGCATAAATATAGCATCCTCACCTAAATTGACCATAAATGGACCAACGTGATCATTGAGGATTTCTTCCACATATCTTTCGCTAGTTAAAGAGCCGTTTTCTATGATCACCAGCTCTGTGCGACTTTCAGAAGAAATTCCGGCCCACACAAGTACACCCACCACCGTAGGCTACTTTTTCTTCGATGCATGCTTGCTTGAATCTTTCCCCTGGTCTTCGATACACTCTGTGTCTTCCATCGTGCTTGTAGAGCATAAATTTTGATTCGTCGGAGAACATAACTTTTGACCAATCTTCAATACTCCAATTTACGTGGCTCTGGGCATATCTTAGTCTTGAAATACGATGCCCACGCTCCAGTTTAGGGCCGTTTGCAGGTCTAAGGGGTTTTAAGTTAGATTCAGCAAGCCGACGTCTTACTGTCCATGCACTTGGGTTACTTCCTCCGAGGCGTCGAAACTGATTTGTGAGTTCAGTTCCTGTGAGAAAGCGATTTCGAAGCATGGTGTTCACCAAGTATCGGTCTTCTCGTGCTGTGGTACACCTGGTTCTGCCCGTTCCTGGTCTGCGTAGGTTAGAACCAGTTTCTTCGTAACGTCGGAGAACTCTTTGTACTGTTGACAGCGACACACCGACAGTCCTGGCTGTATCGCGCTGACTCCGGCCGGTTTCCAGCATTGTAAGTATTCTGGTGCATTCTTCAGGCGTAAGCGACATAATTTCAGCTTGAATAATGAATATAGAGCACTATCAACATGGTTTATGTACCCACATAAATGACAGATTACAAACAAAAGCAAAACCAAATGCTGTAATTTCGTAGTTCCATCTTCGAAAGCGGCCCTTTTTCAAATTTGATTTTTTTATGATATAACTTTACAATAACTAAGAAGTTTTAATACCTTAATTTAAGGAGTATAACATTGTCTATTAAATACAATTTATTGCATTAACCTAGCATTTTTAGTTTCCGAGATTTTTAGGATTCTTTAAGTGACCCGGATTCATTGCTCTCGAGTGTATTTCAAATAAGATATATTTGAAATAGGTACCTAAAATTGTTAACCGATTATTATATTTTTTTGGAACAAATTCCACGCTGACTTTAAATAGATTTTGACATACATTTTTGTATCCTTAGAATGGTGTAGCTATTATATATTTGTGCACAATTTTATGCTTCCAGACCCAGCGGTTCAGCTGGTCGTTAATCGATCAGTTATTTATGAAGTTAAAAAAACTATTGAGGAGAGTAAACTTTAACGGTTGCAAAGTTATAGTTAGCAATTAAACACGGAACCCTACTTTGCGCATGAGCCGATACGCGCTTGTCTGGTTTTGTATAAGTTATTGTTATGTATATGTATAAAGTAGATAATATGTATTCACTAATTTTTTTGAGCAGCATAATCGAAGTGAAAATTGAAATCATTTAAAAAAATATAATTTTTCACCTTTATTCTTTGAAGTTGATAGTTATAATGTGATTATCTTCTTCGTCTTCTATACTTATAATAAATCTGTAGAGAGGTCAATTCTGTACATGAAATATATTTCCAAAATAACTATCAGGGGGTGATTAGGGATCGATACTGATGCCAAAAATGCAATCAGTAAAAATTTTGTCTGTCTGTCTGTCCGTCTGTCTGTCTGTCTGTATAAACTCTATAGAAACAAAAGCTACTCGAAGGATTTTAACGAAACTTGGTACAATTATTTATCATACTCCTGAGATGGTTATAGTATACTTTTCATCACGCTACAATCAATAGGAGCAGAGCAGTGAAGGGAAATGTTGTCATTTTGTTTAAACGCGCTAATCTCAGGAACCGCTGGTCCGATTTAAATAATTCTTTCAGTGTTAGATAGTCCATTTATCGAGGAAGGCTATAGTCTATATATCATCACGCTAAGACCAATAGGAGCGGAGCACCATTATTCCACGCGGACGAAGTCGCTGGCAGAAGCTAGTGTTACATAAAATTGAATAAATTACCTTTAATTAAAATATAATTTGAGAACATAGGCAGCCGTCTGCTCTAGTTATCAAATCAAGGTTTTCAGCTTAATAATGTAGTTGTTGAAATAAAATGAATAATTCATTTTAAAAAAACCCACTCGAACCTTTGTGCGTTCAAATTGCTTTAATTAACGACCGAAATTGTAATGAGACGTTTCTATAAATTAATGTTTAGGGACAGAAAATTAATCTACAATTAGGGAGAATTGGGACTCACAATTCTACCTTTAGATGTCTTATTATCTGAATTTACTACAAATACGTTTAATGTAATATTATTTTTCTTAACTATACATATTATTATATTTTTCCCTTTTGAGCACTTGATAACTTCACCAGTAAAATGTGTTTATTGAATTTAATTATTGAGTAATGCTATAGGATTAAGGTACTCACGTGATGGAAGCCGGAGGGTTCGCATGCACCAGGCACGGGAGGACCACATCTCCTCCCCTCCGTACTGTGGCTTCCCACTGGCCGTGGGAGACGCCGCGCGGCGCTGATGCCACGCTCATGGCTACAATGGAAAACATAGGTACACTTATTGTTTTGAAAATGAAACTAACAATGGGGGTAGAAAACAATCAAAATAAAGAGTTCTGTAATTATAGATATTTATTATACGTGATCCCATTATTAAGTATATAAATATCTACATATTTAAGTGTAATTAACAAAACTATTTTTTTCTGTTTTAATTAATTTGAATGGTTTATATCAAATGTAGTTTAATAAAATAAAACCAGCAAAACGTCTTATTTTATAAGACTGATGATTTTATTTCCTAATAAATAATAGGTCATTTCAGTTTAATTACATAAAATAGAATTGTTTTTTTTTTATTAATTGTTTTATTAGCACTGAACTTCAAATACGTAATGATGTTATGTTGGAAAGTGAATAAGACATACGAATTCGATATCAACTATTATGCGGTGTGCATTGCGGTTAAATAACAATCAATATCGATATCGATAAAGCCGCATTCGATAGTTTCTATGTACACAATATGCTGACGGTTTTGGACAATATTATATTATATTATTAATCATAAATGCTATTGTTATCGGTCACATGCATACTTGTTAATCGTTACAAATAATAGATCATTACCATACGTACTTCAATAAATATATCAAAGTAGGTTAGTTTAAAAAGGCTAAAGTACTTACGAGCGACATCAATATTGACCGGTGTACTTCTCCGCCTTTCTCCAGTGAGCGAGTCCAGCACCGAGCAAGAGTACTGTGCCCTGGAGTCCTCCACCCGGACCGACCTGATGATCAGCCGCCAACCCTCATCCGCCAGCAGAGTGGACCCGGCTACGAAATACAGAGCATACTTGTAAAACATAAAAAAAACCTATCAATCGCACTGGCCACTTTTGCTTTGATCACCATGCTTGCTCAAGGTGGATTGACAATTCCAGAATTTTTAAGCCCATGTTTCCTTATGTTGTTTTCCTTGACCGTTACTAAGTTGTATCCAAGTTAAACTTAATAACTTCATATTATTATTTATTTTAAAATCACATTGGCACTTGCTAGGTTTTGAACCCGCACTCTCGTGCTTCAAAAGTAGACTCTTGAACCTCCGAGCCACTAAAACATTAAAACTTAAAGGCTCCTATAAAAAGCGAATCAGACTTAGACGATGTTTTAATGTTTCCCCAGAGTGTTCACTTTCGTCGAATTAAATTCGCTCTCAGAAGTTTTTGAGAGAGATGGTTTATTATAATGGTTGTGGACGGCGAGTCAGTTGAACGTGACCAACTTTGAATATGCCCTGAACCTGCTCAAGTTAAAGGAAAGTAAACTAGAGAACACTATACTTCATTAACAATACGATTAGAAAAACTTCCAAACTCTTTTTGCAGCTTATTCAACCGATTTTGAATTCTATTCTGTTCTGATAAGGTTGGTGTTGAAAGTAAAATAATGTTTACAATAACAAATATATTCTGCATCTGTTTTGTCATGCCACCTTAGTATTCGAGCTTTAAATCGTTTGAACAACGGTAAATAGGGTGCGGTTAAATGTCTAATTTTATTATAAATGGAGTATTAATAGACAGTAATACCTCGTAGATTCATTTGAACCATAGTTTATGTCGTAGTTTTAGTCGCTGTTCAAATTCAAGGGAAAAAAGCCATAACAATAGAATATAATAAATTCCTTGGTATGAAATATACAGGTAAGTTGTAAAAAAAATTTTAATTTGACGGCTAGCACGAAATAATCACGCATTACACACTATCATTTATTATACCTATTGATATTATCCAAAAAAAAACCGGCCAAGTGCGAGTCGGACTCGCGCACCGAGGGTTCCGTACAAACCTGCAAGGTTTACAAAGTTCGTTCATTACGACAATAGATCTAAGTATTTGATATGAATTTCAACTTGATAGCTCTACGCGTTCATGAGGAAAAAAGTAATAAGTTTATATTTATTAAAAAATATATATTTTGTAATGTAACTAAAAATTTAAGGTTTTCGGAATTTTTCCTTTATGTGTGCTATAAAACGTTGCTTCATGCCAAATTTCAAGATTCTAGGTCGACTGGAAGTACCCTTTAGGTTTTGATTCCCTTGCGAGTACTTGCGAGTTTCAAAATATGCAGCTTAAATTGCTGTTTCTTTTGATTGCGTTGACATAGAAGTTTGATTTTGTTACAGCTTAAAGGTATTATAGACCTGAGTATTTGGTATGAATTTCAATTTAATACCTCTACGCGTTTATGAGGAAATGGGTAGTAAGGTTAAAATTATTAAAAAAATATATATTATGTGATGTAACTAAAAATTTATGGTTTTCGTAATTTTCCTTTATCTATGCTATAAGACGTTGCTTCGTACCAAATTTCAAGATTCTGAGTTCACGGGAAGCACCCTGTAGGTTTTGATTCCCTTGCAAGTGTCGAAAATTTGCGGCATAAACGGCTGTATCTTTTGATTGCGTTGGCTTAGAAGTTTGATTTTTTCACAGCTTCAAGGGACAGTAGACCTGAGTAATTGATATAAATTTCAGCTTCATACCTCCACGCGTTCCTGAGAAAAAGGGTCTTGACAGACGGACGGACGGACAACAAAGTGATCCTATAAGGGTTCCGTTTTTTCCTTTTGAGGTACGGAACCCTAAAAAAAACAAACTTTTCAAAGTTAAAATTGAAAAGCTTCACTAGCATTAACCCTATTAAATTTTAAAGAAAGTATGATACTTACACATGTGATCAGCTGAAGGCAGCACAGAGTCATCTCTGTACCAGGCGGCGACAGACGCGTGCTCCCTGAGGGCGGCCGGAGCCACGCAAGTGAGGAGCGCCGGCCCTCCAGCCTCCGAGGGCGTGGAGGTCACGTGCACCTGCCAATCCTGCCATACCACTGTGGACGAAGGCATAGCGTGAGGATAATAAATAACATATATGTTACATTTATTTTCTTAGAAGAAGGTCTAACAAGCGGTTAGATGTTTTCATTATTCAATGAATGTAGTTTGGTGAATGGTCTAATACAATCACACTTCAGTCATTGCCCCTTCCAAGAAGAATTTGTAATTATTTCATAACTCCTCCACAAAAGCAGAGTTGACTGTTTACTCAAGAAAACTGTCGTAAAACAAAAACAAACAAATTAAACAACAAAACAAGTCCTCAAAATTGTAAAAGTATTCATTTCAAACCAATCAAAATATCGTTTTAACTGTAAAAAACGGTAGCTTTGATACAGACTAATTAACCGTAAGGCTCCGTAACTCGAGCGTGCCGCGGCGATGGGGTTGGGAAGCAAAAGTATTTGCAAACGAATACGGCTCTGATTTGCGACGGCGAATATTTTTTGATTTTCTCATAATGTATTCGACACAAATTGCCGTCGTTCTCTTAGACTTGTGGAGCACAGGATCGGATTTGAGTTATTTTAAAATGAGCTTGCCTTAACACTATCTGCTCATGGAAGATGATGCTTATAAAATCTATGGTAGATAATTTCAACTATTTAAGTCATAACGCCATTCCGGTAACATAATTTATTATAGCAGGTTTTATTTTCTTTCAGGTTAAAATTGGAATAATTACTATTTAAGTCCGTGTTGAAGTTGACAACAAAAATTAAAATTTAAAAGAAAATTGTAATAAAAAAAACATTTAAATATCTTTTATCTTCCACACTTAATACGGTACCTTTTAAAGTGGGTGACAAAATAAAAACTCGGTGAATCAGCATTAGCCAGAAGTTCCGAAACTTTTGCTAGCTTGTTATGTTTTTTTTTTCCAAAACTTTTTCTTGCATGCAGTCAAACTGTAGCAGATGCTCTCAAACTTTTGTGTTTCGTCCCCTTTGCTAACAGGCTAACTTTTTAAGCGTCGCTCTTGGGAAATCTTCATCTTATTACATACTAAATAGTAGATACCCAAATAAGTGGAGACTCGTGTAAATTCAGAAGGGAAAAGCAACATTTGTGACTCGGACGGCCGGCCTGGGATTTCTCGTAGATGCGTACAATTTTTAAAATACTTATTTATCTATATTGTGTATGGTGCCTACTTCGTCATCATTATGTAGTAGGAACTTTACGTATTAGTCGTTGCTGGTTATAACTGTTTTGAGTAACAACGCTTAAAAAAATCTAAATAAATGACGACCTGAGTGGTTTAGTGGTCAACATGGCCGGAATGCCACGCAAGAGGTCCCGGGTCCGATTCCCGGCCGGGCAGAAATTGAAATGATGAATTTTAATTTCTGTAACGGGTCTGGGTGTTACTATGTATATTATGTATGTATTTATAAAAATATATAAGTAGTATATCCGTTAAGCTAGCACCCATAACACAAGCATGCTTGCATTGCTTACTTTGGGGCTAGATGGCGCTGTGTGAAATTGTCCAAAAGATATTTATTTATTTATAATAAATTAACCATGAAAGTTCTGCTAAGTATGAGGTCAACCCTTATAAATCAGTCAAACTTTTCCTTCACCGTAGCAATCATTATCATGAACTATAAGACATTTACCACAATGACATGCCTCTTCCCAACTATGTTGGGGTCGGCTTCCAGTCTAACTCTCCACTCTAACGTAGCTAAGGACCAGTGTTTTATATGGAGCGACTACCTGTCTGATCTCTAGAATCCCTACCTATATATTGGTGAGACTCTTTGGTGAGACTCCTTGGTGAGACTTGGTGTACGACTTTCTAACTTATTAATGACTGTTAAACATTTATAAATGATAGCCGTGACCATCACCTTAAAATATTTTTTGAGGCCTCCTCCGTGCCTCTCGGGTAAGTCAGTGGCTGTTACTTAGCCACAAGTTCTATCCGTTCACCACGCAATTCCAAAATTGGAGTACTTTAACACACATTATGCATGTTGCAGTTTACGTGCAAGCTGCACAGATGCAAGTCGCAGGTACTCAGCAGTTCACAGACGTCTGGGCCGGCACTGCGTCTACACGTTGCATCTTTAATCACGTCTAGTTAGAAGCGGCAAAAGGCTCACTATTTGCTCTCTCGTGTTTCCTTTCTTCTTGGGCGAGAAAAACTGTCGGAACTTTACATTTTTTACTAAGAGAGTCGGAGTTGCAATTAACTAATTGCAGGTTCTTAAAAGTGTGTCAATGTTGCTAGTAATGAGGTCCTAAAGAGAGTTCTTTTAGTGAAAAGTGACGCAAGCAACGAAACTTTGTAAAATTGTGAACTATCAACATTGCAATTCCTATTAAGAGTTTATTTGCCACGATAAAACGGTTGCACCGATTTCGATGAAATTTGTTGTGGAGATAGATAGGAACCTGGAGTTACTACTTGTAACGTGAAAAGTTTACTAAGGACGCGAGGGAAATCGTGGGAAATAGGTAGTAGAACATAAATTAGAATAATCTAGCGTTAAATTTATTATAGTTTCTAACTTTTAAATCCACAAGATCGATCATAATATTCAGTTCCTTTCAGCACGTATTGTTATTTCATTGTAACAGCCACCTCTAGGCGTGGCCTCCACACTTCCTTTTACATAACAACTTTAGATCCTATAAAGCTAATAGACCTGTTTCACATTCACGACACGACGACGACACGATACCGGCGTTGTTTCTCCTAACGCTATCGATGCTAATCATGATCAAATTCTCTAAGAAGATACCGTATTAAGTGAGCTGAATGTAATTTGAAACACGTTTAGGGAACGTTTAAAAACATTTTAGGATATTGGTATTTGATTATCAGTTCAAGAGGAATGTGTTGGTTTTCTATTGAGTATTGGAGGATATTGTTCAATGTTTTGGACAGGCTGGGTTTTGAAATGAGTATTTTAACTTGGTTTATTTAGAGGTTGTTTGCATCCTAAGTAATAATATGTACTCGCTGTTTCGCATTTTTATGAATGCGAAATTCCACAAATTTTATAAAAGCGATAGTTTGTGGATGTATAGGTATATATATTGTGTGTATATATATATATTATTAGTCGAATAGTAGGATGCGAATATGAGTTTCTTTGTTTATTGTTACGCGTTCACAGTAAAACGGCTTAACAGATTAAGATTAAAATTTTGTATGAAGATAGATGGGACCTTGAAAACGATTATAGAATACTTTTTTATCCGGGTACATGAAGAAGTTTCTATAGATCGCAGGCGAAACTCCGAGAAACAGCTAGTTTCTAAAGAATACAGCATTCTTTATCCTCTGATAACGAATGAATGGACAAGAAAAAAGGTTCACACAAAGACAGGAAAAATGGCCCGAAATCACGAAAGAAAATTATAATTCTCAGTCAGCATGCAAATAAAACGAGCAAGATAAAACCGAAACGGTCTTTGACAAACTTTTACTAACTTCAATAATAAAAGCATTCGTCTCACGAGCATAAAGTCGAGCACTATAAAGCGATTGCTACGCTCCGAGCACAGCTCGAGCACTTTAAAGTGATTGTTATGAGAACAGGTTTAATGCTCGGGGATATGAAACTTCTTTTTAACGTCCGAAACGGCTTTTGTACTTAAGTTCATTTTGAATTTTCTAATATCTCTTCCCAGACCGTTATTGCGATCATTTTATTCGGATGTTTAATGTAAATGTGCCTAGTTTTTTCTTGTGTTGGTATTTTTTTCCTGAATTGCGTAAAATTTACTTTACTAGATTTTAGATTATGATGTTATGCAGGCTTTCCAACGTGTTATAAATAGGAAGTCTTGTACTAATTCAATTTTTTTACTCATAATCTTCAATATTTTTTGTGTTACCATCATCGTCGGCCTATATATATGTTCCTCTGCTGGGTTAAAGCCTCTTCTCATACAGAGAAAGCATGAGCATTCTGTATTGAGCACTACGCTTGCTCAAGGTCTAGGTTTCCTCACGTTGTTTTCTTTAACCGTTATTCAGTGACGTCTGAGATATACATAGAAGTACAGGTACAGGTATTTCGAACTCGCACACTTGTAGACAAGATGCAGTTGCCTTATCGACTAGGCTACCGGATCTTCTTTTGCATATTTCATAATATTATGAAATAACACATATGTAATATTCTTCAAATTAAATCAGTATAATTAAGCGTCATTATTTTAGTTCTCGCGGTCCAAGAAGTGTAAGTTACGTCAGCAATTTACGCTTCCCTAAACCAAGCCTAAGATTTATTAAGAGTAATGTATATAAAATGCGGTTTGTTGGAACGCCTCCGCTGAGGTCTGCAAATACTCGTAAAACTGTCAGTACCCAAGGACCATTTAGAATATTACAATGATTTACTGAAGGAAAAAATGTTATAATAGATCCGAAACTTGGTTTTTCCTCTTGCCCTTAATGGGTGTTCTTGTGATATAATTTGTATTTTAGTATCAAAAATAATAATATAGTATTTTTTTTTTCGTAGTTAACTAGATAAATAAGCCACTTCGATTTTGAGCCAAGTAAGGCCATGTTAACTACTTATAATTTTAAAATAATCATTCATTATTATCTGCCTGTCGGCTTCCAGTATAACCAGAGTGATAGATATCACAACCCAAATTGGGTACCACGATACCCTTTAGAAAGACTGGTTGGCAGACTCTCTGACTACCCATAACACCTTTCAAAGATCTACAAATGATTTTAAAATGACCATTATTAAATAATTAAGAAAATACTCACTTCACGGCGCATAAAATGTTTTTATGAAGAAACTTGTCGATCGAACATCTTCAACCTTTTTCAATTTGAATATCATTTAATTAGCTGTCTCTCCGTGTCCTTTGAGGCATCGCCATCAAGCTCGGGGACACTCGGAGGTGACTTTGGATGAAGTGAAACTTTCATAAACACTCACAGAATTTAATGAAAACTCGTTAAGTCGCCGGCGACTGCCGCTTGAAATATACGGACGTTTTGTGAGAATGACCGGCCGGCCGTGTTCGCTTTCAGAATGATGGTCATTTGTTTGGAATGCAGCGTCGTGTGTTAAAATGTAAAAGGAATTCTGCCCTATACATGTAAACAACACGCTTGGGAAACAAATCACTGAGTTAATGCCCTAAGTTTCTTTTCGTTTCATGTACTCTGAAATAATAATACTTTGTTCGCCCACTATAAATACGTTGATTAATAAATAAAGCAAGAAAACAGTGTTCAGTAGTATAAACGATGAAAACGAACAGGTTTACGTACATTGCCAGTAACATTCATAACCCTTCCTCTTGTTTGTAATGAAAGAAAGGAAGTTCAAAGTTTAGCGACAAAACGCGAGTCACGGCGTCCACTCCTCAAAAACCCAGCCATACGGTTACAAATCTACTAAATTAATATCAAGTAAAGTTTTGAATAACTGAAATGACCCCGGTCTCAGCGAATTTCATCTGCCGGTCTGCTTCTTGCTCCTGTATACATATTTGATTCAATTAAGGCGTCCCGATCCGCCTCTGCTGAATATTTTAAGCGGGTCGCGATTAATGCAGTCTATGAACTAATCACATCTTCAAGCTAATGAGGACGAGACGGTTTTTGGAGGGCATTTGACTGCATTTTATGAAAGATACGATCGTCGTTTGTAAAACTGCCTTCTGCAACTGATCAGTTGGTTTGCTAGTACTTACTGATTTGGAAATATTAATGTGGTGAAAGTAACACTTACTTTTTATAATTCAGAATTGTATTTTTATGTAAGTTTAGTGATATTTATTCTTAAACAGTACACTTCGCTGTCAGAAAAATAAATGAACGCTTTAAATTTTACCCTTTTTCCGTATATTGATCGTTCATTTTAATGAAAGTTTTACGAAGCTCGTCTTTGTAACGTTACACTCTCCCACTTAAATCTGGAATGCATGAAGGCAAGGCAGACGCTCCAAAACGTTCGTTAGCGAATAAATTGGGAGCACTCTAAAGCAGCGCTAAGTTCCTCTGATGAAGCATCGAGCCGTCAATTATTTCAGCTGCCGTAATGATAAAATTAATAGCCGCACCCGGCGGGATGTATTTCAGAGATAACTTTATTATACCTAGCTGTATTGTTGCAAACTTAATGGGGAATTTATTCATGGTTAAATTATGATATCATTTTATATTTTTTAATGGGTAAAAGTATTTTCAAATTTCTATGTTGTTTTTCTTGACCTAAAAAGCCATATTTTTTTTGTGTACGGACAACATAAACGAACGTCACAAATTGATCAAATTATAGCGACTGTTATTTAATCACAAGGTCTACCATTAACATCAACACTAATAACTCAAGCCTTAAATTATACCTTGTAAATGTTCACGGCTCATTAAACCTTTGCGTGTGCCCAAAGACACGCGTTTAAGGAATTAAAGCCTCTATTTTAATAAAATAATAACACAAGAAAAATGGTTTCCCTAATTCATAAAGCTGGCACAAATTATTTACAGCAAGGAAAATTATTTATCAAAACTAAAGTAGTCTATAACAGTATGGCAGTAAGGTAGAAATTTATTTGTATAAAATGGATTACATTACAGAATAATGGAATGAAAAAAAAAGGAATATTTAATATGAATGCCTTAAATGCGGCCAGTTTTGATTAGAGAACCTTTACATATATACCTATATATCTCTATAGGTACATATATATACGTCAATTTAATTTAGATAAAAGCGTTCAAACAATTTTTGTTTAGAAAAATTGTTTGTAGAGAAGTTCGCCAAGTTCCCACACTATGTTTGTTCCGTCAACTGGAAAAATTAAAATCTAAAGCGTTGCCAAGTTTTGGAGAGTAAGACATTTTTATTTGAGAAACTTTCACAAAATATTTTTACTTCTCTACGTTTTAAGTAAAGTTATTGTTATGTCGGGCTTGTACTCATGTTGCATCTTCAAGTACCACTAGTGTATTATTTAACTTTACTTTTTCTTCTTTTGTTCCATGTTTATTGATAAATAAATAAATAAATAAATAAAAAAATAAAAATGTTAGCTTTCATTTATACGGAAACGTTTTACGACTTATTGGAAAAAAATGTTATGAATATACAATGATTGTTTGATACAGGTAGACGACAAATGTTAAAAATAGATTTACCGTGTTAAGGTACAATCAATTTCAATTAACTCGAATAAAAATGTCTGTGTTGAATGGTCTTTATTATTGTCTGGCAAAGGAAGCGATAAACTTTTTATCTTTTCTCTTCTTTTTTCCTTTGTTTAACTTTCATTGCTGGCTAGTCATTAAACGCCACCATTTTAACGTTACTTTTAGCAGCCATTTATTTCATTAAGGGTATAGTTGTTTTTTGCATGCGACCATGGTGTTAATCCAAAAATATTCAACGGCAAGATATTCTTAACAAGATTATATATCTCTCATACATTGTTAATAATTTCATCCCAAAATAACCTCCGGAGCGAGAGTTCTAAAATTAGGCAACAACCACACAGAAAAGAGGTCAGTCCAAAAATTTGCATACACCAAAACCTTTTTGCTTAATCACAAAGTACATTTGTATGCAGTCCCGACCGCCCCTTATCTCTGGGTACGGAACCTGTAATGCAGTTGTCAGACTTGAATTATTGGCGGGACATCCTAATGGACTGTGCCCGATATACACAGATTTACTCGCTGTTTTGGGAACGATGGGAATGTCCACTCCGTTCATTATTGAGAGGAATCAGTTGATTGGTTTTGGGAGTGAACGAGGAAGATGAAATATTTTTGGCTGAGTTTCCAGTAAGTAGTAACCAATTGTGAAACTACTTCTTCTTCACGCACTAGAATATTATTATTTTGTTGACTTTGCTGGGGTTCAATCTTTCTCCATATTAATGTCATCTAAATTTGTTGAGTCACCGTCAGACTTTCGATTTTATAATATTAGTATGAATATTAAGGATATTGAAACGGAACATACGAAGTTCCGTCTGTAGACAGTCAGAAAGCCATTATTTTTACTGAACACAAGGTTTTAAAACAAATTTCATGTCGATTCGTCGCCTCTGTTTCCGTTTAATCTCCCGCATTAAATTGGCCAACACTTTCCTTCCTCGGAATATAAGGCTGTAGTATTTTTACATTTTCAGGCAGACTGTCAGGTAATATTCAATTCATGGCAGTTCCCGGTTATAAATAGGTATGTCCTATCTTCCCTCGTGGGTGCCGTGCGGGCGCGCAGATGGTACCCTGGAGGTGAGCACCATCCATTTGTGATTATAATAGCATTAATATACGATTGCGGTAATTTGGTTTGATAGCGATCGCGAAATAATATTTTTTGCTATTTTTAGAGACCAATTTTATTACTCTTGTGTGTCCTGTTTGAAAGCCATAATAAATGATAATAATATCGTGTTATTACTTCCATAAAACTAAAACCGAGTGGCAAATATTGTTTTTTTTTTTGGGAAAGTCAGCCTATGTCCTTGTTCAACACAAATTATCATAGACCCATAATATTATGTCTGCTATTTTTTGGATGCTCACAAAAAATATTAACCTTTTCAGCAAACATGTTTTCTAAACACATTATCGATTATCTCCCACCCTCTTTGATCTAATGGCGGACATGAAATCCCTTAGCCATAAAGCTTATGGGTATAAACATCAAAAACGCCTGATTTTTGCGTTCGTGACGGCAACGCGTGAACGCTTCCATTTCGGGATTGGCTCGTTAAGCGCGTTCAGGGATGGACGGACTCCTATCCGAAAATAACCGAATATCCGCAGTGGAGTGAGCTCTTGGCGATGTGGAAATTGTACCGCGGACTTTTTCCATCTGTACTTGAATAGAAAGCTGTATACGACAGTTACATTACCTACAGTATTTATTGCGATGAGGATAAAATTCTATGACACACTCTTTCATACTCTCATGCATACATAATACTGCATGCTTAAATAGGTAATATGAAAATTGTATATTCAAACCGCACAGGAAATTGAAACATAAATTAATCCTAACCCGGCCATTATCCGAATCGTCGGATATAATCCAGTGAATGGGATCTAGCTACACAATCGTGTAACATCGCTGATCCATCCGAAGCGTCCGGTGCCCGGTCGTACGCGAGCACATTGAGCCTCTATTACGTGTATATTGAACCAATTAGGAATTTAGATGCGATCAATCATAACATTTTGATTAGTAAATATCAAAAATTTAATTCAGTAATTTGCGTCACAACGTAACGTAACGTTAATATTGACGTCAAATTATTTTTTATTTTGTTTGCCTATCATCATAGTGAACTCAGTCGTAATCACTTGCTGGAAAATGCATGTAGAATTGACTGATTTTATTTTGGTTTTTATTTAATTTTATTAGTTTATCAGACTTACAGGTCAAGTATCGGTTTGTCAAGTGCTATCGTGTTACTCGGTAACTGGGTTGTGACGGTCAAATAGGCACTCGCTCCATGTAAAACAATTAGACTGGAAGTAGAGTCCAATTTGTATATACATAGTTGTAAACAAATAATGATGACTTATTTAGATAAAGTAAAAAGTACAAACATTTTAAATGAGTAATTATTTTTAAACATAAAAGTGCATTATATTCCTTTGTTTTATTTTTCGCCCGAATGTCTATTGAATTTTGACACCAATCCTTTACTCATTTCTATAGGCATGTGGGCTATACAAGTAATTGCGTACGGAGCTTGTAATTCGAAGCCTGTAAAGGTCAAGTAGCAATTCTCGCCTGAGCGTAGGCAGACAATAATGGTTTCCTTAAATAAATACACCTCTATACCAAGAAAATACTTAAAATAAAACATCTATTATAGCTTTTAATAAAAACCATCTCCAAGTTTGGATTTTGTTTATGTTTACCGACTAAAAGCGAAGTTATTTTCATACTAAATTCAAAACTATAAAGCCTTATAAGCTGCTTTCAAGCTAATCATAAAACTCGGCTACTGCGATGTTTCCTTCCGAGAATGAACTTGAATAGGAACTCGTTAACGTAATGGTTAAGTTTACACTTCGTCGTAAAGATTTACTGTCCCGGGGACAACAGACGGACATGTAACGTGGCGCTCATTGACAACTGGATATGTTTGACAGAAGGTTAACAACCGACCAATAAAATATAGATATGTTTCAGTATTTTTAAGACGTTTTTATATTAATTTGCTGTGTTTTTTATTGGCAAAAAATAATAAAATCTATAGATATATATAGATAATAGATCCATATAATATGTTTATATATATTGAGTATTTATGTACTGTTGTTTATAGTTTATTCTATTGTATATGTATTATTTATGTAAAATTTATGTTGTATGTTTTAAATAATATTATTACTTTCTTTTTCTACACAGTCTGTCTACATCTCTTATTTTAACTCTCCTATCGCAGGTCTACTGGAAGAGATTTCTTAAGAAATAAGTAGTGCCTTTGTACAATGCTTTCCTATTCCTTCTTCTTATCTTATATTCTGTGTACATAAATTGTTATATAAATAAATAAAAAAATGAAATCTAGATTAATAATGTAACAACACGTTCTGGACATGAAAAAAATACGGCTTCATAATCAAAACAAATAAGCATACTACAGTTATAAACTGTGCTCTATTCTTTAATATAAACTTTACATAAATATCCACTAACAGTGATAGTTATAATAATTATACAATTTATCATTAACGTATAATCCGCCGAAAGCCGTTCAAATAATAAACCTAAAGTGATATTTCATTAAAGAGAAACAGATTACTGTAATAATAAACCCAGGCTGCTAATTAACGAGCCTGTCATTACTAATTAATCACAACGGCTATGGTATTTATCACCTCCCGATCAGTCAGTGAAGCCGGGAGCGTATCCAAACTACGTCGCAGGCTGTAGCTCACGGAGCACGTAAATCAATTGTCCGCTTGATCCACGGCTATGTACCGACTTCGGATCACCGAGCCGCTGTTACACGCACGTTACCTACGTATATTATTTGTATTAGTACTCGTGTAAGCGGAATTGGAATATATGTGACAGTTAACGCGCTACTTGGACTGAGAAGAACACTGTTAAGTATTCATAAGATTCATACTTTTTTTATTACTAAAAAATACAACCGAGCTCCAACATAAACAATAGAGAAAGTATAAAGGACACCGACTTCTAGAGCTATGTATTCGTCTACAAGTGTATGAGTGAACTTTTTTGGAAGTCATTTGAAGAGGACGTCATCAAACAGGTCTTAGCACATATGTAGAAGTAGCTTATTTTAGCTAGGTAGGTAAAAGTCCTGCGCTCAAAACGTCTGGTATACAAGAATAATTTAACTAGAGAAAATGGCTACTGGGAAAAAATAAATGAATACATAGGTTTTTTTACCCACCTACCTACTCACCTACTTATTTTTATCAAGCTAATATTGATCTAAGAAGGTAGTGTGAACAGTACAAGCATGAGCCAATCTCCTCAACTAATCAAACGGGTTTATATTTTCTTTCGTCCCGACACAAACTCAACGACTGATGAACTATCAGAAAGCTACCGGTACCCGTCACTCACGCAGCAAAATATCAAAATATCACCGACTATAATTAAATGGTACCTTTTCCTTTTTAATAACGTCTAAATGGTAATTATTTGGATTCGTTTTAATTTTCCGAGCACCAGGTAAGGGTTCTTATAATTTATACTAGCGGTTTCATCCGCGTCCTGGGGGAGGTACTAAGTTTTAGCCGGGTGCGTGAATAACCGGATAAAAATTGTAGCCTATAACCGTTTCAAGGGCTGCATCTATCTGCCAAATTTCATGTCAGTTGAATGTACCGTTTTACAAACAAACTCACATCCGCATTCATGTTATTGTCAGTCAGGATTAAACATTAATGTTGAAAAGAATATAATATTCGTGGATTTCTATTTCAAAGAAGAGATTGTTTCGCTTAAGAATATTTGAAATTTCGAGAAATGTATGAATAAATTTTATCATTTAAACATAATTAATTGATGAAATAATATTTATTTAGTTACTGTAGCACTTTGACGCTAATTAAAAAAATATTTTTACTCATTAACCTCAGTTAAATACGTGTTAATTCTTTATTATTTCTAATTGTAAATGTCAAATTCCATTACAATAACATTCAATTACGTCAACTGCGGTCTTTTGAATGCCATAATTAGAAAATTACATTTGTTGGCCCCAATTTCGTGGTTAACACAATTTGGCCAATAAAAGTAATTTTCAAGTTAGTTTAACTGACAGACAGATTTTCAATTCACTTTGTACTTTATTATTGTTTTGCGGCTTCTATTTTGAATTTCCATAAAATATGAATTATATTATTATTCAATTACATCATAGTGTCACACAAACACCTAGTCATTTTATCAGAAGTTTGAAACCCTTTACTGGTACTTAAGATGGCCACGGGCTTTGTTGTTGAAATATAGAATGTTTGCCTGCCAATTAGATTTTATGGTTCGTTTACATAACCTACATGTTGATATTTATATTGGTCTAAGCAATATGCGATTGGGAACGTACCCATGTTAGGCTTCGTTCACACGGCATTGTCCTGCACGTTTTTTTGTAATCGTTTTTTTAACGTACTTTCACCCGGGTGTTCACACGGTAGATTTCCATTCGTGTAAAATACGAATAGCCGCTTTGAAATGTGCCACTGCAAACAGAATACGTCAAAGTTCATTCGATTTGCTTGACAAGTCCGTTGAGTATGCGTTTAAACGTATAAGCGTTACACGTTTTTTGCAGTACAATCGTCGTGTGAATGGATCTATGTACGTTGTATGGTCACTATTTATACGTTAAGACGTATACTGCAAAAAAACGTGCAGGACAATGCCGTGTGAACGAAGCCTTACATGAAATTTCATTTATTTAAACGTATTAATGTTAGAAGCACGTTTTATCAAACCCCTGTTTTTTTCGTAAACTTATATAAAATAATCTAATAATATATGCCAGGTGAAGATTATTATCACAATATTACATCGATTAAATTTAATAACACACTAAAAGCTGACGTGTAACATGAAAAAAATACAGCAAAGCCGACTTTCACCAGGAAAGCCTTAACAATTTCTATGAATTTGTAGAAATAGAACACTTGATAATAATATACTTTATTACAATCGTAATAACGTATATTATTATCCTCATACTAGATATTAAAATGTCACCTGTAGGTGGGATATTCTCGAGTCGTACTCTAGCAAATTACGTCGGAGATAATCATGTCGTCTTGGATTTGGAACAGACAAGGTCACGCTTTACTGATTGTTATTATCTAAATATATATAAAACTCAAAGGTGACTGACTGACTGACTGACATAGTGATCTATCAACGCACAGCCCAAACTACTGGAGGGATCAGGCTGAAATTTGGCATGCAGGTAGATGTTATGACGTAGGCATCCGCTAAGAAAGGATTTTGATAAATTCTACCGCCAAGGGGATAAAATAGGGGATGAAAGTTTGTATAAATCTTCTTAGATTTTCGATAGTTAAGAATATTGTGTACAAAGAAGTTTTATAGGCCCAAATTTTATACACACGCTAAACAAAAGTAAAGCCGCAAATAATGTACCTAATTAATAATAATACTTCTTAACGCGAGCGAAGCCGCGGGCAAAAGCTAGTCGTAATATAAGTGACTAGCTTTCCGCCAGCGGCTTTGCCCGCGATATTTTAGCCAATTGATACAAAAAATTGTCAAATTATATAATACAACTTTCTTCTTGAATTACTTAATCTATTAAAAAAACCGCAACAAGATCCGTTGCGTAGTTTTAAAGATCTAAGCATACATAGGGATAGACAGACAGCGGGAAGCGACTTTGTTTTATACTATGTAGTGATATACTTAATAATATATGCCCGGAGTTGATAGGATACATATTATTATGAATCATATTTGATTTTAATTTATGAGAAGTAATAAAAATGGTTTGTATTGTGATAAAAACTTACAACATAACCTAACATTTAATTAATATTTGTTTCGCTTTCACGCAAAAACTTAATTTAGGTAAAATTTGCTGTGAAGATGGGGCACGTGAAGTACTTCCTACAAAACGCAGATACTAGGTCCAATATTTTCTGATCTTACTACTGTCATGAGTAAACTATATGATACTAAAATGTCTACTAAATAGATATAATTTTATTAAAACAACGATAGAGTACCTATTTCAAAATATTGCTTTAACCGTATAGACTACAAACAAATATAAGTACAGGTACATTAATTCAGATATTACACTCATTAATCACATGAAACCGAATACCAAATATTAATTAATGAACGTCCATTAAAAATATCAGTACAGGTGCACCTCGCGAATTATTTATTAAATCAACAAACAACGATAAGCTTGTTAATAATAATATATCGGTATTGTTTACACGGACGGCTCGGCCGACAATCACTGTAATTCACAAAGCATTTCGAATTAATTTGATGACGATCAGTTTCATACGAAAGTTTGGATGTGTGAGTTTGTGTGTTTATTTGTCGACGGCTAAAAAGATTTATAGATTTCCATACAAGTGTTCCATAGTTTGAAATATACAAAGCTGTGATTTAGTTTGAAAGATTAGTGCAATATGTGGTTAAGTAAACTCTGAAAAAAAACAGTTTTTTTTTGTATTATTAACGCGCCTTACAGAGTGTTGCCTAGTAGAAATTGTCTCTCCGTTCATTTGTGTATTTTTTTATCATACGCAATGACTCATAAACATTCATATTAGGTCGTTAACTTCTACTGTATCCACACTTGTTTACATTGTTGCTTTTATTAGTAAACTTACAAAGCATTACAACAAAATAAACGTGTTTTCTTCTCCCTCACTTAATCCCTCAGCCACATTTTACGATACCCCGGGGTTTCAGTTTTATACCTGAAACCACGTGGTAAACCATGAAGCCGTATCTACACCGACAAAGCAACGCCCAATCAGGTCGTATTTCAGCTATTTGATGTTAGCTGCATGATTTATCCGACACAAATGAAGATATGTTTCGATAGTGAGATATTACCGACCCCAATCCGGAGCTCTGTCGGTCTGTGATTGATAAGGGATGGTGGTATCATTGGAAAGTATAAATTGTTTGTTAATAAATAATTTATAAAGGTCTTCAGACTAAATTTCAGTCAAAGCTGATTTCTCAATGGAGAAAATTAGGCAAAATAATGCAGGCAAAATCATAGTGCATATTGTGTGCCTAGACACAAAGATGCAATCTTTATTCCCTCATTCTCACAATTTAAAGGGACGGTTATCCAAAATGATGCAGAACGTGCGAGTCACGATATAATGTCATAAACTGGTCGTCCATCCATGGACTGACCGCAATAAATGCAGTTCAACCTCAGCAGATTCATTATACGCAGAATACGAGCGAAATTATTGGATAGCAAATATGAATTCAAGGATTAAAGATCAAATATGAATAAAATGTACAACATTGTATTCCCTGAATTTGGTTCATATGTAGAATTTGTGTATTGTGCATGTCAATTCGGAATGCAAGCATGGGAAAGCATGGGTGCATAGTTCCTGAAACAATTAATTTACAATTAATTACGTATGACTAAAGCCACATGCCGCCAATTTCTAGTAATTTATATAATACCATACTATTTATGTTATATTGAATTACAAAGCCGTAAAAGAAAAATAATAGTAAAATCAGTTTTGGTACCTTTTGATGGAATATAATATCATTAAAAAAAATACAATAATATTTTATTGAAATAACGACTGAAAATCATCATTATAATGAAAAAAGTATTGTATCTACGAGTATATAAGTATATTCATGTGCGGTTAGTAATAATAGCTATATATTAACCACAGCGTGACCTTTATGTAAAACCAATATATACTTTACCTAAATTATTACGTGTCATTGTGCCTGACAACTTATATACCGCAGAATTTAATTATTATTCATACACTGTTTACAAATGTGCTTGTCATGTTGTGCCTAAGTTACTAAATTTGAACAGACCGTTTCTAGAAAAAATATTTTATTTTATTAAATACATTTATAGTTATTAGTGTTATTCCTTGAATTTGTATCAATTATACATAATATATTTTGTTTTATGTATGATTGTAATCAAGACTACGAAGTGCTACGGCGTAGTCATTGCTACGCCGTAGCATTTCGTAGCTCTTCGTCAGTAACATGAAATCCTGATTTTTCTTATTACTTTAATGAATGAAGGATTATAATTACTCCTCCTTACTTTGATGACGGTGTTACGGAGAACTGTAGACGGTACGCGAACAGTGGCAGCTATTTATTTGTGAGACGAGGGTGTGACGTTTGACGGATACCTTTGTCAGTGTTTATTGTGTTACATTTTTATTTAGTAAACTATTGGCAAAAAATTAAGCAGAGTATTTTTACATGAGTACAACAAAGCGGACATGTATGTGTTTGTATCGTAGTACCTAAACTCTTAGACCGAGTCTGAACAATGAGGAGTCAATCGATTCGTAGTTATCCGGGCCGGTGACATCTTGCTAATATAATGTTTGTGAGGATAAATGTATTTAATAATAAGTCTGTTTGTTTCTCTCACGCACAAAAACTGCCGAACGAATTTTAATGAAAATTGGTACACACATAGTTTATAATCTGGGACCGAATTATAATTTTCATTAGAGCAAAACTTTTAAGTATTGCTTTTCGGTTATAGTTTTAGTCATGTATATCATTTTGCATTTTTGGTAAAGTCGAAATTTTCTGATAGCTTAAGTTTTGATCGGAACAAAAGTTGTCTGTATCGGTTCTGATTACGTTTTCTCTATTTTTTTAGAAATTATTACATCTATATATTTTAAATTATTTGACCAAATAAATTAGGGTTTTATTTCGTATAGATAACCGCACCTTGGTTTGTAATAACACAAGAAATAAACTTATCAATAACATGATTAGTCTGCAAGTGACGGTTCCATAACACTCTATCGACATACAACAAAGGCAGGTGTGTTTCTAAATGCCGCCCGAGTATCGCAGCCAGTAATTCCGTTACTTATCCGCGAGGGACGAGGGTACGACATTTGACACATACCTTAGTTATTCCTCTATCGCTTTGTGTCATTTCTACTACTATTCTACGTTAAAGTGGCTATCGGATAAATTTTAGGCTTAGTTTTTCTAGAAAAAAAGGTAAAACATTATTTTTTCTGTAGCAAAAATATTCATGTATCAAATCTTCTTAATGTAACAGTTTTATTATTTTTTATATACTATTACAAATGGATGATTTATATGAATACTAAGGATTCCATTTTGTTTATTTTGCAAGAAACCTCTTAGCTAAAAAAACATAGACAAATTGAAATTTTCAGCAAAAATTGTTTCAATCTAATTTTACTATTCAAGTTTTTTTATACATTCGCAATTACCAATCTATCTTTAGTTAATCAACTGTAAAAGGCGTTGTATTGTTTCTAAATTTTGTTGAATCACCTCATTTAAAAGGATTTATTATATCAAGACCTGGATTTGTCCTCTGACATTATAAAATCATGTAGTTCTCTATATGAAGCTAAAAGGGGGGAGTAGTCTAGCTAACTAATGTAGGAGTCACGCCTCCCATTAACAATAGTTTCAATCTTAGTCTAGAAGTTATTTTATAGCGCTGAGGTGGCGTAGTGTCAATTAAAATAGTATTATCTTCATTACACCGATTTATGTGGTGAGTGAACTTAGGTATTGCTTTTGTCGCAAAGAATGTATGGTTGATTTGGGAAATTTTAAATCCTTACTAATAGTATCCTTTATTATGAAAACCAAAAAAAAAAACAATTATATACGCAAAAGTTTATGTGAAAACTATTAAATGGATTTGGATGAAATTTGGTAGATACAACCATAGTTCATAAACAAAATTAATACATAGAAAACTTGTTATCCGGGTGCGCGAAGTTGTTTCCTCGGAATGCGGTTGAAATCGCGGAAATTATCTCGCTAAGACTAAAAGAGCAGAAGTAAATAGTTAAGTTAAAGTTAAGTTATGAATCCTGATGGTACAGGGTTTACCACATTCCGCTTATTACTATTTTATTTTTTCATGACTGCCAGAAAGACGAAGTACACGATATAGCCTTCTAAAATATACCTAACATTATGTCACAATACGTAATACGGCCCCGCTTTTATTACCTACGACAGCATAAAGTTTACAACGTTTTCTCACAAATACATTCTCAATTCATCACACGGAAACAAAATGTCTTCAATTAGGTGACGGATCGCTCCACGCCTCAGGACTCACAACACGAACGTCTCCACGGTGTTACTGTCGCGTCAGCTTAGATATCGAATTGTATTGACAGCTGAGTAAAAGCCTGTTACGATACACGGCATTTTTTGCCGCTGAAAGGGCCTTTTAGTTTCAGCGACCGATAGTGACTGAAGGTTTATGCCTTAAAACCTACAAAAGTTACAACGATTGAATCACTTTTAAAAAGTTTTATGCAATATTTACTTACAACATATCGAATCGAATGCAAAAAGATAGAATGTAATCTAGTATCTATACGGTCAAGATGTAGAAAGTCCGATGTGAAAGCAGTAATGTAATTCTTAAAAGTTCTAGGCTTAAGGAATTCTTAGTATGGGTAGTAATATGGAGCAAGGAACCATTTATACTCAAACCGCAAATTAAAATAATAACATTTAATTATTTACTAGGTTATATTGAAATGGTAATTTGAAGGCTAGATAGAATTTTTAATATACTTAATCATGAACCACTTGTATTCGTAACGATATCAAACAGCGCGAGACCGAGACGATACGGGTCCGGGACGGGTAATGAAACAAAGTTCAGTGGTGCGCTTGTATTATTCATTTCATCCCCCTTCACTCGGTTACAGTAAAAATTTGATTAACTTCGCCGTCCTTTGTTTGTACTAAGATGAAGAGGCTTAGAGGTTTTATCACGAAACTTGGGCTTCTGAGAAGTATAGTACCTTTATGTACTCAAATATAATATACCTAGTATGTTGATTTACGTTTAAAATGGGTATATCATATATCATGAAACGCTTAAGTTATGAAGTCGGTTAGGTACCTTTTGAGGCTTTTTAGCTGAAATAATTACTTAACAAGTCTATCAGAAATCTGTCAGAAAAGTATAAAATTAATACCACGTCTAGATGTCGTGTGTTATGTGATGGTTTTTCTACTTACTACTTACCATTACTCATTTTCGCAGAAATTATTTAAATCCTAGTGAGAACGTGCAACAACACGCTTCGCACAATGAATAAGCACCTTCTATTCTATGCTACAATTCGCCGCCTTCTATATTATATTCATGCGACAAGATATTTAAAAGCCTCATAAATAATTGTACCAGGTGTAAGCCTTAATAAGTGTATACATGCGATTTTTGTTCGTGAGTACACTCCGTATACATGAAAATTTCCTAATATGAGACACAATTTTACCCTCGACCAAAAAAGAAAGGGTTGAAGTTACACGTGTGTCTGTGTGTGGCGTCGAAGCTCTCAAACGGCTGAATAGAACACTTTAATTGATAGCAGTTTTATTGTATTGAAGGCTTTTCTGAAAAAAGTAGTTTCATCTAATAAATGTAATGTTTTATTTTTTTGTAATCTTGAATGGTACAGAAAGATAGTGAAGATGTACCTTATTACTGTGAAACAAAACAAGACCAGCGCTCGTTAATAAGCTGAGGTACGACGTAACGAGCTATGTGAACACGAGCAAGTTGTATTGAGTAGGTCCATTTTTTTGTAATATAAAAAGAAACGAAATTTTATATTTTGCAATTTTTTTATGTAAATTATTAGGATGACAATCCTAAGTAATATTGAAAATGCAAATGTGAGTTTATTTGTTTGTCACACTTTCACGGTAAAACGGCCGAACCAATTTAAATGAAATTTGGATGTTGATAGATGGGACCATTGAGAAGTTTATTGGCTTACTTACTAATGATATTGTGTAGTTTGTATTTGTTTGTCTAAATAGTTTCGGTAATAAAAAAAAAATCTTTTGACATTATACTCAGTTTTATAAGTGTGTTTTCTGTATGTCCCTGTGTAGTGAAGCAGTTCCTTACGCGCCCCGAGCCGCTCATAAACGTCACGTGTAACGATAATAGTGCCCTCGTCATAAAGATCTTCAAATGTATTGTTTTATTCGATTCATGTTCTGTGCTACAGAAGCTGTAGGAAAAATAATGATGTAAGAATTAGGTACAAGATAGGTGATTTAATAGGCTGAGCTTAAAATGTTTCTGTTACAGTGGTTACTGAATTTATTAAATATTAATTTAAGTATAAAAATAATTAAAAGGAAATATCCAGGCGGCTGATTGACGCTTCTCGAGACCCAAAAGCTGGCTGCTACTTTGGTCAAAAGATAAGCATAGCTATCCAACGTGGCAATGCCTCTTGGTTACGCTCCCAGTTGACAACGATGAGGAGGATTTTTTTCGACTCTCTTTATTAGTTAGTAGTTTTCTATATTATTTTTGTTTCTTTTTAGTTCATGTAAGTTTTTTTTTGTCAATATGTAAAATATTTAAAACTACTGTTAATTATCAGAGTAGGCTACCGCACTAATGCAAACATTCTATTTATTAACAAAATAATTATGTATGGAAGATAATAATGATTTTGTTTTCCCTATGCTAATATCCACAGATATCGGTTATCTGCAGGATTTAGTAGGCTTCCTAATTGACGTAACAAAATTGCGTCGAGTCATGAAATGGTAGTCATGTCAAACTTTTGACAACTGCGCGTCATTCAAACGACTGAACCACAATTTGAGTTGCTAGTTGGCTGCAAGTTTTTAAAACAATCAATTTATATTCTTTTTATTTATGATTTACAAATAGATAAGACTGTCGCAATAAGGTGGATTCTATTTGATGTTGAATGGAGAAAAGAGTGTCGGGATTATTTGAAATTTCTCCTTAGCTGCCCGAAATATAGATTAGTAGGTTAACGGGTATGGCAAACAGGTGAGAAGTTATGTATAATTTTATAAAAAAAATCGTAAACTTTTATCTTCGAGTAGGCAATATAAAACAGTTGAACTCATTTACTTACATGGGATTTTACTATATTATAGAAAACATACTTTAGATTTTTTGTTATAGTAGTTACCTCATTAGCCTAGTGGTTGCAAACGTACTGCTGTGAGCGGGGTCTCAGGTTCCATTACCGGGACGAGCCGAAATCTCTGTGAAGATTTCTTAACAAAGCTACCCGGAGCTGGGTAGTTGGCGGTGTTACACCTCCGCCGTTGGAACGTTAGGCCTCCCTCCGCGGAGCTGCCTTGATAGCAGTTGTTGTTAAAATTCTATATCAGAGGCCTACTCCAAACTCTGATACTAGGGCTTGTTAGGTAAGTAAACCTGCTTCCACAGGTTAAGCAGAACAAAAACATATTCATGTTTTTCTAGTTCCCACAAATACCCTTTACATAACAATTTTCCTAACTACAATGTACCGTGATCTATGGATCCCTACAATACCTACATAGAGTGAGCCCCGATACGGAAGCTGTACAACAATAGGTGTCGGGTTACGGACTTCCTATTGTTGTCGGGAGCTGCGAGATATACGTGCGTCTCGCTCACTCCTACGAATACACGTGCACAAGATAAATGTTTTTACTTCGTTATTGAATGTTTTTAACTGAATACAAAAGAGCTTTTAGTATGATCTTTGCTATTATGAAAGTAGATTTATGTAATTTTTTTACGAGAAATAATATTTTTTACACGAGTTGTTTTTAACATATTATTAAATTACGTATTTCAGAATCATAAATAACAAGAAGGAAGAAATTATTTGCGCTTTGTGGTTATCCTTAAACCACAGTGATAAGAGCAAAATTCCAGTCACGAGCGGCGTTTGCAATCGTAAATAAAATCAATTATAATAAAAACATATTTTTACTAAAATCAAACTGATTTACTTATGCGACTAAAATACCTGTCTACATAAACAACAGGAATCATCCCTTCCACATCTTGCTGTAACTAAATTATTTCATTAAACCCCACAACACGGCACATTCACTTGTCTGCCGCTAAAACTACAGCCAATTCTAACGTTTACGTATAATTACCGCATTAGATCTATGCCGTCGGCTTTATACCTAACTCTCCTAGTTATTAGCTAACTGGTTGTATGATTAAAGCTTTCCGCTACCGATGGAACACCACTACCGCGTACCGCTATCGCCTCCCGCTACCGCAGCTAGGCATCGCGTCCCGCTACCGCTGTCGGTAAAAAGGTGCGCTAGTGCCGCAGGTGCTTACCGTTAATTACTAGGCCTGGTGATATGTGTGTGTAATTGTGTAGTAGTGTGGGGGAAGTCCAGTAGGTCAAACAACTAATCATGCGTAGGTGTCTGAAAAATACTGTAGTAATTAGTTTTTTTTTATTTGTTTCAATAGTCATCATCATCTGCCTAGCCTTTTCCCAACTGTGTTGGGGTCGGCTTCCAGTCTAAACCGGATGCAGCTGAGTACCAGTGTTTTACATGGAGCGACTGCCTATCTGACCTCCACAACCCAGTTACCGGGTAACATGGTACCCCTTGGTAAGACTGGTTGTCAGACTTTCTGGCTTCTGACTACCCGTAACGACTGTCAAAGATGTACAAATGACAACCGGGACCAACAGCTTAACGTGCTTTCCGAGGCACGGAGGAGTTTCGCTATGACATAGATGGTCACCCATCTACGGACCGACCGCGCCAAGCGCAGCTTAACCTTTGATCGGTCGAACCGTGCGGCTGTTACTTAGCCACGAGCTTTTTTTAATTTTCAATAGTATTATATAAAATTTTCCTATTAATCGTTAAATTATTCAATATATTTACCTCACATTTCAGACTGGCAGAAATTAATTACCAATTCCGTGAAACCGAAAAACAATACAGTTTTCTCTGGTAAGCGGGATATAAAACTACCACGCTATATAAAATCAATAATTCGTCACTGAACCTATTACAGCTGAAAAATAATTGTGTTTATTTTTAATGTACTTTACCCACTTAATTAACTGTTCCATCTGCACTGTGGCAACATAACGCATATGTTTATCCAGTAGCCATATGGCCAGTAATTAATGTGTGACGTAAGCACGGCCACAGGGCAGACGCAGGGAGACTCAAATTGTGGCGCGGGAGGGTATCAACGAGTTATGGCCATATGAGGCTGAGTAATAGCCGGAGTAATGACCTCGTCATGTACATGATACTGCTCCCGCTAGTGATACCTGTATGGTCAGAGGGTAAAGTTTAGGTGCAAATTCATGCTGAGTTTACCGACTGTATAAGAGTTAGTTTTAGTATCGTATGTTTGGTTGAACATGAAATATTGGATAACTTAAAATTCAATTATGTGTAGCTTAGTTTGAATCCTAAATCTGAGGAGTAATTTATTAAAAGAATTAAGACGTAAGAACCTAATGCGTTAGTTAAGCACTAAGCAAAACTTAACTAAGGCTTAAAAATACTTAGAACCTCCAAAAAATGCTAAATATATGAAAAAATAAAATGGCGAGTTTGTTATATCAACATGACTGCTGAACATACTTAAAGTTTGTGATATACATGGTTCATATAACATTTATAGACCCGATAAATAATTCACGCTATCATATCGGGTAATTCCAATATCATTACCATACTGACGTTGATGTCATTGCACATGATGACATGATACTGATGAAGTTTGATATTTGACCATATGTCAAACATTGATGAAAATAAAAACGTGGTAAAATATTGTTTGATTTTGGTATTACCAAAAAAAGACAAGGCTCATTAGTAACGTATGTTATATGTGTAGTATTTTTTCCCAAAAAGGTGAATTATATTTTTCTTGAAGAATAATTAGTTTCTTCTCTTCTTCGTGTCTTGTGCTAGCTATTCGCTCAGACAAAAAAATAATACGTGAGCGGTCCACAAATTAGCAGAATCTGGGGTTCGGAAAATCGGGATTCTGGTTCACTGAATGTTACATTGGTAGAAAGTACTTTATAGGTTAAATTTTTAGTTTCAGTATCATTTAAGTTTTTCTATAATAAGTATAGAGAAAATTATTTGATATGGATTTTATAACTTATTTTTTATTTGTCGTACTCAGTTACAAAAATCACTTTTTAGATCTTTAAATGTAGATTAGGTATAGTTAGCAACACACTCGATATACAGCGCTTAAATAACATTCCACCTAACCAACTAGACGGCAGATTGGTTACCTATTCCTGTCTATCAAGCATATAAAAACAAAAACATAGCATAGGAATACTGGTTCAAAAATACGACGCTCTCAAATTTAAGCGTGTACAGGCTGCAGTCCAATCTATCGCTCTACTCGATCCCTAACGAAGTGTTCGCCAGTGAGAACGATGCGAGTACATCTGCGCGAGAATGTGAGTTCCCAACCACTTAATGCAATCACATGTACCCTAAGCTTTATGTGTAGAAGTTTTGTGTTCTTTGGAGTTCAAGTTTTTAGAAGTTGCTCTTAACTTTAAGAAGCTGAACGGTGAAGTCTGGATTATCTACTTAACTTCATAATAATTACAAAAATATAATATTGTCAATCTCTTTATGCACAACTAAGCTAGCAATATTTATCGGGCGAAATTACTTCTAATCCGAACTTGTCAAATATGTGTATTTCTAAACTTTAATTAGATTTTTCAATTATCGATAATTCTATCGAGAAATTTACTCTTTTATATCTGTGTTACAACTACGTAATCAACGCTCGAATCATATTTTTTTTCAAATATGATACATATGAACAAACTTCAACCATTTCTTTAAAAATCAACAGTGAATTGACATTCATACAAATGGATGAATTTTTAAATAATAAAAATCATTGACCCATTTCTCTTCTTCATCGGCGTTCACCACAGTAAACGTGACACGACGAGTTAAACCCACAGGTTTAACTCAATTTTACTTAAGAACAGGAGTGGCGAAGAGTCGCGGCACTAAGAAAATGTTTACATAAGTTATCTCGTAACATTATTACTGAGGGAATGAGCGGGGAATTGTGACGTCACGGGCTGTAGTCAGGACGGGAAGTAGGGGAGGTAATTTGATATTTTTTGTGGTATTTCTTGGTCTTAAGTTGTTTTGGGTGATTATTTGTAAGGTGTGTAAGTTCGGAGACGTTTTGTTCTTTTTTTGTTTTTAAATGTTAATTTCATGGTCGAATGTACTTTATTCGGTCTTTGTCACGTTTTACCTACAGGAAGGATTTATGCAAACTGTTCGAGCAATATTCAGTAACTAGCGGTGGACTGCTGACGAACGGTTTTGTTAAACAGGCGAAGTTAGATTCCTTTAGTTCATAGTTATAATTATGTTTCACTGATCAGTAAAATATTTTTTTTTCATTGATGATAATATCCAGCCAATACACAGACCAAGAATAGTTATAAGATATTTAAAGTGGTCGAAAATGTAATTTTTAAGGTAAAATTTATGTAATTTTCAATAGAACAGTGATTATTACTAGGGTTTAAAAACAATAAAAGCGTAAACAATATTAAGTATCATTAAAACCAGGATGAATGCTCGCTCGTTCAGCAATCACCCACATAAGCATACATCGCAACGGCTTTCCCCAATCCTTTTTACTGATTCCGAAACCACATTGGTATAAATAAAGTACTGGCATTACTTTTGCACCACCAGGTGAAATAAAATATTATACATATATAATATATCAGCTTTCTTACATCATACGTGAAGCGTATGAGCGTAATCTACGTTTGCATGTGTGCGTGCTGTCGGCAAGAATGTAATTCTGCTACAATCTTTGAAGTTAGGAAGCTGAGACGTTATCGTATATTGGTGTTATATATTTTGTTTATTACTACTGTAAGTGAAAGTTTAAGGATTTCCTGGTTATATTATTGTGATTATGAGCTGCCGTAGCTTGCAAGATGGAATAAGGAGACGTTAGTCTAAAATATTTATGTCGTATTATAATTTTAATTATCTTATCTGAAAGAAGCCTGACTATCATCTGCCTAGCCTTTTTCCAACTATGTTGGGATCAGCTTCCAGTATAGTACCAATGTTTCACATGGAGCGACTGCCTATCTGACCTCCACAACCCAGTTACCGGGTAACACGATACCCTTTGGTAAGACTGGTTGTCAGACTTTCTGGCTTCTGATTACCCGTAACGACTGTCAAATGTCTACAAAACAACTGGGTCCAACAGCTTAACGTGCTTTCCGAGGCACGAAGGAGTCTCGCTATGTCATAGATGGTCACCCATCCACGGACCGATCGCGCCAAGCGCAGTTGAACCTTTGATCGGTCGACCCATGTGGCTGTTACTTAGCCACGAGCTCCTCTGAAAGAAGTCTGACTATAAACTTTTGTATCATTAAAGATTTCGTTTCATCGTTATCTATACTATTATATAAAATGACAACCTCATACACTGAATGACTGACTCATCAACGCAGAGCCGAATCGGCTGGACCTAGAGTAATGAAATTTGGACAGGAGGTACCTTTTATTGCCTAGACAAGTAATAAGAAAGGATTTTTGAAAATTCAAGCCACTTAGGGCTTGAATTTTCATATTAAAATAGGGTTGAAAGTTTGTATGGAGTAAGTTTTATTTTTGATTCAATTAAACTCAAATTTGGTAGAAACACTGTAAAATGAAAATAATTAAACGCGTGTTTCACAGTTTTTCAAGATTTTAGCCCTAGGGTGAAAAATTCAAATTTTAAGTTTGTAAGATTAAAAATATGTTTTAACTTTACGCGAAAACGTCTGAACAGTTTTACTTGAAATTCACCAAAAATGTTTCTTATGAATCGGGTCAAGTTTTAGGCTACAAATCATCACGCTGATTATTATGGGGAATGAGGAGTGAGGCATTGAAATAAGTTTGTAATGGGATTACCTAACAAGATTTTATAATTATGCATTTTCGCTATCATTATAATCTTTGACATGAAAATCATCACGCCCATTTCTAAAGCAGATAAGCAGTAATTAAAATTGAAAATACATTGTATTAGAACGTCAATTTTACCTGCAATGTCAACGAGCACTGTAGCGGAGGGGCTGTATTAATGATCATGCGAATCGGTTACATCGAGTTCGAATCCCACATGTTTTTGTTTTTTTTTGAGTTTGGTGTATACATAATTTTCTTTTTCTTTTAGTTAATATCATTATGTCATAATATATTTCACCTTAGCAGTTTCAAGATTCAAGATTAAGTCACGAATTTGTTAAAAGTAAACGTTTTCAAGTTATCATATTATGTAGATGTTATTCCACTTTAGTAAGCATGGTGATTAATGCTCATGCATTCTATGTATAAAAATGACCTCTTTTCATACATAACAGTGGAATAATTAAAAGCAAAAAAAAATGCGCTTTGCATTGAATTTATCCTATCCCACACTTCAGAAATTAAGAATCTAGAATTCTCTTTGCTAATTAACAAATCATAAGGCCAAACATTTAAATGTATTCGGATGGACCTGAGTAAGGATCGTTTGTATTACACCTAACTGTTAGCGAATATGTTGGCACGCGATGTCTAATAGATATAATAATAAAAAATACATTCGGAGAAAATACACCGTTCTCCAGCTTTTCCTAATCATCAAGATTACCCGTACGCCCTGTGCAGGGCACCCCACAATTGTGGCGATAAATCTCCTCTTTGAGGAGTGACTAGGAAGGCGCCACGGCATCTTGCCCTACCGCAGATCTTATGCCTACGCCTGACGCAGGTTCTCACCGGACACGCATATTTTGGGAGGTTCCTGTCCTGTTCCTTAACGTCGGGGTGTCGACACTGTGAGGATCATACAGTGGAGCATACAGTGGTGATTTGCCCCGCTTGGGTGGCGGTGACCTCTCACGTTCGGCCCTGGTTCAAACCATGGTCCAAAGCGAGTGGGAATAGGAAGCAGACGCCGCCTTATGCGAAACAGTCATGCTAGAGAAGGAGATAGCGGGATGCGTGAGGGAGAGACAAACCTCACGCCCCAGCCAAGCCATCAGCATTTGGAGGCAGTAATCGACTCCAGGCCACTGCAGGCCCGGGCCTGTGGCTAGCTGTCCGGTAAGAATTGGGCCCGCGTAGACGGCGCGTTTGAGTTCCACGCATGCCTCAATGAGATATTAGCATAGTTGACGGGGCCCACCCCCAGGGAAAGTGCCTGGTGGCGCTGTTCGAAAGAGCTACCGCGACCTAAGAAAATACATCGCGAAGAAGAGAACATAATGGATCGATTTAAGTCAGTCTGACACTTGCCCCCGCTTCGCCCACAGCGGGAAGAGTCGGGAGATGATATTCCGTTTCTAAAAAAATAAAATAAACTTTTCGCAAAAATAGAACGAAAATACACAACACAATACCTAATTGGAGACACCGACTTCTGGAACGATGTATTAGTTATTTTTCAATTTGTATTATTTTCCATGCCAGTTTTATTTTTGCAAAAAGGTTTTTCAGTTCGCTTTTGAGTGTAGTAGTTTGTAATTTAAATAAATAACAATATCCTAATGTCTAGACAAATGTTCATCACCTTGAATAAGGGTGAATTCTATACCTCTGCTTTCTCCTTTAAAGCTTAGAGGTGTGATGTTATGTTATAGAATAGTGAAAACAATCACTGGCATACGATCGCAGTAATCGCCGTTCCTTTACTATTAGTAATTGAAGAGTTCCATTGGCTATCTCCGAAGAACTTCATCAGATCCCAATATACTATATGTATATACTAAAAACTTTCCTTGAAAACTATGCATTTGAAGAACGAAAACTCCTATCCAATTCGATTCATTCGTTTTTGAGATAATCGCGGACATAAAGACACATACATACGGGTCAAATACAGAACCACGTTTTTTGAAGTCGGTTAAAAAACAAAGACTGCCTACCCGTGCGAAGCCGGGGCGGGCCACTAGTCTATAATAATTCATATTGTCATGATATTAATATTTTACCCGCCAGTAAGGAGGCACCGAGGATTACTATTTGATAGTCTGAGAAATGAACGGCCTGTGTCACTTGTATTATTATTTTAAATGATAGATTACTTACTAACTATAATGTTGTACAAGATAAATAAAAAAATCAATAAAACCGTACGTATTTTTTTTAAATTAATTTTTGCGTCGGGGTTAAAAAGCAAAACTGAGTTTGTTTGTTACGCTTTTACGGCTGAAGCAATTTGGATAGAATTTGATACGGCGATAGATGGAACTGAAGTCCGTTGTAGGTTATTTTTTATCGAGCCTTAAGTAATTACCTCAGGACACCGGTGAAGCCAGGGGAAACAGCCAGTCTTAGATTCTTCATCCTTTTGTTAGTCAAGCTATGCTCGATTGCATTATTTTTTTATTAAACTAGTGTAAGAGCAACGTGGAAGTCTGTAAGGCGGTACATCTCACGCAGGATTATCTTGTGAGCGGCTGGAGTTTATGTTGTGTTTCCTAAGAAGCTGCTGCGTAAGTCGCTGTTGTTGTATCTTAGCCGGGGTTAGAAAACTACTGATAGCATGAACACTTAGGTATGTAGCACACCCTCGCCTTTTAAACGGGTGTGGAGACTTAGAGAAGGTATAATAATAACCTTTTTTAAATCGAGATAAATCAACGTGGTTCAATGGTTTTAATAAAAATGTATCTATAATTATATTGTGATGAGGATTTGTTTACTATGTTGGCATAATGAAGTGGTAATTGAATTCCAAAAATTCTCATAGTAATCCACATTATTTCGGAGTGTTTTTGCAACGCCTGGAAAAGGTGCTAGGCTGGACATTATTATGTTATATTTAAGAACTTGTAACCCTAGTGTGCAAATAAATATTTTGAGTTTGAGTTTGAGTTTGAGTGTCTTCCTTAGTTTTTTTTACTAGTAATTAAAATAAAAAACTGTTGAACTTAATATTTTTAGCACAGTAGCTGACCATAAGGTCAATAATCTTTTAAGGAAGATAATAATTACCATTCGACACAGTACCTAGTATAACAATATAATGTTTATTAGAATAAACATATTACCTTAGTTACACAAACATGAGTAAAGAAACTTAGCGTAACACATAAAGAAAATATGATAGGTATAGGGAGCTCCGAGCGGAGCAATTTGAACCGAAACGACGCTAATGAGCGATAAATTGCCTACGCACTACGCGGTGACGTCATGTATTAGCGTACTATTATGTTATGTGCTAACTTAAGCTATTTATGGAACATAAAATAAGTTTTTGGGCTCATTAGTAGATAAAGTGGGTCGTGAGTTATAGATTTGTGCAAATTATTACATAGTAATGTGGATTGCCACGCTAATCTAGTGGCCGCAAGCGCAGTGATTGAGAACGGGTTTGGTGTTTGGATCATTATTTTATTAAAAAAAAAGTTACCTTACACTAGAAAAATCTCCTGTATCGTGGGTGCGTTATCAAACATACTTGACATATGCATAAACACCCAGACCCGGAACAATTTTAGTAGTCCCGTACTCCCGTACGGGACTACTAAAATCGAACCCGCGACATGCAGCGCAGCTGCCAATTGCTCAGGCTCAACGCCAAACGTGCCGAAAAAGATCTGTCCGACAGGCGATGTAGTTCAAGTATGACTATTGACATAATTATGATGTTGATGTTGATGAGCCATCAATATACAAAGTGTGTGTCCACTAACCTGCCTGTGTCCGCATGTCTCTGGACACGATGGTGCCGTGTATGTTGTGCGCGCGGCAGCGGTACACGGTCGCGTGGATATCCTGGCGGTACTGTACCGCGCTGAACGGCAGGAACACCAGTGTGCCGTTGTCCAGGACTTGTCTATGGTACAAGAAAGACGTAATTAGTATCAAAACGCTGTTGAGAACTACAGAGATTTTTGAGGCTTATCTAGATTCTGTAACGATGCTTTAAAAAATCCATTATTACCTATATGATAAAAACAGTCAAATTTTATATTTAAGCATATCAATTTCTACCAATGTAGGTACCTAAATAACAACCCGGCGGTGATTGTACCTATTTAAAAGAAAATACAATTTTAAATACTTGTATAACCGACCAAAATATATAGAAGTAACAATAAAAGCTCACCATAATATTTTAAACACTACCAGTTGCCCATTCTAAACTCGTAAAAAGTACCCAAACTTCATACCCCTCAACCCGAAACAAAAACGAAACGGCCAATATCTTGAAAAATTAAACTTCGAACCATAAACCGCGCGAATCCTTAAATAATTCTTGGCTTTAATTTCCCCAATGAAAAAAGGATAAGACCAAATTAAGGAGGAATTGCAGTGCCTTTTAAAAACGGAATGGCGGCTCGTAATTGGTGTCGGGATCGAGCGGGAAATTTTGAGGAAATATTGGACAGGTACGGCCATATTGGAGTGAGCGATAGAAATGAACGGTCAGGTAAAATGGCCGTGTTACCGAAAGAGTTTTTATTTGACGTGCAATTGGCTAGATTGCTAAAATCCCTGGTTTGAATTGCATTTATTGGCAAAGTTACCAGTTTTTAATCGTGTTTTTTCTGGTAGTATTTTTTTTACTCAATAAAGTTACAAAACTGGTTTGAAGTAATATAATACAGTCTTATATTAAGTTATAAGAAAAATACGTTTAGCATTATAATAGGATATGTTATATGGCTTGCGAATATCAGAAATAATGAAGTATCTTTAAGGAAAAAGCGAAAAATATTCGGCAGAGAGCTCACGTCAAATCAAATACCCAGTAGGAATACAAAACAAGCCACATTGACACCTGGTCGTGACGTTATCGCCCCCTACGACTTCTATCAATCTCACTACTCGTGATACTCTAGCAAAGTTTATTTCATTATATAGGAGAAAAAAAAGTTTATCTTTTTAATAAGTTTATTTCGGTTCAGCCTCTGTTTAATAAACCTGTCTATTACAATTTTATGGCAGGCGTTTACGGGTAAAGCAAAATATCAAAAACTGAAGCGTGGCAATGATGCTTGGGAAATATTATTTTTTTCTGGTTTAAAATAAAACATCTGGTGTTCTTTCACCACTTTAACACGATTTTATAATAAGATATGAACGGCCGATTGAATTTAAAGCGGTTATTTCAAAATTTGACTCAGAACTCGACCACTATTGAATCAATTTGATTGATTTAATTTAATATTGATCCTGACCAAGACTTGACGAAGGTCAAGATAAGATCTTTGCTGTGTCCTACAGGGTCCATAATGTTCCTATTACAATTTAATTACCAATAGATTTCATGAAAAATGTAAACAAAGTCGTAACCTATTTTGTTCTAATTCTGCTATAGAAATTAACAAAATGGCATAAAGACGACGCATTTATGTCAATTTAATGTTCTAAACATCATCATTTAATGCCATTTTATTTAACTATGTGGGAAAATTTGATCAAAATAGGTTATGATCTTGTTTACATTTTTCGTAAAATCAATTAAAACAGACTATAGTAATCATGTTCTCAATTCAACTGAGTTAAACATATATGCATTTGAAAGGAATATCACAGTGCTATCAGATATTTGTGTGTCGCTTTTGAATGCACGAGGCGTCCAGATATAGCTGTACCAAGTGTTGACTAAGTTTAACTTTTAATTCCATTAGTTCCTACTGCATTGCGACTCGCTAATGCGAATGTGTAAATGTGAACATTTTACTGTCCTAATCAAATCAAATGGTAAACTTTGCATTTTTTTAATGCTTTACCAAACGTAGGTGCTTAAATTTTTTTTTTACCGATATATAAGTAAAACTATAAGTAAAGGTTTTTTTATTATGTTATTTGTTAAAAAATAACCAAAATTCAACGAAATTAAATAAAATATGCTTAAAAATATATATTAAATACAGTTCTGATAGCTTCAACCAAAAAAAATAACTATTAAACTCCTACCTGATCTCTCTGAATTACCTGATCTTCATGACCCATTAAATTAGCACTAGTATAAACAAATCACGTGTAATGCATACAACTAATAGATACAATGACGTGTGGCGCCAGTTTTTGCTAGTTACCTACTTATTTGTTTATAAGTCCTTTTGTATTTGTTTATAAGTAAGTCCTACCTTCTATAATATGCGGTCTGGGCCCATCCAACCAAGTGTTTTTGCAATCGCTATTCAAGTGTCAGAGCAAGACACAGCTACTAATATCGTATAGCACCGTCTCTTTTTCACAACGAAATTATTCATGCTTTGGCGACCATGTTAAGGCCCCTGGCACAGTTTATAAACTAACCTATTATTAAAAACAATAGATGCGTGATTTGTATAATATTTTGAGAGATAAATGATATAATAAACAAAAGTGTAACCAAAAGGATTGAGTTACAGCTATCTATATAATATATTTGTAATATCAAGGGCTATACAGCTGTGTACCATCTTAAAGCCACAGCTGAAATATCTCATGTGTATGTAATTAACAGCCACAAGAAATAGGAACAATGGTAGTATTTACCTGGAAGCTTTCGCACAAGAAATTGTACTAATATTTCGTTTGACGACTGCCAACCCAAAGTACAAACACAGCATTACACATGAAAACCCTGACGTCTGCAGACGAGAGTAGGTGGTGAGCGGCGAGTAGCCCTTTGATGTTAAATGTAATCGTTTTACGTGCGAGCGCGGTTTGAGGTCGGACCTTACACTCCAACGGGGGCTTTGTAAGATTTTTTGATCAATTATCTTGTGAGGCTCAGATTTAGATCCTATTGTGTTGTTAAAATTTATTCCTTATTATTCAACCAACATATTCAACAGTGAAATCATAAATGTATATTTAATATATATTTTTTTCTATTTTGGTTTATTAATTTATTTTTTAACAAATGCTTTTCTTTCTTTCTTTCTATTATAAATGCGAAAGTGAGTTTGTTTATTTGTTACGCTTTCACGGTGAAACCGATTCTACACTAAGAGAATTATTCTATATTCTTAGTATAACAAAACGACTTCACAATTTATCCGAGAAAAAAAAAAGAAAAACCTTTGTTTGACTGCAATATCTCCCGTTTTATACCCCCCCCCCCCCCCCATCATCCACAGGGACACACATTGATACAACACTGTCAACAACTTTCGCACATAACACAATTTGCCAACCTTTGGGGTTGGCTCGATATTCATTCATCTTCATTCAACAACACGAAAAAACCAAAGTCTTTGAAAGGTCACCGTCACCTGTCACTTTGGAACTTAGTTTTAAAGATATCGTGCTTTTGAACAAAGAAAACTCCCCATTTCATAGGAAGTCCCAGGGCACGTGTCATTTCAGTATTGCGAAGGATTTCGCGTGTTTCATATCAACGTGTTTAGTATTTCTGAATTCTAAAATGAACATGTTTTATCTGATTTTTTTATTGGTGAATATGCTAATTATTAGGCTGGTGTTCTCGTTTATGTTGATTCTGATCAGTAATTTAAACATTAAAAAAAAATTACCTTCATAAAATTGTAGAGCTTTAAAATATTTAATGAAAAAAATAACAAACGCACTAGTCGCCCCTAGGATTTTCGAAAATTGCCGTGGATTTCTCTTCTCTCTTCTCTCCATCATCAGATCTTGGTTTCCTTATCATGGGACCATTTGGGAAGTATACCCTTTCCAACAAAAAATAATTTTTCAAATCGGTTGGCAAGCGACAGAGTTATGCGCGAACAAACATAAAAAAAAATACAAACATCCGAATTGATAACCTCCTTCTTTTTTAGAAGTCGGTTAAAAAGTATTCCAGACCAACGCTACTAGGTAGGTACTTTTCCATTAAACAGTTGAGTCGTAAAGGGTAAGCCGCCTAATATATACAAAATATTCATTAAGCAGGTCTACGAGGGAGACCTATATATTCTGAGTCAGTCGTCACGGCCCGTTACATACATTATGTACCCACATTCGTAACCCTAGCCCTGTTCATATTTGTATAATAATTGAGGTAAAGTCGCTTCACGTTTTAATTAACGAGCGTTTTATTTTCGCTGAGCTGCGGCCAAAAAATACCAGTTTTAATGTAGTTGAGTATTTTTTATCACGTTGAGCAATTATTTATATACGAAACCAAATGGAAAATGTAAATATCATAATAATATATTTGTTTTGTTTGCGATAAGTTTCAGTAAATTCATGAAAATATATTTGTTTATTTTAGTTTTCTTGTAGGTTTATACGATACATTTTGGATGAGTCACCCTGGAATTGTCATTCGTTTTCAATATTGGTTTTGATAATAGCTTTATTTTTTATACGTGGAATAAGTCTTTATTTATTTTAGTCTGGGTTTTTGTAGGCTATATTTCTGCCACTATTATAAAGGTATATATTCGTTATAAATCAGTCTAGCTTTGTGTAAATTGAAAGTGTCGCCTGTCGCGTCGGGGCTCGGTTACAAAAACGTAGACAACAATCGAAGTGAAGGTCTTCGAGCGCCACGTAAAAATGCTTTATATTTATATTTGGTAATCTTACGTAAGTATTTTATATAATATACGTATTCCGAACAAACATATATTTACCGATACTTCTCCCACTCGATCACAAGGACCACGAGCGAATTTTACATACATGTCATCATTGAACAGGAGGTTCATTTCTCAGGGGAAATCTACGGATAACTCCGAGGTAACAATATTATAAGAGTTTTGCCTAAATTATACTAGGTAGCAATTTCTTTGTGGTGCGTCGCGGGGCCATATTGGGAGTTCTCTATCTGATTGGAAAACTTGGCGTAGTTTGTCATTTTGCGAAAGTTTTAATATAGATACGCAATTTTGTGGCAATCAGAGTACGTTAAGTGGTTCAATTGGTGGATTCAATCGCATCTTCGCCAGCAAGGGTAACCAAATAACATATTTCTTGCTCAGAAATCTATTTTGTACGACTGGCGTTAGATCAAGATGCCTTGAGGCCTACGAATGTAGCTGACGCGATGACTCGATTTGTATCATGGAATCGGAATCCTGGTCGAATTCTTTTTTCAATATTGTTGGTTAAATCATATATCAATACATATCTCAAACACATCTGTCGACACGCAACATGAATTACTAAGGTAAATACATAAGTAGTACAAAATAATTGCCTCTAATCAAATACCTGTGTAATAGGTAAATATTATTATAATAATATCAATATTTGGAGCGGAGCGTCGTCGCGCAATGCAAACATTAATCATGTCACCAGCGGCTTGCTTGGACAGGGAATACGTTATATAGGTATCGAATATATCTATATAAAGATGTATGTAGGTCAGTGTTTATGTACTGAATGTATTGTGAACGATGACAGAAGAGCTAGTAATTGAATGAACAAGGAGTAAGGCCGAAATAATGTAAACAACTGTACCAGCTCCTGTAACGTGGTCGTGGAAACAAATATGAAGTTACTTGGATAATGTAATTTCAGATCTGGAACTAATTTATTTTTATATCACATTTTAGAATCAAGTACGCGGACAGCTACAGCGTTAATTTACTGTTTACTGTATTAATAAATAAAATAAATTAAAACAATGTATATTATAATAAGTTAAATAAAATCTGAAAATATTGCAAAAAGGGGATATTTATACATATTTAAATTCAACTGCCACATCTGTAATTTCATAAATATTTGATTGGTAGGCTTTTTGGACAATACTGATTTACGTGAAGGCAAATATCAGAGAAAACCATGAATACTTGGTATAATTTAAAGCTGATAAAATGGGTACCAGCAGGACTGTTAATTGTATGTTTGGTGAATGGCAGTAAATTAAATATATGACACAATTATTATTTCTTTATGATTATAAACATTAAGTAAAAGTGATTTTATCATGAATGAAAACTCTTAGGTTACTTTATCTTTTAAAACTTAAGCCTATCAAAGAAATTAATGCTTTAAACTCCTTTACGCTAACACATCATATCACAGAATGCTGTCAATCCTCCAAACGTTACCAAGCAGAGAGCTGTATCAATTAGAGATCGATAATGCTTAGATTCAATCACGGTGACTAGCATGAACTAATCATGTCTGATTTGATTACACTGCTCGCTTGCTATGCTATCCTGGTAGCTCGCACTGCTATAATATTATTATACTTGTAGTAATTATAATAGATTCTGGTTGTACCTTTTAATTGTTTTAGTGTATCGAATAACAAAACTTCAGTTTATCTTTGCTCGATTTACTTTCTTGATAAAGGATACAAAACTATTTCATAGGTTTACAAATGGAAAAGATTAGTCTGTAATGAATTATTTGTCTGTAATGAACAAATTAAAAACATCATAGTATTTGTCGGTTGTCTCTGTTTTATCTTTAGCCAATCTTTCAATACCATGCTTTTATCCTCGGCTGTTTTACCATCTTCTTTAAATATTATTAACTGACTATGAAGGAGGGTTAAGTCTGTTGTACATTGTAGTTATATACGAATACTGTAGTTAAAAAGTACCAGCGTACTGTAGAATAGAGTATGCATATTAGTTACATAGTGATAAACACCTCACTCATCATATCATTTACCTGATCAATAACAATAAACATTGAAACAGCTTATATTTGTTGGAAATTAATAGCCAATTAAAACTCAGTACATTTCCTTGTGATCTCGTACAACGACAAAGAACTCTTTGATTATTTTCATTAAAAATATACTTAACGCTCGCAAAAAAATCTGTTGTTTTAAAAAATAAAATAATCAAGTTTCCAATTATGGGGCAACGACATAAGAAAATTCTTCAACATTGTCCAGAGACGCTTTCCTGCCAGCGTTAATAAAAATCCTTGTACATCCAAGGCGCCGCTAAAAATCGTGAAAAAAAATATATTCATTCTTGCTACTGAAACGCTCGTAGACCAATACGTCGCTCTAGAAGTCGGTAGCAAAATAGTCACTTATAATACCACAAGAGTTTCAAAATTATCGGGTATTTCCCGATAGGTTCGTTGCAAACAAATGAAGGAGTCAAGTTTTTCAGGTTAAAAAATAACGAGCGCGAAGCGCGAGTGATTTTTCCTGAAAAACTTGACGACTTTATTTGTTTGCAGGGAACCTTGAGGGAAATGCCAGATAATTTTGAAGCTCTTGTGGTATTCGGGGGATTATTTTTCCGACCCAAATATCGACCAATAGAATTGCACCATTCGACGTCACGTGGTACAACCATAAAAATAATCAAAAAATTATCAGTATAATACCATGTAGGTTGTACCACGTGACGTCGAATGGTGCAATTCTACGTCACGTGGTACAACCATAAAAATAATCAAAAAATTATCAGTATAATACCATGTAGGTTGTACCACGTGACGTCGAATGGTGCAATTCTATTGGTCGATATTTGGGTCGGAAAAATAATCACAATAATAGCATAATGACATCGACTTTCTGAGTGACATATTAGACCACAAGCATTTCAATAGCAAGAAAATTTTTTTTCTGTGTTTTTCTCATCTGTACTCGCAGAAAATGGGTCAACGATTTAATGGAATCTATTAATATTAATTGACAACAAAACAAGTTGATTTAGTTATTAACATCCAATTAGTAGCGTAGAGCTCATTACCAGTTGTGTATAGAGGTAGAGAGTCTATTGTGCCTTTAAAGTGTATGAAATCATGAAAATAATATTGTCAAACCAGTATTTACTCACTACTTATTATTAATTTTTATATTGATATTCGTATACATAAATGATGACAACTGCAATAAGAGTCAGTTAATTAAAGCAAGCGTTGGTGCTTACATACATACACCTGATTCTTGAAAATTTGACTCTTTCGTTATTTCTACTTTATATCTGTGTATTTTCAGAATTCTGAACTGTTTTTTGGAATAACTTTGCGACCCATATAAAAAGTATCCTGTGTTAATCCAAGATGTAAACTTACTTAGATATATAATGTATTTACCAAATTTCATCCAAATTTCTTCAATAGTTTTTGCATAAATGAGTAATAAACATACATATATTTATCCTCACTTTCGCATTTATAATATTAGTAGGATATTATATTAGTTATATTAAATGTACTAAGTAGACAGTTGACATCATAATCCGACATCAAAACAAACACTAATCCACCCATTCATCCATTTCCCATTTAAATACGCAATTACCGACTGGAGGCCTCATTACCATCCTTGCGAACAAAAGTTATTGGTGTTAACTTTTCACATAAATTTTTGTCGTTCCCATTAAAGTAGGTAATGTAATTCAGCGCGGATGAAGGGCTTCGGATATCGTTCGCTGTTGATATTTGTGGCTTACTTAATGTTGCGGATAAATTATAAGTTAAATATTACGTTTTATAACAGTTCCAGTCCAGTTTTATGTTGTTTAAGCTTTTTACGAAAGCTGTAAAAAGAAAGTAACTCGAGATATAAATTCTGTATCACAAGTTCGTAATTTTAAACATTGTGTATCTACTAAACATGAAAAACTGTATCACTTCGCTATTTGGGAGATACAGTGCTAACCTACCGATGTTTCACAAAAATATGAAATGTTTAAATATTCTTAGAAACTATTTTTGATCTGAAATGAAAAGTTTACGACAATATCATGGATCAAGATTAATTATTTTCTTACTCCTCAAAGGTTGATAACAACTACACGTTCAATGTTATTAACAGCAATCACGTGTAAAACAAGCGAATTTAATAAGGATTATAATTGCATCCTAACGATATCCTTCGTTATGTCTTGTAGTGTCGCCATGTTTGGTACAAGTTAGTCGAGGTGGCGTGTTAATTAATACGACTTTATTATTTTTATTAGAACAACATTAGTTCGGAAAAGTGAACCACTCTCTTAACAAGACGATAGATTAAGCATCCTTAGAACATTATTATCCTTCCGTTAAATAATCGACTTACCTGAGATGGACTCATGGGTGATTTTGAAATTTAAGTTTATGCTTTGGAACCGAAATACAATATTAAATGCAAAGTTACTATTTTATGGAAAGCGAATTTAGAACGGATTAAGATAAAAAAAAAATTTTAACCGGCTGCGCGAAGTAGTTTTCTCAGAATGCGGGTGAAACCGCGGGGAAAAGTACTCGTAACAGAAGTGAATTTTGTATTTCGACCAGTTATTATTCGATTTTACTTTCAGGTATTTATATTTATGATCTATACATATAAAATGCTTTGTCCTGAATGACTGAAGGATTAATGCAAAGCTTAAACCGTTGGTCGTAGAGACCTGAAACTTGGAATGTGGTGTGTTCTTTGTATATCAATATATAAGAACGGATTTTCTGAAATTCTAGCCCTAAGGGGGTAAAAAAGGGGGCCAAAGTTTGTATGAGACTCTGTCATTTTTAATTTGAATTCGTACAGACCACGCGGACAAAGCCGTTAGCGGAAAGCTAGTATAAATATAAATCGCTTATGTTAACGTTACGATAACATTTGCAAGTTCACGCTCCACTGAACAATTATTATTTTCACTCGCTCGCAGCTCATACCTCACGTCGCTCGGCTCTCATACATTTTCGCGGGCCAGCGCTCAAAGGGTGTCCGTGTTCGTTAGCACGCTCGCATCACGCGCCGCCTTTGGAAAATAAACTGCCTAGCTCTCAAAATATGTGCGCTTTTTAAACGACCATGTTATAAGGGCGAAGGATATTTACTTGTAAGGTTTGATGTTTTAAAGATTTTAATAATGAAGTATTTGGCTAACGTTTTTAATGTATCTTATTAAAGTAATCATATTTTATTCAGTTATTCAATAAGTTTTCTAAGAATCTTGAAATTGAAAGTAACTTTTAAGTCTGTGATCTTGTGTTTTGGATAAATTAGTTTCAAAAAGACCGTGACCTTTGAGTTTGTATCGGTATTATTTTTAAAGAAACTTCTAGGAGATGCGATAATATCTAGCAAAATATTGTCAACATTTTTTTTGGTCTAATAATCTCACTGTTCTTATTTTTGTTGACATCAAGTGATTCTGTAATATGTAATATATTCTTATGATTTATAAGATTTAACCTATTATAACGTGAATAAATCATTGAGAGGGTCGTATTGCAGTGAATTACAAAGTAGAAAGTTGCAACAATGTAAGAGCAATTTCACTTGAAATCTTGTTATAGTTTTCAGAAGTAGGACAAACTGTTTTCACGACGTTTTCTTTCATTGTTCGAATTTTGTATTTTAAAACTTTGCGCTTGAGGGTTGTAGAGGTTTTGTATCTGATGCGTTTACTACAGTGGTAAATGATCTAAATAATGGGTAAGTATACTTGTATGCATGATGATAATTTGTCTGGGTATCGCATTAATTTTGCGCGTTTTGCAAGGCAATATTTAAAAACATTTATTTTATTGTCAAGACCATCAGGAAAAACTTACATTAATTTAAAAAAAGAAAAATAACCAACAAAATGTGAATTGTTTTAGTTCAAATTAAAAGTGTAAAATTAATTAAAATATATTTTAAACTTCTACGAAATACTGAATAAAATTAAAATAAAAAATACTTGTTTGCTAAATGAATGTTACCTCTATTTCCTACCGGACGCAAAAACTGGCAACCTTTACATTTTATTTCTTTCTTTCTTTAACCGTGATTCGGAAATTTTCTCATTAGGTGAGTTAGCTTGAAAGTTCTATTTTCTTATCTGATGCTACAACTTGGATTAGTTCTGTAAAAGAATTGCGAACGTGACATTGTGTCATTTTAGATCAGATTAGTTACTGTTCATTTGTATAATTTTATTTTTTGACTTTGAAATTGATCTTTATATAAGCTCGTTCTGGATAAATCTTATTTATTTTATTTGTATTCATATTCTCAAAGTATTGACAATACTCAACAAGAAACGATTAGACTTCCAACTTTCTCAGAAATATTTGAATCTGAATAGTTTTCATTCAAATCAAATTCTGCATTCAGGCGAAACTGTAGCAAGTTGAATGTAGGACAGACATAAACTATAAATATAACATTTGTACCGATTCTCAAATACTCGCGCTGAATATTTTCATACAATAGATAGAACCAGCCATAAAATGCGCATATCTTGTTGCTGGGATTTTTGTGAGAAACGATTATTTTATCATATTAAAATTTACGAAAAAATATAGTTAATATTAATGCAGATACTGTAATTAATAATTAAATAACGTTGTAGCAATGTAAAAATCCAAAATATAAGCCAACCCTAGAGAGTTTCAATTACATAACTGTTGAGACCACTTACACATGGTACAGAAAAGAAAACAATAACAAGCAACATGATTATAATCTCCAGGCTATCACATATACACATACATACATATGTAAGTTGATTTAAAAACCTCGCAACGTAACCCACAAATGCGCAACATTAAACGTTTAAAAAGAAAAAGGTACTCGCTCAAAAGAACAAAGTACATAACAGAAAGACAATTTTGCTAAAATCCGATTAACTACAGACTTCTTTTCTTTATTTCTTTGGGGATGAAAAAAGTAAAACATTCATTTCGCTATCAGGCGGTTAAGCCGACTAATAGACTTAGAGCCAGGCCGCGATCGAATGACACCAATTACTTTGTCAAGATTCGAAAACTCTCTTAGGAAAAACAATGTGACAAATATACCAAAGTAAAGAAACTTTTAATCGATTCCATTCACATACATGGGTGTATGGGACACGGTTCCGTACGATAAATCCACATAAAATGGAGCTTTTAAAGTTGACTCCAAGGTGTCGTAATTTGAAATGAATCTAAGTTTCACAAATGTCATGTAACTTTTATCACTAAAAACTTTTAGGGGTACATCTAAATCTTTTGAAAGAGTAATTAAGAGCCTTTAAACTATTTTATTTCGAACTGGGATCCAAACTTTAGGTTTAACTGGTTATTGTCACAAAACCAGTAACACGGCGTGTTAATCTTCGCTGCGGGTCTCGTAAAAGAGCCGGAGAACAAGAATGGTCATAACCATTTTATTTACTTTTATAGCTTGCAAGCGAGCTCCCTGCAACATGATTTACGTCACGGGGAACTTTAACTTGTACAGTCGTAAAGGAAGACTGTTTATACATACTTAGGTCGCGCATCTCTGACAGGGATTCAGAGGAGTCATTATGTCAAGAGGGAGAGACCTATTAGTACCTATACTAGTTATAGTGAAATATACTGAGCTTATATTATAGTATTTAAAGGTGAAATATATATATACGCATATCATTGAGCTAGCATGACAATCAATGCTCGTGCTTTCTCTCTGTTAGAAAAAACGTTTGCAATTTTCCTTCATCATATAATATCCAAAGTACACATCTTTAGGCACAAGTGTTTCAACATTGTATTAATTTAGACAACTGGATTTGTAAAAAGATAAATTACTATTCAAAATACTTCCAGTCGTTTTGTTCATGTTCTTCGAGTGAAAAGTACTAAACTTAATTAGATGGGTTTGCTTTGAGCTCGCTGAAATAAACCAAAGTAAGCTAACGAAGGTATTCCAAGATAGGGATTTTCACTTGAATAAAACCGGTAAATATGACGGAAAATAATGAGGTCTCGGATTGAAGGTCTTCGAGTCGACGTCTGGCGATTATTACGCATGGATGTACTGACGAAGATTATCTGTGCAGAATATCTCGCGCAGTCATCACTTTGTACTAGTTACTATGAATAATCGCATATTTGAAAAAGTTTTGTTGAATAGGTTGAACTATTTTAACGAGAAGTTGGTCGCTGTATTTAGTAATTTTGTATTTTTGGAATTTATTCCTACATCTCCCAGACTTAGTAGGCTGAAGGTATTTGAACTGATATTCCAGTTAGAGTTTATTAATACTGCATACTCTTTGTTAGCTTTCAGTGTGTTATATTATAACGGTTAAATATTACTGATTATATTCGTATTCTATTGGACCAATATTTATACACATCATTACGTATATGTTACCGAATAACAAACTTTAAGATTAACAAATATTTGAAAAGTTTTTTAAATGTATATCTTTTAAATGATATAATAAAATAGTTTGTCGTTTGAAATAGTATAGGTTTATAAAAATATTAAAATACAGCAAAAACTAAAATCAAGCAATAAAAAAACTGAATCGCACTGAAATAAAACGCTTAATTAAATTTTTCTTTCATTCCAAATACGTTCGCATGATGTAAAAATAAAAGTCGCTGCCCGCCCAACTTTCCGACTGACCCGCGAAATATATTTAACTGGTCGCTCTGAAAGACTACAAATTATGTAAATTAAAGAAAACTTTTAGTCAGATGAACTATTATGAAAATTAGAAATTCATTGAGAGGGACGCCACGTTTTCAGGACAACCTGTTTACGGGCACTGAAGCGTGTCGTGTAAACTGGAGTTTCAGTGTACATCTGAGATTTGAAGGTTTCATTCCAGATAATAACCTTTTTGTTGTGTAAATGTTTCAGTTGTTTTATTTCATCAATTTATTTAGGTGACACTACGTTTGCCTGTTTGTCTGTTCCTTTCTGAACTGTTCCAAGTTGGGGTCGGCTTCCAGTCTAAGCAGATGCACTTGAATTCCAGAATTTCACATGGAGCGACTGCCTATCTGACCTCCATAACCCAGTTACCAGGTAACAATTGGTAAGACTGGTAAGACTGGTTGTCAGACTTTTTTGTCTACAATATTATTAGCGTCAGATAAAAATAACATAAGTTCAACAAATTTCAATGAATAATATGTATACGCGTTTAACATGCACTGGCTTAAAGCAAATACATAGTTTATAATATTTCAATAACCATAACTTAACAAAGGTATTAATGGAGTGAATTAAACTTATTTTAACAATTTAATAATAGAACTGACCGTATTTAACAATGATGCAGTATTATTTGCGAGCTTCCCTTTAACTAACCGTGGTTTACCGCACTGATAATAGGAACAGAGAAAATGTTATGTAAATAGGCGCTATTTATGTACAAACATTATATAAAATTGCGGGTTGTACTCAGTGGTTGACTGACTCTGTGTCGTTAATTAAATACTGTATTATTAACAAAAAGAGCTTTAAAATTTAGTGGAATAATTATAGGCAGTTTACACATGGGACATGTAAACTATCGACTTAATATAGAAATATGAAATACTAAAAAAAGTCCTATTTTACTATCCTTAATAATTTAATTAGTATTTTTCACCGTCATACTTATAAAGTCTGATTAGCCGCGGATTAGCAATTTTCACTCATAAATGCTACTTAGCGTTAATCCGAACTTAAGTTGGTAGCTTAATTTTGTTATAATAATAATTTTGGTAGCTTCCTTGATTATGACGTTAAGTAAGGATTAGGTCAGAAATGGTTAAACTTAAAGATTACAGTTTTTTTATAAGTAAGACCGTACATGTTCAAATCAAAATTATTTACCTTTGGGAAATAAATAGCTATCGTGTTTCTTTAGATTCCATCGACTATTCAGCATAAATTCTACGTTCCACTGAAAACCATTTCAAAGAATGCTATGATTGATTACGTTTTCTATATTCTCCATAGCTCTGAGCATTCTGCCATGGACTCGCAGTCCGCATTGATAAATATCAGAAATGTCGAAGACCATCAAATGATGTTCATATTCAGAACCGAATTCTTATTGGTTTATATTTATTTTCATATTTTTGATAACATTATTATATTGGTATATTTAAATAAAAACGAAGAATATGAATTAACGCGTATAATTATTAGCATGCAAAGTGGGCCTCACTTTCTGTCTGTGGATTATCTTCCAAGAAACTCTTGAATAGATTTATTTTTATTCAATGGATAGAAGGTGTTACCTTAGAAAAAAATATTATAAAAATAATTAGGTATTGAATTATTGTATTAATGTTATAAATTAAATTCTGCGAGTATTTTAATACACCATATAAAATATAATTATATTCTTCTCAGCTGAAAATAATTGCGTGCAAAAAAGATTTATATCTTCGCTGACTTAGCAAAGAATTTCCTTTCCCAGCACCAAGAAACCTGACCATTAACCATTTATTCCCGCCGATTCACAAAACTGAACAATGCTAAAGCAAGTTTTCTCCGCAGAATCCCATAGCTGTCCAGTCCGTCTGTATCCGCCCCGGATAAATCAAACGTCACGCCGAAGATTTACGACGGCGCCCGAGCGCTCCCGAAGAGACCGCGCTGACTTAGCACCAGCTTAGCCGGTAATAAACTGGATGAACGATGTTTTACTCGGTTGTTGGATAATTTTAACACAAACAGTAAATACCCTATTCAAATTAAGATGAAGAAGATTGTACTAGGAAATAATTTTAGGAATGTTTTTCATTTATTTTGCCTGTACTAATAAGTGGTTTATTTATTACCTTGCTTATTAATGTGCGGAATTTTGAAAATGATTAGTATATGTTTCACAATTTATATCGCAAATGTACTAAAACGTTGTTTTAACAAGCCTAAAAGATTTAATGCCTCTTATAATTCTAATTACCATTACGAGAATATTTTTAGGCAATAAGAGATAGCTATTCATTATTTATTTAACAACTTCAATGATTCTTGTGCGTCTATCATCTATATCCGTACCAAATTTCATCCAAATTAGTTCAGCGGCTTTATTTTTTTTTTATTTATTGGCTTTTTTTCATTGGCTTTACCGTGCAAAAGTTACTAGTTAGGATGAGCGCTCGATTTTGAATGATGCTTAAGAAGTAAATTGAGTCTTATATAGATACATACCTATTTAGCATTTCAATACACTAGGACATAAAATATGATCGTGACGTCAAGATTATGATGAGACACATACATAAACTTAGCCAAACTACCGTACCGAATAGAATATATCCATTTAGATTACAATAACACGTGAAAAATATTCATAGCATTAGTATTACTACTCTAAAACGGAGAAGATTATTTGAAAAAAACCGGAGAAGATTATTTGAAATCTGGGCACGGACATAGAAAAGTTTAAATTTATTCTAGTACGTAAGGCAGTTTCCTCAGGATGCAAGAAAGATCTACCCTAAAATCATATTTCCAGTATTTTTGAACTTAGATGCATTGATTGAGAGAAAAAAAGAATTCGATAGCTTTAGTAGCTTACTTGTCTCTTGCAAGTTCACACAAATCAAACAACGCGTGCAGTTTTTAAGAGAAACATAAATTATGTGTCTAGAATACAACAGTCTCATGCAAAGATAGACCTGACAACCTCACAGCAGAAAGACAAAAGGAAATTGGAATAACTTCGCGGTACACCCTCGGCTGTAAAACAAAACAGAATAAATTCTAATATCACTATTATAAGACTCAATTTCGTAAAGCTTTGCAAACAATACTAGAACATTTTCGCAAATTATCTCCACGGAGACCTGGAATTATGCGGTTGCTTTAATGCTACATTATATCTTTAAATCGATTGTTATATCTGTGTGGTTGTTATAAAGATAACTTGGGCTGAGTTGTATTGCTCATAATTTTTTTTAAGATAATATATCCTAACTAATATTTATTTCTTTCACGGTAAACAGCTGAATAGATGTAGGTGAAATTTCTTAAGAAGATAGATGGGACCTGGGACCTTTCTTCGGATACAAGGACTTTACCGCATGAATCAGCTATTTTTTATAATTGTGACGCTTGCCTTAAATCTGGTATCTCTATAAATATAAGAACAAGACTGGCGCTTATACCCAACGAAATAAAAAAATATAACAATGCAAAAAATAAACTATCACTGGTTACAAAACACTCTAAGTAGTCCAACAAAACCAAACACCTAAAACATTAAAGCATTATTCCTTCCTAAAATATAGGGTAGCGTTAATTCGTTCGACAACGACGGCCCGGGCTCGGATAAACGACATGAATATGCATGAGGAGCGCCAAAACAAGACATAATGTGGAACAATACCACCCACACCTGCGCATGTGGGGATCGGACGCCGAAGCTAAACCCCGGACAAATATGACTGATTTATCGTCCGGACAAATTGGCTGCTGCAATTCGGCGGATGGTTTTTGCAGCCGGACATTGGCGGTTGTCAAATACGTACAATCTTTTTTGTTGTGGAAATAGAAATCGGTGTGTTCAAATATCTGTGACGTGCTCTACAAATGTGTTGAGCCGCGGTGAAAGTATTTTTAAAATTTCAGTTATACTGATGAATAAAACGTAGCACTCTAAAAATAAAATTCATATCCATTATTAAAATGTTATATTGTTGAATTTTCACGAAAGCACAACAATATACAATCACTCAATGATATAATGGAATCGTGAATTTATTATATATTTTTGATATTTCCCACATCAACATCCAAAAACATTACTGTGTACAAAACACGCGCTTTTTTTTGTTGAATTACAGGTATAGTCTGCAATGCAAGCCCAGTGTAGTCCAATAAGAGAATTGTCATAATTCTCACGGAGCAGAGAGCACGGCGCCTGGTCTGAGCCCCGGTAACGTCCCCGGACCAAACGAATTAGTTAGTGCTATGAAATAATGTGAAATGCGATTTTCTTTATGTCGGACGCTGCGGTTTTAAGTTTCGGGGCACGAATGACAAATTAATTTGCTGTGGTCCGTGGTTTAGGTGTGTTATGTTCGTGAAATATGTATTTGGTTTAACGGGCTTCTATTTACTGACCTATATAAAGTGGAATATGATACTTGTTTTACCTTTGAGTATTGGTGTACTTATAGCTTGGTAATCATCGGCGGTTTAGAGGTGGAAGGGACATCAAAACGAAAACTCATTCTAGTACATCAGTAGTGATTCTGATTCTGATCTGTAAAAATCAAGGTAAGGTTTACAGGTAGTGAAATCATGGAAAGATATTGTTTGTATTTACCTTTCCGATAATCTTGAATATAGAATTCATAGATAGTAGAGTTTTTTGATAGTCCGGTCACAAAACTGCGTAAAATAAAGGTTCGCACTACCAATTACCATGGATTTGTTAGGTTTATATGTTGATCCAGTTTTGTTTTTTTTTAAATAACTACTAGCGCTGTAACAATCTGCTACATGCCAATTACTACATTTAATTACTTAACTCCGGTGTTTGTTTACTCAGCTTAGTCGTGATTTTCTGTAACTTCGAAGGAGTTTGAATAGCAGTTCATATTATAAACATTGAATTCCCGGAATAGATTTTATCCTTTCGAGTTTCTAATTCCTTGAATAACGGTTTGAAAGCTGAGCTTAACAAAGTTGATGTTGTAGCTGTAAGTAAATCATGACCATCTAAAAATCTTTTCTATTTTATGTTATTGGAGTTTCAGATGACAGTTTGCAATATTTTTGGAACTGTTTTATTTTTATATTAGCACGCGTACGGTTACGTTTTAATCTCTATTTTACAATGTAATTGAAGAAGTAATTTACTATTCTACAATAATATGAACTCTTAAATGACTGATTAATATTATCGTTATTAAAGGAATATCAACTAATGATACATATTTGAACACCCGGCGCATCCTGCTTAACCGCACTACCAATTCAGTGATTGGATAATATTTTTACAGCACATGCTATTCTTTCGCATATAACTAAGATAAAAAAGAAGTTGATTAAGAAATAGTTTCTTACAAAAAATTAAGTACCTTCCATAAATTCCTCAGTTTATTTCCCAAATTCCATCAAACATCAAGAGCGAGGTCATCGCCCTGCAGCGGTTGAGTAGTGTCATTACCGTTAATGTGGCTTCGCTGTTATGACACCATTAGCTAGCCGGTTTATAGGCTTTTGTGCTAGTAACTTGGTTATCTGTTCGGATCCGACGTGCCAATGTGACAGTTTGAGCTAACGGCACGTGTGGGCGGTGAGGTACTTGTTAAAAGGCTTTATTAACATAAGCTATAACATATTGGAAAGACCACCGGGTTGGATAGTCAATCTGTCTGTCTGTTCGCGTTCGCATAGCTTAGAGGTTCTTGGTACTAGAAACATGAAATTTGGTATGGATATGTATATTGATCACGCCAATAAAGTGGTAAAAAATATGAAAAAAATATTTTTTAAGGTAGTTCCCGTACACGTTAAGTGGGGATGAATATTTTAATTATCATGGTGGTAAAGACTATTTTTCGATTTAGCGATCCGTTTGTGAAATATCTAGTTTTTTCATATATAGTCAGGTTCTAGCTATTTGAACTTGTAGTGTGCCGTGTGTTTAAGATATTAGAATAGAAACAATTGTTAAATAAGAAAAAATACGAATTCTGTTATTCTGTATGTAAGCATAATTTTAAATTTGTCAGCTAAAGTCGTCGTGGTGATAAATTTCATTCTATGAACTGCTTTTCAAGGCCTTATTTTAAATTACTAAAATTGTTTTTGTTTCAAAAGGTTGCGGTCGTTAGACGGTGACCTAATTCTCACAAGTATGAGATAATGGTTTATTTTGTAGTATCTTTTGGCGCAAAATAAAAATAAAATGCTACCAGCGCAGATATGGGGCTGACGTATATTAATTTTAAAAGATTCAGTATATAAGTAAAAAAATAACTTTGGTACGTAGGTGGCAGAAACAAAAGGTATTTTTTTATTGCAGCTACTTAAAATAAAATAAAGACCATAATAAAATATATAACATGAATTATGGAGCTTCTCAATAAATAATAAGTTTATCGTAAAAATTAACGCCTCATGCTCGTTAAGGCATTACGACCAAAACTTTGAAAAAAAGTTTCGTTTATCGCACTAACGTAGTCACAACCATCTGTGAGTTCTCAAAACAAATAATCACAGTTTGACTTTAAACTGGGTCACCTTTAAACAGGTCACTTTTGTAAATTCATTACATTCAGAACTTTATTTTTGTGTATTCATTTAAATACATAATTTACAAAATTAAATTAAAAATTCAAATTTAAAAATACATATGTCTTACTTTTTACGAACCATACTAGATTCATAAGGGGTATTTCTAGAGAGTATAGTTAAAATGATAGTCACAAATACAGATTATGTGTTTAAAATATTTCTTTCAGTTAGGGTATAATTATGACTTATTTATTAAAAAAATCGAAATACCAGCAAATTGTTGATACGAAAAATACCAACGAGTTTAATAAATATCAAACAATTTGCAGCCAATAACTAAGTTGACCCTCCAACTAGTTTCCAATTACGACCACTACAAGTTCTTCAATCAGTGGCGCTAGTGTAGCGCTCCCCGATTGCACTGGGAAATGGGAGTATTTGCACAAAACACTTTATTTACCGAAATACCGCACGATATTTACCCTTACATTATCATTCGCCAGAAACATATTGTTTACTTGTTACAGTACAATGTACAAGCTCAGTTTAATGATAAAATCATGATTTATTGAATGCAAATATTTATGTTAAAATAAGATAATATTTATGTGCAAAATGTTTGGTATATTTTGTGAATAGTTTGGAAATATAGCTTTTAGCACAGGTAAATTTTGTAATTTCTGGAATTGGTATTTTATGTTAGTATTTTATTGATTAAATTATAATACCTATCTAGTATTATTAAACATAACGATGTTAATGATGTACATTTAATAGATTTATACGGAAAATTGGAATGATCACAAAGCTGCGCTATTATACCATTTATGCCAATATATTATTCTGCAAACAACTGCATACCTACTCATTCTACAGAAAGGAAGCCTGTATCCAGATTTATTGTTAAAAAGGGACAAAAATATTAAGTATAACCTTTATATAATTGAGTTCTACTAAGAGCACCTAGAAAAAGTAACTAATCCTGAAATAAAAACAGTTTATTTTTAATACAAAAACATTCCAAAAAAACTTTTCTCTCTTATTTCGAAAGTCTCCAAAAGTATACAACGAGCTTTTATTTTTTATTGTAGCCTTCCAACTCGCTGTGCTGTTGTAAAGCTGCCTGCACACTAGCGTAGCGTACAGCAAACGTTTTATTTTGTTGCAAGATAGCAGACATTTAAAGTAAGTATATAATTTATCTGCCTAGCCTTTTTCCAAGTATGTTGGGGTTGCCTTCCAGTCTTAACCGAATGCAGCTGAGTACCAGTGTTTTACATGGAGCAACTACTTGTCTAACCTCTATAACCCAGTTACCGGGTAACACGATACCCCTTGGTAAGACTGGTTGTCATACTTTCTAGCTTCTGATTACCCGTAACGACTGTCAAAGATCTACAAAAGACAACCGAGACCAATTACTTAACGTGCTTTCCAAGGCACGGAGGAGTCTCGCTATTTTTTTTTTTTTTATTTTTTTATTTAAATCTATGACATATGACATGACGCTATGACATAGATGGTCACCCATCCACGAACTGACCACCGACTTAACCATTGATCGGTCAACCCGTGCAGCTTTTACTTAGCCACGAGCTCCTCCAAAGTAAGTATGTAATTATCAACTGTATATAGTACACATGGACGTGGATGGCTTTAGAGGTACAGGAAGACCAAAGAAACGGTGGATGTATTTTGTGAAAGGTGATACGGCTAGAAAGGGGGTTACTAATGAGATGACGTCAGATGGAGAAGAATAGAATGGAACAAGAAGACATGCTGCGCTAATCTCAAACAAGTTGGAATAAGGGTAGGAGGATAATGTTTATGGTACGTGTAAACCGCCAAACAATACTAACGCAATGTATTTTAGCAGAAAGTAAATTATTTTTTCAGTAATTTGGGGGTCAGTTTTATAACAGTAGTGGTATTCAAATCCGTAGTCGCTGCAGTGAGCAGGGCCCGTCAGTCCACAAGTAGTTGTACAAGTTTAGATTTACTGGTGCGCTTGGCTCGCGGCGCTCATCGTGACCGCTGCAGCGCTGCAGTTGTGCAGTCCAGCGCCGCGACGGGCTGAGTTGCGTAATGCTCCGTGATTGTTGTTCTTAAATACTTTAATGTTGTTTTAATGAGACATCATTATTTTTGTTAGTTTGTGTTGTTGAATTATGGATTTTGTTATGAAAAAAGATTGGCTGCAGTAGATTTCAAATGAAGACTATATTCTTAAAAAGAAAGACGCAGTCGTATGACATCTTACCTATTTTTTTCAAATGCATTTTTAACTTTATTAATTTAAATTTATTTTAATTCTTCTATAATTTGTCGTTAGACTACTTACATTTTAAAAGCTATTATTAGCATTATCTTTTTTATTAAAACGACACGAAACAAATAATAAACAAAATGCACTTTGACAGCTACGACGTAGTAACCGTAGGAAACTCGTAGCACTTAGACAACTACGTCTGCTACGAAGCTACGAGCTTGCTACGGTTGCTACGTCGTCTTTAAAATGTCATACAATGATGTTCTAATAGTGACGTAGTGTTGTGAGGAACAAAGGATGCACTCTCGTCTCACGTTTATTACATAAAGGAAGATGCTCCTTTCCATTAGACCCATTAGTGAGTTCACTGGCTATTGTATAGTCGGACACATGAGTCGTTAACATCTCAGTTATTACAATCTTAAGTTTTTATGTTCAAAAGTAGTCATAGACTATGTGTTTTACAAAAAGTATTTCTTTTTTATTTTATTCTCTACTACGACTTAAACTGTTTTCGTAATATCACGAAGTTTATTATTTTTGTATAAAAAGTATATAATACAACCCGCTGGCAAAATATATATATATCTTGCATGTACATATTTATAGATTACATTATCGCGGTAATTAATTCTTTGCCGCCTTAACATTAGTTCATTACATGAATAATACGACTTAAAATTACAAAATACACGTAATCCGAGTCATCACAAGTTATTTGACGTAACAACATGCAAACAATGTCGCGAACAAAGGGAATCTATGCACGCCTCTCTTTTGTTCCTGCTATTTATGACGTAATTGCGGTGACGTCACAGATTATGAATGGCTACATGTTAATCTGAAGGGAATACGATACGAGTTGTTTACTAACTCGACACAAGTCGAGTTTCAACTGTTTGTCGAGTTTGTTTCAAAGGATTAAATGCATGAAGTGTGTTTATAGCAGAGAAGCAACTCTTCAAATACTCTCATAAGCACAATTACGATTTTGTCAGAATTAGTGATAAACTCTTCTCATATAACTACACAACTATACTCAATGTTAAGGTAATTAGTGGCGCGTCCTATCACAAAGGAACATATTCACAGGCGGTCCTTACCAGCAAACCTGATCTCAATCGAACTAACTGAAACTTAAACAGCGATAGTTATGTAGTAATTATTTGTAAGGAACGCTTAAAAATACTATTCCTGATAATAATTTATATATATTAGAGATATTAGGCTACTTTGTATCGATTAGGACCTTAAATTATAAGATAAATGCTTAATTCTATTTATTATTACATCTGTCTTTCACAAACCAATAGAACAGCACGTCAAGCTGTATTTTTTTGGGAATTAGGGTATTTTTATTCTGAAACTTACTGCCGCGACTTCATTTGTGTGGTTACTGGGATAAAAATACCCCCCCCCCCCCCTGTGTTAATTTAGATTATAAACCATGTGTGTACCAAATTCATTTCAAATCCGTTGATTAGTTTTTTCATGAAAGTGTGACAAACATACATACATCCTCACTAACTTTTGCATATATAATAGTAATAGGAAGTACGATCGTACACGATTCACGCGCTAGAACACGTTAACTAAAGCCAAGCCAGTACCAATTGTAACAAGTCATTTGTAACTTGTTGCGCAAATTGTTACAACAGCCACTACACCAATTTAGTGTTTAGCCTGTAGTGTTGGACTGCAAAGCAAACCTCTTCCTTCTCTCTTTCTATCTGTCTGTCTGTTACTGTCTAGAAGTAGGTAGCATATATATTAATTTAATGTATAACATTTCAAGGTAGGTGACACAATGGGCGGCCTTATCGCTAAAAACTATGTTTACAGACAACTTTAGCTTACGTCCTACAGCTAACAATACGCCATTATGGGTTTAAGTAAAGACTGATACACAAAATAAAGCTGCGGCTCATAAAATGATTATAAGTTTTAGTGTGAATAATACGCTAATATTAAAAATGCATGAGTTTATCCGATTATTACGCTTTACATTTCATCTAAAAAAACATAAAATTATCAAACCAAAAACCAAAAACTTGATTTAGATGAAATTTAGTAAAAAGAAATTCGCAATGGATATACGATAGCTTTGAAAACCGCGGAAAAATAGTTTCTGCTTATGCTAATAAAACCACTGAAACTAGCTTTTAATAGTTACTTACTCGTATTATATTTTAATCATCACACAAATTACTTCACAGTCAAAATGAGCGACGATGCAAGTTTTCTGTAAACTAAACCCAAACTGAAATTAGCGTCAGCTATTAAAGAATCCGCGCCACTTATCACCGGGTCGCGTGCCCGCCGTCGGCTGGTGATTACTGTCGCTGTCCGGTGATAAGTAAGAAATACGACGCGATGCGTATTACCTGCTGATAAGAGAGCGATCCGTCTTTTTGACGGCGATACACGAAACGTTTTCTAGTTTTTGTGTTTACTGGAAAAGGTTACAATTATATATTTTTTCTTTTAGTATTTCATTAGGTTCTTGTTATTGTTTTATTTACTTTTACCATGGTAGGTAATAAAATATATCTATTTTAAAGTTCTGTATCTATTTTCAAATGTTTCCTACATAAGTTTATTTTGTTCTTTATGTTAATTTATAACATACGTATGATCAATCATGACTTGAACTGCCCACAAAAAGTAATGAACACAGTCCTATGAAAAAGTGACAACACATTTTTTTTTATGTTTTATGTTTTATTTACTATAGTGGAATGAGTAGGTATAGTTTTATTTACTATAGTGATTTGTTATTATGTTAAATAAATGAAATAAACAATAATATTCACAAAGTTAGGTACAATATAGGCGTTAAGTCCAGTAAGCTCATACTTTGGCTTTAGATGGTTTACGGCGTCCTCCAGGGAATATTACCTCTGAAATATCACTTGTATTGTACAGAAAATAGAGGTTATTTATGTTGACACATGGGCTCGGTACAACGTGTAATAAAATTTATATACAATTTAGTGTCACCTCTTGGTGGTGTCTGCGAAGAAATATTGTAGTAAATATTTGATTCCCATCTTTTGTGGAAAGAATTGGTGGCTAAAGTTGTTGTGTAATATTATGACGATAAATAATATTATGACGGTACCTTGCCAATTCATCTATGAAAATATTATGTATGTTAGAAAAAATCTTCATTTGTTTGATAAAATATGTGATAGACATGATTACAATACTAGGAATAAGAACAAACTAGCTCTACCACAGTTCAGATTATCTAAGGTACATACATCTTTCATGGGATACTGTGTTAAATGTTATAATAAAATACCAGAAAACATTTTAGAGCTAAATGAGAAAAAATTTAAAACTTATATAAAAGCCACGCTCTGTAAGCAAGCATATTATAAATTAGAAGATTACATTCAGGATAAACATGCTTGGAAACATGCTGGTCCTGCTCCATAGGACAACCTTGACAATATCAAACTGATTGCAAACTTTAAAATCATAATTATGTAATATAAATATTTCTTATTACTATATTTCTTTTTACTATATAAATTGCATTTATCTTCGACACAACAATAAAAAAATGTAAATGTGAATACCATGTAGCTACCAAATAGACTTCCTACCTTACCATTTTTTTTTATTTATTTTTAAATTTTGATTCTACATGATCTTCGCATGTTATTATTTTATGTATACATGAAAATTGTTAAAACTTATTTAAAAGAGTAACCATGGAGTTTCTTGCCCGTTCTTCTCCATAGGAAACTACTTTTTGGAATGGGCAACTAAATTCTTTCTTTTTTGACTTCCAAAAGTGCTTGTAATTAGGCCTAATTGAAATAAATGATTTGAATTGAATTGAATTGAGTTGAAGAAAGAATATAAGCAAGGGAATTGAAAAAAAAAAAACTTAAGAATTGTTGAGAAGTTGCCGTAACTGTTGAGATACAAAATAAAATATGAAATAAAGCTGAAGTTTAAATTATGCTTAGAGTAAGAAAGTACTCGCAAATACGCGCGAGTGTGAGACGAGTGATGGTGACGATGCCTAGTGGAAAAACTGTATCCAGCAGTGGAGAGGTTTTCGGTTTCGGAAAATTATGATGATAATCTAAGCCTTAATATAATGAACTGCAATTCGTAACTAATTTGTTGACTATTCCCAAACAAAAAAAAATATTACAAACTAGCTTTCGCTTATGGGATATACCTGAATACTAAATATGACCTTTACCTTCTTATTTTATACAACATTTGGTCAATAACGAGTTTATATTAAACTTAACATTATTTATTTATAGGAATTGAAATAATATTCAGAAGAAGACCGGTTCTCCGGATATAGCTTGAACTATTGATCGAGTGGGATCAGCGAGCGCCGCGCCGTATTTAGATGTGTCGCGCAATACCCAGCTTATTATGTGCCTCGTGTGATCTTGTGGCTACAACTGCTTCTATTGAGAAATATTGCTATGTTCGGACAAAGGTTTGGCTAGGAGAAGAATAAATGTGATAAGAAATGTCGATATTGTTCGGTTTGTGTAACAATAATCCTATCCTATATGAATTGTGGTTCATTCTCAGTAAGTTATAATAAAAAATATAGTAAAAATACGAGGTAGGCTAATAATCAAAATGTTTAAGTAGGTACTAGTTTTGGCTCGCGTTGTTGTTTGTATGGTTTTCAAAGTAGGTTCAGATGCTGGTATAAAAATGTATTAATCCAGGTAATAAATTATTAGTGTACCAATTTTCATCCAAATCCGAGAATCTGTTTTTGCATAATTGACCAACAAACATCCAAACACAACGCCTGTATTCACCGAAAGGTTAGGTTGAGAAGGTTTCCTCTTCTAGAGAATTTTGTCTGTAAAGGATACCTGAAGTTTATCAGTTAAAGTTTTTTGAAGTAAAGAAATTGGAAAATGCCTGCTGATTGATCCCAAGACATTGAAGTGTTATAGGAATATGATGCAACTAGTCTTTGTAGTGTGTTGTGGTTTTATTTTGCCGGAGATGAGCTGTGGTAGCAAAGAGGCTTCAATTAACTCCTTCCTCATAATATCGTTTACAACCCCTTACTGTTTACCCACTCGATGCAGCAACAAAAATAAAATAATTTCTGAAATATTACTTCTAAGCGTGCACGAGAGTGTAATTTAAAATGAAAGGTATGTCTATGTATTATGTATATTTAATTTAGTAATTCTCACTGTGGGATCTACCCTAATTTAATTATTCAAATTGTTTTCATACCCGCAACCTAAAGATTTTATACCTTTTATTAAAATTTACAGAAAACAGCGTCTTCTGTGGGCCTTTACCTATATAAGAATACATATAAAGGCTTTAATGAAAAACATTTTTTTAAATAACATCAACCAGCATTCATTAATCTAGCCAATATATAGCTTTATTCTTTTATATGTGCTTACACAATGAAAAAAAACTTGATTGAGTGTGAAAAAAAACGAGTTTCTTAAAAAAATCTATTACTTTAATTGGGAAGCAAATGTGTGGGTGAACCCATCACGCAGAAGCCATTTAAGACGACTTTAATGAAATTTAAACCAATCACTATTCTGATATGAGAGTAAGACACAGCTATTAAAGTCGTATAGTATCGTCTCATTTTTACAACGAAACTATTCCTGCTTTGGCACATCATTAAAAGAAACTACTTGGGCTTATGCACAGAAATAAAAAATAACACCATATATCAGCCACGCTTAAGAATTCCCAGTTTTATTTTGTTTCATTGTGTTCTCTATATACACACACCAACAGCACATTTCATACGACGTAGAATACTGCCCATAAATTTAATGTCAACTTGAAGTAACATACATTATACTGTCCAATCACCGTGACTAGTATAGTATATGTACATAACCATGACGAGTGTATTCGCGACATCGCATGCATGACGTATCAGTATTTATGTGTCTAAAAATCAAGAATTCAAAATAAACTAGTAGATCGATAGAAAGAGTTAAGCTACGGACACACTGGGGACATGAACAGTGCTCGAGATTCTATTGTTTTTTTTACTTAACTATATACACAGTATGTTCTAAAGAAATTAAGGACAAGGTGGCTGAAGTCGGTGTTTCCAGATAAAAATATATAATTTTATATTCAAATGCACCAACATTCTTGTGAGGACGACGGCACGATGTATTGTATGTTCATTTTAAGTAAATAACTTAGTACAACACTTATTATTTTTTGTATTGAAAAATGGTCAAACAGTAAACTTAGAAAAAAGCCCACTAAAACATCATATTTCAATTTTCAAGAATTTATCGACTAACACAAAAAAGTGTGAATGTATTATATCCCACATTTTACTGAATATACACTAAAACGTGTGTATAATATCTAGTGATGCGTAATGTTATTTGGTGAGCACACTCGATTGCCCCAGAGTCGGAGCAAACAAGAGAATTTTATCAGCTTATTACTTCCTAATTTAGTTACGAGAGGCCAAGGTTTTAATAAACCCTACCCGTCGGCTTAGGTCACATTATAATATTGAATGTTAGTTTAGGCAGTAGACTGTGAACGGAATGAAGTAATAGTTACACAGAAATTCGAATAAAGGGCACAAAAGGAGATATATTAATATGAATTTTGATGCGGTAAGTGGTATCGTGTTATTGTATTCAGATTTGGTGATGCTGTGGGTTACTTTCATTTCCAAGTTACTATAATATTCAGTGACATTTTATATAGGTCGGTATTTTTTAAATAAATTAGTGAGGTATCTGTCTAATTATACTGTTACATTAAAAACTAGCTTCTGCCAGCGACTTCGTCCGCGTGGAATAGTGGTGCTCCGCTCCTATTGGTGTTAGCGTGATGATATATAGCCTTCCTCGATAAATGGACTATCTAACACTGAAAGAATTATTTAAATCGGACCAGCGGTTCCTGAGATTATCGCGTTTAAACAAAATGACAACATTTCCCTTCACTGCTCTGGTCCTATTGATTGTAGCATGATGAAAAGTATACTATAACTATCTCAGGAGTATGACAAATAATTGTACCAAGTTTCGTTAAAATCCGTCGAGTAGTTTTTGTTTCTATAGAGTTTATACAGACAGACAGACAGACAAAAATTTTACTGATTGCATTTTTGGCATCAGTATCGATCCCTAATCACCCCCTGATAGTTATTTTGGAAATATATTTCATGTACAGAATTGACCTCCCTACAGATTTATTATAAGTATAGATATAGATTAATACTCAATCGATGTCTTTTATTTTAACATCACCAGCACGCGCCAGCTTATTACGACAAACAACTTCTTTGTAGAATAAAAATACATTTTTAATTTCACCAACGACGGGTAATAAAACAGACAGTTCACCTATAAAACCATTCTTCATTTGAAATACAACACAAAGGAACCTCAAACGAACATTCACAAAAATTCACAAAAGATATCTACAGACGTACAGACGGCAACGAAAAATAAAGGAAACAAACTGAACTCACTAGCGCCCGGTGTGCCCACGCGCGCTGCGAACTATTCGCATTGTCTGATACATATTTCATGACGCTCATCCGAATCGCGCCCCAACACTTGGATTATTTTAAAGATATACTATTTGTACTGCAAACTGAGCTATTGAAATTCAAGGTTTAACGCGGAGGGTACTTGCTAATTTTGTGATTTGAATCGTTTACATTTAAGGTATTATGAATGATCTTGTTTTATTTAGCACATAATTAAATTTACTGTGCAATACATTTATGCTATTTAGAACGAGTTTTACAAATCTTATCGGACAATTGGGTACCCTTCCCTTCCGTCAAACAACAAAATATTACCAAACTCATTCCCAAAAAATCCATCACGTAAATAATTCCCATGCTACCTATATTAATTGAAATCTATAGAAAGTGTGTTTTTTCTATCAGTGATAAAAACAATAAGTGGTATCGCCGACTAACAGATATTGTGCGAGACAAGTTACTCACACGAGCAGCACTCATAACATACTCACTGAAGCACTCTCTGCCAGTAATACATTTACTTGTAGCAGAGCTGGAGAGCTGCTCGAGTGGCTGCGAACCACGTATGACCGCTGTCTTACCGACTTACTGATCACGTCTATGTATATACTAGAATATAATATACAATGTGTAAAAAAATAAGCAATAAAATTTAAAGGGCTACACATTCGGTGATAATTAATCTTATGAGCAGTAGTAGGAACTGGAAATTTTATAGTTTTACAACAAAAAGAATTAACAGTTTCTGTAAAAAAAATAGGTTACAGCCCTAAAAATTGGTCAATAAACTTAAATTTGAAGATCAATAATGCAGAGTTCGCTAATTGATTACCCTTTATTTTCTATTTATTATTCGTCAACTTAAGATTTAGTGAAAAAAATGAATGGAAAGAAAGGTTAACAGATTTAATAATAAGATTTTGTCAGTCTAATCTATACTTGATATATGTACATACCCTTAAATATTATATTGCTCATTTTTTTACAAGTTGAATACATAATTATATGAATGCATTCTGATCATAAGATCCCTTTTCATGAAGTTTGTTAAAAATATAAAGTATTTGCTGCAGGGAAAGTCACTTAATCTTGGGAAAATATTTGTTTCTTTTTTATACTAACGTTAAAACCAATCTAAATAAATGTCATTTGTTTATATTTGTAACACGCAAGATTTATGAATGAAATATTTTTTTTGACCATTGTTGGTGCAATCAGGTATGGGCAATCTGTTATAGCTCCCAGGTGAACTTGTATTATTTTATTTTGTAAAGTTATACTCACTCACAATGAATTCGGGTCAGTTAGAGAACGTTATGAATACAATGATTAAAAAAATCGTATTGCTGGATAGTATACTGAAAAGTAACTGTACCTGAACAGTTTCATTGCCTTTTCATTGTTAGTGAGTGTATGTGGTTGCGTGATGCATGCGATCTGCGGCGCTTTTCAAAAGGACACCATTTCATAGTGTGCTATGTGAGTGAATACTGCATTTAAACTAAACTTCTCATTGATAAAAAAATATGTTGTAAAGTACCTGACCTGATATTGCATGTAATTTCTTTTAAAAGGAACAGTTGGAATAATTTATTGTTGCTCACGGTCTCTGTGTCGTGTGCCACAAGTAAGTTTACACTTAGAACATTAGAAACTTATGTAAATAAGCAAATACGCTGTCGTTTGGTACATATATTTTACTATGGGCGCCAAATACCTATATGAATATCTAATACTAGCTGTTTCTCGTGTTGTTTAAAGCAAAAACATAAACGTGCGTGTCGGACCACGCGCTATAAGGTTCCGTAATGCGTTTTATTTCGTGGTCTATAACTGTAGAACCCGTAAAGCCTAATTAGCCGTAGTATTTCTTCTTTAAAATTCTTTATATATACTACATCTGTGAATTATTTCACATATATAGGTCTACACTCTATCTCACATACAGACATCAAAAGTTGGAGGCTGAGGAGTTAAGCAAAGAGAAGGGGAGGGACGCTGGTAACTGGAAAAAAAATTGCACTTTCAATGTAGATATTTCGCAAATGGTTCCCTTAACCGTAAAATGGTCTTTACTACCTGCAACATTTTTGAAAGGTCTATCAAATGATATTATGCAACATGATCCACTCATATTCCGAGCTGACACACACACTGCCCCTTCGGACTGACACTCATAGTGAAGTGGCTGACACTCACAATAAAGTGGCGAACACTCATAGTGAAATGGCTGACACTCATAAAACGTTGTCTCACACTTATAGTGTGGTGTCTGACACTCATAATGAGGTGTCTGACACTCATAGTAAGGTGTCTGACACTCATAGTGAGTGTCTGACACTTATAGTGAGGTGTCTGACACTCATAGTGAGGTGTCTGACACTCATAGTGAAGTAGCTCTTACTCAAAACCCAAAAGTGCATGATAGACTCACATACCAATCTGACACATCCTGACCGTATGGACTGACTCAAGTGTCTGACACTCATAGTGAGGTGTCTGACACTCATAGTGAGGTGTCTGACACTCATAGTGAGGTGTCTGTCACTCATAGAATGGTGTCTGACATTCATAGAACGGTGTCCAACATTCATAGAACGGTGTCTGACACTCATAGTGAATTCGCTGACACTCATAGTGAAGTGTCTAACATTCATAGTGGGGTGTCTGACACTTAGAGTGAAATGGCTGACACTCATAGAACGGTATCTGACACTCATAGAACGGTGTCTGACACTCATAGGTAGGTGGCTGACACTGACAGTTTTTTTTTTGACCAGCGTGCTCTCTACCGACAACATCTCTCATAACCTCTCGATTGTCTAATTTTACAACGTTTCTTTGTATTTTGATTCAATTGCACTTCTGATTAAATCATTGGCATTGTGTCTATATTTTTTATTTTAATATGATGCCGAATCTAACACGAGGAAGGAACGATAAAAAAATAAAAAAGATAACTTAAGTATTCATACCAATTTATTAAATATATTTACCACAATAGATACATTTTACTACTACGAATAATTAAACAAATACTCTATTTAATATTTCTAAATTAAATACCACAATTCAAAAATACATGACATAATATAGCAAACCAAATAAGAAGCGTAACATTTTTTTATCAACTTCCGTTTTGTAAAAGTATTGCATTTGACTTCTTGTTATGGCTGACACTCATAGTAAATTCACACTTACAATGAAGTGGCTGACACTCATAGTGAAACTGCTGACACTCATAGTGAAGTGATTGACATTCATAGTGAGGTGTCTGACTCCCATAATGAGGTGGCTCCGACTCAAAACCCAAAAGTGCATGATCGACTCACATACCAATCTGACACACTCTGACCGTTTGGACTGACACAAGTGTCTGACACTCATAGTGAGGTATATGACACTCATAGGACGGTGGCTGACACTCATATGAGGTGTCTGACACTCATATGAGGTGTCTGACACTTATAGCGAGATGTCTGACACTTATAGTGAAATGGCTGAAACTCATAAAACGGTGTCTGACACTCATAGTGCGGTGTCTGACACTCATAGAACGGTGTCTGACACTCATAGAACGGTATCTGACACTCATAGTGAGGTGTCGGACACTCATAGTGAAGTGGCTGACACTCATAGTGAGGTGTCTGACACTCATAGTGAGGTGTCTGACACTCATAGTGATGTGTCTGACACTCATAGTGAGCTGATTGACATTCATAGTGAGGTGTCTGACTCCCATAATGAGATGGCTCCGACTCAAAACCCAAAAGTGCATGATCGACTCACATACCAATCTGACACACTCTGACCGTTTGGACTGACAAAAGTGTCTGACACTCATAAAGAGGTGTCTGACATTCATAGAACGGTGTCTGACACTCATATGAGGTGTCTGACACTTATAGTGAGATGTCTGACACTTATAGTGAAATGGCTGAAACTCATAAAACGGTTTCTCACACTCATAGAACGGTGTCTGACACTCATAGTGCGGTGTCTGACACTCATAGTGCGGTGTCTGACACTCATAGTGCGGTGTCTGACACTCATAGTGCGGTGTCTGACACTCATAGTGAAGTGGCTGACAGTCATAGTGAAACTGCTGACACTCACAGTAAAGTGGCTGACACTCATAGTGCGGTGTCTGACACTCATAGTGATGTGTCTGACACTCATAGTGATGTGTCTGATACTCATAGTGATGTGTCTGATACTCATAGTGAGGTGTCTGACACTCATAGTGAGGTGTCTGACACTAATAGTGAGGTGTCTGACACTCATAGAGAAGTGATTGCCACTCATAGTGAGGTGTCTGACTCCCATAATGAGGTGGCTCCAACTCAAAACCCAAAAGTGCATGACCGACTCACATACCAATCTGACACACTCTGACCGTTTGGACTGACACACTCTGACCGTTTGGACTGACACAAGTGTCTGACACTCATAGTGATGTGTATGACACTCATAGAACAGTGTCTGACACTCATAATGAGGTGTCTGACACTCAGAGTGAGGTGTCTGACACTCATTGTGAGGTGTCTGACACTCATTGTGAGGTGTCTGACACTCACAGTCAAGTGGCTGACACTCATAGTAAATTCACTGACGCTCATAGTGAAATAGCTGACACTCATAGTGCGGTGTCTGACACTCATATAAGGTGTCTGTCACTCATAGTGATGTGGCTGACACTCATAGTAAATTCACACACATAGTGAAACAGCTGACACTCATATAAGGTGTCTGACACTCATATAAGGTGTCTGTCACTCATAGTGATGTGGCTGACACTCATATTAAATTCACACACATAGTGAAGTGGCTGACACTCATAGTGAAGTGTCTGACACTCATAGTGGAGTGTCTGACACTCATTGTGAGGTGTCTGACACTCATTGTGAGGTGTCTGACACTCACAGTCAAGTGGCTGACACTCATAGTAAATTCACTGACGCTCATAGTGAAATAGCTGACACTCATAGTGCGGTGTCTGACACTCATATAAGGTGTCTGTCACTCATAGTGATGTGGCTGACACTCATAGTAAATTCACACACATAGTGAAACAGCTGACACTCATATAAGGTGTCTGACACTCATATAAGGTGTCTGTCACTCATAGTGATGTGGCTGACACTCATAGTAAATTCACACACATAGTGAAGTGGCTGACACTCAAAGTGAGGTGTCTGACACTCATTGTGAGGTGTCTGACACTCACAGTCAAGTGGCTGACACTCACAGTCAAGTGGCTGACACTCATAGTAAATTCACTGACACTCATAGTGCGGTGTCTGACACTCATATAAGGTGTCTGTCACTCATATAAGGTGTCTGTCACTCATAGTGATGTGGCTGACACTCATAGTAAATTCACACACATAGTGAAGTGGCTGACACTCATAGTGAAGTGTCTGACACTCATAGTGGAGTGTCTGACACTCATAGTGGAGTGTCTGACACTCATAGTGGGGTGTCTGACACTCATAGTGAGGTGTCTGACACTCATAGTGAATTAGTTCTTACTCAAACCCCAAAAGTGCATGATAGACTCACATACCAATCTGACACACTCTGACGTTATAGTCTGACTCAAGTGTCTGACACTCATAGTGGGGTGTCTGACACTTATAGTGAGATGTCTGACACTTATAGTGAAGTGGCTGAAATTCATAAAACGGTGTCTCACACTCATAGTGAGGTGTCTGACACTCATAGTGAGGTGTCTGACACTTACAGTAAAATGGCTGACACTCATAGTGACGTGTCTGACACTCATTGTGAGGTGTCTGACACTCATTGTGAGGTGTCTGACACTCACAGTCAAGTGGCTGACACTCATAGTAAATTCACTGACACTCATAGTGAAATAGCTGACACTCATAGTGCGGTGTCTGACACTCATATAAGGTGTCTGTCACTCATAGTGATGTGGCTGACACTCATAGTAAATTCACACACATAGTGAAGTGGCTGACACTCATAGTGAAGTGTCTGACACTCATAGTGGAGTGTCTGACACTCATAGTGGGGTGTCTGACACTCATAGTGAGGTGTCTGACACTCATAGTGAAGTAGTTCTTACTCAAACCCCAAAAGTGCATGATAGACTCACATACCAATCTGACACACTGACGTTATAGTCTGACTCAAGTGTCTGACACTCATAGCGGGGTGTCTGACACTTATAGTGAGATGCTGACACTTATAGTGAAATGGCTGAAACTCATAAAACGGTGTCTCACACTTATAGAACGGTGTCTGACACTCATAGTGCGGTGTCTGACACTCACAGAACGGTGTCTGACACTCATAGTGAAGTGATTGCCACTCATAGTGAAGTGGCTGACAATCATAGTGAGGTGGCTCCTACTTAAAACCCAAAAGTGCATGATAGACTCATATACGAAGCTGACACACTCTGACTGTAGGAACTGACACAAGTGTCTGGCACTCATAGTGAGGTGGCTCCTACTTAAAATCCAAAAGTGCATGATAGACTCACATACGAAGCTGACACACTCTGACTGTAGGAACCGACACAAGTGTCTGACACTCATAGTGAGGTGACTGTCACTCATAGTCAAGTGGCTGACACTCATAGTAAATCCGCTGGTACTCATCGTGAAATGGCTGACACTCCTACTAAATTGACACTCATAGTGAGTTGTCTGATACTCATATTGAGATGTCCGACACTGAAATGAAATGAAATGATCATCATAGTGAATTCTTTGACACCCAAAACCTAAAACTGAAAGATCGACTCTCATTCCGAGCTGACACACTCCGACCGTACGGACTGACACAAGTGTCTAACACTCTTAGTGAGGTTTCTGACACTCATAGTCAAGTAGCTGACACTTATAGTAAATTGACAATCATATTGAATTTGCTGACACTCAAAACCTTAAACTGAATGATCAACTCTCATTCCAAGCTGACACACTCTGACTGTATGACGATAGATGTACCAAATTTAATCGAAATTATTTTAGTCATTTTACCACATAAGCATAACAAACAAAAATAAATAAACAAACAAACTATCAATTGCAGTTTTTATATAAGTATTAAAGTTAAAAATACCTACATTATCGCACATAACAATACCAAGACCTTTAATGAAATCATGTTCACCCTTTATGAAATATATATATATTTACCTTCAAAAGCAGATTTATTTGTACAGTACAACCATGTAATGACAGCGAGCTTATTGCCATTGATCGAAAAAGTCCAACCTCTGGGTGCTCTCTCTGTTAAATTGATCCCTCATGGAATAACTAAATAACATTAGCTTCGATTTGGAAATTAAGAAACAGGACCTCTCGTACACTCGTAACTTATTTAAAAAAAAAATCTATGTAGGTATAAATAAAGAATATATTTTATTCCAGAATATTCTCGACGAACCAATTCGCATTGTAATTCCCGATACTTTCAGCTGTAAAAGAGAATTCTTAGGAAATTCAGTGGCATCAGGTGGCGGCGTGATCCCTCCTATATTATACACGAGTTCCGATACGTGTTTATTTACTTGTGTAGAAGTAACTTGAGTCTATTGGTTGCCAGTATGACTGGAGCGATGGGTTCAAGTAGTAGAAGAATGTTTCTTAAATGACTATTAAATTCACAAAACAAGAGTAACAAACTCTTGTTTTAACGTTCCTCTTACACGTGAAATGTCAAATCGATATCAAATTAAAATGTAATTTAAAAAAATTAAAAAAAGTCAAAAAACTTGACTGCGTAAAAATACTCTTATTATAAACTAAAAAGAATAAAACAAGTCTGCTTGATCTGAACTGAAGGAAAAATGCGTAGAAAGTAATTGACCTAAACTATAACAAATAGTATATTTAAATACGGGATATAGCGACTTTGATAGTCGGGACCCATATTGTATAGGAATGAGTCTAGGTTATTTAGAGATGTGTGAAACGTGTGTAGTCACTACTCGTCAAACCGAAGCTCAAAGTTGATACAATATGTATAAGGAAATATTATTAGCATATTTATTTAAGAAAGGATTGGTTCAGCAGTAAGATATATAGGATAAGTTTCATGGATTCTACTTCTGACCACGATTTCGTCTGCGTGGTCTTCAAATTGGACCCAGTTACCGGTGCAAAAAGTCTGTGTTAATTTAGGTAATAAGTTATTATTGTGCAAAATTTCATCCCTAAAACGTTCACATTTAAAATATGTATTGTTAGAATTATCTTTCAAACAAAAATAAGTATTCAGTATACTATCACGTTGCATAAACTATTGTTCATGTTGCCACCATGGACGTATAAAAAAGACGGACAGAGTATGGCCTAAACATAAAGTGAAGCATAGCAATGGCGGCGACGCATCCATGTGTGAGTCCCAGAGTTATTGCCATATGCAGAAAAATTACCCCAAACTTTTTTTTTTGTCTTAAATAATTGTTATGAAAATCTATTGTTTATCATGTATGTTAAGAATACTAAAATTTGTATGAACAATACTTACTTTTACTATTTAGATGGACGGTCAGGGTTAGAGAGACGAAAGTAAGTAGGTATATGAACAATTTACTGTAATTTAGTACTGAGCAGATTTTGTAATAGTAATATACCTTTGACTATATACGTAGTTGCTCAAACGTCAGTCCAAGAGTACATGGGGTACGGTAACAATAAGACAGTTTTTCTTAATTTTATTTAAAACTTAACAGAGATTAAAAAAAAAAACACCTTTTTTGGAACCCCATGTAATCGAACACGACGTAGTCCACCTTTTGTGATGTATAAATCTTTATATTCAAAATGTATACTGCAAATTACACTTGATTTGGTTGGATTCCAATAATTTTCATTCCTACTTTCCCTTATAATTTGGATCCATTCATTTTTCCAAGACTCATTGGCTTTTGGAAACCTATAAAACACAGATTATCCAAACATTTAACGTCAGAAGGGCATAATGAGGAGAAATCAAAACAAAATTTGTAACTTACAACTATTACAATGTTATGTGACCAAAAGACAATAATCATTTGGGTACGAATTGTATTTAATTTAAAATTTTCACTGTTTCGGGCATTCAAAGTTGATTGTATAAATTTCCTGTTTGATTTACTCTAGCTTTTGAGTCCAATATTTTTTATGTAATTTGAGAACTAAAATTTACGTCAACTCCCCGACTTGCGGGTAAATGAAATTTTCAAATAATGGCAACACCGGTCCTGACGACTATGGCCGCCGATTTATTTCTTTAAATTTTGCCGTAACAAATTAGTCATTAAAACATAAAATAAACAACTTGCTTACCTGTGGAAGGTAATCCCCTGAGGTTTCTTACTTAAATTAGAATTATGACGACAACACTTAATGACGCAAGACGGCATTATTAATTTTTGTTGTAAAACAATGACGCGGTTCGTCAGTCGGTTGCTCGCGACGTAATGGCGGCCGACTGGCTTACTATGGTGAGAGTGTGTGCGTGTCGCATTGTATGTACAAGACGGCCGGCTTACTATGGTGCTTCAGTTTGCTGGTTCGTAAAATGGCGTCCGTCTTTTTTATACGTCCATGGTTGCCACTTACCTCAAGCCCGGCACGTCATCAAGCTGTGCACCGTCAGGCTGCTGCCACGCTATCTGCGGGGAGGGGAAGCCGTGAGCGGCGCACGACGCGCGCGCGCCAGTGCTGTTGGAGAACACCAGCCGGGGCGGTGGCTCCATCAGGAACACTGGCCCGTGCTCCTGGCCTTCACCACCTGCAGACGAAGTTAATGGGACAGTTAGTAGGGAACATACTATTAGGTAAAAGTATTGTACCCTTCCTTTTGTGCGTCTTGGCACTAATTATTTTTCTTTCTTCATGTCATAATGACGTAGAGATATCTAATTCCATAACAATAATGAATGTAAGGAAATTTAATGTCAATATATCAATTTACATGAGATTGTTTGAGAATTAATTTGGAAACTGTTGGAGTTTGTGCTTCTAACAATTGTTTTTGTCAAGTAAGCTCGTACCTGAACGGATTGTACAATTAATTATTTTTACTAGTTTAACGTCCAAAAGGATATAACGGCTATAATAAGTATTTACGAACGTGTTCCTGAATGACCAGACGTCCCACACTGTTACTGACATTACCGGGAACCTCGCATTGTTGCCTCTATTGTACGAGATTTATAAATATAACTTCTTTAAATAGATTGTTTCCGGAAAACTTGCTGTCCCCGCAAAATTGTCCGGGTTACAATAACTTACTTACATTTCAGCAAGTCTTATAAGTTGGCAATTCTATCGTATTTTTATTGGAGAGAATCCTATTATTTTGCTCCGATAGACCTTCCAGAAACTTGGTAATTGTTATTGGGTACTTCGTAAAAATTCTGGTTAAGCCAAAAATATAAAGAGAGCTATAAAATTCTCAAAAGGGTTCTCGGGGGGATTGCGAATTTTTAATCTGTCATTAAGGTTTAATTAACGCAGTATAGTTCAGCTAGTCACAAGGTTAAACTACGATTAGGTTCCAACTTGGCTGCCTAACGAAGCAGTTATCTGGATAAAATAAGTTGTTAAAGCTAAGTTTGACTATGAACACTTAATTTTGGGGTCTAGTCTAGTCGAAAAGGTTAAGTTTCTCATTTAGAACTTTTAGCGTACTCTAATGAATAATATTTGAAAGTTATAAACGTATTAAAAATTTTATAATATTCTAAATAAACTCGAAAAGCGTTTGATTCTTCTAAAAGCGTTCAATATTTTGGAAGTAATTCGTTAGTTCTCAATATATTTAGTACATTTTGAAGACTACTACCTAGTAAATGTCAAAGCATAACTTTAATTATTGAAATTATCAAGTAAACCCGCCCCATATTTCTGGGAAAGTTCTAATTATTTCTGCATGCACAAATATATCACAGTAAGGTGCAATCGAGCAAGTCTCACAGAATGTGACCATTGACATACTGGGTCCGTACTACTCGTGGCGTGTGGCACGTGCACAGTGTGTGTCGTTACTGTGCTTGACGTTGTGTGAAGATGTTTGGTTATCTTTCGTGTGCTGTGTTTATAAACCACTGGTTGTTTTCCACTGTTTCACACGCAGACCGAAGAAAGTGGCTTCACAAGCCCGGATTAAAACCATTCTATGTCTTTCTATAAGTTTTAAGCTATTTTCGTACCAAATTTTATCTCCATCGGTTCAGCAGTTTTCCCGCAAAAGTATAACAGATAGTCAAACAGAATTACTTTTACATTTATATTATTAGTAGAGAAACAATCTTCTGGCGAAGTGAAATGAAGTCATTCATATTTCAACACTTCTACATAAAAATTACCTGGCAGATTAATTCAAATTTAATAAAAAATATTTAAATTATTTGGTTGATATTTAGCCGGTGCTTTCCTAGAGATGATGAAACCGGCTATTAGTTAAATTGAATTTTTAGATTCTGCGGCAACTTGTAAATATTTTCAATCGCCGAAAACTGGGCAACAAAAATGTTTTCATTCAATCCGGAGCTTGTTATCGTTCTGTAGATTTCGGGTTAAACCGAGATTTGTCAAATTAGACATCGGGTTAACTGCCTTAACGTGGTTACCGCCGACAGACAGACGGCTGCCTTGATATGTATAATACGCCATTTGAATTTCAAACGCCACTCCTCCGTGAACTGGATTCAACTAGCGTTTGCCACAATGTTATGTTGAAATTAACATAATAATGTGTTATATAACTAAGTTTGGATTATGGGGGCTCGGATTGGATTATTGTCGGTTCGAACAGGATTCCAAACTATTTTGTTGATACAGGTTTGTGTTCGCAATCTACATAATATTGTGTTGTTTTAAAACAAAAGCGTATCGCTGTTTGAACTAAGTGTTGAGCTTAGATTTGGTTCGATATATTCAATTAAGAGTGGACATCATAACCAATGGATATTGTAAGAGACACATTACATCATTCAAGTTTTAGTAGGGATCCCTTATTATTTCTGGAAATAAATATAGCCTATGACACTTCGTAAAGTTGTAGCTGACGTTCTAACGGTGAAAAAATTTTTAAAATCGGTCCAGTAGTTTTCGAGTTAAACCCCTACAAACAAACAAACAAATCTTTCCTCTTCATTATATTGGTAAAGATAATTCACTTATAATCTCTCCAGACCGATTTCGATCACGGCGGCCAATCTTAATGAAGACTAGAAGATATTATACTGCACAAGCGCTTGCACAGACATGGTGCACTCTCTATTCCCTCACTCTCAAAGCCCTTTGGGTCGGAAATCTGACACAACCGGGGAGAGATCAGGTGCAAGACCGACAGCTTTACGTACTCTCGGAGGCACAGAGGGGTCTTGCTATATTATATAAAAGGTCACCTGCCATGGATTGACCGCGGCTAGCGCAGCTTAACGTTGCTCATCTATCGATCAGCATAGCTGTTACTTAGCTACAAACAAACCTATCAATGATTAAATTCACTCATATTGAAGTGCAAACCCTACTTTACCCGCCATATGGAAAATACTAGTGGAATTTGCACCTTCCTAGTACCGTCGGCAAAAATAGGTGCACACTGCACAGACGGAGTTCTATTTGCGGGTGCACAAATATGCAAGTTTAAAGGTAGAGGTAGCTTGTGACGTCATTCCGTATCGCAGCCGTTTTGGAGCGAGCTGTAGCTGAATGATCTGATTTTGCTACCTGTACTGGGTATACCAACGCATGTGAAGTACTACACTGTCGTGTGGCATGTCAGTTTGTTCTGGCATTTATTTTTATATTTTTCTATAATGTTGTTGTGTTGTTTGATATATTTAGTTTGTAACTGAACATTTCTTCCTCCTCTAATAAGCTCTTAGCCCATTCAACCAATTGTTAAAATAAAAAAGTGTCATTGCACAACATGCCACGTACAGTAGACACAAAAAAACAACATTTGACATTTGCATTCATTTAAAAAGTTGGGCACTGTCAATGTTTTTTTATTGTAGCCAAGCTATACCGCTGTCTAAAGATTATGCATAACAACTTTTATAATAAGAGCTAAATAATGAAAAGCCTCCCCTAGAGGAGTTCTGTGGCACTCGCACCCAGCGCTCCCCTAGCTCTCACGAGGTCATCGCCTTACTAATTCTAAGAGCTATGACCTGTGTCACAAACTTTATTTCTGCTGCATTTTTCTCATTTTATCCTTCAGGTAAACTATGTATATGTCATCAAACAGCTATTGCAAATCTTACAACAAGGAAAGAAAAACGATTCATTATGCTGAATAAAACTGACTCAACTTTTACAATTCACTGACCCAATATTCTTGAAAGAAAAACAAAAACACTCCGCCCGTACTTTTTTACGGATAGAAAAAAGCCTCGAAACTTGGAACGTTTAATACTTTTATCTTGGGCGCGTCTCTTTTGTTCAGTTGGCGAGTACCTGCGCTGTGACGTCACTCTTTGTGTACGTTCGGCTCAAAGAACCTGTCGCGTCGATTGTCTGCAGCTATGAAATCTAGGACACAAATTAAGGTTCGCTCTGTGAGATTTTTAGTTGGTTTGGAAATAAAAGGAACTCTGTTTTGATCATAGTGCTAGCAAGTAAAAGTATATGCTATAGATGCGTCGTGTCCTTATCACTCTTCACACTTCCTACAATGGTGTCCTCAAAATAAAATAAAAAATACGAAAGCTTAGTAAAAAATAGTATCGTACGTCATACTTATTATACAGATCCCAATAAAGATTTAAAAGCATACTAGAATTTCCGCTACAAAGAGACACAAAAGAGAAATTTTAATAACTGCTGTAAAATAATTACATTTGAGTCAATTTATCATAATCCTTTAAGTTCACCGCTATGAAACAAAGCAACGTCGCACCTAATTTAAAAAACTAGAAGACACCCCGAAAGGTTGCGCCACGAGTTTTAAGACACTCGCTAAGTAATTCAAGTGGTGCCACCCCTGGAGTGCCAGCTGGTTTATGATATTATTGCCAACTTTGACAGCCCTGCACTCTGGATAAAAAATATTGAACTTAGATTTGTATAATACAGGAAAGTGAAATTTGAGCATCTATAAGTAATGTAATAATGTTATTTATATATGGTCAGATCGGTAATTTTATATACCTTATTACGTTAAGTTATGTATAAACGATAAGTACAAATGTTATCGTAGATTTAAACTATAATAAGAATTAAAATAGCTCATGTCAAAATAACCAATTAGTAAACAAGTTTTGACTTAACCTGGGGTCTTACCATGACGTGCCAAAGCAGGAACAGTTACGTTATAAGAAAGAGATGGTGCTATACGATGTTATTAGCTATGTCTCACTCACACCTGAATAGTGATTGCAAAAACCCATGGCGGTACGGCCCCTGCTCTGTTCAAGCCATCAGAATGTAATTATTTATGCTTGTACCTTTAATACTTGGTAAAATTACAAACATTATCATAAAATACATGCAACATATATTCTAAGTTACCTAATTATACCACCACATCATACAGTGACTATATAACATAATTTTGAAATAACAGTACCACGTTAAATACCACGGCAAACGATTTCAGGCTCAATTAAGCAATGCTATTTACATTGTAAACGAGTGTCCGAATGTAACACCACTTTACGAGAGTAGGTATAATAATTTGCACAATACATGTGTTTAACACTAAATAATTCTAGTTTATGTAACGGGTGTTAGCTTTTAAGATTATTTATCATAATATTGAGCAAGCATGCTTTGTTTTAATATTCCTCCTAGACACAGACAACCTTGCTAGCAAACTTATTACATATTTCACTTAAATTGAAGAGTAAAATTCGTACTAGTATTCTAAATGCGAAAGTAACTCTGCCTGTCTATTTGCTTCATCATTACGGTTAAAACTCTCAATTGATTTAAAAGATTTTTTTGTTTGGTGACAGATTAAAACATGAGGTTAGAGTACATAAGATTAGTTGCAGTATAAAAGAGTACATGGCCTTACCTTACGTATTTTTGATTGTATAAGAGGGTTTTTGCTTAGTGATATAACAAATTTGTTTCCTGCACGAAACGCAGTCTTGACCATAGCCCGGCCACTACACGGTTTCAACCGCGTCATCAATTGTTTACACACTGCCTTATTTTCTTCACCTATAATAATTCACGTAATGTTTTACGCGTCATACGCACACCAACATAAACTGTTTTTATGCAATGATTTGTCACAACAGTCTTCATATTTGTTTAACCACAATCACTACACTAATATAAAATCTAAATCACCTATTACTATTCGTAAATTATAAAATATCTGTACAAAATTTACGCTATATAACCTACGTAATCGTGATGCAAAAATCGCGTATTGTCCTGTTGACTCGTCCAAACTAAAAAGGGGGTCAATTGTAATTTTTGTTTGAATCAACCTCGACTCAAAACAAAGCTACCCACATTCTACATTATCCTTTGACTTGTACCTACATTATTTGCTTTTCATTTGGCCTATTTTTTAGCATTGTCAACAAAAGTATTTCAACTACCCACTGTTCACGTTCAAATTGAAACGAGCAGCGCAACAACAACAATAGGGGTAGCAATTCAGCTCGTCATAACTCTATGCTCTTTTGTTTTTGATTTTTTTTAAACCTCCGCGCACAATGGGGAACGCAAACATATATTTTACCCAAATAAAAGTTTAGGAGTTTGAAAAATGGCCAAGTACGATGTTAAAATGTTGCCGGCGGCGCGGCGGCCCCGGCTGAGCGTCACTCACAATTTATTTGGAATTGCACTGCAGGTTCCGTACCTCTGTTTTGGAGATAGGGTACGCTCAAAGACATGTCAGATGAAATTTGGGAGATCTGAACTGTGCAAGCTTTGGGAAAGTAATAAAAGTAGGAAAAGAACATAATCCCTTTGAAAGAATTTTGAACAATGAAATTAAATTACAAAAATTGTACCCTTCATTATAATAAATACATAATAATTATTATATTTAATTAATAATAGTGAATCTGAATCCGTATTACAGAAATAATATACAATGTAATAAATTAAGCTGACGGTGAATACAATGCAATGGAACTGTAACGAGAAATAAATCGCTCGCCTGGATGAAATGCATTATATTTTGCAGTTCTGTCCTGTTTAAACAATGTTAAGCTTGTTTTATGTGTTGTATGTACAATTTAACATAGGTATAATTTATGGGTCTTGTAATTACCTAATCTATCAACAATATTAGTAGGTAATACATATTGGGTATTATATTAAAACTACACTAATATATATATATATATTCATTCATTTGAATTGAGACTAAAAGGCAATAAAATGAAAAGCAAGTGGTATAACAGAAATCAGTTTGTTAATAGTCTGAAGCCTACAAAAAAAAATTGCATAAATCTATCTATATCTATACTTATAATAAATCTGTAGAGAAGTCAATTCTGTACATGAAACATATTTCCAAAATTAATTATCAGGAGGTGATTAGGGATCGATACTGATGCCAAAAATGCAATCAGTAAAATTTTGTCTGTCTGTCTGTCTGTATAACCGGTTTAGAAACAAAAACTACTCGACGGATTTTAACGAAACAAAATACATAAATATTATACAAAAGCTACATATGACGCGATATAAGTGGGTTTGCGTCTACTAAATTCTATATACAGACTGCGGTAGGTGCTTTTCTTTCTCACCGCAAGGCCTTAAGAATGCAGGAGGCAGGAAGCATCCAATAACGGAGAAGCCGCACAAAGACCTCGTTGTCTTGATAACTGTAGTTTGTACGCTGCAGGTAAGAACACTCCACCGGCCAGGGTACGGAGCAATTTAAAGTCTCAACAGAAACTAATTTTAACAAAGTGTTGTGTATTTTTTATAAGAAAGTCAATACTTACGAACTTTTAACAAAAGTTTATGTGTTGAGAATAATTTACGACCTTCTAGGATACTCAGAACAAAAGCAATATGTGACCTATATATCTATTTTGTATTGGATATCATAATAAAGCTTTGGCCTTAGATTTCTGAATACTGATTTTTTTAGCAATGTTTTTGAAGAATTAGGCGCTTTTATACTAACTAACTTAACTAACTTATTTTTGAAGATTTTTATATTATAAATTTCCGCTGTGTAACAAAGTTTCATTCCTTTAAATAGCGTCTCGCAGTTTTATTCTGCAAAGTACAATATTTCACGGCTGCCAGAATATTCCGTAAACAAAAATGGCGCTCTGTAGACGTCGTCCGTCACTTGTAGACGGGAAATTATGATTATGTTAGTACTCGAGCCGTTTGCTTTAATGAAGAGGTCGAATTGAACGAGTATTCTGAATAATTCTGGGTCAAAATCTGACTGGGTTCGTACGTCTTTTAACTATTAAGGGGATGAGATAGATAAGAGAAATTATATCAATGCTTATATATATTTACCCTGCGGTATCACTATAGGGTAAACTTGTAAGTCTTGTTAATTAATAACGTTGAGTCCAACGTAACTTCAAAGTAGATTTTGGTAATTGGTTTACAGGTAGATGTCATTAAATTGGCGTTTTAAATGTCAGTTAGTCACTCGTATTATGTTGAAGTCAAAAGATTGTGATATCAATTTATTATTGCTGAGTTAGTGACGGTTTCGCTAGAGTCTAAATCCTATACCACAAAACATGTCATATAGTACTACTGTCTCAAGAAGAAGAAAAAATGTGTCTTCCCCAATGTTTGTCAGTAGAAGCTCAGAGTCTGTATTTACAGGCCACAGCTTGTTGACGGCCGTAGACTCAAACATAGCTGACGGAACGTGGTTGTACGGTAGGTGGGTGCACCTAACCCTTCAAGGGCGCAATTTTATAGTTAAATTCTTTTGTTGGTATATCTCTACATACCTAAAATAAAATTATAATGGCTGTACATTGTACTATACGCACATATTTTTAAGTAGTGTCTATGTGTTCGAAAAAGATGCTAATACATAATACCTAGGTATGTATTTTTTTTGTCTGTGAGTCTGTTTGTGCATTTATCCGTTTGAGATTCACAATACTGGTACTCAGTTGCATCAGGTTAGACTGGAAGCCGAACCCAACATAGTTAAGAAAAGGCTAGGCAAATGATGATGATTCATAACAAAACTAATGAACAGATTTACTTGATATTTTCCAATAATTACTATTATAAACTAGGTATACATTATATTATCATGCTATATGTTATGAGGGATGAGCAGTAAGTCATTATATGTGAAAGTCCAACACATACCCAGGTGAAGTACACGGGTGCTAGTTAGCTTTTATGTATTATTATTTTGTTACATCAAACGCACTATCGTTGGCCTGTTAGATCTTTTTTGTAACAGGAACATTGACGATATACTCGAGACCCACTCGCTCACTGACGTACAGATAACTTGTACTGGATCACGTCTGCTCGTTTAAGTCACAAATATAGTTACTATATTGTCCTTCCATTGTTGCAAGTATTCAGCTCGTATAGAGTACATTTAAAGTGATACTGCATTTCTGATTTGATTCGGCTAAAATACAATATCATAATGTTTTATGTTTCAAATATGATGGTATTGTTTTTGCAGTGATGCTATTGATTATTGCGCAGAAAAATTAATGGTCTACAAGAATTACTAGCTCGAAAAAGAGTTACGATGCTAATGATGGAAAACATAAACTTTTGTGATAAAAGTGCAAAATTAATTCCATTTCATAGTTAGCAATATATTAGCTGACACCGAAAAATGTCGCGATTATACTGCTATTCATGTTAGAAACGCTTCAAATGCACGACAAGAAACATCAAAAAGTTTCAAATACACGTTATTAAATCATCATATTCTACTGGTCATGTTGTGGTATATGGAGCTGATATAATTTCCAATACAATTCTTCAGAACAACCCACACCTTTTTTAATCAAATTTTCTATTTGATTTTTCATGAAACGTAAGTCCGAATGAAAATCTGACATCAAAAGTGAGGAAGGGCTCAATAAAACCCTTACCTTTGATAGTTAACTTTATACCTATTTTTAGGCTCTCTTGAACCCACAGCCTTTAAGAAAATAGGCTTAATATTTTCCAACGGTTACCCCAAGCGAGTCGCAGAGGAATCTAATAAGCGAGCTGAACCGACGCAATCCGATTGTCCCGACAGACGGACGGAGGGTTAACGCAATTTGATGTGGAGCCCGAATTGACGGCCGACACGTGCGACTGACGAGTTTGTTGCTGCCAGTTTTACACTTCTAGAGGACTTGAGTACACGGCGAGGTGTCTGTATGAAGGTGACGTCACATAAAGAACAGACTGATGCATAGCGTGTTTGTGTGACAATGTAGTGAAGACAATACGAATTATTAACTACAGTTGCTATACTGTTTTGTTAGTTCTTGTCTTCATCTTTAGGTCAGAACTGCCCTTACGAAATATTGTGACTTTACTAAATGATAAATAATGTTAAATTATCTTTCTCTTTGTTATTATTATTAATATTTTAATGTAATGTGCCTAGAATTAATATTTTTTTGCATGCCGATTGGTAAAATATGGCTGAACTTTTTACATTCTTGTACTAACTCCATTTTTGTACCCATATTTGCCAAATAAATGATCTTTCTTTCTTTCTTTCTTTCTAGGACATGCTGTTCACAGGTTCATTGATGAAATATATTTAATGGAATTTTGTTTTTACCCGACTGCGCCAGAAGAAGGGTTATGTTTTTACATTAAACTTTTGGTATGAAATCATAATATTTGATGTTTTAAATACAGCGTGACAATAATATATTTATGTTTTGAGGATAGGTACGCTTGCCACATGTGATTTTACTCACAAAAATGTCACTTCATAACCAGAAAAAATGAACAAAAAGAGTTATATTCCAAATCATTCTAATACTCTCAGTCGTTTCTCGTGGCTTATTTCATGGCACGTGCTATTCAAAAATAAACTTTAAGGCGCAGTTATTATGATCCAAAACTGTACAGGTGGTAAGATTGTTGGGGTTGTACGCAAACACATTAGCATATATACAAGACAACAGCAAGTCGCGCGTCTTTCGTCTTAAAGTTAATGAAAATGTTTTGCAAACTCATTATATTTTAATAACGTGCAAAGGGGATCAGATGTGAAAGATGTATGTGTTATACAGAGCTTTATAACACTAGAACTATAGCTTTGTATGGAAATAAGTCTAAACCGTTTCCAGCATAGTTTTCGTTGCATTTCGTAAAGTGCTTGAAAATATAGACCTGAATACTTGGCGTGCGCGATTTAAGTGCTTAGATAGTGTAGCAAGCATAGCACTCGTGTATCTTAGAGTACAAGTGACATTTACTATGTCAGTCACATGCAGTTTGAATAGTACAGGGTGTTTTAAGAAACATACGCTTTAGTTATTCATAAGGGCGGATTGTTGACCAAATCGTTGCAATATGATAATTTTATTTGAGAGGTGGTCATAGTGTTTTAGGTGGAGATGCAATTGTATTACTAAATACCATAAACTATAGTATACAGTTGTTTCACTTCAAAACCATTTCGCTCACCTATAAATGGTCGTCGCCATAACAATATCAACATGTTATTTTTAAAGGAAAATGTAGCACCATCACAATTCTAAAGACACATACCTAATAAGCGAATCCTAAATTCACAACCAAACACACACACACATGTAGCCTACACATAGTAAAAGCTACATAATTATCAATGTGTGCGTATCTTTATTACTTTAATAATGTCGTAGAAAGGTGTTGAGGTACCAATTGAGAACACAAAATGGCCGTAAAACAATCCGTGTTCGAGTTGATAGTTATTATTAAAATAGCAAAGTTATTTTATAGTCTCGTTACTGTGAGGTAACTAGAACTACTAACGTATTAAGTGACACAAATAATATTCCTAAACTAAGACTAATGTTTAATTATGTTTTGTAATATAGCGGTTGAATCATAACTGGAATTCAAGTTTCCTCGTAGATGCAATACACATGGATTATCATAATCTATGCTGTTATTGTGTTAAGTAGAAATGTATTATTCGAATAAATTATTTATTTAAAAGAAAGTATTTACATTATTTACATTACGAAAAAAAAAAAAAAAGTAAATATATTCTAATATAAATCTAACTAAAATATTGCGTCAAAAAATTCTTCCTCATCGCCGTCAACTGGAAGTGTACCCAAGAGGCTGGCGGCATTGCCACGTTGGATGGCAATGCTTAGCCTTTGGCCAAAGTAAAAGCCAGCCTTTGGGTCACGGGAAGTGTCAACAAGCCGCTTCGCTAATTCTTTAAAAAGAAGGTGGGCACTCGGACCCCACGACCCTAGAGTTTCAACCCCAAACGGCTCAAAAATATAGTTACCAATAAGGTTACTATACTTTCGCCGCTTGAGGTTCTTCGCAGCCGCAGCAGCGGAGCCAACGCAGCACGCAGAGCTAGCAAGGTGGGATGGCGCAAGAGTATCGACACAGGTTGCGTCCCACACTAAAGGCCTACCCATCTTCCATGGAAATAATGACATACCGTCTGGTCTCTTGCCATCGTCACGTGCCAAGCCATTTGGTTCTAATACAGCTGGAACGCCGACGGCAACAAGAGCACGACGGATGATGTCATTTATATTATATATTTATTATTCGAATGTCGTATACATAAGATATATGAATAAATTGTTACGAGAAAATAATCTTGTTTTGCTAAGATGAAGGTTTGTGTGATACAAATTAATAAAATACCTACCATGAATATCTACCGTCAAACGGAATTGTGCGGAACAGGAGTATAATATTATGAAAATGCTTCAATTAACGTGTTTGTTTTTTTTTTGTTTTGTCTTTAATTTTAACATTACCATTATTATATTTACAATATTTAAATATACCTGGAGACTTAATATAATTATATATGTGTACAAATAAAAAATAAAATAAAACAAAACTGTACAGACATGTACGTCAATGAGATTAGGCGTCAAAGTACTCCTCCTCATCGCTGTCATCCGGAAACGTGCCCAGAAGACTGGCAGCATTGCCACGTTGAATGGCAATGCTAATTCATTGTCCAAAAAATATGCCAGCCCTCTGATCTTGCGAAGTGTCGACCAGTCTTTTCGCGATTTCCTTGAACAAGAGACGCGAACTCGGACCCCATGGCCCGAGCGTTTCGACCCCAAACGGCTGAAAAGTATAGGTCTCTGCACCCGCAGCTGTGCTGCCTGTGCATGCTGGCGTGCCGTACTATACGGCCAGCACTTCTGCAGCACGACAGACTATGGTGCCCGAGGCTGTCGACAGCTTCACCGCAGTGACAACGATGTGGAGCAACGCAAGGGGCGCCTAACCGTAGGCATGTAGCGTGCCGGAATGATTTTTCATCTAGCATAGTGCCTATGCTGGCTGACGGAATCGCCTGTAATCAGAGGCCCGACTTCCACTCTCCCACAGCCAACAAACGGGTACGCTCGACAGTATTATTTGACGTATTAAGAAGGTTATTCCGTATGTGTTTGCTAATAAATAAACAAAATCATTCTATCGCATCGGCGAACCCAATACTAATAATATAGGAGAATAAGAAGTAATGTAAACATAGCCTTTGGCAAAAGCCATTTGGACACATTTCGAAAAACCTTTCTCAGCATTATTGCCATCCTATGAAAACATTAATAATGTGAAACTGTGTCTGATAACAAATCAACGAACCGAGGGACAAACAGTAAAATTATGTCTCTATAAATTAATGTTCTGTTGACAGCCAATAGTAATTGAACTGGTTTATTAGATAAAAGTCCCGTTTATTGACGAGGATTGGATCTGTAGCAAATAAATGTATTTTTATAGCCTATCGATGTACTTACTTAGTCATATATTTACTGTTCTCGTTTAATATCGCACCGATTCGCGCAGACAAACCATGGTGTCTGCGTTGATGATGGTGCACCGACGCCTTTGATGTTTTTGTCTTCGAAGTACACTCCGTGCCGTTTTGTGGAAATAAACTACTATAAATAAATAAAATATAAATCGTCATCCACTTGCCCTTAACCACTTTTTTTTTTAAATAAATTATATGTGGTCTTTTTCTTCTATACATCTTCATCAGCAACCTTCTCATCATTCACCCTCTTTCTAGCCATGCCATCTTTTACACACTATCCAGCAATTTTGGCCTTTTTCTAGTCCTAAATCCATCAACATTTATGTCCAGAACCGTTATGATAAGTCATACCTATGTTCTTCAGTTTTTTTCATCGCATATCTATACTATGATAATTGTTTATTTTATTTATTTATTTACTATTTATGTACACACATATCGAAGGAGAAAAAGAAAGGAAAGAAAATAATATACAAAGGTAATTGAATTGGTAATTGTTAATTGAATCTAAATATATTTATTTAATTGCATCAACTTACGTCAACTTGAGTCATATAAAGTCATTGCTCAGCTTGGCCGTATTTATTTACCATTCTGTCACTGATATTTAATTATCAATTTTTAATCGAGTTTCTATTTTTTGTAGTTGATTGAGTAGTTTTGGAGGTATGGCAACAAATACCGTTTCATATGATGAGATTTTTGTTAAAAGTTTAAGCAAAAATATTTTATTTTGTGGTAAACAGTATCTCTTACAAGTTATTGGTATCTTTATTACTCTTAACTTTTGATATAATATCTAATATTACTTTATCCTATCTTATGTATTATCTTTTTATTGTCGTACATAAACCAAGGCAGCCATAATAAAGTTTCGTTTATTGATGCCTGATTGGGTAATAAAATATAAATGATCGCAAGCTGTAAAATGACACAGCATAAGAAAATGCTGCTTCAAAACTTCTAACATGGTACCCACACCACAAGTTAAATCTTTATTGGGTGCCAGAGTTCAACAAAACTACCATTTAATAACAATTGTCTCTGCCGTTTGTGTTTTTCTAGTGTGTGTCTTTTATGGCAATAAACATTTATTATTTATTTTAACATGGTTTGTGTGGTCTCGAATTTTCTCAATTTTTATCAAATACATGTCTTTCTATCCACGAGTAACATGTTTAGTTATTGTGTGATTCTATCATCACCCTGGTCATTAAACAGATTCTACAGCACTCCCTCGATGTTGGACTTTTGGTAATTCAACTATTTTTTTGGTTCTATTATTTTTCTATGTTATATAATGGAATAGCTTAAAATTAAAATATGCTTTTCCCTTAATTGAGCTTATAGAGACGTCACCTCGCATATATTTGTTTTGTATTAACTTATAATAACTAAATATTACTAAACTCAAACTCAAAATCTTTATTTGCATGTTAGGGTCTTACAGGTCTTAATATAAACATAAGGTACAGCTTAACGGCCTTTTTCAGGCGTCGCAAAACTAGTAAATGATTACAATTTAGATAGACGTTGAATCACTAATTTTTCCTAAAATAAATGCTATTTTCATGAAGTACGTTTTTGTGACTTATCCATCAAATTACTGCACAAAATTCATCAAGTGATGTGGTTTATACTGTTTGATAGAGACTAGACTTAATTTACTGCCACTCACTAAGAAAAATTAAAGCCCTTCAAAATGCGCAGCTGTGTCGTGTGCGCCGGAGCTCGGAGCTACGTACAAAGGGTGTCATGTGTCGTGATTTTTCATCGGACGTACGTCAATTAACATGTAAATTGGACTCGCTCGCTGATGAGTCCCCCGCGTAGGGCTGCCAACATTTATTAACTGGTCCAGGAAATACAAGTAACTACTCTAGTAGCACGCTGGGATTTTTAACCTTAAAGTACTTTTAATTGTATTCTTGTTTATTGATGATGCTATATACTTATGTATGAGATATAATAGGAGAAACTAAATATATTACACATATTATATATTCATCTATTAACGTTGATATCATAACATCGAAATAACTTGCCTATTTATGTGATATGCATAATAAATGACGTTGGGAAAATAATCTTCTTATATTCGTACAAAAACAAGGGGCCTTTTTCTGTTGACATTCCATCCGAGATCCTTAATTAGCAATTTATTTCAAAAGAATAATGTGGTAACCCTATAGCGCTTGTATGTATACAGGGTGTATATACATACATTTCCGTGTACACATTTTAAGCGGCAAAGAGGATTTGCTTAATAAAACAACGGATTTGTTTAATTCCGCGACCGACAGCTGTTCACAGTTCATACAAGATTTAATTAAGTTCAGGAAACATATTTTTGATGTGCATACCGACACGGGCGGCGGCGGTGAGAGATGGTTTTGGTTTTGGCAGTAAAGGTAATTGAATATAGTCAAAGGAATTTAAAATATATTTAAAAATTGAAAAAATATTTTGGAAGGCAATGATCTAAACAATACAAACAAACAAAACATTATATCTCACTTTATTAGAACGACTTGTAAATTATTATTTTATATACTTTAAACTCAAATAATCTAGAGAATACATTATATAATCTTAGCATCAACAATGTACTAGAAATTAATTATGCTATCAAGCTATCTGAGCAAGCTAGACAAACACTACTCTGTATTCCCACAAGAGATTAAATGTCTGTGCAAACATAGTAATAATGTCATTAAATCGCAGGTGAAGAATATCGCGTCTGTGAAAAAGAAGGCAGTAGCCCCATAATCCATTAGTTGGTTACAGCACCCGCGGGAACCATCGCGCAGACTTATACCTCCGGCGTACGAGGAAAAAGGAACCATAATTGCAAAAACGTCTTAAAAATGGTAATAGAATTTTTCTTCAACTGTTTTGGAGACAAAGGCGTAATAAAGATAAAAGGAAGGCAGATCTGTTAGTTAAAATATAATTGCGCAGAAGTTCAACGAGGAAAGTTGTCAAGGTCACTATTAAATTGGATCAGGAAACATCGGAGAAAGTTTTGGCAAAAAGGATGGTTCTAATCTGAGGTTGCTTACTACTATTTCCATGCATAGTACAGCTCAGTCCTTCTGCGATTATCTGTCTAGTGGATACTATGACTGAGATAAGTTCAAGTGAAATGTCACGTGGCAAATTGAATGGGAGTTGGGTTGGCTTTTCGTCTGAGCTTTGTCATGGGCACTCTTTGTTTGCCGCGCCGGCCAAGTCCGAGGTGAAAGGTCTTCATTTAGGGGATGATTTTCTTTGGAATATAGAACGAGAAGCAATGGAGCGGTAAAGTAAAGGAAAATTAATCTTTGGATTAGAGTATTCGGATTATAAAGCGAATATTTTTATTTCGACATCCTGTAATAATTACCTATATCAAAGGGTAGGCAGAATATTATTTGGATGTGGAACTTCTTCTTAATTATATTTATTCCCTGGTTGAAGGGAAAACGTTCGCCTCCTAGAATTTAATAATTATCGTAACAAATATTACAAATGCAAATGTGGATTTTTTATTGCTACCTATTGACTGGACTAACTAATGTATGTATATTATGTAACTTGGTATGGAGATGTGGTGGGTGCCTGGTGTAGTTCCTTCGAGCCATAGGTACAATTTTACTTTAGTTAAACTGAATACAAGGGAACAAGGAACATTTGATTGCACTACACTCAGTAATCAATTTGCTGCGCTGCAAGTCTACAGTTGAATCGACTGGCAAATATTTGTATAATCTGGAAATGTTTTATGTTTGAATACGTTCAACTAAGCTTCAGGAATATTTCCAAGAAAATCTCTCAGGAACCGTCTGCACATAATACAAACCGACAATTGGTAAAATAGCGACGCCCGTAAAATATGTTTAACTAGCTTCCCGCCAGCGGCTTCACCCGCGATATTTTAGCTAATGGATACAAAAACTTGACAAATTATATACTAAAACCTTCTTTATTAATCACTCTATCTATTAAAAAACCGCATCAAAATCCGTTGCGTAGTTAAAGATTTAAGCATACATTGGGATATAAGGACAGAGAAAGCGACTTTGTTTTATACTATGTAGTGATTTTTAAAGGTCTCACCTGTTACATTGCTGACCTCTTTATTGCCTACAGTCATAATGATACGCGTCTACTTAAGCACTAAGATGAACTTTAGACTAACTTGTATGAGTAATCCACGGCGGCGGTAAGTTATGAAACTCAACAAAAACTTCAGCTTATGTAATCCTGTATAACCTGTGAACTTCTAGATTGAACCATTTACTATGTATGTGTAGCGCGCGGGTATTGTACTTATTAATTATGAATTTAAGAACATAAAAATCCTTGTTGCGAACTTTAATACATTTTTAACATCAAAATATTCAATAAATTATCTTTTAGGTACCTATTTTACTCGTTAACAGCTTGTTGATGTTATTTCTCGCACGGGTCAATATAATATTTATAAGTGTTGAGAACATTAGAATGAGAGTTAATATATTCCCCTTATCTTCTTTGTCTCGTATTCGTGCATTTATTTATATATTATCATCATCTGCCTAGCTTTTTCCTAACTATCTTGGGGTCTGCTTTCAGTATAACCGGATACAGGTGAATATCAAATGATTTACCATCTGACCTCGATCAGTCATTGCCTATCTGACCTCGATGTCCCACGACAAACACGATACCCCATAGTAAGACTGGTTGTCAGTCTTTCTGGCTTCTGACTACCCGTAAAAACTGACATATATCTACAAATGAAAGCCAGGAACTAACTGCTTAAAACTATCTAAATTAAAGGCATTCAAAACCACTCACAAATATAATACAACTGTACTGAATTATAGAGTGACGTCATTATCTATTGTACTCGAATCAAAACAGCTTTGACACTGATAATCCAGCCGATTGGAATCAATGGCTACATTAAGCTGAGCAACAGTCGATAGGTAAGCCACTAAATCCAGCTAAGTGGTTTAATGAGTAGTTCGAGACTGCTCATTGATTGATTCTATGGATATTTTGGTAACATAATTGGATTGTAATAATAAAGTTTAGTCTACATAGGATTTGTGTTACTGCCAAGCATAAGGTGCTAGTTTCGATTCTTGGAATGAGCCAGACCCTGGGTCTGTTGGCATAACCCTGTTAATCGAGCCCTCATCCTGGCTCCGGGCTAAAAAAAACCCATATGAACGAATTCAACAACACTTTGGGTCATTCCAGGAATTGAAACGAGCAACAGACCCTGGGTCTGTTGGCATATCCCTGCCTAACCTTATATACACAACAGGAGAGATCCTTTTTTATGAAATACAAAAATCTTTATAAATAACTTTCTTTTCCCGCGGTTTCATCCGCGTCCCGAAGGAATTACAAAAGTATCCTAATGTTAATCCATGCTTTAAACTATCTGTATACCAAATTTCATGTAAATCCATTCAGTTGTTTTTGCATGAAAGAGTAACAAACATACATCCTTACATTCTTTCAAACTTTTGCGTTTGTAATATAGGATAGTAGGATGATTAAATAATCGGAAGCAAATCTGCGACACTCAGTACAGAAGCAGATTATTAAATTTTTATACCTATAACTTTAAATGATATATGATATATTGCCTAAGCAAATTAATAAATTTTGTTTCAACGTATATTAACGTTTTCCTAAAATACATTTTCGAACCTTATCATTTGTACTTAATTGGAAACTTACACGTGTAGGAAAATCTAATGGCAGGATAAACATTCACAAAAACCTGATATGAGAAAGCCCAAATTGCTACTTTTTATACCTTTAAATTATATATGGTAACTCATTGGGCCTAAAAGTAAATATTTAACGAAGTGCCGATATAATTCGCATGAAGTACCTAAAGTATTTGAAGTCTCACAAACGTCGAAGTAATTAAAATCCGAGTAACAAAATCCAACTCACCCATTGCAAACAGGATGATGAGAGCCGACACCACCCAGGAGCACATCGTGACGTCACTACTGGCTGCCGTTACATTGTCTATTGCCAATCAGACCTTCGTTCTTTCACATTGGGAGATTGAGTCCTGAAACAAACAAAATTATTAATTTTATTTCTTTTTTAATAAAATATCTTTAGTCAAGTGCAGTATTTTATTTGATAAGTGCTGAATTCCAAAAAAGGCGGAGGTCTATCTTTGGGTCATCGGTTAGAAGTTAAGAGCAAAAATTTCAGGTGCTGTTTTTTGCTTCCCAAGAATATCGTTGCAGACTATTTAATTAATGTTTATTCCAAGTCGAAGATTCTGTAGATTTTTTATTGGTTAAAATAGTCTAGATATATAATGCAAGTTTCTTTTATTATGACCAATTGTTTGTTGTTGTTACGTTGATATTAAATCGAGCCCAAGAATGAGTCCACTTGAATTTTTTATTTGATGACCTGAGTGGTTTAGTGGTCAACATACCGCAATGCCACGCAAGAGGTCCCGGGTTCGATTCCCGGCCGGGCAGAAATTGAAATGATGAATTTTAATTTCTGTAACGGGTCTGGGTGTTACTATGTATAATATGTATGTATTTATAAAAAATATATAAGTAGTATATCCGTTAAGCTAGCACCCATAACACAAGCATGCTTGCATTGCTTACTTTGGGGCTAGATGACGCTGTGTGAAATTGTCCAAAGATATTTATATTTCAGTTGTGGTGGCCTAGTGGTTAAGGCACCTGCCTCTCGTGTACGAGTGTGCGGGTTCGAAACCTGGCAAGTACCAATGTGACTTTTCTAAAGTCATATGTACTTTCTAAGTATATCTTAGACACCACTGACTAACGGTGAAGGAAAACATCGTGAGGAAACCTGGACTTAAGTCTGAAATCGCCAATCCGCCTTGAGCAAGCGTGGTGATCAATGCTCATGCCTTCTCTATATGAGAAGAGGCCTGTGCCCAGCAGTGGGACAATATATAGGCTGATGATGATGATTTATATTTATATATTTATTAATTAATCACCGCACAATGTAATCGATAAAAAAATGCCATTATTTATGATATCGCCTGTAAATATTTATCTAAGAAGGTGAGAAACGTCTATAAAAGGAAACTTGAGCGGATTTAAGAAAAAAAAGTTACTCCAAGTCTTAAGAAAACTTAAGAACTTTTGCAAACACTTTTTCTGTTTCGTTGGCACTTGTGAAGTTGTTTTTAAACAAAAATTCTTTGGATTATTATTTATTGCCTTAATGTTCAAATATTAAAAGTTTTTTTTTAAGAATGAGTTCCAAAGATCGATTTATAAATAGACAAGCGGTAAGAAAGCTTTCATTAAACTGCGGTATAAAAAAGTTATATTAGTATTATTTACTAAATAAATTCCGTGTAAAAAATACGTGCTTGTAATTTTATTGCCATTGTAATCATGTTCTGATTGTAATGTTTCTGAAATTGAATAAAATTAGCTCACATGCCGCGGCTTTGCGTGCGTCAAACAGATTTACCGTCGACTTATGGGGATTAAAGTCCCCCTGCTCATTAAGCACATTACACGAAGTGAAATTGGGGGAATAACCATTAAGTTGTGTAACAAGGTTTTTTATAACCATTTGTTGCTTCACCTCACAAATCTTGGTACCTTGTGTTTAATATGCTCAGTATATAAAATCATTAGTTTATAATAACACTAGCAGTTTCCGGCGCTTTCACCTGGGCCTTGAAATTACTTCCCGGATAAAAAACCATCAACTATCTGAATACCAAATCTCATCCAAATCGGATAAGTCGTTTACCGTGAAAACGTAACAAACAAAATCACTTTCGCATTTTATGATATTATTTAGGAAGTTAGGATAAGTATAGCTAGGATTGTGAAACTGTTGGTTTTATCTAACTTCTACGCAAAACTACTAGCACCTTCACCTGTTATCATATTTATAAGAAACTAGCTTCTGCCAGCGACTTCGTCCGCGTGGAATAGCCGCTCCGCTCCTATTGGTCTTAGCGTGATGATATATAGCCTATAGCCTTCCTCGATAAATGGACTATCTAACACTGAAAGAATTATTTAAATCGGACTAGCGGTTTCTGAGATTAGCGCGTTTAAACAAAATGACAACATTTCCCTTTACTGCTCTGCTCCTATTGATTGTAGCGTGATGAAAAGTATACTATAACCATCTCAGGAGTATGACAAATAATTGTACCAAGTTTCGTTTAAATCCGTCGAGTAGTTTTTGTTTCTATAGAGTTTATACAGACAGACAGACAGACAGACAGACAGACAGACCGACAGACAGACAGACAGACAGACAAAAATTTTACTGATTGCATTTTTGGCATCAGTATCGATCCCTAATCACCCCCTGATAGTTATTTTGGAAATATATTTCATGTACAGAATTGACCTCTCTACAGATTTATTATAAGTATAGATAGATAGATTACATTCAAGTTGTGATATAAAAAACCGGCCAAGTGCGAGTCGGACTCGCGCACCGAGGGTTCCGTACAAACCTGCAAGGTTTACAAAGTTCGTTCATTACGACAATCGAGTCATTGTACTTTTGCGTTTTGCGTTTTTGCGTTGACTTAGATTTTTTTTTTTCACGGGTTAAATGCAATTAGATCTAAGTATTTGATATGAATTTCAACTTGATAGCTCTACGCGTTCATGAGGAAAAAAGTAATAAGTTTATATTTATTAAAAAATATATATTTTGTAATGTAACTAAAAATTTAAGGTTTTCGGAATTTTTCCTTTATGTGTGCTATAAAACGTTGCTTCATGCCAAATTTCAAGATTCTAGGTCGACTGGAAGTACCCTTTAGGTTTTGATTCCCTTGCGAGTACTTGCGAGTTTCAAAATATGCAGCTTAAATTGCTGTTTCTTTTGATTGCGTTGACATAGAAGTTTGATTTTGTTACAGCTTAAAGGTATTATAGACCTGAGTATTTGGTATGAATTTCAATTTAATACCTTTACGCGTTTATGAGGAAATGGGTAGTAAGGTTAAAATTATTAAAAAAAAATATATTATGTGATGTAACTAAAAATTTATGGTTTTCGTAATTTTTCCTTTATCTATGCTATAAGACGTTGCTTCGTACCAAATTTCAAGATTCTGAGTTCACGGGAAGCACCCTGTAGGTTTTGATTCCCTTGCAAGTGTCGAAAATTTGCGGCATAAACGGCTGTATCTTTTGATTGCGTTGGCTTAGAAGTTTGATTTTTTCACAGCTTCAAGGGACAGTAGACCTGAGTAATTGATATAAATTTCAGCTTCATACCTCCACGCGTTCCTGAGAAAAAGGGTCTTGACAGACGGACGGACGGACGGACAACAAAGTGATCCTATAAGGGTTCCGTTTTTTCCTTTTGAGGTACGGAACCCTAAAAAGTATTAACATCATGTCAAAATACTGTAATTATTTTATAATAATAAACTGTAAGTATGATCGCTGTATACTTATACAAGATACAAGTACTATCCATCATCACAACATCGCGCACCCGAACGAGCGCACTGAGCTCGGAACATGTACCGCTTCGCTTCACACACGCTGAAAGTGAGTCCACTTTATTTTCTTAGTGAAGCAGCTACTCCGAAAAGCATAATTATAAGTCATAACACATTTTTACGTTGCTCGTAAGTCATAAATCTCAGTGACAAGTTAGTAAAGTGAGGCGTTGATAAATGAGTGCTCGCCGCCATCTTCGCGCGTCTCGCCGACTGCTCTTACTGTACTTCGCGCTCTTTTACGAGATGCCAGTTATGAGGGCAAGGTATACTGATGTATGGATGAACATGTGATTTCACAAAGAGTATAATTGTCTTCTGTAGGTACGCAAATCTATCATATGTGCTCAATTATAAACGCTCAGACATAACATTCAATAACCGTTATTATATAAAAAAACGTATATTTTAGTTCTGTGTGGCAATCGAAACTGAGACACCAATCACGATTGGCATACAGAAGAATGGCGAAAATAAAATTTAGTATCCATACCAATATTATAAGTTGAAAGTACATCTAGCTATCTGCAACACATTTATGATAAAACTGCTAACCAGGTTTCGATGAAATTTGACTTATGCTAGTTTTCATCTGGTTATGAGAAGTAGTTCCCCGAGGATACGAGTGAGTCCGCGGGTACGAAAGTAATGAATAATTTGACGTGTTATAAATCTAGAAGCGTAAACCGCAACATTGCGTAAAGTCGTACGTAATAAAGAATATTCATCTCAAAGTATAGAAGTAAAATTAATATCGCAGTGTTGTTGTAAAAGTTGGCGAAAGTTTGAAGTACAACCCGCCAGGAGACGTCCACCTGCAAGGAGCGGAATTGTATTAATATTGTACAGTTTGACGTAACAATGCATGGCTAAATTGTTTTTATTAAACTTTGAGAAATTTGTTAACTTGTGTATTTATTTAGTAAAACAGCGCGGATGCTTGATATTTAAATTTCGTGATTTTGTTTTACTTAAATGTTATGATGGATGATGGAAGTTACACAGAGTACCTATTAGTCTGATAGTCTGATTCCTCTGTAAGCTTTTGGACAGTTCTGTAAGTTTTTTTTTCATATTTTTAGGGTTCCGTACCTCAAAAGGAAAAAACGGAACCCTTATAGGATCACTTTGTTGTCCGTCCGTCCGTCCGTCTGTCAAGACCCTTTTTCTCAGGAACGCGTGGAGGTATGAAGCTGAAATTTATATCAATTACTCAGGTCTACTGTCCCTTGAAGCTGTGAAAAAATCAAACTTCTAAGCCAACGCAATCAAAAGATACAGCCGTTTATGCCGCAAATTTTCGACACTTGCAAGGGAATCAAAACCTACAGGGTGCTTCCCGTGAACTCAGAATCTTGAAATTTGGTACAAAGCAACGTCTTATAGCATAGATAAAGGAAAAATTACGAAAACCATAAATTTTTAGTTACATCACATAATATATTTTTTTTTAATAATTTTAACCTTACTACCCATTTCCTCATAAACGCGTAGAGGTATTAAATTGAAATTTATACCAAATACTCAGGTCTATAATACCTTTAAGCTGTAACAAAATCAAACTTCTATGTCAACGCAATCAAAAGAAACAGCAATTTAAGCTGCATATTTTGAAACTCGCAAGTACTCGCAAGGGAATCAAAACCTAAAGGGTACTTCCAGTCGACCTAGAATCTTGAAATTTGGCATGAAGCAACGTTTTATAGCACACATAAAGGAAAAATTCCGAAAACCTTAAATTTTTAGTTACATTACAAAATATATATTTTTTAATAAATATAAACTTATTACTTTTTTCCTCATGAACGCGTAGAGCTATCAAGTTGAAATTCATATCAAATACTTAGATCTAATTGCCTTTAACCCGTGAAAAAAAAAAAAATCTAAGTCAACGCAAAAACGCAAAACGCAAAAGTACAATGACTCGATTGTCGTAATGAACGAACTTTGTAAACCTTGCAGGTTTGTACGGAACCCTCGGTGCGCGAGTCCGACTCGCACTTGGCCGGTTTTTTTTTTCCTACTTTCAACTGATGGTTAAATTAGATTGGTCATTGAGGCATATTGATTTGGACAGTAGAAGCAGTAGAAAGTATATGTTTTTGGTGGTCCTATGGAAATGTATAGTTATAAAAACACACACTGTTAGAACGTGTTACAAGTTGATGATCACGTATTACACAGCTGGGTACACTCCCAGTGTGTCCAATAGGTCCCAACACTTACATAACTCGTCACGTCCATGAACTTGAGTAACTGGGATGTAAACAATTTTAGAACATAGAGAAAATGTTATTTAATGGTTCATGGAAAATGCCTAAACTTTGTTTGCGTAGGAATATCCATACATATACTTATTATTTCATAGTGACTTTAGATTATATTATTAAACTTTCAAAGAAATAATATAAGTTAGTTTTGCGTGACGTACAAATATTGCGTTCTACTTCTTTGTTTTCGGATTCAAACTATCCAGAAATTTAATACGGAGACAGAAATTCATACTTCAATTTTTCAATTTATATTTTTAGTTTCATGTATAAATATTGTCTACATTTGGCAAATTGCCTAAAACAAGAACATTGTCGTATTGACGTCAAAGAAAGGTTTTGATATACATATTATAAAATAAAATATATCTAAGATGAAATTCACTCATAACTTTACGAAAAACAAAGCCACTAGATGCACTTTATAGTACCATTTCTTTACTTCAAAACATCGTAAAAACTATAAAAGGAAAATACTACTGCAGTCTCACTGAGGTTTTCAAAACTTTTCTGAATACTACTTATATTAGAAGCGAGCTCTTGTCCTCTTTCTTGATGACGTCACCACTTTGACGCCATTCGAAAGTTCTAGAATATTTTCCAGATGACAAATTTAATTTCTGAAGTTAGATGTGATAGCTGACCGACGGTTGAAACTATAAATCTTTGATAAGATCGATTTGATGAACTTCGACGGTTTGCCAAGTTCCATCATAGCTTTTTGTTTTTATTACAACATTTCTGGTGCGCTCGAGCTAGTCAATTTGGGATAATAGCCTTTTTGGTTATAAGACTTTATGCCAATTTGGTAACTTCTTTTGGCTTAAAATGAGTGTCTGTAATCCGGGATTATTCCGAATTTCGAAACGTTGATTGTTATCTAGTTAGACTTTATACTTATAGATAGAAGATACTCAGACTCAATTGATTATAAAAAGAAGCGTATCCTCCTTGAAAATATTAAATCACTTATCACCTTATAATAATGGCCCCCAAACATAGCTATGAATTTATTATCACACAATATTTAAAACTCAATCAAATGCTATTGAAAAATATAATAAGATAAAATAATTGAATTCACATAATTTTTGTCTAAAAATGTATAGTCAGTGCGGCGTTAGTAAAATTATATGCAGTGACTCCTTCCAGCAGTAGCTCTTTAGGTTGAAATTTCAACCGTTAATCTGAGAATGTAGGCTCGATTTTCAAACACAATTTCGGCTTGAGTTATAGTAGGCCATATAATACGAGTGGTGACTAATGTAACTATGTATTGAATAGCTACAATGTACTCTAGATGTTTTTCTCCAAAATATTCAATCCAGCTTTCCTAGAAGGGTTGGGTAGCCTAACAATGTGGGTATAGAACACACCAACATTATACGATTTATGTTTGAGTTGGAAGAGGTGCCTATTGCCGTGAATAAGGCACAGACCAAATTCCGAGCTACTATTGATAAAGCCTTAATAACATGGGAATCGAAGCCGGGTCTTCGTGATCCAGCAGCAAGTCAATAAGGCAGAGCAACCATCGAGGTAGTCTGGCAAATATAATATTATTTTTGTCTCTTTTTTATTTATTCATTTTAATATAACAGTGGTTCTCAATGGTTCCTTAAACCCATTTGATAGTTCATTTAAAATTCTAAGCAAAAGCGTTAAAATTTATGACGAGGAACACTGATACATTCACAATTAGTTCGGAGTATTTCAAATTCAGGGTTTAGAGGTGTGAAGGAAACTGCCGGAGATTCTAAACTGTTTTAGGGAATATTAATTTACTTTCAGAAACTTTTATGAAGATTTTCATTTTGGTTTTTGAACCTTGAAGAGATACTTAATTGACTTATATTATAAATTAGCTAGATCGCAACTAAACTATCCAGGGAGTCAAATACACATAAAAAAAACATCTAAGTTAGTGCAGGCATTTAGGAGGAATCATACATAAGAATTATATTTTCACAATAATTTCATTCTTTCTTTATTATAATAATATGAAAAAAATACTCTTTTACTATTAGTAGAGCTCTTTGTGCCCGCTTGCCTGGGGACATACTACTACTATATTCCTGCCACTAATTAGCATTGCTGTGTAAAGGGTATAGCCTCCGGAGTAATTACAGGCACGTGAGACATTTCTACCTTGTCTCTGCGTTGGACAAAGCACCTACTGGTTTATTTTTCTTTGTAGATAAAGCCTTTTCCTTCCAGCTAAATAAGTTTTCCAATAATTATACATCTTTTCCGTGTAATAGGTGTAATAATTTCATGATGAGAATGAACACAATTTATTACTTCTAGGAAATCTTTGTATATACTATAAAAGTTTTCCTGTGAAAAGATTAGGAAGATCAAATAAAAGTATTATTCTTTTGATCGTATCTTACCATTTTAATACACTTCTCATCAAAAAAATCGAAACACTTTCGTTTTTATTGTTTTTGTCCTAATTTTTTACAAAAGAGAATTAATTCCATGAAAAAAAAAAACATTATTGTGTAGCTGGCAGTTTGGTCATTACAGTAAGAAGAAAAAAATCAAAATTCGAAATTAGAATTTCATTTGTTTATCCTATAAATGAAATTAATCACTGTTTTGAGACAAATGTGTATTTAGGGTTGGAGTACGTTTCTCGTTTAAAAACTAAAAATTAGCGCTTGTCTTTAAACTTTTTGTTTCTTATTTCATTTACTGTGACTTTGGGACGTCTGAAAAAACTTTTTTTTCTAAAACATATGGATACTTCGCCCGCAGAAGCCGCCCAAGTGGTGGCATTGCTGGATTCTGGACTTAGTCAGCGTGTTGTGGCTGCAAGATTGCATCTAAGCTTATCATCTGTTCATAGAGTCTACAAACGCTATCGGGAGACTGGTTCGTTCACGCGCCGTTCAGGATCTGGCAGGAATCGGGTCACTTCTGAGCGAGATGATCGATTTATTGTAACAACTTCTTTACGAAATCGACGCCTTAACGCTTTTCAACTGCAGCAGCAGCTTCGCGTTGTACGAAGAGTAGCTGTAAGTGACTCTACAATAAGAAGAAGGTTGAAGGAACGCGGATTGGCACCGCATAAGCCAGCGAATGGGCCGAAATTAACTGCAGACCATCGAAGAGCGCGCCTTAACTTTGCACGCGAGCACCTAACTTGGTCATACCTTCAGTGGAGCAAAGTACTGTTTTCTGATGAGTGTAAAATTATGCTGTATGGTAACGACGGAAGGAACAAGGTCTACAGAAGAGATGGAGAACGCTTTGCACAATGCTGCATTGAAGAAAAGGTCAGCTATGGTGGCGGTTCGTGGACGGTTTGGGGAGGAATCAGCGCCGACGGTAAGACAGAACTTGCCTTTGTGTCTGGGCCACGGCTGCCTGCACTAAACTCTCATCGGTACATCGAACAGTGTCTTGAACCTCATGTGATGCCCTATGCACATTTTATTGGCAACGACTTCATATTCATGCACGACAATGCTAGAGCTCACACCGCGGGCGTCGTACGAGATTATCTTACCGAAGTCGGTATCTCCATTATGGTATGGCCAGCAAGAAGCCCGGACATGAATCCCATTGAACATCTATGGGATGAATTAAAGAGACGAATTCGAGCAAGAGATCCAGCCCCAGAAACACTTAGCCAGCTGCAAAATGCAATCCAAGAGGAATGGGATAATATACCACAACATGTGATCGTGACTCTCATCCGATCGATGAAGAACCGTATGGAAGCAGTAATAAGAGCTCGCGGAGGGAATACAAGTTATTAAATAAACGTTTCTTAATTTTTTTTTTCATTTACGCGTGTTGTTTTACCCATTTCCTTCATATTCCATACAGGGTAAAAATTACTCATTATACAAAATACGAAATCTATGAAGACTTAATTTGAATTTAGAACAATAACATTAGGATTTAAAAACCTCATACTACTCACTATTAAATGACATTTTACATTTATTCCTAAATATACACATTTTTCTGATAATCCTTATCAAATCATAAACTGCGAGGTGTTTCGATTTTTTTGATGAGAAGTGTATTACCTTTAGTGATAATCGGTTCTGTCGATAACATTTTTTTTCATTATTGTATTTTTGGGATATAATTTCCATGTCAGCTAAAATATTAGGTTTACAATTTATACATTATAGGTATAATTTATCAACGTTTTATCATTTTGTTCATAATGTTCACACGTGACACGCTGACCGTCCTTGACCACTCTCAGATATAAGGAGCTATAAAGTTGCAATTGGTATATCCGAATTATGTTTATTGCTTTACAATACCACATAATACTCTTCTGCTAGCAATGCTAGCAATATTGTGCAAATAATTTCCCCAGAGTTAATTATAAATTTTATTATTTCGTTGCGGTTTCTGCTAATATAAAAAAAACCATTGGGTACAAAACAGTCAAAATTTCTGTTTGCTCAAACTCATTGAAAAAATCCCATACATTCATAGGTATGTAAACAAGGAACCCAGTCAAACGCAACACACCAATTGACTCACTCTAATGCACCCTCACATGAAGTGTAAATTCAAACTTCAATGGACGCTTCATACGTGAACACACAGACGCAAAAAACGCACACAAACAACCGCAGACAGTCTGAAAGACTTTTTTTCCTTTTCCACTTCAATCTGCTTTTGCAATGTCTCCTATTTGTCTAGGCTGCGACCACAAACATAAAGCTGCTTCCCACCTTGATCTTGACACCTTCTGATAAAGGTCAAATTGCCTTGATCCGATTGTCGATGGTATGATATAGACAGGCGGGCCACTCGTGAGCCTGAGAGATCAATTATGCATGCCATGACAAGAGATGGGGGTTTAAATAATAAAGGGGATCTATTCAAAGTGACGGGAGATTTGATACGACTAATTATTTAAGTCTGGGATTTGAGAACGGTATTAGTGCTCACGTGGATCTGCATATTAGGTATATAATTTTGAGACTGTAACTAAGAACTTACTAGAAGATTATAATATCTAATCCAGTTTGCTTAAATTCCTACAAAACATGCCATAAAGAAATCGTTGTCTAGAAATATCACATTTTTTTATGACTGTCAGAAATTTTAAATTACTAGTGAGAAGTTTATAAGTCTGAACATACACTATAATTTAAGTTGAAATAAAATAACTTGTTAAGACGCCAAAGTAAGGCACGGGAAATTGCCATGTCCATCCCGAGGGAGCTATCCATTCAATGGGGTAAAAAGTAGCTCTTTCCTCTCCCGAGCCGTCGCTATGGTGAAAACTTGTCGTGTACTACGCGAGTGAATTGAAACGGACTGGCCGGCGCACATTCATGCTAAGAATGATGGCTCAACTTGCCTATTGTACGTGTAGATGGAATGGTAAACTTTAATTTGGTTTGTCGACGTTTGACCCTCGCAACATAGTTAAACTTTCAGCTTTACAATAATGAAAGTTTTAGTAACCGATCCTTTGCTGTTTGGGATAGACAAACATTGTTACGTTACCGTGGGTCACAGTTGCGAGTTTCATTAATTTAATGAAGCCAAATAATATTTGTAATATTAAGTTAGTTAATAGCAATGATTATTCGCCGCCCATTAATAGTTTACCTAAAATTAAATTTAACGTATTCAAGATAATTTGTTCGTAGAAATTTGAGGCGCCTTGTGTCTGCCACGTGTAAATGTAAATCCTTATTACCTTGGTCTGATATTATAGTATTCAAGGTTTTTTTTAATTTGGTGCTACTGAAAATAATTTACGAAATAACTAATAAAGATTTTCTACTTTCATTTCTATATTATTTAAGCTTATTAGAAAATTTTAGCCTACAGTATAGATGATGAAGCTAAAAAAACAATGACATCATAAATAACTGGGCGCCGCTTAATTAATAATATGTCATGCCCCTTGACAAAAAGGTATACGTGAGCTAGAGATATTGGTCTGATCTTTATGTTTTTATAGATATACCCAGTAATGATGCCCGTTTCTATATACGAGTATAATAATTTATTTTATAAGTTGACTGTTTTTTTATATCAATTTAAGATTTTATTATTTTACAAACAATCTATCATCTTTTTCATTTCAATAATTACATTTATCGTTTAAAATTATTACATTTTGATACACTCGATTATATAAACCCACAAGAGAACCAAGTGAAACAATTTCAAAGACAGTTATAAAATACAAGCCTAATTCTTATCACTTTCAACAAGCTTCAGGCATTCTTTCAGTCTGTCTATTCTCTGAAGGGCTTTAAAACGAGCTCTGCCAAAGTATTTTCAAACAAAATACATATTTTATTACAAGTTACCAAAATTTACTCTGTTCTCATGACGAATTCCCTAATTACTCATTTGTGTTCGTAGCCGCGCTACGGCGTAGCAGTTCTACGAGTGTCGTAGACCTTTGAATCTTGGAAAATTTTAGATTATTAGGAAAATTTAATAAGTGATCATAAACGAATTTAATACTGTGTAATTTATTTTAGTATATCGTGTGTATATTATGTTTCATCGATCAATAATTTCATGTACTGTAAATTTTTAAAATATATATTACTAGCTTCTGCCCGCGACTTCGTCCGCGTGGAATAGTGGTGCTCCGCGCCTATTGGTTTTAGCGTGATGATATATAAACCTATAGCGTTCCTCAATTAGAATTTCTTTATTATATTAGAATAGTATAGTATAGTCGCGCACTATACATTGTTATGGACACGTTCACACTGTACTATATATTATTGGCTATGTATGGTGCGCGATATTGTTGTGGTATAAGCTATATACTATATTAAAGTAAGTAGGTAGGTACGAATCGAACGCGAGTGAAGCCACAGGCAACAGTATTAACAAAAATGACGAATTTTCAAGCAAACATTAATCTCCTCTATCAACCATTCTACGCCTTCTACCCTTTTTATTCGCTATAAAAAGTAGCCTATGTTAAATACAAAGTTTCACTGATATATTTTCAAAAATGACGATTTTCCATACGAACATTCATCACCTGTTTTTACCCCAATTTTCTCCCTGAATTTTCCCCTCTTTTTACCCATTCTCCCCCATTTTTTGTGATAAAAAGTAGCCTATGTTCTTTCGTTTATCATAAAGTGTCTAAATACAAAGTTTCACTGTTACAGCTTTAAAATTGACGAATTTCCATATGAACATTCATCCCCTCTTTTTACCCATTCTCCCCTATTTTTTTGCAATAAAAAGTAGCTTATGTTGTTCCTCAGGGTCTATTCTATCTCTGTACCAAATTTTATCAAAATCGGCTCACTGGTTTAGGCGTGAAAGCGTAACAGACAGACAGACAGACAGAGTTACTTTCGCATTTATAATATTAGTAAGGATTCCATATTATTTAAATCGCTAAAAAGCACAACTGTATCCCAAAAAAACGATCTTTATTGTCTGATTCATATAACAACAAACAAATTAAGAGTTTAAAAGAACGTGTCATTAAGTAGAAACTAGTCTGTTGATATGAATATCTTGTTTACGATGCCGAGTTCGCCTCGTGAGATGCATGGGTTGCATTAGTAGCTATCACAGACGCCGCTGTGACCGAACGACTGAGTAGAGATTATGACTTGCAAGAAAAAGAGCAGGGATTTATTTTTTACTTTTAAAATAAAAAAAGTGTCTGTAAAATTAGTATTGAACATTTTTATCTCTTTTATACTTTTTCCGTCAAAATTTTTACTAGCTAGCTACTTCCATAATTAATATGTAACCAGTTACCTTTAGCTATAAATCACACAGTTCGTTTAAAAAATAATTGTGCACGAATTTCTCTATCATAGTTGCAACAAACTAAATGAATTACTTTTTTTATTCAATAAAATATATAATCAAGTTAATGTACTTCTTACATTCATAATCCCAGCCTAACTAGATGCAGCTGAGTACCAGTATTTATTACCAGAGTTATTTAAAGTACAATCAAAATGTACTTATAACATTATGATTATAATTTAAATAAGTACTGTACAATGTCATATACAAACTGTACACTATACTTTTTTTAATAAACTGAAGCCAATTTTGGCGCTACTACCGAAATACACGTCAGAAAGCTTAAACCCTGCACTCCCGTCCCGACACGCCAATTGTCAGTACGTCCACTGACCTGATTACCCTCAGGAGCTAGTTGGCAGTCGCGTCACGTGCCTCTTTCTCGATAGTTAGTGTCGCCTGCTGACAGCCCTGCTGATGCTCACTATGACCCACGTCACTATAGCCGAGGATGTGTTGTAAGTAAAAGAGATTGAAAGTATTTTAAAGAAGATTATTTTAAAGTTACATGTCATTTCGGTGTATTACACTGAGGGAGTTTCTTGGTGACATAATCCTTTCGTTCATGGCATTATATGTATAACTACCCTGAGCGAACCACTTTACCCGTCCTGGTAAAAAGTAACCTATGGGTTAATCTAGGTTATAAACTATATGTTTGCCAAATATAATTCTCATCAATTGAATAGTTACAAATATACGCATATTCACAAACTTTTGCATTTGCAATATTATATTAGTAGAACTTTTTTTTATATCCATGTTAGTGTTTTAGTTTTTTATTATAGAACACTGTACTGAAAAGCTTTCCTATGAAAAGCTTTAATTCCAAGAAATAACTGCGAATCAAAATCCGTGTAATAAATAACAGCATCAAACAATACTCAATCCATTAGCATCGCTTTGAGGCAAATGTTCGTTTATTAATTTAGCTGTTTAGTATTCTGATAACCCTCTAATATCAAAATGATATTAACATTATCCACAGATACGAGCATTACTCGTAAGCCTATCCTACCCATTATATATCCATTTCACTCCAGTGACTATCGCAGCCGTGGGAGGGTTAACATCTGCTGTTTTTCTTTCCCTCCACATTATTCAAATTACGTATAAGTAATAATACATGTAACACTTAGCTCACACAAATATTATGTGAACCAAGTTAGGATAAAGTCGAAAGATATTCCAAACTCGTATTAAGTGGGAAAGAAAACATAAAAGTTGGTATCTAGAAACGGAAGCAATGCTCGCGGGTTCCGTACTAAATATTGGATAATATTCTGTTGCAGTATTGTTTTCTACTGACAATCAGTTTTAGAAAAAAGTTTTGATCATTACAGATATTATTATTGTGAGATGTGGGGAGATTTACAATTAGGTACTGATTGTTGAGATAAGAATCGCTGTATAGAGTATTAGTTTTCCGATTGTTAATTCGGAAGAGTCAAAAGGTTGTTAAGGACAAATAATCTAGGGCTCTAAATCAAATATGATACAAACTATTGCGGGCTCAAGGCAAGAGTGTGTTCGTCCTATGTCTTAGATAGTTACAGGATATGGTGAGCTACTCCTTAAAGGTATTTAGGGCAAAAATCAAATAATAAACTTTAATAAAAGTAACTCAAAACATTTTTTTTACGAATAGGCCTTCGCAGGCTAAACGTCAAGTAGTACGAGTTGCACGTTTTAATGCAAGATTTTGGGGGTGACATCTTAGCCGCAAATTTTTCAACTTTAAAAACATAATTTATTTATGTTGTCTTGGTTTGTTCAAACTTATTTGTATATTTGCTATTCATGTGAGCTAAATTGATGACTAAATCAGTAATTACTACAGCAGTAATATTTGGTGTAGTGTAAGTTACTAATTAAACTAGAGGTAGCAACACTGTAGGTACACGGGTAACGTGTTCCGTAATAGGGTGAAAGCATGGCTACTCCTTCTAGAATACAATCGATGGTGTTAACAAGCGCAAAACATTTGAGCAAGGTGTTATATTAACAGCTTTTGAGTTTAGTAACACTGATTTTGTTATGTAAGTAACGATAGTTTTGCCAGTATGGTTACGTTTATTTTGTTAATACATTAATCGTTTATAAATAAAAGTGTCTCATAGTTTTTAACACTGCTACTTAAATTAAAACTTTTATATTTGACGTTATAAGAGCGTTCAACTAGCACAAGGATTTCTAACGAGTTAAGTAAAGTTTTAATTATTATTACAACTTTACCGTCCACGTTAGTTATGGTTAAGCATAAAAAACTAAATAGTGAAATGCAATAAAAAGTTGCGAGTATATTGTGGCTGACTGTTTCCAGTAAATACTTTAATCATTAATTTTTTTGAATTATATTGTTGTTCTATTTTGGATTTAGATTTTTTAAAGATATTATTATGTTTATTTAGAGATTTATGTTATCCCACTCGTCGCAATTACCATATTTTGTTATTGATAGGTTAGCTTTCATATTTCTTCTCCGTAAACTTTTATACTGTGCCAAATCTCACAATACTCCATGCGTGGAGTATTATTGTAAAGGGAATTAAAGTTTTTGATTCACAGATCCCACAAGGAATTCCACAATTTTGAACTCAGCACTGCTAAATGCACGCAAACACATCTCGTAATTCATCTGATGTTTGTGTGGAACATGCAATGTTTAGAAAGTTAGCCAAACCCTGTGCTTTGTGTAAACAGGGGTTACAAATTACATACCATTAGCCAGCTGCGCTGTTTCTAGTCATTAATGACGACATATAGCTGTAGCTGTGAGGCTGTGTGTTTGACACACTTCCCACTACCGACTACTACACATGGGCGACGAGTATTAGGTAAATTTGAAATTCTTGCTTTGTTTATAAGTATCATAAATAAAGATAATGCTAAACATGGATGAGAATAATACAAATAATATCAAAATAAGGGCCTACTTTTGTTACCAATCGAAAACAATTAATGTCAGCTGACAAAATGTACAAAACATTAAAGGTAACCTCACATTTCCGAGTACAATCGGCGCTCGAATACATTTCCGAGTACATAAACTCAACATCAAAAATTTAATTACGGATGCACTCATTAACCCTGCATTCCGCCGGTCACACTTAATTACTACGTACCTATTTTAACGCGATTTTTTCGTGCCTTTCTTTCGCACAAACGGTGGTATCGGTTTGCAGGAGAGGGATGGACACAGTGGATGGTAATAGAGCGCGTTTGCCGAACACCCGCCGGCGGTGGCGGCGCGAGGCTGACTAAATCTGTGTCCCTCTCAAGCCAGGTCAGGTCAGCCGTAGAGCCGCGTCCAGAGGGCGAGAATTTCCTGAATAAATTGTGTAAATATTTTAACATGGGCCCGGTGTTTTCAGCGGCAATTTGACGGGACGCGGTTCGTTCCAACAAATTTGTACCTGTCGTTGCGAATTTTATTGTGTCCGATTTATTTGGCCGCACGTGTAAACACGTGGGGATCAAACGCGTTCTAATTCTGTTTAATGTTTTAATTTGGCGAATTAAACGATGGGATTAGGCTTTTAAAATATTTGAATTAGATATATTTAAAAAGGAAAGAGAGGTTAATAGGCGGTATCAATTTTTTTGAGGAGAGAGATGTACAGAAAATATCAATGATGTAATTTCAAATACTGATAAAACTTTAAATGTTGGTAAGTGATATAAATATTCTTCATTTCTCTATCTAAAAAGTACCCAAAATTGTTAGTATTTTGGGGCAAGCTTTTTATAAGCACATATTCTAGGAATATTATAACATTACAATTTCAGTCAGCAAATCGCATTCGTACTCTGAACCCAAAGCAATAACAACTAATGTACAATAGCTTGAAGCACACGTCGATTTAAAAAGCAGTCACCATATATTTTATGTACTAAGCACACTCTTAAAAGACGTGTCAAGAATAATCAAAAGTATGGCAAACCTTTGTCTAAGCACTCGTCGTTAGTAAACTGTACATAATCCTCGCGTACCAGCGCCCAAGCAAACAATCGCACCAACTCAATCAGCGATCTTCCTTATGGACGCGGCTTTACTCAGCATCCCACGCACACAGGCACACCAATCAGCACGCACACTACGTTCTACTCCTTCGGAAAATTTGATACATTCCTACATGTGTGCGTAACGAGAGTCCGCGTGTATACACAAAGCTCCACAGTATTGGTTTCCCTGAAAATGGCCGCCGTCAATAGTACGCATGCGCCTGGATACCATTCACCAATGCAGTGAAAAATGTGTGCTCTACTTAAATTTGGACTTTATGCGTTTGCCAATAAAGTTCTTTGTTTATTTTGTCAACGATGATCAGTAAATTGGTAATAAACACGGCGGGTTTTTGAAGTTCGGACTTGAGTAAGGTAAAGGACACTTCTTGACGTTGGTGGCGTATAGAGAATTAAAATGAGTGCCCGTACGGCTAGAAACTTACAGCGCGCTTAGCGATAGTTGCGCTGTGGATACAACGTGCTGCATAGTTAGCAGCCTCACTGTTTTATAGGAAATTTAGTCGTATGACAAACTTTACATATAAGTGATGAAAATATAAAAGTTTTTTTTTTTACTTTGTTCTCCATGATTATTATTATAAAATGTTTGATCACTGCTGAGAAAATTAATAGATCATCATAAAGTATTATCTCCTCTTATTAATATATAAAACAAGCTGTTTCCTGTATTTTCACCCGCATCCTGACAAAACTACTTAACATACCCGGATAGAAAGATATATTATACCCGTCTCCAGGGTCCCAATTATCTTCGCACCAAAGTTTATACAAATCGGTTCAGACTTTTCACGAAAGCGTAAGAAACAAATAAACAAATCTACTTTCGTATTTATTATAATATTATTAAGCTAGGCTAAGGATTAGAATGTTGTATTATTCTAATAATTTCAGTATTTTAAATAGTTTTCACTTTGTACTATGGGTTATCGTATTACAGAACGATACTCAAGCACAGATCTTGTTTGAGCTAATGATTGAGTCTTCACCTGATTGGTGGAGTCTAATTTTAAGTGGTGCTTGAGTTAGTTTCTGTTGTTGTGATCACCTAGATAAACGGCTAATATTGCTAATTTATCTTATTATTAATTACTAAATTGTATATGAGACGTCGAAGAAGTCATTTTAAATAATACCTACCTATTTAATTAAAATGTTATTATTTTTTACAGAAATTGAAGCCAGTTTTATAACAAAACCAGATGTTGTTAATTTTGAGTGCTACCTTATGAAAACGCCTTTTAACGGCAAAAACAAATGTCAAGATTCCAAGAACCAGTTTACTTACGTTTATAAAGTTGAAGAAACTTTTTGAAGTAACTGAATAAGACACAATTTTATTTTAAACTCCATCCATTTAATTAATGAGCATCTTGCTGAAACAAATATGAGTAGAAGTGAACCACATAAACGTGAACATCAAAGGAATTGGAGCGGAGATTGTAAAATTTTACGTTTGATCCCCTTTGACGACTTGAGAAGAGATCGATTCGGAACCGCTACTATCTAAATTGTATCTCATTGCGATATAACGAATTTAAATAATACATTGTGTTATTAGATGAAGTAATCATTGTACGTTCAGTACATTGACTTATTGAGCTTATTTATTATTAAAAAAAACCGGCCAAGTGCGTGTCGGGCCACGCGCAGTAGGGTTCCGTAGACGGTCTCAGTTAATCGACTATAACTCTGTAACCGGTTAAGCCTACTTAGCCGTGATAGTTTTCCTTGTAAGTTCATTACATGTGCTACGTCTGTGATTTTTTTAACATATCTACGTACAGCCATTCAAAAGTTAGAGGGGGGGGTAACTCGTATCGAACAAAAAATTTCACTTAAAATCTAGATATTTCGCAAATGGCTCGCTTAACCGAAAAATGATCTTGACACACCCATAATATTTTTGAAAGACCTATCTAACGATACCCCACACGAAGGGGTACGCGAGAAAAAAAATATTCATCCCTACTTTACATGTTTGGGAGCTACCCTAAAAAAAAATATTTTTCAAAATTTTATTTTACCACTTTTTCGGCGTAATCAATATACATATTCATACCAAATTTCAGCTTTCTAATAACAAAAACCACGGAGCTATGCCGCGGACAGACAGACAGACAGACAGACAGACAGACAGACGGACAGAGCGAAACTATAAGGGTTCCTTGTCGGACTACGGAACCCTAAAAAATGGTTACATGCTGATGAATGTATCTGAGCATAACGTAAAGACTGAACAATGAATGTGAACATCTATCATGTGGGAAGCAGGAGTTAAATATAAGCTACGGTTGATGATGATGATCCAGCTAGCAACGTTAATTTTTTATTTCACGCCTTTGAAGAACTCGAAAGCATATCACTTCTATTTCCAGCATCGTAGTAACTGGTCACAAATTGAGATGACCACTAGCCCCAGCAGCTCGCCCGTCACTCTCTACGACCGACAGAATTGCTGACATGCTCACAGTGAGCTCCGCGTCTTAATATTCACGTCGCACGCTGCACTTATGAGACGTGCCAATTGATCGCATGCAGGATATCAGATGACGGAATTAAATCGGTTGTTTAGTGGGAGGACACTATGGGAATACTTTATAGTTAGCAATAATCCAGAGGAAGGGAGGGAATTCGTTCGTTGTAACAAATTCTAAGAGAAAACTTAGTGTTATTAAACTTTCACGGTAGCACGATTGATACAACTTATGCAGTGTTCAAAGTGGGAAACTTCCATTGTTTATTATTGACTAGCATTCCGCCAGCGGTTTCGTCCACTAGACTATACGAATTCAAATAAAAAATGACAGAGTTTCATACAAACTCTGCCCCCCTTTTCCACCCCCTTAAAGGTAGAATTTCGGAAAATCCTTTTTTATCGAATATCTACGTCATAAAACAACAACACCCTCCAAGTTTCAGGTCTCTAAGGTCTCAGCTATTTATCTTGCGCTCAGGATAGGTGGTTTCTAGTCGGTTAACTTCGAATAAATACAGTAGACTTCGTTATAAAAATGTCATACCAAGTTTTTCGACAATTACTGTTGTACTAACTGTAACTACTTTTATTTTGTTGTACCAACTGGGCTTTGTTCCCTTGATCGATGGCTATTTTTATTCTGTAACCTACTGCACTAATTTATCTGTGGTATCTGTAGGTACTATTGAGCTAGCCTGCGGTGGCATATGGCAGGAGCAATTTATCACACGACCGCTGTTCTGCGGTCGACCAATTAGTGCATACACACGTGTATAAGTAGTGGGGGGTATGGATAGTCGGATGTGCGCATTAATGTGTTCCTGAGGATTATCTGCTGCATGGCTTTGAATTTTGAAAGCGATCATTTTAGCAAAGTGTGCATATTCATTAAAAAAATATAATTAAGGTTTCAACAATGTATTTACTATCTGTTCTCGGTAAAAGGTTCATCTAAAATACACCAACTAATTGTCCCTACACGCTAAATGAGCTCCAAACACAAAACAAAACAACTCCAGGCATGATTTAGGTATTGTTTACCTCTGAAGTTTATTTCACCAACAAAACAAACTTCAACAATTTCACCTTGTAAATCAATACGAGGCTCAGAATATCAGATTTAATTTAACCTACAAATGAGCAAGTCTTTTATTTACTGTTTACTTACCTATAGTACCTTACTATAAAACTTAGTAGCTGCTCTCAGTTCACTATTATTAGAATCTTGTAGCCCCGGAGCGTCGTAGTACTACGATGTCTACGCCTCGCTACGTCGTAGCAAATCGATTACTATCTGCTATTCTGCAGCATCAAATGAGTTCTAAACTTAACTAGGTACCATAATATTAAATATTCAGATCGTGAATTAATATTGTACTATATTACAGAATCGTGACAGAAGCCAGAAAGTCTGACAACCAGTTTTACCAAGGGGTAACATGTTACCCGGTAGCTGGGTTGTGGAGGTCAGACAGGCAGTCGCTCCATGTAAAACACTGGTACTCAGCTACATCCGGTTTAGACTGGAAGCTGACCCCAACATAACTGGGAAAAGGCTAGGCAGATCATGATTACAGAATCGTGACATGATAAAAGGCGCGTTAGTTGCCAATTACACGTCGGGCATAGATCCAATGTTTTTATACAAGCACTAAATTACGTTTTTTGCGTACTTAAGGACCAAATATTGTTCTCAGATAATAATTAATTGCACTCATAGACATAGTTTTATGGAGCTTTTTAATTATGTAATCAGGAATACGCTTTTGGAGGTTATATCTTCTTCTTATTCAATCTAAAGCTTACCTTATAGCTATTAAACCGGAAGCATAATATAAAATTTTTAAACACCCTGATTCAGTATACATGTATGTTCCCTGCCTCAACAGGTTATTCCTATAAAGTTTCATCTTTTCTTCATTAGTCTAAAATATGCGTTTGATAAACTACAGAGATTATTGCAATTTACCAGTTATTAAACGTGAAGATATTTTATACTAGCAGCCCTATGGGTAAAAGTATAAATGGCTAAAGACATAGTGACACACTTAATTTTATAGTCGTAACATTTTAAAGCCTTGTTCCCGATCTTACGGCAATGATAGCCAGCCATAGTGTAGATAATAATCCATCGATGGCGACGTGCCAGGCAGGGAATTGAAACATCTTGGGGCTAGGAGACGCACTTAATTGCCAAGTTGCCAGCAAAAATAGCAATGCCAAGAAAACTATTGATAGACGAGAGAAAATATTATGTGAGCTACTTAGTTAATGTTGTATGGGCCAAGATAGTTGTGCCGCGCTCTGAGTTAATCTTTAAGAAATAATATAATTGTATAAACACAGCAATATACAACATCGTCATAAAGATTCATCTTTTTTATTTTCTGTTTATATATTCTGATGTGTTTAACTATATTCTGATACTGTGGAAGGTTGATGAAATCAAACTGAGGCAGGCTTGGTTTCGTAGTCACTGACTTTCTAGTGATTATATTTTCGTAAAATAAATGTTTCTAGATAATTGGGTGAAGAAAAAAACAAAGGTACGAATCGATCGATTTAATTTTCGTTCTTTTTAAAATATTTACATTAGCAAACACGCAGGCAGTGACAGTTAACATAAGACTTGAGTAGATCAGTTTATTACTATCAGTAACCTAAGGTTAAATTATTTAAATAGTGTAAAACAAGGTATAATATTAACTATAAACGTCTGAGTAGTGGCTCGCTTTGATTTAGAATACATATACTTAAAAACATTAAAACATATCCATGTGTATTAGACATTGATTAGTGCATAAAGTATTTTAGTAGGGCAAAAGTAATTTTTATACAAGCTGTATATTTTATTAAATTGTTTGTTGTTTTGTATCCTATCTATCCTGTAATAGTTGCAGAAAAAATCTCTATTTGGCACAAATTTCTTTGATTTATTGCTACAAGTAAAATTGTTATGTCATGCTAACAAATCCCATACGAAAGTTGTAGCATCGCTCATTTATTTCAATCAAAAATATAATATTACAAAACCATCACTGGGCAAAAAATTCATATAAAATTGTAAGACAAGTATATAAATGTAAACGTAATTATATTCTTGAGCATCTTAAAAGTAATTGATAGCACATTGAACACGGAAACCATCAGTTAAAAGCAACGCCGTCTATCGAGCCCGTATGTCAACAAGAAAATCGTATTTTCTCAACTCATCCTCTAACACTAACAATAAAAATCTTGTACTTATTATTATTGACATCTTATTTATAAGTAATCTATGTTCTACTTTATACAATTCGTCAGATATGATTCAGGGTTTGTTTAGTATTCAATAGCTATTGTTTAAATGTAATGAGTAAGTTTAACCGACTATGGATTAACTACAAAAGTAGGAATTTAGAAGAACCACCCATTTCAGTGGTAGATATTAAAATTATCCTTTAAGTGACACCGAATAGGCCGCATTAATTTTTCAAATCCAACACAGTACAAAACATCCTAAAATATTTACATTTTTATTTTCGTGTTAAAATCTCTTAAAGCTAAAACGGTAAATTAGCTAGGTAACAATTTAATATTTCGCTTGTAGCAGTCTTTATTGTCGTCGTATTTATACGTGTATTGTAAAATCTCTTCTCTCTTGCTCCTGTCGTTGCTGGTATCTGGGAAAGTAAAACAGTGTCATCTAGTTTCTGTTTGTTACACCATCAAGTACGTCAAAAACAACACCATCTTGTGCCTGTCGCCGATATTAGAAGAAAAAGCACAACACGCGAGTCGTAAAAAGTATTTTCAACCTCCGATAGATGGCTCTGTCTTTGGTCCTTAGATAAATTGTTTGGTCCTTAGAGAATTTTATTCGGTAAAACCATTTAAATGACAGACGTTTGTAGAAGTTATTGTTGAGTGGACAATATAAAAAGAAAAATAATTAAATAAATAAAGATTTAAAAAAACCTGTACCTACTCAGAAAACGGTTTACCTAATATAGAGTTTACCTAGACGATGTGGGCGTGTGGTGTCGCCGCGGTCTGCGTCGCGACTTATCGTGCGGCCGCTGTGACACCGAGCGCGCGTCCGCCGCGGACTCCGCGCTCGAGTCCGTCACCGCACGGAATACCTCGTCTGGAAGCACTGTTTATTATATACATAATATTAATCATTTAAATAAATCTCCACGAAAACACCGTAAAGTTTCAAATGTGACTACTGAGCATGTTCTCTTAAATTAAATTTCCAATTTGACATTGATGTAATTCCTCAGCTATAATTCAGAGTCTAAAATTTCACTAATAGCATCGCAATGGGGTGACCTCCATATTACATTGAAGTTATACAAAAGAAGTGTGTGAAAGGTACCTACATCTTTAAAACAGTATCTTACCTTTCCCTGGCGTGACGGGCATTCTGTATGAGACACTAGAGTTGCACTCGGCGCACGGTGAGCCACTCGAATCTGAGTCCGACTCCGAGCGGCGCACCATCAGCGTCATCGCCCGAGACAACGTGTACTCGTCTGTACAATGAATTGCACCAATAAGCGCTTCAGTAATCATTTCAGCGTAATCAATAATTATAACCCTTTTTTTTTTTTTTTTTTTTTTTTTTTTTTAATTATAACCCTGCTTCCTACTGCTAGTAAGAGGTTCGAAATGCTTTGCATTTTTTTAATATCTACTTATTGCAGGCTGGAAATTGACATACTTTATTACTTTTGTGAACGAGAATTAGAAATTTAATAAAAATATGTTCAATAGAGATAAATAGATTTAAATACAGTCAAAATTGGAAAACAATAAAAAAAAACATGTTTCCTAATTATAAGGGATTTAAGCAGTGTATTGTGCGTGAGGGCCTCACCTGCATGTTCGTGATGCAGATGGTGGTGCGGTGGCGCGGCCTGCAGCGGCGCGGGCTCGGCGCGGCCGAACGTGCGCAGCGTGCCCCCCGCGCCCGCCACCTCCTCCGCGCCCGCGCCCCCCGCGCCCCCGGCACTGCCCGCACCGCCCGCGCCACCCGACATGCTGAACGTCGCGTACGGACTGATCTCGTACATTTCTGGTAACACCATAATTATGTTAAATCACCATATCTTCATCAACTTATCATACATATTTATATCTCTTTGATATAATAAATTCAAATGCAATCGATTCAGCAAGATAATACATTAAATTCTTCAAAAATATTGATCGTGCATTACGATAATAATGCAATCCTCATGCGTATTGTACAGCAAATTGATGAAGCTGATATAATATTTTTAGTAGAATTTAGAATAATGATTATTCAAGGAAAAAGATCATAAATACCTTGTTGATCCTTCTTTCCAATAGGATGCTTGATAGGCGAGGAGGTATACACCTGCTGACAATTCCGCCGGTTGTCTCTCTTCTCTACTGACTTGTCCTCCTCTTCTGATATGTCTCCCTGTTCGTAACCCTTTCTAAAACACGTCGTTGATGGACTGGAAAGACAAAAAAGACGAGGTTTATTTTAACAGTAGTTTGAAATACATATATATTATTATTATCGTGGAGTGTATCACTGGTTCTCTTAAAAAGTGGATTTTGGCCATAACTCAGAAAAGTATCTATGTGAATGATGAAATTATATTAAAAGCACCTCCGCTTATATGCAAGTATTGCCAGTAAAAGCAGCGCAGCCAGTAGACCACAAGCAGCAGCTACTAACACTGCAGTCGCTCTCTCTTCCCCCTCCTCACCCCCCGGGGGAAAGTGAGCTGGTGCTGGTATGCGCTCTGAAATAAAATAGGATAATGTAATTCATGAGACCTTTATTTGGAAAATTAATTGGAAAAGTGCACTGAGAATTCTATCATACCTCCTTCCTCAGTCAATGTTGAGAAGTAATAATTTCCCAATGTGGTCCCTGCAGCGCTGGTGGCAACAACCTTTAAATGATACCAGGTCGCAATTGCCAACCCACACAGTACCGTGGGCTGGGCTGCCGGGGACACTGTCTGAGTGATCCACGATGACTCCTCGAAACTCCTCACAGATACCGCAAACTGAGTGAGAGGACACCCATTGCTGTCCCAGGTGAGTAGGTTCAGACGGACGCAGGAACTGTTGGTTGTGATCAGATCCTTTTCTGGTGAAGCTTTTGATGCTGTAATAATAAAGTAAGTATATGCTTTCACAATTAATTCACCTAAAAGATTCTTTTGAGATGAAAAAAGTATTTGTAAACTCCACTTACGTCCCCCTTTAGTGGAAACTACCAGTTCTTCACTGGCTGGAGAGGATCCAACTGCATTGTACGCAGTCAGCCTCATCTTATACAGGGTCCCACAAGCCAACCGCTCCAAGGTGTGCGTCCGGGAGTCAGCTGGTAACCGTGTCGTTTGCCACTTGGTTTCATCAGATCGGGAATACTCCACTAGGTAACCTGGAGATGTACAGATAATTTAATTTGTTGGAGCAAACTTATAACTCTGTTGAATATTATATAAACTTTAATTAAATCTTGAAGCAACTATCATAACTTTTGATTTAACTCGTGAGGCTCAGAGGTTATGAAGCCTCCATCACGAGGTCAAGTTTAAAGGTTCAAAACCTTGTAAGTACCATAGTGCTTTTCAAAAGTTTTATGCATTTTCATTTATTTTGTTAATCTTAGATGCCAGCACTAATGGTGATGGAAAAATCGAAGAACTTAATAGTATAAAAACCGGCCAAGTGCGAGTCGGACTCGCGCACCGAGGGTTCCGACCATTGGAAAGAAAAAATACGCAATAAAGTCGCAATTATCTTGTTTTTTTCCGACCGCATAATTAAGTTTGTTTGTAGAGGGAAATTGCTGATTACTTAAAAACTGCCGGCTAGATCTCGTTCAAACCAATTTTCAATGAAAGTTTGCATGATAATCTACATCATATATTTTTTTTAGATTTATCATTCTCTTATTTTAGAAGTTACAGGGGGGGGGACACAGATTTTACCACTTTGGAAGTGCCTCTCGCGCAAACTATTCAGTTTAGAAAAAAATGATATTAGAAACCTCAATATCATTTTTCAAGACCTATCCATAGATACCCCACACGTATGGGTATGATGAAAAAAAAATTTTTGAGTTTCAGTTCTAAGTATGGGGACCCCCAAAATTTATTGCTTTTTTTCTATTTATGTGTCAAAATCTTAAAGCGGTTCACAGAATACATCTACTTACCAAATTTCAACAGTATAGTTCTTATAGTTTCGGAAAAAAATGGCTGTGACATACGGACGGACAGACAGACAGACAGACAGACAGACAGACATGACGAATCTATAAGGGTTCCGTTTTTGCCATTTGGCTACGGAACCCTAAAAAAACTCATTGCGCTAATCGGCCCCGGTAATCAACGCTCGTACCATCTATCTCTTATGTAAAGAAAAGTCTTTCGTCACCAGTTATTTATTTGTTGTTGTTTCTAATCTTTCTAAATAATTCGAACGCAGTTTTAGAGGTGGTAATATTGAATAGGGTTGTTACCGTGCAAGCTGGAGCCGCCGGTGTGCGGCTTGTCCCACACGAGGTGCAGGCGCGCGGGCGCGGCGGCGGCCAGGCGCAGCAGCGGGCGCGCGGGCGGCGCCAGCACGCGCAGCTCCCAGCCCGCGCGCTCCTCGCCCCACGGGTTGCGCACAGTGCACGTGTAGTTGTCCGCCGAGCTACGGTCTACGTCTAGGAGGACATCAACAGCTACATGAAAACATGATTCAAACAAATATTTATGACACATAGTTTTCCTGTCTCTCTTTCTTGAAAATTTTCACAGTAAATAAAGCAAAAAATAGGCATCAAAACACTGACAACGCATCGACGCAGATGCGTTTACTGCGCACCATAGAGTTATACATGCTACTAAACAATCTTAGCCTATGAATCATGAAAAAAGTGATGCTAACTCAGTATGACAAGGTAAGGTCCATCGATGAGGTAGTTGTTGTCGTGCGCGAGTGGCGGCGCGGGGCGGCGGCGGGCCCAGGCGCGGTGCGGCGGCGGCGCACCCGCAGCCCCGCAGCGCACGCGCGCGCGGGCCCCTGCCTTCACCTCCAGTCGACGACCAAACGATGTTATTTTTGCAGGCGCTGGAAAAATGGGTAATATACCTGATAAAGTCATATGAACCATAAGAATAAATCTAAGAATTTTCCTTGAATCTATCATTCCTGAAGAACTATTAATATTGATGGGAATATAAAAAATCACCTCTAGTGTTAGGCTTCCTGGCCACAATAGCACTCATTTCTCCTTCTCCAGAAGCAGTTGCAGCCGTCACCCAAAACTCATAGACTTGATGTTCCTGCAGTCCTCGGACCTCAACCTGATACTCCTCATCTTCATCTTTGTGGGGAACTGTTATCTGAGAATGTTGGCCTGTCCTGTCAAATGCGTCAAAAACAATATTAGTTAGATCAAGAAGATATGAAGCCTGTAGGTATTAGGTAAACCACTTTTATGTAGGTAACACTTGATCCAGATTATATAAAAAGTTGGAGATTTCTCAAAATAAACTAGGCATAATTACGTGAAAAGACGTTGAGACATATTTTTGTAAATATCTACCTCTGTGGTCTGTTATAGACGGTGTAGTGTTTGATCTTGCCGTTCTTCTGCAGCGGTGCCAACCAGCTCACGATCACTGTGTCTTCTGAGTTTGCAGCTGCTTTAATGTCCATAGGAGCTCCCGGTACTGAAAATATTTTGTAACATAATTATAATATGTTGTGAATGAAGAATGTTTTTTTTCTGATGATCACATTATGCAGGTTAGTGAAATACTCACTGTCTTCGTGCGTGACGCAGTAAACTGGTTCAGAAGTGGGCCCCGTGCCGGCAGCAGTCCTGGCGCGCACCGCTATGCTGTAGTTGGCAGCTCTTTGTAATGTCTGTAAGACTGTCTCCATGCCTCCTGAGCGACGTGTCTCTACTTGACTTTCTAGTTCATCAACCGTCTGTGACGTATGAAAACATAAGTTATCAAATTTTAAAAAATTCACCCGCCTAATATTAATTTTAACTCACCTAAAATTCGGATACTATAGTGAACGTACCTCATAAAGTACTTCATACCCCAGCAGCACGCCGCCCCTGAGCGCGGGCGGTGGCGGCTCCCACCACACGCGCACCGACTGCGCCGACAGCGGCTCGCACCGCACGCGCTCCGGGGGAGCTTCCGGAGCTACGCAATAACATGGTGAAATAAATAAAAACATACAGTGCTCGGTACCACCACTCTTAATTTTTGGTAATAGCAAATGAGTTTGTAAGTGTACCTACGTCGCCCTGCAATTTTATCTATATGGGGGACCGATCCAGTTTAGGCTCGACTCAGAAATCGGTATTGAGACCTTGTTCAGAGCAATCACCTTGCAACCACTAGAACAACGAGGCAGCAAATCAATATTGCAAGATAAGTGTCTCATAGTAAGATATATAATACCTATTATGTGTAATGGAAATATGAATTCATATGCTATCTTAACCTCACCTCCTTCTAACGTGGTTGCAGTGAGAGGCGCGCTGGCTGGGCCGGCCCCCACCGCGTTAAAGGCGCGCACCCGCAGCTCGTACGGCACGTGCGTGCGCAGCGCCACCAGCACGGCGTGCGCCGCGCCCCAGCCCGCCGCCGTCAGCGCCGCCGTCTTGTTGTCCGCCACACTGGCCGCCTCGTGCCACGTCACCACGTAGCCTAACAGCTCGCCGTTCCAGGACTCTTGTGGTGGTGCCTGTCGACATCGATATACATTTTTGAGCCTATGGAAGGCCACTGCTTCATTGCTAGATATAAGCCTCCCCAAAGGCATACTACTACTATTATATTATATTAAGCCATATAATATATATCACCTGCCATTTGACGAGCAATTCTCCGGGCGCAGTTGCTTGCACTTGTACATTGTGAGGTGGTTCAGATGGAGCTGTAAAAATGTATTCTTAGTCAGTTCTATTTGTTTATACTATACGAAGTGTATCTCATTTTGATAATGTTTGGCAAGAGTTCTACTATTTTGTACTTTTTACCTTCTTCTAAAGTTTGGACAATGACAGGATCTGAGTAGTCACTGTCACCGATAGCGTTGACCGCAGCAAGTCTCAACGCATACGCGGTGGCCGGTCGCAAGCCTTCCACTCGGTATTCTAGATGCACTTCCGTACTCGAATCTGGGTCGTGTCTGTAATCAATAATGAAATAATTCTTTTTATTGGAACATCCTGTTTAAAAGTATATTCAATTTTGATACTTTATTAACATTATGCTTGTGGCAGAACATATTGAAAAAAAAAATCATACGATCTGGTGATTACAGAGTATTTCAAGCACTACATTTTATTATTTCTATGTTAGCATTGAAACTTACGCGTGTTCAAGCTTAGGCTTGAACACGCGTAAGTATTTTACTCTTGTTTTCTCTGGCGATGATTAGTGCTCACCTCTCTAGCACTCTATCGGCGGGCACGTCTCTGGTGGGTGCATCGGCCCAGTCGCCGGCGTCGGGGCGGCGCGCGTCCCCCACGACGCGGTACTGCAGGCGGTACAACAGCACGCGCGCGTTGCCGTCGTACCCGCGCCGCCACGACAGCGTCGCGCCGCGCCCCGACCGCCGCGACACGTGCAGCCCCAGGGGGGCTTCCGGGTACTCTGAAACAGCAGTTATTTTATTATAGACTAGCACCTGCGTACATTTATTCTATTCAGTAGACAAAATTTAAAATAAACGTCACAAGGTACAAAACGAAGCTTCAACTAGCCAGTTACATTAGTAGTAGTCTATTTAAGACAAATAAAGCAAATAAGAAATTGTAGTTACCCTGAACGGCCAGGTATATGAGAAGTTCATCTCTTCCGTATGCGTTTTCAGCGCGACATCGATACACTCCCGAGTCGTGGCGCTCAGCATGCGCTATACTCAGTTGAGAGCTCACACCACTTTCTGACCGCTTCTCAGATACGGACACTCTGGAATAAGACAATTTAAAATTCATTTCAAAAGTCAATTTGCTTTGTAACAAAACTACCTACCTAAAATATGCAGTATTGCATAGTTTTAGAAGTACCTGTAAGTAGTAAGGTCCACTCTCTTCATGTTATGCGTCCACTGCAGCTGTATGGGGGGGTCGCCGCGAGCATCGCACTGAAGAGTCGCCTGTGCTGTACGTTTTACTGTCATGTTGCGTGATGAGAACTCAAAGTGAGCCGGTTCTGATAAAAAAAAGAATTTCTGAGTTGAAATTGGCTGAACTTGGCGGATTTCTAAGATGATAAAATCTTCAAAATAAAACAGGCGGTTTATACTGTGATCTTTATCTATCATACCTACCATTAACCGAAACCGCAATAATCTTCGACAGGCCCCTTCCTATGCCATTCTCTGCTCGACACATGTACTGTCCCTCGTGATGATGTGCTGCCGGTGCTATGCTCAGAGATCCATTGGGAAGCATGGAGAACTGGAGGTCTAAGTTTGATACTGGTCGAAAATCACTTACTCCCGAACCTGGAAGAAATAACATTATTACTGATCTTGAGAATCATTTGCAGAATTTAATTGTCAGTTTAATTAAGGACATAAAACTCACCATGGCCTTTCAGCCAGGAGACCCTCGGTTCAGGATATCCTTTAGTAGCGCAGTGTACTAAAATTTGAGTTCCTAAGAGAGCTGATACGTCTTGAGGCTCATACACCCACGATGGAGCCACTGAAATAGGAAAAAATAACAAAATCAGCTTAGATCAATATAAAAAAATGATATAAAGTATTGTAAAACCCTATTGTGATTTTTCAAAGTCAAAAATTACCTTTCACCGCCAACCTGGCAGTATGATTGACTTCTGCCGCGGAATTGCTCGCAACACACGTGTAGTCTCCGCTATGCTTTGACGTTACATGAGAAAATATCAAAAAGCTGAATTCATCCAGTGATTTTTCTTGAACCTAAAAATAAAATTTGTACGATTAGGAATTTACCAAAAAATTACAAGGCATTTATACTGTTCAGAATAGAGTTCCATCTGGCAGATTTAGATTGAGCCTCTTGTGTCTCTCACCTGTAAACCAGTTGGGATGTGCTGCCCGTCTTTAAGCCAGGAGAAGTAAACTGGTTTGTCACCAGATGTAATACCACACAGAACCTGTATCGAACTGCCTTCTACTAAGTCGAGTGGAAATGAAAACCCTGCTATTTTTGGTGGATCTGAAATAGATGTAGATTATTTAATGTTCTTCAACTAACTTTCGTTAATTCGATTCAAACTCTCTATAATAACGTTTACTAAAAAGGAGACTTTTTGCTTACTTCTGACAAAAATCTGGACATCCTTTTGCGCGTACTGTCCCGAAGGTGATGTGACCCTGCAGGAGTATACTCCAGCATCAGCGGGCTCGGCTGGCCACAGCAACAGCTCCCCTCCGACTCCAGACAGTGCCCGCCCTCCAGTAGAGCTGACATCCATCCCTCCTCGCTGCCAGCGGATCTCACTGAAGAAACGTAAGGGTTTCTAATTTAAAGACATTATGTTATATTTATATAATTATAATTGTTATCTACTTTTGATTATATCATGACTTTTATTTAAAAAACAGTTATTTTGGGAAGGAAGTGGAAAGGTCATATAATTGCTACAAGAAGAAACATAATGCTACTAGTTGTAACGATAAAGTCAAGTTTGTAATCTAACTTCGAACTACGAAAACAAAACAAAAAGGAAACTTATAATTTTACTAAGCAAATGCACCTCCATCAACCTGATTGGAAATCCGGAGAACGGGCAGTAGATGGTGGTGTTCACGCCGGCCACCACCCTGATGGGGCCGATGCTCCTTATCGATGGAGGTCCTAGAAAAGCAAAAAAATAAATAAATACATCATTGCCTTATTACCCCGAATATTTAGATCGTCTAAACTCATATTACACAATTGGGAAATATGCAAGAACTTTATGTATTTGTATTTAAATTGCTGAATCTACTCGTAGTACGACAAATAGGGAACTACTTACCATAAACATTAAGCCTGGTAGAATGTTCGACAGCTCCCCTGGAGTTGTGTGCCCTGCAGGTGTACCGGCCGCCGTCCTCTGGACGAACTGACGTCAGGTTCATGTAGCTCACCACGTCGCCGTTGGAGTTCATAAACTGAGATATACTTCTGTCGACAGAAATTTAGGAGTTTTCAAGGAAATAAATCTCTATGTGCAAGGATCGTTTATTGATAGGGTACCTATTTTTGTATTAATATAAGATATTTTCCTATAAAATATCTCGTGTGAACGGAGGAGAAAAACACCGTTCTTTCTGGCAAAAAGCCCGATAATTATTACCTACTCTCTTACATTTACTCGTAAACTATGTTGTATCACAAAAAAGCTTTCGTACAAAATACATGACAACGTAACAAAATCTAAGTAATATGCAATTTTATACCCAAACAGGAAAGTTAAAAACCCTAGAGAATCATTCTGGGAAAATTGAAACAACTTTTAATATACGAACCCTTACTCAGATTGTTTTTCCAATATGGGTATGTATGCTTGAAGTTTTTCTGACTCAGATTGATTTGACTGGTTCAAATAAGTAGAATAAATGCATATAAATAACATTCTAACCGCACTTGATCATTCATGGTAACATGTCATAAGGTGATAGTGAGGCAAGGGATAGCTGATCTTTAAGTTAAGTATCTCACGTGAACAAAATACTGTACAAAAAAAAATATAGAAAAGGTGTAAGTTACCTTTGCGCCGTGTTATGTTCCTCCACAGCCTGCCCGTCCAGCAGCCAGGTGAACCTTGGCGGCGGGCTGCCGGACGCGGCGCAGTGCAGCGCCAGGGAGGGCCCCGGGTGCAACGCTTGCTCTATGAACGTGTAGTGCAGCTCTGGCGCCGTGTCTGGAATGTACGTTGAAAAAGATTAGGTAATTTTCTTCCCGTTAGCTACTTAAATAGTTAAAAAATTAATATTAACAATACGTATGAAAATTTTTGTTGTTGTAGTGTAGACTTTTTCCAAGCAATTCGCTTTATTCGCATCGATGAAGAAATGTTGTTAACGAAAGATCTTATAAGAATCTCGATGAAGACTACTTAGTATTTGACCACCGAACCGATAGCAATATCGCTTTAATTCGCTCCTGTTATGATAAAATATGAAGATATTTACTGCAACTGGTTTCTTCAATATTTTTTCCTCATAGTTCAACACCCTAAGCCTCTGCAATAAGTAGCCGACTAATATTATTCTCACAAACAACAGTCCTTCATCACAACAGAATCCAAACAGTGTACCCCCGAATGTATGGCGGCCGTTTATCACGGATCATAACGGGGTATCTGCCATTAGCGGCGGATTTATCGCACTCGTGACGCCGACACATCATTGTTTATGCTATATGTTAGATATTGGGCGATGGGAGTGGACCAACGGAATGACCACAGAGTGATTTGCTATGAAAGATTTCTCTACAGAGACATGGATAAAAAAAAACAACCTCCATCGGGGCAAATTCCATAAACAAAAAATAAATACGACTTTCAGACAGTCTGTTAGAATTTTTAAACATGGAAACTGAGGTAGTCGCTTGGGTCCAGCACATTTTATAATGTTTCTTGTTTATAGTTCCAAGTATTTTACTCAAGTCGTAACACCAGGGAGTATTAAACTTAAGCGCGTAGTTAATGGAATGCACTAAACGTGGTGCATTACTAATATCCGTGCTCTCGTGCTGGCTCTCCAGCCGCGACCTAGCTGTAACGTTGGTGAGTGGGTTCATAACCTGGGCTAGTATGTGTCACTCATAATGGCATAAACACTGTTTTAATTCCTTTTGCTAAGATCCTTTTAAGAGGTTGTACACTAAACTGTAAGATGGATTTAAGTAAATATTCCTTAAAAACAAACAACATATTAATATAGCCAACACGGCACGGCTGTTGTGGTGGCTACATGTATGATTTATTGTAGGGAGTTGCGAGTTTTATTTGGCGAATGAAACATTCATTCATACAAATATAACCTACAGATGTTCCTTCAATTATTGTTATTACGTTCCATAACAACTTCTGTTGTGGCTGGATGTGGTGGATCTTTAACTGGGACATTTAAAATATAAGCTTAAATTTTACCTCAAACCCCAATTATAATTTGCTCTCGCAAGAGGTAGCCATAACAAAGCCCCCTTAATCTCACTGCATCCAGCTTCCACAACATTTCACTAAGCCCCAGAGTCCGCATTCAGTCATAAATCTTGGCAAATAAATTCAATTAGCCGCAACACTAACATAATAACGAATGAATACAATGGCTGCCGGAATTATGAGGGTCTAAATTGTGAGCGGCCAGCGTTTCTGAGAGCTTTATTACAGGCCGTACCGGACGCCGTGACAGACAATATGTCAGCGTGTGGTGCAACGCTCAGGACGCAGCGACGTGTGAAATGTGATGAACTGACTGAGCAACCTTCAAGCTAATATACTGAGTAAAATTCAGCGGCTAGATATGTCTATTGCTATATGAAAGTGAAATTTTTATCTAATAATATCGTAAAAAAATTCAGATGCACAGTTATTGTATGTTGGTTATAAGTTGTTAAATAATATTATAAGGTATGTGGTTTTTAGTTAAAATTAAATAATAAACAACTAATTATTATACTTGCTTTAATATACATAGAGATTTTGAGAAATGCTTTAACAATGTCTTAAAATTTTACATACCTATAAGATAAAGCATCTTAATCAATACCGTAATAGTAGTTAATGATCGGCCTATCTATGTTTTGTTTTTCTAACCCAATATTATACATAATAATATTAAACATAATTTTCAGTGGGCTCCAAAGTCTGTTCGAAGAACAGGAATGTTGATATTCATGTCAAGCCAAATAATTACACTGTACATTCTCGCTGTCGCTCGTTACTTGGGCCACAGGCCTGTTGGCACGGCGCCCGCTCACAATGCTAGCTCTTGTAAACGTTGCATCGTTTTGCGCGAATTTATATCAGATGCCGCTGATAGTCGGCTAATTGTATAATTGTGGGCGATGCGCTTATCTGCCGCCCGCCGGACAGCGGACCTTATGTGTTATTCCGAATGGCGTAATAAAGGGCCGTTCGCAGGTTATTGTATTGTTTGTAGGTAAGCCTTTTAATCCAGTATGGTGGCAATGGACATTAAATTGTTTATTTTAGAAGTTTTGAGTGGAGGTTGGGCTAGCTTTATGGGAATGACAACAAATTGGTTTCAAACCTACTTTACAAACTAATTAAGAGTGATTATTTTTAATGACTTGAGAAGTAGATACCACTAAATAGAGTTACAATACTGAAGAGGATGAAACTTTGCGCATCAGTAGGTATCCAATATTCGTCTTCTAACGTGCGAAGACGACCGAGGCTATCTCTGAGAAACCCTCTAAGATTCTAGACCCGAAGCCTTAAAAACGAGACGAGAGAGTCTGGATTGCTCCTTCTGAGATTGAAAATTATATCATTTTGTGTACTTTATCGTACACTCGTATTTATAATGTACTTACCTCAAAAATAGCAACCATAATACGATAATTTTACTTAAGGTTGCTTAATAAGCTATTATTTAATATTCACATATACGTATATAATTTAAAGACCAATCAAAAGTACCAAGAAATAAATTAAATGGCGGCAGCAGTTACCATTTTATAAGCCACAATATTTTGTGCATAGTAAAAGTTTAAAGAGGAATTTACGATATTACAGCAGAAATGAGCGATTACGTTCTGAAACGAGATTAATTTAAAGTAGATTTCACAAGCTTTAAGCTGTTGCCAAACTCAAGCTGAAGCTCTGAATGAAAATATTTAAAACAGGGCCTCGCGAAGTTTTCCGGCGCAAGAAACTATCCGCCCCGAATGTTGGTCTTGCTCTGAAGAATTAACGGCAGCTTAGCTGTAAGCTCTGCTTTCAGATTTAATTGTTTAATATAACGAGTATTATTACTTCATGTGATAATTGTTCGAGTCTTTGCCACATTTTCTAAAATTTACATATTCATATTGAAATAGTTTCAAAATATGCATACAGAGGCAATTTATAGTTTGGTGCAAATATATTCCACGTAACATTCTAAAAATAAAATCCTATTGGGTTCAAAATGGACACGGATTTGAGTGAAACCATAGTAATGTTATTAATCCTATGAAAATCTCTCCTACCTCTATTCAGTCCCACACAAACAATACAACTAAATAATAAAACCCATAGCTCACTGGTACTAATCCCGCTAGTACGTAAAATATATGACGTCATAGATCGTCTCTATTATTCCATTAGAGCTATCGGGATTATCCCACAGTTTGACTTACGGTCTGTCCGCGACATTATTGCGCGAGTTATGGCCACCATAACCGGCACAGTAGGGGGTATACTTATAGGTAAGGTATTAGTCATGGTCATGGTGTTTTCAGGGTAAGAACAAGTTGGAAGTAGATAAGTACAAACTTGATTGAAAATTACTAAGATAACATGCACCATTTCGTTTAATACGCAATTCCTTCTAAATAATAGTATTCCATGCAAGCACCAAAAACTATTGTAGGGACACAATGTATTGTAAACTGAGAGGGATTGATGACGCGGTTTGTATTAGCGCGCGTACACTCGCGGTGTTGTATTAGTGCCCTCGCCCACGGGCTCAGATTCAGTCGCGATGCAAACGCGATACTGTCGCGCTTCTGTCTCGATGAAAACGCGATTCAGTAACAGCTCAAAAATACCTACGATCGCTACAGTTGCAAGATGGACTCCGTTGAGGCAACACTAGTCACGTTGTCTTTGGTGCTGCTTTTACGTAAGCAGCCGAAGCGTAGGCAACGAAAGCAGCGTCAATCCGTTCTTCCCCCAATGTCGTCAAACACGGTCGCGCGTTTGCATCGATACAGTCGCGATGCAGTAGCGCGTTGCAAATGCGACTAACACGCGTTAGCACGCGACAGCACCGCTATTAAAAGTCGCCATGGGCGAGGGGCCTTAGCGAGGTGCAGTCGTCTCCCCGCACCCAACCAGTTAGGTTGAAATTAGTATTATAGTTAATTATGTAACCTGGTACCAGTAAAGAGTATTATATCCATCATGTGCCCCTCATTGAAGAACATACGGCAAATCTAACATACCCCCACAATATTATCACAACTATTCAATTTTAAAATATGATGATTTCAATCGCATACAGTTGGCTTCGTTTATCATTGTTCCTACTCTTAGATAAATATAAAGCTATTTTACTTTCAAAATATTCCTGCCGTTTCTCAGCGGTTTTACCTACTGTGCATTTTCCGTTCCTTTGCAAGCGAATGACAAAATTCCAACGAAATAAGACTGTTTCCACACTGTGTAGTTCCTTACATTTCATTAGAATACACAGTAGCTGCATTGTAGACAAGTTCGCTGCACAGAAGAGGTTTTACTTAACTAAAGGCTTAGACTGTCTTAGTTTTATGCACTCTTTTCCTTTATATGAACAGAACGCGAGAAGTACGTAAGGACGTACTTGCTAAAGATGCAGTTCAGAATATGAAGCTCGCTATGTTACTAAGATTTTGTGGCAAAGCAAAAAGTTCTTTTGATCTTAAAGAAGTTTTTACTAACGTGGCTTTTGCACTCATAATCCTTCTTCGGTTTGTAAGGAAATGGAATTTTTGTACATATAAACGAAAGGGTATGTGAAATGTTGTTACCATAGCTATTATGGTATTGGTATTATGATTCTTCAAGCAACTATAAACCGTGGTTCCTACTTTTCAGTAAGGCCTTGAGTTGGCACAGTTTCAGCAATTACAATAAAAAAACTTATTCCACAAAATATTACGCATTTATATTAATGTATATCCGTATGGTGCAATAAAAATCTGTTTATTTCCCTTTCTCAATATATTATGTTTCCATCGGTAATATTCATAAACAACGAAGTCGCAAAGTTTTTGAAGCAAGGCTTGAATAGGATTATAGGCTCCGGTCGCGCGTATATTTCTTACTTTGTAGTATTAGCTCTGTCATACTGTGTATTTATGATATCGGCTATTTTTTCCTGCTGCTGAATATTTTACAGCTCGTACATAAGTCAATGTTAATGATGCAAAGTTGAAGGGAAATGCAGTTACGAGTACCATCGCTACACTAAGGTATTACGATGGACTATTGCTTCACGATGCTACTTGTGCAGAGAAGAATTCTGTCAAGCAAAGAAATTGTGTTTATATTCAAGAAACTACGAATTCTTAAACTAAAAAAAAAATATTTTTAAAAACATGTGTACGTCTTGGCAAAGATATGAACCATTATTCGGAAAAATATAACCTTAAAGACATATATAATTATGTTTTTGATTTTTGGAATGCAATTATTCTACGTGACCTAGTTTGACTACAGCACAGGCGCAGGGTTCAGGTATGTCACAGTGTGGACTAAGTCTTTGTGCGGGCCGGGAGCCCGTCCAGTGTTTGATGCCAGCAATAGATCGCCCCGGACGAGACAATGGACGGTGTCAAGTTAGAAACTAGTGAGGACAGTCCTTTAGCTGTTCAACTATAGTGTGTGAGGATAACTACCTATATGATATTTGTAGAAATTGTATGGTTACTATTTTGTAGTATAGATAACAATTTTCAGACAGATTATCATTTAATATTTAACACAATAAAACAGGCCTTGGCCAAAATTAACTGGATTATTTTCTTTGTTCTTAATGTCATCAAAATAGCCAACAACAAATTGATGGCTGGTGCATTTAGCCTGAAATTTGTACGTAAAACGTATCTAAAATGTAGTATATTTTAATGTGGGTGAATTTTTCACCAGATAAAAAAAAACAAATAAAATGTTTCTTAAATTCGCTATCGGATTATACTTGGGTGTGTGGCGATGGCAGCGGATGACGCATGGCCGAGCCAGTCATTACAGCTGCCGTTAATCAATAACCCGACGACATACGAAATCGCACCGCACTGCACTCCGCAAAATTACACCATTTGTAATTACACGCCGAAGTGGACTCCGGTTGGCCAATCGACTCTCAAAGGACAGTAATCGACCAATCAGTGAGCAATTTTCGATTCGAGAAACGATTTTTTTTAGTTGCTGCTGTGTGGTATTTTGATTTGTGGCATTTTCAAAGTTTTTGCTCTAGCTGTGATTACAAATACAGTTAAGCTAGGCATAGAAGAACTTTTTACAAAAAGTTTTTTTTTCTCATTACAATATAACATTTCTGAAACACAATATTTTATTGTAAATTTAATTACGGTATCTATAAATCAGAAAATAGGCCTGTGTCATCTCTACTAGATAGGAACTATACAGATTAATTCTTTTACGTTAAGGTTAAAGGTACTCGGGTGATTTTTCAAAAAAGTGCGGCTGGTTTTTCGATGCTGTTCGCAACCTCACATGAATTTTATTATTATCAGCCGTATGATATTCAATATTTACTTACGTTAAGAGACTTTTATCTATTTTATTATTTAACATAATGAAAATGATTATGTTAAATAATAAAATAGATAAAATAGACAAAGCTTATAAATTATACAATTTAAACGACAGCCGGTGATGAGGGTAATGACGATTCGGAAAACAAACAGCAAAAAATGTTGGATTTTTCCACTCACCCGATTGGTGAGACTGGCCATTAGTAAAATATTTTTATATTTTTATCCTTTTGCTCATACGAAACAAAAAGAATCTTCAACCAATATTCTAATATCATTAAAACAAAATATTAATATAAGGCTGAAATAAAAGTGATCTGGTAATCCCAAAAATACAATGCCAAAACTGGCGAGTCCTAAACAAATACGTGAGGATGGCCTTGAACCGTCCATTAATTCCAAATGGACCCTCGGCATGGGCCAAAACATTTGTTGAAGAGAATTAATTCCGTAAGGACTATCGAGCTTTTTCTGGACCGAAGATAAAATAAATAAAGCCGTTACGGATAGCAACATACCTTTTGTAGTTGCCCTCAAAGAGAATTCGTACAAATGAATACAGGTTTTCGGTAATTCGAAATTATCTCGTTGTAAGTCGATGTTAACTGATTCTCAGTTAGTAATTAAGTATAAACCAAAAGTATATTAGTACCTCATACGATGCAAATAAAAATATACAAAATAATGAGTGCAATGCAAAATCGTCCGAAATTGAGATTTCATAATATAACCTTGACTTCTAAAAGAGCAAAGATAAAATAAACTAAAATTTTTTATTAATTTTAGAGTGCTCATTGAGCCTCGTCTGAACAAAAACATTTCAAGTAGAATTAACACTTTTTGAGTAGCCTAACAATGAACGATAGAATTGGGGCGAAACTGATTAGGGTTCAGGTGTAGCAGCTAGACTTTCTAACTGGATTTCATATTTCAAAAATCACGGATTGGTTAAGCATGAGTGACGGGTGTAATATAATGACTGTGACGAAATTCGGGCTTTGTGATCAAAATATAAAACCAAATCGTAAGCAATTTCACTTGGTTTCGGGTTTCAACGTCCTAGCTTATATAAAAGACTTTCGAACCAAATAATCTCATACAATAGTGGTCCTTCGTGGTAGCCTAGTAATTGCAGCGCCTGCAACTCAAGCACGAACATGCGGGTTCAAAACCTCGCAAATACCAATGTGACTTTTAAAATTTATATTTACTTTCTAAGTGTGTCTTAGCCACCACAGACTATTGAGTAAGAAAAGCATCGTGAGGAAAACTGAGTTAAAATATTCCAAACTAGCCAATCCGCCTTCAGCAAGCGGGTTGATCAATGCCTTCTCTATATGAGAAGAGGCATTTACCACCCACCAGTGGCAGTGGGAAAAAAATACGCCAATGATGATGATGAATAACACCGTGAAATGACAGTTATTATCAAGATAAAGATTTTTATACCTATCGTTAATTAACTTCATAAGAATTGTGATTATTTTTCTCGCGACCAAAATTATTTTGTTTAGTTTCGGCGAAATGTTGAACCTTGTCTACTTTTCCCTGTGCTAATCATGAAAAGTACTAAAAGACTTGTAATAATATAATAATATTGTTTTAGAAGTGTGTACATTCTGACCAAACCAGACCTAAAACCACAAACTTTGTTTCATTGAAGTGCCCTTGCGACGCTCACAGCTGTTCGTTCGAAGGATACTATCGAGTGCTTTTACTTCATTTTTCCTCATAACATTAAATATTTTGTCATTTCCTTACCTCCTAGCCTTAGTTCAGCAGCAGCCTGTGCACTGTCCAAGTCTCTTTCAGCGAAGCACTGGTACATGCCTCTATGTGCCCTGACGACTCCATGCACTCTAAGCACTCGCTCCCCGCCCCCCACCGGCACGCCATCATGCAGCCATCTCACCCGAGCGTCTCCGCCTTCCACGGAGCAGTTGAAGGTTACCGAACTCCCTGAGTTTGCGACCTGTAGAAGATTGATAATTTCAAGTAAAGAAGAAAACTTGACAAATCTAACTCTTCAAAATTAAGATAGTAAAGGGAGGTATTTAACTTGTAATACAATTGCCAATAGTATTAGACACATGCCTTCTGACTTCACATAGTCTGAACCTGAACATTTATTCGATTGTCATCCAACACAATTCAAATATCCAACCTGCATTGTATATCCGGGTCAAACCAATAGTCCACGCCCGTAGCGACAGGTGACAAAAAAGAGACGAATTAACCCAATTACCCCAACTGTCGGAACTCGATAAACAAGCGACAAATACGAGCGAGTTGGCTCAAGACGATCCTTCGTGTTCGGCTTCATGAATTATTCAAGAGGACATCACCTAGTGACTACGGCACGCAGCGTGTCGGCTCAAACTGGATTATTAGGGCTGCTAGCAAATGGTAGGGGCACGTGCGACTGTCTTTCATCCAATGTGTTGGATTAGTTAGATTCAATCACTCTTAATTGTGTTGTGATATTTGCTCGACAAGTACAAGGTATTATTAAATAAACATAATCGACATGTCAGAGTGTACGGTGCCACTCCGGACTATATAGTATATAGTCTAATCGTAGTCTGGTTCCTGAGGATGCAAGAGAATGGCCTATTCTCTGTCGGGCCGCGGCAATAAGGAAGTCAACAGGGAAGTCACATGGCAGTCAACTATTGCAGTTAATAAATCCTCGGCTCAAAAGGCTCTTATGCGTAACGTGAGGGCGGTGACAGCCCTGCGACTAGGGATATTGGCTGGGAACGCTATTCAACATAGTACGTGAATAATTTATTGTTATGGTCAAACATATATACGTTACATACTCTGGGGGCTTAGTAGCCAAGATAAACTTAGGAACGCTATGAGATCCACGTATACACTTGTTGGTTTAAATAAAAAATCTATTTTATATAATAATAAAAGAGGAGAAAACTTTTAACCCCTGTTTAAGTATATTTTTGCACGGAGAAGTGTGAGGTTAGAAGTGTAAGGTTTATGTGAGGAAGAATACGGAAGACATTATAATATCAAACTTAAAACGTAAAAAAGTGCTGTCCTATCTACTGCTTCCTCCTAGTAAGACTAGATAATCCTAATTTTTTTGTGAAAATATTAATTCGTGAAAGATAAACAACAATATTCTTTGCAATGAAAAATACCACTTTCGTGTAGGTATTACCTAATCTATGTTCCTAGTCAGATTAAGCAGAAATTGAAGCCATAAACTTATAATATCCTATGCACCTCGGTTATTTTAAATTTATCAATTTCTCAGCCGAGAGCTATTGCGAAAGTTTAGATGTAACATAAACTAATGAATACAATTTTGTTGAGTTCTTAATCAAATTACGTACAAGCAATATTTACTTGTGAATTAAATTATAGCGAATCAAGCTTTATTAAATTTGATAAGCTGAGTCCCAGAATTAATTAAAATCGAGAATAAACATTTTAGATCTGGAACAATACTCTACAGGCTGTCTGCAAAGTGATTAAAAGATAATTGCTGTTCTGATTTTGAGTTTATAATTTATAGTTATAAAATGTTTGTGTTTATAAAATTGAATAATTGATTGGGAACAATTATTCTTTGACATGTCAAAACAAAGTTCATTGAAGTCAAATCCGTATATCTAATATTTCTAAAGTTGTTGTAATATTTCGATGAAATAGGCTGCCGTGCTGATTCGTTCTTATTAACTTATAAAAAAACCTAGTCCATAAATATAGCCAAATACCGAAAACAGAATCGAAATGTTATCAAAACTTAGACACATATTTATCTTGATAGATAGAGCATATTATATCTACGAATGACGTCACTCGGAGGTACACCACACACACACACTAATATTTACTTTATGGTAAAAGCACAGTGCATCGATTAATTAAGCTCCGATGTATAAGTTAAGTTAGTATAAGTTATGCATTGAGTAAAGAGGGGACTTATTCGATGCATAACTTTAAACGCTTATAGGTACATCGGAAATGAATTAATCTATTCAAATATTCACTAAGCCTGTTAGTTTTACCAACCAAACAAATATCCGGCAGTCAGATTGTATTGAAATTCCTATTAAAAAAATAAAACTCTAATTCGCGAGTGTGTACAAAAACTGCGTGCTTTGTCCAGTCACATTGTCTGTCAGTGGTTCTATGTTCAAGTTAACAGTTACTATTTTTTCATACAACGTATTCCCAGAACATTAAAAATAGACAAGTAAATCGTGTCATTCAATTCCAGCGCTGGCAGCGAACGCGTCCATCCAATGTGAAACACACACATTTTAAATATCTGCTGTATTTTATTTCCAAGAGGAAACCGTTCACAATCTGATAAACGTACCTAAATGATTTTTACACGGAATATTAATTAATATGCATGCTACCGTATATAATTTAATATATCATGAAGTTTAAATTATGGTAACATTTTCGTAAAATTGAAATCCAAAGATTTAAGTATATTCTTAGGCGAGTGAAAAATAACTTATTCCAAGCGTGCAGCTTAAATAAAATTGTTTGTACTATTAGAAGAGTATCCAAGAAATTACGATCAACTTGCAATGAATGTGGGAGAAGCGCAGTTTAGAATTAGTAGAATTTCCAGAATTCAAAATAAGCTGTTCCGCTTCCACAAACGCTGCACCCCAACTTGTCTATATTCGATGAGCGAGCCGCTAGGATCACACCGCGCGATGTGTCTCGTCTCCTCTGTGATCTGAATACTTATTTTTCAATTTTTGCAACGTCACCCGGCGCTGACGGAAATTTAGCTGCTCTTCCAAATACAGATGCTGGGACGTTTGGGACAATTGTATTTTCTCTTAGCCATCCTTATGTAATAAAAGGAAATGTTCAGAGGTTATTCTTGGCCAGAAACGTACGCTGTTTATTCTCTGACAAGTTCGAAATAATGCGATCGAGCTGTTTAAATTGGTCACGTTCTCTTATACGAACATATTGTTTGAAATTGGTGTAGAAATATTGACGGACACGTATGAGTATTTAACCCCTGACAAAGAAGGGGTGTTATTATTGATTACACTATCTGTTATAGATTTGTACAAGGAGTTAAGAAAGAAAGACTAACCTGCAACTGTGGATGCACACTGACGACTAGCCTCGATCTGACCCTCAGCCTGGCATCCCGCCTCTGCTCCCCGAACTGGTTGTGAGCCCTGCATGTCCAGACGCCGCCGTCCGACAGCTGAGCGCGGCGGATGATCAGCACTTGTTCTGACACCGATATCCTGATGCTGTTGGACACGGGGCTGAGCCGCCCGTTTGAGTGGCGGAACCAGCTGGAAAGCAAATATGGCTTAATATTTGGACCTACTAGCTATGCAATACTGCATAAACAATGACTTATTTTTGTCTTTCTAAAACTTCAACAATTAAGTAGCTGACTTAGTAAAATATCATTTGTATTTTACTTAATAATTAGTTGAGAAAGTCGCGTAAACCTTATTATTTATTAAACACAATTAAAGTAATTTAAATTTCCAAATAGACCACAGCATTCCAGAGCATAGGCTATTCAGATTTATTTTACCAAGTTATAGTAAAATTCGTTCACTTAAAAAAATATATAAAGGTACTACATTCTAAGCTTGGTTGAGTAGCTGATAGATAATCAAACATGTGCTGGTTTTTTTCTAGCTCTGTTGAATGGTAAGTATTTTAACAATGTATTTATTCTGGCCGTTTCGATAGCCTGCCTAAACAGCTGGCCCGCGGGGGTGGGAATAATGCCAAGTGGGTTTCTTACTACAGCCATCTTTCACCAAATATTTTGTTTAAAACTATGTCTAGATGAAACTCTTCAAACTTGATTTACCTTTTACTTCACAATGATCATACATTTAATAAAACTGGAGAGGAGTTGTGTTTGTTTGAGCTAATCTCAAAAACGGCTGAACAGAATTGGATGCAATTTGGTACACATAGTTTATAATCTAGATTAACACATAGAATATTTGAAGTCCACGCAGACGAAGTCGCTGGCTGAAGCTAGTTTATGTTTATGAGTTTATTTTTATACTGTGGCAATGAGAAGAGTTTTAGCAACAATATACTCGTATTAAAAAGTTTGCAATAAAACCTTTGGATTACTTCATTGATCCAATGAGTGAGATATACCTATAAGTTGGTGGTGGACTTCCAATCGCGCAGCATACCAGTCGGATGTCGCCACCTTGAGGCACCATTTCGTCTTCAGAGACCGACAGCATTCGCGGCGCCATGCTTGACGATGCATCTGCAAAAGATTACTTCACGTAGGTATCCAACTAAATAGCTGCCTGTCACCTTTATATACATTTGAGTCTCTCAAACTCTCACATTTAACTTTGATCAGCAGTTGTATTTTATATTTGTTGTTTCTTAAAAACAACAAACTGCTAACGGTGAAGAAGTCATTATCGAAGATCATAATAGATTATTGGCGGACTACTCCTACCAACAATAGAAATAAGTAAACCTGCTATCCCGTACGACTTTATTTGAGTTCTGAAACTAAAGTGCTAACAAATAAGGGAGCCATTGTATATTCTTCACGTGAATACTCACGTGAAACGGTGACCATAGCCGGAGGGCTCCGCCTCTTGTCTCCGGTGAGCGCGTGCTGTGCCTCGCAGGAGTACGAGCTGGCGTCGTCCGGGCGGGCGTCGCGCACCACCAGGATGTCGCCGCGACTGCCTCCCACTATGTAGCGACCACCTGGAACAAGGTGAGCTAGTTAGAGAGTTACAAGTATCCTACTAATATTAACGAACTGAACGAATTTGGCACACTACATAAACGTTTTTTCTAGACTGAACCCCAATTCTGAATGCCACGTAGACGTAGCCACGGATTGAAGCGACTATTTAAAACAACTAACATATTTCTTGTAAAACAGTAAGGCTATGAGTCTATGGAAAGAACACCGTACTGTAAATTCTGACTGTTATAAAAATAAATTCTTCAACAAACATTCAGCAACCACTCAGGTCTCTAAGACGAGGAACAGTATTTATTTCCACATTCATTTACTGAATTGCATCAGAAATTTGAAATCTTTTATGTTTCCGGACGAACAATTTCAACAAAAGGCCAGCGCTGCTTACACGCTGTGTTACAGATATATTGGGAGTATCGTCCGGTACTTCTGTTTGTACAGATAACAGCGTAGTGCAGGTCAAAGCGCGGCCCGCACACAAACACGCTTTCTATTTGATTAAACTGCAGCGTTCTCTTTCGATACAGCCATCATCATACTGGAAACTGGAAATGACATACAATAGACAAGGATTGGAAGAGTGGTAGGTACTAATAAGTACGTTTTTGTAGGAGCAATAGGTACTGTATACAAACGCTATAATGTGTGATTATAGAGTAATAATGTCATAAGTGTAAAAAATAAATTTTAACACCAAAAAAGGGTTGATTATGCTAGTAATTCGACATAAAGGTATTTATAATAAATTAAAGTGTATTCTCAAATCACAGTTCTATGATCTAAAAGTGTATTAAATATTGAGTTTTCATGGTACCTATCTAAACGTTAAATATTTCAGATCTTTTGCTTAGTTTCTATGTTTAGACGAATGAAATGGTACTATGATGACGGAGCTTCTCAAACTGGTTTATGTATAAGGTAGTAAAACGCTCATGACTTTGAAATTAGGAGACAACTTCGATCGAGTGCACTTACCCATTTATAGCGCGGGGTGACACCATTTGACCGACGGCGACGTACTCTTTGTGCTGGACAGTCGCAGCGAAAGGTAACACGACCCGTACTGAATAAACTTTGTAAATTACAAAATGTAATATCCATATAGATAGAAAATGTTTTCTGGTACGACTAAAGTAAAATGAAACTGAGAACCTTTCATTTGAGATAAAACGAGGAGAAAAACGGACGGTCATGTTTATAAAGCAACCTTTATAGAAAATAGTAGGTAATAATGAAAGTAGTTGAAATAATAATTACTTTTAAAACTAATTAAACAGCCAATTCTTCGACTAGTCGTTTTTATGTTGATTACCTGATAACCTAAAGCTAACCCTATGTGGATTGGCGTAAGCTTATGACGTTATCTCATCTTTTCTACTGTAATATTTTTTTCTCAAAAATGTCGAGAATGATTTAAAAACATTGTTTCTGAAATATTTGTTGTACCTCCCATTCACAGTTATTAGTTCTTCTCACAATACCAAGCTTTTCATCCGAAACAAATTAGAAGTATAGTCCAAAACACCTTTAGCATAATGTTGGGAGCTGTTTGAAAACGCTTGTGTGTCGGAGCGTACCGGCAGCGTCTCGCCGCCCTCACCGTTTACGATCAGATAACTTTCAAGCGAGACTTTTTCAATGAATTCTAAATGCGCGACTACCTCGACGATCCCCTTCGCGCTTGAGCGCTTTGTTTCACGATTGTCGACTGTTAACTGATCCAGTCGATACTATTGTTGCTTTGTTTGGCCTTTAAGCGTGTTTTACTATATATTGCTACCATCAAGTGGGTGACAGGAAATTGTCTTTAATTTGCCTTGAAACTTACTTCGCCTTAGGATAGCTATAATTAACACCTAATTGCAAAAAGACAAATCATAATGTTGCACAGGACAATTTTGCTCATTTCAACATATCGTTAACTAAAGTCGTCATTAAGTAGTGTTGCTACTACTATTAAGAGTTTTTTTTTTATAAATATTCACACAATTTGGACTTTAAATAAGTTCAGTTACATAATTAAACAAACTCTTATGAGTTAGTCATTTCCAAAAACGTGGTCCGAGTTATTTAATTTGCGTTGTAAATTAAGCCTTTTTTAAGCCGACGCCTACCCGAGGCCGACGTTTAAACTAGGCCAACGCCTATTCTAGGCCGACGCTTACTCTAGGCCGACGTCTATTCTAGGCCGACATCTATTCTGGGCCGGCGCTTACCCGAGTTCGACGCCTACTTTAGGCCAACGCTTACTGGTGGCCGGCGCCTACCCCAAGCCGACGCTTACGCTAGGCCGACGCTTACTCTAGGCCGACGCCTACCCGAGACCGATGCCTATCCTATGCCGACGCCTACCCTAGGCCGAAGTCTACCCGAGGCCGACGCTTACCCTAGGCTGACGCCTACCCTAGGCTGACGCCTACCCGAGGACGACGCGTACCCTAGGCCGATGCGTACCTTAGGCCGACGCGTACCCTAAGCCTACGCCTACCTTAGGTCGACGTCATTCTAGGGCAACGCCTATTATAGACCGACGCCTAACCTAGGCCGCCGCATAGCCGAGGCCGACGCCTAGCCGAGGCCGACGCCTATTATAGGACAATGCCTATAATAGGCCGACGTCTAACCGAGGCCGACGCCTACCCTAAGCCGATGACTACCTTAGGCCGACGCTTATTCTTGGCCAACGACTACTCTAGGCCGACGCCTACTTGAGGCTGACGTCTACCCGAAGCTGCTTTACTTTTTATAAGTAGTGTTGAGACTTAAACAAATACTACAAAATTTTATAAAAATAATTGCTTGGTACGCTTCCTGTACAATTGAGACACACAATTGAGGCCGTGCTTACCTTGTGACGTCACAATACATGACGTGATGCCTTGTCCGTCGGCGCGGAACAGTATAACGAAGTTTTAATTATCGCGGCCTTTTGAGCCCTTTGTTTGAAAATATTATTGATTGTCGGAACAATAAAATAAACTCGGGACTGTGTTTTTATGAATGCAGAATATTAATTTTTTGTTAATATTTTTTACTACAGCTTTGCATTTTAGTATATATATGTGTAATTGTGATTGTAATTAAACTAAGGTCTTTAAAAATAGGAGACATCAGAGACAAAAATTAAAGGGGTTTGATCGCTATAATCTTTGTTTCTAGTTAAATTAGTGAATATCGTTGTTACGTGAATGAATACTTACAATTTTAATAAGCCCCTAAAAGGAAAACAATCACTAACAAAATGGAGCACAAATGACAAGACATAATTAATTATTCCCACACTTTAAACAAAAAAATAATTTACGGAATTCTAATATCAATTTTCTTGCGATATTCAGTAAATGTAGCAAGATCATTTTTTAGAGAAAGTAGTAACAAAAGCAAGTAGACGATATTTAATTTTCAAAAAATATTTATGTATCGTGTGTAGGTATTTTAATACAATATTTTAATCACAATTGTTCAGTTAAAGCTAGTTATAATCTTGGGAATATCATACTCATTGTATCTGACACTTGGTAAAATTACTTTTTTTAATACACAAAGAGAGTCATGAATATCAATTTATTATTTAAATTAGTTTCTTTGAAGAAATTTAATTAAGCAGAGACAGAAGTGGGCCATGAACATTGAACAACAAGAAAACTCACTCTTGAATAAAATAAGAAAGCCCTGATTTACTTTTAATTTCATTTTGCAAGTTGTTAAATTACTTTTATGAGAATAATTTATGGTAAATTCTGTAAAGTGTTTGTCTCTGTGGACGACATCGCCGGTGTAGGATTAAAATGTACCCGTCACATTTTATCTTCACCTGATGGATACACGAAAATGTTTCATAAACTTGATTGTGAATAAATATTTTTATACTGTTTTGTACGTTTCAAATATAAGAAATCTCAATATCGGTTAAAATATTTGCTTCAAAAAGAAAACAAGATTGCTTAAGGAAACAAGGCTGAACCTTCTCTCACCCCATAATGAATAAAGAGCAAACAACACATCCATATCGATGGTAATTGAGCATCGGAACATTTTCCTCGAGGACCCGAAAGAATATTCGAAAACAGCCTCAAAGACATCGTCCAGAAATTAACTGATCCTTTATCGCAGCCCTAACTTGTTTTATGTGGCTTTTACGAACGGTACGTCATTCAAATAACCATAAAAGTGAATGCCTTAGCTGTTAAATGAATGTATATAGTTGGCGAGCGACGGGGAGCGCGATGGGTTACACGAGATAAGCTGCTGGAACGTCTGTCGCAGGTCGATAAGACCCAGTAAAAATACACACTTAAATGTAAGATGCTGCCTTTTTAATTTGAGTTATGTCAACTTTGCAGTTTATGGTACTGTGGGGAATATTGAGTAGCGTTGAAATTGTATAATTTTGCTTTTAGGTCAATGCGATAAATATTTAAAGAATAAAATAAAGAATATTAATAGTATAATAATATAATAATAATATGGTAAACATAGTATGATCAATATATAAAATAGAGAATAATTTACATTAATCGTTACTATACTAACGCTGAGAAGATTCCAGAGTAGCAATACATGAGGAATACATTAGCTGTTTATTTTGCGGAAAGTAGTAAAACTCTCCGAGCGAGATGTGCTAAATGATGCTTGTAGTGAACGTGCTTGCTCATGGTGTATTGTCCAGCTCAAACCACGCGACTCACCGCATCAGGTTGCATTTAAAGTAATTAATTACATTTTGCTTTAAATAAAACATAATAAATATAAATAAAACAGTCTGAGGAATACAATTGGACTTGAAAAGTCTAAAATTGCCAATCTGCCTTGAGCAAGTGCGTTGATCAATGTTCATACCTCCTCCGTATGAGAAGTAGTCTGTGCACAGCCGACGCCGCAAGCATTGCAGTAACTGAATATTAAAATTCTTACAATCTTAAGCTTGTATCGTACTAAATAAAAAACAGCAATTTCTGTGCCATATTTCACAGATTCACCGGTAAAACAAGACAATTATTCAAACCCACAACTGACAAACAATAAATAAATGTAAAGAATGGCGTGTACCAGAAGCTGTAACGGTGAGTTCCTCAAACTGGCGCGCGGATATTAAATCAGGCGCGCGGGTAATCTGCATAAACGCCGGCGAAACTGCCAACTGCCGGCGAGCGAGCTGCATCTGCTGTCATAGCGCACTTGATGGTGCAAATTAGCCATTTTTTGTTTTACTTCCTAAAGTTTCTGCTAAGTTTTAGCCTAGATATAAGATGGTAAAGTTGGAGGGATAAAGTGCAGAATAGAGTAGTGATGATAATTGCTTTATTTATAAGTGGTAGTATTTTGAACGCGAAATAATATTTCATGGTATACAAGCTGCCTGCTAAACGTCTAATGTGTGACTAAAATACACTAATTAACCAAAAATACTACGCCTAATGGGCCACTAAGCAAATCGCTTCCAGCATCAAGCTCTGCAATTTTATCTGTTTAAGCAAAGAGTAGTAATTCGTCGCAACTGCATCAAAAGCGAACATTAAACTTGCATTAGCGACGCTTAACTTTTACGTAAAGTTTGAATCTTATTGCCGCTGCGCACCGACAATTGAGAAAAGTTCCCTATTCAATTTGTACTGTTCTTCTTTATTAACGGACTGTGCAAAGAATTCACAGATGGAATCGTTGAATGCTAATGTTATGGTAACTGCAGACATAGACAATTAATTCATTTAATTTAATAATTATGAGACTTAATATCTACGTTAATCTAGGATTAACAAATCTTAAAGACGTGAAAGTATATTTTTGAATGGTTTAATACGTTATTTTTTTTAAAGTCAATGACAGAAAGCGTATACAACGTTTAATAAAACACTCAGAGTCCATTACCGAAAGTTAGGTGACTTTGTTCTGCTTAGTGATTCTCGGAAGAAATGTTAAGTTATCGGCGCTCTCCAGAGACGGATTAGCAGCTCGTCAGTGTTTACCGCTGGGGCGAGATTATTGTTGGAGAAAACTCTGTCTCGACACTACATTAGATACAAGTACTTTATTATAATAATATGACCATCATTGATGAAGTTAAAAATGTAATAAAAAATAAACATAAATAAAATTAAATTAAACATAGCAAATTTTAACGTAATGATTAATTGACAACGTAACTTTATACGTACAAAATAAAATAACCCGCAGTTATAGTCACGGAACCTGTCAATCAATCGTCTGGAAATAATCTTGAGCAGCTGTATAATATATATATACATACATTGTTCTGACAAATGCCATTACATATCACTGACAGAAGCCTACAAGTTCTTACAGGACTAAATCATCCTATGACTATGACTATTGAGTTCAATGAACCGCACTGATATCGTACGTGCAAACATTATCTCGTGGACGATAATTAATTCACTAGTAAACACCAACCGTCCCTTTGTCGGCTAATCCTGAGCCCACTGATGCGGGATGCTTGATAAAATCCTACTGAATAGGTTTACGGGATACTAGTTGTCATAATCGTCCCTTTTAGTAAGGACCGTTTCACTCCTTTTGGATGGAAGATATTATCTACTAGATTAAATCATAAGTTTAAAACGTCATTTGTATGAAATGATGTGGTAGATAGTTTAACCGATACTAGTCCGGTGGGGGTGAAATTAGACAAAAAGCTATAGTAATAAACTAAAGCTATATGAGCGCAACGAATACATTACAAGTAGACAATCCTAAGAGGCGTCGTATTAATTAAGATATTTCGGGCACGGTCGGATCCTAGCCGATAATTGTGTAACTCACCACTAATTCGACGGTGTCGACCCTTATCGAAGAATGTCGGCTAAATGGGTATTTTAGTGGCCTTTTAGTGAATCTGTTTGTATTTCGTTGCTCCGCGAAGATACAGGCAAGTTGATGTCTATTTACATTTGAAGATTGCTTACGCTTCATAATTATCTGGCGGAAGCTGTAACAGTTCACTGAAGGAATTGTTTACATTAAAACAGTGCACTCGACAGATAAGGGAAGAAAACAATGTTAATTGCTTTTCGCTCTTTTTAATTGAAAATATTAAACGGAAGTTAAGAATTTTCCTCCTCTTCAAGATAATAAAGATTATGCAAACACACCATGAATAAAAATAAGTAAGATGATCAGAAAATGCCAAAACCGCAGAACATTAACAAAAGTTTTTCGAACAAATATAACTTGATCTCAAGAAACAATCTCTCGGAAAAATGACCAAGAAGTTGAATGAGTCATTACCTCGAGGAGTAATCGAAAAAGAGCGGAAGTGTCCGTAAATGAAAACATTAATCGAATTTTCTGGTTCTAATCGAGAACTCGGAACTCATAAAGCAAGTTCAGCTCCCTTGTTCCTGTCGCCGACAGCCGCTTCCTACACTTGGATTAACGAAAAATTCTTAAATTTCTCCTTTCGAAAGCAATAATCGGCCGTTTGGCCCGCTCGCAAAAATTAATTTCGATTTCATAAGGTCCAGAGTCGCTTTTGTTGGAAAGTTTCCAGACGACTGTATCTTCTGGGACTAGAGAAAGGCTGCTATTGGAAAACATGTTTGACAAGAGATTTTTTTTTGTTTGGAATCAATAAAAAGATTCTGTAATTGCAAATATACGTAAAAACTTTGTTCGGTGCTCATTACTCGACTCACTTATATATTTTTTGATGAAAATAAAAAGTTCAATGAGTTCTAAATCATATTTGATGGGTTGCTGAAGTTCTTCACATTTATTAGTATAACAAACAGAATCCGAATACTTTTATTGACGATTGAAATTCACGAGTTCTTTGTGTTGAAAGTTATTTCTATGTTTACAGAGAAAAGTTAGCTCAATAACATTTACTTTAATAGAAAATACAAAATGTTTGAGTACTAGTAATATAATTTATATAGATCAATGTTATTTAGATGTGATAAAATAACAAAGTGTTATTAACTGTAGCTGTCCATGTATAAATTATTACGGATATTGAGTCAATATTTAGGACTTTCAACGATACAAAAAAAAATTGGTATTTAAATCAAAAGAATCCATGAAGATTTGAATTTTTACAATCTTTTCGTGCAGCAAACTATTACCTATCTCAAAATTAGAAAGTAATATTTACAACAAACCTGTTTTTATTAGGTATCTACATATTTTATCTGCTACTAAGTAACAGTTTACATATGTAAACAAAATTTAAGTTTAAATTGCAAAATGAACAATTTTTAGTACACAAAGATGTAAATAAAGTTTTCAATTTTAATAAATACCTATTTACTGAGTATTTTAATTAAATCTCGCTCACGATATGAATAATTTTTCGGAATTGATTCGTGGTAGGCCCACTAATCCTATCGTACCATATAGTATTTGCTCATGCTTGCTAATCAATGTTCATTTTATCTGGCTAAAACTGGTGAAGACTAAACTTACCAGCCTCAGCAGCGAGTGGCGCCAGCACATTGCCGTCCTTGAACCACCTGGAGACGCTGACGTGGTTCCTGACGATGGCGGGAACGGTGCAGGTCAGCAGCGCGGCCCCGCCCGCCACGCCGTGCGACGACTGCACTCGCACGTCCCAGGGCACGTCCATTACTGGAATAGAAGGAGACACTATCACTTGCTGTGTACAGAACTAGCTATGTATTCGTAATTAGGAACTGTGTTGATGTCTAAGTTCCTAATTTCACTTCAAGATTTCATTTAAGAACTCATTCTATAATATTGGTTAATAATGATGAAAATATGGATTATTATAAACTCCTGCCAAAACAACGGTATATTTTTAAACAGATCGTAATTGCCTCATTTGTAAAATGAATTGTAAAACAACTTTAACAATATGCCAAACAGAATCAGTAATTAATTTCTGGGTGCAGTTGATCAGTTCATTAGCGTTACATGTATATGTCCCTGTATAGGCGGTCTTTACACAACGAACACCAATAGGTATGGGTTGTAAACACCAATAGGTGATTACGTAACTGTGGGTAGTAGGGTAGCTTGTAGATTTGATATGATTAATTACATATTCCATAATTCGAACCAAACACGAGATGCTCCTGGCTAAGTAACGGTAATCGATTGAGCAATGAGACTGACTGATCATCCCAAGCTTAATCTTGGATGATCACCTCACGAATATATAAGAACCAGCTTCGCCCACGTGCGCTATACGAATACAAATTAAAAATTAGAGTTTCATAAATTCCCCTTTTTTACGTTTTTAGAATAGAATTTCGTAAAATCCTTCTTATCGGATGCCTACGTCATACAAAGAACATACGCTCCAAGTTTCAAATCTCTACGATCATCGGTTTAAGTTGCCCGTTGATCCGTCAGTCATTCAAGACAAAGCATTTTATATGTATAGATAAGTTACTCTCAATGTAGTGTTATTTAAACTTCAAGTACAGCACCGATAATTATAATGTTTTTAATGTAAACGAAATCGAAAGTTTAAAAAAAATGCTACGAGAAGAATTCTGCATTACAGACCTATCAATGCTAAGTGTGTGTGTTGTCGCGTTACGTCATAATCGCAAGCTCTATCAGTATAATCCTTCGTTTGATAGCTCTCATAGATCAGTGTGTCACTCATTATCCAACAGCACCCGCTCCCCGCGCGCCCGCCCCCGCCCCCCGTAATGATGACATGACATCGAGTGACGTCATTAATTAAACGGAGCCCACGTCCAGTGGAATTGGGTTAGCGGTTACTGCATGCATCAATTATGTGTAGTTTGGACGCCCATTGTACTGTAGGCTTTGGAGTTTAGGTTGGGAGTTTGTTCGGTTATTGTTTAATAGTGGATAATGGGTTTCAGCGGTGTTCGATTTTGCTATATATAAGTAAGGTCTACATAAAGTTTTCCAGAAAATGAAGCAAAATTTTTGTGTGGGTCTGATGACGTCATGTCTATATTTTGTTTTTATACTTATGTTAGATAAAGGAAAACGAAGAGAAAAAATACAATAAAAATAATACTCGTATTTACAACAATATATGAAAATAACTGTACCTAGTTGCTGACAAAGGTCCTAAGATAAACGTTTCAGATCCCGAAAATAAATATTTATATTGTTATGTTTAGAGAACAGGAATATTAGTCACGTATCAAAAACAAAGTTTATCCTGTTGTTTGGGGAATAAGACAGATGGCCTTTACCTGATAACTGACGGGGTTGTTGCTTCGAAAAACAAAATGCTAAAAATGTTTTTAATATTTCTAACCTTTTCCATAAATAGCTATGTATTATGTAGCTTCTAATATATTTATTTTTACTTATAGGAAATTTTAAATTATCATTATGACAGTTCACATAAATGATATACTCGGGGTGAGTCTGGAAATCTTTTAGAAGCATTTGGGCTAACCGACAATAGATCGGTGTGTTAGGATGTGAAAATAATACAAGAAAGTAACTAAATTTATTTGAATTCATCTACATAAGATTTTTTCTCCAAGAAGAAAGCAGAGCTATAAGTACCTATAGTGTATCCTAACTTCGCCTATAGTTCTAGTACGAGATATGTTTAGGATCCATGTATGTCGAGCAATCAAGTTTAAGCTGCATATAAAACACTAGTGGCCCGGCCCGGCTTCGCACGGGTAGGTAGTCTTTGTCTTTTAACCGTCTTCAAAAAAGGTGGTTCTGTATTTGACCCGTATGTATGTGTTTGTATGTCCGCGATTTTCTCAAAAACTACTGATCCAAATAGAATGGGGGTTGTCGTTCTTCAAATGCATAGTTTTCAAGGAAGGTTTTAGTATAATATAGTATATTGGGATCTGATGAAGTTCTTCGGAGATAGCCAATGGAACTCTTCAATTACTAATAGCAAAGGAACCGCGATTGCTGCAATCGTATGCCTGTGATTGTTTTCACTGTTCTATAACATTACATCACACCTCTAAGCTTTAGAGGGGAAAGCAGACGTATAGATTTCACCCTTATTAAAGGAGATGAACATTTGTTTAGACCTTAGGATATTGTAATTTATCTCAATTACAAACTGAGCTACTAAAAAGTGAACTGAAAAACTTTTTTGCAAAATAAGAACTGGGTTGGAAAACAATACAAATTTAAAAATAACTAATAGGTACATCGTTCTAGAAGTCGGTGTCTCCAATTAGGTATTGTGTATTTTCGTTCTATTTGTGCAAAAAAGTTTTGTTTTCTTTTTAGGAATGAAAAATCATTTCCCGACTCTTCTCGCTGTGGGCGGAGTGGGGGAAGTATCAGACTGACTTAAACCGGTCCATTGTTCTTTCCTTCGCTCTTTATTTTCTAGGGTCGCGGTAGTTCTTTCGAACAGCGCTGCCAGGCATTATCCCTGGGGGTGGGTCCCGTCAACTATGCTAACATCTCATTGAGGCACGCGTGGAACTCTAACGTGCCGTCTACCCGGGACTACTTCTGACCCGACGGTTAGCCACTTATATAGCTCAGTCTGCGGGCCCGGACCTACAGTGGCCTGGAGTCGATTCCTGGCTCCAAATGCTGATGATGGCTGTGACGTGGGATATATCTCTCCCTCACGCATCCCGCTATCTCCTTCTCCAGCATGACTGATTCGCATTAGAAGGTGACTGCTTCCTACTATATCCTCTTTCTTTGGATCATGGTTTGAACCAGGGCCGAATGTGAGAGATCACCGCCACCCAAGTGGGGCAGACCTTCACTGTATGCTCCACCGTGACCTCCAGGTGATCCTCACAGTGTCGACACCCCGAAATTTCCTCTTGCTTGATTCGATCCGGGAACCTCCCAAAATAACCGTGTCCAGTGAGAACCTGCGTTAGGCGTAGGCATAGGATCTGCGGTAGGTCAAGATGCCGTGGCGTCTCCTTAGCTACTCCGCAAAGAGAGGATTTATCGTCACAACAAACCTCACGCAGGTCTATCCGAATACATTTAAATGTTTAGTCTTATGATTTGTTTATTAGCAAAGGGAATTCTAGATTGTTAATTTCTGAAGTGTGGAATATAATGTATTCAATGGAAAGCGCATTTTTTTTGGTTTATAATTATCCCGCTGTTATATATGAAAATCATCATACATAGAACGCATGGGCATTTATAACTATGCTTGTTAAGGTGGAATAACATCTCCAAAACATGATTTCAAAGCGCTTACTTTAAAAAAAATCGTAACTTAATTCTTGAAGCCGTTAAGGTGAAAAATGTGATGTCAACCAAAAAAAGCAAAATATATGTAAATACCAAACTAAAAATAAAAAAAAATATGTGGGATTCGAACTCGATGTAACCGATTCGCATGATCATTAATACAGCCCCTCCGCTACAGTGCTCTTTGACATTGCAGGTAAAATTGACGTTCTAATACAACGTATTTTCAATTTTAATTACTGCTTATCTGCTTTAGAAACGGGCGTGATGATTTTCATGTTAAAGATTGTAATGATAGCGAAAATGCATAATTATAAAAACTTGTTAGGTCATCCCATTACAAACTTATTTCAATGCCTCACTGCTCATTCCCCATAATAATCAGCGTGATGATTTGTAGCCTAAAACTTGACCCGATTCATAACAAACATGTTTGGTGAATTTCAAGTAAAACTGTTCAGACGTTTTGTCGTAAAGCTAAAACAGATTTTTTTTCTTACAAACTTAAAATCTTAATTTTTCACCCTAGGGCTGAAATCTTGAAAAACTGTGAAACACGTGTTTAATTGTTTTCATTTTAGAGTGTTTTTACAAAATTTGGGTTTAATCGAATCAAAAATAAAACTTACTCCATACAAACTTTCATCCTTAAAAAATCCTTTCTTATTACTTGTCTAGGAAATAAAAGGTACCTCCTGTCCAAATTTCATGACTCTAGGTCCAGCCATTTCGGCTCTGCGTTGATGAGTCAGTCATTCAGTGTATGAGGTTGTCATTTTATATAATAGTATAGATTGACACTCAGCTGCAACCGAGAGTAGAAGCCGACCCCAAAATAAATGAGAAAAGCCTAAGCAGAAAGAAAGCATTTTCATTCATTTTGTCTAATTTCACTTTTAGAAATGATAACAAAGCTTTTAAAGTTCTCCCGTTGCATGTATTAAATGAGTATTTTTTTAATGTATAAAACTCACTTATAAATAGGTTCTCAGACGTAGTACATTTATTATTTTCTGAGAGTTCTTTCTATTTATAGATCTTGGTTTAATGCAGAGAAAGACGTCACAAAGAAGTTTTTATATTTACTTTGAAGTCGTATTACGAAATCTGTTACTGTGTGTAATCGGATTTCTCCGGCGGTTCAATGCTAATCCAATTATCAGTCTGGGGGTGAAGCGCTTGACGTGAATTCTGTTTTGCTGCCTATCCTGCGTTCACTCATTATTTGGACATTTTCATCTACTTTTATTTTAAAATTATCTTTTCTGAAAGAAGAAAGAAAGAAAGAAAGGTGTCTAGTCTCAAAGTACATAACAATTACACTTATTCTATTCATGCGCGTACATAGACATCTACATTATTATGTGTGTTGAAACTTCTAAGTACTAAGTATATTAAAAGTTGCCGATCTCTTAGTTCTGTATATACTCTGGTCGTGAAATAATTAACTTTTATTGCTCGTATTTGATACATTACTTTGCTAAAAAGTTGCCCTACCTGTGTAGTGAAAGTTAAAAGATGTTTGCTTTTAATTAGTTACATGTTATAAGGCTACAATTCAGAGAAACAGATAAGAACTTATCTCCGTCTGTCACTCAAGCTATAATCAGCTTACCCTAATTCTGTTCGTCGCCAGCGGAGCGGAAACCATGAAATTAATTAAAACTCCAAATTGAAACAGAAGCCTGTAATATGTTGGTGAAGTGACAGCAATCAGGTAGCATATTAGTGGGAGGGCTGTACAGGAATTACCCTCTTCAGAGGGCGAGGTCGCGCGACATGTGACAGCGAGTTACATTATATATATTGCGTTTACACATAAGTATAATGTTTTGTTGAAAACGTTTGTTTTATGTTACTTGCTTTGATTTACTTACATACCTGTTGTATATGTATAATAAATTGTAATCTATACTTATAATAAATCTGTAGAGAGGTCAATTCTGTACATGAAATATATTTCCAAAATAACTATCAGGGGGTGATTAGGGATCGATACTGATGCCAAAAATGCAATCAGTAAAATTTTTGTCTGTCTGTTTGTATAAACTCTATAGAAACAAAAACTACTCGACGGATTTTAACGAAACTTGATATAATTATTTGTCATACACCTGAAATGGTTATAGTATACTTTTCATCACGCTACGATCAATAGGAGCAGAGCAGTGAAGGGAAATGTTGTCATTTTGTTTAAACGCGCTAATCTCAGGAACCGCTGGTCCGATTTAAATAATTCTTTCAGTGTTAGATAGTCCATTTATCGAGAAAGGCTATAAGCTATATATCATCACGCTAAGACCAATAGGAGCGGAGCACCACTATTCCACGCGGACGAAGTCGCTGACAGAAGCTAGTATGACATATAATTATTATGAAGGCTCATAGGTCGGCTGGTACTAATATTCATAATGTTTATACCGAGTCAATTATGAACAATTGTGCAATCCGGCATTTGTATTTTTCAACAATGCGATCTTTACAGCTAGTTTATAGAAAGTTAAGTTCACAACTATGATCTATGAGAATGTACTTTAATACTATAAATGATAACAAAGCAGTTAAATATTTCTGGTATTATTTAAATAATAAAATAAATATAATTTAAAATTAAAACAAGATAATATTTTTTTTGTCAACAGAGCTCACACTATCTTTAGTCCACTATCCTCGTGCCCAATCAACCTCACATAAACATAACAGTCAGTCAAAAATAATAAGATGTCACGCCCTCCCCACTCGCGGGAGATCCGCCAGTAATGAAATCCGCGGCGAGTCCGCCTTGAATAATAAACATCCACCGGACTCTGATTTCCCTCGCCGCCGATGGTTCCAAACAAAATGTTGGTTAACTGAAGCATTAGTCTGTCAAGCAAATGAGTATGATACTGTATTGTGGAGCCAATTATCGCTGCGGTGGAACTTTCAGCTGTTTCGTTTTACGAGGTAGATCTCTTGGCGGCCGTTACGAGCTCTATCTACATACAGCGGTTGAAGATACCGTTTAAATTGTCTGTTCTATATTAACTTGCGTTATAAACTTGATACATGGACTGTTTAACGATATAATTAGGACAATGTTTGCATAATAACAACATTCAATGAGATTTTTCATGTATTAATTAATTATTTTGTTGAAATATTTTTACAGATGTGAGAAGATCTAGGTACTTTCCTCAATGACTTCTGATAGAGAATGCTGGAATAGCATATGGGTGACCTTTGACTCAAACAACAAATATTACAGATTGTTTTGCCATTTTCTAGAATATAACAAAACATACTAATTTTCTTCCCAATAGTCACAATCGTCAATGCAGATATATGTAGTGTACATACATCTTGCATGCTATAAGTTAACGTAATAACAAGCTGTTCCCGCGGTCGACGTTTACGACTCCGGAGACATATCGCCAGGTCGCTCGAACACCTGGTACACATTGTTCTGTGATCGAATGTTGCAGCCTTTTTATCATGAGTTAGTTGATATAACAAATAAATGTTAAATAATAATTAGTTTCTGATGAATTTGAATAATAATTATTCCGATGAAATTGAATAATAATTAAAGCTTTCACGGAATCCGATTTATATTAGAGCAATATTTTGTATCGATAAAAATAGTATTTCACCTGTTAATAAGCGGTAATCGGCTCTTAGAAAAAAAAAAACGTTTGCAAAACTTTTGAATTAAGAAACGATTCGTCACTAACTCTAATACAAATTTTAATGGGTGTGTCTCAAAACAATTTTTATCCGTAAAATGAGCAAAGAATCTTTTCCTACAAGAGCCCATCAATTGATTGGATTACGAATTGTGGAAACGAGTGTTAATCTTTTTCTAACCGAGTTTGAATAAACATTGAAATGCCGCCAGAAAAAAAGAACAGATTTGAAATTGTAATTTTCTCTAATCGGCTCTTCGCGATTTATTCTTACCGGATAAAAATTCAATACTTCATTTCCAGAATGGCGCTTGTGAAATCGGTTTCTTTAATTAATTTCTTTTTGTGCGACATCAAAGCCGCCTAGTTGTTTGTAAATTAAAAACGTGTTTTCTGCCGTACTCTGAGGATTTTCTCCATAAACAGACTCGATTAATTTTTGTATAAGAAATAAATAGATTTTATAAGACCAGTTTTCTTCCTGCAAAGGAACAGCGGTTTTTTTAATTATTCATAATATTTATTGGGTTCTCTTTCGGGAAAACAATTGGGCTGAAGGAAATTGAATTTGTGGTGGGCGGGGAGTACCTAGCGCGGTTTAGGCGCTTACTTGTACATGTTTTATTTCAAGGCGTTACGTGAGCCGAGAATTATAAGAGGTTTTAGGAAAATGTATTACGGCTATCAACAGTGTTGACTGGTATAATAACGCTCAAACAAACATAGCTATATAAGGGAGTACGTACTATTTTATTGTTATACTAGCTGTTTCCCGCGGTTTCACCCGCATCCCGAGGGAACTACTTAGCGCACTCGGGTAAAAAATAGCCTATGTTGTTCCTCAGGGTCTATTCTATCTCTGTACCAAATTTCATTTATATCGGTCCAGTAGTTTTGGCGTGAAAGCGTAACAGACAGACGGACAGACAGACAGAGTTACTTTCGCATTTAAGTAAGGATTATAGCGAATAGATAGCGTGGTGTATCTCCAGGCTCCGCTTTTATAATCTTATGGGTTTGTCAACGTGTATAGCGCAGTCCCCCCTCACTTAGCGCAGGTACTCCATTACGATACGGGGCCATTAAGGTTGCTAACGATAAAAGTTCTATTAGAAAACGCTTAGCTATTTGTGGATGCGCAAACAAATAAGTATGGAAGATTAAACTGGAGACAACTTTAACAATGTTTGATAAAAGTAAGTTAGCCTACCAAGTTATAAAGTTCGTTATTGTGTTTAAACTTTTTAATTTAAATATCAGTTAATATCTTTATAAATGATACGATCTTATTATTGCAAAATTGTAGGATTTATTCTGGCGATAACAAAAACACAAATACAGGCACTGTGAGAATAGTTTTAGCAGTCATTTGTATGCCAAATAATAGTATTGTGTTCGCATAACGATCAGAATCCTATAACTACCTAATACATATTCAAGCACTATACGACTGAAATCCCCAAAAGGTTTCCTCATATTTTTACGACATAGCGCCGCAGACGCTGCATACAAATACTTTAATCAAAACTACAAAAGCTAAAATAAGGTGCTATACACACAACACTACGTTTTACCTCAAAAACTTGGCGAGGCGGACATCGTAATGTATGTAAAGCGAGCGGCAATAAGGAACATCTGGCGGGGCATTACAGCGGACCGTCGACTTTCCGACTAATTAACTTTCCTCGAGGAAATGTTACAAAAACTCCACTTAACATTCTAATCACATTTTTTTCACTCAAGAATAAATTTTGTTAAAGTTCAATAGGAAGTTGTAATGCCAGTGAGTTAGGACTGGGTTACAGATGATTTTTTTTCACGAAACAATTACTTCTTATAGCTGTTTCGGAATTGTTTATTATACCTGGCTTTTGGTTGGAACTTCACAGGATAAAAAATATTAATATAAATATTTATGTATTACTTCACAAACAGTTTTTAGAATTCTGGTTTCGTGGGGATAATGAACTGTCTGTGGACCATGAATATATGTCTATATTCTAACCTAATTTTGTACATAACTTCCTTAGTCTACAACCAGTAAATCGAGTGCCGCTGATGTAAACGATATCAAACTGTGATCAGCATTCCTTCTCTACAGTATGTGTATTTATAGGAACGTATTGTATTACCTATCCTACAAGAGTTGTGCACATACCATCTCTGTATGATAAGAGGCCTTTACTTTGCAGTGAGACATAAATAGGCCGATGATGATCATCTAAAGTTAGAAAAAAGCATTTTGTCTGTTCTTTTGTTTAGTATCCGACCTTATGCTTTTGATATAATATACTTGCTATACCTAAATGTATTTACTTTACGGCAGCTCAGACAAAGGTCAAATATAGTTCACTTCTTTAACAAATTAACAGTAATTACATCAAAGACATAGGTTTCATTATTTACATCCACATTTCGCCTTACCCAAGCAAAACTAGGGCAGTCTCATTAAATCCTTACTCTCATACAATCAGGGAATGACTCCTCACTCCCCGCATCCTCACACAGCTACGTACAGCACATCGGCCCTCAGCCCTTACGTGACAGTTGCTTAGTGCGCACCACCCTTCAGCCCACCACGGAACAAAAGCCCTTTTTACTGAACAGCTCGAGGGCCATTAATTCCACTCCCGCCAGAAGGACTTTTGGAAAACGCTCAACTTCATTTGTTTAGTCCCAGTTATAAAGCGAGATCATGTTTTGTGTAATTTCAATAAAGTCCCAAGTTTAAAGCGCTTTGATTTACTAAAGCATTGTTCGAATATCATTTTGGTAGTGTCAATAAAACTGTTCTGTAATATGATTCAAAGATCATTCATTTCTGAAATATTATTATTTGAATAGTATTCAAATTACTAGATGTTCGTTTGCTCTTTTCTGTGATAGATCTTTAATAAAAAGCTTTTGCACAGTTTATGAAAGACCTGTGCTTGTTCAGATAATTAAATATAACAGTTTCTCCAAACTCCAGACATGAAACAGAGACATTTACTGGGAAAAACATACTTTGGTTCACAGTAATTTGAATAAGACAATTTAAACGTTTGGCTTTTACATGAGGATATTTACAGATATTTCTTTATGCTAAATATTCAATAAACTCTGAAGAACCCCTGCATTTGTATCGCTACACCCGACAAAACACAGCGTTCAATCTTCGATGCCGGCTGCAAAGCGGAGCTTACACCGTATCGCCATTGTGGCTCGCCATTGTTCGACTGCGCGCAAAAAGAGCCGTCAAGTGGTCGTCGAGATACCGCGAGTGGCAAATCGGCTGATACAAGAGCGGCCGATAAGTGTAGCGAGAAAGCTGACGTTGGAGATTGTGGTGCCGGCATTTTGTGGCGCGGCGCTGGTGTTGTGGCATAGCTACGGGGTTTAGACGAGCGCTTGGCGATTGCGTGTTGATTGACCACCTATTTTAGTATTTTGTCGTACAAATTGCTAATGATCAGATAAAATGTACGTAATGAACAAAGAGTGAAGCCCAGTTTTAATTCCCAGAAGTACCAGTTTTCCCACTGATAAAACGTTTATAAGTTTCCCGCCATACGGGCTTGAGCTAGGATCTAACCGTCCACCTACATAAGCCATTATCTCCATCCCATCAACAAAAATCGAGTGCTGACCCAAATCTCGATCCCGCCTAATTCCTATACCTTAACATCAAAAAAATCCCGACGAAAATTGGACTTTCAAGCACCGTCCGTATTTCGCGGGCCTTATTCCATTAACGGACCTTTTTCGCGCCTTGCACAAAGCGGGGATATTGAGGGGCACAGACCTCAATCTCGGAGGTTTACGGCGGCCCTCCAGACCTCCTACATAAAGAATTGTATTTGCATTCCGAAGGCAGAGAGATTGATCCCGACTTTAGCATGTCAATACTGAGGTCAAGGGCTGCAATTTACAAGGGAATTAAAACCGTATTAGATAGCGGTAAAGCTGGTATTTGATTGATAAGTGATATAGGCCAGTATTTGAGGATTGTTTGAAGACACAGGCTCTTAGGTCAAAGGTTTGATGGTGAAAGTTCTTGAAAATAAGGACAGGCTTTGAGGAAATAAAATTCTGAAGAAAGAATAAAACGCTTGTAATGTGTTTATGTCAAACAGATTACCTGTTCCCTTAAAGAAATATATCTCAGTCGGTTGCCAATACATACAAAAGTGTGTTCAGAGACTTATATATGAGCTTCCCCTCCTGGCTTCTTTAGCTGAACTTGTAAGAAAACCAGCGACGTCGTCTATCGCGGTCTTCTAAACAAACTTGCGTGTCATACCAGCAACGACCACACAACTCCGACAAACTTCGAATGACTGCAGAAATCGTTCCACAATTCTCGGGAGAGATCCCACAAGTCAGTCCTCATCTCTCCGGCGACTTCGTTTCAAATTCCTGTCACACTCGGTCCCTTTAGACGTTAGATTGAATATAAACATACAAGTCACGTCGCTACGTGTTTTTCTACACGACAAAGGAAGGTCCTAACCGTTTAGTGCACGTAATCAAATATATAAATTGAAGGGTGCTGATTCGATAATACTTCGGGAATTGTGTCGAGTTTTTATGGGGCATCTCATGGGACGCTTATATGCGCCATAGTCGATCGTAATAGCGATAGGGTGGGTGTAATAGCTGGTATAGTTTCATGGTTCTATTTTTCCTTGTACCATGAATACGTAGTGTTATATGGCATTCAACAACAGAAACATTTAAAAAAGTAATAAGTAATAATAGCTAAATAAGTTAAGTAGTTGTGGTTTTGCACACAAGATTTTTGTGTATTTTTTTTTAAATCTGTCATCTTTCAATAAGAACATTATCTTGAATATTCTGTTTCTTATAAAAACTTTAACGCACCGCTTACACAAAACCAGCAAGCAAACTCCTGCTAAATATTAAATTCTATTTCACAGTTCATTGCTGTTTTTTTATCGGCATCTATTATCATTGAACTGGATAGCCGGCAATGTAATGTTAAACAAAACAACGAACTTGGATAGCGCCTTGAACAACACGTCTTGAATACATTAGTACATCTTATAGTGTTCGCTCTGCTAGCTGAAACACTTATTCAGCACTTGACTGTTTTAAGGATTTCATTATTTATGCTGTGTTTAAATGAATAAAAAGTTATCGTATTTAATCTTATTAGTTAAGTTTGCCTTCTCTACCATTTTACTAGGTAAAAAAAGTTTTGATACTATTATAACTATGGACAATTAGTAAATTAATTTAACATTGCAGCACTATTTTACCTCAAATGTTTCCCTAATCTATATAAATTCTATATAAAAGAGATATATTTAGAGTTTAGGGAAAATTTTTCTTCTTCCTCTCACTTTCCTTGATCCTTAATGAAACTTAAACAATAAACTTTTTGACGAGGAACACAATTTACCGACGATGTGGCTCTAAACTTACTTAAGTGCTTATTGACAGAAAAACCTCGCTAATGGAATAGAGAGTGACGTCATGATGGCATGAGGACAAAGACTAAGCAAGTTGTAGGCTATTTTTATAGATCGAATTTTATTTTGCATGTAGGTACCAAAAATTTAATCTCTTTCTTAACCAGTATCTCGTAAGTATTCTTACGACCGTGTTTTAAGTAAAACAGGTAAGTCCTAATTGGTAAATAAAGGTACCGAAGAAATTTGGTTTTGCGGAAACATATCTAATTATGTATAACAGAATTCATCAACTTCGAATTCGGATAAATTACCTACGTTGCAGAGTCATGTCACGTCTGAGGAGTATAATCTATGCGGTGAGATTTAGGCGAAGTATTCAGCGCGCGGCGGCGCACAGTGGGCTGAAACGGGCCGGTAAAGGACTTAGCATTTAAAAAAAAAAAGTTTATTTTTCTGAAATTTTAAATATTGTGTTGGATTTATCTATCGATTATAAGTAATTATTTCTATGAGGGTTGTTCAGATAACTTAGTATTTTCGGAGTTATAAATATCCAAAGTAATTTTTGTATGAAGCAAAAGAAAAAAATGTGAAAATCTCGAAATTCTCAAATTTTCTCAAAGAATTGACTCTACGTATGCATAGTATGTATATTTGTCCTATTTTAGCGCCTATTCTCGGGTTGCGATTTTCTGCGATTTGCAACCAAATCGCAAAATTTCAAATTTTGTTCTCTATTCCACACCACCGTTTTTTTTTGTATGTAGTAGTCTCCCCTTAGGCCTAATCCACTAAGGACTAATAAAATAAATAAGTAAAAATCATAATCACCACTGGTCACTGCACTGTTTTAATTTAATCACTGTCAAGGGTATCCACATTAACGAATGCAAAATGTTCGTATTCGTCATCATCAAATGTTTCCGCTTGTTCAATTACTAATAAACTTTGTGCTTCTACTGACAAAGTTTTATGTTTTCTGCGAAGTTTGTGACGTTTCGCTGAGATGAGTGGATCAGAGCTGGTCAATAAATTATTTAAAATGTCTTCATTTGTAGTTTTTCTACTGCATTTCCTGGAATGGTGTTGGCGGTACCTACGAAAGTCTTTATTTCTAGCTTCAGCAGCTTCTTCAGATAGCTGTCCAATTGGTATTAGACCTAAACTTTCAATAATAGCTGCACCATGCATAAGGACTTTATGAACACTTGAAGCATATAATACCAGCTATATAATTCCAAATACAGTTGCATGGTCACTTGAGCATATTCGTGAGATTTCGCTGTGTCAATGTGGTAACCTGATGTAGTTGCCTCTAAAATGATTGCAAATCGCCTTATTAATTCTTCACTAACACCAGTTATCTCAGCAGTCATGTTTGGATTTGCAAAAAATCTTCTAGCAGTATTTCCGTCATTCGTGGAGCCGTGCCCATGTTTAACAACATCAATCAGAAGTCTCATTCTATTTTTAAAAGCCTCTTGTATGTCTTCCTTTCTTCTTTCCATGATGCACTTGTTGTCTCCCTTTACTGTCCATGTCTGTATCGTTAATCTGTAGGCTATATGCAGAATGCATTCCATCATTCGTATCCAGGTATGCAATGATGACAATCCGTATTTACAGAGATCTGGATCAGTTGGTTTTGATGCAATTAAGGGCAAATTATTCATCTCTGTTGGAGTGGCTTTACAAATGTCGCATCTCTGAGAAGTATCACATAAAATTGATGTTTTAAAAGTACGTGCGAATGCAACCGAACATTCCGTAGGTACCCTATCGTTGCACCAATCACGTTACGACACGTCATAACTTGTTGTTGCGCTCGCGCACTCTTATCCCTTGATTCCCGGAAATAAGTCTCAAAACAAATTACGTCATACCTACCTATGGTGGTGGAAAATGTCGAACATTGTTTTTTTTTAAAGAACTAAGTAGGTATTGAGGTTTTCAGGCCGTTTAGTATACATTATTTTCAATTTCAATTTAATTGGAATAAATTGCTTAACTAAAATAACATGACTCTTCATACAAATTTGATATGGCTATATCTCCGAAAGTACTCGTTAAATTGAAAAAAGTCAAAGAATAAAAACGTTTTAAATTTATGCCTAGATACCAAAAAAATACATTTGATCTCTTAAGACCCAACTTTGTAATCCCAGCCCACTGTGCGGCGGCGGCGTCGGATTACACGCATTTCGGAGTGACGCGCCAGCGATGCGATGCTAAGAAGCGTGTTTACCTTCATGGAATTAACACAAGTAGTCCCATTGGGTAGTGGACTACTTTCCCATAGACTATACTTATGTTTGGTTCCTTGTTTTAATTTTCCAATATTGGAGATAAATCGGAGTAAATATGCTACCTTGAAACCGGTGTTTTAAGTGGTAAAACATGTTTATTGAAATCTTTTTATGTTAGCTTCACTTGTAAAAATTTAATAAAATAGTAGAAGTTAATTTTACTATTTCTTATTTCATGTATTTTAATAAAACTCTCTATGTATATGTATTTATAGTCGCAAAAATAGAAAGATTATAATACCTACTCCAGACCAGACATTCAAATAAATAAACACTATTTGAATACGACATTCATTGCGTATTGACTTTTCATATTATGTTTTCTCCAGCCGAGAGAGTCGTGGTCTAGACTTAAACTAAACAAGCAAAAACCCATTCAGCATTGAATAAAACATTGTGAATTAATCGCATCGCGTCGTGCGGCTGACCGCGGCCGCAGCGCGACCGCAGCGCGACCTACATGCCGTCTCTAAGCGCCGCCGAATGATTTGTTGTGAACAGCCGCGCGAGCCTACCAGCCGGACCTGGCGCTATATACTACAAGTTCCACCAAAAACATAAAACCACGCTTGATTTATACATCACGTTTCGCCGGCGTTTCTATTTGTCGAATCAATTGTTAGCTGATAAATAGGTTGGACAATTAAATAGTCGCAGTACACGACAATTGGTTTTTCCCCGCGGTTTAATTTCTAGGATGAAACATACTTAAATTATGTTATTATGTAAGTATGTGCAACGAAAATCAGGACAAAACGGATTGCACATAGAACATGCACATCTTTAGAATTCTTTTTCTTATTCTATGTATTTAAAAGTGGAGGATTCAAATTTTGAATAATTTTTTGTGGCTATTTAACCTCTTACGCCAGCGAAAAGCGAAATCGAGTCTCAATTGTTTTGAGATTGGGTGAGTTATGTGCTTTTCTTCTCCTTTTAACATAAGCTACTATTGTTATGGTTTAGCTTTTTAATTATTATTTGCTGAAATCTAAATACCTACAATAGGTACGTAGTCCTGTCGCAGTGCAGCTGCGTGCACCGCTGCGTCACGCGCGTCCCTATGACGATATTTATGATTTACCTACTGCGTCATCTATATTTTATATTTACGAGTATATTTTTATACAATAGTGCTTTATGTGCTGTGGATGAGAACTGTGTTTTATGGTGCCTGCTTTTAACTAGCTTTCAGCATCAATCTGTTTATTATAGGAACATGAATTCTTTTTATGAAAATCTAATAAAGCTTTAATTGTTACCTAGTAGTTGACAACATATTAGATGTATTATCATTCTGTACACGATATTACATAGAAAAATACCTACAGATCGTCGAATCAAGCCTTTTTGGACGGCAAGCGATCTCTTTATTTTCTGCTCGAATTTGTATAACTACTATTTTTTTATACTTCTATTTAGATGAATCAAACAGACAATAGGCAGTAAATACTTTAGATTTGTTTACTATTAATTAATTAATCACAAAATAGTATATAAACTAGGGTTTAGTGACTCACCCGCTTCGAGGCGCATGTCGCGCGACAGTATGGTGCCGGCGGAGCTCGCGGCGCGGCAGCGGTACACCGCCGCGTGCACGTCGCTGCGGTACTGCGCCGCTGAGAACGCGCCCAGCCACAGCGTGCCGTTCGGGAGGGCACTCCTGCGGTCAATGTACACATTGCTTTACACTTTCACGAACATACACTAGAGGAATACTTTGAGAGATATTAATTAGAACATTTTCTTAATTAACCTGAAATAAAACTCCAGTTTAAAATGTAGTAACGTTATCTTATCATCAACCCAATCACTGTCCGTCAGCTAAACAAAAAAATATGGATATTAAGTTAGAAGTTTTGAGCACGCTTGCTCAAGGTTGAATGGTTGTGGTGTCCAGGTTACCTGATTGCTTTAATCTTAGTAGTGTTCAGAAGATTCTTAAAACGTTTGTTATCATAACTGAAAAGTAGGTACACATTGAATAATTTCCTGATTTTGAACCCTTCAGCTTCAGATGCAAGTTTTATACCTCCAGGCCATGAGCAAAGTTTACTTACTCCGTTAACTAACAAGTTTCAGAATTAAAGAAACAATTTAACCATTGCGTGTCCTACAAGACTTAAGGAACACACTGGCGGCAGTACGGCGCCACCTGTTGCAGCAGTTAGTTTTGTTTAACTTAATATAAAAGTTGTGCGGACTGGTGGCTACTGGTGCGGACGGGCTCTGTTCCACGTGCTGGACATTACGTAACCCATTAGACTGGTCAGTAGGAAGTGCTTCTGAGTTTCTGACTAGAATACTTGCCAATTCACTGTCTTTAAAAACTAGTAAGTACCTATTTAGATTGAGTTTTTTATGTTAATGAATCCCATATGTAACTCCCATTAATTAGTTCCATGGTTTCAAATTAATTATATGTATTCTAATAGTTAGGGTATAAAAATTCTAACTTTCTAGTTAGCAAACCAAATAATTTTGAGCCGTGGGAAACTACCTTTTGATGTTAATATTATTAGCAAAGTCGGTCCACAATGATTCAGTATTTACACAATATTTCATTACCTACGAAATAACAAACTTGTTTAAATTAATGAAGGCTATTTACCCGTAGGACAAATTGTTTTAATATAGTATGTAATACGTGAAGTTGAATTATATTAATGAAGTTGTATTATATTAATAACTCGAACATAACAAGCTGCTCACTAAATAGAAACGCAATTTTCCGCCCAATTTCATATAGGTTCAGAAAAAATAATATTTAACCAAAAACGATACAATCTGATATATCTAGTGACTTTTCATAATTGGAGGCAATTTTCTTAAAATATTGCAAGTCCATTCTCATTAGCTTGATCCACCACAAGTCGCGTGACTCTCACCAATAAGTTTAATAGCAACGTTAACGACTTGTCAACTTCACGGCTGACTTTTACGATCAAAATCTACATTTTCCAGTCAAAAGGCTTAATTCTGTTAACGATGGCTCGTCTCTACTTCACGGACCGTCGCCCATTATGAGACGAAAGAAAAGATTTTTTTTGTCATATTTTAAAAGTTACTACGTTCGAAAAGTTACCATCTTTGAAGTATCGCAGCTTCTCAGAACAATGTAGTTGAGTTTAGTCAACAAACTAACAGTTAGTTCTTTTAGTTTGAGTTGACTTTGTTTTATAAATATAGAAAGTTGGTCTCAATCATTGACTAACGTTACACCGTCCAAAACTTTAAACCTATTTATCAAATAACAAAAGAGCATCTAAATGCATTTAAATCTCCACATAGAATTATCTAGTTTTCAAATAGCCTATTTTCTCAAAAGCCCAATTTGAAAGCAGGGTTGCCTGCATAGTCTCAGGTAAATCGGACCGATTCTTTGCTAACAAAGATCTTGATTGATCTAAATGGTCTTAATAGATATAAGACCATTCAGATCAATTGCAAACCAATACGAAAAATATTTTTTTAAGCTGAAAAAAAGTTCGTAAGCCAGCCATACAAAATTTACGGTAGGTAAAAAAGGTTATTCCGTAACTGGTTAGGTGGAGGTTGCTCAGTCATAGATTTAACGGCTCCCATCGTCGACTTTTGAGGTCCAAAAAAGACTTACGACAGACCTTATTTTAGGTAATAACTTGCGATCAGTTCGGGCTCGCTGCGGTAACTCACTGAGTTACGTTTTACTCATAAAAATATTTATCGCTTTCCTGTTAAGCTGAGAGCTATTTGAGTTGAAGTATTAAAGTATTTCATATTGTAAAAAAATATTAGGTACCTACTCCTTTTTTACTTTAGCCTTCTAATAGCTATGATCTCATACAATTTGTAGAAAACACTTTTACTTAAAGACTACTTGATGCAAACCTCTTTTAAAATATATTAACTATGGAAAATGCAAATATATTTGATATTGTAATTTAAGAGCAGTTATTAATAAACAGATCATGTGCAGCCAACTCTACACCATTTTATATTAAATCAAATCAGATGCAGACTCACTCCAGTTTGACTTGTCGAATGTACAAATGTATTACTAGAAGCGCCATGTGGAGTATAAGGTATTTTTTATTAAGTTTGCAGAAATGTCATTTATTCTTATGGTCGGATAATATTACTGTGCTGTTTTTGTTTAAACTAAGTACCTATCCTTAGAGTTTGTAATGATTTAAGCTACAAATTATCGCCTTACAAAATTCATCAAGGACAATTTCCTAATAATGAAAGCCGGTCTCTAAACGTAGTAATTATTCCAACGACTCTTTTCAGCACTCAAATTATTCAAATTCAAAACGATTTTTCTTAGCGGCCTTCAAACACAGTTCTATTCATGGTATCCACAAGTCCAAACTTTTCATTGAATAATCTCTTTGAATTCAAATGATAACTTGAAACAAAACACTCACTTTTGTGACTGTCTTCGTAATTAATCACCCAGATACTGTTCCTTCCATTCCGATTCAATTCCTTGGCGTTTTTGAATAAGAAAATCTTTTTAATAGAATCCGCGGGTTTGTGAATAAGATAAATGAGCCACGATTTTTGGTTTGGATAAAAAATGTCGGTGAATGTAAGAAAAATAACGTTTGAATGGAAGTCGGGTCGGACTGTGGTTCGCACATTTATAACCGTCGCGTTTAAAACGATAGTGTACGTTATACTCGGCGGGCGGTAGATCTAGCGCCAGATTTATTGCAGCTCTTAAATTTTGAGCTTATTAAAAATATTTGTGGTCGAAAAGTTATTTCGTTTTGTAGAAAGTCAAATAAAAAGTTAATGGCTGTTAAATTATGATTTTTCTCTATACAATTTATTTGCCATATTAATGTAGTGTTTCTTGCTTTACACTAAGTTTCGTTTGTACCAAGGCTGCATTTACATACCATAATTCTATTATACATGGTGCGTATGGGCATTGAAACCAAGACACGAAGAGTGGTAGCCACTTCCTCAACCACTACGTCAATAGTGCGGTCTAGCTTTTAACTGGCAACGACTGTCCTGTCATGAATTAATGATTTCATTTTATATAAACCGAAATAAACTTGGATAACTCTTTAGGTATAATTGCTCAATGTGTCAAGTTACAATCATAAATAAAATATTTTCAAATAATAATTATGGATAGAAAATCTTCCTTCGCAACTAATTTTATTTCGCGGATATCGTTCACAATGGACCAAATCCAGCCGTTTTTCGTAGAATTTTCCCAAAATGAATTGACAATATTTTCAATTCCCAATTTGCCTCAATTGTTACAATTTCCAGCCGATATTGATGAAATCGTACACTAATGATGTTGAATTTAATTTTGAATGAATTTTTTAGAGAAATGCTATCTAAAAAATTCAAATTCTCAATACTATTTTTGTTCGTGTATGATTTTCAACATACAAATGTAATGTAATACAGCACATTCAAAATCAATCAAATTAAACGGACATTGTTTAGTGACAGGAACGGCACTCCTGACTCGTTGATGTTACACATAATTGACGTCGAGAGCATGATCAATTACAAATAAATTGTGCACAATTACTGATCAAAATTTTATTAATATTTATTTATTTAAGTATATTTATTATTTATTTGTATTTATTCCTCACATATTAGCCGCGTTGCCCGTTAAGGCTATTTCTTATTGCAGTGTCCTTTTGTTAGCGTTATTGTTTACTAAAACGTAAAATATTATACATATAAAATTACCATTATAATACGCAAGACAAAAAGAATTATTGCAAATTATCAACAATGTTTCAATAAAAACACTACTCTATATGATTGCAATAGAAAAAAAATATAGATACCAAGGTCAGTCACTCTAGTGTACTCGAATATTCGTAGGTGAACTATGTAACATTACCGTGTCCACATCAATCTCCCGGCGCAGGAGTCGTCCCAATAAGCGTGTAGGGTCACAATAAAATAATCATGGCGGTGTTTACGTGACTCATACCGCATGAATATTGCATGGAGGCCGAATATGCTGGCATGGAGCTAAGAAATAATACGGTGGATGTGACACCGGGGCGATTGAAGCGGATAACTTGATTCAACAGAATAGTGTGAGTCTATATTGGTGCAATGATCCTGTCTTTTATTTAAGTTATAGTAATATTTTTATTTAATAGTGGCGATGATCAAAACCATGTATATAGTTGACATAGAAGAAGTAAAATGTGTGAGCTTTTTGTGTAGGATATAATCTCTAAAATTTTTGAATTGATATAAAAATATTTTTACTACCATAAAGCTGTGTTACAAAATCTAGTGTTAAATTACTATTGCGTTATTGCAAAATGTGACAAATACCTTTTAATTTTTAGTAAGGATTAAGATCATTTTACTTCTCTAGTTTACATTACTTTCCTAGTATTGTATTGAAACAACTTACTCGTCACATGTGAGGTATCCTGTCAGATCTATCTTTGTTCTTGGATGAAGGTCTCGTATAGTAACGCTGGCGATGCGACTTTTTATGTGGCACGTAATGTTCGTGTGTGACGTATGTATGCGGTTTTCATTACACTGTCAGCACTCAGCGGTACTCAGTAGCGTGTCCCAGAATAAGTTGGAAGCCTCCGCAAAGTACACATTGAGCCGTGCTTTAAATATTATTCAATTGCTTTTTTTTAAATAGATTTTAAGATAAAAGATGTGGGCTTCATTCAAATCTATATTTTTCTGATGGTAGGCGAATTATAAATATCTCTTACAACTGAGAGTTGGTTGAGTGTTTTAATTGAATAATCTCAAAATGTTTTTCTATTTTTAAATTATAAAGAGATCAAGAAAGTAAATTTTAATAATTTAATAGGTAGTAAAATTTATTTTCCTGTTAGTGAATTAAAGTACACTCAGAAGTTTGACAGACAGAGATAAAACAGTTCTATAGCTAAAAGAGGCTTAGAAGACTAATGACGTTATCTTCTATATACTTATAATAAATCTGTAGAGAGGTCAATTCTGTACATGAAATATATTTCCAAAATAACTATCAGGGGGTGATTAGGGATCGATACTGATGCCAAAAATGCAATCAGTAAAATTTTTGTCTGTCTGTCTGTCTGTCCGTCTGTCTGTCTGTCTGTATAAACTCTATAGAAACAAAAACTACTCGACGGATTTTAACGAAAGTTGGTACAATTATTTGTCATACTCCTGAGATGGTTATAGTATACTTTTCATCACGCTACAATCAATAGGAGCAGAGCAGTGAAGGGAAATGTTGTCATTTTGTTTAAACGCGCTAATCTCAGGAACCGCTGGTCCGATTTAAATAATTCTTTCAGTGTTAGATAGTCCATTTATCGAGGAAGGCTATAAGCTATATATCATCACGCTAAGACTAATAGGAGCGGAGCACCACTATTCCACGCGGACGAAGTCGCTGGCAGAAGCTAGTTATGAATAAGAAGGTTACATACACCTTAATTGACATTCACATTTAACGTTACAAATCACGTCAAAAAGTTCCGTGAGAAGTGAAGAGATTATCCTACTTTAGTTATGCGTTAGTCTGTATAGTAACCTAAGCTCATCATAATATCCACATCATTACATAAACCAAGCTTCATCTGCTACTCGTAGATATACATTAGCGCTCGCTGGAAGTACAGGGTGCTACTAATGACGCGGCCGCGACGAGTCAGCGGGCTCGCCGCTAACACGTGACTACTGATACAGATATGCCGAGGTATTTGGTATATTACGTTGAGGGGCAGAGCACACGTACTCATTCATGATTCTACTGTAACACAGACAGTGAATGTTCATCATATTTTCTATATTATTATATATAGTAAGTTTTTGCCCCATTTACTCACATGATCGATGTTGGGAACAACTATTAATTTCAATAAAAAAATGAGTATGAACAGAGAACTATCTTCATGAACAATAACCCTAATATGCGCACATATATGATTATCCCTTTTTTAATGTTATAATTGTTACCAGTCTGCTCTTACTACGAGCATCTTATTGCTCGTTCCTGAAAAGATGAACAAATTTTAATGTGTACTGAGATATAAAACCTTGTAAACAATTTAAAGGTAAATCCACACACACGGTACTGCTACTTAACATTAAGTACATCCCAATTAGCGCGCGTCAAAGTAACCGAGATTTACTGTCACTAACGCTCCGAAGGCTTTGATAAACACACTGACTAGCAACCTCAAGCTGTGAGCTTTGCAAATAATTTACATAGAACATTCACCTGGATATCATGAAACTAGCGTATTGTTTACTCAATTCCTTTAGAAATTTCAGCGAAAACTCGGCCGTCCAATAGCATGAATTGTGTACTGCTCTAACTGGTCGTCTTGAATTTTAATTCGTGTTTTCAAAAGTTGCTGTCTACACGCTACGGAAATTGCTACGCCGTAGCTGACTAAGTCGTAGCCGACTACGCGTATTCGTAGTACGTCGTTATTTTCCTACGGGATTTAGGCTGCTGAGTCGTCATTACGCAAGTATGTTTTTGTTATTGTTTTTCCGCGTTTTCACTTGGTATATTGAAATAGACTTACCTTAACCATGTAGTTGGATTATTATTATTAAGGTTTGCTATTAATAATAATTATGTTCCAAGATTAAATTTGTGTATATTTTAGTATTTTTTATATTAAGTTAATCCATTAATTCCGTCGGCAATTTGTCTGGGAGCCATAACAATAATAGTGTTTACCGAGTCATACATACGTAAGCCGTGATCCTTGTATATTTGCAATTGTAATTCGCTTCAGAAGGGGAAATAAAATCTGATGTACATCCTAATCGTATGTCGGTAATACATGAATTATTCAGGACGGAATATTGAATACCGTTGGGTACGTCGCCGGAGTTTGGGTTACAACGGAATTAAAGGATTAGACGGCCGGTATTAGGATCCTTCTTTAGTTCTGAGAAGGCTGTAGATCCCCCGATAGTTTAATAAATGGTTTTACAGCTTAGCGAGCTGCAAGCACTTCGTGAGCTATACTGAAGAGACGTAATTGTTCCGTACTCATTTATTTAAGTACTATATATAATTTAAGTAGCCAATTTAACATCATTTAAAAAAAACTACAGTAGTCAAAAAGTTTAATTTCTACGTCATAGTAAAATTTTCTCTGTAGTTTTTAATTATCAATAAATGATCGAAACATCAAAACTTTTATATTCTTGATTTACTAATTATTTAAAGTGTCACTGTAACCCTTTCAATTTTTGTATTGTTACGCTTGCACGACAAAATGTCTTAACCGATTTAAATAAAATTTGGTATAAAGATAGATGGGGAGAAGTTTACAGGCCAGCTATTATCCTGAAGCGTAGTAGTTCAAGATACGAGTGAAACATCGGGAAACAGCCAGTTTCTAGTTATTAATATGACAGCAGTACTGTCACGAAGTAAAGCAGTTGCGACACATGACACGCTATATCCTTTTGTTGGACACGACACAGATATCTGGACATTGAGATCACAAAGGCCTCATCACCGCCAGAAAGTCTTGAGCCTCGTGAGTCACGTAAGCCTGACACTGAGACGAGATGTGTAGCGTCGGTGTGACACACGCCGTCATTACGGTACGTGAATAATTAATGTTAATCAATGCTCTTTCAAGCGACTGTACGTACATATTTGTGAATGTGAATTTGTTTTTTTTTAATGAGTAAAATTAATGTTGATGCTTTTGTATTAGGCATTACGCAAGTGATTATAAATTTAATTGAGAAGTTGATTATTTCCACGACTCGTTGTGGCAAAAACCGAGCTTTTCCTAGTAAACTTTATTACTCAGCATGTACAAAAATACATGTGTCTACTGCGCAGTAGCCCTTAAACCCAGTTAACAAAACACACAATTCAACAAAACTATAAAATAAATAAAACATATTTGACCCCTCACATACAAAGTCAAACACCGGCCTTTATTCAGATCGTCCCAAAAGTTGTTAATGCGCTGTGACGGCTATGCCCGCACATTCATCAAGGGTATCAATCGGTGTAACGAGGGCAAGGCTCGGCCAACTCGGGCACACTCGGGCAATGCCAGCCGCCCGCAGAGCGCCGGCAAATATTTGACGGAACTCAGGCAAAGCGTGTTTGTTATAGGAGCCGAGTTTGATGGGCTCGCGTGGATTGGTTATTGGCAGTGTGAGATTGTGTTTGAGTAGACAATGTCATTGTACCTCGTTTATGTATTTTTTTGGGCGTGTGACGTAAGAAAATAGGTATACATTTATATATAGGTATATTAAATGATAAAACATTGTCTTACAAGAAATTAGACAGACGTGACTTATAAATACTTTTTGTTTAACGGCAGTATATAAAATGATCGCGATCTTAAAAAACCTAAACTGCATTTACGAGATAATTATCTATCTTTATTAATTTATCTTTCTAATAATCACAATTAAAATTAATTTCAAAATTACTCTTAATTTGAGTTGAATCGCTTTTCACTTGCACCAGCGGTAAACAGTTTCGATACACATAATGTTGGTAGTGCGTAGGGCACATTGAGGAGGCCGGTTTACGAGCGGACCCAAGGGCCCGATTGTTGCTCGACAAACGCGCACGAAACAATTCTATGTAAAGCCAACATTATTAATATTAGCAGGAGTTTATCGAGTGTAGACCCGGCTTAGTACGTCAGCGCGTTCACGATAATCCATGGATTATTGCATACCTTCAAGGTTCGAATGTTGTGCGACAACTTGATCTTAGTTTATGTTCTTTATCTTAATGCTTTGAAGTGGTCGTAGTTAACTTATGGTAATCATCTACCTGTAACTTTGTGACGTCAGAAATGTCAAAAAAGTCATTTATATAACATGTAATTCCAATACAATATTCACAGACTACGTAAAGGTTGCGAGTAAAACAAAAATATTTCATAAAATAATATTATGTAAATGGGATTGCTAAATTTGGATCAGACGGTGCAAAAAAGGCTTAGCAAATCTGAAGCCTACGTATACTCTACGTGTATCCTAGTAAGTTTATTTAAAATAAATGCCTGATCTGTAATAATAATATAGATAATTCAAAGCTGGCCTACGTGAACGTAAATGTATATTTAAAGTAAAATTTAGAGATAATAATTGAAAAATTTTTCATTCAAAATATAAATAGAAGAGATTGGACCTTAATGGCTGGCGTAATAAAACAGATAGTCATGTAGCTCTAGGCTCTGCTGTATACCTTTAAACCCGATATATTTCCACCCATTTAAGGACCATCTTACCTAAATATTAAACATTAAAACAATATTAAAATATCTTCATTAATATTTGCGTTTTAATTTGTAACCGGCTATCATTTATACGAATATATATTTATAAACTTCTTTCCGAATCCGAACAATTTGGGAACGGACAAAGGAATGCCGACGTTGAAAGGAAGGGTTGCTACCGCAAGGCATTATTTTTAACAAACCTAAATCTGGTCCCCAGCCGTGGCCGACCACTTCATAGCAATCAACCTACACACACACACACACGACACAGAACACCTTTCAACACTGACGTCATTTACGCACACGCAGCTTTCCAGGCTTTTTATTCCCTTTACTGCAAATGAACGGCACACGTCACTGTCTTAGTACGTATCATAGTGTGCATCTTTCAATATTTATCACATGAACTGTTTCAATGTGTGTGTACCAAAACGGTCACGGTTCTAAAATGTTGTGCATGTGTGAGTGACATTCCTCGCGTCACAAGTACCTACGAAATGAGACACGGACGGTATCCTCCGATACCTTTTGTCCGCACAATTTCCCATCAGAATCCCTGGGGTACATCCACCATTACGTACTAGGATAACGACTGAGAACACTTTGAATGTATTTCAGACACAGCCTCGTAATGAAAAACAACCGGCCTTCATGAAAAAGATTAGTTTGAACGAGCTAATTTTAATGGAGAAATATCTTTTGTTGGTATAACAATGTTTCTAGATTACGTGACAATGTTTGCACGGAAGTGGAGAGATAAGAAAAAGTAAAAGAATTTTAAGTAAGGTTCGGCCGAGGACAATATTGAGATTATTCGGCCTTGTGTTCGTTTATTATGAATACAATGATGCATAAAACGCGGAGATAAGCAATTTATAGAAGAAAAAACAAACTGAATTAAGAAAATGACTGCGATGCAAGCCCATGGATACACATACAAAATTGTTTTTAAGACTAGAACAATTTAAGATTTAGAAATACATTTATCCTGTAACACATAAAGTAGCAAAATACAAAATTGCAGCGTAGAATAAGACGTAATGCAATAAAATCTCCTCTCATAGAAAAATCAAACTGGAAATCCTTTTATTACGCTCGCGAAGTTTCACACTTTTACAGCTCTTCAGTGGCGATTTTCATTACTTCTACTATCGCTGTGGATTATATAAGACTGCTGAGCAAATCACGTTACATAATAATCGACATTGTAGTCGTAGCGGTGGAAGAAGAATAAGAAAGTGTCAGTTTGAGAATGTATAAAATTTTCAATAAAAGGACCAACTTTTGATGTAAAGAATTTTATATAGGAATACATAACTATATTAATTTTATGAATATTAAAAATGTAAAAGTTTGCGACGATATATGCATGTTTTTTAGTCTTTTACGCAAGAAACTACTTGTAATTTTGTACACACACACATAGTTTATTATCTGGATACACATATGGAATAATTTATATGCAGATTCTTGAAGTAACATTATAGGGATTTCAAGTTCCCAGTTAAAAAATATCTCAACTTATTATCCTGGCGCTCCCTCAAGGAACGAGTGAAAGAAATTGAAATATCTGTATAAATTGTATTAAAAAAATAATCTTAACTTAAATATGAGCATACTAATAAGTAGTTAGCTACATACATAAGCCTTGCTTATCCCCAACTGCCGCAAGCAAACCAGCCGACAAACAAATTCCCTCACACAACTTATATTGCGTCTCAAAAACTCAACGTCACAGTAATTTAAATGTAAGCAAATAACAAACGAAGCCCGCATGAATTACACGCAGGAACAAATTTCACAACTGAAATTAAGGCTCGGCACACAGAATAAAAGTTAAATTAGAGTCCAAACAATCGTTGTCTGTAGCGCGTGGCTCGTGGGCGGGCTGGTACAGCTCTCTCGTATGAGTGTGGTGTATCAGTCTAGTGATGATGATCCAAAATTAGATAGTACTATGCAATTTGATTTCTATTTCATCAAACCATTACAGACTGTAAGCTGGAGCTCAAATTAAAACAGAGTAAAATTCTCTTCAAGTTAGATATTTAAAAATCAAATTTGTCGTGACAAATAATCTGGCATCAAAGTGTTCATCTCGTAAGTTCACATTATAAAGTTTATCAAAATGCAGCATATACGTTAACGCTTAAACGATAACACAAATTGTTCTCGTACCTTCAAGGATTAGGTCGAACACCAAGTTGCCCCTGATTTTACATAGGTATTATAAATAGTTGAAGGATTAATGCCGAACTAAGCCCGTGACGCGGCGCCAGCAAACGCCGCCTACTTCATAAATGGGTAATAATATAGCGAGCAATATTTACTCGCATCGGAAACTAATCAGAATAGTATTACTAGTCTAATATCGTCCATAAGTTGGAAAATACATAATGATAATGAAGATTGTGAACTCATAAAATATGCTTTGAATTAAATTGGGGTAGAATTAAATTCACAACCATGAATTGTAAATCTCAAAAAAATCAATGCGGCTATCAATCCCTATTTTTATCCCAACATATTACAAAAATACCCAAATTACTTTACTTTAAATAATTTATATCCAAAGCATGCCGACGGGTATTGCTTAGGTTTCTTTTTATGTCCTTCACAAATTCAAATTTTAAATACAGAATTTATAGAATTAATGTTTCACTTTACATTTAAATCATTATAAAATCTTTATAAGCATACATGGTATTATCCATAGAACATTATTTTCACATCACATAGCAACATAGTCAAATAATGCGAGAAACAAGTCCACTTTGAAGGAACATTGCCGACATTCATAATATTCCATAGTAGGAGTTTGTTTTGCGGTTGATAAACATTAACTCAAAATACGCGAAAACTTTTAACTATATTCGGGAAATGTACGCAGAACTTCACAGAGAAGGTTTTGTAGAGAAGCCATGTTCAACAGTCGGAAGATACTTTGACTACCCACGAATATTTTGTAGTGCAGCGCAGCGAGCCGGTTAATGCTGTAATGTTAGCTAGCAGCGTGATCACACCGGTGCTCAGAACTGTGCAACTGTGCACACAAAACAATTTCATACGTATCTCTAATAGCTACATATTTATTTAATGTCAAAGGAATTTAACGTAGGTAGGTAGATATATGAAAACATTATGTTATTAGGTGTTTTACTTTTGTCCTAGGGGAACTACTTAAGACACCAGTGGGCCTAGCACGAAAGCACCAATATAAACATAGCCTTATGATTATTCCGCTTTGAAGAATGAAAATGTATTATTTGAAAGGAACAAACAAATAATACTTGACTATACTCCTTGTTGGAAGCTCGAACCCAGAGCAGATCAGCAGTTGCGGTTGTGATCACTGGACCAAAGAAGTCCTTGAAAGTATAAATATTTTAAATAAATCTACCGAGAGTATGATTAAACTTTTTTTCCTCCTTTTCTTTTAATATTCCTAATTATATTGTGGAGACTTTTTATTATTGTTAGTGTTATCACACTCAAAAGAGGTGATATACTTAACGAAATAACATACTTTAGTTAAAAAATAAAAACTTTATTTCTTTTCTTTTCTTTTCTTCATTTAAACTTAGAATGAACCTGAATAAATTATCACAATATACTATCAGATACACAAAAAATTATACGATACTTTTGCACAGATATTTTTGCTGTCGAAGGATCCTAAAAAGCCGAGATCACCTAACAGGTAGCTGGAATAAATGCGTTGGGACGGAAGAGTGACAGTGTCCCCGAGTTTTTTGAAAACTGAAATGCTACGCTATGTCGATACGTCGAATCAGAGGATTTTTGATTAATACAGCTTGACGTTAACATCAGAAATAATATTTTGAGAATACGAGTATATAGACTTTAGTTTCTACTGTTAATTATCTACAGCTTAATAGTAGTAATTCTGAACCCAATTTGTCTAGTATGAGACGACGACGTAGACGACTTATAATCTCGTCGGACACCGAACCGCTTCAAATGAAACAAGCGAACAGCAATCGGTTATCAGTTCCCAGCGCTGGCCTGACAGAGATATATGAGGCCAATGACGTCATGGGACACACTCGTGTTATATTAATGACGTCAGAAGTTATACACGCTACAGTTGCGATGATTGATCGGCTCGGACGGACTGCCGCTAATTTGTTCCTATAGACTTGCTTTAAAATTATATCAACGTCACTGTTTAATATTATATTTGTAGTAATAATAACTTATCGAATTAGTAGTTCTATCATAAAGAAGAACAATAGAATTTGTAGTTTTTTATGTACTGTTTTAATTGTTTAGTTGAACAAAATAAAAAAGTATCATTATATTGGTTGGAACAGTGTGGTGTGTAGGCGGTTACCACTGATACAAATTATATTTCTTTTCAACTATAGAATAAAATAAACCAATTTTTTATTTCAGTTATTAATCCACACTTCTACTATATTGATTCTGTACTCCCAAAAGCACACTAGATAATAAATAAGAGTGCCGAACAAAGCATAATAGACGTCACCATCGGCGCACAGATAGGACAGCTGACGAAGAGGCTCCGCCGGGCATGCCTGCGATATCATAATATAGCTAAACGCCGACACGCCAGTCGAGCGAGCAGCGACTCGTGGGACGTATCCGCGAAAATGTGTGTTCATACTCTAATCATTGAGGAATGTACGTTTACAAGTTTGATTTTAGAACATAAACATAAAATCGAAAGATAGGAGTACAGAAAAGAGGAATAAATTATCAAAAAAATAAAACAACAAAGAAAATTCACGTTTGACAATAGCATCTGAGTGAAAGTCAAATTATGCAAAAAGGAAAATAATTCAAAAAAGCCTGGAACACAAAATTTCGTCCGGCAGCACGACACGGCGCTGTGCAGCTCGCGTCCGGCGTCCGCACCGATAATTGTGCACACGCGTCACCGGACGCCAATTTTCATGTAAATTGTAAAAATTCATCCGACGATCGAACGCGTAACAACTTACCGTCTACAAAGAGCTGCAGCTGCGGGTAGTCGCGTCATTGTTGGCTCATATCGCAGAAATATTGATGACTAGTACACAACAACAGCTGATTGTTTTTTCGGTTGAATATGCAATTGGCTTTGTTGTTTTATACTCCTGTATTTACATTAACAACTGTACTGTAAAAATATTCAATCACTATTTTGAGCTAACCATTTTCAATTCGTGTTTCCTCTTTTTATTAAAACTACAAGTCGGTAGGTATGCATAAACATTGTTGAAATTCTTATATTGATGTAGTCGGAGCCTTACATGATTATATATTAAAAGATGCGGGGATCACCGATAATGCTCACTTTGAGCTGACAGAGATCCCTCTGCCGAGGCTAAGCCTTTATGTTGAAATATTTTCAGAAACCTAAGGTAAAGAAATCGTCATGTAAACGATACCATTTTACAAGCAATCTTTCTATTAGCGATTGTCATAGTAACAGAGCCGCTGGCTTTAATCAATTGTATTGTAGGATTATGATTTAAAATGACAAAAATGAATTTAGAAGTAGATCAAATTAATCTTAATACAAAATTTCCATAAACTTTTGCACAATATATATTTTCGAAATACAAGTCACAGGATATAATTTAACTGAAATAATATATCAAGCGTTGCAAAGCAGATGTGTTTGAAGATATTTCATTTGGCCCTGGCCGGCGATCTTGTTAAGATTGAGGGTAGTCGGGACGTGACGTTTATGTATCACTAGCTAACCCTAACGCTTGCTACACGATGTAGCCTAGCTTCGAGTATGGAACTTTTGAAGCATCTTGTGTCTATTTAAGTACTTTTTGTGAATAAAATAGATATTATATATTTATGTTTTATTGTAGAGTCATACTATATTACACAATGTTAATAACATAGTTTTTACAAATATCTTGGTAGCTATCATAGTTTGTACTACTCATTTTTTTTTGCGAGAATCTCAGAAGCTCTTTTATAGACAGAATATACGAAAGATTCTCATGCTAAAACAATAACTTTTCCATAAAACAATCCAATTAATTCAACATACATGTAATCATACATTCCATCATACATATGAATGATTTACACATGTATGGTAATTTCGCGTCGCTTCTTCCAAAAGTCGTAAAATGTTTTATTGAATGCGGCCTCTATAGACGTGACGTCATCAGATGACACATAACTGTGTTTTATGACTCTTGTTCAAGTCTGTGTATTGGCCACAAAGGAGGGTCGTTCATTTACTTAACTATAAATGATAAACATATAACTCGGAGCCTCATATAAGTAATCGAAACAATTAAATTAGTAATTCATAGTGACTTATTCACCTCGACTTCACTCACATTCGTGTTTAACAGTGAACTCATATCCTAAATCCTAGTCCAAGTCGTGACTTGCGTGATATATTGTTTCTAAATTCATAAATCTACGAACATCCAAACATTGACTAACATTTGACCACGCATACAATAAGTCCCTGTCGTTAATTCGATACCAATTTGTTAATTAAATTCGCTCTATTTCGACTGAAATCAAACATGATTTATGTTTTAGCGACCTAAATATGTTTATAAATAAGTACTCAGGACTAACCATACATGAATCAGTGAAAACATCTAATTAACGTTAAGTATCTAATAAGGTTCAAAGTATGTTTAAGTTTAAGAGAAAATCTCTAGGTGACATAGTTTAAGGAATGCCACAACACTTTGTTCAGCAAGTGTCGCTCCGTAGTGAGACGTCGACTTTATCGCGGTTCACGCCTCAATAGCCGGCCACCCGCTGAAATATGACGCTGTTCCCACCTCGTTACCCCACATACACCCCGACAAAGAGAAATGAACCCTATTAACCCGAACATAAACGACTTAGCGTATGCATACATAAAGTTGTTCGGTTCATGACTTTGAAAGTTTGTTTTGTGAATACGATTAAATTTTGTCGGTACTTGCAAATCAACTTGAAATTATTGATAAGTGAATTGTTCCTTTGACGGTTGACTTTTGTTCAGCTAAATGGTTTTAGGAAATCGTGGTTCCTTTTTGACTGCTGAAATATACAACAGATGGTTTTAGCGTTATTTCTTCTATTTGAAGTTTCGATACCACGTAATTTTTACTTACTTCGATAAAACTATACTGTAATATTTCTAGTCCATTACACTTTTCTTAAAAAAAAACATCGACTTTTAAATTCTACCTATATGTAAATTATTTTAGGTATATAAAATATTTCACTAACCGAAATATAATGTCTAGATATTGAAATTCAATACTTAATTTAGGATCTCTTCTTAAAAATCCAGCATTTACTGTTTATTTTTTAAAGTGGAAGTTACGAGAACTTTAGTTTCTAAAAACTTTACATTTATCCGAATCTGTAAAGCAATTAGGTACAGAAAAAAGCAAACAACTAAGTAAAATGGTTAGAACAACCAATTTATCTTCCCCGCCCCGAATTTAAATTGCAAAAATCATATGAAAAACGCAAATAAAAAACATTACGAAGTACCATTACCATTCACCGACTCAATTTAACCGGATATGTTTGGTAAGTGAATATATTACCGTGCTAACAGTAGCATTACTTCAGAAGATAATAGACCTTACCTCGTCGTTATAGAGGATGTATGAAATGAATGAGTGAGGTGGTGAGTAGGTAAATACATCATCCACAATTATTGGCGCACAGCACATTATTAGAGAACGAAGATAAACGAGAGCCGCACGTGGACTCGCCCCGGGCTTACTTCGGATATATTGTAGGAAACTGTTGTACACGCCAGCCTCGTACCAGCTATTATGATGGTTAATTCCGTGCCATGAAGAAACAAATAGTCCGTGAGCATTACAGTTTACTGTGTTTTGACCATTTATAGTTTAATTGGGAGGAAGCCAGTCTATCGGGTCCAATCATGAAAATTATTATGAGAATAGTTTAACGTTTATTTCTGCACTATTTATGTTTAAAGAAGGAAAATTCACCACTTTTAATAGTACCTAATCATAGTCTCAGTCTTATTTCTTATAAGCTGTCAAATCGATATCAAATAGGTCATGCCAGTAAAAATATTAGTATTTATTTGTAGGTACCTAAGTATATACTTTTATTTTAGCTCGCAATAACATCCAAAGAAAGTTTGTTCTATTTTTCAACTCGCCAAGAAATAATGCTCGGTATAATTATCGGGGTCGCGTCATATTTTCCGTGTGACAGCTAATATCACTAAATATCCTGTACGAGAGCGCGACATCAGCTGACGCGGCCGTATTCTGGAGATGACGTCACGAGGTTATTACGTCAGGAGGTTATTACGTTAACGAAGACAAACGGTCGCCATGACGCGAATATGAACTGCATGTGGTGTGGGCGCAAGCGTCGAGCGGCAGCGGGGCCGGACGTGAGGTTACTCTCGTATCAGGTTCAGGTTACTTATCACATTTTAGAATACTAATGAGATGTCATTTTGATACAAAGATTTTTCATAATTCTCAAAAAACGTATGCTTTTACAATGACAATCGGCTGCAACTTAAATAAGACACCAGTATGATCAAGAAGATTTAAGAAATGTATAGTAATATTTTAAAATAATGAATAAGTTCACATTTTCAATTAAAATTATTTACCATATTTTATCCCTTGAATCGCCAATTAAATTTTAACGCCAACGCAAAGCTCGTAATTGCTTTCATATTGTTATAAGTCATTCAAATGGAATATTTAATGCAAACAATTAATTTGTACAACCATCTTTAGATGGTATTTACAAAGATACTGATGTTATTAGTTTTATAACGTTCATTCTTCGCAGAGGGCTGTAGTCATTTACTATTTAGCTTTGATCACTGGAGATTACTTTGTAATTATGCTTGTACCAAAAAAAAACTTTTAAAGCCTATTGCTGGCACTATTATTCAGTTTTTAACAATTCCTTTTATTTTGTCTACATCTACAAACGCTCCTCACCGCTGGCGCTCACTGCTTCCACCTCCCAGCTTCGCATCCAGCGTTCATATACATAATTTATCAATCATTTATCACGCAGCGGCCGCGCGTACCCTGCCCCTCCAGCGAGTTGCGCCAAATTGGCCGGACGCTAATGAAAATTGAAAATTGGTTCAGAAAACCGATCAGCTTGCTCACTGATGACCGTGTCATGGAAATTATTTGTCAGCTTGTTTTTTCCTGTGTTTATATACCTTTTTACTTTTACACCTTACTTTTGTAACTTTTCACAAGCCAAAAGCGATGAAGTTCTAAACTTTAAAAAGAATATGTTAAAACCCACAATTGAAAACAGAGCAGTAATGAGATGTTAAGTATTAATTTCGTTAGCGAAATTTTGTAGTTAATATGATAAAATTCTTTATTAATTGTTTGGAAGATAGTTCTAGAAAATGATATTATACTGTGTGCAATACTTATAATGAATAAACGTTTCCACGAAACGTATATTGAGGAGATTCGTGAACATAACATTCTGTTCAGTGCTCAGTGGAGCGGAGCTTATAAGTGACGCAGTGAACGGCCCATTGAGCAGGGTTCAGCAGGAGAGCTGATGTGTCGCCGGCACGAGCTGTTTCGTGCTCATGTACCTGCGAAAACGTTTGACGGTGTAGGTATAGATACCTACGAAATTGGGCGAACTTGATAAAGCTACAAACTTCATTAACTTTTCATAAAAGTTTTTAGTGTGAGTTTGAGGTACAGTCTGTGTACTTAGTAGTTTAGGCCGTGTTCCAATTAACTTAGAAAATATTTTTGTTTCTTAAAGCACTTATTTTATATATTACAAACAAAAGCTGGGCACTCAAAACAAACCTTACTAACAAATTCCCTGTGGCACGCTACACGTTTATAATTATGCTCAAACAACAAAACATTAATCTAACCACCATTTTTAAACCTAAACAAATTCAAACAACCCCTTATCTCAAAAATGTAAACGCTTGAGGCAGCTCTGTTAAAAGCCCATCGGTCACCGAACGGACGGCAAAGAGCCGATGTGAGTATTAATCTGGCCCGCAGGATTACAGGCGGAGACTGAGCGCTAAGCGACTAGCACACGGAATGAGATATGACGTCAGCTTCTGATATCTGAGCTCTCTTTGTGACGTCATCGCATTCCGGTTTTAATTCCGTTTCAAATGGGATTCGTTTGTTGAGTGCTGATAAAGATTTTTTATATATTTTTCGGGTATGAAGAGGTAGGGAGAAATAACCAGATTTTATGATATTATCGATATTCAAAGCCTTGCGTGCGGCTTTGAATGTCGTTTTGTCCCTTTGGCACTGAAAATAACACCAAATATTACGTCATTGAATCCCTTCCACACAACCTCAAATCGATGTGATGACACCGTTAATGTATCAATAGAACCTCCAGGAGTTTATCGCAGTCGAACAAATGAGGCATCGTGGAGCCATCCGTCACGCAATATTCACGGGCCGCTGCCTCCGTACGGAGTCGTTTGGTAGTCGCACAAGCGTCACGCTAATCCCAGGGCGAGGGCTCGCATTAATTCATTCAGAACCAATGACGCGGAAGGGTCAGACAAGATTAACGAGCTATAAATTTGGGATTTAAGCCGTTTGTATAGAGATGACCGGTCGGCTTAGTGCGCCGCCCGGCTTCGTGTGACAACTACACTTTACGGTCTAGAAATTTCCGAATGCATTTCGGCTTTACACAATCTCGTTATTCTTACTTCGTCGGGTTATTGGTTTCAAATATATGATCTTCTGATCATTTACCAAGATATTTCCGAATATTTGTACCTAAGTATATCATCTATTACAATATCACTGATAGTGCTGAATTCAATTAAAAGATGATCAATCTAACCTGAGTCCTGGAACGTCAGACACTGGCGCTCCGTCCTCTGAGAGCCAGGATATGACAGGAGTGGGCGTGCCGTGAGCTGCGCACGACACCCTCGCTCCCGTGCTGTTGGAGAACGACAGCCGCGGAGGTGGCTCCATCAGGAACAGCAGCTGGCAGGACGATGGTGATACTAGACAACGAAAGGGAACTAATTAGTTTGAGGAAAAAACATGAACATTTATGTTGTCTTAAGTATTGTCAGTGTGCAATCCTATCTGGAGAGTTAGAAGAACATAAAATACCCTATCATCTGCAGTGTCCTCGTGATATTACAGCAGAATATCTTAGCTAAGCTACGTAGTGATACAATGTTAGGGGCCACTCCCGATGCTAAATCAAATTAGCTTTAACATCGATGCGATACGCCTCCTTACCTTATATTAATAACTTATATTAAATCTTTCTTAATTAAGATAGACAAGCTCAAGACTTAGTTAAAATTGTTTTCATCGTAATAAAATTTGAATTATTATTTTAACCTTGGCACGTCCCAAATGATTTAATAAGTACAGACAAAAGTTTTCTTTCAAGCAAACATAAATAAGCTCTCCAAAGAAAAGTTTCTTTGTATTAGGTACCTACACCAATTCTCCTCAACAGGGTGATAATGGCCGCGATCACGCAATTTACTCGGAACCACACAGTTAAACACATCGTTACAACTAGTTCCCTTTTAAAAGCTAATAACCTAGCATTCGTTACAGTTATTCATGCTAATTTCGGTGATTGAAACGAGCATGGAACACCAACACCACCCTTCCAAGGTAGCCAATAATTTTCTCTTAATTATTTGTCAGAAAATTATGAACTCTAACATCTCAAATGTTTCTTTCAAAGAAATAAAAGGGAGTTTCAAACGGTAACTCAATTAATGTGAGCCGAACGGCGTAAACAATTATCCGCGCGGAGACGCGAGGCGCGGCGCGGAGAGGCGCGCTCTTCACTATCACCATGTGTCTGTCGACGACTGTACGTAATTAGCAGCTGCCTACCAACTCGTATGAGTTATTGGATGTGCCTTTTGATTACGGAGTCAAAGGGAGTCGGGGGTACATTCACACACGCTGCGGTTCATTAGGATGTCAGTATGAATACCGTTCTGTTAATAAGTGCTCGCGTATATACGCAGAATCACAGCTATGACTTAACAGCAGCCATGGATCTTGTCATAACAAGTCTGAAAAGCGTTTTATAAAAGGTTCCTGGTAATGTCGAGCAGCCGGAACCCATAAAATAAGCTGCAGGTATTTCTTACACTTAAATCAAAACCTAATTAATGTTTAACTAAAAATTATTAAGTAGATTATGAATGTGTACCCTTAAAATATGTCTTTGTAAATAATTACACAAAACATAACTCAAGCGGCACCGCGTAACACCTGGCCTTAACATTTCGGCTTACAGATTTATGAGAGTCGCGTGCACAGAACCGCACCTTAATCTCACGACACGGCTACACAAGTCGCGCGGCATCCCCGCAATTCGTTACTCCATGTACACGTCGCTTTATTAAAATTCCAGTGTTGCGTCACTTTGTCGTGCGACCGCGCTAATTGTCGCAAGTCGCACAACAATTCGCGACGGAATCCTCTTTGACGAAACTCCTTTGATGTTCACTTATTATTACAAGACGTTGTGTAAATTAGTTACACTTGTTATTATTTGTACGTTAAACGTGCTCGTGTGCTTGATTAGACTTGTTTGGTGATGTTCCCACCTGGCTATGTTTCTATTTGTGTTTATATGACTTAAACAAACTGGAGAGGAAGTCATATATTATTTTATTATGATTACCCCAGTTATTATCTATTTAATACATTGCATTCGTATCGAAACGCAATTAGTGACAGAAATAGTAACGGATCAAAGTCAAAAAGTTTTTATTTTATGTAGACCAATTTCAGGTGAGCTAGGTGCACGGTTCCAAAAATGGTATTTATGGAGAACCGGCAAAGAACTCCATCGGGAAAAAGCAAACTCCTTCACTAAGAATTTCACTGCCACTGAGATAGGTCCCATAAATAGTACACAACAAACGGGCAACAAATAACACTACAATAATTAACATCCATATCAAGAGGCTGACTTTAATATAGTGTGTGAGAGGAACTTAATAAAACGAAATTACACGTACTGCGGCTTACAGCGGCTTAGGCCAGCCACCACTCAAATTTACTGGCCGTCTCCGCGACTATAAAAAGAGCATTTGCGCGTGTTACGCGGACGTAAAATATACGAGCTCCTGGCCTAACGCCCCTGATAGTGATGTGGTTAACATGCTCGATATATTGTGTGTCTTTATGTGAAGTTATTATCTCATTTGACTAAATACTCCGAAGTGGTGATACAATGATGCAATATGGTAAAACGTATGATAAGTTTATTAAAAAACAAATGCTTACAGCATTGAGAGTGACTAATCAAGGTTTTATTAGAAATATTTTGCCCTGGTTGCCTAAAAAGTGAACGAACGCAAAAAAATGCCTTTAAAACTCGTATTTTCGAGCATAAATCGATAACTGTTCGACACATCACTACACACAATGCCAGGTGTTCCGATATTGTTTTATGGGAGTTCCAGTTTGAGGCAAATTGCACAACTTGGCCCACCTATGTGTTTATCGATTGCACGCCTCGCAGAAAAACTAGAGGAGATCAACATCATCAGCGGAACTGTTCCACGGTATGGTGTTTGTATTTACGCGTTCCACGGTAACGATCAGACGCGCTCTTCGGTTTATATCTCATTTTCTGTTACGGCCTGCGACAACCTGATACAATATTCGTAAACTGCTTTACCTGGAGCGATAAAGTGCAGAATTTACGCACTCGGTATCTCTTGATGTTCTATGTACTTTAGCCTCTTATCATTATTCATTTACCGGGTTTTCTCGTTTGTTTGCAATGCTTGTCGTATTTGTTAAAAAGTTTGCAAAAATTTGTTAAAAAAAGATACTGATCAAAAATCATATTTTATTTTACAAATACAGAAGTACTACCGTCAAAACTACACTCACTCGTCACTACATCGAATGCAAATAAATATATGAATATGAAAACACTGGTTATAACTAGAAGATGTCATGGATTAAATCGTCAAAAATAATAGTGTTTAAGAAATAATAGGTGTATTCATAATGAAAACAAGTTCCTGATAATAATTTCTATAGGAAGATTGTGAGCGTATCTATTTGAACGTGCTTGTGAAAATTTAGTAGTTGAACTTGTATTCTGTAATGTCCTTGAAAAATAACTTGTGTTTCAAACAATTTGTCACCGATTTTTGTTAATAATTTGTGTCGTTTAAGAAAATTCCTAAAAAGATTTTTCCTTACATAAAAAGCACCACGAAGAACATTTCTTTTTATATTTTAATAAAACTGCGGGAAACAAGTGAAGTTCGTCTTTGTCAGTGTCCTTAATACAAGTAGACAAAAGACAGGCCGCTATACTACTGAGCCTCCCGGAAGTACGTCATAGTTAAAACTTTTAGGTACTTACATTCAGTTACCGGCAGTTTGTTTTTACCTTACTCATTTTTGTAGGTGGCTCAAAGTGCTATTCTATCAAATTTGCCTCGGGGCTATTAGACACGAGTGGCGATATATAGTTGTGCATCCGGTGCTCTCTGGGCAGGCTTTTTCTCTTTCATCGTTTTGACTAAGTTAACTATTTTATCTGTGATAAAATATTTTGTATTGTTCAGCATATAATTGGATAGATGTTAATAATAAATATTTACATAAACCCTTGAACCTCCACTCCGCTTAAAATATATAGGTACTCGTTTGTACTTAAGTAATTTGTGACAGTACCGAACTCTAGTATTAATTTGTATAAATTTTGTAAAAATTTGCGTGAAACACACTGTGATCCGTGGTTTAAAATTTAATGGGCTCTGGATTAAATTCGCAGTAAAAGAGTGGCGGTCAGAGGTCATTGTGATGTCCATTTAGTTAAGTTTAATCCATGTTAGCTCATTAATAACTACGTAATCCATTCGGGCATCGCTTAACCCTTTCGGGCCCTAAACAAGGCTGTAACTTCAAACTGTGTGTGTTGCCGTATGGTACAAGTGATGAACTTAAAGAGTCCGAATGTTGGTTAAGTTAATTTTGTTTTTGTTGTTTAAACCAAATGAATTATGAATGTGGGATCCGGGGATAAAATAAACTCACTTTGGGTGGGTTTTATCTTGTATTTTTATATTAAAAAAATTAAATCTTATAATAAAATCTTTGTGCACGTCCGTCGTCATTTTTTCTTCTAATTCTAATCCCTTTCATTCCTCCCTTCTCATACCCCTTTCACTCATTACTCATTCAATCCCACATGAATATGTTTAAAAATAATTCTCGATAAGGGATTTCAAATACATTTTCAATAAAATATTTTTTTTCTATAATAATGACTATCAGATATACTTTTGAACTTGATTTACCTGACAGTATAACAGAAACTAGATCTCGTTAAATATTAACTACATTTATAATACGAAGCAGTTTAACTAATACTGCAAAATATAATTTAAAGTGCGATCATTAAAATAATCCCTACTATTTCTTAATATCGCTGCCGCCTGTCACTTGGCCCACACCAAAAAAGGTCTTTGATATGCCAATATGCATGCACGACAGACTTCTCGAGGCAAATTGAAATTTGCCAAGACCCACCTCCAGCGGGTCACCGGCCTGCTGAGCTTGGCGCAAAATGGTTATTGTCAGGGCGATTGCTTTCATTGCGGACCATGAATGGAACATGCCCCAATATTCCGATTATGCAAATTCAATGTACACTGCTGTTATGGTAGAAGCGCTTTCAAAAGCAATGTTTTTATTTTTTTGGTTAAGTCTTAAAGGTAATCGAGTTTTTAACTTTATTCTACTAGTGTCCAATTCATGTTTTTATTCAGCAATAGATATAAAAAATAACTACCCATAATGAGGATTATATTCAACTTTTTAAACGAAAAATGTTTTCACAGTCTCGAAATATGAATTAAACATAAACTCTTTTATTTCTCAATAAAAAAGTAAGCAGTGGAAAAAAGCTGGAAAGTTGGCAACTCCAACTATGTACAAAACAAGAAGTGTTCTGTCCGGCCTCACAACTGGGTCAGCCGAGCTTCACACTGCGTCAAACTAAAGCCTTCGAAAACGATACTCACAAGTTAATAAACGCGCTTTATATTTGATGTGCGTTCTTGAAAGTTCAGGACAATTTTTGAATCGTACGAGTATGTAGTTTTATATTGAATTCGTTCTTTGAGATATTTTACTAGCACTCAAATTTATCTTTCGACATTCATTTATTCATTTTACATATATTTACATTTCTAAATATTAAATCTATATATATAAAAGAAAGTCGTGTTAGTTACACCACTTATAACTCGAGAACGGCTGAACCGATTTGGCTGAAAATTGGAGGGGAGGCAGCTTGGAACCAGGAAAAGGACATAGGATAAGAAAAAAAAAAAAAAGTAGGAGTTGGGTAGGAGTTGGGTAGGAGTTGGGTAGGAGTTGGGTAGGAGTTGGGTAGGAGTTGGGTAGGAGTTGGGTAGGAGTTGGGTAGGAGTTGGGTAGGAGTTGGGTAGGAGTTGGGTAGGAGTTGGGTAGGAGTTGGGTAGGAGTTGGGTAGGAGTTGGGTAGGAGTTGGGTAGGAGTTGGGTAGGAGTTGGGTAGGAGTTGGGTAGGAGTTGGGTAGGAGTTGGGTAGGAGTTGGGTAGGAGTTGGGTACGAGTTGGGTAGGAGTTGGGTAGGAGTTGGGTAGGAGTTGGGTAGGAGTTGGGTAGGAGTTGGGTAGGAGTTGGGTAGGAGTTGGGTAGGAGTTGGGTAGGAGTTGGGTAGGAGTTGGGTAGGAGTTGGGTAGGAGTTGGGTAGGAGTTGGGTAGGAGTTGGGTAGGAGTTGGGTAGGAGTTGGGTAGGAGTTGGGTAGGAGTTGGGTAGGAGTTGGGTAGGAGTTGGGTAGGAGTTGGGTAGGAGTTGGGTAGGAGTTGGGTAGGAGTTGGGTAGGAGTTGGGTAGGAGTTGGGTAGGAGTTGGGTAGGAGTTGGGTAGGAGTTGGGTAGGAGTTGGGTAGGAGTTGGGTAGGAGTTGGGTAGGAGTTGGGTAGGAGTTGGGTAGGAGTTGGGTAGGAGTTGGGTAGGAGTTGGGTAGGAGTTGGGTAGGAGTTGGGTAGGAGTTGGGTAGGAGTTGGGTAGGAGTTGGGTAGGAGTTGGGTAGGAGTTGGGTAGGAGTTGGGTAGGAGTTGGGTAGGAGTTGGGTAGGAGTTGGGTAGGAGTTGGGTAGGAGTTGGGTAGGAGTTGGGTAGGAGTTGGGTAGGAGTTGGGTAGGAGTTGGGTAGGAGTTGGGTAGGAGTTGGGTAGGAGTTGGGTAGGAGTTGGGTAGGAGTTGGGTAGGAGTTGGGTAGGAGTTGGGTAGGAGTTGGGTAGGAGTTGGGTAGGAGTTGGGTAGGAGTTGGGTAGGAGTTGGGTAGGAGTTGGGTAGGAGTTGGGTAGGAGTTGGGTAGGAGTTGGGTAGGAGTTGGGTAGGAGTTGGGTAGGAGTTGGGTAGGAGTTGGGTAGGAGTTGGGTAGGAGTTGGGTAGGAGTTGGGTAGGAGTTGGGTAGGAGTTGGGTAGGAGTTGGGTAGGAGTTGGGTAGGAGTTGGGTAGGAGTTGGGTAGGAGTTGGGTAGGAGTTGGGTAGGAGTTGGGTAGGAGTAGGGTAGGAGTTGGGTAGGAGTTGGGTAGGAGTTGGGTAGGAGTTGGGTAGGAGTTGGGTAGGAGTTGGGTAGGAGTTGGGTAGGAGTTGGGTAGGAGTTGCATACCACGTGAACAAAGTCGCGCGGGGCAGCTAGTTATAAATATATATAAAAAAACATTTAAAAATATAAAAATAGTACACCACCGGCAACGGGAACATGGTCCAAGCTACCGGCGGTCAGGACCCCAGAGAGAGAAACCTCCTGACTATGCGTGCCGTATCCAGTAATACCGCTTTCTGTATCAAGCGCTTGATCCAACCATCTAACGAGAGCCTCTTTAGATGTAGATCGAGGCTCTTGGCTATCAAACCATTGGCTGAAACGACTATCGGCACAATGACTGCAGAGTCCACATGCCACATGTCAACAACCTCGTGAGCCAAATCAAGATATTTAATTTCTTTTTCTTTTTCAGCTTTCACGAGGTTCTCATCATGGGGCACAGTGATGTCAACAATCATTGTGCGGCGCTCTAATCGATCTATCACCACTATATCAGGCTTGTTAGCAATAACAGTCCGATCAGTGATGATAGATCGATCCCAGTACAATGTGATATGACCATTTTCGAGAACTGGGTCGGGCACATACTTATAGTACGGTACCTCCAATTCCACAAGATTATATTTCAAGGCAAGCTGCTGATGTATTATCCTGGCTACAAGGTTATGCCTGTGCAAGTATTCACCATTAGCAAGATGAGAACAACCAGAGATGATATGTCGGATAGATTCACCAGGACGGCGACATGCCCGACATATGTCCACCGTACCATCCTTCACAATATACCTTCTATAGTTGTTGGTCATCATTACTTCGTCCATAATTGCACATACAAAACCTTCGGTTTCCCCAAAGAGATCACCGTTGCGTAGCCAGGCCACAGACGCTTTAAAATCTACATCGGGCCCATGAAGAGCCAGATAAAAGCGCCCGTGAAGCTCCTTGCTTTGCCATATTGCCTTGCGATCATTGGTATCGACCACTACTGGTTTGCGCCAGTTCTCTTTATTTAAGGAGAGCGGGGTCAGTCCTTTGTCTACTGCAACCACGTCTCGGTGCATCCCCACGTCAGCATTGAGAAAATAATCCCTGAGGTTGCACACCTCACGATTGTGGAGGGTTTTGGCATTTAAAAAGCCACGCCCCCCACATTTTCGTGGGATGTACAACCTCATCATTGATGAACGTGGGTGGTGCATCCGATACGAGGTCAGCAGCGTACGAACTTTTCTATCCAAGGCGTCTAATTCCGTCTGAGTCCACTTGAGTACGCCAAAAGAGTACATCAAAACTGGCATGATCCAACCGTTAAAGGCACGCACCTTATTACCGCCCGATAAAAGACTATTACAAACCTTTTTCAGGCGGCGAAAGAAGCGCTCCCTCAACGCTTGCTTCATGTCAGCTACATTGATTCCCAACGCTTCTGACATACCCAAGTACTTGTAGGTTTCAGTTGAGGAGAGGGACCTAAAGTTTATGGAGTCCGTGAGTTGGGTTCTCAATGACTCCATAATCTCCCCACGCTTCACATGCATGACTGCACATTTGTCCACACCAAATTCCATCCTGATGGCTTTACTGAAGGTTTCAGTTACCTTCAATAACTCCATCAGTTGCAATTTGTTGTGAGCAAAGAGCTTTAGGTCATCCATGTAAAGGAGGTGAGATATTACCTGACCTCCCCTTCTCAACCTAAAGCCTAGCCCCAATCCCTCCAGCAGAGTACTCAGAGGGTTTAGAGCTAAGCAAAACCATAGCGGGCTCAGACTATCGCCTTGGAATATGCCACGCTCTATCCTTATCGGTTCACTGTTCCCTCGAATCTGTCCACATCCTGGATAGTAAAGAACCGTCATCCATTGCCCCATACATGACCGCAGGAAGGCGCGAAGAGTTGCATCTATTTTATACAACTCCAGCACCCTCAAAAGCCATAAATTTATTATTGTTAGTGAAAATTATGTTTTTTCGAAACTCAGTCAAAAAAAAAGTTGTCTGTACGAGATAACTTACCTTAATTGTATAAAGTTTTTAGGGGTGTATATAATAAAGGATATTATATTCTTTTATAAATAAATGCAGTTTATTAAAGTGGAAACAATAAATTGACGTGTAGTTTTAATCCTCGGTCGATTAAGCTGACATGTTAATCAATTACAGTGATAAATAATTGCAGAAGCATATAGCTGATGTATAATAGTATTTTTAACTTTGGTAATATGTGCGTATATTTAAGTTATGCCGAATCATATGTTTGCATATCTCAAACATTCTCTACCGAATTAAATAAAATCCAAGCATTCTCATTCATAAATTTTCCGCATAATATGCAGCAAAAATTTTAATTGAAAGTCTAATAAATCATCTTTAATATTTGCTTGAGTCAGATTTTTCATTCGTTAGGTAGATCATTAAGTTAAGAGTCTGGTGACTAAGTGCTCGCAGACGGCTGTCAGTTAATGACTGAAGCGCTCGACTCGAGTTTAAGCTCAAACTTAGTTGACCAACAACCGTGCGCGGTATTTCTTATATTAGTTCGGTTTTTGGAACTGTTTTTGAAGTAATTAGAGAACTGACAAGACTAATTAATCGTGTATATTATTTTGAAACTTGGGCAATATAAACAAGATTTACGGAGATTAGTACAGTTTACCTAAGATGTACTATCCTACTAATATTATAAACGAGAAAGTTTGTAAGAATGTATGGATGTATGTTTGTTACTCTTTCAAAAACTACTGGATGAATTTGCATGCAATTTGGTACTCAGATAGTCTATAACCTGGCTTAACACATAAGATTTTTCCTTTTTATCCGGGTGTACAAATAAGTTCCTTTGGGACGCGGGTGAAACCGCGAGAAAAAGCTAGTTATCTTTATATCTGACACTGGTAAACTAGTGGATACTTCCCGCGCATCCGTCTCCTGCACGTATATTACCTTACCCTCCAAAGCGTCCATTATTTCAATAATAACACTTATAAAAACTGACAGAGTGTATTACTGGCGCAGCGTGGCCATAAAACGCTACGTAACAGCTACAGGGCCATAAAACGCCCATACGTTTAAACGCTGAGCAGTAAAGCGGGTGTTCGCTCGTCGATACGACGGATATTAAATTAGTTTATGCCCCCTTATATTGGATAAATACTGTCTGAATGGGAGACACGCCTTGATGGCCTTTAAAATGTAGCGTTATGTCGCGATGTGCCTACGTCATTACTGTCAAACGTCGCGCGTGCATACATTCACTCAACAGCACATTTATGAGTCGCGTTTCATGACGAGTACTGTAATAATTTAAACATAAATTATATTTAGATTGTTTTCAAGTTAATCATGATATTAAGGTTTTTTTCTGCTTTTACCATAGTTAGTTTTATCTTCACAAGGCAGAATATAGTGTGAACCAAAGTATTATTACTCATAAAAAGTTAAAGTGATTGTTAGTCCCTATTCAGCCTGTGATCTGGAAGTAATGCCCGCGCACGAGATGACATCGTTTTATTATCAGTTTTACTATTCACACGTCACGATAGAGGACGTTAACTGTCCCTTAGGGAGCGTTACACACGCTAGCCGTAATTGGATAGAGCTTCATTACGAATTTGTTCATATCCAGAGGATACCCGAATGCATTGTGTAGATCGTGACGCAAGAAACGGGTAATGTTAAAACGTATGTTTTTTATACTTTACCTAGCAGTTCTATGCGTTGGATGCTGTTAGGTAAACAAAGGTTATGAATTGATTTTGTCGTAAAATTATCAGTTCAACACACTTATTGGCTACTATAATATAGATGTTTAGGGCATAACTGCGCTTAATATGCAAATACATTAGTTATCCTATACATAGTTACGACTATCGAGGTAAGTAGATTGCTCTATGTTGTTTACCTATACTAATGTATATTTGGTTACTATTATACATGTTTGTATAGTCTATGTGTTTATCCGAAGGCTACACGAGCTAGTTCGGCTGTAACAACACGACGGAATGTCCTAAACCTATGCGTCTGTTGTGGGATAACTGTTCTCACTGATGCCATCCTTTAAGATATGCCAGACTAGTTGATCATCGTGGCTCAGGAGACTTATGTAAGTAATAGATCTACTATTCTGGCAATACTGGATTGTTGTGAAAGAATACAGAGGATCACTGGTGCTATTCTTAGAGTTCCGTAGTCGTCAAGGAATCCTTATAGTTTCGCCATGTCCGTCTGTCTGTCTGTCCGCGGCATAGTTCAGAGGTTCTTGTTACTAGAAAGCTGAAATTTGGTATAGATATGTACATTGATCACGCCTTATTGGCGTTTAGTATAGTGGTAACATTTTTAGGGTTCCGTAGTCCGACAAGGAACCCTTATAGTTTCGCCATGTTTCTGTCTGTCTGCCTGTCCGCGGCATAGTGCCGAGGTTCTTGTTACTAGGAAGCCGAAATTTGGTATGGATATGTATATTGATCACGCCAAGAAAGTGTAAAATAAAATTTTGAAAAATATTTTTTTAGGGAAGCTCCCATACACGTAAAGTGGGGATGAATATTTTCTTTCTCGTGTACCCCTTCGTGTGGGGTATCGTTGGATAGGTTTTTTGAAAATATTATGGGTGTAAGAAGACAATTTTTCGGTTAAGCGAGCCATTTACGAAATAATTAGATTTTAAGTGGAAATTTTTGTTCGATACGAGCATCTCCCTCTAACTTTTGAATGGCTATACCTAGAAATCTGAAAAAATCACAGACGTAGCACATGTAATGAACTTACAAGGAAAACTATCACGCCTAAGTAGGCTTAACCGGTTACAGAGTTATAGTCGACTAACTAAGACCTACTACGGAACCCTACTGCGCGTGTCCCGACACGCACTTGGCCGGTTTTTTTTTAACGATATCCCCCTGACACGGAAAGCGGGGATTATTTTTTTTTTTTCGTATATCCCGTCGTATCTCGGGTATCGTTGGATAGGTATATTTTATGGTAAAATGACTGAAAACATTTGGCAGAGAAATATATTGTATCCTGAATTAGGACAAAGGATAACTTTATCCTAATGCGTGCATTATAATATGTATTTTACGAAAAATGTAAACAACATAACCTATTTTCTTGTAATTTTCCCATATAGATAATTAAAATGGTATTATAATTATAATCAATGATGACGTTAGAGTATGAAATTGGCATAAATGCGCCTTACGCCATTTTGTTAATTTCTGTGGTAGAATTTACATGTATATTGTATATCGATACGCTAAAGACATCGGTCGGTAACAGATGGCCGCCCGCGCTGTCAATGTAATGCCGCTCGTAATTAACAGTACTTAACACAGCGCCGGCTTGATTTGTCTGTTGCGATTGCAATTGATGTGATTTAATTAAGCATATACGAGTTGCTTAGGATAGAGGAATCTACCGATATCTTTATTCCTGTAAAATTTAAAAAAGGAGCAAAATTAAACAAGAACTGCCTAGCTTAGTTTTAAATTCTATTTTTATCTTCAGTTTAATCTAGGTTTTGAAATCATACATTAGCATAATAGGCCCTATTTTAATATGACTAAGATTGAAATTAAAATGAGCAGTAGGTACATAAATCAACTCACCAATCAACATTACAATTAACCTTAGTATTAAACGCTATCAGGAGACTATTTAAAAAGGTACAACATTTGGAAGATTTCCCGCGAGGTCACTGACCCCTGGCCCGATAATTGCGCGGCGCAATTACACTTGCATTTAATTAGGCGCCGCCAGAGGTCGCCGGCCGCGCCGCGTCACTTCCGGAGTCGCGCCGGATGCTGCGCACACTGACGCTTTGTTCCCAACTCACATTGTATTGCTACATTCTATATATTATGTGTTTGTGGGAGTACCACTGTGATGTTTGGTAGGTTCTTAAGTTTTCCTATATTATAAAAATATTTATTGTTGTTTGTCTTTTTAGTACCAATTTCATTACGTAAAATAACGTAATATAATGTGTTACTTGTTGTTACTTTTTAATACATTGTCATCTTCTAGTAGAATATTACACATTACGTAGTAGTAGCGTAGTCGCGTAACTGCGTAGGCGCATATTTGCGTAGCCGTGTAGGCTCGTAGCCACGTAGCGTCATATAGGCGTAGCCATGTATACTCGTAGCCACGTAGCGTCATAAACGCGTAGCCGCGTAGACTAGCAGCCACGAAGCTACGTCATGTTAAACGACGTGAAATCTCTTAGATATGAAGAGTAGCCTATATCCATTCATTAAACCAATGACAATCACAAAATATTATTTAATTTATCCTCTATTTTCAAGCATAATAATGATATTACCTTGTTGCGGGATGTTTCAGCTACATATGCGAGGATTGAGGCGTGGTAAAAAATGACTTGCACTGTGGTTAATATGATGTATTTCTTATAGTATTTTTACATTACAATATTATATCAAAAATGGCTGTTGCTTGAATAGAGCGAAGTGAAGTGTGTAGACGAAACGGAAAGCGACGCGCGCGCCGCCGCCGCTCGCGTCGACGCCCGCTGATTGGCTCCTCCCGCGTCGCGTCACCGCAGCACGGCCAATGACGGAGACCCATTAGGGACGTCGGGAAACCGTAACTAGTGCGGCAACATGCTCCCGGCCTTGGAAGCGTCAGGTTCCAAGAGTTAAATGACGCACCCCCTTCCTTCAGCTTGATGTCAATTTATTCAGTCATCGGAAGTGGGCAAATTTTGGAGAATGCCCGCCTGACTACACCGTCTGCTTTCCGGATGTCAGCAACACGCGATATGCCATCCTTCCCAGGGTAAGTTTTCATTATTCTTCCCAAGCTCCACTTCAAAGGTGGCAAATTGTCATCTTTGATAAGGACAAGCGTGTTCTCTTTGAGTTCATCCTTGTGTCTATGCCACTTGCTTCGGGTCTGCAGCTCCGAGACGTACTCCTTGGCCCAGCGCTTCCAGAAGTGCTGACGTATTTGCTCAACCCTCTGGTATCGCGTTAGTCGGTTCTCAGGAACATCGTGGATGTCAGCAGACAAAGGTGCGGTCAGTGGACGGCCAACCAAAAAATGAGCAGGAGTAAGGGGAAGGAAGTCAAGAGGATCTGTGGACATAGGACTCAAAGGACGTGAGTTTAGGACTGCTTCAACTTGCGATAAGACAGTAGTATACTCTTCGAATGTGAGATGTGCATTGCCTACGACACGCCGGAGGTGATGCTTACAACTTTTTACTCCAGCCTCCCATAAACCCCCAAAATGTGGTGCATAAAATGGAATCATTTGAAACTTGATATTTTGTGAAGTTACATATTCCTTAATATCGACAGAACAATCTTTTAAAAAATTCTTGAATTCACTCATCAAACCTACGAAGTTCTTGCCATTATCCGAAAAGATCTCAGCCGGCTTACCGCGTCGCGAAATAAACCGTTTGAGGGCTAAAAGATAAGCATTAGATGAGAGATCGCTTACAAGTTCTAAATGGACAGCGCGCGTTACAAAGCATACAAACAAACAAATGTAAGATTTTTGTACCTTTGCCCCCCTACCCTTCCGATTCAATGTAAGAACTGGTCCCGCGTAGTCTACGCCACAACGTACAAATGGATAGCCTGGATCCAAGCGCTCTTGGGGTAGGTTGCCCATTATAGGTTTGACCGTGGTCGCGCGCAGTCGTGCACATTTGATGCAGTTATGAACTACTTGTTTTGCAAGATTTCGACCAGCAACTGGCCACCAAGACTCTCTTACTGTAAATAACAGTAGTTGAGGCGCAGCATGCATAATACGGTGATGCTCATATCGGAAGAGAAGAACTGTAAACCAATGTTTGGCAGAAATTAAAATTGGATGTTTCTTATTGAAACTAAAGGTTTGAGAATTTTGTATGCGTCCACCGACTCGTATTAAATTATTTTCATCAATAAATAAATTTAACTTTATTAAATGAGCATTTTTCTTTATCTCCTTTTTATTTATAAGCGACTGATAAACATCAGCAAATGATTCTTGCTGACTCAATTTTGCCAATGTTAATTCAGCATATTCGAGTTCTGCTACAGTCAGTAATCCCGTTCGCCTATTATTTCTATTGCGCGTATTATATATAAATCGAAATAAATAGGCGGCGGCACGCTTCAATCTTAAATATTGAGAAAACCTTGAAAATGGAAATAAAGTATTATCACCTGCCTGGTTTACCACATGACACAGGACATTTGATTTCAATTCAGGTAAGTCTAGATTACAATTTACCTCACTATTTAATATTTTGTTTACTTCAAAATCGACCTTATGAAGAAATTGTGGGCCTTCCCACCATAATGATGAAGAAAGTAGTTTATCTAAACCTTGACCTCTCGACACTAGGTCCGCGGGATTATCTTTGCCTGACACATGCCGCCATGGGTGATCCTTAGTTAAGTCATGAATCTCTGCAGTTCTATTCTGAACGTATGTTTTTAGTAAATTAGGTGGCATACCTAGCCACCCTAACACAATAGTAGAATCAGTCCAGAACACGACTTTATTAACTGTAGAACGCAGAGAGTCAATGACCTTTGAATATAATCGCGCACCTAATACAGCGCCGCACAACTCTAACCTAGGTATAGTTGTGGGTTTTGTAGGGGCGACTTTACCTTTGGAACATAACAAGCGCACCGTAACAGCAGATTCTTTATTAATCGTGCGGACATACGCACAGGCACCATATGCTACCTGTGACGCATCAGTAAATATATGTATTTCGATATGTATCGGATCACAACACATAACATGTCGCGGTATACGCAAATCACTGAGTAAGGATAAGCCATTCACAAATCGACCCCAAACTAGTGCTACATCACTAGGAACCTGCTCGTCCCACCCTAATTTTAATAACCAACATTTCTGCAACAATGTTTTGGCAATTGTTATTACAGGACTAATTAATCCTAATGGATCATAAATCTGAGCAGCATTCGATAAAATAACACGTTTAGAAATAATACTAGTTTCTACCTTAATTTGCGAATAATAGTTCAATTCATCAGACTTATTATTCCATCCAATACCTAAAGTTTTGTTTTGAATATTATTACCCAAAACAAGTTGCTTCGCAACATTCTGTTCATCATTAGGGTTCGCGCGGTCAAAGTTAAAAATCCATTTACGTTAAACTAAACATGCAGAATTTAAAATCTGACTAGTACCTTCGCATATTGCATTCAATTCAGGGATACTACTCGCCCCGCATATTAAATCGTCAACGTAAAAATTATTTTTAATTGTCTCCGAGACATACGGAACCTCACAATCTTCGGCTAACTGTTTTAAACATCGACAACTAAGGAATGGTGCCGAAGCCGTACCATACGTTACAGTATTCAGTCTGTATACCTTCAATGATTCGGATGGATGGTCGCGCCATAAGATCAACTGTAGGTCACGTTGATCTTCATCTATTAACACTTGGCGGTACATTTTTTCTATATCGGCACAAGCGACGTATTTATTTTCGCGAAATTTAAGTAAAATTGAAATCAAATCACCTTGAATGGCCGGCCCTACCATCTGTAAGTCATTTAACGATACACCAGAACTAGAAACCATTCCAGCATCAAAAACGACACGTAATTTAGTAGTGGCGGCGTGTTCACGAAACACTCCGTGGTGAGGCAGAAAATAATGCGGTGTACTGAAAGTATGAATAAGACTCATGTGTCCCAACTCAATATATTCGTGTATAAAATCACTATACATTTTTTTATAGTTTTGGTTACGTTCTAACTTCTTTTCTAAAGAATAAAACCGACGTTCAGCTTGACTACGAGTGTCACCTAACCTTTCAGGTAAATGCTTCAACGGGATTCGAACACAGAACCGCCCGTCAGCAAGTCGCTTAGTCGTTTTAACAAAATGCTCTTCGCAGGCAAGCTCCTCGCCGCTGCCGAGTTTATTTTCACACACTGGCAACTCTTCTATTTCCCAAAATTTTCGTAATAATTTATCTACTGAACATTCGTCACTTTCAATTAATGATGATTGTGTAAAATTACATGAAATATTTTTCACAGATTTCTGATTTAAATGTTGAATTGAACCTGACACAATCCACCCTAGCCTAGTGTTTTGAAGATAAGGACCATTTTTAAGTCGCATTTTACCTTCACTAAGTACTTCCCAAAATAAATCTGCACCTATTAACATATCTATTTGTTGACTGTCATAAAAACTCGGATCGGCTAGAGTGATGTTGTCCGGTATACTAAAGTAACTGATATTTAAAGTTGTTGTAGGTAACTTTGATGATATTTGCGGGAGAATTAAACACTGAACGCGTGCAGTGAAACTACCGTTGCGTGACCTTAGCTCAATATTACAGGATTGCGAACACTGTGTCATTGAGTTTCCTACGCCGTGAATTTTTTGAGTGGACTGTATAATTTTTGTGTTTAACTTTTCACTAAATAATTGCGTAATAAAGGAACGTTCACTGCCACTGTCCAGTATCACGCGCGCTTTGTAATATTCACCCGTCTGGCTACGTACGTCTACAATAGCAGTTGACAGTAACACATGTTGAGTCGAAGACAAGTTTTCTTTACTTGCATGAACATTATGTACCTGCAAGGAGTGACTATGTTTTATGTTACTACTGTCAAGCACTTGACAACTATCAGCTGGTTGCTCACAAGATGTCAACATTACTACCCCTGACTTATTATCATCTTTAACATTAACAACTTCACAAATTAATGAATTGTGTTTTTTATCACACTTACGGCATGGACCAAATACACAAGTACCCACAGAGTGGCCAGAACGCATACAGTTAATACACAAGTCCTTATCTTTAATTATCTTAAATCTATCTTCTGCGCTTAAGTCAAGAAAACTTTGACAGGAATACAAAGGATGTTTTTCATTACACATCAGACAAGATTTGTATACCCGTGAAGTCTTATTTTGTGATTTATTATTAGATTTACTATTATTAGTAACCACATTACAATGAACTTTAGGTGAAGACACATTATTTGTTTGTTTTTTATTTTCAGATCCACTGTGTACACTCAATTTACTATGTGACACAATAAGAGTCTCCAATATTTCAGCTTTGTTTCTAAGAAACTGCAATAAATCATCTAACTTAATTATTGACTTAGAATTATTAATTGTATTTATTAAATTACTTCTATATTGTTCCCAATCACGTTCTGTGATGGAATCTAACTTGGAAACTACAATATAAATTATCAATGTATCCCAATGTTCAGTTGGTTCTCCTAGCAATTTTAATGCCCGTAAATTCTTTAGAATATTATCAATAAGTTTTCTTAATAGACCCGGAGATTCTTTTGTTAACGCTTGAATTGTAAACATGGACTTCACATGATTATGAACCAATAACTTTGTATTATCAAACCTACTGATTAACAATTCCCATGCAATACCATAATTATCTGCAGAGAATTCAAGAGAATCTATTACAGACTTTGCACTTCCTTTTAACGCTGATTTTAAATAATGAAACTTTTGAATTTGTGTTATGTTCTTACAATTATGGACTAATGACATGAAAGTATCTCTGAATTCTAGCCAGTGTTCATAAGAACCGTCAAAGTGGGGGATGGTAATGGTTGGTAGCTTTATATTTGAACTAGCACTAGGCAATTCGGATACACTAGATCTCTCATCAGTACTTGTCATGCATTCAATAAGGGCAAGAACCTTGTAGTATTCTCGCTCAAACTCTTCGCGCGTTTCGAGCTGACTGTCAACTTCTGACTCAGAACTAATATCCTCTATTTTGCCCTGTACGTCATTAAAATCATTTAAGACATTTTGAGCTCCTACCACGCGTAATTTCAACTCTGCTTGCTGATGAACAGACAAGTCTTTATTTTGGAATGAAGCCACATATTTTTTAAAATTCGTCAACCGACACTTAATGGATGCTCGCTTCTTTTTTAATTCTTTCATCTTGTTATCCGATGGTTCCATTTTAAGTAAATTGTAATACTCACGGTTAACAGCGTTTATCTAGCAAGCGGTCTTGTCCAACATGCGTGGCGAGCTAAAGCGTATGCATCACCCCACGACGTGAAAGCCGACATGCGAAAATAACTGCACAGAACAATGATCAGATCAGACAGATGAAGAAAAGGATAGGTTAGGATGTTTTAGCGGGCACGTCTCACTTGTTAGCACCGTATTCCACCACCATTTGCGAAGTTTGCAAGCCAAGCGACCACGTTGCGCGTCTCTCAATCGGCCGGCCTTTTTGCGTGATGATCCAGCTCGAAGGTCCAAATATGTTGCGGGATGTTTCAGCTACATATGCGAGGATTGAGGCGTGGTAAAAAATGACTTGCACTGTGGTTAATATGATGTATTTCTTATAGTATTTTTACATTACAATATTATATCAAAAATGGCTGTTGCTTGAATAGAGCGAAGTGAAGTGTGTAGACGAAACGGAAAGCGACGCGCGCGCCGCCGCCGCTCGCGTCGACGCCCGCTGATTGGCTCCTCCCGCGTCGCGTCACCGCAGCACGGCCAATGACGGAGACCCATTAGGGACGTCGGGAAACCGTAACTAGTGCGGCAACATACCTGCAAAATTCCACCTCAACTAAAACAATGGAAACAATGTAAAGGTAAGTTCTCAAACTTTCTAAACAGAACGAAGCATATGTTTTTCATTAACAAAATACGGTAGTTGAACAAAAAGCGGTGTATCTGGTGGGGCTCCATTGTGCTCTGCCCACATACCGCTGTAGGTATGCGGGACGCGAGGCGCGCGGCGTACGTATGCGTTGACAAAAATCCGGGCGCTCTTTCAAACGAATAAGTATTCAAAATAAAAATGTTTTCCGTGCACACTTTACAGCCACTTTGGTGAAGCCTACTGGCTCGGAATGTTGATTACTGAGAGCGGTGCGCGTTACAATTTATTACAAATTAAAATATCAGATATATTTACTGGTGACTGTGTATTAAAATATATGTGTGGAACCAATGTGGCCACCAGCTTAATGATTACACGCATTACTACAGCTGCGATAATCCAAATAAATGTGCTTGATTAACAAAATTGTTTACATAAACTTGCTGTATACCTATTAAAAGCTAACAAAATTTATCTCTTTTTGGAAACCAGTCTAGTGTATACGAAAGAAACCTACGTACGAGTACCAAACAAAAATGTGACGATAATTTAAAACCTAGCAATTGTTGTTTTACATAGATAGCCAGAACAATTTACGAATGTTATGTTCGCGACACAACAATAATATTTATCAAACATTCGATTCATTTATTTAAATGAATTATTGGCACACAAACTTAAAATGATTTATAAACTGAAACGTTGACGTATTTTTGTTTTTATATAATAAATGTTTTACGATAATATTTGTTAAACAAACGACCGGCGACGAGTTCAATATAATTGAATAAATGTAAGCTATTTGAAAAAATTACAAACAATACCGTGCGAAGTTTAGTTAGAGAAAAATAAAAAATATACATATAAATAAGAAAAACGGCAAGTTTGAACGAAGAATCCTGAGATTGTATTATATTTCACAATCTCCGCCTGTAGACAGCACCTCCACTATATTTTCATTATGTTTGCAGCTTGACAGTGAAGCTGCACGCGCTGCATGCGCTGCTCGGTGCAGCACGGCCGCAGCTAGTTGCAGCCGGACCCGGACGGCGCATACTAACGAACCACAGACATGTATCTATCTAAATGGCCGGTGCAAGTTTGTGTATTTCTCATGTGACAGATGAGTGTAGTGCACCTAAATCGACATCGTTTGAATTAGCCCACGCTCCGCCATATTGGTACTAGACGTCAACCGAAAGATAAAAAAATGTATAAGTGTGTTTTTGAGCTGCAAAAAATACTGAAAGTGTTAGCTAGTATACATAAAACCACTAAAACTCTCTTGTGACGTCATTGAAAGTAGTCAAAGTGACACGCTTAGTTTTGATACAAATTTCGGAACTGGGGTATTCTATTTAGACACATATCTGTATAACGAACCCGTCAGCAGTCGTGTGACGTCACAGCATCGTGCGCGGCTCATGACGCTGTATCTCATTGCCATTCAAATGAGTACATCGTTTGTTCCTAGATGCACTTGTATTTAGGAGGTTGTTCACACATTAAGTTAGCTATCGAAGTACTTAACTGTTTTCTTTGTTTTTCAGCTACTTCGCGCGCAACAACTTACCATAATGCTGTTAGTAAGCTTCAGTAAAATCTTATTAAAATAATAATTGTAGATATGTGGTTGTCATCTATCTATGTACATAATAATATGTACAGTTTAGGAAATACGAAAATGAGTTTGTTTGTTTGTTACGCTTTCACAATAAAATAGCTGAACCAATTTGTACAAAATTTGGTACGTAGTTAGGACTCTGGCGACGATTATACATCATCAGCCTATATATTGTCCCACTGCTGGGCACAGGCCTCTTCTCATACATAGAAGGTATGAGCATTGATCACCACGCTTCCTCGAGGCGGATTGGCGATTTCAGACTTTTAAGTCCAGGTTCCCTCACGATGTTTTCCTTCACCGGTAGACAGTGGTGTCTAAGATATATTTAGAAAGTACATATGACTTTAGAAAAGTCACATTGGTACACGAGAGGCCTTAACCACTAGGCCACCACGACACTTATACGCTACTTTATATCCAGACATTTTCACGGAAAGCTCGGGAAACAGCTACCTACTTGATTAAAATTTAAGTGTCGGCTATACTACTTGCATTGAGTATTATATATTATTTACATGTAGCGTTCTCCAATATGAGCGGCAAGTGTGCGCTAATTAGCACAAGTTGTGCGCTCGCTCGGCGGCGCGGGCGCGCACCGGGCGGGGGCGCTGCTCGCAGATAATATTTGTAGTTTATACTAAATGTGCACTCGACGGGGACTCGATAAACTCATTAGCGAACTCATTCACTCTGCTCAGTGATACAAGATAGTGTCCATGATAGTAGGGTGATTATTTTTCAGACAAATTAAAAAATATAGGTATTTTTTATTTATTGTTTCAGTTGATTACAAATTGTGATGCAAAAACTTATTTACTATAAGTGATTTCATAAGGTTATATTTTTTATGTAAGTACCAAACTATTTTGGTTAATATTTTTGAGATTTTGGTTGTAAGTACCAATTTTTTTGGTTTTATCCAACGGAGTTTTGCATAAGCTTAATCTCTTTTGATTTCAGTTATTTAATTACTGCTCTGCAAGTAACAGTAATATAACTTCATAAAAGTGAGCAATATTCAGCCAGTTATAATGGACACTACAGCCTTATTCCCTTTAATCACTAACACGACACATAATCTCAAATAATCATAAAGCTATCCTAGCCGTAGGGGGGCAGCGTCGCGTACTTCCGGAAGCGGAAACGCGCTAGCGACCGTTATTAACGACGCCCGGACGACGGCAATTAATAACTTGTGCGATTTATACGCGTTAAACTTTAACCCTAAATATATTGTAGCGGATAGACGGACTATTCGGAGCCGTTTTGGTGAATACAAAATACGAAAAATATTGGCAAATTGTCTTTTCTTATGCTATTAGCATTTTAGTGTTATTCACCAGATAAATGAATTAAATAAATATCAAATACCCAATTTTAAGTTAAACCTTGTCCAAATAAATCGTTTTATACAAGAACACTGCGTCTTATTAAAAACGAGAATTCCTTTGAGTATCAAAATAACTCAAGCTGAGAAAATCTGATAAAGAGATTCAATTATCGTTCAACATAAACTGCTCAGAGCTACACTTAGCGGGAAAATAAAAAGCGTACACTATGTGCATGTAATGTATGCTACGCGAGCGAGCCGCCTATACTTCCCTCTCTCTCTCTCCCGTCAGTAGCGTGGCATACTTGACATTACACGCGAATAGTTTTGTAAGTACGTTCTTACGCATCACCCGCGCTGTCCCAATAACTAATTTATATGTTTTGATACTTGCACCGCTAGCGACTACTGAGAACTTGCTTTATGTCTTCATGAATAGCTGGCGTTGTTGATGTTGTATCTTTAGGCTTATTAAGTAGGTACTTGATTCATGTGTACGTTTAAAAGTATCTCATTTTCTATGATTTCGATATAACGAGTATCCAATGAAATAGTTTTAGACCAGGGAATATCTCTGACTATTTCAGTTTCAGTATTATTATTTAATACCAAGGAGTTAAATAAACAATACAACTAACGTGCTTGTTTTATTATTTTAAGCTGTAAAACTAAAACCAATAAAACTACACTACAAATTCCATTGGGATCCTTGTTGCTAATGAATAAATAGCATCCAATTGGCTCACGTCGGGCAGTAGGCTCAAAGAGCTAGTTACTGCAGCGCAGCAAACAATATAAGATGCAAAGCGAGTTAGTGGCAGCGCATCAAGCCTCTATTAGCATTGCAAACAGCGGACACGGAGCCGCGCCTGATGCGCCACGCTGCGCCGGCGCGGACACGAGGACCAGTAGCTTTCAACATGCATTTATTGGTCATAGAAAATACAAACAATAGTTATGCTTATGTGATGCTGAAATATTGATGATTTTGACACAATTGCGTTGACAGTCGATACAAATTAATTAAGCTCTCTATTGGGTATAGGTTTTTTATTTTAATTGTTTTATGCTTTTGTCTGTAACGTTATTTAACATTATAGGATCAAAAAGGAAAATGCTGTCTAAATTGCAACAAAAATCGATAGACGTAAATCTAAATTGTGTTCGAGGAAATGATGTTTGAGCGTACGTGAGCGGCTTGAAGCGGCAACACGCGGTCACAGAACGCAGAGTCGAACAAGGGCAATACAATAGAAAGGTTCTTTATGTCGTTGACTGGGAATTTCATGTGTCAAACACAAGCCAGCGCACGTCGAGGCGCCGTGACGTTGTGTGCCCAAACCGTGCCTCACTATACGGAAACAATATAAATAGGGTGTTCTTATGTGGATTGTTTTGTTACTAACCGACGTTGTATGTACTGCCAGGAATGGCTAAAGGAAAGCCATTGAAAAGCTAGATGGACTATGTAGAAGTCGATAGGGCTAGAAAATCGGTGAATGATTTGAGTGACATTACTGCTGATAGAAATGTGTGGAAGAGATAGACATGCTGCCCCGATTAGGAGGATGATGATGATGATGGACTATCAATATCAAATTCTCCATTTAAAAAATAAGATCATAGATGCAAACAAGACTACGTAATTGTAATTGCTATTACCTAGACTAGTAATAAAGATGCACTAAAATGAGCGATGCAAAATATTGGCAGTGCATTTAGATAGCTAGATCATAGCTCCCAGCGTACTACACATCACTTGTTTAACTAGAACCCAAAATCCGACCGCTTACATGAAAACTATACCGCTAACCGTAATTCGATCTCCCGCTAATCAAGCTCAGCACCGGCGAGCGGCCACTCCTGCCGGAGTACTTACCACTGCAGAGTACTCTGCAAAGTAGAGTGCAGAGCACGCTGTGCAAAGGGCCCCAACTTGGGATCCACGGCTTAAGTGCAAAGTTATGATTGCTAAGCCCGCGGTGGCCGCGTTACAGTTATTTAACTTAGTTATTAGCTCGGCATTGATATAGTGTTCCGCTTTGTGACCTCACTCGCTGCTGGGAAATATAAGGATTTTGCTGCGAGAAGAATATCTTAGGAATGTCTAGAAATTATTCTAGATTTTAAATTAATCTCTTGTGAGCTTTTTTTAGGATTAGGCTCTGTAATTACATAGTATAGTTATGGTAGTTCAACTTGTAATTTTTTTTAACGTATATCATTACAACACACTTCCGAGCAACATATAAATGTACCGAACCTCGCAGTGTGAAAGTAAAGCGTAAAGCTTATTATGTTATTCATAATTTTAGAAGCTATACGGCTCCGCCATGTAGTCAAGGTCACCCGAGATCACACAATACAATATTCAAATCATCTATTGCTCCTCACTAAAAACAGCTTTTCCTAATACAGCCGCGAGTAATCCTTGAACAATCACTCCAGCCGCTCCCGCAGCGTCTCGTCTCAGCGGCGCGGAGGCAGCTGAGCGCCAAATTAATCCGTTCGCAGGTACAATGGTGGGGCCGCATTGTTCCCGTACAATTGTTTTCCCCACATATTGCGTCCCCGGCCTTAATAACGCTCGGTTTATGAAAAACTCGCCTTTTTCAATGTTCGCGGCGGCGGCTTCCTGTTGTGCGGCTTTTAGGTTCTGCCATCAAGATATTATGTTGCGCTGGTTTCTTGGTTCGATGGCTTGATTTTTTTTGGTTGTCGTCTTGCAATAGATATGGTTTGTGTTTTTTCGATAATTTATAAATAATCTTTACTTATAAATGGGAAAGTCTATGTGATGAAATTTGGCGTGGAGATAAATTGAAACTCGGGGAAGAACAAAAGTATCGCGAAAAGCAGTTAGTCTTTAATAAAATGATTCCATAAAATTATTTTAATATATTTCAAAACACAGGCTTTCAGGCGTATCAACTCTGAAACCAATGTGGGTATAATGGACTAACCGAGTTTTGACGGCCTTTATTCATGAAAGCATTATTTACGTCAAGTTTAATAATAATACAAACTATAGCCACTATTTACCAAAGTAACAGAACTCAGTACTAATCATTGTACATTAATATAAATAAAATCGAGCAGTTCGTAAACACGAGCGCAAATTAATGTTAGCTATCTCAAATCCAAGTTGTTTCCTTAATGACTGGAGAATTGCCACTAAGCGGTGCCAGTAAGTGCCAACTAAGGATGCCAGTAGCGGAAAATGTACATCACTGATAATGTACTGAGTGTTGAAAATTTGTGTTAGCGGTTTGGCTCCACCGGAGTGACACTGAGAAGACTGGACGAGACTGAAGAGACAATAGACTAGATCTGTGGTCACCGGTCTCGTGGCCATCATGAAAGTCACAGTATCTGTGTACATAGTCTATCAGCCTAGTATATAGTTTGCCGTACAGTTTTTTATAGCAGCTAATTGTTTTGGTTGAAGCTAAGATCGTCTTTCGTGAAAAACATCGCACATCCAGTAAAATAAGCTCTTGATACTTGAAAACAGTTTAAGATAAGTAGCCATATGTAGCTATTGGCCATAATAGCTTGTTGAGGTATGACGTGTTTAAAGTTATGTTTTTATGTTGATCCACGCAGTTCACGGCCATAAAGCTATTCACAATGAAATTCTAATGTAGGTACAATTAAAATAGGTTTCAATGGCTTTAAACTGTTTCGTGTTAATTAATCAAGCAAAGTTAAATTTTCAATTTTAAACTATTTCGCGCGTCTGGGCGGAGTCATTACTTTCATTGTAAGGCGGCAAGTTAATTAAAAGTTTCTAGTTTGTTAACTGAAACTCCTTCCTTCTACCGTTATTGTTGCGTTAACTCAAGTGGCGAAATTAAATTAAAAAAAAAGTCACCAAGATTCTGAAATAAGCATTAAATATTGTCGAAAGATGTTATGACACTGCATTTATTTACCTTAGATACGGTATTATATTCTCTTAAACCTATTACAAAAAAACAATAAAATATTCTAATTAAAATATAAATATTAAATAGACATCCACTTAGATGGGACATGGAGTAATTCCTGTATCACAACCGCGACGGCCACAGCTTACCCATGATCGATTGACCCGAGCAGCTGTGCGGCTGGTACTTAGCCACGAACGACAACAACAACCAACAATAGTATAAGACACTAAAAATAATGACTATACTGCGTTTTACAAATCTGTTAAATACTCAAAACTTCCTCCATTTAGGAGATGTTTATACTATAATGAAACTCTCGTCTACAAACAAAACACGCGGTACTTACTAAGTACAGTACTAAGCCAGTGCACGGGTATCAAACTGGGAACAAGCTTGCGCAAAGCGGATTCTAATTCCAAAGCCGTTGTTCTTTTTATTCCATTTCATTGGACCGCTCCGTCGCGCGTCCACTGCGACACAAAAAGACAATGAAACATTAGCTGCTTATCTAGCCGCGGTGAGCACTTAGATGACGTAGTGCACTGAGGATACTAGGAATAATATTTAACTATGTTGGTAGCACAGAACTTAAGGGTTATTTTCATTGTAACTAGCTACTCCTCTCGGTTTCACTCTAAAAAGAAAAATCTATATCCTACCTGTGTCCTACCCAACATTGGTTCAACTACCTTAAAAACGTGAGAAACAGATTTTACTGAGAGTTCCACGTTACTAATATTAGTATATATTTATGTTTTAGACAGCAGCTGTGTGCGTTTTTTGGCGATCGCTGTAGGAGTCGAAATAAAAAAAAAACTGATTATAACTAAACTTCACTTTAATTATTTTTTTTGTAAGACCGCTATTGTTACATTGTTTTCTGTAAATTGATTGCACCTCATGAATGTACTATATGTTAATCATAATGTCTAATTACGCTAAGGTAGATGAAACACTAACACCAATAGTTATCCTCACAAAGCAACAATAGCAAAGCAATTAGAATTAATTCGGGCCGCTGCGACAGACGCCGCCCCGTGTAACAGTTCTGAACTGTTACACGGGGCGATGTGACGACATCAGCGCGTTTTGATCAATTAGTGGCTAAGCGCCGACGCTACTAACGAACTACATGTCCATTGACGGATTAGTTGAAACGATACTGAAGGCTGAACATAATTGATGGGGCAATGTACCTTAATGTGACATTCAATGAACTCAGGCCATCGCTGTTCAACATAAATATGTAGGTATCTTCAACATTTTATCCAGTAAGACCCAGTAATTCTTTTAAGGAAGTCGGTTCATCTGGCGGCAGGTTTTCTATTCACATAATTCGTCTACTCCAACGGCCATCAGTCCTACGACCAACGGAAGACGACCCAAGCAAGACACGCCTATTACAATTTGTTGACCTTTTTGCTTATAACATAAAAATCCTACACACCCTATCCTTGATAAATGACTTTAAGACATGAACATGCTAAATAATAAAAGGATTTAATTCAATTCAAATCATTTGGAAACATACAACCACGTAGTTCACAAACTTGGTATCAACACACGTAGCGACAATAGCTGAACTGTTAGAATTTGCCGGAGTTCAAGTTGTCGAGCTGAGCCATTGAACTGTAGTGGCGAGCCGCCGCCGCCGCGCCGCCGCGCCGCACAGTGGGCTGGGATTACAAAGTTGGGTCTTAAGAGATCAAATGTATTTTTTTGGTATCTAGGCATAAATTTAAAACGTTTTTATTCTTTGACTTTTTTCAATTTAACGAGTACTTTCGGAGATATAGCCATATCAAATTTGTATGAAGAGTCATGTTATTTTAGTTAAGCAATTTATTCCAATTAAATTGAAATTGAAAATAATGTATACTAAACGGCCTGAAAACCTCAATACCTACTTAGTTCTTTAAAAAAAAACAATGTTCGACATTTTCCACCACCATAGGTAGGTATGACGTAATTTGTTTTGAGACTTATTTCCGGGAATCAAGGGAAAAGAGTGCGCGAGCGCAACAACAAGTTATGACGTGTCGTAACGTGATTGGTGCAACGATAGGGTACCTACGGAATGTTCGGTTGCATTCGCACGTACTTTTAAAACATCAATTTTATGTGATACTTCTCAGAGATGCGACATTTGTAAAGCCACTCCAACAGAGATGAATAATTTGCCCTTAATTGCATCAAAACCAACTGATCCAGATCTCTGTAAATACGGATTGTCATCATTGCATACCTGGATACGAATGATGGAATGCATTCTGCATATAGCCTACAGATTAACGATACAGACATGGACAGTAAAGGGAGACAACAAGTGCATCATGGAAAGAAGAAAGGAAGACATACAAGACGCTTTTAAAAATAGAATGAGACTTCTGATTGATGTTGTTAAACATGGGCACGGCTCCACGAATGACGGAAATACTGCTAGAAGATTTTTTGCAAATCCAAACATGACTGCTGAGATAACTGGTGTTAGTGAAGAATTAATAAGGCGATTTGCAATCATTTTAGAGGCAACTTCATCAGGTTACCACATTGACACAGCGAAATCTCACGAATATGCTCAAGTGACCATGCAACTCTATTTGGAATTATATAGCTGGTATTATATGCTTCAAGTGTTCATAAAGTCCTTATGCATGGTGCAGCTATTATTGAAAGTTTAGGTCTAATACCAATTGGACAGCTATCTGAAGCTAGAAATAAAGACTTTCGTAGGTACCGCCAACACCATTCCAGGAAATGCAGTAGAAAAACTACAAATGAAGACATTTTAAATAATTTATTGACCAGCTCTGATCCACTCATCTCAGCGAAACGTCACAAACTTCGCAGAAAACATAAAACTTTGTCAGTAGAAGCACAAAGTTTATTAGTAATTGAACAAGCGGAAACATTTGATGATGACGAATACGAACATTTTGCATTCGTTAATGTGGATACCCTTGACAGTGATTAAATTAAAACAGTGCAGTGACCAGTGGTGATTATGATTTTTACTTATTTATTTTATTAGTCCTTAGTGGATTAGGCCTAAGGGGAGACTACTACATACAAAAAAAAACGGTGGTGTGGAATAGAGAACAATATTTGAAATTTTGCGATTTGGTCGCAAATCGCAGAAAATCGCAACCCGAGAATAGGCGCTAAAATAGGACAAATATACATACTATGCATACGTAGAGTCAATTCTTTGAGAAAATTTGAGAATTTCGAGATTTTCACATTTTTTTCTTTTGCTTCATACAAAAATTACTTTGGATATTTATAACTCCGAAAATACTAAGTTATCTAAACAACCCTCATAGAAATAATTACTTATAATCGATAGATAAATCCAACACAATATTTAAAATTTCAGAAAAATAAACTTTTTTTTTTTAAATGCTAAGTCCTTTACCGGCCCGTTTCAGCCCACTGTGCGCCGCCACGTTACACTTAATTGCTGCAAACTAACACCGACATGCTGACTTTATTGGAACTTATACTTTGAGATTTCATCATAGTAACACATAGATTCGGTCATTATTGACTAATCATTAACGTAGTCCGATATAATGATCAACATAGAAATACATCATAGTGCCTACTTACTTTACAGTAGAGTAGATGGTAGTAAACTAGAAAAAATAAACTATAATAAATACAAACTGATATCAAAACCAAAAAACTCCAACTTGGAATATTTAAAAAAATATATTTTGTTCAAATGAAAAGTATTACAATTTGGTATTCATTTGTTTCTCGGTATAAGGTAATGTATACAGTACAAACATTATTTTTGTCAGTTTCACGAACTATGTTAGATTCCAAGTGAACCCTCCCTCGCAGCCAGCCACTCGTGATGGGTGCACTTGCCCAAAAAATTGGCAAATATTAAAGGATATGCCGCGAGCCCCACGTCCACGGGCGTCGTGCACACAATTCAATTTGTTATATTTATACACCGTGTTTATTTGTATTTTATATCGTGTTTACTTTAAACACGCGTTGAATATTTTTTATTCTAAAAATTACTCGACGAGCATGCTAATAAAATCGTCACCATAGCAGCAGAATTCCCTTTCTATACTGCTATCCTTAATAAATCGACACAAGGGATTATTCCAAGGAGATGCCATAAACACATAGCACTTGGTGAGGATTGATGATGGTAAATGGTAGATGCTTAATACGTTGATACAATAGTTTCTTCTTACTGCAGCCGAGGGCGCCGCTCGCTGTGTTAGTAGCCAAAATTCTCGGAACACTGAGGACGAGCCGAAGCTCTGGATTTGCTCGGTACTTAATTATTTAATATTTGCTTTGTACTTGGAAGATAAAGCATGTACTTTTAGATCGCTTCACTCAAGACAAAGAAAGGTATTTCTCATAAAGTTCCGCTTCGCTATCTCATTGACGATGAATTTGCAAACAAGCATCAATTTAAACTTCGGCCAAACTTTTTGCACAGTACATTTAAACTGACAATTTAAATTATATTATGAAACTTACTGTCAAACAGGGCTGCACTAACTTAATAATGTAAAACGAACAATTTATTAACGACTTCCAACCGCGAGCCGTTGTTCGTTTTACATTGTCGGTATAACGGTATAATATTCACATTCGAGTTATAGCCAGCCACCATTATTACTGCAACACTGTTAGATTTATCGCTGTACCAGCAACATTGAAGTTAATTGGAGGTCGAGCAGCTTTAGGATTATGAAAGAGTTTCTGCTGAAGTATAGAACTTCCTGGAAGATATGAAGGTTAACTTATGGGAGGAAAAGATAACATCAAATCCCAAAGCTTTTATTATTAAGAACTCTTGAACAGAACAACCTCACTGAATTAAAACCTATCTTTGACAATCCACTTACAGTTAAAATAGATTTTAGAGATTATGCTGAAATAGAATCATATTATAATGAGAATATTTTGTTCATTAGTCAAGTTGATAACAACAACTTATGAGTAGAAACTAAAATCAACCCTTTGCCGTCGACCCCGACTATGTGACGTGGCGACAAACTTACAAACACATTAGGGCCTCACCTCCTACCCACCATTATTACCAGCCCTGAGGGCGAGCCTGCATTTAGCACGTAACTAACAATCAGTCCCCCCCCCCATCATCCCCCCCCCGTAGCGTGCAGCCGACCGGCGACCACTTCACGGATCATTACGTCTATTACAACTTTGTAGGGTCACTACATGTTGGACTTTGGGGTAAACTTTATGGGGTCTTTCGAAAAACATTTCAGTTTGATTTCGAAGTGTAATTAGGTTTGTTAAGGCGGCGATATACGACTTTGGCCCCTTTAAAGCTAATGATTACGCTTTAACGACTTGCTTTCATGATTTGAAAAGTATATATACTAAACTAGAGCATATGCTTGATAATCTTGTATACCGTTTTTTTTAATTATGTATTTATAACATTGTATAAAAAAATCATAAAGTTAGGTCTAACGCAGAAGAAAAACTGAGTTTTACATAGAATTTATCAAGCGGATTTTAATGAAACCTGTACCATTTCATAGAAAAGTTAATTATCTGTCTATTTGTATACGTATATTTTTTTTAAATCGTATATTTACGTCAATTTTTGTGCTTTTGTCAAAACGTTGAGTTGAAATTACGGAGGGGCTCCACCGGGCGACGGGGGCAGTACGTCTGTGACCACTGTCACGGGTAGACGCTGTCACTCAGAGCGAGCACATTACGATGTAAATAAATTATTATATTTGTGATAAGATGACTGGTGAATTATAATTATTACATTGAAAAGGCACTACATGCGGATAAAATATTTTTTTGATGTGAATAACGTGTTTTCAAACTAAATCATCCATAATCTGTCATAATCTAAAATGTGTGTATCTAAATTTGGCAGGACAAATATATTTTGTTATTGACTTACTAAATAATTAAATGTACTTTAAGATTTAAATATGTATTTCTTTTAATACTTTGCGTATTCAAAACGAGAATATTGCATACCTCATTTAAATTTTACATGTAGGTCGGAGATAGTCGTCAAAATTAAAATTCTTTCATGTTATGTTATAATATTTCCTAATAGTTTGAAATTTATAGAAATAGTAGCTATAAGTCAGGGCATGGGATGATATCTAAGAACAAAACTTAATGGTTTGTAAATAAAACGGTTTATCCATGGGTAACAAGGTGGCGCTATTCTAAATTATTACCAATGAAAATATTTTTCTAAACACGTGAATTTGTGTTCGAGTTTCTTTGCTACGAGACGAATTTGAAAAAAAATGCAGAATATGATAAAAAAATAAGCTTACGCTATTAAAAGAGTATTGTAATATGTAAAATTGTAAAATGTATTGTATTGTCTGACTATTTTAGCTAGACCATTTTCCTATTTTGGATTGGTTACATTAGTTTTATTTTTAGGGTTCCGTAGTCCGACAAGGAACCCTTATAGTTTCGCAATGTCCGTCTGTCTGTCTGTTCGCGGCATAGCTCAGAGGCTCTTGGTACTTACTAGAAAGCTGAAATTTAGTATAGATATGTGTATTGATCACGCCGAAAAAGTGGTAAAATAAAAAAAAGAATAATAATAATTTAGTGGAGCTTCCGAACACGTGAAATGGGGATGAATATTTTTTTTTTGTTGCGTAACCCTTCATGTAAGGTATCGTTAGATAGGTCTTTCAAAAATAAAAAAACTAACTTTCGAAAACTATCACGGCTAAGTAGGCTTCACCGGTTACAGAGTTATAGTTGACTAACTAAGACCTACTACGGAACCCTACTGCGCGTGGCCCAACACGCACTTGGCCGGTTTTTACTGGTAACATTGGGTAGTGATGCTTTACATAGCAACCATTTTCGAAGTTTTGTAAAAACGCCAAGTAAGCAGTCACATATGATATACATATTAATCTATTAGTCAAGGTATCTAATGTGGGATAATATTATATACACACAATCTAAAAGATAAGACGAAGCATAGTGTTTTAGAAATGAAGGTCCTACTTCACTATGCCACTCTTATGTTTTATTTTCAACACCAAATAGTATCCGACAGAACGTCGATTTTTGGCTAGGCCTAAGCCGATTAATAGGCAATCGCTTAATTCTTTGGCTAAAGCCTTGATAAATAAAAAGGACTTGATCTTCTTTAATTTTTGGTCCAGAAGTCAAAGACAGAAGAACTGAAAACGAAAAAAAAAGATATATTCAAATAGTATATTTAAGGTTCCGAACCAAAATGGTAAAAAGTAACTCTTATGGGATGCGACTTTCTCTGTCTGTCTGTCAGAGCTGATAATTACTTCAGGAATAACTAACCTTATCGATTTGGAATAATTGTTGAAATATATCGCAAATGGATAAAGTAGAAAAATACTATCTATTACTTTCGAGGAAAAATGGGGATTAAAATTACAAAGTGTAGTTTTTATGTTTTTTTTATGTTTTTTTATATCGTTGTTATTATGCAAGGGCTTGATATGAAGGCTTGATGCATATTCTTATATTTTTATGTTTTCTTCGACATCTTTTGGTATACGAATTAAATTTAAAAAAACTCTCCGTAGTTTGCAAAACAAACATTCTGAAATAATTAGACTTCCGTACATTTTTCTCTTAAATGCTTTTCTTAATATGGTATTTCGACCATTTTCCAATTTCAAGGTTATGTTTGAATTCCGATGAATTGTAATAACAAAACTAAATGAAAATTGAGCTACTGCATGTCAATTTAATAATCTTTTTATAAAAAAAACTGTCAATTTTAGCGGTGAGTTTTTCTGATAAAATATATTATAAAAAACCTTATATTAGTAATATACGGTAAAAAGGTAAAGATCAAAAATATTTAAATCGGTAATTATAAATGATTTCAAAGTCAAAAATCGATATTGCATCTTTCTAAAAGATTATCAAAATGCCATACAATGGTAGATTTTTTCCATTACTTTATTTCTTCAAAAATGCATGAAACCGTGGAAAAGGGTCGTACAAATTTGGTGCTTGAAAATGTTACAGCTAATTCTCATTCAGACAAATTCTATATCCGAATTTAGCACATTTATTTTTGCATTGATTTTTTGCTTTACGGTACTTTCATAATTGGGCCCAAAACGGGTGATATTCCATTGTTCATGATAGGTAAAAATTTAAAAAATCCTGATCATAATTGGATTCTTTACTATCCCACTTTTGGGTATGACATAGACATGCATTAGCATTAATTATCACGCTTTTTCAAGGTGGATTGGTGATTTCAGACCGTGTAGTCCAGGTTTCCTCACGATGTTTTCCTTCACCGTTAGTCAATGGTGTCTAAGTTATACTAAAAAAAGTGCATGTAAAACTTTGGAATAGTCAGATTCGTAATTTCTAGGTTTCGATGTTCGAATCTGCATACTCAAAAATGAGATGCAGGTGCCTTAGCAAAGAAGCTACAATGACTTTTTACTAATATGTTCGGTGTATCAACTTAATAATATAAATAAAACTACCTGCAGCTTATTTAAAATATTAACATCATTTGTAATACAGTCTCATTCACTTTTAGGTCTTTAAACGTAATAAATTATTCAATTTCGGTTCTGTTGCTGTCAAAACTTAGGCCAATTTTAACCAAAGCTGATGCCAAAGGTTTGGTTTGACACTGTACAGATGGATCAGAAATGTCGGACTAATTAACTGGCTTCCAGGCTCTCCTTACAAAACTAATATGATTTTCCTATACGAAGAAGAGTGAAGATAAGCTAAAGTTATTTGAGAAGCAGCAGATGTCGTAAAATGCAAATATGAAAAATCTTGCGTGCATTTCTGTTAGAAGAGCTCAAAGTGGACACCAATATGGCCTAAAAATTAACTCCTATGGTGCGATTTTGTCTGTCTGTCTGTCCATCTTTCACAGCGGATTAATTCAAGAATGCTAGTTGTCAGATTTTTTTCTTGAAACTTGTTACAATTTAGATCGATAAACATGTTTTGCAGATTAAAGAAATTGAAAATGTTTTTGCTTTTCTGGCAAACGAAGTAGATATGCAGTGGGGGTTGGAAATTTAAAATTAGTGTTTCGAAGTATTACTCAGACAGATGTTATTTGTCTTTCGATTTTTATATCTTAGACATGCATATCAAAATACAATATGCGACTGTCCTTAGAATCTCTACATAATATTATGGTCACCCGTCAAAGTTCTTCAAAATATAAAATGACAACCGTGCGGTGTGCATTGCGGGGTCGCGGGGGGGAAGCTCAAGCTCCGCCCATTTGCTCAAGGTCATTGGCGGTAGTCGTCGTCTTAAGTGAATTTTATGTCTGATTTTCTATTACCGAATATTTTCTACGAGTTTGGTTTGGATTGGCTAGTTGAATTTGAGAACGGAATTAATACGACTATATTCTTCTTATTACATAAACAAAATAACTATGTTCTGTTTTCTATTACAATATTCACAGGAGCTGATACTTCATTTAAAAACTTTAATTCATTATCAGCAGAGTTAATTTATTAAAATCCTTCAATTTCATAATATTATTCGACGCATTAATCTTATATGCTAAACGTATAAAAAGCGCGTATTAACATGCAATTATTCATCACTCCAAACATCCCCGGCCCGCCGAAGTGGAAACTACAAAGAAACTATGATCAAAGTGGCACATTTCACGAGCCGGGGGACACGCATCCCCGTCGCAGGGGCAGAGAGGGGGTGAGGGCACCTACTCTAGTTTTACTCAGTTACTTTTAATCTGTCCAGTGATTTGCTTAGGAAAGTTTAAAAACAATTACGTTTGCGTTTATAATATCCGTGCATGGTAAGAAATCCACGAATAAAAAGACACAAATTATGAGAGTATTCACCACCCGAGAAAATGATAAATGCTTAGAGACTTTGACTGTAGCACCATATTGGATATAAAGTTATTATAATGAGTTTGTTACCTACTTTTATTAAAGTAAAACCACAAGATAACAGACATATTTGGAAAGTTATTCAAAGACCTTATTTTAAGATATATTATAGTTGATAACTCCGTAGTATGTTTTACGGTGGTACTAAACTAAGATTTATTTTTTCCTAAAACAGTTACTACTACTGGGATTAAATCAATGACCGAAATAAAACATGAAAAAGGAATACGTTAAAAATTTAATCAAGCAGTTGTTACTCGTAGTCGTGACATAAAACGTTAACTATTGGACAGACTACGTGTTGAAGGATCGATGCTCATAAACTGAGTCCATTACTGGCGCGCTTGTCATCCCAGCAGCATATACTATGTGCCAGGGGATCATGGTGTAACATAACATATCCCAATGCCCACGCTACAGAACACAACTGTCAGAAACCCCATCTTGAACTTACGACTTCGCGCTCAGTGCCATAATATTTATATAATAATTATTTCAATGATTATTTACTATGCTAGTTTATTGTATAACATTATTTACATATGAATATTTGAATATTATTAAACATAATGTAATTAAAGCTTCGTGTTCACAACTAAAACAAATTAAGCATAGTTGAGGAGAAGAAGAGACACTAAGTACCTTCTATTATTGCGACTCAAGAATGTCGAAACTATTGTTAAACAAGAGCAAGTATTACAAATACTTGTGAACTAAATATTTCATTTATCTCAAGAGGTCGGTGGCGAAGTTCAGCCGCGGTGAGGTATGGCCGCGATACTGCTCTCCCGAGGTTGAGAGAAAAATGTCTGTCGACCGCAGTCGGCACCACAATACCGATCATATTTGTTTTATTTATTCAGTCAAATATTTCCTTTACACAATATTTTTTATTTTCTATGAAAGTGACAGAGTAGTTTATTTTAAAGAGTTGTAAGCGAATGTAAAATAATGGACTAAAATAACTTCAGTGAGTACCAACAATTTTGAATATCCTCTGTACCTTATATTACCTCTGTACCCAGATATTCTCAAAGATAATATTAATATAGTGAATTACTCGCGGTGCAAGTTCGCTGCAGTACGTTAATGATGACAGTAGCTGTGCGCGGTACACATCGGGAGTTCATTAGCAAGCCACCTCGCAGACACACTCATTAGGAGGACGCGCCGCGCTACACACTTCTTTAATTTAGGTTACTTACTCACACGATGAATACATTTCTGAAACAGTCACTGCAAATACAAATATGGTAGGCGTACTTGTACGAGCTTCATTTAATGAGTCAAATGGAATAGAATATTTTGTTGCCACATATTTACATGAGAAAATATATCCGCAAAAAATGTTGTTAAGTTAAAATTATGCATTCAACATATAAATTGAACCAATAAACTAAAGATTGTGATGATGACTTATAGAATAATAACAGGGCAGATACACATAGAGATATATTAATCACCTGTTTTGATTATTACACAATGTCTTACAAAGCTTAGTATCTACAGACTGCGAATAGAAGCTCATTTATTAATCTATAACGCCTGCTTTAAACTAGGTCATAATCTATTTTTTTTTCAAAGTTCATTTATAGGTTTCTTCATATTCAATAACAGGAATAGGTTCTTATTAAATTATTATTGACGAACTTTTTCCTGCAGTTTGAACGGCTTCCCGAGAAAACTATTTAACTTTTCTTTTTCTTTTTATCTCCGTGTTTCAGGGTACCATCTCGTTATCAAATTTCATCCAAATCGGCTCAGTCGTTTTTCCTTGAAAACGTAACTAACAAACTCACTTTCCATTTATAATATTATTATACAACAAAAATGTGTTTTTCTGAACTATTGAAATAAGAAAATATTTTCTAAATCAATTGACGCGATAACTAAATTACAACTATTTGAATGTTCTTGATAAACAACAAGTCAGTGAGGTACACAAAACAAAGTCAATATTCAGAAACTTAGACACAACAACTAAGTTAGTCAAAATTAAGATAAATGTCTTTAATAAACTTCACGCCACTAATATATTCAGAGGTCGCTTCCATATAATTACAAGTATAAATTTAGTAGAGGCGTTAACTTGGTTTTAAATAAATATATTAAACCACAGCTTAACGCCAACTTTAATAAAGGGAGCTTAAATCTTTATTAAAGGGAACAAATTTTAAAGATCGCTCGAACTGCAGAAATATTTCAGAAGAATTTGTTAATTAACTCGTCATATTTCACGAGACTTTCGACTTTAATAAAGTTGATGTTTAATTATGGCTTGTATAAACTGCTTCTGACATACCATACCACGGGAAGATATCGATTTCCTGATTTATGTGCGTACTTATTAATTTTATGTTTATTATTATTTTTTGTTACTTATAAGGTTATGGTCTATCAAAATTTAAAATATGACGTGGTAATTTTTGATTCTATTTGAAATTTACAAGTACAGTGAAACCTGGTTAAGTGAGACATCAAGGGACCTGCAAAGTTGTTTCACTTATAGAGGTATTCCACTTACCCAGTGTCTCAGATATCCAGGTATAAAAATATATCTGTCTCATTTATAGAGGGTGCGATTACTAAATAAAATAATGTGTTATGTAAACATTATAAGTGAGATTTAATAAAAAAATTATTAATAAAGGTAATCATACAAATGTAATAAACAAAAATATTCGACACAAACTTCATCGCGTCGTGTCTTCCCACTTTCATAAACGGATATTAACTTCAGTTTTTCACGTACTGATAAAGATTGTAGCTTTCGTTTTTGACATTTTTCAAATAAACATCCCTATGATAGTAAAGTGAAACTAAAACTGGAGGTCATTGAGGCTCAAAATTACTTACATAGTTAAGTGCGGAATATGCGGGTAAAATAAGAATAAGTAAGTAAACAAACAGTTTACTTAGTATTCTCAGTTACAGAGGTTCATGCATATAAAATTCACTCGCTGTCTCAGTTATAGAGGTAACTGTGATGATAAATAGAAAGAACGAATCCCAGATATAGAGGTTTGCTTCGTCCCACTAACAGGGGTAATTCAGTGCCAAAGTGTTGGGACCTCAGCATAAGTTCCAGTTATGGAGGTTTCTCACTTATCCAGGTCCCACTTAACCAAGTTTCACTGTATATTATATGATATTTCTTAAATTAATTTTTTTTGCTGAACTAGTTCGTAGGTATCATGTATAAATCTTATAAATGTAGAGCAACTGCGCTGCGAGTCACACTACTACCCGGAGCATCAGTATCTTCGCGTTGCGGTGGTCGGCGGGAGTTCATTTGATTTGACAGCTGATCTCAGCGCGGCGCGACTGCCAGACTGCCACGCTGCCACGTTACACTACGCCGGAAAATTGGACAAGTAACGTTTTTGTAGTAAACGAATTTAATTCATTTACTGAGGAATCCCTATTTGAATTCTTTGCTTCAATTACTAAGAGAATGCTTTTAATTTTTATTACTTTTTATTTGTATGTTCTTAAAGCTTTTGTTATCTTCGAAGTAAACATCGCAACATGAAGTGCTCAAACATTTACTGGAGCTGAAGCTAACGTTTGTTTACCTCGCTATAATAATAAACATTAGTACAATTACCAGTAAGTTAAAGACGTTACACGAAGGCGACGGAGAAATAATTGAAACCGTCTCATTCATTCTCCGACAACTTAGTTGTGTAAAATCAAATTTAACGTTAACACTACGTAAGGAAGTTGATTTATTCCCGGTATCTTGCTCAAGTCAACACGCGGGCAAACACAAACTCTGTTCATAAATCTACCGCGAGTCACATTAAGCGACCCGGCGGGAGCTCACTTGATTTGACAGCTGATCTCAGCCGGACCAGCTCCGCCAGGTACGCAGACGTAGCATCATTACTGTTACACTGACGATGTAATTGGACAAGCAACGTCTTTGGATTACCGGGATAACATCCGTTTGTGGATGGTATAACAATATTAGATTCTGATTAGGATTCTGTGAGGGCTAGACCATAATGTAACAATGTAAAATAACTATGGGAAACTGGAAGTTTTCATCCACTTACAATTATTCTAACTCATTAGTCATTAATAGAGAGGAGCATTTTTATTCATTTACATGGATTTTTATACAACGCTGAACTAATAAATCGTACAAGTAATATCAATCATACATTTTTCTTTTATAGTTATCTGTTACACATTTTTCCTCGCACTAATTTTGCTTTTTAAATTTTTATGTTCAAACGGTGTTCTTCAAAACTATTATTTCAAGTATGGCTATACAAATACGAGCCGAAGTTCCGATCGTATTAATCTCCCCACACCGCAGACGTCGTGACGCGACACAATACAGCCAGGCCTGACACTATCGAGCCCCACAGTGCGGCGGCGACGGAACACTTCCCAGCCTATCTGATGCTACTGACAGACGCTAAGACATCGCAGATATCTTGCGAGGTAGGACGGTAAATTAACAACTTGAGGTGCTAACATTCACTAACATACAAAAGATGAACATTGCTACAGTTTATAGTTCAGTTTACTTCAAAAGATCACGAGCTAAGATTATTTTAAAGAGAACATTATTTTTTCGAATCAGGAAGTGAGCGCTGGTTTACGATTCTTATAAACATATTGCTCCAAACTTTTAATTAAAGACTGAAATGCTCTGAGCTATGTCTTTATTAATATTAAATATTTCTCATATAATACCGAAATACCTAGCAACAAAACAAAATCCAAACAAAACGTAATTTTAAACTGGTATTAAATATCCCTTAAAGTGTCTACCGCACGCTCTTTTTGATCTTCACGGCGGGTATTGAGGAGGCTCACGAACACTGATGAATATATCCCCATAAGTGGCCGATAAATCCTTTGTTAAAACAAAACACGGGCGCCATTGTTCGTCCCCAGCGGCTGCTGGTTCCGGCCGCGGGAAGTATCTGAGACGATTATCTTTAATAGGATCGGCTGCTACTTCGACGAGTTTGTTACTTAGTCTCATTCACTTGGATACCTTTGAATCCAATGTAATGTAGTTCTCAGGTACATTAGCGATATCGATATGACGTAACATAAACTTTTGGATATTGTGTTTGTAGCTAGATGAAAACGAAGCATCCAAATTATATGTTTAAACCATTGTTGTTACCGTATCAGCATTGACATTACGAACGATGAATATAAATTATTTTAATTTATAAAATCAATTATTGAAATACCAATTAGTTAATATTGTTAAATTTGATGAATTTATCATTGCATTAATAAATGGCAGTTCAATTAGAAATCCGTCGATGTGAAACTGATATCATTAAATTACTGATTTGTTGGATTTGCTCGTGCTGATTCAATGATCTTACATTTATTGAATAAAGCATCAGGTGTCTATCCATCGATACTTGACTAGCTATAAAAAAGCGAAACTTGTGAAAATATTTTCGATGTGCCAACTTATATGGTAATCAATCAAACGTTATCGGAGTTTATCTAAGTTATCTATCTTCATCAATTTTTATAATTATTTCATACGAGCCACTAGCAAATACCTGAGTCTGATTAAATCCATATTTTCTAAATTTCCAAAGGTTTGCACCTTCACTTCACTTACCGGTATCAGATGTCATGTTTTGTAACTCCAATTATCATAAATTTCAACATGATACCCAGTTACCATGTTGGTGTTCCCCCAAGCTTACTGTAATAGTTGCTACAGCTACTAGAGGACGTGGACACTCCTGCACATTACCAGGTACAACACGACCAACAATTTGTCCCACTTCGTACCTGCATGCGGAGGTCGCAGTACAAACGCTATCAAAATTTCACATCACAAATAGTGCGCCCAGCCAACATTGAACAGATTAAATTCAAATGAGATGTCAAATACCAACAGTTGCTTTGAAATGTTAACAATGGAATCCAAATACAAACTCAGTTCCTATCGCTTGTTCAAATTTTGTCCCGATAAAGTATTAATGCGAGGACTTTTAAAATGGTTCCACATTCAATTGAATATTTAAATGTTCCAAAGGGTTTCTTTGTACAAATACGACCAGGATTTTTTTTAGAATGTAATACTAACGTTATTACTTTTGTTAAACACTAGTAAAATTTGTTATGTATGGTATCTATATTTATAATTGTTTTTGTTGAGCAGCTACCTATTCACATTGCTGTCGATCGTAGACTAACAACAATAATTCAAAAGCCACAACTCGCCCAAGTCGGAGCTAAACAACGCTTCAGAAAACTTGAAGCACAATACAGATGTTAATTGTAGCGTTGTTTAACGACATCGTGTGACGAGGGCCCTTACGTCTGTCTGTCTGATGCAAATGTGAGTCAAGCCGCGGTCCCTCAACTATTGGAGCCTTCGGGAATTCGGCCACGTTTGTAGAGTTCACTAATGAAGTCGAAGTTTTGTGCGGTGCTGTGTGGTCTTGTGGTTCACTTTGAGAAAGCTGACTTCTGAATAGAAAGTGGTACTGTTTTCATTCAAAATATTTTTCATGTACGACTCCTTTGACTTTGAATTTCAGTCCTAAATAATCTGAAATAACATTAAAAAAGTCAGTTGTGTTCTAAATGTAAAATATCGCTAAAGCATAATTCCTAAATAAAGACCAAGTTTGTCTTCTAAAGTCGTGGCGCACGTACCGCGACACCGGCACGTCAGACGTGTGCACGTCACTACAACATGCCCCGCACGCGGGGAGCACACGTGCAGTATGTGGAGAGTACGCGCGACGCACGTCTCACGCCGTGACAAATACGCGCTCACTTGTTTACTACACGAAATGTCGCGGCACTAAAATACGTGTAAGTGCACGAGATTGGTCCCTGATATAAATCGACGCTCTACGTTTCTTACTGCTGGAATTGACCATTTTATCACCCAAATGGATATGATTATAGTTTGATATACTGCCGTAACCGAAGTAGCGGATAAGATGTCCCGTAATTTATGAAATTTCATCTTCAAAAATTTTTATGTTACTTATAGGTATATATTTTTTTAATTAACACTAGATCCAATTCCATACTAAATTCACATTCTTTATAAATTCAATTATAAAGGCGACTTGTAACTTTTCAAACTTAATTAAAATCTTCTATCAAGCTTAGCGCCAAGCTAAAATTTCCAACACGGAAAGTCTGAGTATCATAGTGCGATCGCAAGATATCACGCAAACTTAGGGAGTTAGTTTAATGACATGTCTTGCATCCATTACTCAGATGGTAGACGAGCGTCTAAAGCTTGGCAGTGCAGCGCGCAGTGGAGTGTGTCTGCGGACGGCGGCACGATTAGCAATTCCGATGCGGCAGTGTTTACTGCTCTTCAGTCGTACTCGGGCGGCTCCGTCTCGCCGGCTTCGAGTTGCAGCCGTGCATTCCTTGAGATATGCAGCTGCAACACATCTGTGCATGGGGCACACGACACATACTAATTTGTGGTTCATGAGCCATGGGGCAGCGTCATATGGGATGCTTTGTAATTTTTTGGCTTTTGTTTTCTTCTTAGAAGGGAACTACTTGGCCTCATTATACGTATTCGTAGTTGCAATCCGTGCACTTAGGTTCGAATGCAACTGCATTACATTTTCTCTTCTATTCCAGTTCTGGCGCTACAGTCTTGTTTTCCGGAGCGATGGCCACACGTGCTTCTAATTAGTCTTGTAATTATAACGCATGTGTCAGTTCGGTCCCTTTGCAAAGTAATTGGAGCTTCAAATCTTTTGAGAAGTCGTGAGATGAGAAATGTCAGAACTGAATAAACTGAGGGAGTAGTGCAGTGAGTTTCATTGTATAATAGCTGTGTATATTTAGTATAGCCACAACTCATTTTTCTCAGTCAAGTCTCACCAGTCCCGTGGAGGTAAGCTATTAATTAAACTTTAAAGTATATAACGAGAGACTGTACTTCACTGATACTGCGGAAATGAGTCACTATTCGTATGTAACATGAAACTGATTACGATAATAGCACAATATATAATAATATATTAAATTATTGTTCTTTGAAAATATGTTGTATATAATAGTTGAACAGAATAACTGACAAATTGAATTATGTTGTGGCAGAACTCCAAACAATGCGTGTTCAGATATGTAGACTTAATAATTGGTATACATACATATATGTATTGGTATAAATATTGTGTAGTGTGCTTATATAGTATTCCATGGTAAAAATATTTGTTTGTTTTTCCATGATATTTTATAAAAAGACGAATAACTTAGTCTAAAGATATGAAGCAATTTATTTTCTAATATGTACTTTATGCTCGACCTACAAACTCGTAATATTTGGGCTGGCCGCCACACATATTAGACCGCACGTACTCATGCATGACATTCTGTTTGATCTGCGGCCGGCGCCTACTCCGGCTGATTGATTCATTAGTATCTGCATAGAGTGGATACTAATCAGAGCCGCGCACTAACTTCCAATTGAAATTGCGATCAATCCAAATATTTTTCACTATATCGATAATATCGGATATCGATCCCTGCTTAGTGTTGACTTTCATACAAAATCTAATCAGTACACTTTGACTCTACAAAAACATTCTATTATTCAAAAGCTTATCGTTTTGTGTACTTTGATAATTATTTTAAACTAGATATTTCTCACGGTATTACCCACGTCCCGAGGGAACTAGTTAACGCCCCTGGATATTAATAATCCCCCTCTGTCTGCGTACCAAATTTGATCTAAATCGGTTGAGATGTTTTACCGTGAAAGCGTAAAAAAACAAACTCACTTACACATTTATAATGTTAGTTAGGATTCCTTAACAATGTTAAGTAAAAAAATAATTAAGTCTGTAGTTAGATGTTCTCAGTTTAATTACTCAGAAACAAGGTATCTACACATAAAACTAAAATGAAGTCCACAATAAACTGAACATTATCACGGCGCACGGAGCCAACGGATATAACAAACATTTTTTACTGGCGGCTATCCAATGAGCAGTTGGTAAGCGTTCTCTCTATTGTTGTAGGACCGGAGCGCGCAATGTATCCTATAGAAGTCGGCTCTATTGCAAAATTGATGCGACCTCAGAGCAGACTTGGCGCGTGCAACTTTGATGCTGATGACAAATGAATTATGCATCGACTGGAATGAGATGTTTTGCAACGATGTTCTACTGACCGAGAGGTTTTCTATACTTTTGGGTTATTGGGTGTATCAATGAGGGACTCAATCTTTCTAGTAAGGAAAGCCTAGATAGACTAGAAAAGGAAAGACTGACCAAGTGCTTAAGGTCGGCATCAGTTAGGCATGGTAGGTGAAGACTCCATCTTTACTTCTTCATGGGAGTATCCAATCTAATGAACCATCAAAGTTATTTCCTAAATAAATGCCAAAAGCGGTTTTAAACTAATGAAGGTAGGTATAAACTAACTAAAGTTCATAAACAGCGGAATGTGTAAAAACTCTAATTTTAAAAACATATTTTCGCCCGTCGTATACAAAATTACTCAATTACTCGCTAAGCCGCACATTTCCCTGCGATAGCACACTCGTCGGCACACTAGCGCAGTATTACAGTGTAGTGCAGGTGTGTGGGGAACAGCGCGAGCTGCCGGGGCCTGTATCCTGCACCGAGCACCGCACCCGGCCAGACCACGCGCCCGGAAAGCAATTAGAACAACTGAGACGTGTAATGAGTGACGCGACGCCGTCACGATGCGTCGCCGCTGCGTTGTCGCTGCGTTACACTGCGATGAGATTTTCGCCAAAAAAATGCATAATTTTGCTGCTTCATCTATGCATGGAACCCAGTTACTTTAACTTTTAATATAATATGTAAATAACATAATAATTATCCGCAATTTTGCGATGCATAAAAATGGACCTACAAACTGATGATAAAATTAAATCATCGGCTCTACCATAGTTAATGTTCAACTGTGTCCATTAGCATGCTTCCCCGGGGGATATTACAAGCGTGTTAGATTTGCAATCAACTTCCCAAAAGAAGCGAGGAGCAGAGGGTCAAGTATGGAGATCGCCACCCCGAGCCCGATCTGACGCGTTTAGCTAAGAGATAGTTTAATCCTCCCCCTATCACTTCACATTGGGGTTAACAGGAATATTTGCTATCATGAACTACTCCTTTAATTCCTACTCTTTTAACTTTGAATCGGAATAAGTTTATGTGCTTAACTATCATTACACTTTTTATAAAAATGTTGTGTATATATTTCAGTTGGCCGCTGAACGGTTCGAAAATACAATTGGACCTAGTAGATATCATCGTTTTCATAAAAACACCAAAGTTAGGACAATACAATGTCAGCAGACGTTGTATTGTCCTAACTTTGGTGTTGGCGTTGTTTTGGTGTTGGCCAGCCTACTAATATAACATTTAAATAATATCAGCATGTAATAAAATGAGAATGTGGTACAAAATTCTTAAATACAACCGGCACTAATAACATCGCTCATTATTATAACAAGTATATTATTATAATAATGTGGAAATGCATCATATTTCGTCTACAATTGAAATTACAGATATTATCAAAACCGAACCGCATCAGAGAGCTTATAACAAAGCTCCAAATTGCTGCATAAACTATTCGAGTGCGGTCGTCGAAAACCTACGTAAAACAAACGAGGAATAATTTCACGTAACGTAATGCTTGAGTTTATTCCAAATATCGCGTTCATTATAACGCTCGCAATTACCATAGCGTAATGATATATTTCTGAGTTGATCCGCTTTGAAGAGTGAAATGTTGTTTGCGCTGCAGTTTTAAATTTACAACGTTGAAGTGGCGACAAGAATTAACATGTAAACTGCAAATACTTTTGATGATTCTCCTGGATAGGAAGTTTTCATGTTGGAAAATATTAACGAAGTTGGAGATTTTAGTTTGGAGCTGAAACCATACTGCAGTGAACGGAAATGTAAGCAAAGGAAAAGTTAGAAATTTAGATTATTATGTAGAAAATTTGACGACCTTGTGCAAATTTTGATTGCAATCATGTGATCTGAGAAAAAAATCTAGTAGACTGATATTGAAATCGGTAAAAACGTGGCATGCGCAACAAAGCAGGGAGCTTGGCTACTTGTGAACTAGCCGACTACTACACTTAATAGTATGGTGCGATTTAAATACTGCAGTGATTAATATGACATGAATTTTATGCCCATTATCAATTAAATTATTCTTTGATGATTGAAACTGAGTCCCCATTTAGTTATTGAGTTCTCAATATCCAAGGCTGCGAGATGTTCGAAAGAGTTACCGTGACCCCGGAAAACAAAGGGCAAAGGAAGAAACATGGATAGATTTTATAACAAATTGTTCAAGACCAACGATCCGGTTATGGATACAAATTCAACAAAATCTTTTGTTAAAAGCTACAAACTTCAACATGATATTGAAGATCCCTCATGCATAAACGTTACGTTATTTTACAAAACAACAACTATTAAAATCAAAAAGACTGCACCTGTTTGTGCCCTATCACTGTTACGGCACAAATTGCCCACTTCACTCGAACCATTACATTTTTGAGTGGCTTTAATTGCCTTCGAAGAGCTAGTGTCGTAATTATAACGCTGTTACTTTATACTGCACTGAACTGCAGGCAAATAATAACCTTAATGATTTAATGTTTTGCAACATGCGTTGCTTAATAAAAAAACATTATGAATTTCCCTTTTCCTATTTTTTGCCTTTTTGTTTGCACTGCTTTAAGGATTTGAATTTTAGTAAATAAGAATTGAGTTCATAATCACTTCTCTTCACTGCAATGACATAGAACGCTAAAGAGATATGACCATAACGTATCACTTAGGATTTTCTAGTTGATGTCTCTTCTTTTGAATTATACGATAAAATAAATCTCACTATCTATTAGTGTATCGTCATGCTTACTTACTTGAAGAAAAACCATCAAAATAACTACTGCACTAACACAATAAAAGTGAAGCTACAGCGTATAATATATCTGTGGTACAAGTGTAGAGCGGTAGCGGTTTCCGTTGCGCCGAGCGTTGTGGCCATTATACGTTTGAGTGGCTCTAATTGCTTTCCAAGAGGCTCTGAGGCCGGCCTGCGTTAGTTGCACGTTCAGTCGCTAGATACTGCTGGAATTACTCATTTAGAAATGGCTGTTTATGTACCGCTTGAGATGATACATACTGCTGATTATCATGGTGTTTGGTCACGTGGTAATTAGAGATGTTACTCGTATTAACGTGTTTAGACGACTTAATTGATCTACATAATCTATCTATACTTATAATAAATCTGTAGAGAGGTCAATTTTGTACATGAAATATATTTCCAAAATAACTATCAGGGGGTGATTAGGGATCGATACTGATGGCAAAAATGCAATCGGTAAAATTTTTGTCTGTCTGTCTGTCTGTCTGTATAAACTCTATAGAAACAAAAACTACTCGACGGATTTTAACGAAACTTTGGTACAATTATTTGTCATACTCCTGAGCTGGTTATAGTATACTTTTCATCACGCTACAATCAATAGGAGCAGAGCAGTGAAGGTAAATGTTGTCATTTTGTTTAAACGCGCTAATCTCAGGAACCACTGGTCCGATTTGAAAATTTTTTTCAGTGTTAGATAGTCAATTTATCGAGGAAGGCTATAGGCTATATATCATCACGCTAAGACCAATGGGAGCGGAGCACCACTCTTCCACGCGGACGAAGTCGCTGGCAGAAGCTAGTTGTTAATAAAATTAAGAGCCAGAAAACTTTTATCTATTTATGATAAATACTCAAATCATTGAATGCCATAAGTTGACTACTGGATAAAATTAAAATAGAATATTATTTAGTAACTATTGAAGAGTTTTATTGTTTTAGTTATAATTAGATTTTTATCCAGTTCCAGTTATAATTCAATTATAATAGGAACTTTTTATTGAATTTAGCAAAATTAAGATTATAAAAAGCTTGATCTACTCGAATTTTTTTTTTCGTTCCGAACTTGGCTTTTGTTCGCTCCTTTTTGACTGCATATTATTTAACAACGATGGTCTCTAATAAACAGGTCTTAGTTTTACTCTTGTCAAAGTTACTTACCATAATTATAAACAGTTAGATAATATATTAGTTTAGACACTTATCGCGACGTCTAACAGTAGTGGGTAGTAAGTTAGTCGGCACCTATTATCGCTACAGCAGCGAGACGATGAACACGTCACCACAATTAAATCGCGCGGCAACACTCACAAGATTTATAATTGAAGTTAACTTACGCACATTAGCATAATATTCGTACACACATAATATATGCGCGACCCGAAGACGGCGTGGTAATTTGGTTTAGAATATCTTCCCGTGGAGTAGGTACACAATTAAAATGTCAATAAACAATGTGATATGGATTGATTTAGCTATAGTTTATTATGCCTAGTGGTCAGGGCCTTGCCCTCATCTTATCATGGTATCTTTATTATTCAGATTAAAAATAACGTAAATAAGCGGGGCTTATTTTTTAATAAAAAATAATATTAAAAATACTATTAGTGAAAAATTTATGTTCGCTCCGCGTTTTGGCGTACGGCTATAAAACTGAGTAATGAGAAGCGCCCAGCCACAAACTCCTAAGGCTTAAATATTATCATACAGATCACATAGTGTGAGGCTTGTTAACAACACTGCACTTTAAAGGCAGCAATAGTGCGTAAGTAATGTGTATTAGCTAGGCCGTCGCCCACGCTAGTGACCTACTTCCCTAAACTAAGCATTATTTGGCACAAACCGGATAGCTCAATCCTATACCTCCAGACAAAGAAACTGCATCAAAGTTTTTGTTTAAAAAAAATTGAATGGCCCTTTCCAGTATACAAACATATACTTAGGGATAATGATACTGTTATGAAGTTAACGAACCAAACTATAGGTTTCAATTTAAATTTGTATAAAAAGTTGGAATACTTGGTTAAAATGTTTTTTTCAAAGGTAGGTGCGTGTTGAACATTGATGCAGTTTATTAGTGCGTCAGTGTAAATACCTAGTTAAGAAACAAACTAGAACTATTGTGAACTAAAATAAAAAAATGAGGTAACTTATAGAGGCAAATATTATTGTGTATAAACGATAATGCTTAAACACAATAATTATCTAGAAGATATGCAGGGTTTTTAAGTTTCTCTTAGTTGATTTTAATTAGGAAATGTCTAGTGTGATATCTACAAACACTTACAAATATGTACCAAATAAGAAACGATGGATTCAAAGATTTTAGTGACCCTAATACTCTCAACTTAGCAGCTGAGTAAAAGCCATGAGCCTTGTTCGAAGAAAGTCCCCATGAGCGGTACTTACGCCGTAATAACACTAAACACGGTGTAACAGGCCGTTCCGACCAATAACAGACCGTCTGCCGCACTAATAAAGGTATAACGTCCAATGGAATCAGACGCGGCCCGAGTTGTAAGCGCTAGCGGGGTGCCTAATGACTTGTGGTCTTATCGAACATAGAAATGATAATAGTAAGTTGCGTAACAGGAAAAGTCGCCGTTTTTAGCAAACTTCAACATTGAAATCCGTAGTAATTACGATAATCATTAGAGTTTAACTCTCAAGTGGTATAAACTATTATGCTATGTAACAGATGTCACTGATAATTTTCATACCTACTGTATCGTGGTATCTTTGTATAAAAACTGTAATAAAAGGTTTTAGTGGTTTGTACAAACTGCAGGGATGGAATCTGCAATCAAAGAATATTAGCTTCTCAAAGTTTAAGCTCGAATTTCAACTATTATAGCCTTCATTTGTATAATTGCAATCATTTATCGCTCTCATCTTCTCCTTGTACCAGCCGACAATCCCTTTATACCGCACGTAGTGATAGAAATTGAGTAGTGTTGCGTAATTGGTGCTCGCAGTAATTACAGAGCGGGGCTACCGCTAAATATTACGAGTACGCATTTCCACTAACCCGGTGTTATGTTCGACATCTCACTAAACAGGGTGAGAGTACGCGGAAGGTGGTCAAGATATTAATGGCCAATTTATCGGTCAGTTGGGCAAACGTTTAAGTAGAATTGAGGCCGATATTGCTTTTTATATTTATTCAATTGTATAATATTGCTGCTCTGATGTTGTAGTAAAATGCGAGTAGGTTGAAAGTATCGAAAATGTAATTCTCAGTTTGAGTTGGTAACTCGACATTGTGAAGTCAACACGAAGTTTTAATAAAAGTGGATAGTTATAGCCTTATCGAGTTCTCGCTGACTTTAAAGTTCTCTGATGTGGAAGTGTTAAATTACTTGTTATTAAATATTGCACGGTCGATATTTTTTTTTCGAGGAACAACTCGGTATCCGGCGAAGTACAAAACACAGCACACACTGTTTTGCACAAATTAAATAGATTTCTTTGACCTTTACGTGAAACGGGCAAGCACATCGCCGTGGCTCGTAGTCTCTTTGCGTTGTCTGGGTGACCTCCGGCTTTCCTTTATTCCTTTAAAATAAGGAGCCACATCGAAACTCCAATTATTTCGCAATAATTCTATTGAGATTTAAGACTTTTTGCGTTTGTGTTTTTTATGAACGTTTAGTATTTCAAACATTGTATTAAAAAAACCTATTAAAAGGGCCGGAGATTTGAAAATTTACAATGGTGAATCAAATTACTTTTAGCTTGAACAATAATATCGTTCATAATATTAATCTAGCTGTTTCCCGCGGTTTCACCCGCATCAACTACCAGAATTACAATAAAATTGTTCTACCCTCTGCGTAATGTAAGTAAAATTACATTTAATGATTTATTAAAAGCAAATACATAACTACATTTCAGTTTCAGTTAATATTAGTGTAAAATGTCATTACAATCACTGATTATTTCTTATTACAATTCAAACATAGATTGTTTGAAATTCTGCTCCTGTCAATTTCAGTTCCCTTCGTAAATTTCATTGTAAAAGGAGCTATGCGGCCACGCTACGGCGACGGCACGACACCGGTCGTTAATTGTAAACGTCAGCCGCGACGGAAATCCCTAATTTATTTTGTCGACAATCCTGCCAGACGCGCCCTTTGTCAGTTACTCCACACTCACTGATTTCTAATTAAACTAAATTTATAAATATTTTTGTTAGCAGTAATCAAGCTAAAATTGTCTAACCAAATAATATCATCACATAATTAACACTAACTCGTCCAAGTTTAACATTAAATCAAGATAGTCGGTGTTAAGATGACGTCACAAGTTGCGAGCGCAAAAGCCGGCGAGTTCCCAAACTAATTAAAATTATAAACACGGCCGTGTAATCTCGCCGCCAGTGATTTGATTACGTCATAATTCTGCCTAAGAAAGGGCTGGATGAGTTTAGTACATTACAAGTTTGGACGGAGGCTCGGAGTTAGCTGTATCACAGCGGTGTTCATGTACTGCAACAAGCCACTGAAGTTTTAAAATGGGTTACTGTTTAGTGTGTTCTTTCGTAGCTGGTATTATTTCGAATCAGTTATAAAAAAGTATTTATTTCCTATTATACCTAATACTACTTTTGTACTCGAAATAATTGAATTCACCTTAAATTGAAAAACATGGCTTTAGTAGGTAAATTGTGAAATGGAAGCATGATTAAATATGTTTTTTGCATATTGAAATAGTCACACTGCAAAATCAATATTTGATGCATTGTCAGCAGCGATAAGTCTTACAATGGATCGGGATCCTGCAAATAAAGGGATCGTTTTTTATTTTCACTCTTATTCCTATAAAAGTAGAGTAGGAAATGCCCGAGCAATTAGTTTTAGCGTCCATTATTCTCTCTCTCGTAGGTACAGCTGGGAATGTTCCCCAAATGCCCGGTACGGCACGAATGCGCCAACACGTCACCTTGGCTTAAATATTTGTTTTAATAACAAAAGCATTTTTTTACAGAATTGGACCGAATTTTTGTACATATAATGTAAATTTTGTAAAGAGATAAGTTTTTTTGTAACAGAAAACTCTTGAGAATAACTAACTAGAATTATCTGTTAATTGTACAAACGCTAAATTCGTTTGTCCAATAATGTAAAAAAAAAACTTAATTAATTCATTATTTTGTTAAAATCCATCAAACCGGATCTTTTACTCAGTAAGATTTACAGCAATTAGTTGCAATAAAATAATATATGGTTTACGATATGTGAAATGAAAGGACTGTAATTCGATATCAGTCAAAATCAATCAACATGGATGATACTAATACGTACTTTATAATTATGCTATTATGTTTAATTTTTCGTCTTAAAACATAATATAATATTATGTTTTCTTAATTATTATATCTATGTCTTAAAAAAATCGATTATGGGTATTAAATTGATATCAACATATGTGAAAATTTAAAGTACCTACAAATGATGGGAAATTTAACGCATATTATTTAAGTTACATTAGTAAGAAAGTGTCTAACGGAGCTCTATCGACATAGCGCTGTGTCCTCACTAGTTGTCATTGCGTGTCGGGCGACCATTAGTCTTCGTCGCACGGCGCTGTGACGGAGGACACCGGACCCTCTGTAAATCCTTATTATAATTTGGACTTCGTGGTGACAATATAAATGGAAGTTTATAAGTCGCCCAAAATTTCTCGCTTAATATGGTTATAAATACAAGTTATGTATTTTTGGGAAAAAAGAAAAACAAAGTGAATGGGATTTTTTTGGCGTATATTGAAAAAGTTTTTGAGAATGATGGTCGCGGATACCAAGAGCTGCCCATGGACTTATTGGAAAAAATCGTACTGCACTACATCTTTCTTCATTCGTAGAATTCTAAATATCATTGCGACATAGGATTTACTTTTTTATTACATTTTACATACTACACTATATTAAATCCAGCAAACTGCTAATAATAAAGGGTCAACTATTATAAATTTTAAACAGTTGTGTGCTGAGCCGAACGAGATTCGAGCTTGTTACCGTGAAATTTAGTCGGGAGGGACATAATACAATTCAAAACTACATTGTAATGGGAGTAAAGTAATTAATGGAAACTAACTCGTAGAATTTAATTAAATTGAAATAATTTAATGTTGACAGCAGCTTTCCATTGATATAGGTCGCGGCGAACAAAACATTGCTGTAATAATTGGTAGGTACGTATTAATTAAACGGCGCGGTACCTCATTACCATCTCTCAGTTCGCTAGTAAACACGTGTGTTATCCGTTACTGCCCCTCCCTATGTCGCCCCTACTTTATTCTAAGAATTTTACTTTACTCTAAATGCCAAATCCCCCAAAAAAATTAATTGCCAAGAGCGAATCGCACTCACGCACCTAGTGTAGGTACTTTGCAACCGCATTTCATGTATTTTATTTGGCGATAAATTAAAAATTACTATCATCATTTTATAATTAGATTAGTATTCGTTCAATCTTATAATTTCAGATTTTATACTTTACTAACTTCGAAGATAAGGAAGAAATTATCATGAGATGCTATATTAAAGTATATTTTGAAAAATATTGTATATAAGTTTGCAAATCAAGCCTTTTCATAATCAGTATGATATACCACGTAACCTTATTATACCATTTTGAGTTTTGTAGAAAATAGTATGCGAAAATTTTCTTCGTTTGCAGTCAACGTGTGTGAATTTACTCTATTGTGTTCTACTTTTGATATGTGAAGCAAATTGTCGATCACCCTGAATGGCTGCCTCGTGTACTAATTTAACTTATTTTGGTTTTTGGAGAGATCCATTTGTCCAGATCAATCAAGTTTTAATTGATTCAACTGAAAATATATTAAACAATTATATACTATTTACTTGATACAGTGATTATAATTTTCCATCAAATTATACTACAGCAGAGTTTTCACGAGGAAACCTCTCAATTCAATATCTTAAATTATTTGGATTCAAATATACTTATGACCAAAAGGCACAGGCTCTTTTACCTTTCACATTCGTATTCGTAATGTTTAATATTGAAAAGCAAACGAAATATCTCCAGCAAAACGTGAAGAAATCTAGCATATTAAGAATTTACCATAGAATTTGGCGCATGCCCGGCCTGCCCAATACCCGACCGCTACCGTCTAGACCTATCATTCCATTCCGTCCGAAATTCCACTTAAAATCCTAATATATCGCACAATGGCCGTCTAGGATTCCACGGGAACAATTTAAAGTTAAACAGAGCCAGTAATATTACATAGGGCCGGGCTGGGCCGGGGCCGTGTGGCGGCGGGGACTACGCTCTACACTTACTTATAATTTACGACCAGGTAATTACTTCAAATATTTTGCCATTTTTTTCTTAATTATACTCGTAATAAGAATACAATTACTCATTCATAATATTCCCCGAAAATTTAGAATTAATAAAAAAGAGGAAATATATACATACGTATAATTTATACATAGTAATTTACATCAATATATTACCTAGTTTTTAATGGTAGTTTTAAAACTTCCTATTTAATAAAATCGTGAAATGTATATCGTGCAAAATGTAATCATTTGAAACTTCAATCTAAACCTAAAAAAATAAATGGAATAGCTTTTATTTGATATCATCCATGTTATTAATTAATTCTTCTCTTTCTATTCATTTAAAGCAGATCCCGAATAGTTTTACATACATCCCATTGAACGCCAATGGCGAATAGATATATACAATCCGACAGCTCGGCACAAAACGTCGGGCAATCTGCGGTTACACCGCTGCAGGCGATTAATCGTGCCGAACGTTGGCGCAGCTTACGGATATACAAAACAATGTTTACCAAATAGATTGTTAGAAAAAAACTTTACAATTTACGCTTGCACCGACGCCTGTGAATAAGGTAGGTCGCTAGGTAGGAATGCGGACCGCAAGCGTTTCACCAGCGCTGGGGAAATCTGCCGGCGCAACGCGCGCCCTTAATAGTACTAAGCAATTTGTGTACACACTTCTGTTACCTCAACTATCACACTAACAATATATTCCTAAACTGCACCGTAAAATAAATAGTCACAACAAACATCAAGACTTCTCATATCCCTAAACACAACATAGTAAGTTAGTCAAGTTAAAACGTTTTGATAATCTTATTTGAAGCATTCGCTAATGACAGTAGTTTCAATTCGGTCGCAAATGTTTAGTGTTTGAGCGTCAGCCAAGAAGCGCCACGTGCTCACATCCATTCGTTTGAATGGCAAATGAGTGACGTAATGATAGCAGTAACTGATACAAAGTACGGTTTATTCACAATTAATTATTGTTAATTAAAACCGTTAGTCCGCTCCACTCTATTGCTTAGAAAGAGCTCGTGGCTCAGTAAAGGAGCCCCTGACTAAGTAACGGCCGCACGTGTCGATCGATCAAAGGTTAAATCATCAACACTTGAATATAGTGTCTAATTGTTTTTAAGAAAGAACTTATTACTACTAGTTCATTAATCAGTATACTCATCCTTTCACTAGCCCATTGTTTATCTGCAACAACCACACTCTTTCAGAAATGCCTGTTTTCCTTGAAGTGTTAGGTACAGTACCAGCATTTTTGTATATTATTATAAATTACTCTATAGTTAGTTAGACGACTATGACACATTCGTAGCAATAGTCATGGACATATCAAACTTTGTTTTTCTTTTGAGACACATCTAGGCCATAGTATAAATTGTATGCGAGTATAATACCTCAGGCTCTGATAGACAATATCAGTCAAAACGTGCCGGCATCAGTGCCTCGCTCCGAGCTGCCACCGCGTCAGGCTAGCAGTCTGTGCGGCTGTGAGTCGAGTATAACGCCACTCACGTGAGCGGCGGAGTGATGCGCGCGTCTGGCAATACAATGTTGCACGATTTATACTAATGGTATTTTCGTTTGTCTCGTTTCCCTATGAAAATTATCTTTCAATAAATAGTATTCTGCATATACACAGAGGTGTATACATGTCGCAGAATTAATGCGTCAAACCTATCCTGATTCAAGATATAGTGGTTTTCAGTTTTACATACTTCACTGCACGCCAACAAGTTCTAAGTGATCAACGTAGCAACCTAGTGAGCCGAGTTCCAAATTAAACCATTACGTTGTACCTACTCTATAGGACACCTGTCGATAAAGAAACCATTCTGTATGTACAGCTGTACCTAAGATTTGATGTTGACGTTAGATTTTCTAACGTCACTTCGTAATTCTTTGAGCGCACACCTGAACAAGTAACAAAACAACCCATCGCGTCGCACAAAACATACATCAATATAATGGCAAGCAAAAACGTTTTCCAAAACAACATTTGTAAGAGTCGTGCTCCACGTCAACATTGCTACAATGGCTTGTAATCTGGCACCCAGTTACACAGTGTCATATTGTGTTTGCACTTCGAAACGGTTCGCCGTTCGCACTGAATTTAATAAAGGAGTAAATCCGACAGACATCGTTAATGTCGGAATGGGAGTCTTGAAAGAGGATTAGAGGTCCATTCACTGCTCTAATTTGACTCCTTGTTATAGACGATTGAAGTGGGACCTGGGATTGGCTCGTCGACTAAATTATAAGAATTCTCGAGAGGTTTTATTCCCGCGTTGCTTGTTTTCCTTGACACAAATCGTGAGATTTTTTATTAAATTCCCGTTAATAAAATGCACACAGAATAATTAATTAATCTCAACCAGCCAACAAACACAAAATATTCCACACTTGTTCGTAAAACTTCAAAACGACTTTAAAAATAAAATGTTATTATTCTCGAAAATCAGTAACATATCGAAAACCAGTTTGATAATATGAAAATATTAAAAAAAAGCGTAAATAAATTCATATTTTCAGAATATTTCCTCTTTTTACATATGCCTCTTGACCTATTTCGGTGCCCAAGGTAAACGAAATCAATTTTACTTGAAGGTGTACACTCGTAAAGCTCTTTGAATTTCCTTATTATTACGTTTCCGACTCACGCGTGTATAAGAGGCTGAGCGTCACTGAAGGGCTTGACGAGACGATTATTGAACTTCGGCAGCGTTCGGAAATGTTCGGGTAGGATCGGTTACCGTTACATTTTTAATTTGAAATCCTTTTAGGCTATGCATTGCGCACGTATGGTATTTGTAATGAATTTTTCATAGGTTTATTTTGGGAATTTCAATGGAATTCGATAAACGTTTTTGAGCTACAAAAAAAAGTACTTTGTATCCAGTTACTTCCAATATGCGCAATATTTTATCATGATTGAATATAGTATTGTAAATGGTAATCTAGATTTCATATTTTTATACTAACCTATAACTCTCAACTATGAAGAAGAGTGAAGCAGGTTGCTACTGTTCTTACGCATTGACGGACTTAAGACTCTGGGCTGGCATTAACATAAAATGAAGAGCACATCCCACACCTACGATTCGCAAATGAATTAGTTTTTACTGGCGAAGTTGCTGGAGTCAGTATGTCATATCCATCACCTATGGAGTCGTGAGTGTGGACACTCATAGTATGGCTAGTATATCAGCCAAAATGACGAGCTCTGCTTGGAGGCGGAATCCGCATTGACGACATAGAACCAAAAGTTACCTACATAGCCCAAGGAAATGGCAAGCTAAAGCAACAGTGAGATGCCCTTATCTACCTTTACTGAACAACCATTTGAGTTCTGCGAAAGCAAGAAGCTGGGTGCGTCAAGCTAAGGTCCGGATTTGGCCCAAATTACGAGTGCAAAATTTTCATCATCGAAAATACTAATATAAAGTCTGCTTATGATGATGATGATTACTCTTATATTATATTCTTCTTCTGTCTCATCATCATTTTTTTTTCTTTATATCTATTTGTCTGTTAACATTTCACGGGAAAACGTCTGAATCGATTGAGATGAAAATATTAAGTATGGAAATATATTGAAAAAAGGGACAAAACATAGGGGTAAGGACATAGAGTAGTTTTTATCCGGGCGTGATGAGTAGTTCTTTCAAGATGCGGGTGAAACCGTAGGAGATAAAATTGTACGCTGTGGTAGAAGATTAAGTAATCAGTAGTTTGCCATGGAAGCCTGACGATCGTTTGCATTCTCGTCATTCGTAATGGCTTTTTTTATACACCTTTATACTTTTATATCAATAATAATCGCCATAAACAAGACTTCCTACTTCATTTGTTCATTTGTATATTTCGTCTAAGAAACTGTTCGGTAGCAGTTCGTCTGTATCAAAGCGCGCCCTTACCAGCCTGGTATTAATGAAGCCGTATCTATCTTCGGGTAATAAAGTAAGATTACAGTCATTGTAAAGCCGCTTTGCTCGGATCTGTAGTCAGTTAATATCGAGCCTCGCTGCCTACATGAGCATCGGAAATCGATATAATGTGATAAAAAGTATTATTATATTCATGAACTTTTATGAGCTCGTAATCTGAGCAGGTTATTGATTTCGCGAAAGAAATTCAATCTAATTATAGAAGTACCGTATAAAAATGGCGGCCATGAGATACGGGAATCTGAAAGTTATTTTAAATTCGAAGTAGTTACCTAGTAAATTATATCGGTAACAAGTACCTAGTACCTAGTTAAAAATATTAGGATCGAGTTTATGAGTGAGGCAATATGATGAAGATTCATAGCGGTACCTATTATACACGACATAAATTCTATGATAAAAAAAATAATAATGGGAATTAATTATTAAACGACTAAGGGTAGATTCGACCAAACCTGAATTTATACAAGAATAACTACACGGAAAATAATATATACCACGATTTTATTCTCGAGTAAATCATCAGTCGTTTTTCCATGCAATCTAGCGTATAGCTATACTTGTATAAGCTACTCACGAATAGCGAAGTGAATGTGAACGAATGTAATACGCGGCCAAAAAAAGTTGTTCTACAAACGGGAGGGTGCAGAAGCATAACTCATGTCAACTTTGATTAGTCGTATTATAGCGTGGAAAAGTAGCTGCCAAGCGACAAAGCCCTTTAAATTAATTAAAAAAAATAGAAATAAAATGTCAGTGAATTGGCTGTCATTTTATGACAGGATAAAACAATAGGACGCCATTTTATTATTCCTGGATTAAGCTTCTTATTCCATGCAAAATGGCGGTATAGTATATTCCTGAATAGACTCGTTATTCCTCGAATTGTAGTTGGTTAAACGTGAAATTGATTTATTCTCGTGTGATAAGCGATTTACGCCGAGAATTAAATTTATTCCTGTTTGGTCGAATCCGCCCTTAGGTACCTATATGCGTCATAAAAACATCACAAAGCATTTACGTAACACCGTTTTTCCACAACGAAGCGCAGTAAATGTAAAGTGTGAAATATTTAATAAAATTCGGCGTATCATGTTTGATATTCGAAACGAATGAAAAATACCGGCCATTTTTTCCGGTGACTACGCCGACGTGTGACAAGGACAGCGTGAGCCCACTGAGCAGGTAACAACAGGAACTCAACTCCACGCAAAATGTATAAATAAATTAAAGTGGCATGTATCCTGTGCCTGAAATATTTCCGTAACCTGCCACTATCAGCTACTATTCCTACTTAGGAATATAACGCATCACTTATCTCTTATACAATGTATGAGTGTCTGCTCTCATTGCTACCTAACAGTGCATTTCCAAATGCAAGTAAAAACCTGTAGTGGCAACTTCATGTTGTTGTGATACATGGAATTTGTGTTTACTAAGGCCCGCTACAATTATTAGATGGCACTAAACACCGACACAACCTATCGATTATATTATAAATGTTATATTTGTGCCTGTTTCTAATGTATCGTTCTGAATAGTAAGTTGCCCTTCTGCTTGTGATTGCACGTGGCACTATCGTAGTGTCGTGCCGTTCGCTGTCGGCCGCTGGCTCGGTGCCAAATCGCGCATTGGCCCATATAGGCCATTACCTACGTACCATTGTCACTAATTGCCTTTATAGCCTGTTGTGACATCCAGTGTATACATAGCTTAAAATTTTGAAACGAACAGTTAATTTTATTAGTGACAATAATTTTATTTAATAATTCACCAAAATGTTTGGCACATTATTATCTTAAAGCTACACAATTTACTCTTGACCCCTTAAAGAAGTATTGTACTATAAAGCGGCGAAACGTTAAAACTAACGGAAATTTCAGGCAAATCCCTTTGTAGTTAGTAAGGATGTCCCATGTTTATTTACAAACGAATGTGGACTGAATTGATATTACAAATCTGTTTGTCTACTTTTATTAAACTATATCTCAAAAAATATGAACAATAATTTAGACGTTAAGAGGTGCTCTATGTGTAATAATTGTTTATATTCATAACTAATGTGTGTGTGTAACTAACTGATTACAAGTGCAGATATTCTTAATCAGTGATGTCACAACCAGGTTTGACAAAATAAATAAAAGGAAAAGTGTTCCAATTGTTTGAGAATCCAAAAGTTTGAAATCTTAGTTCTCTTAAACAGGTGCTCCTTACGCCGCAAGTTGTGGGAGTCAGCTGAAGGCTGCGAGCTGGTGTGTAGTGGCTTGGAGGCGAGCCAACAGTTCAGTGCGAGCACCCCAACCTGCAGGCTTGCATGGAAAGAACTACGTGAAGAGTGATCGATGGATAGATTGTGTTCGCCGTGTTTGTTACTGACGGTTATGAACATTTCTCAAAAAAAAAAAAAATATCATCAATTTTTTTTTAACAATGAATTTTATGTTACGCAAAATTTATACATTTACATCCATCTGCTTACTTATATCTTTGTCACCTAATTGCGTGATTACAAAACGCGTTATCATCCCACTCCGGAATAAAAAAACAATTTCGGTACCTGACACGCAATTAAACTCATTGACAATTAGGATCGCTCGGGCACAAAAACAAATTAATTTCCTTTATTTACGCAATCAATTCGGAGCGCGTTTCAAATAAGTTAAATCAACATTTTGTAGCCGTGTGGCAGCCCCCTCCCCCTGCCCTACTGCTGGTACCATGCGGCAGGTCGCAGGAGGCGTGCGTATGCGAAGCATCCCAATGAACCGACACGTCCCCGCTTTCATTAACTGGAAACTGGTGTTTTTTCATACGACACGCCAGGGATTTATCGCTGGAACAAATTAAAACTTCCAATATTTCGATTGATGCCTTCCTGCACAGCACGTTGTTGAATCGAGTTACCGGAAACGAATTACTCGAGCTGTCGTAAATTTTGGATAATGGTAATTAAGCGCGGGAGTCCGATAACTGCAGTAACGTGTTGCAGCAGCTGCAACATACTCCAACACTACTTTACTACAAACAAGATTGTAAATATTTGAACGTAGTATTTAAACAGTAATCTTTTTTTAAATAAGCTGGAACTAGGGCAAGCGTTTATAAAAACGGACGAAAATGGGTTAACCGAATCACCGGACAATACGCGAATACGCAAAGCTCGAGTGCAGTGAAGTGCGGTCGTAAAGCGGAATGGTACGACACTACGACACCGCTCCTGAGTGCCGGCACTGGCAGAAGGTCCACTGTGTAAGCACAGACAAGTTTGGAGTAACTTGTATACCAATCCTGAGACGCCTAGTAAGTAGAATATTTAACAACTGACGTGTAAGTCTACTAATATAATAATTGCATCATATAAAAACTGCAACACGGATTGAGATGAAATTTGGTACACACATAGTTTATAATCTAGATTAACACATAGGATACTATTTATTCGAGTACGCGAAGTAGTTCCGTCAGGATGTGGGTGAAACCGCGGGAAACAGCTAGTTAATTTATATAACACGACATACTGACCGGCCCTTTTAAATAGCCAATTAGCTCTTTATTTTGTTTTTTATAATGGTAAGCTTGTCATGTATCTCATGAAGTTAACCTTCTGCGCTACTTATGATGTGCAGTGACAGCGCCCGGTCGCATCAAAGGGTTTATACGCGGTCCGGTCGGACGGCGTTATTGCCCACTGGACGGTTTGTGACGTCACGGCAGTACGAAACGTTTGCTCGTTTATCTTTGATACTAGAGGCTCCTCATAAAGTGTGACGTCATTATTAGCGGTGCACTGGACCACGAGCGATATAACCGCTTGAGTGAGTAATTAAGATTGTGAGTAGGTACAAGATAATTGTACGAAGGTGTATTGTTCTATTCACATTGGAATGCTAAGTGGGGTGGTAAAATTATTGTATTAATCAAATACAATATCAAGTATTTATACGTGCGTATGTATACATGACAACTTTTTTTTATTTATTTTACTTTAAGATAAGCAAATTCCAACAGTACCGTATTTCGTACATTTCCTTGAAGAGCTCGTTTTTTATGCGTAATTCATCATCTGCCTAGCCGTTTCCCAACTGCAAAGAGAAGGCCACAATAGGATTGGTACTGATAATTTCGCAATGGAAAATAAACTTGAATTTAGATGGTGTTATACCTAATACCACTTTAACTAAGCGTACGAATAGCATCATATTAAATTATTTGTAAACAATCTCTGTGGAGGGCGCGGCCCTGCCTCCGCAGGTGAGAGTGCCCTCACAGATAACAACAGCCGCGCGATCAAGCGACGCGCTTCCTGGTCTTCCGCTTGTCTTGGCTTCTAAAGCAATCTCCATTTTATTTTGTTTTCTGTTTACTACTGCGTGTTCAAATCCTTTCAAAAAGGTACATTATCTTTAATGATAACTAAACGTGAACATAATGTATGTGCGATTTTTTATCAACCTATAAACGTAATATCAAAACATTTTATAAAAATTCCATATACATCTTATGAGGAAGAACTGGTAAGAAACTCCTCTGAAAAAGTGGTGTTAATAATTATTTATCGTAATTTTGAGTACCTAACAAATTTTGAATGAATATTTCGCCGACGAACTTACGAGTTCAACAACTAGTGTTATACGTACACCATAAACAAGGGTAGGACAGCTTGATATGCGTCGTAACAACTGGGTGTGTCAGTTACTCGTTCGTCTAGTTTATATGACGGCACGCCTGCACCTCTTACACCATGTCAATATTGACACGGCGCAGAGGTGATTGTTCCAGATCTGTATGATATTCTGTGAAAGATTTATAGATCGCTGCATAAAGATAGACAAGTATTCGTACTTCAATATTCATTTTTTTTGGCTACCTAGGAAAATTTCAGTATTGTACTTGTGAAAGTTATTTATTTTACCCTTAAATAGAAATGCAGCTGCGACTATAAATAAGTATGACCCAAACAAGTAACAGTATTACAAGAGTGAACTGGCCAAGATAAATTAAAACAACACATCGATCAGGAGTCACAATCCTCAGTAATGAGGCACAACTCTGAGGATTACCGCCAGCGTGTCCCAGTGTTTGTTCTCCAGCGCGCTGTTAGCGCGTGAGCCGATTGCATCGTCCGAACAATCTGCAAACAATCTGCGACGCGGAGGTGCGACCGACGATACGAGCCGGGGATCACCTCCGCCGGGCGCCCGAAGCTGAAGCTTTATTGGAAATTTTACACGTTATCTCGATTTTCTTTTGTTTCTTCAATGCAAGAAACTTATTTATTGTTTTGTTCAATATTTACGTTAGTACTTATAACTTACAGACTCTATTGTGACGGTTCACCTGTATTGAAATGGTAGAAAATACGATTTGAAAAATTATTTCAGTGTTTGATAGCCCATTTATTGAGGAAGGCTATAGGCTATTTATAATTACGCTAAAACCAATAGGAGCAGAGCATCACAATTCTACGCTGACGAAGTCACGGGCAAAAGTTAGTGTATCATAAAGTGAGGAGTGTATAAAAGCACTCACAGATACACCAGCTGGCACAATATTTCAAAACACACATTAGATCAAACAGTTTTGACTGCATCAGGAAGATACATGAATCTATTTTCCAACGTTCTTTTACAAAACAAACGACCGCATTGCTTTAACAATTTGTAAACAATCTTTTGGCCGGGCTCTATCGACTAGAGGCGGGACGTGTCGATAGGTAATAACGTGTTGATCCGCCGGGGCGCGTAATGCCCGTCTTTGTCGAGGTTTGCATTACCGGGTGACGCGTGCAAGGGCCGCGGCGAACAGGAAAATACCCGGCTTTTATCAAACACGTGGTGTACGTGAAGTGATTGTCGTCTGACAGGAATCTAATGAAATCCCGACCACCTTCATGCGACGCTTTCTAGTACAAGTTATAGCGTGTTCTGTACCTACTATGTTTATTATGCTATGTTTGTTTATTACTGTACTAAGCATTTATTTTATTTGGTTTCCTATTTTTACCATAATCATACATACTATGTTTATTAAAAAAAAACTTAGTAGGTACTCTTATAGACGTACATAAAACATAGAAGACATACATACAGAAATCATAAATTGGTCTTTGTCGTACCATCGACACACGACTGTTATTTGTCTAAGACGAAAAATCTTATAAATAATTAGTTACTTGTTGAAGTTTTCCTTCAAATCACTCAATTGGTGACAGGACAAGCTGACTTACTGCCGTCAGTTAATTGTTACTACAATTAACCATAATTAAAATGTTGAAATCTCTATAATTATAAACTCAAGACGTTTTCCTGCCCGGCCGTTGACTGTAGATAAATTCCCACAATAATCAAAGTGCCGTTATTTATTTTTAAGTCCAATGTGTTTTTACTATTGCAAAAAGAACAATCGTAATTTAGGTAAACCTATATAATGTATAGGTACCGAAGTATTTGAGGACTCGAAGTTTAGCTAAGTATTAGGTCTGAAAGCGGTCCAGTCAAATCATTGCGTAACGTATCTAACCCTTTCCTATTAATCCCAATGTAATTTGATAGTGCCTCCCAGTGAATCTTCGTAGAAACTGTAACCCTGTCAGCATCGGACGGGAAACGGTTTGAATGACATTAGACGCCGAGGCGGACAGGTAATAATGGGCGACTTGAGCCCGGTCTAGCGACCTGCACGTCGCCGGTCGCCGGGATCTGCATGCCAACAACATTTAAATGTGTTCTATGTGAGCAATGATGTAATAAAACTTAGTACGTGATATATTTTCAATTTAATTATTTTTTTGACGATATTATTAATCATCTATTTTATTTTCAAATTTAGGTTTTTAGGTTGAGAGGAATCTTTTCAGAATGAACTTAATTGTCATCTATATGTATTGTTTTGTACACATGTTTAGGCTTAATAATCTCCGAGTGTTAACTAATCATTTTAGCCAGTTAGCTAGAAGATCTTGCCCCCTTCATCCATCATGCTAGATGTTACTGTTTTTTCTGCTAGTAATAACATATTAGTAGTTAAACAACAATAAAAGGATTCATTATGATCCATCAACAATATGTTTTAGCGTCACCAACTATAATAATACAGGTAATAAGGAGTTATGCAGTCTTACTTTATTTCATTAAATATCTAGTGCTTTAAATAGATCATAAATAAAATCTTAAATAGATAATATAAATGAAAATGCAACACATTCATAAACGCATAAAAATGTAATAGAAAGTCGCAATCTATCTTCTAGATGCTCTTTATCCAGATTGTATTCCGTCTGATTGATCGCAATCCGGTTTGATTCGGCGCCTCACCTCGGCGCGAGCCGGAACGGTCCGGAACAAACAATTGCTAAAATCCAATCAACAGACAAAGGGACACTTTTTCTCGGAGCACAATCGTATCCGGCGATACCCGCAGGGTTGCTGAGATCGCCTTTACACTCGTCGAGTGGTGTGTTATTTGCAGTAATGTGTTCTATTTTATTTCGAATCTATACGACTACACAGAAAATTCAGCATAAAGGATTTAATTAAATTTTGGTCATCCAAAATATACTAACACAACTAGCTACTACATTCCATAAAAAACCGGCCAAGTGCGTGTCGGGCCACGCGCAGTAGGGTTCCGTAGTAGGAGTTAGTTAGTCGACTATAGCTCTGTAACCGGTTAAGCCTACTTAGCCGTGATAGTTTTCCTTATAATTTCATTACATGTACTACGTCTGTGATTTTTTTCACATTTCTAGGTACAGCCATTCAAAAGTTAGAGGGGGGGGTAACTCGTATCGAACAAAAAATTTCACTTAAAATCTAGATATTTTGCAAATGGCTCGCTTAACTGAAAAATGGTCTTCACACACCCATAATATTTTTGAAAGACCTATCTAACGATACCCCACACGAAGGGGTACGCGAGAAAAAAAATATTCATCCCTACTTTACATGTTTGGGAGCTACCCTAAAAAAAAATATTTTTCAAAATTTTATTTTACCACTTTCTCGGCGTGATCAATATACATATTCATACCAAATTTCAGCTTTCTAATAACAAAAACCACGGAGCTATGCCGCGGACAGACAGACAGACAGACAGACAGACAGACAGACAGACGGACAGAGCGAAACTATAAGGGTTCCTTGTCGGACTACGGAACCCTAAAAATGTGCTTAGATAAAAAGTCAATTAAATTAAATTCGGTAACAACGCACAAAAAGATAGACTTTCTTCAACATTCTTACAACGATTTTTTCATAAAAAATCTCTGTTTATTTCTAATCTTTAATATCTTCGAACCTTGCTAACCCTGTAAGACAGTCCTCGGCAGAGCGCCGTGTTGCCAATTCGTCAAAGGACGGGCGTAAGCGCCACGTCAGCGCTCTGAACCTATTTGAATTGCAGCAGGCGCTGAACATCACCCTCAAGTATTGATGCATCTCACTCCCAGATGAATTCCTTTCTTCTAGATAACGTTGAATAAGTATGCAACATGAAGATATTGCATAGTAAAATATTTTGTCACTACGCCTTATTAGAACTGTATTTAATAAGAAGAACGTAGACTTTAACTTTCAGGCAGTTCGGAAGTTCTGATAACTTTTATAAGCTATGAGCTGTGTCAATATAAAAGTCATAAGTATAGCTTATAACTTAAAGTTATCATCTGCGAAGACAATTTAAACTAAGAGTAAACCCCAGGCGTTACATTCAATGCTGTACAATTCCATTGTCTGCAACTTTGCGACTAAACGATTTGCAAGGCAGCAGAAGTCGCCGATACAAACGCTGAATGCTGAACACGTAGGAGGACCAGCGTCCGCGGTCCTAAGAGTCGCATTCAAATGGAGTCACAATACACTCGTAGTATCTATTGTGCGCCGCTCCAATGTGCAGTCAAATTGCGGACGTCCTGGCGGCGTGCTTCTTGTTGCCGCTTTGTGGAGATTTAATATCGTTTAGGTGTCAATACCACGATTTAAAAATATTTTCAAATAACTCAAATCCTCACATTGCATGTTAGCTTTTAAGTTTGAGCGCTAGCATACTGAATTGCAGTATATTTAGAAAAGATGATACTATATTTAATTCATAATTTGTAACTTTTTACATATTATACATACACAATTTCAATAACATTTGATCAGGTTGTGCCTTTCCGTTTGTTGTGCAACAACATATTGATATTTTACATTATTTCTTTCATTTTGTGGTATTAATATTATGCATGCTGACCCCGATAGCCCGGGAATCCGCACGTTACACAGCTTTGTAATACAGATATACCGCGTGGGCAGTCCGCAATAATTCCGCATACGAGTGGGCATCGCATTAAACACAACACTCGTGTTCGCATCGAGTGGCCTTATTGATTTTAGATTAATTACCGCGCTCTCGCAGCGAACGGGATTTGAGCCACCCACGAACTTTTTCATTTATACCCGTACGATATTTTGATTAAATCTAAACCGTTATGTAATTGCTGATGATCCATGTTATGTATGTCGGCCAGGTGTTTAGTCGTCTGTCAGTTGCGTCCGATGCGAGACACTCCGTGTGTCGTAGTAATGCGGGATGAGTCGTGTGTTTAGTTACAACCTACCTTGTGTTTAGGAGTATTGTTGCTCACTACGCAGTATACCTAGTAATATTATACGAGTACTAAGCAGTCCTTTGTTTCAGACGGAATACAACTGAACTGAACCGTTCGAAGGTGAGCCGTAACACTAAGATAGAATTTCCATTTGGTTACTTGCTAAAGATATATTCGTCATTTATTTCTTCTTCCATAAAGAAACCTTTCAAAAAATTTGTGGGCAATAATTTATCGTACTATAAAAATAACACAATAAATATTAATTTATTTATGTTAATTAGCATAATAAATAGAAGAGCCGGTATAATTACAAAACAGTCGATTGCAAGCCTATCGCATTACTTTACAATAATTGAACGGACGACCAGTCATTTGCCACAAATGCAATACAAGCTGATACCTCGTATAATTTCGTTATGAAATAATTTATATGCGGGTCGCCGCAAACCATATCTATGCGAATGAGTTGATTTGTATGTTTGTTAATCCGAGCATAGTGTATTCGATGGCAGCTACATCTGCAGGCGAAACAAAACATTTCACTGGGAGAAGTAATCGTTCTAACGTCTAAACTCGTCGCTGTGTCGTGATAAGACGTTTTTTTTTATTATATTTAAACACAGCAAATATTTACACAAATTATATATGAAGAATAAAGGTAAATCACAGCACAAACAAAACGTGACGTTTGCTCACACATCCCCGAACATTACTCAATAAAGGGCAGGAGGATGAACACTTTTGTTTCTGATGTGTTGATCTCTGGCGATGCTCAGAGTGCAATATTATTGTCAACGTGAATGACGAATGAACTTCAGTCAGATGACTGAATGAACTCCACCCCCGGACAAAATTAATTACGACACATAGTAAACAAACAGTCATTGCAGTAATAAAACTGGTATGCATGTAAACTTTTCTAATTAATTTGAAATGCTTTGCTTAATATGTCGTGCTTGCCACTTGAAACTTCACTTATTTCCCGAGAGAAACATGCTAGGAAAAATAAGAGGTGAACATATACTTTGTGCATCATAACTACCTGAGAGTACTTAGTAAAAAAACACCGAGTTTTAGTTGAACACTGTTAGAACGTTTGCTAGGATAATATTATGATAATTTAAAAGGAAACTCGGTCACTGCGTGTTTTAATTAGTTTCGAGAGGGCAACCCAGCCAAACACTGGAGGCAAAAGTTCTGGGCGGGAAATAATATCGAAATTGTTAGTATGAGCTTTTACTTGGAGTCTATACTACATTACTGTTTGGATACATACATAGTCCTATTGTATAATTTGAGTGTGTTTGGATAAAATCATACTTGCTTAGGCAGAGATTGTGATACGCCTTTTCCTTTCAAATTACGATGTCATTTAACCTAGCAACACATGTTTCGCCCACAACGTACTGGAAATGGCATCGGCCCAGTACGAGCTCTGTACACTTCGGCTAAGGCATTGTGCACACGAGCGCCTGCACGCCGCCAGCTGTCATTGTTGCTGCGAACCATTGTCCTTGTGCGCATGCTTATTTTGGGCAAGTTCACTCCGCCTGTCTGGATGATAACAATAAAATCCGTGGTCTGTTTGTATTATGTAGTGTAATGTTAAATATTGGAACTTTTTTATGAGGCTGTCATAAGCAGAACTATTTTCTTACCATTTGACTGTAGTTTCGAAGGCGCTAATCCTGTGACACAAAATTGTGGTTTAATTACAGAGGGACGGATGATGAGCTACATTTGAAAAATGGATTTGTTGGTCCTTTTATCCGCAAGCTATAAATCAGATTATTAAAACTCATGTAGTAACATAAGAGCCAGTCGAGATATCCTACAGTGCAGTCACAATGCAAGTTCGGTTGAACAAGAGTGAGCACTTTTGTCAGCACGGGTCTAATCCCGGTTTGATTGCGGCGGGATCGTTCGCATCGCCTCATTAATATCGGCGGGCTAGCGTTTTTTATTGCCATAGCGTTCCGTCAATATGGTGAGCATGCTAGCTTATGGAATGTTATGGTTGCGATCCGATGAAAGGTTTGAGTTCCAGTCTGCGAAATTAATTACAAGTAAAAACATGCAGTGAGGTAAAAGTAATGATGCAATTTAGTGTTGAGATTTCTCTTTGTTATGCAATCAATATTCTTCATCACGACTAACATATCCTGCAGATTCATATGAAACGTAATAACAGCAAACAAATTACGATGTCAGAGAGTAATTATTCAATAATAATTAAGTGTATGGTGGCGCCCGGCACTACAACAGCAATGTTAGTAGAAGCCGCGTGCGCTGCCGCAGAACAACACGTACTATAAACACAACTTGTTAGTACTGCGTAGGCTCGTGTTTACTTTACAACAACGCCATTTACATACAAACACACAAATAACACGTTTACACTAAAATAACGTTAATTAATATACAATATGTATTCACAATGTTCAGACGCCCCTGTCTTGATGCTAGCGTCTGTAAATTTCAACTCGTGATCTTTTTAAGGTACTAGACTACGAATAGATCTACATATACCTATAACTGTTTGTGGATTTATGTTTTGGCCATAATTGTAATGTAGACACAGTCACTACATAGTTATGTTATTTTTCAGTCAAGCCTTAGTCAGAGTAATAAAAGTCTAATTGTTATTCCATTCAGAATTGGATCGTTATAATTAGTACGAGCACTCATAGGAACAATCACAACATATCTACATAACAGTCCTGCGCGATGATTACCCAACCCTCAATTGCTAACATTTGCACAAGTTCAACCCTTACGCGCTATCTGCTCCATAACCCGTAACTGCCGCAAGTTTACACCGCCACACTCCCAATAAGACAACTATCTCAGATCGAAGAGGTACTAATGCACGGATCGCTCCGTACGGCACTCCCGAGGCCAGATATTGTAAAGTTCCCATCAAACTGCTCTTGGTATCAGCAAGTCAAATATTAGGGAGAGCCCACAGTGGCCCGAGGAGCGAGCTACTTTACATAAAGTTAATGCGAGCTGGTCCGCTGTGGGACTGGGAATGCGAATTTATTTACAATTGGGTTAAGGTGTATGAATCAAGTTCAATGTGGTGTGTGGTTTAATTTCTAATAACGTCGAGATAAATTGTTCTACATATTTTGAAACGACTACCTCTACTAACTACTTTTCGTTTTGAGTGGGTAATTTGCTTTCCGAATATTAAAAACCTCGTCAGTCAGCCCCTGTGGCTGCTGAAAGTTAACCAATACTAAAATATTCCATTAGTTTTTTGTTGCAGTAAAGATAGAAAAGTTTACGAAAGATGAAATTTGTATAAGTATTTTGAATGTTCTAAATTGGATTAATTTCCATAATTTCAATAACATGAGCTTCTAGATCGCTATGACTCCCGCTCACGCCGCCGTCTGTCAGCGTGCCCGCAAGTCACGGGCGGTCCTCAGGGACGCATCATCGTTACACTTGCCGGAATAATTTCCATTGTAAAAGCAAACAGAGAGCGGCGGGAATACGGCCGCGCCGCCGCCGCCGCTTAGCCGGGAATATCTAATGTGCGCGTGTAGCGGAACACTGACTGATGGGTTTGTACGATCTTATATTAAAAGTGGTAATATAAAATGGCAAGGCATCTGTTCCGCATTGTGAACTTATTGGGATAAGCGTAGATTTGGGATAAAGGTGTGAAAAAAAGCAACAATCTACTACTTTATTACCTCATGTGGAAACATCGGCATACGTTTTATATCAGATACTAGCTTCTGCCCGCGACTTCGTCCGCGTGGAATAGTGGTGCTCCGCTCCTATTGGTTTTAAAACCCAAATATCTTAGGGAACCCTATTTTTCCAAAATAAAATTTAGCCTATGTTACTCGTGGATAATGTAGCTTTCGAATGGTGAAAGAATTTTTAAAATCGGTCCAGTAGTTTTTGAGCCTATTCATTACAAACAAACAAACAAACAAAGTTTTCCTCTTTATAATATTAGTGTAGACATACGTTTAGAACACAAAATACATGCGTAAGTGCATTTCTGCTTTAAAACGTACAGTCACTTATTATTAGATTACCAAAAAACCTATGGACATTGTATAAGATAGCTTCCGATTAGTTTCACCATTTTACATTTTGTTATGTCAGATTGACAAATTACAATAAAACCCTTCAGTAACCTGACGACATTCCCAAAATAACAAACGTCTCTGGGGCTGTTCTTGTGGTCACAAACAACAAGAACCTTAACTTAGCGACAGCCAATCACAATTAATAACGTTATCAAACAGCTGCTAAAGTGCGTCGCAGTCAACATGATAATCCGGGGGTGGTCTCCGACCCCGCGGGTACCGGCCGGGCGCCGGGAGCGGGCGCCGGGTGCGGGCGCCGGGTGCGGGCGCCGGGTGCGGGCGCCGGGTGCGGGCGCCGGGTGCGGGCGCCGGGTGCGGGCGCCGGGTGCGGGCGCCGGGTGCGGGCGCCGGGCGCGGGCGCCGGGTGCGGGCGCCGGGTGCGGGCGCCGGGTGCGGCCGCACAAAGCCGGGTGTTCGTAGTCCGGTCACGTGGCAAGCTGAATTTCTAATTAATCCACTGATACTAAGCATTCCGCTTATTTATCGTTTATGATTGTGTGTTCTGTGTAAGATGTTGAAGTTGTAAATTAATCTTAATTTTCTTCGAAAAACTGCCGATTGTAATGTTGGAAATAAATACTTATTTCAGCACTGTATTTAAGTAGGTACTATAACGTATTATAACTTGCCAATACTTTAATCTTTGTTGAGAATTTTGATATATCACAACTTATAACTGATGTCTGACCCACGGGGACCACATGTCACTCTATCAATTTAATCTATCACTGAGAGTAGACACGAGGCTCGGGAGACTTTGAAGTGGTTCTAAGTCTACTTACAGAACTGATTTTTTATCATTATCAGAAAAGTTAAGATCTCACGCATCAGGATGATAATGTTCCTTGACAATTACTTTTACGTAACGTTCCCATATCACGTACCGGTCTGTCCAGATCGTGACGTAATAACACACAGTCGATCTCATCGATCACTATAGCCATCAGCGGGACAATGTCGCGGTATCTATATGTGTCACTTGTCTGACTATTCATCATTAACGCTCGGTTAATCGTAGGTACTACTCGAAATGTGTCGTACATAAACGTTGTATTTGTGAACATATAATATTTATTATAAAAATAGTATTGAGGTTTGGGGTACAACTACTAAAATAAAAGATTTTCCTGATAATATAATTATGTTTGGAACTTCTTACATAATTAAATACCATATACCTTGTATACACTGCAAGTGTGAAAATCACAATAATAGTGGTCTATTGTACTGCCACCATAACGTGATGCAACAAAATCGAATCTCCTGTTACATCTAACGTGGTTGTATGGATGACGTTTGCAGAAAATAGCATCAGGGCACCAGTTCGTTAAGTCCGTCACGAAAGACACGCTATGTGCCGATAACTCGACAATGCATCATATAGTAACAAACATCCCATTGTGATAAATTCTAGTACGTAGCAATTTTCGAAAAATAAATATTTTTTGAAAATTGTACAAGTTTTTAGCACTGTTTTGCATATAAGACTAAATACGATTGGTAAATTCTTCTCTACAATCTAAAAAAATAATATTAAAATTTTGCTTGCATATAAAAACACATAATAATGATGTATTAGGATTTAAAATTTAAAACCAACAAACCAATCATTATATTTTCTCTTATTTCTTAATTATGTTGGTTCTCCAACTATTGCGGTGCAAACTTAAATAATAGGTAGTTATTAGCTAGTGAATGTACCGCATCGCGTCATTTATCATGTTTTGTTAGCGGGCAGTCCCGTGACACGTCAAATCCATCACGCGGTTAACCTTTTACCAATATTTTTATCAGTTATGGAAACAGAATGAACGAATAAAGATTATGATACAAATATTGTTGTACACTTTTCTTCCTTTAATCCAGCGCTTTTGATCGAACTTTCGTATGGTAACCGCAACAGCTCGGTGATGACATCAATCATGACAGTTGGTTGTGCCGTAATTCTGGGCGCAGATCCATCACGGTATCCCTTCGAATATTTGTGCAATTTGATTGAATGGAAGGACCCAACAGATTATATTGGCGATTAATTTCCATGAAAACTGTTAAGGGGATATTACAGGTGACCAGAAACGCAAGTGTTAAATAAAATTATTCTCTATGTAGGTGAGAACGTAGCTGAAGCAGCCGACTTATGACTTGCGGGTGGACAGACGTGTTTTCTCACGGTTTGCATATCGCGGAATACGTATTAAAATGGGAATAGTGTGGAAAAACCACGCTTGTTCACCACCACCGCGTTAGGCCCTAGGTAAGTAAAAAGATAAAAAATGAATTTCCGTAGGTATGCATTTTTACACCATGCACAATATTCACTCTTTCGGTCATAACAATAAAGGAGTATAAAATCAGGGATAATTCTGAGTAAAACAGTAAGAGATTAGCAGATAGTGAACATCGATCAGTGGTAGCCAGCGGCGTGACGCGTCACTGTCGGCCCGGCGCGCGCTCGCTGATACATCACGCTGACCTGAGCTAACATTTGTGAACATAGATTGAATATGACTGGCTAAGGAGTTATATTAAACTAAGGCCGTGAGTTTGTTATTATTCATGATGAAATAAGTTTTGTGTACCTAATATTTATTTTTTTAACGGCATAGCATGGCAACCTAGTATTATGAAACAGTTGTAAGCAATGCAATAAGCCGTAAATATGCCACAAAAGTTATATTAATAGTTAGTTACAAGTAACGAGTTGACTTTAATCTACCTCAAGTTCCATCATACGCATAACTTAAGTGTTTAGTGTCAGAATCGTTTACATGCGTTTACGCTAGCGTAGTTTAAATTCCGTTGGAAGTTTGGAAGCTATTTAGTTGGTTATTTGAGTTTATTTGTTGTTATTTAGGTAATGTTTACGTCAACGTTTTTGTTTTGTCGTTTTACAACTTAAAACAAATTGTGAAACTGAATAATGCGATGCTATTATTTACAAGTAAATTAATTTAAAACCACAGCGAAGTTAAGATCAAGCTAAAAGTATTTTAATATTTAAATTTTAATTCAGAATTTTATACGAGTACCTATAATTATGTAAAATTAGATTGTAAATACAGATACTTAAGTTTTCAGTACAAAATCCTAGTATAATGTTGTTCATTTGATTTAAAATCCTCATTCTATTTGTATTATGTGCCAATATGGCGTCCAGATATTTGGCATGAGCGGCGGCCATGATGGGCGTCCGTGCGGGCGGTTAATTTAAACTGACAGCGCGGGGACGAGTGCGATTACGTCACCGTGCCACCTGGCAACGTGACCAGCTTGTGGGTGTAATGAGGTTTGCTATTAGTTACTTTAGATAAATAATCATTACACTCTGTTTTGTAGAAATGTAATACCTATTTATTTTTATATAATTTGCTCTTTTTAAACCCACAAAGCAAGAGAGATGAGAGATAATGAAGTATTTTTAAATCATCCTGTTTGCAAATTTAAATCGGATTTTAGTAACATCTTCGATTAAATGTTAACCCAAGATAAAAACATATATTACATTTTAAAATTATTCCGAATGAAACAAAGAAATGAACACAATGTTTAAGCATAAAACCTCGAAATCCTTTTTAAAATTGCAGTCGGGCGGTATGATGCATGTAATTAAAAAGTGGGGCAATGTTACATACATGCACCAGCATTGATGGATCTCACGCTGAGCCGCGTAATACGAGAGGAGGGCTCTGGCCACACTGGTGATACGGCAGGAGGGTGTACCGGGAGGTGGGGTTCCCGTCGATGAAACCGCGAAGCTTTGATATTCGCGCGGGCTGCCCGTGATAGATATGTTGATGCACGGACCGAATGTCGGAATTAAAATTTATATTTAAAAATCACGTGTGTTTTTCAATGAGAAAAATCATTAGCGGCTCGCTTTTTATTTAAAATATCGTCCGACGATTGGTAGTAGGTACGTGAAATTTACTCAGCGTAAATTGTACAGGTAGGTAATGAACAGCCGTAAGGGGTGATTACACCGGGCCGGGAATATGCGGCTGAATGCAGTGATGCGTGATAGCAAGAGATGCTTTGGCGATTTTTAATTAGAACATATTTCAAGTACCTACTAGCGCCTCTTGGCAGGCGCATACAGATAGCAATCAATTAATTTTGCGTACTGCTACCACGCGCAACATGTAGGTATTCGAGAGACGAACGGCATTCGTTGCTCTTACAATGCGCGTAGGTACCTAAATGCCAAACTATTTAAAATACCACGAATAAAAAAAAAATTGTTCACAAATATACTGTCGCAATCCCGTCGATTATCCTAATAGTAAAACTTGTGTACACGTTACTAGCTACGTTTACGAAATACGCATAATTTTTATTCATCTTCATAATAAACCTACATGCGACAATGTATTAATAACATACCTCTAGCACGGTCTCTGCTTTCAGTAACGCTTATTGCAAAGTGAGTTTAGTTAGTGTGACAATACTTCCAGGAAGCCAGCTGTGTGCAGGAGGCTGCCTATGTTGTTCTACATTGAAAGTTCCCGGAACTGCTCGTTTTGATCACGCTGGTGAATACGCTTGGGTAGTGTTTGTAGTAAATACCTATGGAAACATTACCATAAAGCCTGTATATATGACATATTTAGATCCAAATCACCCAAAACGTGTTTCAATAGAGTCAAGTTATGAACTACGTAGCTATACAATTCCCTAGCGTTAGGTTCAAGTTTTTCGCCGAAGAAACTGGTATCTAGTAAAGCAAATGAAAACTAAGTGACCTAGCACCACTAGTGTTAATTGTACTCAATACTTTATTGCGGTTCCTGGATATTTTACACCAATTATTTAGTAAATAAAATAGGGCAACGCGACACTACATTGTGACTTATCATCTCATTAACAATTCAGTTTTACCTAGAAGCTGTTTTAATCCAAGCACGAAATCTACTATTTATTACGAGCACGGGCTTCAAATAAAATAGTAGGTACATCTCGTCGGCTTTGAGTAACAAGCATTTGTAATACCCTTAATTCAACAAACGCTTTAAACTTCACGACCATGTGACATTGTACAGCTAGATGTGGAGAAGGTTCACTTCAAACAATACACTAGAATGAACTTAACATTAGTAGCATTGGCATCTTTCAACTTCATATCAAACCAAACTGCGCAATTGAGTCGGATCATCTGGCTTTCTATAAGGCGGACAAAATTCACTTATTTAAGATTAATGTAACATGAATCAAGCAATCACCATGATCTGCTTAGATAGCATTTTTTACGCCTGGTTGTAATAAACTCTTGATACTTAATCCGTTATTGGTAAGAGAAATATGATAGAAAATGGAAATATATGATTCTGCCAAGGTCGTCCTTTTTATAAGAGAGGACTCTATCCGCGCATGCAACAAATATTTGTTCGGGCTGCGGACTGTTTGCTCTGAATCTGTATGTTTGTGTTCCTGTAGCTATAGCTGTGACAAGTATAGTAAATGTTATTGTGTAGTAAGTGTTTTATCTGGGTTATCCTTAGTGAGAGATCTTAGCACGTACATTTCAGTGGATCTTCTGCAGTGGAGCGCACATGAAGTGCATGTAGAGCATTCCGTTCACCGGAGAACAATCCGTGCGCCTCCGAGGCGGATATAAGCCTTTAATATTAAATCCAATCTCTCTCACGACACGTTCAAACTACACGATTGTGACATGGGTTTAAAAGTCTTGCTGAATCTATGAGAGGGTAGCGGTCACATCATAAATAAATTACAAGTGATTAGGAAGATAAAAGGAAAGTATCTTTCTTCAGCACTTCTAACGGTTGACCTAACAAACATAATGATCACCAAAATTCTGACTATCAAAATTATATTAAAGGCAATGCAGACAGCATTGGAATTGGAAACTAAAAGCTTACGACAATTTTTCTCCAGGTTCTTAATTCTTATCCCACACCACTTCAAAACATCTAACTCGCTAATGCCCGCCCCCGCTGGCGCGTGCTCCCCAGGCCGCGCGCTCACTATCACGCGCGCGACATGAGTCTCGCGCCGCGACACCTACTTTATATACTAATGCACATGCAGATTGTCCCGCGGCTTGTAATGCCAATATTTATTACCGCCGCATCTTTTATTCAGCTGTCCATGACTCCGCGCTCATGTACACGGAATTATGTATGATATCAGATGTCGATTTGGTCTATGACTATCAGATAAAAGTAGCGCACTTTGAAATATTGTGGGTTAGATAATGTTTGTGTGCTGTGTTTGTACGGTGTGGTACTTAAATAAAAGGCGCACTATTATTATTGTTTGAAAGTGATTGATGATCTAAATCTAAATCATTTGTTTACCCAGTTTTATTCTATGTACTTATTTTCAACAAGTTTACTCCAAATTTAAATATGTTTTATATGTGTAGGATTTAAATATTAATATACATACTTGAGAAAAGTACTTTACAGATACATGACAAAAGATAATTATTCTTTCTGGACTTGACTTAAATTTGAGCGCTGGCTATTTCTAAATATAATTTTATTTAGATTTTTGTAACTGAATAGAATTGATTGCCCTCTAGTGTAGAGTAGTTTCGCTGCAAATTTCACACAATGGAGCTGAAGCGGCGCGACAAAGTTAACCTGCAAGTGCTGAAATGTAAATTGGATGACCAGATCATTGTGATAGCGATTACAAAAGGTTATGTAAATCGCTTCGGCGACAATATTCCGCTAACACCGCGTCCATTACTAACTGAATTATCAAAACAATTCCAAGTTATTACAATTTGAATACGCTGCTTTAATGGGCGCAATAACACCTCCACACTGCAAATCGAACCTTAGCTTTATACAGTTTAAGCCGTTATTCCAATTTCATTAAAACAACAAACTTTTTCCTTGCCATCGCATTCATTTTTATAGCATCACATTAAGGTTGATTACCGTTTGTGGCAGTTGGTTAAAGTTTGCTCAGTACAGTGTCCAACTATAAATCATGATTGATGAATAAATTCGAGGAATGCGGTGGAGATGTGATGCGCGTGTATATTTGTGGCCGCTCCACAGGACTGAAGCCGAGAGGGTTAATAGCTAAATGTCATGGAATTGGTATTTATATTAATTATGTGGCGAGGAGTTCCTTAAATTCACAACCTTCAATTATAAGTAAAATTTTAAAGTCTAATTATGCTTTTTGTTACCCTTGCTTGAGCTTGAGTTTTATGGTTTTTTTATAGATGAGAATGTTAATATAATAACACGTAACTAAATCTTTGTAAAGAGGTTATATTGCACAATGCCCGACAGCCTCGCCACGTCCAGCGACGCACACAAATACATAAGTGTTTGCTTCACAAAACATCGGCTCCCTACTTGAGTGTCGTCCAGCAGTGGAGCAATTAATTACACTCATCTCGAAACTGTTGATGGAACGAACGGCCATACGATACTGTAGGCAGCTTTTGTTATTATTATGTGCCTAGGCTAGGCACAAGGCTACACCATAAAGTCATAGGGTTAGCTCGATACAAAGCGTATATTTAATAAGAGGACGCTGATGGTAGAAATAACTTAAACTACACAGTGTTCCAAGTTTCAAATAGTGTTTTATAGAAATTAGACGATATTGAGAAAAGTCCAATTTTCGTTTATTAAATAGTTGCATGCTAGAAATTTTCTGCAGCAAAATTTTGATATAAGCAGTTGGTTGGTATTAGTTAGTATTGGTTTGATTATAGTTATGTAATATTTATGTATAATACATATTTAATTAAAACGTCGCTTGTTTCTCACATATTTTAAGATTTATTTAAAAAGGGAAAACATTTAATCGAAAATTGTATCAATCATTTACATTGGTGGCTACAATATTCAGGTAAATAAGTTATTAATGAAATTTCAGTGAATAATAAATGATAATAATAAGAAGAACGGATTAAAATAACAGAAATGCAATGATTTAATAACGACTTACCGGCCACGACGATCAGCAGCAGCGCGGCCAGCTGGCTGGACAACATGGCGAGCGCTCGGGCGAGCCTACCTGCCGACATATTATAATATATTATCTAGATATGAATTATTAATTTATTAAATACAAAGATAATTTTATTATGTCCTAGCTTCTGTCTAAGACGTAAGAAAGTGAAGTGAAATGAACTCAGGAATCGATCCATTAGTTCCACATGTCATGCACTACATAGTATAAATCAACAAACTTTACCAATTTCTAATACTAATTTCGACAAAAAAAAAATTATTATTAAAACGGTCTCTTTCTATTTGGTTATAGTTATATTTTTTTTGTGTTTGATAATGACGTCAAAAATCCAGGTAAAAAATATGATGTGCTAACGGAAATCGCATATCCCTACTGAGTATTTACCAAAATAGACCCTCCCAAGTATATTTATCTCTAATATGTAAAACGAATATTAAACTGTTCACAATCAAACCTAGTATAAAATTTCATGTAGAATATTAGAAGGCCCGTCCCGTTACATAGTATCGCTGCAATACATGTACGTTGATTGATACGCGAACAGCTCCAGCTATCAGAAAAACTATCGCGTGAAATTGCTACAGTTTGTTAGTTTTGTTTGTTTGTATTGCTAAACTATATTTTGTATATAACGAACAGAATCCATCATACATGTTTTGAGATACTTTTCACAATATCATCCAAATTATCTTCGTTATTATTATTATAGCCTGTACCAATTGATTTTAAGAAAAATGTTAACAAAATCATAATCTAATTTCCCCACATAGATAAATAACAGATGAATGCTGACGTTTAGAGCATGAAATTGACATAAATGCGCCATTCTTACGCCATTTTGTTAATTTATGTGGCAGAATTAGAACAAAATAGGTTACGAGTCTTTTTTTTAATTTTTCGTGAAACCAATTGGCATGGCGTTGGCATAATATAAGCATGACAAAACAATGCAAAAAGAGTTACCGCGTTGGAATTTACCGATAAAGGCGCTAGTGTAGTGTAAGGTCTCAAGAAATTTCAAAAAGTTGCAAAGAGATCTTTCACTGCGAGCACTTTTATCATGGAATTCTACAAAATATTAATGATTGTTGCAAATATTATGCCACCTCTGATTAACTATAGCTTAATATTCTTTAAAGCTCAATAAACGTTAGTGCTTTATACGAAAAGGTAAGAACAGGTGCCAACAAGTGATCTTTAAAAACAGTAAATTCAAGGGTAGTTGTAGTAGTTACTATCTACATGTGCCAATGTATTAACTACAGCGTATTTATCAATTAAAAGTATATATTGTAGAGTTTTGAGCTGTTTTTCTGTTGACTCACAGGACCTTACTCACCAGTGGTGCCAACTGGTGACCGCAAAAACATCATTGAAACTCGCGAGTTATCACGCAATACCATATATATTGTTGTCTCGAAACATCGTATGTTTTGTTTACCCAACCGTTAGCCAATCAGGACGACGCCTACAGCTGTTTGAATGGTGTGTTGGGGTAAATGAGTAGGTGTGTATGATTAATCTGAATGCCACCAGATGCCATATACCATGCTGTATTCAGATTTATGAAAATTACCTGTTTAATTTACGTTTTCAAAAAAAATAAAATAATTCCGTTTATTAATTTTACAACATATAAATTACATTTTTAATATTTTAACAAAACAATAGCAAATAATTTATTATTTAGCTAAAAAATTACCATTAAAAAAATCTATCGCTGACCGACAAAATAATATTTAACTGAGATGATGACACCATATATTATGATTAAAGCAACCACAGAACTGCATGAGTAGAGGCGCGGCGGTACAGACAGCAACAACAACAGAGCGCGGCGGCGGCGCTTTCATTTATTTTTTGGTGTTTAGTTCCGCGGCGCCTCGGAAGTGGACGCGCTAACTCTTTGCAACTTAAATACTAAGCATTCTGTAGCCTTTGTACTCTTAATGTTGGTTTTAATTATATAATTTATTTTTTTAGGAAGTTGTTAAAACTAATGTTGTTTCGTTTTAAGTTTCAGTTCCTTTTGTGACTAGGTAATAATGTTCAGAGTAGCTAATCGCATGTCGTAAATAGTCTGAGATATTATAAAGCTTATGATGTTAAATAACAAATATTAATTGTATTATTCGATAAGTATACTATCTAAATACAGAATAAAGTTAACACTAGCCTAACTTTTTTAAATATTTCTTCTCATTTTATTTATTCCTGAAAACATCTTCACATAATTCGTCTTTTATTATCCTCTAATAAATAGTGATAGTCACAAAATTAAATTTATTTTATTTTTTAAGTAAAAGGGTCAGTGGTCAGCATCATACCAGACCAGTACATATCAATACACTTACAGCGATGGTATCAGTGCGGGCGCCACTAACAATGTTCAACTTCCTTGCGCTAACATCGCGTAGCACTCAGTCATAATAAACTATTCAACACAAAAGTTCACCCGCGAAATACTTTCCGATGGCGTAGCCGTAGCCGCCGCTCTACGCCGTAGCGGAGGACCGCGCGTCTACACACCGAACCCGCGAATGGCGGGAGATGCCACATACCGCTCTGCTACGCGACACAGTCTAAAATATTCATACTACAGATGTTCCAATAGACCAGTGGACCAATTGATTCTCTGCTACTCAATGTTCGTGTTTAAGTTTTATAGGCGTTTTCGTATAGGTAGGTGCCTTATTTGGCATTCGCTTGTTTCGGACATAATTGAATATGAGACCGTGTTTTGCACAGATTAACGTGGCTTTGTTTCATTCCCATTGTGCGAATTTCGATTAATAATTAAATTAGGCAGCCGGGTTGTAGGTGCTTATAAATGTTTGAAATTAGTTTTCGGTCGCTTCAGGGATATCGTTGCTGAAGAATTTATGTAGACATTTTACGGAATTATGAACCTTACTAAATTGTGATAAAGACAGTAATAATTTGTTGGAATGAATCTCCCACTATAATGAGAACGGTAGTGTTTTAATAGCGGTCTTTCTATTAAAACAGTTTATATTTTATACAGACTGTTTGCTAATTGAATTGCTCGTATTATATCATACTACTTGTGTTTTTATTAAACTACTTGAGTGATCCTGCTAATTGGAGTTAAAAATCTTACTTGATCATTTGTACATGTTATATATTTAGAATTATGTTTAGAATTCTATACGAAAATGTTTCTTTAATTTCATTTCCTAATTTATCACAATGAAATAAAATAAACATCATCATCGTGTACAAATAACGTCATATTGTGTTGAAGTCATTCAGTTAGAGAAGCTACTCCATTGTATCTTCCTAATGTTGTATCGAAGCTATATCTCGAATTGTAATAAGCCGAACACAAATCAGCTAACGCTGCGTTTGTTAGGAACTGCGAGTTTCATCTTCACAAACGATACCTCAATTCGTTTAAAACTCAATTTAAAGCTTAAAATATAATAACGGCACTCTTAAATAAATTAAAATGCAAATCCCCGGAGACGCCGGCGTCGATAACTTATAATCCAATAGAATCATAATCGCTGGTAACTGGATCAAACTGGGACTCGAATTCGGGAGAGCTCCGCCACGGAATGCGCTTCAACTTCACGAGTTTCATTCACTAGCAATCGTTCGCGAACTTGTTCACGAGAATATTTTATATCGTGTGGCGTATTCATGTTGATAGGGATAGATGATGACATGAAAAGGTTCTGAATATTCTCAATTTGTATTTTAATAATGGAACGAAGAATGAAGAGAACGTCAAATTTTGTATGTTATATTGTATGTTACACAGAGTGTATGTCATTTGAGTACATGCTGTACTGTAATATAGTACATAAACTCATACACACAGTGGCTATAATCATTTGTATAATTTGTTGTTAGATGTGTATGTAAATTGTACACAGTTGAAATGTTGTAGATTCTCCTCCTCACGCTTTCTCTCACTCTAACGTAACTGTTTGAAATATTTTTTTAGTAAAGTTGCACAACTTAGAGATAACATAACAAAATAATATCAACTTTACATTTAAAAGTAACTCCCAGTGTACTGTAAAGTAATTGTATAAACCCAATAAAACTTGTTGTCTTTCAGAAATAGTTTGTATCTTGTTATAAGAACTTTGTAACGCAATAAATGATATAATCGTCGATGGAGCGGCGACATCTGACGGCGGCGCGCGCAAACTCCACACGTTCCCGCGGGAACCACTCACACAGAGTTCGGACAACTCTGAAACGACAATATTTGTATGTCGTCATGCCTGCTTGTTTTGTACTAGTAAAAATATCAGCAAAGTGCGAGTTGCACTCACGGACCGAGGGTTCCAGACTTATCCTGTTTTTTCCGACCGCTTAGTTAAATTGTTTGTGGAGAAAATTGAACTTCATAACTGCAATACTAAGAATTTTTATTCTATTTTTCTCGTTATATGTTAGTGTCTATCAACTCCTAGTCTAAAATATGCTAGAACGTATACAGTGGGTTTTAAGAGCACTGACCCCCAAAACAGCTGAAAAATGGACCTTGAACGGAGTTTATTAAAATTAATTTTATTAAAAAATATTTCTTTGCACATATTTTACAGAAGATAATCTACTTCACGTTCACATGTATGTTCTGCTACGTGCAGTTCTGCAGAACTGACTTGACTGGGAAATTGAGCATATTGTAAATATATATTTAAAATTAACAGTGAGCACTCTTTGTCAAAGGGCAACAAATGTAATCCTCTTATAGGCTTATGAAGGTTCATTTAATATTTTATTATTACAGGTGTATTCATTGCGGACAATGTTCTTTTGTGAACATTGTACAAGCACACGTATTCATTACAACTGATTGTGCCCTGTTACATTTTAATCTGTTTATCAATTTGTATGTAAGCATTGTATCACAAGCCGTAGTCAATAATGTTTATATTACCGAATAATATATATGAATAAATATTTATTTATTTATTTATTTATTTATTAATAACCACTTATATTAACAGTATAATATTACCACACATATAAGTTAAGGTTGAGTATATTACTAATAATGCAATTAAAAGTATAGATTAAGAACTAACTTACTGTCAAATAGGAACTTATTCAATTATCAGCTAACAGATATTGTACTGGGTGTGGAAATAGACTCCAGGTATATAGTGGCAGTGCGCAGAAGACTCAGTTCAGTGCTTGCAAACGCATCTAACCGTTGGTCATATAGCAAAATATTGTTGATGTGGGTAAGAGCTAAATATATTTTTGTTTATAAAAACTATTTATACATACAAAATGCTTTGTCCTGAATGACTGACGGATCATCACACAGCCTAAAGTGCAGATTGTAGAGATCTGAAACTTGGGTCTTTGTATGACGTAGGCATCCGATAAGAAAGGATTTTTCTAAATTCATCCTCTAAACTCTAAAGGGATGAAAGTTTGTATAAAACTCTGTCATTTTTAATTTGAATTCGTATAACCCATGCGGGTTTAACCACTGGCGGAAAGATAGTATTTATATACGATATACGATATTTGTTTAGTTTCATACAAACACGCGACTGTTTGACGGAACCTGCAAACGATGATTTATTTATCACGTGATAAATGTTAGGTAGAAACTCGCAACTCAGCTTAGTACACAGCCTCACAGAAGCTCGAACACAAACTCCACTAAACTCAGCGCGAGCTTAACTCGCGCCGTCTACTGCTTGACTGGTGGGTCGCTGAGGTTTGACACCAAATGTACTGAGGCAGAAGTTCCATTTATAGCAAATGACATTTTACACTTACTCGTACTTAAACGCCTAACAAGTACACTGTTAAGTAGAAACTCATCGTAGTAGATCTATAATGTTTTTATGCAAGTATAATATCACAGCATGTATATATGAATGGTTCATTAGATGAAGTGGGACTTCTGTATTTTTTTGAGTGGTGTTTTTTATCAGTGTCTGACAGTGGCTGCCGGCCGCAGATACCGCGCTAACCGAGCGGATTCAAAGATATTTCAACTTTCAACACTTATTTTATACACTGAAGGATTCGCGCTCATTCTAACTGACGACCCGGTAAAGCGATTAACTGCATCCATTATAAGGAGTTTTTAAAATGGCTGACGTCGTGAATTTTTATGAGGAGTACCTAGGTACAATTTAGCGTTAGTAACATAAAATGTAGGAACTGTATTAAATACTTAGTTGAGGAATATCAATGTAGCTCCTTTAATTTTTCCTTCATTCTCGAAACTCCAAGAAAAGATGTTTTGTCGGTGAATTATAAATTGTTGACATATCACTCAGTTCTTAAACTTAGGCGTCTATTAGATAAATAGTTTAAAACTTGTCATTTCTTATTTTTTTATAACTTAGGTATACACAACTTACCACACATGTCATTATATGCCGTTCAATTTGAAAGAATGACAAGTTGAAACATTAACTCGTACCTGTAATTCCTGTACCGTTTTAAGGTCGGCTCTCAGTCGCATTCACGTCGGGCGGCCGAATCGCGGCGCAGCGCGGCATTCGGCGGCTTAGCGCGAATTATGTTCAATTTAAAGTTTCGCGCGATTCCGCCACTCTCCCCGCGACCCCGGGACCCCGCGACCTCCGCCAGCACCTACCAGCACTATATCAGCAAATCGTATTTTTGTTACAAATCTCTGTAATTACGATGTTCAAATGGAAGAGTCGTGAGGAATGTGCAACGTAACTTTTCAGAGTCACATGTTCTTTCTAAATATTTTGGACACCACTGACAAAGGGTGAAGAAAAACATCGGAAAGGCCCGAAAGCGTTTATGATATTTTACGGGACTTAAATAGTCTGAAATCACTCATCCGCCCCGAGCAAGCATGCTCAATGTTGAGCATTCATGCCTTCTTTGAATGATATAGGCCTGTGCACAGCAATGGCACATATATGCCGATGATGATGATGACACAGTAATGTAATGTTTGATGGAATTAGAAGTCATTTGTATAGTTTACCTGGAGGTTGCTAACTGGACCCTTCGGATACGAAACTTTTGAAACTTTTAGTGAAAATAATTTCGTCATAATAACATATCTCTGAAAATATAGACAACCTATAGGAAGGTATGCGTAGCCTATTTCTACCCGAACCAAATCTCATCACGTTGTGGCGGTAAATACGTAAATAAAATGCTGCATGCTTAAGGCCTAAGCCCGCAATCGGGAAAGTGCCTACATTCAAATTTACTTATACGTCGGGCACTCCAGCTAAGGGTGTGCACACACTGGATCGTATAGCGGGTTCATGTCACAGCTGATACTTAACGAAAATAGACACCTGTAATGCAACAAAATTCAAAACAACAAAGTCTTGCTGATTTTCAGCATTTATTTTAAAATATCAATGGCCTGTGTGTCCAGGGTGCGTGCATACAATTATTCTACTATTCTTGGAGAGTCTACTTTCACCACTTTTCTTCTATCCTGTTTGCTACGTCAACAATTTCGGGAAGATATTTTGGTTTCCATAAATCGGTCTAGTGGCACTGATGAACATAGTCCCATACATTTGTGAGGAGGTTATGTTGCAGCGCCTAGTGTCGTATTCGGAGGCTTGCGGCGCGGGGCTCGTGTTCGTCTAATGTTATTGTGTCGCGTATTGTTGGAGCGCACTCTGACGCGCCGCGCTCACTGAACGCTGAATATTCATGTTTTGCGGCCACGGCGCCGGGAGCCGCGCTACTGACGGCGGCCGTGCCTGGCTAACTAGCAGATAGCTGATTAGGAACTTATGATGAGGAGCTATTTTAAGTTGCTAGGTGCTACTGCTTTACGGTAAAAAAGGTATCTAATGACACAGTTACAAAACCAAATATTTATTTAATGTATGTATTTACGAGGAAAAGGTTGAAAGGTTTTTAAACATATTTAGTTTGTCTAAATAAGTAATACTATGTGCTACACCACAAATAAAAGTAGATAAAATAAATGATCGGTGCACCCACCCGCCATCACAGCCGCCACTCACACTTGGGCAGGAGTTTGAATAATAGAGCGAGCGTTTGTAATCCGCGGCGATTCGTGTCGCGGGATTCAATCTAACCGATATTCGATCCGATCTGATCTGATCTCGCAGTGATTGGACGCCGGACAACTAATCACTATTGTACCGTTGTTGGCATCGAGCGGGAGCACTCATGTTATAGAAACAAATTAAAGTGGTCGAAACAGCGACCACTCCCTATATTTATTATTGACCTATATAATCGTTCGACACACAATAAATAACAAATAATATTTGCTATTGTTTGAATTCCCAATACAATAACCCAATGTTACAACTAGATACACAAAACAATTTTTATGTACCTAAACATTACAAAAATTAACGCTTTTGAAAAAATGACATCATGTTAAATGAAGTAAAAGGTAATTAATTTGCACCTATAGAAATGGACATAATCTATTTTAATGAGAGAATCCTATTATAACACTGAATTTAATTGTGAGTTTTACGGCATTGTGTACGATACCTCCGCTCATCAGAGATACCAGGGGGGTTAGACAAGTGGCAAAACGCTAACGCTAACGCTAACGCTCAATGTATGGGAATGACATATAGCTAGTCGTAAACGAATGTCATTCCCATACATTGAGCGTTAGCGTTAGCGTTAGCGTTTTGCCACTTGTCTAACCCCCCAGGAATCAGTGTAATCTACACGATGTGTGTGTGCGTGTGTGTGTGTGCTTGCTCACTTGGCAGCACGCGGCCGGCGACGCCCCGCGTATTGTTTAAAACGAGAACATTTAACCGTCATTGCTATTGTGGAGCACCTAGGGCTGATACGCACCACAATAATTATGTGATTATTATACATACCTATTTTTTTAATGAACTGGATTTTGGCGTAACGCTGATGTATTTTAAATATGTTGTCTGTTTTCCAAGAAAAGAAACAGTCCAAAATGTTAGTAAAGGTAACAAGTACCGCTATATAAGCGACATTAACACTTGTATTCAAAAACAATACCTACTATGCTAAGAAAGCGATTAACCAAATACCAGAGATCACCTTAGCAATGCAAAATGAACCAATCACAGATCATATTCGACGCTTTACGTCCGCATAGTAGTATACAAGCTACTCGCTTGTGTAATTGCAAGGCTGGCCTACAAACTCTATAAGAATTTCCATACTTAGCATAGTATTGTTATTAGATACGGACGTTAATTATTGTAGCGCGATTTTATCTAGATAAACTTTGCAACGCTGTGCAGCTTTTCTAGATAAGAATATACTCTTTTTATAACGAGATTTATCAAATTTTTGTATTGGCTTTCTGTGCAGTAGCAGCAGCCCTGTTGTGGCGTTGGGCGTCGATAACTCACGCGCTATGAGTGCGCTCAATACTGAGCACACGCACTGTCCGTGTGTACCATTGTCTCAATGTTAATATAATAACGCTGTAGAACTGATTTAGGATCACTGCAGTTTGGTTATTTTTATTAGTGTGATCGTCTGTTGTCAAGATTGTGTACTGAATTATATTTTTTATTTTATAGTTTATGTTATTTTGTAAGAATACGGAAAAAACTTACTCATTTACTACATAATAATTTACTCTGAGTATGTATGGTATGTCGTAGTAGCCTAGTGATTATGGCATATTATATTATGTATAGTAAGTATTCGAGCATATTAGTATTATATCTGTACATTATGTAAACAGTACACCATGGACTACCTACAGCATCATTACTCCTTTTATCATAAATCCATCCAAAGGTTGTCTGTAAAAGATCGCTTTTAGCGATAAGACCGCCCATTGTGTCACCCTATGTAACTAACTTTCCAATGTTATATGTTTTTCTTTTGGTGTACATAATAAAGAATATTCTATTCTATTCTATTCTATGGCATCTATATCTTATGTAGGTACAATTAAGTGTGCCGGTTCGAAACCTGGCAAGTACCAATGTGATTTTTCTAAAGTTATGTACTCTGTAAGTGTATTTAGGACACCCCTGACTAACAGTGAAGGAAAACATCGTGAGGAAAGTCTGAAATCGTCTCCTCTGTATGAGAAGAGGCCTTTACGCAGCAGTGGGATAGTAAATAGGCCAATGATGATAATGACTTTACTCTAAACTTTACGAACAATTGTTTAGTCTATAATATTGTTGTTTTAAACATGAATAAGTTATGGTATATGTATGTATAAATGTGAATAAGCATGTGGTTAGCGGAGGGATCCTGATACAAGCAATTTGAGAATGTACACTTGTACGTAAGTAGTATGGTTACAAGCTGAAGTGACCCCCAGCCCGACTGATACCTGAGCTCCTCACGACCGTGATAGTGGAGTCTTCAATGAAGATCACCGCTGTAGGAACAACTATAGTATTTTCCGCAAAACTCTCGAAACTTGTTTCAAACATTATGTAGTTTGATGGTTTAGGTTCGGCTCAGTGTTTGTGTTGGCGAATAGAGCGGACTTTATTACCATATTCATACTGAAGAAATAAATGTTTTTACTAAGTTACATACTTTTATGATGATTGTATTATGTTCGATATCAAAACAGGTTCTGTGAATGAATGAATTTTAATAATTGTTCACTCAGTTTTCAGCTGCAACAGAAATTCTACGTAGAGAATATTAGCATTTATACTAAAATATTGTTCCAGGTAATTTTAACTTAATTAAGGCAATGGCTATGTAATGTAATGATTTGTTTCCTAAAATCCAGCCGCCAGGAAGCTCTTTGTAAATGTACCTGCAACACAAACTTTATAACAACCTCAGGACATAATCAGCTAACTTTGGAGGTACACTGAACATTTTAACCGGAACCGTAGCAGGTACCTGCTTGAGGTGTGACGTAATAGAGGAGGCGAAAAGATCCGAAGTTTGCCGAGCAAACAGCGCTGTTATGAGGTGAACAGCAAGACAAACAGTTGCGACTGCCGCCCGATATCGAGTTAGCATCCTTCGTGAGGCTGTGGCCTAGCTGACGGCTGTACAATAGCGACGCAGATGAAACATTACCAGCTTGTCACAAATAACTCCTAAATAATATAATATGATGAATTTTCGAAACGGAACAATGGAGCGAGATATTTAATATATGCCGCGGAAACCCCGTTTACTGTGAAAGTATAACAAACAAACTAATTCACTTTGCATTTAAAATATTGTAGTTAGCATAGGATGTATATATGTATGTAATGCTTATAGGAGTATTAGTTTTAAATCTGAAGTTTTAGGCATGTAAATTCTTCGCCTATCATGCTGCGCCAAGCGATGCGGAGCGCTGTCCACCTGGGACGCGAGGCTGTCGCTGCACATTGCGCCGCGGGGACCCAGGCAAGATGTTCTGAATAGCCCGGTGTCATTTAAGTTATTTTTATACAGCCAAGTTAAGCAAAGATGCTTGCTTATTTCTAAGGCATTTTGTTGAGTTTTAAAAGCAATTGACTTCAGAATACGGTTTCGCTGTTTTCATCGTATTTTTTGTCTCCAAAATGTAAATAAAATAATGATTAAAGCCCAGTTTCCTGAATTTCCAAAATTACCACCCCACACCATTTATAAACGAAAATATATCGTGTATTTGTTTTATAAAGGTAAATTAATGGGTATTGATTGCGCATTAAACCCTCAATTGAACTCATATGGAGCTTTATGGAACACGGATTTAATTCCTTTGTCTGTACACTTGTACGTAGGTCAGTGCTCGCTCGGGAATGGGGAGCTGTAAATAGGCAATGCCATGAGATCGATAATCGAAATCCTCTTATGACGAATTAACAGATAAGCTCTTGGCTTATTGCGTACATACAGTTTATACCTATTTCATTTATATCAGCTAGCCGTGTTTTAACAAGTATTTGACTCCATTGTATAACGTCATCTGCATAGTCATTGTTTGATCTAAATTCTGCACGATTCTTCTCTGACTTCGATAATGCACAACTCTGCACTATAAAGTAACAATCTGAATATATATTTAAGAGCTTACACGGCCCCGTATGTTGTAGTTTAGTCAATAAACATGCGACACGTAGTGGGCACAGCAGCTAGCGGGATGATCCCGCGTCCAATCCGCGCCGCTTGCGTTTAATCCCCTCTGTATGCGCGCGGCCGTAATGCGGGATTACTGCGCTAAATAAACGAGTGCCTAATGAGAATTAACGAGATGCGAACAGTTGACACAATATTAAGAAAATAGTTAATGAGAACTACAACGTTAAAAACATATTCAAAAATCATTTAAGTATTCAAACTAGGCTGAACATCACCACTTCTTAAACATCTCACAAGTTACTTTCTCATTATAATATTAGCAGTGATATAAATTTAGAAAAGGTTAAGAAATAGTCGTATTAATTCAGCTATTCCTACTGTTTAAAATCAACTTGATTTTATTTTAGGCAGGTTTTGAAATTAATAATTGGACATAGAATGATTAGTCTTATTCCGTATAAGATAAAAGTCGCTAGTTCACAGTTTTGTTCAATGACAGCCATCCAATAGCTTAACATTCTTTCCGAGACACAGAGGAGTGTTCGTATTACACAAATAGTCAGCAATCTCTGGATTGACCGCGCCAAACAAAGCTTAACATTTAATCCATCGACATGTGCGGCTGTTATTTTGCCACGAGGCCCTCTGCCCATCAATTTTTGTATTTGGGTTAAATAAAGTTTTCTTTTTATTCTCCCTACCCTAAGAATTTATCCTGAATCGTGGAAGTATATACCTACATATAAGTTACAAAAATTATTTCCATTTCAAAACTTCTGCGAATGCAGAAGGATTTTCTTCAGTTTTCCGAGTATTATGTAGTGAATACAACTACGATGTAATCCTCCAAAACAATATTTGTATATAAAGCAGAACATTCTGTTGTTTTATATTAGCAGACGTAACCACTCCGAAACTGCGGGAATCTGAAACGCTTTATAATACAGACATTCCATTCGATATTCCATCATACGTAAAGGCGCAGTCGCCTGATGTCACGACCTTTGTAAACTCAGCTCTTTTCTGTACTTTACAACTGATTTCATACAATAGCTCTGAGGCACTTAAATCATCTGTCTAGCCTTTTCCCAGCTATGTTGGAGTCAAATTTCAGTCTAACCGGATGCAGAGTACCAGAATTGTTTTCTTGCTTATCTGACCTCGACAACTTAAGTAGGGTAACACGAGCCCTTCGTAACTGGTTGTTAGATTTTCTGGCTTCTGACTATAATTATACCCGTAACGACTGCCAAGATGTATCGATATGACATAGACGGTCACCAATCCAAGGCCCAACCGCGTAGCATTTCAATTGTAATAGCAAGTCAAATTCCTACTATAACTTCATATTCTTTTACTGACTCTACTTAAAATCCAGATCGTGACCTCCCGTAATTTGAGCTCACTTAAAATCTCTCCGTATATTTTCTCTCACAAAGTAATCCAGCGACGCGAAACACATCTCCGCAAACAAGGCTTGTCTTATTAACAAACTTGTTAATTCCGAGCCAACTGCCACTCGATGAGTAAACAATACCAGCCGCCATCTGCTATCTCTTGCGCACGTATGTTAATTTAACCTAGTTTCACAAATTAGACCACTTTTGTTGCTCCGAGAACGTAGCGAGCGTTCTTGCGATAGTATTTTCTGTGGAAACAGACAGTGGCTGCAGTCTTAGCGATGGCTGATACGAGAGAGCTCAGTGCACGCGACACGAGATCCCGACTGATCGCTGTGCGCTAATGAGTTGACTGAGGTGTGTGACGCATTGCTGCATACATATGAGCGAGTTATTGGAGGAAAGTTTAAAAAGTTGACGTGAAGTTGAATATGTAGAATCGAAGTGGAATTCTTTACCTTCAACTATGAGTGAACATCTCAAAGTATTTGGAAAATTCAAACAAATTTAAATAATGTACGTTTACCTCAGATATTATACTTACTATATTCCTAAACGTCTATATATTTACCGCATTGACTTCTTACGATATCTTCTAGTGTAACTGGCGGTCAGCCGCAATTTAGGAAACTTGAACAAAGTTTAAATAAGCTCAAAGTGCCAATGACTCCAAGTATTTAAAATAATGCTCATTCACAGGATACCATGGCTTGTTGATGTATACCATAAACAGACCGTACGCCATCTGATTGTCAATCTGAGAGAACCGTCAAAATCAGCCAGGCAGTGTGTTAGGATTTTCCTTATATATATTATATGGTACCTACCATCTCTGTAGGAGCGTGTGAATAGCGCGCATGTATGTCACCAGGCTCTAAAGAACTGGAGTATGTGCCAAACATTTGTGTAGCGCCAGCAGAGCCCGTCAGTGACGTCACAGTTAATTCGCTCCAACTCTCACAATGCGAGGATCTTACCAATTTCCAGGGTTGCTTGCAAACATTTTGGAAGAGGTACTTAGATTCGTTTTTGTTGGATAAGAATTGGGTGATATATAAATTACATCAATTTTAATACACATGCATTGTAGTTACATTTTTGAGTAAACATATTATTTTATTTTACAAATATTACGATCAATTCTTTTTCATATGATCATCAAGTTTTCAGAACTTAGTATTCATGATAATTTTATACTCTCTATTGAGTCTCCAAGTGTGTACCTACTGCTCTGAAGGCGAGAGAAAATTTCGAGAGTCACCTAATCTACATATCCAATCCTGTCTTCTCATAATCTAAGCTCTAGAGTAAACCTCTTTGAATAACATAAGTGTTCCACTAGCTCTCGGCCGCTTGCCTCGTCCGAGAGACTCGGGGGTGAGGGGTGAAGAGTACGGGGGAGTGTCACCAAATGTGTTGGCTCACTCAGGCTTACAGATCTGGACAAATGCATACTTGAACGAAACTTGTTTTTTGTCCATCTAGGAATAGTAAAGCACAATCATCTGCCTAGTTGTGATAAATTATACAACATTAAATTCTGAATACTTTGTATGACAAAGGAGTTCCTCACGAGTGCACAAATGAAGCGACCATTGTCATGCGCGGGAATAAAAATGTATGAACAATTTAATAATTTGAGAAGGAGAGGCCTATGTGGACTGACATGGGTTGATGATGATTATAAAATATTTAAATAATTCATACATCTGACACAGTGAACCAACTGTTCACGCCACAGTCTCCAGTACAGAAGCACGTGGATTCTCTCGAAGCCACTACTTCACCAGCACCGAATCAAATATAACTAGATTTACTATCTTCATTAAAACCATAGCAAACTAAAAATATGCTACACTATAGCCTGACGAATTTATGGACACACAGCTCGAGGGTTGGCCGTTGTGTAATCTCACGTAAATTGGTTCGTGAGAGGCGAGCGCCTCCGCGGCTCTCAGCTGGCTCGCTGGTCTTACATCCAGGTAGAACACATAGCGGGCTCTGATCGAGCATATTGGCATAATCTCCAGTTGCTGTGTAGCAACGTTTAATGGTCTCATCACACACATAAGTTACAAAAAAGCAAAATATCGTATCATCATCTTTGGGTCAGCATTTTGAAAGTCTAGGTAGCAGACACCGTCACACAGTCTAGGTTACACTGACAACTGTAAAGCACTGTGTGGTCCCATACATAAACTACAAAAACAGCCAATTTTATGTTAATTTTGCGCCATAGTAAGTTAAGTAGGTGTTACTGAATCTCTTTTTAACGTTTTAATATTAATATAAATAATATTCCTCCTTCCGTACACTCACTCTTCAATTGTTTCTATGCAGGCAAACGTTTTGTAATAAATTGTTTGTATCGTGGATCAGTAGCAGCGGGCGAGTCACGTGATCTCCGATGATATAATTAAGTTAGTGCTGCACTTACGATACGAAGCAATCACTGCGATACTTCCCTTGAGATAAAATCTCTAATATCTGTTTAATAGTAGAAGCGCTGAGTAGCTCTTAGATGATATAAGTTCTGAAGATCTCAACACTCATCGTTTAATGAAATCGTCTTTATTTCGTCTAAATGTTAGAAAGATACAAAAACTTAAGACATGATAAATGTGTAAATTACCAAAATTATTTGTAATATCTTTGAATCTGTGTTTTCTCGTGAAGCTAGCCACAAGAACCTTGTGAACATCGTGTATACGAAGGTGTAATGTTAACGAGGTTGGTCCGAGGCGGGTGGTGAGCCCGCAGCGTCGCGCTCCTGAGCTGTAAACCAATTTGGCCATTTTAATACGGTTTGCTGCAGGACGCGCCTTTGAACGAATACACCATCAGTTACTGGGTTACATCTTACAGTTTAAAGGGAAACTGATTGTTTGTCGCCTACGACAACGGGAGTGAAAAGTTTCAGATGTGGGATAGATTCTATTATTATAATTATGTACGTATATTAAATGAGTGAACAGAAAAACTGTGTTATGATGTTAAATATATTCCCATGAAGCCGGGTTAGATGCCCCAATTTCCAACATTTTAAATTGACTGAACTTCGGTAAACTCATCGAATGATTCCAATCGCGTGTGTTTGTTCAAATGTTGAATATTGCCGGTAAAAATACATGTAGCGAGGTATATTAATTTATTTAGTCTAAACAAATAAATACACATTCGTTTAAAAGCTTCGGTATTGGCACGAAGCATTAATTCCATATAACGTTATTTGCATTGGTCTGATAATAAGCGCCTGCGTTAATATTAATGTATTGAATTATAACGCGGCTCACGAAGTCACGACAAGCCTCCTCAAAAAAGGGATGTAAAAGGCAAAACCGTATGGATAGAAGAATATACTATACATACTATAGAGATCTTGAAGACCATCGCTTAGCAATCTTTTTTTCCGCATTAAAATCATGAATTTTATTTCCTTTGTCTTGTTTCACAGTGACAATATAAAAAAACTAACACTGGTTTGTGTATACATTGAGATTGAGATTATATACCAAATGTTTCTAACTTTTCTCTTTTAAAGAATTATGATTCTTCAACTTTTGCACCCCGTCAGCATTATAGTGTAAATCCCGCGGCGAACAAACACGCCGATACCGGATAAATAATTATAAATCGCCGCGAAATAATAATAAATTCACATTTCCAATAGTACCTACACAGGTATTATGTTCACCATCGAAATAGGTCACGCAAAACCTTCTGTACAATGATTACGTTATGATTGTGCCGAAATATTTTAGGAAAGCACAACTGCTGAGTTCAGTCCTGGTTCAACTCCGACAAACATCCATGCCCTGACTATTAGTATACACCCGAACATCGTGTTACTATGTGATGGTCATTCGGGCTGCGCATGTGTGCTACTCCTGAGCTGATGGACATAGGATGCTAAGCTAAGCAACACACGTCTGTAATGGTTGTTTGATCCTTTTAATTATTCTTAGTCGCAAACGTCCGATTCTTCGAAGCCACAAAGCCACAGAAGCTTTACCCATTAATACGTTGTGTAGTGCAAATACTATGTATATATGTGTACATAGCTTATATAACGGAACAAGCAGTAATTAACTAGTGAATTAGATTAATGTGCTGTTCGTATGCAAACACCACGTGACGTCACACGCACACTACCATACTCTTGCATAATCAATAGCTAACACAACACTGATTGACAATCTTTAAGATAAGCAAAATCTTGTGACTAAACTATTCATCCTCTGTAATAAACCTTTACAAACTTGTCTACATGTATTAATATTATAAAGAGGAAAGATTTATTTGTTTGTGTGAAGGATATTAACTCAAAAACTACTGGACCGATTTAAAAACCGTTATTTTCACCGTTAGAAAGCTACATCTTTACGAAGTGTCATAGGTTATATTTATTTCGAGAAATAATTAGGGATCCCTACTAAAACATGAATAATGTAACCCAAGGTGTAAAAAAAACATGTCCACGCGGGCTAAGTCGCGGGCGGAAAATTAATTAGTTTATTGATATTTTTTTTCCAATTTTGTAATATCTAATATACACAGAATAAATAAATGCAAAACCAAGGCTGTTCTCAAATCATCCAATTGATACCTACTACTGTAAGTTCTGAGACATGACTATATTGACTATAATCTCCAAACGTCTTACTTATAAAACACCTGTAATCTGAATTTTAACCATTTCTCACCTAATCCTTACTTAACGTAGTAATCCATTAAGCTACGGACTTAAGTTTGGTTTAACGGTAAAGAGCATTTATGAGTGAGATTTTTGCTAATCCGTTGCTAAGCTGCAGATTAAAAAAATAATCGGACTTTATAAGTAAAAGACGTAAGATAAGTAATTCCACTACATACGAGTTCCAACGTTGTCTGTCGAACCTACACAACAGTATAATGATCACTTAGATTGCACAACAGGCTCATAAGCGTTGCACTCAAACTTAATTATCTTCGTCGCTTTACTGAACGTGAAAGCCCACGACAGGACTATTATCTCCGCCAGGTGGCGCCCGCATCGACTCTGTGTGTCACTCACTCGACACGTGTCACAAAATCCATGAGCTTTTGTATGTATGAAAATATTTTATTTCAATATTTTTCATTTATTAATGATCTCTTTATATTACACACTAGTGGCTCGCCCCGGCTTCGCACGGGTAGGTAGTCTTTGTTTTTTAACCGATTTCAAAATAGGTGGTTCTGTATTTGACCAGTATGTATGTGTTTGTATGTCCCCGATTTTCTCAAAAACTACTGATCTGAATTGGATGAGAGTTGTCGTTCTTCAAATGCATAGTTTTCAAGAAAGGTTTTAGTACAATATATATTATTGGGATCTGTTGAATTTCTTCGTATATAACCAATGGAACTCTTCAATTACTAATAGCAAAGGAGCCACGATTGCTGCGATCGTATGCCTGTGATTGTTTTCACTGTTCTATAACATAACAACACACCTCTATGCTTTAAAGGAGAAAACAGACATATAGAGTTCACCCTTATTAAAGGTGATGAACATTTGTCTAGACATTAGGATATTGTAATTTATCTAAATTACAAACTGAGCCACTAAAAAGAGAACTGAAAAACTTTTTTTCAAAAAACAACTGGCTTGGAACACAATACAAATTTAATAGACATCATTCTAGAAGTCGGTGTCTCCAATTAGGTATTGTGTATTTGCATTCTATTTTTGCAAAAATGTTTTATTTTAGGAATGAAAAATCATGTCCCGAGTCTTCCCGCTGATTAGGCCCGTCCTAATCCTTACCGGACGGTTAGCCACTTATTGCTCAAAGTCTGCAGGCCGGACCTACAGTGGCCTGGAGTCGATTCCTGACTCCAAATGTTGATGACGTGGCTGGGGCGTGAGATTTGTCTCTCCCTCACGCAACCCGCTATCTCCTTTTCCAGCATGACTGGTTAGCATTAGAAGGTGACTGCTTCCTATTCCCACTCTCTTTGGACCATGGTTTCAACCAGGGCCGAAAGTGAGAGATCGCCGCCGCCCAAGTGGGGCAGACCTCCACCGTATGATCCACCGTGACCTCCAGGTGATCCTCACAGTGTCCACACCCCGACATTTCCACTCGCTTGATTCGATCCAGGAACCTCCCAAAATAACCGTGTCCAGTGAGAACCTGCGTCAGGCGTAGGCTGATCTGCGGTAGGTCAATATGCCGTGGTGCCTCCTTAGCCACTCCACGAAGAGAGGATTTAACGCCACAACAATCCCCACGCAGGTTCACCCGTGGCCTTATGATTTGTTTATTAGCAAAGGGAATTCTAGATTCTTAATTTCTGAAGTGTGGAATAGAATGAATTCAATGGAAAGCGCAATTTTTTTTTAGTTTATAATTATCCCGCTCTTATGTATGAAAAGAGGCCCTTTTCATACATGGAACGCATGGGCATTAATCACCATGGAATAACATCTACACATTATAACTTGAAAGCGCTTACTTTTAACAAATTCGTAACTTAATTCTTGAAGCCGTTAAGGTGAAAGATATTATAATGTGATATCAACCAAAAAAATAAAAAATAAATAAGTAAATACCAATCTCAAAAAAAGAACAAAAATATGTGGGATTCGAACTCGATGTGACCGATTCGCATGATCATGAATACAGCCCCTCCACTACAGCGCTCCTTGACATTTTAGGTAAAATTGACATTCTAATACAACGTGTTTTCAATTTGAATTACTGCTTATCTTCTTTACAAACAGGCGTGATGATTTTCATGTCAAAGATAATAGCGAAAATGCATATAGGTAATTATAAAAACTTGATAGGTCATCCCATTACAAACTTATTTCAATACCTCACTGCTCATTCCCCATAATATTTAGTGTGATGATTTGTAGCCTAAAACTTGAACCGATTCATAACAAACATCTTTGGTGAATTTCAAGTAAAACTGTTCAGACCTTTTGGCGTAAAGCTAAAACAGATTTTATTTTCTTACAAACTTAAAATCATAATTTTTCACCCTAGGGCTAAAATCTTGAAAAACTGTGAAACACGTGTTTAATTATTTTCATTTTAGAGTGTCCCTACAAAATTTGAGTTTAATCGAATAAGAAATAAAACTTACTCCATACAAACTTTCAACCCTATTTTAATATACTTAGGGTCGGAATTTCCAAAAATGCTTTCTTATTACTTGTCTAGGACATAAAAGGTACCTCCAGTCCAAATTTCATTACTCTAGGTCCAGCCATTTCGGCTCCGCGTTGATGAGTCAGTCATTCAGTGTATGAGGTTGTCATTTTATATAATAGTATAGATTGTATGGTCGGAGAACAAGGAAATACTTATTATCTGCAATTCTAATTAATATTATGTATTTTTTGAAAATTCCGTCTTTGTTCTACATACCTATTCGAGGCTTCTGTGCATTCCTCTATAGACACATGTTGTTCATGTGTGCGTGTGGCAGTGGCGCATGTGTGCGTGTGTGGGAGGCTCTCGTCATGTCGGCGTCATCGATCCACTCGCATCCAATTATTCATGTATGTACATAGTTATGTGCAATGTAGGTGCCATGCGATTGCTTTTGATGAGACTATATTCAGTTTCGGAAAACTATAGCTTCCAGGACTTCTATTAGCCATTAGCCTCGTAAGAAGATTGGCATTCAAAAACAAATCAATATACACTTAATCTTTAGTTTATTGAAAAAGACATATGCCGAAGATTTAGAAAAAGACGGAAGAAAACACTGACTTACAAGTTTAAGTGACGTGGAAAGCTCCTTAAAATATGTAGTGAGGTTATCTATAATTTAGATGAAATATTTAACCTAATTTGAATATCTCAGACAAGATAGCCAGCCAGTCATAACACTAGAAATCTTCCAAAAATAAAAGCATCGCTTTCTAAAACGCTAAGTAATTTGAAAGCCCCGAAACGTACAAATGGTAGACAGAATGAAGATAGCAGTAAGCTAGTACAATCTGCCAGATGTAGTGAGATCGATACTGTGACCCTTCTAAAGCAATCTGGAAATATTCTGAATGAATGACCTATGAATTTACGAAAGAGTTCTTCTGCATTGAATACTGCTGAAACGTGCACATGGTCACCGTACATGCAGTTTGGGCGCACCATACCAACATAATGTGCCACACACGTATGTACGAACAATATGTGTGTGCACACACTATCTTCAAGCTTAGCTAGTCTGAAGGAACAGGCACCAGTGGCAGCCTGATGACCGATATTTTTGTATATGATTCTCCTACGAGGGTCTAGAATACAAAACAAAGAGGATAAACAATAACCAAGGAATCAGAATCATCAAAAGCATCTAAATTATATAATTGAAACTGCACTGGCACGACGGCGGCTGAGCAATCGGCTTTTGCGCTATTAGTCTAGTCGACAAGTTAAAAATGGTGTTAATTCGACATACTACTGCTAAAATTATGTGGTTTAGCTCATTCGATTCGGAATAATGTCTAGACCATTGTGCTAAAAAATTGAATTAGCACATAAAAAATTCCAAAAGTTATTAACAATTAAACACCTTCAAAAAATAGCGTTTCGTTTATTGCTTATTGTCCGTAAACTATAAATATTTTCGAAATTTGAAAAAAAGATCCTTAAAGAGGAGGAAATTTAGTAAAAAAAAGTTCCAACTCCCGGAACTGTAGCTCCATTATTTATAATTTTAATTTAACGCTGAAAATAGCCCGCCGCGCGCCATTGTTAGGTTGCGCGCACGGCCTCGAAAGCGAGTACGTCACTTAAAAATAATTTTTTCAAGTACTTAAAGTTAATTGAAAAAATCTAAAAAAAATATTGCATAATCTAAACACTTTAAAAAATTTATTCCCGTTGGATTTTTTTATAAAAACATATTTTTCAATATTCTAGACGATTGTTAATTAAGATTTTTTTTTCCAATTTCCATCATCCTTCTAAACTAAAAAAAATGTTTAAATAATTACCTTAAAATTATTTCGCTCCGTGGACCTCTTCTTATAAATATATTAAACAAGATTGCGTCGTCTAAGTTATGAAATTGTTAATATTTTGTTAATAATATTTTTTTTAAGTTAACAAAAAAAGAAAAAGCACAACTTTTTGTGAACTTAAAAAAAAAGATTATTAACAAAATATTAACAATTTCATAACTTAGACGACGCAATCTTGTTTAATATATTTATAAGAAGAGGTCCACGGAGCGAAAAAATTCCAACGGGAATAAATTTTTTAAAGTGTTTAGATTATGCAATATTTTTTTTAGATTTTTCAATTAACTTTAAGTACTTGAAAAAAAATTTTTTAAGTGACGTACTCGCTTTCGAGGCCGTGCGCGCAACCTAACAATGGCGCGCGGCGGGCTATTTTCAGCGTTAAATTAAAATTATAAATAATGGAGCTACAGTTCTGGGAGTTGGAACTTTTTTTTACTAAATTTCCTCCTCTTTAAGGATCTTTTTTTCAAATTTCGAAAATATTTATAGTTTACGGACAGTAAGCAATAAACGAAACGCTATTTTTTGAAGGTGTTTAATTGTTAATAACTTTTGGAATTTTTTATGTGCTAATTCAATTTTTTAGCACAATGGTCTAGACATTATTCCGAATCGAATGAGCTAAACCACATAATTTTAGCAGTAGTATGTCGAATTAACACCATTTTTAACTTGTCGACTAGACTATATGTGTCGCGGGCCCGATTCCCACACAAAACAACTAAAATTGTTTAAGGTCAAGAATTACATAATTTATGTACTGGGTGTCACCGCGATCCCAATTAGATGATGTTGGTCATCTGCATTGTCCGCAAACTCAAGTGCGTGCGTGATCACCGTTTAGTGCATCAGTCTGCAACTCTGTTTGTGGATCCGCGTGGAATCATCTTATATGTACTCATGTAGTTCGTGTATAAATAAATGAGAAAATCTAAAATATGCGTACTTATTTTGCAGTTGAAAATCAAATTCACGTCGGGAGCCGCGAGATGACCCCCGGTCACCGTAGGCGTGGACGGTAAGCTATGGGTGACTCGCCGCCCAGTAAGGACCAGGCCTGTGTCGGCGGCGCGTTTATGTTCCACGCGCGCCTCAAGGAGATGTCAGCATAGTTGACGCCCCCGCCCCCAGAGCCATAGCCTGCCGGGGCTGCGGGATGTTCGAAGGAGACGCATCCGTCATAAAAAGGGCTTAGGAAGGAACAATCCTTGTTCCTGGGTTTTAGTTAGTAAGAGTCTGACTCTCCCTCCCGTCCCACCCACGGCGGGAGGACTTGATGACTTCCCACCCAAAAAAAAAAAAAAAATAAGGGAGGAATATTTTTTGTATCTACTGACGGTGCTTAATATCAGTAATTAAATATAAACATGTAAGCTGTAAAGACAAGACGTCTCATCCCTACAATGTGTAGGTGCGTCCGTCTTGATATCGACATTCATCTCGTATGCTAACAAATCCGATCCCGTATCGATCGTGTCGGGCCGTTCGTTAGGAACATTGCAAATTACTTAAGACCATCCATCTATCCTTTGTCAGGGCGGCACAGTTATGCTACGAGCTCTAGGTAATACAGAGATATTGCGTGCAAGTCTTCTATTTTGTTCGATAGGTATCTTATTTCTTTGTCTAAATATGTATAAATTACGTACAGCATATTTAAGAAATATTTAATTAGGGAATATTTTCGAAAATAAGTTATGGCTTTATCCAGTGTGCTTAAAAACTACTCCCCTTTACAATATCAAAAGATTAGACACAAATTTTAGAGACACATTTTGATCGCCACAATCAGTTTATGGTTAACGGTTAGCAACGTGAACTAAATCACTCGTTCGAGTCTGGTGGTTGTTTGACTATTGCCGCGGAATTCAGTGCATGGAATCCCCTTACATAATGCATCACATAGTAACTGGGTGAATGCCCCACATATATTATACGTAGTTATATTTATTAGTGTGTAATTACATCGGCGGTGGCTTTGACAAGCGAGCCGCGTAATTGTCTGCCGCTCAGTGCGAATCATTCCGGATCATATCCCCCACAAATATTGCCCACCACTCGTTTATATCTATGAAACCACTCGACCGATCCCGATGCCATTTCCTGAATGGGAGTGGAGGAAATATCTGTCATTATATAGTAGTCGTATGTACCGATAAATTTCCCGGATAGTGTACCGGTAGCCGATATGTCAGTATTATCTTCGCTCCAGTTCAGTCAACCTCTGACTAAGTAAAGCGAAAAATTGAAATCATGACGCGGCCTTCTGTTCCTGCGTTCATTCATGCTTACGTGATGTAGTAGAGCTCCTGTCTCCACGTGTTCACGTAGACTTAGCGAAACTGCGTTACTTTAGGCGATAGGACGGCCAGGGGCATAGCGCATGTGGGAATCAGATGTAAGATTTAATTTATTAAATAAATTATTATTTTCAAGCTACAATGAGATACTACAAGACAAACTGTCGAACAACACACATAGCAACTCGTTACACATTCACATAAGCCCAAAAGAAAATCAAATCCAATTTCCTTGTTCACATATTCCGTCGGCATTCGTATTGAAATTATGTATTACGTTGTTTAATACGATTCAATAAGCGCGAACTTAATACCGCACCAGCGCCAAAGAACTACCACGTAAAATTTGTCCCGCAGAACATTGCATGGAAATGCCGAGTTAATTCTGGGACAAGAGTTGATTTTGTGTCAATTATTTTATCACATAATACTGCATAGTAGGTAATATATGGCTAACTAGTCAGATTAATAAGTCTTTAATAAAAACCATTTAGTAATTTATCCAAGTAGGTATCTGACTAACTATATATTAATACGCTTAGCATTTAATCTTCTTCTATAAATTAATCCCTATGTCCCTTGATCACGACATAACTTGAGAACGACTAAACCGATTTAAATGAAATTTGGTACAGGCATAGACATAAGTACGGCGTAGGCTTTTTATCAGAGTGCGTTAAGTAATTCCCGTGGGAAGTATGCGAAACCGCAGGAAACAGCTGGTATTTTTATGAATAGGTACTAAAAGATAATTTAACATCTGTCCGTGAGTTGAACTGAACCTTCTGTTAGGTCCCGGCCGTGGTTATCCCTCGTGTCGGTAATCTCCAAACTCACATAATGTAGCAAAATATTTCTGTTTGATTATGTGACATTTTCGCGCACTGAATACTAATTCGCGCCTCTCTGCCGATAGCGCCGACTGGGGCTACAACGGATACAGCGTATGTACATATCGGCAGCGATACGTCTTGGAATACTTCAACATTATAAAGTTATATAAAATGTAGGTACAGTTTACGTAGTTTTAGTGTAAACCAAGCTTGTTAGCCTCGGTGTCAGAGGAATCCGACGGACCCCTTTACTGTGACAAAGTTATACAACCAACATGAACATGTTTGTCTATTATTTTGAGAAACAAAGAAAATTTGAAAGTTTGTTTTTAAATTCATAAATATGTCAAAGCACTCTTACTAGATTACAAGATAGGTACTAAACAAGACAACACGTGTGAGATATAAGTTGGTTAAAATATTGACGCTATGTTAATTCATATTATTGGTACAGTCTACATCCCCTATAAGTTGTGAGAATACTCACCGTTAAGATAGAACACCTGTACAATGCTTGTGAACTACCACTACTCTTGAATACAACATATCACAATTTGAAGCATATTTTGTGGGAGTCACGTTCAGCCAAGCCAGCCGTTTATGTAGACTGCGTTATATTGTTCAGTGCTGTAGCACAATACAATAGTAACAGTTGTCTACCTTGCACCTCTAGCCTGAGCTACACGCAAATTACTCCGAGGTGGCACATACGTAATCCAGTCCCGAACCGAAATAATATTCAAATTGAAGTAAAAACATATAGGTATTCCTAATGAATCCTATTTGCAAATTGGATATGAGTGTCGGTATCAAATCGTAATGTATTCGCATTCCGCACGCTAATTATATTGGCGGTGTATCGCGGCCGCTTCAAATTGTTAATTAGCTCCCCGATGTATTTGATATTGGATGGAACTAATCATGCGCCTGTATGGCGTATGAGCTTCAAATTTGACCAAAATCGACTCTGAATTTGGCAAACTTTACGAGGTACTTCCGAGGGCCATTTTCAGGTCCTGAATTGTTTACTGTGGTGTAGTAGCAAGCTTAATTATGTGATTTTAGGTACCTATTTGCCTAGTTTTCACATACTGTACATACAGTCTGTAGTTTTTATTTATTTTTTATGTTATGTTAGTGTAATTTAAGTTTCTTTTGTATATTTTTCTCTTTTGTACTTTTTCTGTTCTAGCGTCTTTTTGTGTGAATAAATGTTTTTTCTTTCTTTCTTTCTTTCTTTCTATACTAGTCATCTATTATTTAGGTAATCAACTTTTGATCATTATTATTTGCGAGTTATGTTTTTGATGGGATTAAAATTATACTTGTACTGAATCACATGACCGACTGTCCAAACATCCAAACAAATCTCTCGTAGATTAAAATTGAAACCAAAATAATTAGAATTTTCTTTATAAAATGTCTTTATAAACGTTTTAATATCGAAAAAATAGCAATTATCGCCACCACTAACTCAATTCAGTGGGCGAAAAGCTACAAGTAATATAAAAACCGTGACTTCTACAAAAACAGTATATACAAGTAAAGAGCGTTCATACTCACAAGACTAAGTTGACTAAGGCCACCTATCTAGGACCTACTTTGATAATCAATCGTGAGGGAAAATGATTAGAACTCTATGAAGATAAAAGAAGAGTTGCTCACAGCTCTTTGAATAACTTTTTGTACTGTTGAGAATTTTGGCGATAATTTTATAATTGGATGATTTTCGTGTCCTAAGGTTTTTGTTTAAAATGAAACTTCAATTCATCGTTGAGATTCGAAAATAACGTTTGTTAAATATTTGGAATATAAACCAGGTAATAATCAATACTAGATTCATACACATTTAGTTAGAACTCGAAACATTTTAAAGAGCTCTTCAGTCTTTTATTTCAATGGAATTAGGTCTGTAACACAAGGCGATGTAGATCTGTGGTTGGTTCATCGATCTTCCAACAGTTGAGCTAGCACAGCGTCCCGGGGGCCACACGAGTGCTCCGGCTACACTATATGACTCAACTTGGAATTGCGGAGTACAGCCGATAGCTGCTCGGGCCGGATGTGAACCGGCTAACTTCCACAGTAGCCACCTGAACAAACACACCAGCGCTGAGACCTCACACAACTTGTGCTGTACTTTAAGTTTGTCACTCTGTTGTAGTTAACATGTGTTAGCTCCCTGAGCGATTGTCAAGGGATTAACTATCGTGGAGTTAACGGACAAAGAGGGTACCCAGATTTGTCTGGTAACTATACATATATACGATAACTCTTTCTTATTTATTTCCTTTTCAGCACAGCCACATGTGACGTGTAAACACGCTTGATTAAACTAAAGATCTAGTCCGTTTTGGACGGTCTGTGGGTCTGTTTCCCCGAATCCTATTATATGTGCCGTCTAACAAGTGGTACAATGGTCGGCGGTGGCAGGCGACGCGTGTCGCGGTGCCGCGGCCGGCTGTCACGGACACGCCGCGCCCGGCCCGCCTGCTCGTGCGGTATAATGTGATAGCTGCCTATACTGATGTTGACATTAGGGTTTCGTATTTTGCTTGATATATTTACTAAACACGTTACATTTACATACCATTATTTAAGCCTCAAATATAAGATGAACAAGACATTTATGAAATCTTATGTAGTATACTTTGTCTAGGACATTTTCTTTAGAGCTTTATTTCAAATCCAAATACTTAAACGTTCTTCTATAGATAATTTATATTTATAGATAGTTTTTAGTTTATATTCCGCCAAACTCAATAAAAATAGGTCAGTTGTCATACGTAGAATTGCAAAACCCATCCTATAGCCTAAACAAAGAAATAAGCAATTTGAACAACACCACATGTACGAGCACCGCTAAAAGTGTTAGGAAATGGAAAACAGAAGGTCCGGGCTCTGTACATTCCGGGAATGCCGAGTGAATGCTAAGGGCGAAACAAAAGCACCACGAGCGCTTATGTGCGACTGCAGAGCTTTGCAACACCACCGCGGAGTACAAGTTGACGCTATACTCAAAACTCAATTATATAACCAAAGAATGTCTGGCTTTGTTTGGTGTCGGATTATTTCTATATTTTTTTTAGTTTTGAAGTAACTGCCAAATGTTGAATTATGAGGAGACCACTACTAGAATTTCAGTGAGACTGTCTTTATTTGGTCACATATTTTCCTATCTAAATATATGACGTATGTAATGGCGTAGGTATATAATACCTAACTGAGTAATCAGTATACTTCAGGTTAGTAAACTAGTTAACTTATTGTTAAAAGTTTATAAATATATATGTGGTATCATTCCAAAACTTAAATTGTCTATCAAGCGTAGCAAAAAATCGTGATGATGATAATTTGTTCTTCAAGCAACAAAGTGGAGGATTGCAATTGCACCGCCGCGAGAGCGAGCGGCCGCACCACGCCGGCGAGCCTCGTTTGTCACCGTCGCTGTCAAACCGGACGCGCTTTAATTAAAATTTATTCATTTCACACCACCATTTAACTTACTTTTTCATATGACGCTTTGGATGGCTTTATGTGACGTCACTGAGATAAAACTACTAGAATTATAGGACAGTACCTACGTACTGCACTGCATATCTGAATTATAGAACTGGAGGTGAAGTGGTTGCAGTTCGTGGTGCTTTGGAGATAGTGTAATAGAGGCTAGACACGTTTTAAATAATTAATGAGGTTTGAGAGATCATAATTATGTTACATAGCTTTTGCCCGCGACTTCGTCCGCGTGGAATAATGGTGCTCCGCTCCTATTAGTTTTAGCATGATGATATATAGCCTATAGACTTCCTCAATAAATGGGCTATCTAACATTGAAATATTTTTCAAATCGTACCAGTAGTTCCTGAGATTATCGCGTTCAAATAAACGAACTCTTCAGCTTTATTATATTAGTATAGATTATTTATATGTTAATTATAATTAAGCGGTTCAATTCATTTTCACCTGCAAATTTTCTGAAGTATATGAACTATCCACTATTGACTGAAATTCGAATAAACGATAGTGATTCGTATTTTTTTTATGTTAACCTACATTAGTCGGGTATTCTCAGAATTTAAACAAGCTCGAGTACATCCGATATTCGGCTAGTACCCGGACAAGTGCACTCGATCACTCGTCAGGGCACTTCCCACGATATTCAATTATTTTATCAGAACACATATCACACAGCCAAAACACCGGTAATTTACTGCAAACTTTCATTGTTATCTCTCATAGACATACACACCGAGAGAGGTTTGATGTAACTTTTCAGCAAGTGAAGGCAGCTCGCGGGGATTGTACCAACAAGCTCCTCGTGTGGACGTTGTAAGCACTGTGTAGGAAGTTATTATATCGTCCCCGTAGGTGGAAAATTAAATAACTCTGATTTTGTAGTTTTGAGATAAACGCGATTTAGTGTTTTTTTTTCAGTTAATGTACATTTGTTAAAAAATATGAGACAATTTTATTGTCGGTAATTTTATATATTGTGGACCTGATTACCTTTTACATTATGTTTTAACAAACTGAACTCTATCTTTAACTATAACTGAATAACACATAAAAAATCAAGTTGTTTAATTTTGCCACAACTGTTATTTATAACGTAACTGCAATTAGCTACTTATTTCGGCTATTTATTTAGTTTTCCTACGAGCTAAATACATTTGGTAGAGTAAAATTTGGTTAAATAAATGCAGTTATTGAATTTATCAAACTCGAAATATTTTTAAATGTAAAATTTAGTAGCTTTGTACGGACTTATTACTTTGATATTTTTCTAACTATTATTGGTCTCATATAAAATAAAAGCTGTATTATGATATTAATAAAGTTATAGTAAGGAAGAAATAGAAAAGTACAATAAAAATCTGAAAAAGTTATTGTAATTAGATACTTATCTTGCTACAAACATAAAAAAATAAACAAAATTACACTAATTATAACAAGTGAAAACAAGTTAACTTAAAGTATTCTTTCAAATCAAAACAGAAAATAATTTTTGAACTCAAAAAATAACATTATGGCTCTAAAATCAGAGACCTAATTACAAAAGACATACTTAGTAGTAAGCAAAACTAATAATAAGTATTAGAACTAAAAAATGTAAGTTTGTATCAAATCAAAACACATAAATTTATTCATTATCATCTATGGTATGATACATATTTTATGAATACTCCGTACATGAGTTTTATGATTAGGAGTTCTTACTTCTACAGCCCTAACCTTATTATCATGACCATCAAATAATTTCACAACCCTAGCCATTGGCCATGACACTATTGGAAGATTATCTTCCTTTAAAATTACTAAACTATTTAATTTTACATTACAATTAGCATATTTCCATTTAGGTCTGTTTTGTAATAAATTTAAATAACATTGATACCACACTTTCCAAAAGGATTTTTTTAAAGAATTACATAGTTGCCAAAACTTAAGTCTATTTTGTGGAATGTTACATTCATTTCCTTGAGGATACGTTGACAAAGCACTACCTATAATAAAGTGACCAGGTGTCAAATAACAATAATCATCGGAGTTCAAAGATAAAGGTAAGAGTGGCGGAGAAGTAAGCACTGCTTCGATTTCAGTTAAAACAGTATTAAGCTGTTCATAAGTTAAAACAGTTTTTTGTAATATTCTTTTTAAGTGTAACTTTGTGCTCTTAACTGCCGCCTCCCAGAGCCCACCAAATGTAGGTGAGTAACATGGTATAAAGTGAAATTGTATCCCACGCTCGGCGGTAAATTTTTGAACCTGCATTTGGTGGCTCTGAGAAGCTTGCAGCTTGTAGAGCTCGACCAAATGACTTCTTGCACATTTAAATGTGCTTGCATTGTCGCAGTGAATTTCGGTGGGCAAACCTCGTCTGGAGATAAATCTCCTCAAGCACGCAAGGAAGGTTTCCGTGGTCAAATCTGATGCGAGTTCTAAGTGAACGGCTTTTGTCGCGAAACATACGAATACACAGATATACCCTTTACCTATTAAAGATCGTCTTACGCGAGAGAGTTTCACATCAATTGGCCCAGCGAAATCCACGCCGACCTTCTCAAATGGGCGGCTGGTAGCTGTTACACGTGCAGCCGGCAAGGAGCCCATTAGTTGCTTGGCTGCTAAGGCATTTTGTCTAAAACATACAATACATTTGTGAGTTACTTTCTTAACTTCTAATAAGCCATTGACAATCCAAAACCTTTGATTAAGATGCGAGAGTGAAAGCTTAGGCCCTGCGTGCAGTAGCCTTTCATGTTCACACCTTATAAGCAAGCTAGTAATTGAAGAGCCTCTGGGCAGTATGACAGGATGTTTTTGTGAATAAGCTATATCAGCATAATGCAGTTTGCCACCAACGCGCAATAGACCCCGATTGTCAAAAAAGGGATGCAACTCAGCCAGATTCCCTTTCAAGCTGTTGTTATTGCTTATTGCTTTAATTTCAGATTTAAAATATGTATATTGTTCATGTTTAATTATTGACATTAATGCATTATCTAACTCAGAACTTTGCAAATAGTTTGTATTAATTTTTGTATTATTTTTGTTAATTTTGTTTAAAAATCGCAATATGAATGCTAATAGCCTAACTATTTTATTTATGTTAGAGTAATTTTACAAGCGCTTGAACACATAGTCAAGCGGATTGGGGTTTTGGCATACCAAGTTGCTGGAAGGAGCTAAGCAGGGCTCCACAGAGAGTGAATTAGCAGATTTATATATATATAGAATTTAGCAGCTGTAAGCAGAAACTCGTACTCACTGTTTTGCAGAAACTTTGGGCCTTTCCACCAAATGTCGCAGCTACTCAGCTCTTTCGGGTTGACGCCTCGGCTAATGAGATCAGCAGGATTGTCATGTGTATTGACATATTGCCAACTGCATCCAGCGGTATTTTGACGAATTACGCTTACTCTGTTCGATACATAAGCTTGAAGTTTAAGTTTAAGTCTAAGTGTTAGCTCAGTGTTTAGCCATGCAAGAACGATTTGTGAGTCGCTGAATAAACCTCGCGAATCCATTATTGGTCACTCTGACGTCAACGCAATTGAAGGTCACGTATCACACAGTAAAACGCACGACAGAGGGTGGACTCTTCAGTTATCTTTCCTTTAACTGACTAAAGCCACTACGGGTGTGCGACCCCGGACTGCTCGAGCTGCTAGAGTCACAATCCTATCTTTTCCGTGACTTTAGTATCCCTTATTCCCCCATCCCTTCCAATATCCAAACCCTTCCCCCACAGAGACGGTCAACTCGAAATAAACCCGGTGTTGGTGGAGCCGAAAGCACCTGCAGCGAATCTGACTCCGCACGTAACGACTTTTCGTTCCTGTGGGGCCAGTCGGTGACGCCGAGAGAGTGGTGTAGGTCTTGGGAAAGCCTGCACTATCTTAATTGCGTCCCAGGCGATGCAGCATCCGTGGACAGGTCACTTCACCCACTACAGCTTTGCTGAGTGGAAAACAACACGGGGAGTGGCAGTGGCCGGTTATAAGTCCAAGCAGATAGACGTAAGCGTGGACGCCAGGGGTCACAGGGGGGACAGTGCGGGGGTCCATCGAAGGCCCGCGGACGTTGCGACCAGCGTTGTCGCTCTCGTATAGGCCTTCTTAGCCATCAGCGCAAGTGCCAAAGCCAAATAACCTGACACGGCTGCTGTTTGAATCATCTTTCGTAGATGTTAAAGGCCACTGATGATGATGATGATGCGATGCATCAATCCGCACGCGTTCACCCCCGCGTTCTCCGTCGTCGCCGTCGTTCTCGATCTGTCATTGCCTAGATGGTGGATACTGACAATATTTCGGCCAAATTCTCTTAAAAAAATAATGATAACTTTCCTCAGGTGCATTTCGTTTTATGGCAATTATAAACAACTTAATTTATTTAATTTTACAATTTGCCTAGCATCTTATAATTAATCATTATCTAGTTGTAGAAGAAATAGATAACATCAAGTATTTATAAATTAGGTACGTTATAATCACAATTCTGAATAGCAGAATTAAATAAATAGAGTTATTTAGTTTTCCTAGAACTTAGTTAGTTTTGTGAAAGAATTTTAAGTTGAGGAAAAATTCAACAACTCATGTTATTTAATTTATTTGATATTCAACTTATCATTGACCACAGTTATTGATTTATTTACTGAGTTATTTATTTTTCCTTAAAAAAAATAGTGTTTGTCTGGAGATATTTATTATTCCATCTGTCCGACAAAACTGGCTATAATTTTGGAACGGAATAAGATACGAAAATGCCTGTTAGGCTCAAATATGCGGCATGTTTTAGGTGTTTTGAAAATAGGGAAAAGTCAAAATCGCCAAAATCGGACTTATTTAATTTTCCACCTACGGGGACGATATACATAATGTCTTTATTAGTTTCGGTGTGGTGTTAATCTATTTTATTTTGAAAATAAATGCTTATAAAAAATTAGTTATTTTGAGTTTCAACATATTTATTTATCATATATCGTCCCCGTAGTTGGAAAATTAAATAACTCTGATTTTGTAGTTTTGAGATAAACGCGATTTAGTGGTTTTTTTTCAGTTAATGTACATTTGTTAAAAAATGTGAGACAATTTTATTGTCGGTAATTTTATATATTGTGGACCTGATTACCTTTTACATTATGTTTTAACAAACTGAACTCTATCTTTAACTATAACTAAATAACACATAAAAAATCAAGTTGTTTAATTTTGCCACAACTGTTATTTATAACGTAACTACAATTAGCTACTTTTTTCGGCTATTTATTTAGTTTTCCTACGAGCTAAATACATTTGGTAGAGTAAAATTTGGTTAAATAAATGCAGTTATTGAATTTATCAAACTCGAAATATTTTTAAATGTAAAATTGAGTAGCTTTGTACGTTATTATTACTTTGATATTTTTTTAACTATTATTGGTCTCATATAAAATAAAAGCTGTATTATGATATTAATAAAGTCATAGTAAGGAAGAAATAGAAAAGTACAATAAAAATCCGAAAAAATGTATTGTAATTAGATACTTATCTTGCTACAATCTTAAAAAAAAATAAACAAAATTACACCAATTATAACAAGTGAAAACAAGTTAACTTAAAGTATTCTTTCAAATCAAAACAAAAAATAATTTTTGAACTCAAAAAATAACATTATGGCTCTAAAATGAGAGACCTAATTACAAAAGACATACTTAGTAGTGAGCAAAACTAATAATAAGTATTAGAACTAAAAAATATAAGTTTGTATCAAATCAAAACACATAAATTTATTCATTATCGTCTATGGGTAAGACACATATTTTATGAATACTCCGTACATGGGTTTTATGATTAGGACTTCTTACTCCTACAGCCCTAACCTTGTTATCATGACCATCAAATAATTTCACAACCCTAGCCATTGGCCATGACATTATTGGAAGATTATCTTCCTTTAAAATTACTAAACTATTTAATTTTACATTACAATTAGCATATTTCCATTTAGGTCTGTTTTGTAATAAATTTAAATAACATTGATACCACACTTTCCAAAAGGATTTTTTTAAAGAATTACATAGTTGCCAAAACTTAAGTCTATTTTGTGGAATGTTACATTCATTTCCTTGAGGATACGTTGACAAAGCACTACCTATAATAAAGTGACCAGGTGTCAAATAACAATAATCATCGGAGTTCGAAGATAAAGCTAAGAGTGGCCGAGAAGTAAGCACTGCTTCGATTTCAGTTAAAACAGTATTAAGCTGTTCATAAGTTAGAACAGTTTTTTGTAATATTATTTTTAAGTGAAACTTTGTGCTCTTAACTGCCGCCTCCCAGAGCCCACCAAATGTAGGTGAGTAACATGGTATAAAGTGAAACTGTATCCCACGCTCGGCGGTAAATTTTTGAACCTGCATTTGGTGGCTCTGAGAAGCTTGCAGCTTGTAGAGCTCGACTAATTGACTCCTTGCACATTTAAATATACTTGCATTGTCGCAGTGAATTTCGGTGGGCAAACCTCGTCTGGAAATAAATCTCCTCAAGCACGCAAGGAAGGTTTCCGTGGTCAAATCTGATGCGAGTTCTAAGTGAACGGCTTTTGTCGCGAAACATACGAATACACAGATATACCCTTTCCCAATCAAAGATCGTCTTACGCGAGAGAGTTTCACATCAATTGGCCCAGCGAAATCCACGCCGACCTTCTCAAATGGGCGGCTGGTAGCTGTTACACGTGCAGCCGGCAAGGAGCCCATTAGTTGCTTGGCTGCTAAGGCCTTTTGTCTGAAACATACAATACATTTGTGAGTTACTTTCTTAACTTCTAATAAGCCATTGACAATCCAAAACCTTTGATTAAGATGCGAGAGTTAAAGCTTAGGCCCTGCGTGCAGTAGCCTTTCATGTTCATACCTTATAAGCAAGCTAGTAATTGAAGAGCCCCTGGGCAGTATGACAGGATGTTTTTGTGAATAAGCTATATCAGCATAATGCAGTTTGCCGCCAACGCGCAATAGACCCCGATTGTCAAGAAAGGGATGCAACTCAGCCAGATTCCCTTTCAAGCTGTTGTTATTGCTTATTGCTTTAATTTCAGATTTAAAATATGTATTTTGTTCATGTTTAATTATTGACATTAATGCATTATCTAACTCAGAACTTTGCAAATAGTTTGTATTTATTTTTGTATTATTTTTGTTAATGTTGTTTAAAAATCGCAATATGAATGCTAATAGCCTAACTATTTTATTTATGTTAGAGTAATTATACAAGCGCTTGAACTTGAATAGTCAAGCGGATTGGGGTTTTGGCATACCAAGTTGCTGGAAGGACCTAAGCAGGGCTCCACAGAGAGTGAATTAGCAGGTGAGCTGTAAGCAGGAACTCGTACTCACTGTTTTGCAGAAACTTTGGGCCGTTCCACCAAATATCGCAGCTACTCAGCTCTTTCGGGTTGACGCCTCGGCTAATGAGATCAGCAGGATTGTCATGTGTATTGACATATTGCCAACTGCATCCAGCGGTATTTTGACGAATTACACTTATTCTGTTCGATACATAAGCTTGAGGTTTTGTTAGCTCAGTGTTTAGCCATGCAAGAACGATTTTTGAGTCGCTGAATAAACCTCGTGAATCCATTATTGGTCACTCTGACGTCAACGCAATTAAAGGTCACGTATCACACAGTAAAACGCACGACAGAAGGTGGATTCTTCAGTTATCTTTCCGTTAACTGACTAAAGCCACTACGGGTGTGCGACCCCGTACTGCTCGAGCTGCTAGAGTCACAATCCTGTCTTTTCCGTGACTTTAGTATCCCTTATTCCCCCATCCCTTCCAATATCCAAACCCTTCCCCCACAGAGACGGTCAACTCGAAATAAACCCGGTGTTGGTGGAGCCGAAAGCACCTGCAGCGAATCAGACTCTGCACGTAACGACTTGTCGTTCCTGTGGGGCCAGTCGGTGACGCCGAGAAAGTGGTGTAGGTCTTGGGAAAGCCTGCACTATCTTAATTGCGTCCCAGGTGATGCAGCATCCGTGGACAGGTCACTTGGGTGAAGTACAGTAGGCTACAGCTTTGCTGAGTGGAAAACAACACGGGGTGTGGCAGTGACCGGTTATAAGTCCAAGCAGATAGACGTAAGCGCGGACGCCAGGGGTCACTCTCGACAATGTGAGGGTCCATCGAAGGCCCGCGGACGTTGCGACCGGCGTTGTCGCTCTCGTATAGGCCTTCTTAGCCATCAGCGCAAGTGCCAAAGCCAAATAACCTGACACGGCTGCTGTTTGAATCATCTTTCGTAGATGTTAAAGGCCACTGATGATGATGATGATGATGATGCGATGCATCAAACCGCACGCGCTCACCCCCGCGTTCTCCGTCGTCGCCGTCGTTCTCGATCAGTCATTGCCTAGATGGTACTGACAATATTTCGGCCAAATTCTCTTATAAAAATAATGATAACTTTCCTCAGGTGCATTTCGTTTTATGACAATTATAAACAACTTAATTTATTTAATTTTATTTGCCTAGCATCTTATAATTAATCATTATCTAGTTGTAGAAGAAATAGATAACATCAAGTATTTCTAAATTAGGTACGTTATAATCACAATTCTGAATAGCAGAATTAAATAAATAGAGTTATTTAGTTTTCCTAGAACTTAGTTAGTTTTGTGAAAGAATTTTTAAGTTGAGGAAAAATTCAACAACTCATGTTATTTAATTTATTTGATATTCAACTTATCATTGACCACAGTTATTGATTTATTTACAGAGTTATTTATTTTTCCTTAAAAAAAATAGTATTTGTCTGAAGATATTTATTATTCCATCTGTCCGACAAAAATGGCTATAATTTTGGAACGGAATAAGATACGAAAATGCCTGTTAGGCTCAAATATGCGGCATGTTTTAGGTGTTTTGAAAATAGGGAAAAGTCAAAATCGCCAAAATCGGACTTATTTAATTTTCCACCTACGGGGACGATATATTTGGAGAAAAAAAAAACTAAAAATTAGACTCCGAGTAACACACACCTATATAAAAAAGCTTTTTACAAAAAAATTAAAACCGACTTCCTAAAAAAAAACTGAAAAGTAAAAAATAATTTTTATTTAAACGCTTTACGACCAAAACATCGCTTTCGAAGTCGGTGTCTTGTAAGTTACTATTGTTAGTATTTCGCCACCGACTTCGAAAGCGATGTTTTGGTCGTAAAGCGTTTAAATAAAAATTATTTTTTACTTTTCAGTTTTTTTTTTGGAAGTCGGTTTTAATTTTTTTGTAAAAAGCTTTTTTATTTTTTCGCTTTTCAGTGTCTCGGTCTTGCTATCTTAACAAAATAAACACACCACTTTTTTAGGTTGTAATAAGAGTAAATAACCAAATCATCTAAGTATTTGGCATATCAGCAAGTAGAGATAAATCGTTATTTTTGATATATTTATAAAACGGCTGAACCGGTAGTGATAAAATTTGAATGGGACCACACGGGAAGCACCAGCTTTCAAATAAAAAAAGAATCATGAAAATCGGTTCACCCAGTCGCAAGTTATGAGATAACAAACATAAAATAATAAAAAAAAAAAAAAATACAGTCGAATTGATAACCTCCTCCTTTTTTGAAGTCGGTTAAAAACGGATAATTGACTATAGGTATGCCCAGCTTCAGAACTGTATACCGTACACTGTACACGAACTATATTGCTGACACAAAATGTTACTTGAAAATCACGTGATACCTATTGAATGAAATTAAGTAATGAAGTATTAGGTATTTCTACACTTATATTTCTTTTCTTACAAAATCTTCATTCGCGTAAACCTTTAGGTTTGTAATTTAAGTTTAGGACCCACTCATAATGCTGGCGGATAGCGCCATCTTACGGTTGTTAATAGAGGTACTATGGGGGAGGGTCTCCACACATATCTCTAGGTTACAAGGCTGTACTACAATGTGTGTTGAATACAGCGCCATCTGCCAAGGGGTAGTCACCTTTATTTTGATGCTTATTTTAAGCCATTCATTGCGTTTTCGCAAACTGTTCATAGATGGCACTATTAACTGTCTTCGTAGGCTTTGTGGGTAACTCTAGAATTAAACAAAGTTTTCTAGCATTTATCGGAAGATGGAGTCAGTTATTCCGTCTAGAAATATTCTGTTTTGAGTTCAACAAGAAAAAGGGTTTCAGTTTATCTTAGATTTTATAGTGAGAATATTGTTATGGCTACCTAAAAGATTAGTCTTTTTGTACTTTATGGGCAAAAGATCGAAAATTATGAGTACCACCATTATGAAATTATTCTATGGCGTAGGCCTCGGCCTCTGACCTTGCCCTGGAAAAGGTATTTAATTTAGTATGGGATATGCTATTTCAGACTTGATTTATTTTCCTTTTCATCACTAGAGTACACAGAGAGTATCTACTTTTCAGTATATAATCCAATAACATTTAATTCAAACCAGCTCTGCCCGGATCCGAAATAGCCAAAATGTACCAAAGTTAAGAAGATTGTGGTTTTGCTGAAAAGAACCTATCACATACTAACAAACAACTGGCGGCATTGACACTGCAGCAAATTATCGTTTTACGTTTAGGTAGTTTATATTTAGGAGCAGCTAAGTGTGGCTAGGTAACAAGCCACGAGCTGCTCCTAAATATAAAACGCATGGGTTCAGCTGCGATCAGGGTTAACCTGCGCTTGCCGCTATGACATAGATGGTAACCGCAGATGGGTCTATGTCATGCCAAGACTCCTCCGTGCCTCACAAAGCACGTTTTTTTCGTTTTTCATTCGTAGATCTTTGAAAGTCGTTACGGTTAGTCAGAAATCAGAAAGTTTGACAACCAATCTTACTAAGGGATATTGTGTTACCCGGAAGTGGGTTGTGGAAGTCAGACAGGCAGTCGCTCCATGCAAAACATAGATACTAAGCTGTATCTGGTTAGACTGGATGCCAACCCAATATTGTTGGAAAAAGGCTAAGCAGATGTTGTGTACTTTATAATGTAGTTTAATTAATACACGTAATAAATAAACTATAATCTATGTTTTACGTCAAACTGTAATGAATAAAAGCAAAACCTTTCAGTCAATCGTCCACCGTAACGGCAACAATGTGATTGCGTTTTATTTTACGTCACCAGCTGTTCTCTACTGTTCGAGTAGTTTTTGCTCAACAAAGTAGATATTGCAGATAATTCCAAGAACTGAACGTAGAACACCACGTGAAGCTACTCACCTAACATTTCATAATAATAAGTGCACCGATAGGTAGCTGTTATTTACTTCCGATACTAGTTCTGTCGGTTTTATCACATATGAAGGTTACTCAATAACCCCCGCCCCGGTCCCCCGCAGCACGCGGTACTACGCTCAGGGGAAATTATACTCGTAAATATTTATGTTCACCGTACTTTCATACTAATAATACTTTACAAGCGCAGCCTTCGCCCACAAACACTGTTGTGTATTCCAATTGTTCCCGGAACTTTACATGGAGTGCAGTACTATGTTCTGCTGCAGTATCTTCAATTCGGAGTGTTTCCAATAAAATGGAGTATTTGTCGCGACTTGCGCTGCACTTGGTACATAACTTACCACTCGGGACTCGAGTGCAAGCCGTCTGCAATCGCTGCTGTCCGGCCAAGCGGGAAAGCTATTGAAATCTGTTTGCGACTTCAAACTGATACGAACATACTTGTTCTCTCATAGATAGGTATTTATTTACCTACTTATTTGTACTTTCGTATTGCCCCCCACCCCTTTTTGTATACAGTAGGTGAGTGCTAGCGCAGCAGCAGTCGCGGCACAAACTTAGTTAAGTAATGAGAGCCGACACCGGCGGCGGCCGTCTAACCAATTACTGCACTTTGTAGCGGCGCACTACTTAAACTTAGTTATTGTTAGGTTTCTTTAGTTCACGACTCTGCTACCGCTATACACAAGTTGTGGCGTGAAGATATAATGCTTCAGTCATTACGTGTTAGTTAGCAAAGTATCGCCATCTGCTAGTACAAACAGTTACAATTCACGAGAAATAGCTTCCTGATTGCTTATTAAATACTAGCTTCTGCCAGCGACTTCGTCCGCGTGGAATAGTGGTGCTCCGCTCCTATTGGTCTTAGCGTGATGATATATATAGCCTATAGCCTTTCTCGATAAATGGACTATCTAACACTGAAATAATTTTCCAAATCGGACCAGCGGTTCCTGAGATTAGCGCGTTTAAACAAAATGACAACATTTCCCTTCACTGCTCTGCTCCTATTGATTGTAGCGTGATGAAAAGTATACTATAACCATCTCGAGAGTATGACAAATAATTGTACCAAGTTTCGTTAAAATCCGTCGAGTAGTTTTTGTTTCTATAGAGTTTATACAGACAGACAGACAGACAGACGGACAGACAGACAGACAGACAAAAATTTTACTGATTGCATTTTTGGCATCAGTATCGATCCCTAATCACCCCCTGATAGTTATTTTGGAAATATATTTCATGTACAGAATTGACCTCTCTACAGATTTATTATAAGTATAGAAGATAGAAGATAGCAGTTATAGAATTTTTAATGACAAGTAGTCTACCAATGTTAATCCGAATTAGGCTCAGCAGACATACTTGACTGATCATCAAAACGTCACAAAAACGATCTGGAAAAAAATAGAACTTATTGAATTATGTGGGAGCCGTCAGCAACAAAGCGCTGTCTCCGCGAGTGAGCGCCGCTCGATACGCGCTGGACATCTCCGACATGATATCGATATCGTGAAATATTTATTGCCTTCAGGGAGAGCCACTCGAGCGACACGCTCCTTTGTACATCTAATGTCTACTTCATAAAAGTATTACATGACACCGACACTCGCTACCACTCCTCTTTATATTATAAGTTTTCTCGTTGCCCAGAAAATATTCTTTACCATTATTTGTACCTACATGTATTTTAAGTATTATTCTACAAATTATGATATTAGCTATAAAACATGATTGCAAAACAAAGCAGCAATCCAGTAAGTACACACGCGCTGTCGCATACACAATAAACATATGGGTATAACAATATCGGATCGAATTCCTAATTACGCGTCATATCTTATAGCGTAATACGTTACATAACGCAGAGCTTGCTTGCGACCTCAACATAATTACTGCTAGAACAATACCACCGGCGGTACATAGGGGCAATATCGGGGAAACGTGTCCTCAAAGCGAGTATCGGCGCGGAGGGGCCCGGGGCCCGGGGCGCTTCTACCCGACCGACCACAGACGCAGCGGATTTGGGACACACATAGTATAGCGCTTCAAGTTCTTCATCTACTGCTGGCTACTGGAACGATACTCATTACTTCCAAACTTTGAGCAGATAGAAATAATGGCAAACATAGTTCTATATTATAGCCGTTACTATGGATACCCATTGTCTTATATAAATAACTAAATATGAGTAGAATTATTTTGAGATTTCTTTATTAGAATTATGTGATAAATATTTTCGTTAACGCCATTAGTCTATAAAAATATTATACAAAGTATTTATTTTTATTCCACTCTGAGAGAATTTTCCGAAAAAGCATGTTATGTTCGTTTATGATGTAGAAAGAACACTGTACATTTTCGGCGAAATGTCAGTGCCGGCGGCCATCTGTCCAAATATAGACGCTCTCACAGAAGGACAAACTTCGCGACATCACGATACAAGACAGGGTCGAGTTTAAAGTTGTCGTTCACTGTTGGTGTATACAAAGTATAGTAACTTTTTAACGTTCTTGTAACTTGACAAGTTTCTGTTCTGCAGATGTTAGTCACACATGTTGTATGCAGCCGGCTAGCTGTACGTCGTGTTAATATTGTAAGTCAGTAATTTGGCCGCGCGATTGTTATGCATATATGCAGGATGCGCTGATGATTCACGATCTAAGACACAAACAGCGGTGTTTGCATATGTGTTGGCATTCATGATAGTTCATCACTCCGTGTTTATTCGAGAGGTATGTAGGCGTACTCGGTACGGCTGCGCTCGGCGCGGCAAGTTTGTGCATGGTTGACTATTTTCTTGACAATATCGAGACGTCCCTCTCCCCCGCAAAGCCGTCCATTGCCTGATCTTGTCGCATCCAATTGTGTCACTAGGACCTACCTATGACAGCGATGAGAACAGAGAGTGCACGTGTATGTATATTGTAGTGCCCAATAATATCACCTGCTTGTCGTCACCGAATTGGCCGTTATCGTATCTGGATTTTAAATAGCATAATTTTATTCTACGGATCAGATCATCCATACCAGAGATTACCAATTACATACATAATATTGCATAATGTTATGGAATACCATAAATAAAGATCTGTAATTTGAAAAATCCGAAAAATAAGTTTTCCTTTCCAATAAAATGGCGGTACATTACAGGACCACCTCTTTATCCTACAATGACAAAGAAGTTTCAAGTGGGGGCAGAATAAAGCAACAAAATATAGCATTGTGCCGACTAAACAATGAACCTGTAAAAGAGCACCTCTCGACAGATCCCGTGTCCACGTGGAGGGCGCGCCTCCTCCGGACATCAAACGGAAATCACTCGCAGCCATCGAGCCGCTCGCCCGTCAGCCGGCCAGCCACCCCGCCGCCCCCGCCGCTCCGCCGCCCCCGCCCGTGCGTCTTATCAACAGGCAATAAACTCGTCAAGTAGTGCTGAACTATTCATAAAGTGGGTGCCGCGGATCTATTGCACGACGCTAACTGATTACGTTAGGCTGTTATTTAGTAGTAAGAGTTATATGTGTCTACTTTTCTGTTAGGAGTTGAGTTGAAAAGTTAGAGAGGAAGGGTCGCATTACTGTATTGGGTGGACAGACATAACGAAATTATAAGGGTCCCCTCGACTACGGAACCCTTACATCTTTGTAGTGAGACATCACAATTCTGTCGTCAACAATCCCCTATCTGCTGATCGTATCTGTGACTACTGAGCCACTGAGTGTGCCCGCGACGATATTAGTTCAGCAAACTGGCGTAAAATCAGGATTTCCTGTGGGAAATATTTATGCAAACATCACTGAGCCGGGAGGAGGTATAACTAAATTAATTTGTACGCTCTGAAGCAATATTTGGGAAACGTATACATGGAATGGGAATTATCTACGCACGGTTGGTTTAACTATTTGCTGCGAATCACTGCTTCTTCTCAAATACGAGGAACTATTTTATTTGATATTACTATCTTTGATCCCACGGCGGCACTGAACATTCGTATTCTCTGGGAGTAAACATGTAATTTTCCTTTTGCCTTAGTCATGTGGTCAATTGAATTGATCCTTTTCCCGGGACAGGTAACATGAGGTATTTAGTCCTTTATTCACTTTTCTACATACCTTTTACGTTTTTAAATATTATTTATAAAAAATACAAAACAAAATTAAAGATATAAAAAACAGGGATCCACCGATATCGGGAACAGGGTCCGAGCTACCGGTGGTTAGGGCTCCAGAGACAGGAACCTTCTCACAATACGTGCCGTTTCAAGGAGAACTACCTTCTGATTCAGGCCCTTAACCCAGCCGCGTAACGAGAGCCTCCTGAGATGTTGGTCGAGGCTCTTGGCGATCACGCCGTCACGACTATCGGCACAATGACTGCCGAGTCCACATTCCACTCGTCAACCACCTCGTGTGCCAAGTCGAGATACTTTATTTGTTTTGAGGTATTTATTATTATTAGAACCTTAAAACTATATATATTATCTGGTATATCTATAGCTATTGGAGGAAGTATACTAAGCGCATTTGGTAAAGACATTACGTACTAACATGTCAGCCGGCGCCGCGCTGCAGCTAAAGTCTGAGTCACACGACACACGAGTAGCAGAGAACTGCGAGACGTCTTATAATAACGTCTCGCAGTTCTCTGCTACTCGTGTACTCGTACTTTACGTATGTGGTGATCTCTTTAAAAGCATCAAAAGTGAATTAATCTGCTAGATGACCGCTGAGAGATTATTAGATATCATATGGATGCAAGCGCAAAAATACAAACGGTGAAGGTTAAAACGCTGAAGGTTACGGTAGACAAATTACTGTTTCTGCAATACCTTCGTCTACAATGAAATCGAAATATCATCGAAAATACTAAAAGTATTACGTGTGCTGTAGCCCTAATAGCACCCGAGCGGGATGCCGCCGACGGAATCCAATTATATTGTTCTCCAGTGCGATATTAGTCGGCGCAACGCCGGCGCGGGCCCGCTCCGTGCCGATGTCGTGCCGATCCCGTGCCGCTGTTTATTGCGGAACTCGTTGAATGATTCGCGGCGACAATGAGCCGAGATTGGAAATGAAATGTTTTGTGCTTCTTGCTGCCTCCGGAGCGTCGAGCGCGCTGTAATGAGCGGGGCGGGCCGGCTATCTGGACGCATTGTTCTACATCGTATTGCGATTTGCTGTCAACTACTATGTAATTATATACTTAGAACTGCTTCACGACTAGAACCAAGCTATGACAATATTTTCCATTCCTGCTCCACTTCCCCTTTTTATTAAATTGTATCTTTACGAGGAAAATAACAAATGTATTTACATTTATAATGGCCCCAACAAGGACGCAGACAGGTATAATTTAATTAAATTAACAAAAATGAATTCAGAACTCTTCAGAAATGGTATTTTAGTTACATTCACTTAGCATAGTAAGTTAGTAATTAACTTGATATTTCGATATAATCAATAGGCGGTGTGTTGAACCCTCGATCAAAGAAACGTTTTTATCACTCGATGTTGTTCACTGTTTCACAAAAGTTCAAGTAATTAATCATTCGATATTATGAGTGTTCGTCCAATTGGGCATTCGATTTATCGTGTGCGATGTTTTGGCACTCGATTTGGTGGAAGACAACCCCTGAGTTAGATGAATTAATAACAAAGGTATCAACTTAAACCCCACACGGGCACAGAGCGGGGCGCACGCTCACATTGACGCGTCGGCGACGTACAATAGAAATGGTTTGACGGTCGGTCGGTTGTAAAGTTCACTTTACTGCGCTCAACGTTATTTACTGCAGATGCTCTGTCTCGTAAAATAACAGGGTTTTACGTTTTTCCTAACATTATTGTTTGTAACTAAAATCTAGAATCGTAAAATTCATGAGATACATTGGGGGGTTCGCTTACACGAAATGAAATAGAAACTTTATAGTCCCTTGTGCTCCGACGGAAATGTTTCTCGCAGGGATTCAGTTCGTATGATTAACTTGACTTTTCAATTAAAATATTTGAGAAGGGCAAGTTAATAAACTCTTAATTAATTATTTACTACGGACTTGTGTACAAAACGGTTAATGATCAGATGAGACTAATGTACGCGCTTGGTAATAAAACACGATATTTATAACTAAAGTAACAAACGTTTGTCGAGTCAGAAGTTATTTGGCTCGTGAATATCTGTATGAAGCTGAGCGCATTCCATAAAGCCTTACAGTGTACGTAGTACACGGCACTACAATAGCGCAATCAGAAGACGCCGGCGCTACAGCGCGGTATCATCCGGCTATTATCGTAAGCGCCGTCACAAACCCTGCTCACACAGAAGATCTTCTTATCAGTAAAAGTTTTACTTTTCGGTTTGTACTAACGTGATAACTAACGCCAGAGTTGTGGAGATCAGATAGGCGGTCACTCTGTGTAAATTACCAGATTTTGTTCAACTGCATCCAGTTAGATTGCTGGTTGGAAGCTGACCCGCTCTTATAGTAGATACGAAAATATCCCTAAACCACGTCGCTTGCAGTGAGCCTTAATTGATTCTGGATTGCTACTATTATTAAAGCACAGGCTGTTCCCTTACAAATACACTGCAGTGCAGAGTTATTTGAAGTGGTGCTTTTCTATCTGTTTCATTGTTGCAAGACATCACATGAGGGTACATGCTCCAGGCGCGGGCTTGAGGCGCGGGGTGCGGGGCGGGGCGGGGGAGGGTGCACTAGCGTGTGCCCCGCGTCGCATCCCGTTTTAATTGAATTCGTTGCAACTCCAAAACATAGCGCGTGGTATGATAATGAAAAAAAAGCGGATTGTTTTAAAGTTTCTTTTTATTTGAACTTTTTATTATAACACGTACCTACATAGGTATTCTTAATGAATAACCACTACACATTGTAATCCTCTCATACTTTTATCACAAAGCTTGCGTTTTATGTCTGCTGCTTGTATTACAAAAGTTCACTCTTCCCTAATTGTTTTGTTAGTTAATATTTCCTAAGTACAGATCACCCCGTGCCCGCTCTCCGCTCGTCCCTGGTGCGCTCTCCGGCCGCACCCGAGTGCAAGCGCCACTAATACCTCTGTACAGTTTGTGTGCAGTTATTTAGTGCGCTGCGGACGCACGATCAACTCCGGCACACACATGACACACTCATAATAAATGGAATTTGGATTAAAAGCGAAGGTGAAGAAGCTGCAATACAACGCGGTTAGTATCCAGATAACTTCTTTAAACAAGTTCCAGGGCAAAAAAGATCATTCAATCCATCTATCATCTTTATCTTGACGTACCAAAATAATCCCTTTAGGGTTGGTTTTTTTAAACTTTCGACCACCGAAAAGTTCGCAACCTCTTAAACCATTCATTAATAAGGTATTCTTTATGATTCACAAAAACACTACCACTATCGGTATAAAAAAGGATATATATTTATAAACTCGTTAAGAATACTTTATTATGAAAAGAGCATTGAAGCGTTGCTGTTATACTAGGACCCGCTCGTACGAGCTTTATGTAGAAGGCATTAAGTAATGTGATCCAGCTTAGATTCCACGTATAAGCCGCTTTGACTCCTGTCACAGGCTAGAAGGCATGTTTAGAATTCAGATTTTATATCATATCTTTGTGTAAAATGATACAACGCTGTCGCATTATCTGTATTCCTAGTGCATTATGATTGATTATTTGTTGACGTCAGACATTGTGAGGCATAGTGCGTCAGAATCAGCGTCAGCAAATAATTCCTGAACGCACAATACTAACATTGGATTACAACCTCAATTCCAATATAGATTCCGGTACTGTCTTCAATAATTCCGTTTAATATCAGCGTGTGTCGGCAGCGGGACGTCCACGTGCCGATTATCCCATCATTTTTCTCTGTGTCGATATTTCGGCGACGAATAATACAAGGCTTATTGCTGCCGACGCGTGATGGTTTAAGCCCGGGATTATTTACCAAAATATTTAATAGTACGGAAGCAGCAAACGCCGCCGCGACGTGTTCGACGTTTAAATTTAAAATCGTATTTATTTAACGTAAGATACTTTAAAGTTTAATGAATGCAAAAGTGCTTTGTTAAAATTAATTCGGAGCTTAAAATATATAACAATTTAGTTAAATATGTATGTAAGGTGAAAAATTAAAAAAAGGTTTTTATCTTCTTTCTATTACCGATACTTTTAGGAGAAACGGGAATTTCTTTCCCATAAAAGGTTAATGAAGTTATGAATATTAATAGAAAAAAGTAATTACCTGTTCTGCTAACAGCTACAATATCAAAGCAAGTTCCAAAATTCTTCATCGAGCCGTGGATAATTCTCTCCGAACTCGTTAGCAACTAAAATTAAAAACTCGCGATTAAATCTCACAAGGTCGGGATCTGTGACGTCACAAGTGCTGGCTCCGGAGTCTAGTACGATACAGATACTGTCACACCATAACTGATAACAGAAGCACCAACTCATTATTATAATTAAAGTTGTAGCTCAAATATATTTTTAATGAAAATTTAATACTCGGGGTATCACTGATCATCAGACAGTAACACAAGCAATCCTGGTATATCCTTATAATAATAATTTCATGTACTTCTATTACCATTGTCACATAATATATCCGTGTGATTGTATCAAAACTCGCGCAGGCAAGGTGAACCTTCTGTCTGTGTGCTGTGCTGTGGCTGCCCAGCTGTAACTTTGCGGCACTGAAAGTCGCAAGTTAATAAACAAATTAAACAAGTTAGTCAAAGTCTTTGATAAGGGCTTTTGTGTCATTAACGGCTTAGAGACATATTTTAAACTGCGATGCTTTGGAATTACTCTTACCAATGTTGTATGAAAAAAAATATGTTGGTGTATGCGCGGATTATTGTGGCGACAGACAAAAATAAATATTTTTTTATACTTTGCATGTATGGGAACTCCCTTAAAAAAATTGTTGGCGTAATCAATATGCATATCCATAAAAAAAAAACAGCTTTCTAGTACTTATACTAAACCTCCGTGCTATACGATACTATAAGTCTTAGTGTTGCTTATCGACTACGGAACCCTATAAATTATGTTTGTTGTCGTGATAACGTATGTATGTAGCTGAAGTGTTAAGATCGTATCATGCAAAGAAAACAATTACTTTATTATTTATACCATTACTTTATTATTTATACCATTACTTTATTATGAAATAATTATTCTTAGAATATAATCCACAAAGCTACATCTAATCAAATCACCGGCCTGTCACACTTACTCGTAGCTAATGGCTATTGAACCCTGCAAGTACCACCGTCATACGCCATCCCTTCCCTCTATGGCTCAAGACATTTAATGCTATTAACGTTATGATATTATCTCGTAAGTATAGTAAACGGTTTACGTGTAGTTAGCGCGCGCAGATTATCGCGCTCCGGCGAGCTAAGCGGATCGCGTCCGCGCCGCTGCACGCGCGCTCACACGCGCCCGCTACTTACACGGAATTATTTTTAGCGTGTTTTATACTTCACTCTGATGAAAGAGTACACCGTATTAGTGAAGACACGTATTATGTGAAGCTTTAAAATAATATGTGGGACTACTTTTGATAACTATGTTGTAAATTGGTAAATACTATAATGGATTAATTACCTCACCTAAGCCGCCATTGTTATTGCAAGCCTTGTTATCATCGACGTCAGATTGATCTCTGCCATGGGAATTAAGTAGGTCGTCGCTCTTTGATATAGCCTTTTACTTTTCTGTTTAATATTTAAGCTTATTCCCCGTGCGTTACACTTTACAACTTTGTTATTACTCTACTTTCTTACGATTCAGATGTTCAGCGAGTGAACGTCGTTAAAACTTCGAATAATAATAACTTTTAATGATAACAATATCCATTGTACAGCAGCCAACAACAGTATCTGTGATATATCTCGCGTATACACTACTGTTACATTTATTTAATGAAGCAAAATAATATTCCCCTCTAATTCCCACATCGGGACGTTCAAGTGTACTCTTGGATATTATAATAAGGAGTTTCCGAGAGCTCGGCCTCGTTACAAATCGGGAAGAGGTTTATTTTCTCTCCTCTTATTTGCATGTATGGAGTACCAGGTATTCATAAAAACGTTGTGGCTTATTCAGCTAAAGTGGTAATTCAATATTGCTCGTGTATACTGCGTCGTTCTATGTTTGCTACTGGGAACACAACAGCTCCCCGGTCTTGCATTAACATCTTTTTAAATGCTTGCTTTCTGGAAACTCATTACATTACTTATACAAGAGTAATCCGCGTTCTCATTCAATTAACTCCAGAGCCAGTATATTCCGTTTCCCTATTCTGAGAGAATTTAAGATGGAGTCGAGTCGAGCTCCGACGCGTGTCTCCGCGCTACGACACGACACAATAAACATTAGCGCTCATTATTCGCGGCGAACAAAGCGCGCTCAGAGCTCATATTTTTTCCTTTGTGATATCATAACAACAGGTGCGTCATTCATTTCGTCCTGTTATTCGTGGGACGTACTTTATTAAACGCGTCGTAAAATAAGCCCGAGGTGATATTGTGTATTAAATCTATTTACACCACTGGATAACGCGGCCCATTGTGACGGCTACAATATTACAGTAATACGCACAACATACCTATGTCTGGGAGATGTGGCTATTTTAGGAGCAGAGACTTGAATTTATATTTGAAAGATAGATGAAAGCCAATGAATTGAACCATACTATACTATTCAAAGAGATTGATTCATGGTTTAAGATCAAGATTATTCTTAACTACGGATGCAATGTTACATACCTTTAAATTGTTTCTATATAATAATATGTATGTTTTTTCTGCTTTCGGTAGTCTCTCTGGTGCATAATATTACGGTCGTGGCTATTAAAACAATGTGCACATTTATAGCATTTTTTTGCTAAAACCCATGAAATTATAACCTACAGACCGACTTACTCTCGCATTTATACGTAATACTTTATTGCATTCCATAATGTGTACATATAACATTTGGTATGTTACAAATAGAATCAATTATGGACCCTGTCGGGCACACCCAAGTTAATTTTAATAGTAGGAGAGATTTAAAATTGTAGTAAAAATATTTTTAACTAACATGAAAATCAAGTGTGAATAAAACGTAAATATGATTACAATTAAGGTAAAAATTACCTACTTAAGGCAACTATAGTGCTACACGCACTATAGTTGCAGCTTAAATAATAAGTACCTATAAAACCTCTTCTATATCTCGGCACGGCCATTAAGAATATGAGATGAAAATGCCGAATCTGCTCCGTACACATTACAGGTACATCGTGTCCATAATTTTGTATGAAAATGTTTTAAATATCACGCTCCCGGGCCCCCGGCCCCCGGCCCCGCGCCCGCTGCCGCGCGGCGGGCGGCGCTCGGTGCCGCGGCGTTTGCTGCGACATAATACCGCGCCGCAGCCGTGCGGTATTATCTTAAGCGGAGGGACGCATACCATTATCGTGATTATGTTTAACTCAAGCCACCGCTCTACTGCTACGTAGGAAAACACCATAATATACTATTTTATCGACATTATATGGTTTATTCAAGGTGTATATGAATACCGAGATGATGAATTTCTTTCTTGCCTGTCCATTGCTTTTTTAGAATATACTCGTTTTTAATTGTTCTATGTTATGTACATTTTTATTTTTTATTTATTAGAACCTGTATATGATAAATTTAACAAAAGAAAGCATATACTAAACCTGGGCTTGGCGCACGACTACATGCTCACATATCGCAAGCCTACAGCTATTTAGTTTCATTCACAATATCTCTACCATAGCAACTGTCCCAAAATATCTCTTTTAAACCAAAAACCATTTTACAAAATCAGAAATGCCGTAAATAAATATTATTTCTTCTAAGTACAGCAAAATACAGTTGTGAACTTTACAGATTGCTTTCATAGTTTTACTTGAAAGCTGAGCAAACAAACTGAGAAAATTGTCTGCATAATTCTGCTACACACACTTGCACGACGAGCAAGCTTCGCACGAGATGACCGCCCCGCCGCACCGTGCGCCGCCGCGCCGTGCAGCCCGGCTCGCTCGCGCTGCCTCCACTGCGGGTATCTCTTGAATTATTTCACGATTATTTGTTTTGTTCCGTTATTCTTTGTTCGAGTTGAAAGTTACGTTAACATTCCAAGTTTCACCTATTCCAAACACAATTATTGGAATTCAATTTTCAGACCAATTCTCGTTGTCGTGAGGATCGCTGAGTTCCTCATAATAAGCTGAATGAGGTTACTCGGAGCTGAAAAGAACGAAATAAAATGTATTTAATGTTTATTTTCTCACAGAAGTAGAAGCGCTCGGAAAAGTTGGAGTCGACTTACAATCCTACTCATTATTGCTCCTCTCTCGAGGAAACACACGTTATATTGGTAACGGAGTTTTTCTTTCATGAGATAAGCGAAGTTCCCAAGTAGGTTACGAGTAAACCTAGGAAGAGTAATGGAGTGTGTGCGATACAGTCATTACGAGACGGTCCGTTTATGTAAGAGTCAATCAAGTCAAGTCACGCAGTGGATCACATTTATCTCTTTACGAAGCGGTGCTTTGTCTGCCTACCACTGATCAGATTGTAGTAATCTCCGCGTGACCGGCGCCGGCTCCCTGCGGGTCACTTATCTGCTAAACTAAGTTCGTTGTCGCGCTCTGCGGAATTAGCGGCTGGACGGGCACAAACGTAAGTCGTAGCGATGTTTGCTTTTAGCCCTAAACACACTCTGTCTAAATTTTATGACTTTGCCTCAAAATTAGGTCAACAAACACCTTCTACTTGATCTTTTAATTGAAATTCGATGCTAGCTCAAAATGATCAGATCAGTTTATGCATACCGTACATATCCTAACTTGTTCAGTGGCACAAACAATACCCGGAGGGCAGCTTGTACAATGAGTGCAAGTGAGTGATATGCACATTGTGTTAAATTGCAACAGTATTTGTGTTACAAAGGGCATTTCCCGCGCGGCGAGTGGCGTTGGTGCGGCCGGCTCGCGCCACATACCGCGCGACCTAAGGCTAGCCAGCGCGACACGACCTATATGTGATCAATATAATTGATATTATACTAAAAAACTTTTGATGGTTCATTTGATCGATGAATTTGTCTGACTCAGGGTCGAGTTGAAGTTCAATTTATAAGAATATTTAATTACAACTTGATCAACCAGTTCATAAAAGCATTGGTACCTACTATATTGAATACCGGTTAGAATCAATATAATATATTTTTTGTAATAATGTTTGTATTTTCTTCAGCACACATGGATGCTATGGTAGCTGTCTGAAATTTCATTCAACCAGTGATAAAATAATAAGAGGTAACACAACGTTCTTATATTCTTGGAAACATAAGTAAGTATTCGTTTACAATAAGGCTTTCCTGTTTGTTTTTTGGACATTAATACGAGCACGACCACGAGTTGTGTGTAGGTAGCACACGTACTCACAGACAACAATTAGTTACGGCCTACCTACATCAAGAACCCGAAGCTGACGCGAGCTCAAAGTCACCGAGTGGACTTGACTCGTCCGAAATATGATACATACAGATATATTTTGGCTCTTTTATCCTCGTTACGAAACAGCTCTCTTTGTGAGGGGCTGTATAAAACAGGAAGACAAGCTCATTATTTTGGAAACGACACCTCTCTCGACAGGTTGAGTGTTATTAAAAACCATAAGGTTTTTAATCTTAGAATATTATTATTAATTCAATATTATTAATCCTCAAACACTTACTAAAACGTACAACGTGAACTATCTACAGTATAATTATTCTTTTTATCATAAATCCATCCAAAGATTGTCTGTAAAAGATTTTAGCGATAAGATCGCCCATTATGACACTCTTCGTAACTAATTTTCCTATGCCATATGTTTTTATTTTGGTACACCATAATAAAGAATTATTTTTTTCTTTTCGAAGACTAGACTGTAAATATGACAGGTATGCAAACTTATTCACAACCCAAGAAAACTCCTACAGCGGCAATAGTGAAAAGTAATATAAAGTGTGTTAAGCTACGTGTAACTTCTATGTCGCATCGTGCTACACACAGCTCAGTATTTACCCGTATTTTGAACAAGTTAGTATACTCTGTTAAAAGGCTCTTTGTAAAATATTTTGCTTTTGTAAGTCGCCACCGCGCCTCTGGTCCTGCGACAGGTGACAGGGGGCGGGCGGGGGAACCCACCCTTAATTAAACTGAACAAAATTGGAACATAAAACATTTACCTTTTATGAAATTTTCTATTTGACTAATCAACACAGCGACCGATACCTTGATTCCAACAATGTCACAGTATTATCTTAATGAGTTCAAGCTTATGTTTAGTCGTCACTGCGGCTGGAGAACCGCAGAAGGGATAAGTGAGTACTCGTATGTGTTGCATAAAATAGAAGATACACTAATTCGATTGTAAGTGCCATTCTGGGAAAAACGGAATACAATGGTTCATTCGTAATTAACTTAAAAATATGTACTTAAAGGATCAATTTCAGAAGTATGTACAAAAAAACAATATTATACTCATAACTCACTATCAGCAATCTTTAAGAAAAGTGAAGTCCAGCGACCCTGCATCGGGTCGGGTCGGGATAGGTCGGGGAAGGCGGGGGACGGAGGGCGGCGGGCGTCTATTGTTTCGTACAAACGTGCGGAACGTAATTTTGGTGAGAATTGCCTTCAGGTGTTTACCGGTCTCCTAATGGCTTTCTTTTGTGCCTCCTCCGCAAATGGAATGAGGATGAATTACTTATTCCGATACACACACCAGCTAATAGCACTCGACGAGACATTGCCGCGCTTCTTATTGTATCGCTCCGTAGGTACTTGTACACACGAGGCTTGTTCCACTTATGAAGATACTTCATACAACTTATTGTAATCTCTTTTTCATCCAAGTAGGATATTAAAAAAGTTTTCCACAAACTGTCTTTCTATCGCTTTTGCTATCGTGTTTCGAAAATCTGCAAAAATATAATAAGCGTCTAATTTGAAACGAATGGGACTAAAACTACTGTAAGATGTTTATTGTTCGCTTTGGAGAGCGCAGCAAACTGCACGCGAGGTCTTTATGAAGCGTATTATTGAAGATAAGCGCTACAGACGTATGTGGGTCAGAGATTAGCATAATTTGCAAGATGTATAGCGTCGCAACCGCGTGCCAACTGAGCCGCAGTCGGGCACCGGCCAGCGCCGCGTGCTATTTGAATTCTGCACGTCCACTCTTTCAAAGCGGACAACAGACAAAACTACAACGAAAACCTTTCCCGAATTGCGCCATATGTACAGTTTTCTAAAATACAAGCACTCTTCAATCGTAATATACCTAATCCGTTTCGCAGAAGTGCTTTTCAAACAGCACGACACACGAAACAGAAAAATGCTCGTTAGGTTCCGAGTAAGTGGCCTGACACACTCGCCGGCGGCGGCGGTGCAGCGCGCTAACTAAGTAGCCTTTTGTGCTGCAGGCCGTAGATACGCCAGCCCGCCGCGCGGAGACGCTGTTCATTACGCTTTAACTACATTGCTTAACCTCTTGTATGCCCGAAGCGTGGATCCGCGCGAGACACAATTGATTTCTATTGTCTTTAATTACCTGGCATACGATGGGTTAATAGAACACAAATGACTGCAGCACATTTAAACTATAACTGGTATTTTAACAATTCAAATTACTACAATAATCTTAATCACATTCACAATAATCCACAAAAAGAACACGTATTTTTTCAGCTGTACATTCACATCTAAGCGTAATACCCAGCCGAGTAGAGAAGGTAATATCCGAGCTCAGCTATCAGCCGGTCAGCACGCCGGGCCCGGCGCGGCGGCGCTAGCAGTGGCGCGCTGTGGTGCTGCACACGCATTACGTGCGTGAAGACCATTGCACACTAACAGCCGGTGGCACCAAATTTTTTATCATTTATACTTTTACAAATATCAGAAAACACAATATCAATAATTAGCATACTTTTAATATTTTTTATGATAACAATACATAGTAGATTATAATAATTATCATAAATATTTCGACAAAAAACATGAAATAATATCAAAAATATTCAATTTCATCCTCCATTTTGACAGATCTCAGATGTCAGTTCTTCCGTTCCACATAATATAATTAATCGCATATATTTTTGGTGCAACCGGCCGATGATATTACTTCATTGAGGGTATTTAGGCTGTTTTTGACTGAATATACATGTTTACTACTCATACTCTGTTGCTTCTAACAAATCTTAACGAACGTTCACGAACCTTAATTTTTCAACTATCTATATCTTCTTCTATCTATCTATACTTATAATAAACTAGCTTCTGCCAGCGACTTCGTCCGCGTGGAATAGTGGTGCTCCGCTCCTATTGGTCTTAGCGTGACGATATAATATAGCCTATAGCCTTCCTCGATAAATGGACTATCTAACACTGAAAGAATTATTTAAATCGGACCAGCGGTTCCTGAGATTAGCGCGTTTAAACAAAATGACAACATTTCCCTTCACTGCTCTGCTCCTATTGATTGTAGCGTGATGAAAAGTATACTATAACCATCTCAGGAGTATGACAAATAATTGTACCAAGTTTCGTTAAAATCCGTCGAGTAGTTTTTGTTTCTATAGAGTTTATACAGACAGACAGACAGACAGACAGACAGACAGACAGACAGACAGACAGACAGACAGACAGACAGACAGACAGACAGACAGACAGACAGACAGACGGACAGACAGACAAAAATTTTACTGATTGCATTTTTGGCATCAGTATCGATCCCTAATCACCCCCTGATAGTTATTTTGGAAATATATTTCATGTACAGAATTGACCTCTCTACAGATTTATTATAAGTATAGATGTATAGAGAGGTCAATTCTGTATATGAAATATATTTCCAAAATAACTATCAGGGGGTGATTAGGGATCGATACTGATGCCAAAAATGCAATCAGTAAAATTTTTGTCTGTCTGTCTGTATAAACTCAATAGAAACAAAAATTACTCGACGGATTTTAACGAAACTTGGTACAATTATTTGTCATACTCCTGAGATGGTTATAGTATACTTTTCATCACGCTACAATCAATAGGAGCAGAGCAGTGAAGGGAAATGTTGTAATTTTGTTTAAGCACGCTAATCTCAGGAACCGCTGGTCCGATTTAAATAATTCTTTCAGTGTTAGATAGTCCATTTATCGAGGAAGGCTATAGGCTATATATCATCACGCTAAGACCAATAGGAGCGGAGCACCACTATTCCACGCGGACGAAGTCGCTGGTTTAATAATAAAATTACCTATTTCAGTAATTTCATTATTAAATAGTATATCGCATATCCCGCACGGCGTGTGCCCCGGGCCTAGTGCCGCTCAGCTACTGCCTGCGCTCCGACTGAGCCAATAAATTCCAGATTCCAGCTTAAAGAGCTCTCCGTAGGTAACTGCAAGTAAAGTATTTATTAGATGCAACTAAATAGTGAATTGAATTCTGAGCTCGGCAGGCAAGGAATGTTGTTTGTGCCAAAGGTTTCCTGAGAACCACAATACTGCGCGCCGGTATAAAGGCTTGGTCAAATAGTTTAGTTACTGCCGAGATTCTTAAATAACTATCTACTGGATGCTAATACTTAAAGTAAACTGAGTATTGCATTTTGATCACAAAGTTATGCGTCACATACTTAGGTTAAATACAAGATAAAAAAGCGTTATTATTTTTTATTATAAGAATATCTTCAAAACGCAATATTAGTCAGTGGTTTGAATGTTGATCTTCATAAAGTACTTTAATACCTACATCTTTCTTAACTTTAGAGTTTTTTTTCACATATGTAATTCGTTTCTCACATATACGGAAGCAACGCAGTGAATGATTCAGAAATCGCTCACTTCAACTTTACGATTACATTAACACCTCCCCTCCTACTCGATACTGATTGTCAAGGAACCGGTTGGTACAAAGCGAGTACGTTCGATTCCTTATCCCTCTTTTATTTCCAATAGAGTCAAAGCCAGCGTCGAAACCCAAACCAAACTATACCGCCTGACTGCCGTTAGCCTCAATAGGATTTTACATTCCAACGATGCTGAAAAAATTGGATCACTCGATCGACCTCAGTTTGCTATCTACATAGATACGTACGTTTCATAGATTTTTTCTGATTTCAACAAAAATGAAACTAGTAATATCTGTTATACATTCTTTATCTCGGCCCAGGTAATAAAATATGGATAGCTTGGTTATCTTTCTATTTGCCCCTACCTCTAGTGTGTGGTAAGATGGAGTTACGCCGTCAACCCGCAGTTGGGCAATCATCAATCTAGACTGTTGATAAGATTCATCATAAACTCAATTTAATACATAATAATGTTATTGTTAACATAATACTACTGTTATTTGAAGGTCATAAATATGAAGGTATTAAAGTCTTAAAGATTTTCAGGAAGAATATACCTAATATCGATGTTGAATGTTAGTTTGAACCCGGCGCTATCTGTTTCTCGGTCGAGTGCGCCGGGATCGAATGCCGCCGTCCGCCGCGAGATTGGACGCCGCCGACTATCTGTGTGTCCCGGGATATTTACTGACCACTAGCTACTGGTACATGGAGGAATTATTTCCGGAGCTCTTTGAGTCTTTACAACGCGCCAGATTGTGCATAGATTCTTTGTAAGCTTTGTAACATCCTTCTGATCTGATCTTATTTCGAGGCTCATATAAAAGTACATATATTATTTTATTTATTTCTAGGCGCTTGAACTGCATTTTTATTGAACAGTAGGTACGTAGTACGTAAGTCAATATAGTCAATAAGATGAACTGCGCCGAGCGTAATAAAATAATAAAAAACAATAGTCTCCTCGTAGCATGTTGTTATTTTGCAAAGAAAATACCACTTCTTGTACGGTTTCTTAAAACCATAATCATGAAATGAATGATACTAGTTTATCCAAATTTAAATTAATGTCTAATATCAGACAAAACGTATTTCTGCAAATTTCATACATTCTTTCCTTCACTAATATTAATTCAAGACTAGTCAAGACGACGTAGCGGGATTAAATAAAACTGATACTGTAATGTGCTAACGATAATTTCTCCAGACCGATTTCGTTCACGGCGGCCAATCTCAACAAAGGCCAGCCAGGTACACAAGATATATTATATCGCTTATGCTGACACAGGGGCACTCTCTATTCCTTCACTCACGTGGTCTGATGGGTCGGCAATCTGACACGATCGAAGAGATGTGGCGCTTTACGTGCTGTCCGAGGCACGGAGGAGTGTCGCTACGAGTATGTTAACAGCACAGTCACCCATGATCTGACCGTAGTTAGCGCAGCTTCAAAATTCAAAATTCAAATGTTTTTATTTCAAATAGGTCTTTACAGGCACTTATGAAACGTCAAGTTAGTTGCACGGTTCCAAGGAGTGGGTCCTATGGAGAAGAACCGGCAAGAAACTCCATAGACACTCTTTTGAAAAGGAAATGTTTACAATAGTCTTTTTACAGTACAGGTTAACTCTAAGAAAGTTATACAATTCAAATGATGCTATACAAAAAAATTATTAAATAATTAAATTACAATTTAAATTCAGCAATATAAATAATGTTTCAAGTAGTTTTTTGGTCGCCAGGGAAGCCACCTGTGCAGAAAATAAGTTATTAACGCCACGCATTCTTGTCGTCAATGACCTATCGTCAATGCTTAACTTTGCTAATCTATCGATCCTCACGGCTAAGCTACGAGCTCGTCAAGTGTTTACGATAATCTGTATACGATATAATTGCGTAAACATAGACTAACGTCAAAGTGATGTATCTGTAATAGGATCGCATTCGAGCCATTACACTACATAATATTAGGTTCGCGCTCGAGCAGGCGGGCGGCGGCCACTGACCACACAGGCTCACTACACTCTGCAGAAGATCCACTCCTAACAACTGATGGCTACGGACAACGGCACTATTAGCTTCAACGTTACAATGCTAGAGACAGTTTTGTAAATCCACTTATATGTCAATGACTCCCAAATTACATTGAATTATTACACCAATCATCATCTGCCTAGCCTTTTCCCAACTATGTTGGGGTCGGCTTCCAGTCTAAACCGGATGCAGCTGAGTACCCGTGTTTTACATGGAGCGACTGCCTATCTGACCTCCACAACCCAGTTACCGGGTAACACGGTACCCCTTGGTAAGACTGGTTGTCAGACTTTCTGGCTTCTGACTACCCGTAACGACTGTCAAAGATGTACAAATGACAACCGGGACCAACAGCTTAACGTGCTTTCCGAGGCACGGAGGAGTCTCGCTATGACAAAGATGGTCACCCATCCACGGACCGACCGCGTCAAGCGCAGCTTAACCTTTGATCGGTCGAACCGTGCGGCTGTTACTTAGCCACGAGCTCCTCTGTTACTTAGCCACGAGCTCCTCTTAGCCACGAATTATTACACCAAATATAAAATAAATAAGATTTGCTCTTTTTGTTTATTCTTAAAATGAGTACGAGTGGTGACTTCTGCATATTCCTGCTTGCGGACGCGTCCGCTCCCGTGAGATAGCGCCGTGGTCACTCGAGCGACCCACCTCACGGGCTTTATATTAATGATGATACCATTTCTTCGTGATCGTAGCTTCTTATATGATATGTTAAGTTATTGCGTACATGTGGAGATGTTATAACTATTCGGGTAAAATCTTAAAACGTCGAGTTTAAATTAGAAACACATTTATTAAGAGGTATTTAGAAATAATTCAAGAACAGCACTCGACGAGTGTTCACTAGTGTATTTCAAAAGCGTCGTAATTACACTTTGACTTTGACAGGCAGACGTCTATTGCAAGGATACTACGCCATTGTAGCAAACTGCTACGCCGTAATCTGTAGCAGAGTTAGCTACGCCGTAGTAGGTATGAATAGCTACGCGCAGCGTAGTTCGTAGCAAGACGATTCGATTCCACTTATTTCTATCATTTGTAAAGATAATTACGTGAATGTGAATATTAAAATGACTTAGGTACTCGTTATTAGTCTATGCGAAAATCTTGATCCTCTTTGAGACAGTGAGAACACTCTTGTTCAAGGGCGTAGAATATGATTATAAACAACGAAAAATAAATCAGACTTTTACAGCAATGTCTTGAGTAGCTCTCGTTAACTTAATGATTTTTTAGGAAAATGATAGGCAATCCCTAATAATTAAAAGCTCTGTTTATTTAACAAGTAGTCGGCACTAAAAACAGTTCGTAAATGAGCTGCACCAGTAATAATATTATGAACTTTAAAAAAACGTTTTAAATCCGTAAAATGAGTTCAAAACAAAGGAAACGCAAATACTGAAGTGCATTTTATGAACGTTGTATTTAATCAATCTCTCAGTATTTACGCGCTCGCTCGCTAATGAAAAGCACTCGCCGCTCCGTTGTATTAGATACAAAACACTCGCAATAACAATTATGAACACATACAGCAGCATTTGTTCCGCGCCACTGAGCGAGCCAATTCGGAGTATTACTCAGCCGATATGCTAACAGACCAAATATTTGTTCAGCTTTGAAAACGTACCAACAAGCCAAGTCTGTTTATTACTTCTGTATTGCGAGGCTAGTCAGAAACGCTTTGCTTCAACCGCTAGTATACAACTGTGCTTCCAAAATAGAAGTACGTTGCAATATTAGTTCACAAATTAATCAAATACCCTCATGCATAAAGCGCGTTCATAGTTTGTGACCAACTTGCTATTCATCTCGGGTTGCAGTTCAAAACAGTTACAGGCTCTGTAACGCAAAGGGCAATTGAAGGAACATAAATTGTTTGTAGTTAGTAACGGTTTGACATTCTGCTAGTTTTTTGATGATTTACTGCACAAAATATAGCCTGCTGCTCCTACGACACTCTGCCACTAACCGAGTTTTTTGCGGTTCTAAGGACTGAGCTCTTGTGACGTATACAGTTGGTTACTGATCAATAGAGCTTCGCTTGCTTGTCGCTATAATTTGTTCTAAAATGTAATATCGTATCCCTACTGAGTTCTGAACTCTCATCCCCGCTTAATCTTACCAATATTACTTTATGACACATGATAAAAAAAAATCTTTTCCCCTTACTTAGTCTATGCCGATACGAGATGGAGAGAGAAATAAGGTAATGTATTACCAAACCTAAAGTATCTATACCAAATTCAGTGCCTAAAGTCTGTAAATAGCGGCCTAAGTAATAATTTCCTACGAATTACATTAGGCTTACGAATGCACAGCTTGTAAACAATACCTTGAGTTGATGAGAATGTTCATACACTGGCTGAAGTAAACTCTGAAACTACTGAATACCATGGCTAATTGGGATTCAGAAGTGAGCCGGCTCGTAGAGGCTGCTCTAAAGTTTCACGATGTAATAATTCTTCAACGTCAAGCAAATTGAATTTGTTGCCGGATAGTTGAGTTAATTCCAGCTAATAGACTCCCTCTGACGATAACACCTACAAAACAATATAATCTCCAGAAGGACCAAACTATCTTGGAAATGCGTAGACAAGGGTAAGAAATAACGAGCCCATAATGCCTGTCTAGAATGACGTTATCCTCGACTGAAATTATTTCTAATTTTCGTCAAACATCTCACTACGAGTATAAATTTGTATGAAGACACATTCTGTACATGATTGACATGCTCACAGGCAATATCATGTAACGTTTAAAACTGTAAGCAGTGGGCCTTCTGCAGCTGGTTTGTGTTGGTACTTTATTAAAGCAACTTTTATCATTAGGACCCTCCTTTATTGTATGACGCTTTGTGCTCCCTCGCCTCCTGAAGTAATCAGGGCACTGAAAGATATCTATGAAATGCCGTTTTGGATAACAATGGGCAATTGTCTGAAAATCGAATATTCATTACTGGAACTTCTGAGGAGTTAGTAAAATTTTGATATAAGCACTTCTACAATTAATTCAGCTTCACCCTATAATTAAATGTTCTGGATTGAGTGTAATTCACTGAACATAATTCTTCCATTCCATTACAGACTCACATCGGAGGAAACTTGTTCAACTATACTACTGGTTTACTGAAGCTTTTGCTTAGTTAATAAAGAAAAGTTTTTTAACGTACCTAAATAACGTAGCTCGTTTTAATATTAAACGATGCGTGTCGATCGCGTGTGTTCTTGTAGTTCCCATTTTCATAAAAAACCAAACAGTCGATACGAATATTTTTCTTACATTTCTAGGGACAAATATAAACTCCCTTTGTTTTATGAAGGCAGTTATCTTGCTGGAGCTGTTCAATTACAACATCTTTAACGCTGTTTGTATATAAACTCAGTAAAAATAAAACGTTCGTTGTTTCGTACTGTTGTCTGTTTCTGTATTCATGAGCGGCGGCGGCGGGCGCCACTCCCGGCGACTCCTGCTTGCCTCCACGACACACGCGCAGAAGTATCACTGGCCATTGAAGTTTAAACTCAATTTTCTTTTATTTTTATTGTATACCTTTCAGTTATGTATTTTTCAAGTAGACAAATAATAGGGTACATAAAATAAATCAGGAAAACTAGTCGAGAGAATAGAGTGAAGAGTAGGAGCGCGGTTTTAAAATATAAACCATTTTAGTCCGCATATTATGCCCGCACAAGTTGCAATATTATAGAGAACAACTTTTATCTATTGTACAATGCAATGGACAGAGGAAAGTTGCACAACACAGGCAACAGTTCCCCTGCAGCGCACAGGACGCGGCGCGCCGCCCGCCGCTGATAGCCGCGCGGCCTCCGCTGCACCGACACTATGTCGTAATCCGGTATTCCTTCTGAAGTGGCTGCTCTTATGTTTTGTTACAAGCAATGCAAATATGTGAAATATTAAGTTTAGTACTACACCGAGACATACGTACTCATAACTCGCTGAGGCCGTGGAACTTTCAAGAAATCCTTACAGTTTGTACAATACGAGTACCTACGCTTGCCTCTCTTTCTACTTTGCTTTAACTTAAAATACTTTAATCCTGCGAAAACAATATTATTGTACGTGGACTTGCCCAACACCAGCCTTCTTCTGGTATAAATATTGATATATATAAGTAATAAGATCGCGAGTCGTATATAAAGTTGGGTAATAAAATAAACTAGGAGCTAGTAAAGCAGCGCAGTTTGTCTCGGGGGGTTAGCGACTGCAGTGATATTAAGTCGAGAAGTTATTGCGACTCACAACTTGCAGCAATAACCGTGTCCCAGGAATCCTATACATTTAGTTGTGACGGTAATACGATCGCCGATATAGAGGAACTACTTTGAGAATAGCACACTTTTGTCAAGTGTACTTGGCGCGGCTACCGAACTTCTTGTATGAGGAACTTGTGGTAATATGAGCGTTACCTCATAATACTGTGATCAACAAGGTTATTTTTACTCATTTAGCGGCAAGCCAAACTTTGGAATAATACGAGAACGTTAAATTTATTTTGAATCTATCAAGATTATCACTTCTTTGTTTTTGTAAATCTTATAAGAGAGTTGTGCAAAATCCGTAATTTGTGAATAAAGTTTGATCTGATATCCGTAAGTAATGGTTTGGTTGTGAACGTTTCTACTAAAGTTGTGAAAGTCCTTTATATCTTCGTATCAAGTGAAACTTTGGAGTGAAGTAACTAACGAGGCTGGCCAGCAGCCGCCGCGCGCCCCCGCGGTCCCGCGGCCCGGCTGACCGCCTTGAGTCCGACCCTCGCGATTGAGTTTGAGTTCGCAATTGAGTTACCATCTCGGTGTAAATTAAATTTGTTGACGTTCACTAATCACAACTGCAAAACTTAATATTAGATACAGATCTTTCACATTAAATATTTACATTCTGTCATAATGTAGTTATATTCTGTTAGTAGTGTGGTAGTACGCCTGATTATTTCAACGGTCTTTTTATTACAAACTACACTAAAATACAAGTGGCAATTTATCAAGATCTATGTTAAACTAAACCAAAGGTTTCTTTTAAATAATAAAATAACTACCGTTTTTATTTGACAATAAGCTCATTTATAGCATGCTTATACATTGTCATGTAAAACCATAACGTCTATTCAAAATAAAAATAAGTCGATGTGTGGAAATGAGTACACACAATAAGCACTGAAGATATAACCCATGTCTATATTGTTCCCCTAGCACATAAACTCATCCGCATCGGAAGCCCGTCCCAGAATCTCTAATTAGCTGTATATATACCAGTCGCAGAGCGGGAGCGTGGTGAGCGCAGTGAGCGGGGTGAGCGCGCGAGCCAGCGTGTTTGCACGACTGGACTGACTCGAGCCATCCAATATCCTTGGCTACGGTCGGCGCCTCGTCTTTAACATACTGAGAGGAGTTTAAAGCGTATTGAACTTCTCTACCAAGTTTATTAGCTATTCAGGGCAGCTTTCATTATACTGAAAAGGCTAATAAGTGTCTTTCTTCACTGAAGATCCTCGAAATCGAATCTGACATTGATTTTAATTTATTTGTACTATATATACCTAAAAATTATAAGAATTATATTCTCAATCATAAGTAGATATGTATAATACTCGTATACGCTTTATATTCATGTGGCCGAATGGCATAAAAGATGGACAGCGCACGCTAAAACAGAATTACCCGTGTCACACAAAGCATGTTCACCACTTAGCTGACGACAGGGGCCCCGCGGTACTCCACTCCACATAATTCAATTAACCGTTTAGGCCGCGGATTGTAAAATTAAGGAGCGTGAAAAACCTTTCCCTGTCGGGTAAAAATGAGACACTTGACAAAACGGGACCTTCATTAAGGATATAAATTTAATCAAGAGCTGTGACCTTCCGGATAAGGGTGTAGCGAGCGGGCTGGCCGCGCTGTTTGTGCTCGGCAGCCACAGTACAAATGTGGCGCGGTCGTGTGTCGCATTCCGCGCACGTATCGGTCGCTCTAATTACTCACGTGATTGCTGGCCGGCGGCGAGGACGGCGCGAGCCACACGCGCTCAGCGGATAGCTCCCCACTCACGGGTACACAGTACCGACATGCTTCCAGTACTTTCCCGGCTAGTTGCTACAAAACTTGCACTACAATTAATTAAGCATTCAAAAGAGATTTAAAGATTTTATAGGGGGGAAGTCTACTCACTATTCATAAAAAAATGTTGAATCGGTGATGATATTTAGTCCATTTTACTTTTTAAGAAAAATATGATTCTTCCTTAGTTTGCTACTGCTGTTTCTTTCAAGTATCTCGATTAAAGTAATAGAGAAGTTGACTAATTGTCTCACACTATCAACCACCAATGCAACTGAAGTCCCAGTGATTTAATATAGCAGAGCTTTTTAATTTTAGACCAAACGCTAAACAATGTGGGCCACATACAAATTCCAGCTCTATACCAATACAGCAAGATGTAAACTCTTTTGCAAACACACCCGGATAGTTTTAAAGGCTACCAGTGCCAAGCCTTTGTCGTGGACTGGCTTCCTGATGGATGAAACTAATCTATTATTCTGTCTGGCTCATAAGTCCGGATCCGTCTGCCATTAATACAGTTGGCTCGGCATCGTTCAACATCGGACGACATCGTGAGGAATCGTGTAGCATCTTGCGGTGCCATGCGGCCCGCCTGATTGATCATCAAACTATGTGGATATTTTAAAATTAATCGTCTACATGTCTAGTCGGATTAAGTAGATGTATGTTGCATCTGTGCAGTTTAGTGAATTACTCCATTTGTTACCTGTCTTAAGGAACGCATCTGGCGCAGAGGAATTAATTCGCGTCGGAGCACTCTGTGCAGCTAAACAAATGAAGAGCAAATTAGATCTCCGTTTGCTCTTAATGCATCTATTTGAAACACTCATTTGATTGACGAGTTGATTTATTAATCTTTGTTATCGTTGAGTTTCTAATTTAGGATTCGGTAGCAACTGTTCTTGGTCGTATATTTTAATGGTTGAAATGAAAAAAAAGAAACAATGAAATACTCTCAATTTAATTTTGGAACAAATTTATCCGACAGCAGCGGTCACCTGTGACCGGCTGCATAATCAGTGTGACCGCAACTGGCGCTGTTAATCCGCTCGTTGGCTGATATAAAATGTTTAGCGCGCTGATTGGCTGATTGCGCGAGCCGCACCACTCAACCGCACCAAATGAATGCGCTACTGGTGACGCAAACAGCGCAAACTATCGCCAGATGCATCTGATGATTTATTAATTGCACAAATAATGGGATAATGTTCAGAACCAAGTCCCAAGGTAACCAGCATAGACAGTTCTCGCACTATCGAATAATAGTGTCTACGAGTAATATTTTACTTTTTGCTACAGCAGTGAACAGCGATAAACTGAATAAGCAAATGAGCTTATTGTGTCTAGCCGTGGCGGAGCGGAAATAAAATATTCTCTGCTCCAGACTGTCATGTGGTACACTTGTATGTAATCTCTTGTTTAATGTTGTGAAATATATGTCATTTTTTTTTGAGCTGTTATATTTACTTTATAAAATTATAAAATACAACATTTCCGCCGCCTCATCCCGCGATGTATCGGCGGGTGTGTGCCAGCCCGCGCACGTCACCGGCACCGGCGGTGTGCACTAATTCGCGTCGCTCGGTAATGCACCGGATCAGTTGCGGTGCGATCATCGACGCTCGATCCGCTCCCATATTGTTTTGCTATTGAATTAGCTATGCACAAAGACTACGCATTTTGGTCAATATATTATGCCCATTAAGCTGAATGCTTTGAAATGGTTTCACATACTACGAACAGTAGGTACTTACACAATATTGTCAGAGGTGGTAACATACTGTATAGGGACTGTTAAAAAATGCAAATGTATACGTTTATAACTGACTTGCTGTTTCCCGCGGTTTCACCCGCATCCCGAGGGAACTACTTAGCGCACCCGGGTAAAAAGTAGTCTATGTTGTTCCTCAGGGTCTATTCTATCTTTGTACCAAATTTTATTTATATCGGTCCAGTAGTTTTGGCGTGAAAGCGTAACAGACAGACAGACAGAGTTACTTTCGCATTTATAATACTAGCTCTTTCCCGCGGTTTCACCCGCAACCCGAGAGAACTACTTAGCGCACCCGGGTAAAAAGTAGCCTATGTTGTTCCTCAGGGTCTATTCTATCTCTGTACCAAATGAGTAAAGATATCGAATGATTAAATAAAATTACCCAGGGTCGAGAAACAGAGGTCATTCCAATGAAAAAAAACCGGCCAAGTGCGTGTCGGGCCACGCGCAGTAGGGTTCCGTAGTAGGTCTCAGTTAGTCGACTATAACTCTGTAACCGGTTAAGCCTACTTAGCCGTGATAGTTTTCCTTGTAAGTTCATTATATGTGCTATGTCTGTGATTTTTTTCACATTTCTAGGTACAGCCATTCAAAAGTTAGAGGGGGGGGTAACTCGTATCGAACAAAAAATTTCACTTAAAATCTAGATATTTCGCAAATGGCTCGCTTAACCGAAAAATGATCTTCACACACCCATAATATTTTTGAAAGACCTATCTAACGATACCCCACACGAAGGGGTACGCGAGAAAAAAAATATTCATCCCTACTTTACATGTTTGGGAGCTACCCTAAAAAAAAATATTTTTCAAAATTTTATTTTACCACTTTCTCGGCGTGATCAATATACCTATTCATACCAAATTTCAGCTTTCTAATAACAAAAACCACGGAGCTATGCCGCGGACAGACAGACAGACAGACAGACAGACAGACAGACAGACAGACAGACAGACAGACGGACAGAGCGAAACTATAAGGGTTCCTTGTCGGACTACGGAACCCTAAAAACGAGTATCATGTCGCATAAGTACAGCGTTCCTTGAAACTAAATAAATGTTCAAGCCTGTTTTTTTATTTCATCTATTTTTATTAAATTATGGGTTCATATGAAGGAGCAGAGGAGCGCGTCGTCGTCGCTTGTAGCCATAAACCGCGCCACCAGCACAACGCACGTCTTGGTGGCACACCGCCCCCCGCGCCGCGCCGCGTGCTGCGGTCGCACGTAATTGCCGCTTAATACACCCACATCGACACAAATATGAGCTCCGTTTGGATGCGGATTACGGTTTTAATTAACGTTTTGTCTCTATTGAAAGTTTAATAACGGAGCGCAGTAGCGGAACAAACTGCCGTCGTTACAGCGAGGAGCTTCGAATTGAACGTTCACGACGAACGACCCACTTTAATAGTAAATGTTAATGAATAGACTTTATGTCGAGCGTTTCGTGTAATTTGATTGCACCAATTTAATTAACCTTCCCTTGCTCCCAGAAAAGGTCTTGTTTCAAAGACAATTCTGACTGAAGCTAAAAGATTACAGCCTATAGTAACTGTAAGATTTTTTCATCAAAACGATGTAATCCGAATAAAAAATCGCCCCGGGTTTAGTTAATCTCTCAAAGCCAGTTCGTTTTTAAAACGTTATTTTCAGCATGACTGGGCGGGCGGATTGTTCCAAAAATGCTGCGGCGGTGCGGGTTCGAGGCTCGGCCGCGCGCTGGACCCGCGCCAGGAACTTCGATGCTATTATTATATCGTCGGGTGGAACCGATGGATATCACGCTCCGTGCCGCCGCGTGTGACGTCGACACCCCACCACTCACCACATACGCGATCGCTTTATTTACACACTTAGATAAAAAGTAGCTTATCTATAACCGTCTCTTGAGTCCCCTCTATCTCTGTACCAAATTTCATCCATTTATCGTGTAAGCGTAACAAACAAACTAACTCACTTTCGCAATTATGATTTTATTTAGGAGTAGCTTTCCGCCAGCGGCTTCGCTCCTCACCATTTACCCCCTTTAGGATAGAATTTCGGAAACACCTTTCTTATCGGATGCCTACGTCATACAAAGAACACGCCATTCAAATTTCAGGTCTCTACAATCAGTGGTTTAGGCTGTGCATTGATCCGTCAGTCATTCAAGACAAAGCATTTTATATATATAGATAAACTAGCTGCCCCGCGCGACTTCGTTCGCGTGGTATGCAACCTCTACCCAACTCCAACCTTTTTTTTTTATCCTATGTCCTTTTCCTGGTTCCAAGCTGCCTCCCCTCCAATTTTCAGCCAAATCGGTTCAGCCGATCTTGAGTTATAAGTGGTGTAACTAACACGACTTTCTTTTATATATGTCGAAGCGTCAGAGCGGCCATCAGAAGGGTCTTGGCATTTGTTTTCCATCGTGGGCGTTGATATGGTGAAAACTTCAAATAATAATATCACGATTATAACTGTTACCGTTTGTACGTGTTTAATTACACAAAGATATGAAACATAACAAGATAATATCAAGATTAAATTCAAGAGCCAATAGGTTAGCACGGGCGCAGTCTGTCACCAGTCAAGTTATATCTGTCATCCCTGTCACTCCGTATGCGCATGCGTACTACTCTATTCGGAGTTACCCGCTCTTTAAATAGTCGTTATTATTTCAAAATAGCAAATAAGGTTTTAATACGCTTCAACACAATCAAACTTTCAAACTAATAACGGATTTCGTCGCGCGCCGTCACGGCCGTCCTGCATAGTCACACGTCCTCGTGTGCATTGGTCTCATCACCAGTAACTACGAAGAAACAAAACACACAATGACTTACATCATTATCCACTCGGTCACCCTGACCAATAACAAATGGCAACTCTTTCAACTCCACATAAGTGCACTATGATTCACAAGAAAATCGTGAAAACATATGTCACACATATTAGAACTGCCATCACAGCTCTCAAATTAGTCGGTACCACAAAGGCGAATCAATTTTATAACAATACTAGGGCCACACAGACTTGTTAGTGCCACACAAACCAGTTTGTGCCAAACAGACTCGTTTGTGCCAAACAAACTCGTTTGTGCAAAACAGACTCGTCTGTGCCAACCCAAGCTCGTCAATGCCACACAGGCTCGTCAGTGCCACACAGGCTCGTCAATGCCACACAGGCTCGTCAATGCCACACAGGCTCGTCAATGTCACACAGGCCAGTTAATGCCACACAGGCCAGTCAGTGCCACACAGGCTAATCGATGCCACACCAGAGTTGAGTTGCAATTGTGAACCAGCCTCGAATGACCAGCCTCACAGTTTGGTCTTCCTGCCATCACTCTGGGCTTTTGGCACAATAACGAACAGAAATTATACACCTTGTCTTATTTGAATGTAAGCTTTTTTATTTTGTTTTTGTTGTTTTCATTTGTTGTTATGCCAACATACATAGAAAATATAACTTCACTCATCATCGCCGTCATCGGCACATTCTGTCTCAATTCGATTGAATTCATTAAAATGTAATTCAGGAATTTTGAATTTTGTATACGAATACGTAATTTTTACATTTGCTCTACTTCTATGATATTTAACCTACTCTATACTTCACGGGTTGACTTTTCTACTCTCTCTATTGTTGTTTTGTAAACCTCAAGGTTTTCACCGATCTTAATCAGTAAGGCTTAACCTGCACTATGTGATTGGGATCAATTAATGTAATTTCACGCGGACCCGTATCGAGCTTACTAATAGGCGTACTTACCCTAAAGTAGCTATAATTCGTTACTAGTAACCAAACTAATTGTTATCTCTCACGTGCCAATAAATCATTCATCATTACTGTCTAGCCATTTCCCAACTATATCAAGCAGGAGACAGATGTAAAGAGTTAGGCCATTACCACAAAGGGACTTTTTACAACTGGGTGAAACCCAGTTGCCTAGCACCACGGAATATAATTTACATTTAATAGGTCCTAGTGAGCTGTTACACTTGATTCCAGTAATAGGTATGGCAAAAACGCTTGAACGCACGGAAATTTGTTCTAGCTTCCACAAGGTCCGTGTAGTGAACAACTCTAGATGTAACCTGTATACTATTTAACATAATGTTATGTTCATTTTGCCAAAGAGCACACCGGTAGGGCTTCAGTACTAACTGTTCTATACGCTTTACAAAGAAATATCAATGCCAAGCGCGGGCTTTGAAGTAATTTACGTCGTTCCGCCCCTATGGTGGCCCTATCGGCCCAAACAGGTGCCCCGTAACATATACAACCTAGGTAAGTAGCCCCATAGATCGTTTTTAATGTTAGAAATGACAGGCCCCAAGTAACCTTAGATATTCGCGTTAAAGCATAAAATTTCTTTTTAGCTTTTCACCGATGGTATTTATATGGTCAATAAATGTTAAATTTCTTTCTAGAATCAGACCGAGATAGCACACTGACTCATTTCGTTTCACAGGAACTTTGTTAAGTTTAAGAGAAGGCTACGATTTAAGATTCCCTTTTAGTAAAATCTGATAGGTTTTTTTTTTTTGCGGTGCAAAGGTTAAACGATTTCGATCACCCCACTGAGATATTAGACGTAGACATGTGTCAGCCAAAGCCTCTAGTCCAGCCAGAGTACTTGACTGTATGAGCAGGCCATCGTCCGCGTAACCGGTTGAGGTACTGCCGTATGGAAGCTGAATAATATTTGGCAAGATTAGCCGTCAGACCCCCCGGCCTCCACCTACTAGCAAGGAACGTCAAAGCTCCACAAATAACAACCGAGACCAACGGCCCAACGAGCCCCCCGAGGCACGGAGAAGTCTCGGCAGGGTACAGATAGTCACCAATCCACAAACCGACCGCGGCAAGCGCAGTCAAACTCAATGTGCAATTATGTGAAACAACTGCATTGTGTAATCCTGTACAAAACTGTGAAAAGGAATTTATACTCACATTAGGACATCATCCTAATAATGTAAACGCATTGTAATTTCGTTTACCAGGAAATCTATCAGCTCAACTTTGCTTTATCAGAGACTACTCTGAACCAACATCAAAACAGAATGAAAACTTCTCACCGGGTTCATTTACCAGTTAGTCGACTGTTTGTTTAATCGACATTTACTCCATCGTTCGGACCTCGTATCGTTCCAGCTTTAATGGGGCATCGCTTCGCGATGTGGTCCCTTTCAAAGCACAATTGGAGGAAGTTGGTTTCGTTCTTCTGTGTGCTCACTTCTATCGGCTAATACGGTTCACAGGTACCTGAAAACTTAGAAGTAAGCGCCGCTATCGCGACTGCTTTTCTCTCGACATACATTGGGCACTGTTACAGTTTGCCACATTTAAGGCATCGCTGAGAGTTGTCAATACTTGGTTTCTTTGATTCATCTATTGTAGCATTCATTTCATAAACCGGATATCCTCTTTTCCGAAAGACCATTAGTCCTTGTTGTAATTTGTTGTGTTGAAGTAAAAGCTATTCCTTAAAGTCGTGGCTCGATCATCATCGCATATGCTAGGATAGCCGCAATCGCAATCCATTCTTTAGATAAAGATTTTCGCAGTAGTTTCCACAAAATCAAATGTTGTTAAGATTAGGTCTTTTAATTGCAGCCAAAGCATACTAGAAAATCTCAACTGGGCCAACCATGATGCTGCAGTACTTTGAGTAGTAGGCACTTATTGTAATTATCAAGTTACTGCCTGACAGAGCAAACATAAATCCGCAGTTTCACACCAAGCATGAGCGTCACTATCCAGGCGATCAGGATTAAATTCAGGCAATGACATTTTGGATTCACAGACGCAATTCTTGTAACATACGTATCAATTCAACCATGTCACATTGCTGCATTTCAAAAAGACTTTTTGGTCGGTGGGTCATCTTAGGGTTTCACGCACTCTTTATTCCGTGAAATATTTACGGTCTGACCATTATGTTATACTTTGAAGGTCTCGGGTAATCCCACTTCTGATGTCGAAGCGTCAGAGCGGCCATCAGAAGGGTCTTGGCATTTGTTTTCCATCGTGGGCGTTGATATGGTGAAAACTTCAAATAATAATATCACGATTATAACTGTTACCGTTTGTACGTGTTTAATTACACAAAGATATGAAACATAACAAGATAATATCAAGATTAAATTCAAGAGCCAATAGGTTAGCACGGGCGCAGTCTGTCACCAGTCAAGTTATATCTGTCATCCCTGTCACTCCGTATGCGCATGCGTACTACTCTATTCGGAGTTACCCGCTCTTTAAATAGTCGTTATTATTTCAAAATAGCAAATAAGGTTTTAATACGCTTCAACACAATCAAACTTTCAAACTAATAACGGATTTCGTCGCGCGCCGTCATATATATAGATTACTCTCAATGCTAGTAGTAGTGTTACCTAAGGAGTTAGTGCCTAACTAACAACACGTTGTTAAATTCATAAAATGTAATCCTTTTCTGTAATGGTGAATATTTTCAGACTTATTTTGCCATAATTTTCTGTTAAACGTATTATACGCCGTAATCTTCTATTATATACGTATATATTTATTTAACCGACCTCTAGAGCGTTGAGTCGGTCCTCAAGCGTTTCAAAAAATAGTTACTAAACACCCAGTAGTTCTGCTCTCTCAGCCGGAGTTCGCTTTGACCAAGTTATATTTATTTCGCGCGCGATTATAATGGGAACCGAGCGAGCCGTGATATCACAATTTATTTGCGGGAAGCTATCCGGTGATACCTGTATCTATCCGGCAACGTGTGAAACCAGACGGCAAGGCTTTGCTCTGAATCAATGATGCCAAGAAATGAATGTCATGCCCCACTCCGTGCACGCGTATGATCCACATTGGACATGCATAGGTGTTGCTGCACTGTGAGAATTACATATTAGTCTGGAGCTGATTTCGTATTTGTATGAGTACATTTCGTCTTTATAGGTGAATCTTCATGTTGTTATTGTATAAATTCATAGTTTTTTACATTATTATGGTCTGTTAGTTAACTTTGCAATTGAATAGCGTTTTTTTTCTTTAGTGTCTTTCACATAAATTTATCGGTATTTATGGTTACCGTTTCCTTTACTCCGTGATTAACATATGAAGTAGAAAGTGCTGGTGTATCCAAAAGTATATTATTGAAATGGTCCGTAGTGCCGGGGCCGGTGCGGCGCCAAAATGGATGCGGCTCGTCCGGATATTAATATCCGCACCGACGGATGTGCGCGGGTATTACGCCGGCCACTGACGTGTTGCCGCAGAAGGACCACTGCGGAGATGTTACTGATAGTATACGCGGTTAAATAATAATGTAATGTACTAACTGCTTCGGTTGTACTCGCACCTCGACTAAACTTCTTACCCCTCCCGGATAAAAAGTAGCCTATCTAAAGCCGTCTCCAAGGTCCCAACTATCTCCCTACCAAATTTCATTCAAATCGGTTCTGCCGTTATACCCTGAAAGCGTAATAAACAAACAAACTCAATTTCACATTTATTTATTAGTTAGAATTATATTATGTGCACGAGTCTTGTTTAAGGTCTTTAGTATGAACTATCAGGTATCACTATAAACTATCATTTCGAAGCTACCTATTTAAGAAAGATGACCTATTTGTAACTGATCCATTGTTTCACTTTATGTTTTCTACATCTGGATACCTATTATTTGTGGATGCTTACATGATGTACCTACTTTAATCGTAAAGTGACTAGTTTTAGCGCAAACCTTCTGCGTCTACAACCGCTAGCCACCAAATAGTCTCAACTCCGAAGAAACATAAATACGCGCCATTTGTGTTGACCGTACTCGTGAATTGATAGCCACGTGAATATCGAACCTCGTGCATGACCGCGCGCGCGCGGCGCCTCTTGCACGCAATATTACATGCCAACAGATATTCTCTCGAATAAGAAATCGCACGCTTGCGTATTGTTCCTTAGATTTTCAATTTAGAAAGGAGACTAGATTCCGATTGTACTTGCAAATGATGAGCCGCCATGTCGAGGGTCAGGGTGACGCGCGACTCCGGGCGGTGCGGGGCGCGGGGCGGGGAGCTCTCCCTTACGCGATATTACACTCTTACCAGAAGATTTTTTGCTTGTAGACGCGGCCTCGGGATGTGTGTATACATGGTTCAAGTTAATACAGCTCTCGCTTCCTTTGTACACTTTAACAGCGTTTTATACTTTATTGAGAAATATACAATTTGACGATTTAATTATCCAAGATAAAATAGTTTATAAAATACTGGAGATAAGAGTAGTAAAAAGAGAAGAATGTCTGAGGTCAGCTCGTTCGTAATCATCTCGTTTGTTTACGTGAGGAGCTGCCAGGGGCACGGTGTGCTTGGGGCAGCTGTTGCACAAACACGTCTGATTGGTGCGACCGCGCGCCCGCCGCGTGCTCATTGTCAGCTGCTGTGATTGCGACAACGTTTACACGGCCACCGCTCGGTACCGGCCATGACGCCTTTGATCCATCAACACATGACAATATCTAAACTTAACCGTACCTGTCCAGGACGCTAAGCACTGGAGCAAAAACTATTTTACTATGCGAAACGATAAACGACTCAACTGAATACAATTGCAGAGCAGATTTCATTCACGTCCGAACATTTTGCTCAGTTGCGTAACATTATTGTTCAATTGTGTTACTGCGACGAGACAACTCTCGGTACAAAACGATGCTGTTTTTACATTATGTACTATTTCTACAACTATTTCATGTAGTGTTTGTCTCCCTCTGTGTTTTATCTTTATATCGCTTGATTGAATTGTCTCTCAGATTTATGTCCACGCTATCAGTGAGGCGTTTCCGAAAAAATACCAATCGGCTAGGGAATAGCCCCATTTTGTATTATTGTCTTTCTGTTCTGACTATAGAAGTACAAATCATAATTAATTCGAGAAGAATTAGCTATTATTATTATCGAACATCATGTAATAATAATCATCATCAGCCTATATATTGTCCCCTCGTACCCGAGAGGTAGGTGCCTTAACCACTAAGACTTCTCTCACGATTTGATTTGATTCAATCCAATCATAATAATAACAAACGATAAATACTCATTAGTTATTATTAACGATGGATTTTGCAACGGTGCACAGTTCACTAGGGTCCTTATGTGTGCAATGTGCATGTAATACGGCGTATCAAGTGAGCTCTCCCCATTGAGGAGATTGCGGATGATTAGATATACGAGTATATGTACACATGAATGGTATGCTATACTGACGAACTCTATCGCAGTAGAGAATATTCCGACTACGCATCGGGGGCATTCCGCTCACGTCAACTGCATTCCTCCACAGTGAGTGCAGACTGACTCCACTCTCATATTATACCACACTTAGAGTTACTCAGCAACACTGCACAGTCCGACTGTAGCCGACAAGGAATGTGGACTCATTTCACAACTGAATTCAATTTGCTTCAGAACAAAGGGCACCAGCCAGATAATATTCATAAAGTCTTTTCAAATCGTATTCCCTTCAGTATAGCCTGAATCGTTTGTTGTAGAAAGGACCGGTCCTTACGCCCATTGTGCGGATACTTAATTGAGTTCTCGTCTGTGATGTACTGTGCTCTGGAGCCGCGCGAGCGAGCTCGGGGTGAGGCCTATCTGACGAGACTAATCAATTAACATTTATACTGCGCCTACCATTCTATCTAGGCGTTTTTCCCTGGTAAAGAAATTACATAATTAATGATCAGAGATCGGAGTAGGTACATTGATTTGGGGTCAATGAACCGGCACGTATAATTAATATGGATATGCGTCCAGGATTTCGTAATAATTAAGATTTTTTAGGAATTTCAAATTTTGTTATGTGAAGAATATATTATATCAATAAGAATAAAAAGTGTTTAACCCTTTTGCTGTCTTTTTAATAGAATATATGATCGGCCTTCTATAATAAAAAAAAAAAAGTATGGCAAACTTGAGTAAAAACGTAGCAAACGTAAAGTGGGATTCTACTAATAAGTTCGTATTCCATAAATTTCAAATGTTTTAGTTTATAAATTTGCTTTACATTCACAATATTTGGTTCAATTCCGTAAGTACCAAAATGAAATCACGGAAAAAAGGCTTATCCATGTTATGATTTCTATGACTATTCATGATGCAAGTACTTAGGTAAAATCAATTTACCTACTCTGATCTCTATTAATGATTCATCGGCCTATCTATTTTTTCACAGCAGGGAATAAACGTTCACTCATTATAGGTACAGAGCAGACATAATTAGGATAATTTGATTGTCCTTAAATCTACGGATGCAAAATAATAGTGATCAGTGGCAGTGTGACGGTGTTTATACGAGATATACACGAGGTATCTACAAATAATGTATGTTTGAAACTATCCATCGTAGGTACCTGGCGCCAGTAACCGCAGGCTGCGGATCGCTTTGTGTTAGTATTTGAGCTCAAACAGCGCTGTTTGACAACGCGTAATTGTTGTTTTGGCCGCGCTTTGATTTGCGGTCGCCGATTGGCACGGCCGCCACTCAGCCCGGCGCGCGACCCCCGGCGGCCGGCCGACATACGAGCACGCTCTTCTACCCTTGTATAACAAGGAATTAGCTGATTCCCATGCCACTGCCCGTGCTGCACCTGATGTTATATGTCGTACTATTTAAGTATATGTCGGCGTTAGCTAAATATATTGATAAAAACTTTTTTACAAAAATAGAACTGACTTTTATGGTGTTTTTGAGATCAGGGGGGTTAGACAAGTGGCAAAACGCTAACGCTAACGCTAACGCTCAATGTATGGGAATGACATATAGCTAGTCGTAAACGAATGTCACTCCCATACATTGAGCGTTAGCGTTAGCGTTAGCGTTTTGCCACTTGTCTAACCCCCCAGTTCTATTTTTGCAAAAAAGTTCTTTATTTCGCGATTTTTATCTAAATTAAAATATCCTAATTTCTAGTGCTTATTACTTTTTTTTAATAATATAATAATCTTTTTTTTTATAATAATCTTTTTTTTTTAATAAAAATGTCGCCCCACTGTAGGAATTACTCCTGTATCGTGGGTGCGTTCACAAACGTACATTACACAGGCACAAACACCCAGACCGGAACAATTTTAGTTGTCCCGTGCGGGAATCGAACCCGCGACACGCAGCGCAGCAGCCAATTGCTCAGCCACTACGCCAAACGTGTCGTCTAAATCTTAATAAGGATGTACTATATACCTGTGCTTTCTCCTTTAGAACTTAGAAGCGTGTATGTTAAGGAATGGTGAAAGCAATACAGCAATCCCACGCCTATGCGTGGGATTGCTGTAATCGCGGGTCCTTTGCTGTTAATAACTGATGAGTTCCATTGTCTATCTCCGAGATCTTCAACAGATCCTAATATACTAAAACCTTTCTTGTAAAATATGCATTTAAATAACGAAATTGTTTTGAGAAAATCGCGGACATACAAACATACATAGCAGTGAAGGGTGGGCTTTTCGGAGTGCTGTCATAATGTATTTTGACGTGAAAAAGTACTTTTTTTTTAATTTAATTTGTGTAATTTCAGTAACTGTACAATATGTAATAACTACATATGATATTTAAGTTTGAGTTTACATACACACGGTACAAATACAGAACCTCCTTTCTTTAAGTCGGTAAAAAAGTGCACAACGGAATAGCTGTGACGTCATCCTAACACTCAGTGAATCAGCCGAGTTGTGGATGGGAGCGGCCTTTTATAAGACAGCGCAACGAGCGACAAGGATCTCTTGGCTGGAGGCCTTAATTTAATTAATTATATTAGGACCTCACCATACTGTCTCTGTTAAGCAGGTCGAATGCTGTTAGAAGCAGCCTGCAAGAGGTCATGTAGAAGAAAAAAAAGAAAAAACGACAAGAATCATTGCAATTGTAGCGAGCGCACCGTCCAAAACTCTAATCTTGTCACGGATCACGCCTGTATCATAATAATAGAAATTATTTTTTTTCAATTAATAATTAATATTTATTCCACTAGTGAACTTTGTTTATTATTGCTATTTATATTAAATTAAACAGTCATTATACTAATTATATTGATTTAGAGCCCACTTTTTATTTTCGAATTCAGTTTATTTTAAAATAAACTTATTGTATTTATTAAATCTTTTCTTATTATGTACTTTTTTATGATACGGAAATTATGTAAAAAAGTATAGGAAAGGACCATCCGCCCTTAATGATGGAAAACTTCTCATAGCTCTAACTCGCATCACATGCTATGTAATTTTGCCAATATTAGTTCGATGTTATTTTATTAGGTCTGTGTGTATATTTTACAAGGCCAATATTGAACCCCAGAAGGGCAGGTCAACAATATCATGGGATTCCGCAGATCACTTTGCACAGCTAAGTGGTCACGAAAATATTCGCATTGTAGTTATTCTCGGCATTAAAATAATAACAAAGAACCAAACCCAATATGAAGACACTATTAATATAATAAATGCGGACAACCTATAGTCGGCTTTGTGAATGTTCCTCACATAATACCTATGTTGCTCACATAATACCTGTGCTGGTGCTGGTGTAGATGACCACGATGCCGAAGATATTCACGTCTGCCTACACTGTGAGTCTAAATTGTTATTACGAAGCTACCCCAAATTGCCCCTAGGTGGTATATGGCCCCGGGTGGCCGTAATGGGGGTTTTTAAATCTATTACTTGATTATCGTGCTAAAAACATATCAAATGGTAGGTATATAAGATAATAGTGTTATGTAATAAATAATGAACGATTAAGTATATATTTAACACAGACCTAATGATAGATTTTCTTAGCGTCCCCGTTATGACCCGTTACAAACAGTACAAAACAATAACAACAGCTAAATAAAACTTAAGACTTCTAGTCAAATATAACTTATTTGTTCTCTAAGACTTTTGAGTGGGCAATGGTTTTGTTAAAATATCTCCTAACTGCTTATTACTTCTAATATATTATTTATTTATAAAACCATTTTTCAACTTCTCTTTAATAAAATTCTGACAACAATGGGTTTAGCCACAAAATTTTCTTTGAAGCTTCACATGGAGCAATAATCTATACCTCAGTTTTGGTGACAGCAAGTAGTTTGAAAAAAAAAGGAAGGCACATGTCATATTGTAAGTTATCCAAATAACACAAACACAAGGTGCAGAAGAGGCACTAGACAACCGCGCTTTAGCAATATGTAAGTTGCAGCGGTTGTTCCATTGGATCACAAAACTACATATTTTGTAATGGATTCTACATAGCAAAGTTCACTCTCGCTCGACAAAACAGACTTTCCATTCATAATGCTCATGTTTTCGACATCATGAATTCATAACGCGCTCGTCACAAGTATGAAGCGAGGAAGCGCCAGTAATACGATGTTCTGCATTTATTCGCTTGCCGTTGTGAGCGACAAATGATAGACGGGTGGCGAAGAGAACGCTAGAACATTGTATGCGCCCTTCATAAAATAAAAATTGTATAAAAGCTAGCAGTAACTAGCAGTAGGTGATGTCAGCAAAGATTCTAATCCTCAAGTTCCAAGTCTTAAGACAAATATCTAACTTCGTAATGTTATGAACGCTTCAACTAAATTCAGATTCCGGAGAAAGCCGATCCCATTCCCGCGCAGTGGAGCGTGAAGTAACTAATCTAATGAGTTAATCGTGTGAGAGGGTGTCGCGACCGCTGCGCGCCTGGTACAGTGGTGGCCGCGCTGAGTTATGGCGCGGTTTATCATCCGCAGCGCTGCACCAACCAACTTATTGAACAAGAGAGTTTACTACCACCCACGACTTCGCTGCCATTGCTGCCATTTGCATTTAGTTCGCTTTTAAACTATTAAAAATGCAGGGTTCTTTTTTCTTGCACTGTGCAATTTAAATAAGATTCATAAAACGATTTTTTGAGTTTAATTACATATACAACGTATATGTAAATTTTATTCTGTCTTTTCTCCCAAGTTGAGATAAATGCACTGTTTATTTTAAATTGTATTTTTATAGACATGACACCTAAACATACATACATGACTATTGACAATCATAGCATATCTTTTTCGCTTTGCCGTCGGCAAAAAACAGAAAAGCAAATCATTATTTACTGCAGCAAGCAAGCTACACAATTTAGCCGCTATGAGGCATGTAAGGATCTCAAGGCTCTCGACTGTCAGTACCAGGGGAACAGAAATCGTAGAATATTCAATATCTACGTTATTGTGTCCCGAACAATGCGGCCACAGACAGAAAATAATAATTGAAAGCGGCTCCTTGGAGCATCGGATGGCACTCGTGTCGATACATTGTTCCGCTGCAGCTGAATTGAATAAATTGCTCGAGAGTACTCTACTCTGTGGAACCGCTTACAACAATGCAGTACAACTCTGTATGTTATTTGCCGTGTAGGGAATTGAAAATACTATAAATTGATTCCGATTTAAATTGAACAAAGTAATGCTAATGTTTTTATTTAAACAAAAAGTACAACCGGCTACTATTCTTTAGTACCTTTATGAGTTTCGACAGACTATGAAAACCTATTACCAACCAATAGTAAAGTTGATTGCATTTCGAGAACAACTGCAAAAATTACTTTGTAAACCATATAAGTATATAATATAGGTAATCATACATAGATATAGGTACATAAGCGGCGTGGAGATGAAGTGCCACGTCCCGTGCACCGCAGTGACCTTTACCGGAGCAGAGCCACCGCTAAACGGTCGCGATATCACCTGCATGAGAAAAATGGCGCGCCTGCGGGCAGCACGCCGCTCGCGGCACGCCGGCGCATGGACTCGTGCATCTGTTGGAACGTATCTGGTCGGGATACTCCGGTATACTCCGACTACAACTTTCAAAATATCTCTTAATACGATACGAACGTGTTCGATCGACTGCACTCGCTTGTACACTTACAGCGATCAGAACGAGCTTGTGCACGACTGTATGACTGCGCTGCAGTTGGCTTTAACTCAAATGCGATTCGGACTACATGATATATGAAGCTCGCAGCCGATTTCCCCGCATAGTTTTCAAAAGATAAATGAACACAAAAAAAAAACGAATTCAATCCGGAACGTAAGGCAGCATAAGTGTTTGATGTGCGTTTGCGTACGTAGGGACAAGTTACGATTAGCTGAATTTTGCCAAAGTAAAAAATAACATGAATAATAATGTCATTAAGTATATTATTATAAACTATTAAGTAACCTAATTTAATTTAGTAGAAAGTAATAATATAGACTATTTAAGCTACACCAGTTGTGTTTTCAAGCCAAACCCATCCACCCAATTATGATGCCATCACGTGTACTCTCACAACTGGAAAAGGAAATTGACTATGTAGCCAGGTGTATCTAATTCTTAATTGGCATTGTCTTAAAGGTGCATAGCTAAATTGAAGTGGGTAATGAACTATTTCTTCACAAAAAGAATATTTGTCGTGTTGGTGTTCTTGTGGTACAGTCTGGTGACCGCACTGTGTGATATTAGTTGCTTAGCAAAGTTAACACATCGATAGGTGACAGTAGAGTGTCTCTATGGTCACCAAACTGAGAGCCGGGTGTCATCCGTTATGATAAATTCAGTTTGGGCACCAAGTACTACAGTTAAATAGCTGCAAATATAACAATATCGCGATATGATCAGCGTGAAATACTTGCGTGGTACGTAAACAGAGGCAGCCCGCGCTCACGTCGCAGCCATTAGCCACTCTAAACTCATTACTGGCTGCGCGCCGGGGCACTACGCCGCCGCTACTTGCACGGCAGCGTGTCCTCTTGTTTTAGAAACAGGGTATATTGAATCAGCCATGTGTGACGTCATAGGTTCCACTAGCAGTTTAATGATTGTCGGACTATGTTTGTGATAGTCATATTCATAGGTTTTATATAACAAATCCAACAGAACACTTTTTTCAATTGAGAAATATTCAAATAACTCAATAGGGTGGGAAGGAGTGTTAAGACTCTTACTGACTAAAACCCATCCATATTCCTTCCTTAGCCCTTTACATTCCGGATGAGTGGTAACTCTTTTGAACATCCCGCAGCATACAATAGAACCCTGACGGTTTTTTTGTTACGTTTTCACGGTCAAATCGCTAGTCCAATTATGATGATATAAGGAATGAATTGAAAACTAGGTGAGGTCTGAGTTTTTGTCTAGCCTCATGAAGTAGTTCTATTAGGATGCGAGTGAAACCGCAAGAAATATTTAGTATTTATGTTGTAATTATTATGAATTTGACTCAAAGATTAACCACAAGTTCAAGTTTTAAGTAGCTTGAGTATTTGAGTTGACTGCATATTATATTGGTCCTCATTAATTGGGGTTTAAAAAAAGCACAGAGTATAGAGAGAGTGTAATAAAACTTTTAAAAATTTGCATCCGATCGCCTTATCTCGCCGCCTCTCCGACATAATGAAACAGTTTAATTATCCTCCTTCAGCGACCATCTCCCCCGGGGGCGGTGGGCGCCGGCTGGGGTGGGGGCGGGGGCGCTGGGGTGGAGCGCGGAGTGCTGGGCGGGAGGGGGTGCAGGCAGGCGCGCTGACCCGGAAACGATGCGGCTCCGGCCGGATATTAATTTCTCCACTCGAACGCACTTCGCGCAGGTGACGAACATCGGAAAGCTTTTCAGCTAATTTAATTTTTTTTGTTCGTAATCACTGCCCGACACGCCGCGCTGGCCCCGCTATGTGTGCAGCTGCGTGTGCTGCTTGTTGTTTAGCAATTTGGGGTTCAATAAAAGTGGCGGAACCTGTAAACGCTCACTATTTGGTTTTGTATTTAAAAAAAAAACATGCAATGCAACTTATATTAAGCACATTCAGCGATTACGCGAATGCAGGGCAAGCACATAGTGGAATTACGACAGATGATTGTTACGCAAAGTACATACGCGGTACGTCATTAGCGAGCGGAGAGGAGCGAGCGGTCCGAGCGCTCGTTATTAAAATTAAACTAGACGACGCTCGCGTCATGCATCACTTGTGTAATTGTACGCTCGCGCTGTCTTGTAATCTTGTGTCAGATTTTATTAATAAACAACGTTTCCAAAATGTTTAAAATTACGCAATCTCGTGTGTTTTATCTGCATAGTACCTACTCATCTCTCGTTGAGATGAGGGAGAAGTAGGTTCCAGCTGTGAGCCAAGAATAATCTGTTGACATAGCAATCTCATTGCTGGGGGCTATGGCGAGCTTATCGTTACTCTGCGATTTAATTAGCGCGCCCCTGAAAATAATTCATCAGAAGCTAACTTGATAACTCAATTTGTACATATCTTAGAGAAATAAATTTGTGCAGTTAAACAAGTTAATTTTAACCAACAAAAGATACATTATGATTTAAGATTTTTATTAGAAATCCTTAGTCGACAAGGATCCCTTATAGATTCAACATGTTCGTCTGTATGTCTGCCTGTCCGCGACAAAGCTCAAAGGTTCTTAGTACAAGAAAGCTAAAATTGGTATGCATATGCGTAAATTATTGATCACACCAACAAAGTAGTAAAATAAAGTTTTGAATTATGTTTTTTTTTTAAGTTTGTTTGTTACAGAGTTACAAGCGGTTGCATCTAAATAATATGTTGTTACATATATGTGAAACGGAAGAACTGTCATTGAAGATCTGTCAAAATGGAGGATAAAATGGAATAATTTTGCTATTATTTTGTATTTTTCGTCTAAATGTGTAAGATATATGTTTACTTAATTGTTATATCTATGTATTGATATCATAAAAAATATTAAAAGTATGTTAATTATTCATAATTATAATGTTTTGTGATATTCATAAAAGTATAAAGTAAAAATGATAAAAAAAATTGGTGCAACCCTCTGTTATAGTTGACAAACTACAAGCTATTACGTCGGCCTACTGCGCGTAGCCCGACACACACTTGTCGGGTTTTTCACTTTTTAAGAAACAAGAGATACAGATCTTATAAGTTAAATCAGAGATTAATTGGTCTCGGAATGAAGAGATTAAAAGTTTTCCTTCATAATTGAAATTCATACTGAATTTTAAGTTTTGAAATGGCAACTTCTTCGTTACATTTACACCTCAATCAGTTAAGTTAAATGTATTCTATAATATAAGTGTGTATGCTTCGTTAAATTTTCATGTCTTTACTTTGTGATATTTTTGTTTTATGATAAATGATATTTATTTTTTCAAGTAGGTACGTTATAAATTAACACTTTTACGCGTCAAACATATTTTTGTTTATAGCTAGATGAGGCCGGTGCTTCCTATCTGACTACCTTGAGAAGAAACACCGAAACAAACTGAAGGGTCACAGTCTCTTTTATATATAGATACCGTGTTGTACTCATGTTATACAGATATACATATAATAATAGATTATTACAAAAAACAAGTCACTTATGCACGCATACGCTTAACATACAAAATATAAACATCTCCCATTCGCATGCAGGATGAACAATCCTTCAACCTTGTTCGGTAATATTCCCGATAAAACAATCACTGTGAGGAAACCGTTCCCCCATCAAATTAAACCATCGCGTAATAAAAAAAAGCGAGTCATTGTCAAATGCGGGCCGAGATATATGAGGTGGCTGTGGTCAGCAATCCTGCGGTGTGTACAACTTAGATGGTTTGTGAGTGCGGGCAGCCCCGCGCCCGGCGACCCGCACCCGGCGACCCACGCTCGGCGACCCAAGCCCGGCGATCAACGCCCGATGCCCCACAGCCCACATCCGGCGTCGCCCGAGCGACGTGCGGAGCGACAAGGAAGCGCTTAACTTTGTGTATTCACCATCAACATAATATAGTTAGGAAACTCCTTAATTTTGTCTATGGTTATGAATAAAGAATATAAAAAGGCGGGAAACTAGTTGTCAATTAGAAGATTCTTGGGTAAGATGATGGTTGACGTAATTTGTAAGTGCAAATTATTTATTGTTTTATGGATAAAATAGTGACCGAACTCCTTAAGTTCGCTGATTTAATTTTTAATAATAGTCCGCTTCTGAATGCTAAATATATATACAATACTTAATAGAAGAAAAGAAAAAAACTATAATCTAATCTAAAATAAATATAATTATGTATACCGCTACTGGTAACTGTATTTCACATTGTTTCATTATCCATTTCAATCAAAGTCCCCAAGTACACATTCATAAAAGAGTCCACGTCTGTAAAAATATCTGTAGTAGCATATATTGCGACCATTAAACGTACCTATGTGTGGAGCGTATGAAATTATTACTTTTTGTAAAGGTATTGCTTAAATAAGTTTTGTTCGACTACCCACATCGTGCCACTGACAGGCGAGCCATGGTATAAAAGGGCGTGCACGACGTTCGACCGCTCAGATTTCGTTTGTCTTCGGAACTAGCAGGACATCTCTGAACGGTCTGGTATGTTTTTTTTTAAATAATCCAATTGCTCTTAATATTGTTATGAACCTTATTGCGGTGCCATTAATTTTCTTTTATTATATTATTATTTTATATGCTATACTGCTATACTGCTATTATAATGCTAGAACGTTGCTGTACAAGATATTGTAATTAAATTGCATTATGTACAAAATTATCATATTGTACTAATAATGTTGTTGTTAAATAGCTTATACAGATTGGTACAAAGCTATATAATACAAAACTATATAAAGCTATTTAATATACATTACTAGCTTTCCGCCCGTGGCTTCGCCCGCGTGGGCATTTTTTTTACACCTTGGGTTCCATTATTCAAGTTTTAGTAAGGATCCCTAATTATTTCTAGAAATAAATATAACCAATGACACTCCGTATCGATGTAGCTTTCTAACGAAGAAAGAATCTTTAAATCGGGCCGGTAGTTTTTGTGTTAAAACCCTACAAACAAACAAACAACTCTTTCCCCTTCCTAGTATCAGTAGTGATGTATTTTAACTGCATTATGAATAACGATACTTAAGTTTTAATAACTTCTGCATTATGAAACATATCAACCATATTAATAATGTTTCGTTTCTTTTATACAAGTTCTCTCCCACAAACATGAACATAGAAAATCTGTTAACAAAAATCATGATAAAAACCTAGACTAACTTTGGCTCGATGCCAATCCGACGCCCTCGGGTCAGCTGATCAGCTGATAGGCCGAGATATGAGAAATTTTCATTTCGCCCAAAACCGAAACTGAGACCGGAAACGTATGTAACTTTAATAGCTGTTACCGAAAAACATAATAAAAACCGATTCTGAACACTTCGGCTCTTACCGAATCTGACGGCCTCGGGTCAGCTGATCAGCTGATAGGCCGAGATATGAGAAATTTTCATTTCGCCCAAAACCGAAACTGAGACCGGAAACGTATGTAACTTTAATAGCTGTTACCGAAAAACATAATAAAAACCGATTCCGAACACTTCGGCTCAAATCCAATCCGACGCCCTCGGGTCAGCTGATCAGCTGATAGGCCGAGATATGAGAAATTTTCATTTCGCCCAAAACCGAAACTGAGACCGGAAACGTATGTAACTTTAATAGCTGTTACCGAAAAACATAATAAAAACCGATTCCGAATACTTCGGCTCTTACCGAATCTGACGCCCTCGGGTCAGCTGATCAGCTGATAGGCCGAGATATGAGAAATTTTCATTTCGCCCAAAACCGAAACTGAGACCGGAAACGTATGTAACTTTAATAGCTGTTACCAAAAAACATAATAAAAACCGATTCCGAACACTTCGGCTCTTACCGAATCTGACGCCCTCGGGTCAGCTGATCAGCTGATAGGCCGAGATATGAGAACTTTTCATTTCGCCCAAAACCGAAACTGAGACCGGAAACGTATGTAACTTTAATAGCTGTTACCGAAAAACATAATAAAAACCGATTCCGAACACTTCGGCTCTTACCGAATCTGACGCCCTCGGGTCAGCTGATCAGCTGATAGGCCGAGATATGAGAACTTTTCATTTCGCCCAAAACCGAAACTGAGACCGGAAACGTATGTATCTTTAATAGCTGTTACCGAAAAACATAATAAAAACCGATTCTGAACACTTCGGCTCTTACCGAATCTGACGGCCTCGGGTCAGCTGATCAGCTGATAGGCCGAGATATGAGAAATTTTCATTTCGCCCAAAACCGAAACTGAGACCGGAAACGTATGTAACTTTAATAGCTGTTACCGAAAAACAAAATAAAAACCGATTCCGAACACTTCGGCTCAAATCCAATCCGACGCCCTCGGGTCAGCTGATCAGCTGATAGGCCGAGATATGAGAAATTTTCATTTCGCCCAAAACCGAAACTGAGACCGGAAACGTATGTAACTTTAATAGCTGTTACCGAAAAACATAATAAAAACCGATTCCGAACACTTCGGCTCAGACTGAATCCGACGCCCTCGGGTCAGCTGATCAGCTGATAGGCCGAGATATGAGAAATTTTCATTTCGCCCAAAACCGAAACTGAGACCGGAAACGTATGTAACTTTAATAGCTGTTACCGAAAAACATAATAAAAACCGATTCTGAACACTTCGGCTCTTACCGAATCTGACGGCCTCGGGTCAGCTGATCAGCTGATAGGCCGAGATATGAGAAATTTTCATTTCGCCCAAAACCGAAACTGAGACCGGAAACGTATGTAACTTTAATAGCTGTTACCGAAAAACATAATAAAAACCGATTCCGAACACTTCGGCTCAAATCCAATCCGACGCCCTCGGGTCAGCTGATCAGCTGATAGGCCGAGATATGAGAAATTTTCATTTCGCCCAAAACCGAAAGTGAGACCGGAAACGTATGTAACTTTAATAGCTGTTACCGAAAAACATAATAAAAACCGATTCTGAACACTTCGGCTCTTACCGAATCCGACGCCCTCGGGTCAGCTGATCAGCTGATAGGCCGAGATATGAGAAATTTTTATTTCGCCCAAAACCGAAACTGAGACCGGAAACGTATGTAACTTTAATAGCTGTTACCGAAAAACATAATAAAAACCGATTCCGAACACTTCGGCTCAAATCCAATCCAACGCCCTCGGGTCAGCTGATCAGCTGATAAGCCGAAATATGAGAAATTTTCATTTCGCCCAAAACCGAAACTGAGACCGGAAACGTATGTAACTTTAATAGCTGTTACCGAAAAACATAATAAAAACCGATTCCGAACACTTCGGCTCAGACTGAATCCGACGCCCTCGGGTCAGCTGATCAGCTGATAGGCCGAGATATGAGAAATTTTCATTTCGCCCAAAACCGAAACTGAGACCGGAAACGTATGTAACTTTAATAGCTGTTACCGAAAAACATAATAAAAACCGATTCCGAACACTTCGGCTCAAATCCAATCCGACGCCCTAGGGTCAGCTGATCAGCTGATAAGCCGAAATATGAGAAATTTTCATTTCGCCCAAAACCGAAACTGAGACCGGAAACGTATGTAACTTTAATAGCTGTTACCGAAAAACATAATAAAAACCGATTCCGAACACTTCGGCTCAGACTGAATCCGACGGCCTCGGGTCAGCTGATCAGCTGATAGGCCGAGATATGAGAAATTTTCATTTCGCCCAAAACCGAAACTGAGACCGGAAACGTATGTAACTTTAATAGCTGTTACCGAAAAACATAATTAAAACCGATTCCGAACACTTCGGCTCAGACTGAATCCGACGCCCTCGGGTCAGCTGATCAGCTGATAGGCCGAGATATGAGAAATTTTCATTTCGCCCAAAACCGAAACTGAGACCGGAAACGTATGTAACTTTAATAGCTGTTACCGAAAAACATAATAAAAACCGATTCCGAACACTTCGGCTCAAATCCAATCCGACGCCCTCGGGTCAGCTGATCAGCTGATAGGCCGAGATATGAGAAATTTTCATTTCGCCCAAAACCGAAACTGAGACCGGAAACGTATGTAACTTTAATAGCTGTTACCGAAAAACATAATAAAAACCGATTCTGAACACTTCGGCTCTTACCGAATCCGACGCCCTCGGGTCAGCTGATCAGCTGATAGGCCGAGATATGAGAAATTTTCATTTCGCCCAAAACCGAAACTGAGACCGGAAACGTATGTAACTTTAATAGCTGTTACCGAAAAACATAATAAAAACCGATTCTGAACACTTCGGCTCAAATCCAATCCGACGCCCTCGGGTCAGCTGATCAGCTGATAGGCCGAGATATGAGAAATTTTCATTTCGCCCAAAACCGAAACTGAGACCGGAAACGTATGTAACTTTAATAGCTGTTACCGAAAAACATAATAAAAACCGATTCTGAACACTTCGGCTCTTACCGAATCTGACGCCCTCGGGTCAGCTGATCAGCTGATAGGCCGAGATATGAGAAATTTTCATTTCGCCCAAAACCGAAACTGAGACCGGAAACGTATGTAACTTTAATAGCTGTTACCGAAAAACATAATTAAAACCGATTCCGAACACTTCGGCTCAGACTGAATCCGACGCCCTCGGGTCAGCTGATCAGCTGATAGGCCGAGATATGAGAAATTTTCATTTCGCCCAAAACCGAAACTGAGACCGGAAACGTATGTAACTTTAATAGCTGTTACCGAAAAACATAATAAAAACCGATTCTGAACACTTCGGCTCTTACCGAATCTGACGGCCTCGGGTCAGCTGATCAGCTGATAGGCCGAGATATGAGAAATTTTCATTTCGCCCAAAACCGAAACTGAGACCGGAAACGTATGTAACTTTAATAGCTGTTACCGAAAAACATAATAAAAACCGATTCCGAACACTTCGGCTCAAATCCAATCCGACGCCCTTGGGTCAGCTGATCAGCTGATAGGCCGAGATATGAGAAATTTTCATTTCGCCCAAAACCGAAACTGAGACCGGAAACGTATGTAACTTTAATACCTGTTACCGAAAAACATAATAAAAACCGATTCTGAACACTTCGGCTCTTACCGAATCCGACGCCCTCGGGTCAGCTGATCAGCTGATAGGCCGAGATATGAGAAATTTTCATTTCGCCCAAAACCGAAACTGAGACCGGAAACGTATGTAACTTTAATAGCTGTTACCGAAAAACATAATAAAAACCGATTCCGAACACTTCGGCTCAAATCCAATCCGACACCCTCGGGTCAGCTGATCAGCTGATAGGCCGAGATATGAGAAATTTTCATTTCGCCCAAAACCGAAACTGAGACCGGAAACGTATGTAACTTTAATAGCTGTTACCGAAAAACATAATAAAAACCGATTCTGAACACTTCGGCTCAAATCCAATCCGACGCCCTCGGGTCAGCTGATCAGCTGATAGGCCGAGATATGAGAAATTTTCATTTCGCCCAAAACCGAAACTGAGACCGGAAACGTATGTAACTTTAATAGCTGTTACCGAAAAACATAATAAAAACCGATTCTGAACACTTCGGCTCTTACCGAATCTGACGGCCTCGGGTCAGCTGATCAGCTGATAGGCCGAGATATGAGAAATTTTCATTTCGCCCAAAACCGAAACTGAGACCGGAAACGTATGTAACTTTAATAGCTGTTACCGAAAAACATAATAAAAACCGATTCTGAACACTTCGGCTCTTACCGAATCCGACGCCCTCGGGTCAGCTGATCAGCTGATAGGCCGAGATATGAGAAATTTTCATTTCGCCCAAAACCGAAACTGAGACCGGAAACGTATGTAACTTTAATAGCTGTTACCGAAAAACATAATAAAAACCGATTCCGAACACTTCGGCTCAAATCCAATCCGACGCCCTCGGGTCAGCTGATCAGCTGATAGGCCGAGATATGAGAAATTTTCATTTCGCCCAAAACCAAAACTGAGACCGGAAACGTATGTAACTTTAATAGCTGTTACCGAAAAACATAATAAAAACCGATTCCGAACACTTCGGCTCAAATCCAATCCGACGCCCTCGGGTCAGCTGATCAGCTGATAGGCCGAGATATGAGAAATTTTCATTTCGCCCAAAACCGAAACTGAGACCGGAAACGTATGTAACTTTAATAGCTGTTACCGAAAAACATAATTAAAACCGATTCCGAACACTTCGGCTCAGACTGAATCCGACGCCCTCGGGTCGCTGATCAGCTGATAGGCCGAGATATGAGAAATTTTCATTTCGCCCAAAACCGAAACTGAGACCGGAAACGTATGTAACTTTAATAGCTGTTACCGAAAAACATAATAAAAACCGATTCTGAACACTTCGGCTCTTACCGAATCTGACGGCCTCGGGTCAGCTGATCAGCTGATAGGCCGAGATATGAGAAATTTTCATTTCGCCCAAAACCGAAACTGAGACCGGAAACGTATGTAACTTTAATAGCTGTTACCGAAAAACATAATAAAAACCGATTCCGAACACTTCGGCTCAAATCCAATCCGACGCCCTTGGGTCAGCTGATCAGCTGATAGGCCGAGATATGAGAAATTTTCATTTCGCCCAAAACCGAAACTGAGACCGGAAACGTATGTAACTTTAATAGCTGTTACCGAAAAACATAATAAAAACCGATTCTGAACACTTCGGCTCTTACCGAATCCGACGCCCTCGGGTCAGCTGATCAGCTGATAGGCCGAGATATGAGAAATTTTCATTTCGCCCAAAACCGAAACTGAGACCGGAAACGTATGTAACTTTAATAGCTGTTACCGAAAAACATAATAAAAACCGATTCTGAACACTTCGGCTCTTACCGAATCCGACGCCCTCGGGTCAGCTGATCAGCTGATAGGCCGAGATATGAGAAATTTTCATTTCGCCCAAAACCGAAACTGAGACCGGAAACGTATGTAACTTTAATAGCTGTTACCGAAAAACATAATAAAAACCAATTCCGAACACTTCGGCTCAAATCCAATCCGACGCCCTCGGGTCAGCTGATCAGCTGATAAGCCGAGATATGAGAAATTTTCATTTCGCCCAAAACCGAAACTGAGACCGGAAACGTATGTAACTTTAATAGCTGTTACCGAAAAACATAATAAAAACCGATTCTGAACACTTCGGCTCTTACCGAATCTGACGGCCTCGGGTCAGCTGATCAGCTGATAGGCCGAGATATGAGAAATTTTCATTTCGCCCAAAACCGAAACTGAGACCGGAAACGTATGTAACTTTAATAGCTGTTACCGAAAAACATAATGAAAACCGATTCCGAACACTTCGGCTCAAATCCAATCCGACGCCCTCGGGTCAGCTGATCAGCTGATAGGCCGAGATATGAGAAATTTTCATTTCGCCCAAAACCGAAACTGAGACCGGAAACGTATGTAACTTTAATAGCTGTTACCGAAAAACATAATAAAAACCGATTCTGAACACTTCGGCTCTTACCGAATCCGACGCCCTCGGGTCAGCTGATCAGCTGATAGGCCGAGATATGAGAAATTTTCATTTCGCCCAAAACCGAAACTGAGACCGGAAACGTATGTAACTTTAATAGCTGTTACCGAAAAACATAATAAAAACCGATTCCGAACACTTCGGCTCAAATCCAATCCGACGCCCTCGGGTCAGCTGATCAGCTGATAAGCCGAAATATGAGAAATTTTCATTTCGCCCAAAACCGAAACTGAGACCGGAAACGTATGTAACTTTAATAGCTGTTACCGAAAAACATAATAAAAACCGATTCTGAACACTTCGGCTCAAATCCAATCCGACGCCCTCGGGTCAGCTGATCAGCTGATAGGCCGAGATATGAGAAATTTTCATTTCGCCCAAAACCGAAACTGAGACCGGAAACGTATGTAACTTTAATAGCTGTTACCGAAAAACATAATAAAAACCGATTCTGAACACTTCGGCTCTTACCGAATCTGACGGCCTCGGGTCAGCTGATCAGCTGATAGGCCGAGATATGAGAAATTTTCATTTCGCCCAAAACCGAAACTGAGACCGGAAACGTATGTAACTTTAATAGCTGTTACCGAAAAACATAATAAAAACCGATTCTGAACACTTCGGCTCTTACCGAATCCGACGCCCTCGGGTCAGCTGATCAGCTGATAGGCCGAGATATGAGAAATTTTCATTTCGCCCAAAACCGAAACTGAGACCGGAAACGTATGTAACTTTAATAGCTGTTACCGAAAAACATAATAAAAACCGATTCTGAACACTTCGGCTCTTACCGAATCCGACGCCCTCGGGTCAGCTGATCAGCTGATAGGCCGAGATATGAGAAATTTTCATTTCGCCCAAAACCGAAACTGAGACCGGAAACGTATGTAACTTTAATAGCTGTTACCGAAAAACATAATTAAAACCGATTCCGAACACTTCGGCTCAGACTGCATCCGACGCCCTCGGGTCAGCTGATCAGCTGATAGGCCGAGATATGAGAAATTTTCATTTCGCCCAAAACCGAAACTGAGACCGGAAACGTATGTAACTTTAATAGCTGTTACCGAAAAACATAATTAAAACCGATTCCGAACACTTCGGCTCAGACTGAATCCGACGCCCTCGGGTCGCTGATCAGCTGATAGGCCGAGATATGAGAAATTTTCATTTCGCCCAAAACCGAAACTGAGACCGGAAACGTATGTAACTTTAATAGCTGTTACCGAAAAACATAATAAAAACCGATTCTGAACACTTCGGCTCTTACCGAATCTGACGGCCTCGGGTCAGCTGATCAGCTGATAGGCCGAGATATGAGAAATTTTCATTTCGCCCAAAACCGAAACTGAGACCGGAAACGTATGTAACTTTAATAGCTGTTACCGAAAAACATAATAAAAACCGATTCTGAACACTTCGGCTCTTACCGAATCTGACGGCCTCGGGTCAGCTGATCAGCTGATAGGCCGAGATATGAGAAATTTTCATTTCGCCCAAAACCGAAACTGAGACCGGAAACGTATGTAACTTTAATAGCTGTTACCGAAAAACATAATTAAAACCGATTCCGAACACTTCGGCTCAGACTGAATCCGACGCCCTCGGGTCAGCTGATCAGCTGATAGGCCGAGATATGAGAAATTTTCATTTCGCCCAAAACCGAAACTGAGACCGGAAACGTATGTAACTTTAATAGCTGTTACCGAAAAACATAATAAAAACCGATTCTGAACACTTCGGCTCTTACCGAATCCGACGCCCTCGGGTCAGCTGATCAGCTGATAGGCCGAGATATGAGAAATTTTCATTTCGCCCAAAACCGAAACTGAGACCGGAAACGTATGTAACTTTAATAGCTGTTACCGAAAAACATAATAAAAACCGATTCTGAACACTTCGGCTCTTACCGAATCTGACGGCCTCGGGTCAGCTGATCAGCTGATAGGCCGAGATATGAGAAATTTTCATTTCGCCCAAAACCGAAACTGAGACCGGAAACGTATGTAACTTTAATAGCTGTTACCGAAAAACATAATAAAAACCGATTCTGAACACTTCGGCTCTTACCGAATCCGACGCCCTCGGGTCAGCTGATCAGCTGATAGGCCGAGATATGAGAAATTTTCATTTCGCCCAAAACCGAAACTGAGACCGGAAACGTATGTAACTTTAATAGCTGTTACCGAAAAACATAATAAAAACCGATTCCGAACACTTCGGCTCAAATCCAATCCGACGCCCTCGGGTCAGCTGATCAGCTGATAAGCCGAAATATGAGAAATTTTCATTTCGCCCAAAACCGAAACTGAGACCGGAAACGTATGTAACTTTAATAGCTGTTACCGAAAAACATAATAAAAACCGATTCTGAACACTTCGGCTCAAATCCAATCCGACGCCCTCGGGTCAGCTGATCAGCTGATAGGCCGAGATATGAGAAATTTTCATTTCACCCAAAACCGAAACTGAGACCGGAAACGTATGTAACTTTAATAGCTGTTACCGAAAAACATAATAAAAACCGATTCTGAACACTTCGGCTCTTACCGAATCTGACGGCCTCGGGTCAGCTGATCAGCTGATAGGCCGAGATATGAGAAATTTTCATTTCGCCCAAAACCGAAACTGAGACCGGAAACGTATGTAACTTTAATAGCTGTTACCGAAAAACATAATAAAAACCGATTCTGAACACTTCGGCTCTTACCGAATCTGACGGCCTCGGGTCAGCTGATCAGCTGATAGGCCGAGATATGAGAAATTTTCATTTCGCCCAAAACCGAAACTGAGACCGGAAACGTATGTAACTTTAATAGCTGTTACCGAAAAACATAATAAAAACCGATTCTGAACACTTCGGCTCTTACCGAATCTGACGCCCTCGGGTCAGCTGATCAGCTGATAGGCCGAGATATGAGAAATTTTCATTTCGCCCAAAACCGAAACTGAGACCGGAAACGTATGTAACTTTAATAGCTGTTACCGAAAAACATAATAAAAACCGATTCCGAACACTTCGGCTCAAATCCAATCCGACGCCCTCGGGTCAGCTGATCAGCTGATAAGCCGAAATATGAGAAATTTTCATTTCGCCCAAAACCGAAACTGAGACCGGAAACGTATGTAACTTTAATAGCTGTTACCGAAAAACATAATAAAAACCGATTCTGAACACTTCGGCTCAAATCCAATCCGACGCCCTCGGGTCAGCTGATTAGCTCATAGGCCGAGATATGAGAAATTTTCATTTCGCCCAAAACCGAAACTGAGACCGGAAACGTATGTAACTTTAATAGCTGTTACCGAAAAACATAATAAAAACCGATTCTGAACACTTCGGCTCTTACCGAATCTGACGGCCTCGGGTCAGCTGATCAGCTGATAGGCCGAGATATGAGAAATTTTCATTTCGCCCAAAACCGAAACTGAGACCGGAAACGTATGTAACTTTAATAGCTGTTACCGAAAAACATAATAAAAACCGATTCCGAACACTTCGGCTCAAATCCAATCCGACGCCCTCGGGTCAGCTGATCAGCTGATAGGCCGAGATATGAGAAATTTTCATTTCGCCCAAAACCGAAACTGAGACCGGAAACGTATGTAACTTTAATAGCTGTTACCGAAAAACATAATAAAAACCGATTCTGAACACTTCGGCTCGGACTGAATCCGACGCCCTCGGATCAGCTGATAGGCCGAGATATGAGAAATTTTCATTTCGCCCAAAACCGAAACTGAGACCGGAAACGTATGTAACTTTAATAGCTGTTACCGAAAAACATAATAAAAACCGATTCTGAACACTTCGGCTCAAATCCAATCCGACGCCCTCGGGTCAGCTGATCAGCTGATAGGCCGAGATATGAAAAATTTTCATTTCGCCCAAAACCGAAACTGAGACCGGAAACGTATGTAACTTTAATAGCTGTTACCGAAAAACATAATTAAAACCGATTCCGAACACTTCGGCTCAGACTGAATCCGACGCCCTCGGGTCAGCTGATCAGCTGATAGGCCGAGATATGAGAAATTTTCATTTCGCCCAAAACCGAAACTGAGACCGGAAACGTATGTAACTTTAATAGCTGTTACCGAAAAACATAATAAAAACCGATTCTGAACACTTCGGCTCTTACCGAATCCGACGCCCTCGGGTCAGCTGATCAGCTGATAGGCCGAGATATGAGAAATTTTCATTTCGCCCAAAACCGAAACTGAGACCGGAAACGTATGTAACTTTAATAGCTGTTACCGAAAAACATAATAAAAACCGATTCTGAACACTTCGGCTCTTACCGAATCCGACGCCCTCGGGTCAGCTGATCAGCTGATAGGCCGAGATATGAGAAATTTTCATTTCGCCCAAAACCGAAACTGAGACCGGAAACGTATGTAACTTTAATAGCTGTTACCGAAAAACATAATAAAAACCGATTCTGAACACTTCGGCTCTTACCGAATCCGACGCCCTCGGGTCAGCTGATCAGCTGATAGGCCGAGATATGAGAAATTTTCATTTCGCCCAAAACCGAAACTGAGACCGGAAACGTATGTAACTTTAATAGCTGTTACCGAAAAACATAATTAAAACCGATTCCGAACACTTCGGCTCAGACTGCATCCGACGCCCTCGGGTCAGCTGATCAGCTGATAGGCCGAGATATGAGAAATTTTCATTTCGCCCAAAACCGAAACTGAGACCGGAAACGTATGTAACTTTAATAGCTGTTACCGAAAAACATAATTAAAACCGATTCCGAACACTTCGGCTCAGACTGAATCCGACGCCCTCGGGTCGCTGATCAGCTGATAGGCCGAGATATGAGAAATTTTCATTTCGCCCAAAACCGAAACTGAGACCGGAAACGTATGTAACTTTAATAGCTGTTACCGAAAAACATAATAAAAACCGATTCTGAACACTTCGGCTCTTACCGAATCTGACGGCCTCGGGTCAGCTGATCAGCTGATAGGCCGAGATATGAGAAATTTTCATTTCGCCCAAAACCGAAACTGAGACCGGAAACGTATGTAACTTTAATAGCTGTTACCGAAAAACATAATAAAAACCGATTCTGAACACTTCGGCTCTTACCGAATCTGACGGCCTCGGGTCAGCTGATCAGCTGATAGGCCGAGATATGAGAAATTTTCATTTCGCCCAAAACCGAAACTGAGACCGGAAACGTATGTAACTTTAATAGCTGTTACCGAAAAACATAATTAAAACCGATTCCGAACACTTCGGCTCAGACTGAATCCGACGCCCTCGGGTCAGCTGATCAGCTGATAGGCCGAGATATGAGAAATTTTCATTTCGCCCAAAACCGAAACTGAGACCGGAAACGTATGTAACTTTAATAGCTGTTACCGAAAAACATAATAAAAACCGATTCTGAACACTTCGGCTCTTACCGAATCCGACGCCCTCGGGTCAGCTGATCAGCTGATAGGCCGAGATATGAGAAATTTTCATTTCGCCCAAAACCGAAACTGAGACCGGAAACGTATGTAACTTTAATAGCTGTTACCGAAAAACATAATAAAAACCGATTCTGAACACTTCGGCTCTTACCGAATCTGACGGCCTCGGGTCAGCTGATCAGCTGATAGGCCGAGATATGAGAAATTTTCATTTCGCCCAAAACCGAAACTGAGACCGGAAACGTATGTAACTTTAATAGCTGTTACCGAAAAACATAATAAAAACCGATTCTGAACACTTCGGCTCTTACCGAATCCGACGCCCTCGGGTCAGCTGATCAGCTGATAGGCCGAGATATGAGAAATTTTCATTTCGCCCAAAACCGAAACTGAGACCGGAAACGTATGTAACTTTAATAGCTGTTACCGAAAAACATAATAAAAACCGATTCCGAACACTTCGGCTCAAATCCAATCCGACGCCCTCGGGTCAGCTGATCAGCTGATAAGCCGAAATATGAGAAATTTTCATTTCGCCCAAAACCGAAACTGAGACCGGAAACGTATGTAACTTTAATAGCTGTTACCGAAAAACATAATAAAAACCGATTCTGAACACTTCGGCTCAAATCCAATCCGACGCCCTCGGGTCAGCTGATCAGCTGATAGGCCGAGATATGAGAAATTTTCATTTCACCCAAAACCGAAACTGAGACCGGAAACGTATGTAACTTTAATAGCTGTTACCGAAAAACATAATAAAAACCGATTCTGAACACTTCGGCTCTTACCGAATCTGACGGCCTCGGGTCAGCTGATCAGCTGATAGGCCGAGATATGAGAAATTTTCATTTCGCCCAAAACCGAAACTGAGACCGGAAACGTATGTAACTTTAATAGCTGTTACCGAAAAACATAATAAAAACCGATTCTGAACACTTCGGCTCTTACCGAATCTGACGGCCTCGGGTCAGCTGATCAGCTGATAGGCCGTGATATGAGAAATTTTCATTTCGCCCAAAACCGAAACTGAGACCGGAAACGTATGTAACTTTAATAGCTGTTACCGAAAAACATAATAAAAACCGATTCTGAACACTTCGGCTCTTACCGAATCTGACGCCCTCGGGTCAGCTGATCAGCTGATAGGCCGAGATATGAGAAATTTTCATTTCGCCCAAAACCGAAACTGAGACCGGAAACGTATGTAACTTTAATAGCTGTTACCGAAAAACATAATAAAAACCGATTCCGAACACTTCGGCTCAAATCCAATCCGACGCCCTCGGGTCAGCTGATCAGCTGATAAGCCGAAATATGAGAAATTTTCATTTCGCCCAAAACCGAAACTGAGACCGGAAACGTATGTAACTTTAATAGCTGTTACCGAAAAACATAATAAAAACCGATTCTGAACACTTCGGCTCAAATCCAATCCGACGCCCTCGGGTCAGCTGATTAGCTCATAGGCCGAGATATGAGAAATTTTCATTTCGCCCAAAACCGAAACTGAGACCGGAAACGTATGTAACTTTAATAGCTGTTACCGAAAAACATAATAAAAACCGATTCTGAACACTTCGGCTCTTACCGAATCTGACGGCCTCGGGTCAGCTGATCAGCTGATAGGCCGAGATATGAGAAATTTTCATTTCGCCCAAAACCGAAACTGAGACCGGAAACGTATGTAACTTTAATAGCTGTTACCGAAAAACATAATAAAAACCGATTCCGAACACTTCGGCTCAAATCCAATCCGACGCCCTCGGGTCAGCTGATCAGCTGATAGGCCGAGATATGAGAAATTTTCATTTCGCCCAAAACCGAAACTGAGACCGGAAACGTATGTAACTTTAATAGCTGTTACCGAAAAACATAATAAAAACCGATTCTGAACACTTCGGCTCGGACTGAATCCGACGCCCTCGGATCAGCTGATAGGCCGAGATATGAGAAATTTTCATTTCGCCCAAAACCGAAACTGAGACCGGAAACGTATGTAACTTTAATAGCTGTTACCGAAAAACATAATAAAAACCGATTCTGAACACTTCGGCTCAAATCCAATCCGACGCCCTCGGGTCAGCTGATCAGCTGATAGGCCGAGATATGAAAAATTTTCATTTCGCCCAAAACCGAAACTGAGACCGGAAACGTATGTAACTTTAATAGCTGTTACCGAAAAACATAATAAAAACCAATTCCGAACACTTCGGCTCAAATCCAATCCGACGCCCTCGGGTCAGCTGATCAGCTGATAAGCCGAGATATGAGAAATTTTCATTTCGCCCAAAACCGAAACTGAGACCGGAAACGTATGTAACTTTAATAGCTGTTACCGAAAAACATAATAAAAACCGATTCTGAACACTTCGGCTCTTACCGAATCTGACGCCCTCGGGTCAGCTGATCAGCTGATAGGCCGAGATATGAGAAATTTTCATTTCGCCCAAAACCGAAACTGAGACCGGAAACGTATGTAACTTTAATAGCTGTTACCGAAAAACATAATAAAAACCGATTCCGAACACTTCGGCTCAAATCCAATCCGACGCCCTCGGGTCAGCTGATCAGCTGATAAGCCGAAATATGAGAAATTTTCATTTCGCCCAAAACCGAAACTGAGACCGGAAACGTATGTAACTTTAATAGCTGTTACCGAAAAACATAATAAAAACCGATTCTGAACACTTCGGCTCAAATCCAATCCGACGCCCTCGGGTCAGCTGATTAGCTCATAGGCCGAGATATGAGAAATTTTCATTTCGCCCAAAACCGAAACTGAGACCGGAAACGTATGTAACTTTAATAGCTGTTACCGAAAAACATAATAAAAACCGATTCTGAACACTTCGGCTCTTACCGAATCTGACGGCCTCGGGTCAGCTGATCAGCTGATAGGCCGAGATATGAGAAATTTTCATTTCGCCCAAAACCGAAACTGAGACCGGAAACGTATGTAACTTTAATAGCTGTTACCGAAAAACATAATAAAAACCGATTCCGAACACTTCGGCTCAAATCCAATCCGACGCCCTCGGGTCAGCTGATCAGCTGATAGGCCGAGATATGAGAAATTTTCATTTCGCCCAAAACCGAAACTGAGACCGGAAACGTATGTAACTTTAATAGCTGTTACCGAAAAACATAATAAAAACCGATTCTGAACACTTCGGCTCGGACTGAATCCGACGCCCTCGGATCAGCTGATAGGCCGAGATATGAGAAATTTTCATTTCGCCCAAAACCGAAACTGAGACCGGAAACGTATGTAACTTTAATAGCTGTTACCGAAAAACATAATAAAAACCGATTCTGAACACTTCGGCTCAAATCCAATCCGACGCCCTCGGGTCAGCTGATCAGCTGATAGGCCGAGATATGAAAAATTTTCATTTCGCCCAAAACCGAAACTGAGACCGGAAACGTATGTAACTTTAATAGCTGTTACCGAAAAACATAATAAAAACCAATTCCGAACACTTCGGCTCAAATCCAATCCGACGCCCTCGGGTCAGCTGATCAGCTGATAAGCCGAGATATGAGAAATTTTCATTTCGCCCAAAACCGAAACTGAGACCGGAAACGTATGTAACTTTAATAGCTGTTACCGAAAAACATAATAAAAACCGATTCTGAACACTTCGGCTCTTACCGAATCTGACGGCCTCGGGTCAGCTGATCAGCTGATAGGCCGAGATATGAGAAATTTTCATTTCGCCCAAAACCGAAACTGAGACCGGAAACGTATGTAACTTTAATAGCTGTTTCCGAAAAACATAATAAAAACCGATTCCGAACACTTCGGCTCAAATCCAATCCGACGCCCTCGGGTCAGCTGATCAGCTGATAGGCCGAGATATGAGAAATTTTCATTTCGCCCAAAACCGAAACTGAGACCGGAAACGTATGTAACTTTAATAGCTGTTACCGAAAAACATAATAAAAACCGATTCTGAACACTTCGGCTCTTACCGAATCCGACGCCCTCGGGTCAGCTGATCAGCTGATAGGCCGAGATATGAGAAATTTTCATTTCGCCCAAAACCGAAACTGAGACCGGAAACGTATGTAACTTTAATAGCTGTTACCGAAAAACATAATAAAAACCGATTCCGAACACTTCGGCTCAAATCCAATCCGACGCCCTCGGGTCAGCTGATCAGCTGATAGGCCGAGATATGAGAAATTTTCATTTCGCCCAAAACCGAAACTGAGACCGGAAACGTATGTAACTTTAATAGCTGTTACCGAAAAACATAATAAAAACCGATTCTGAACACTTCGGCTCTTACCGAATCTGACGGCCTCGGGTCAGCTGATCAGCTGATAGGCCGAGATATGAGAAATTTTCATTTCGCCCAAAACCGAAACTGAGACCGGAAACGTATGTAACTTTAATAGCTGTTACCGAAAAACATAATAAAAACCGATTCTGAACACTTCGGCTCTTACCGAATCCGACGCCCTCGGGTCAGCTGATCAGCTGATAGGCCGAGATATGAGAAATTTTCATTTCGCCCAAAACCGAAACTGAGACCGGAAACGTATGTAACTTTAATAGCTGTTACCGAAAAACATAATAAAAACCGATTCTGAACACTTCGGCTCTTACCGAATCTGACGGCCTCGGGTCAGCTGATCAGCTGATAGGCCGAGATATGAGAAATTTTCATTTCGCCCAAAACCGAAACTGAGACCGGAAACGTATGTAACTTTAATAGCTGTTACCGAAAAACATAATTAAAACCGATTCCGAACACTTCGGCTCAGACTGAATCCGACGCCCTCGGGTCAGCTGATCAGCTGATAGGCCGAGATATGAGAAATTTTCATTTCGCCCAAAACCGAAACTGAGACCGGAAACGTATGTAACTTTAATAGCTGTTACCGAAAAACATAATAAAAACCGATTCTGAACACTTCGGCTCTTACCGAATCCGACGCCCTCGGGTCAGCTGATCAGCTGATAGGCCGAGATATGAGAAATTTTCATTTCGCCCAAAACCGAAACTGAGACCGGAAACGTATGTAACTTTAATAGCTGTTACCGAAAAACATAATAAAAACCGATTCTGAACACTTCGGCTCTTACCGAATCTGACGGCCTCGGGTCAGCTGATCAGCTGATAGGCCGAGATATGAGAAATTTTCATTTCGCCCAAAACCGAAACTGAGACCGGTGTATTGGAGTGATGTAGGCAAAATAAAAGAGAACTGTTCAAGTCGACAATTCGTGTAATAATGTCATAATTTAGTGTGTGCAGTTACAAATATAAGGTGAGGCGAGCTGCACACTACACCTCCCCCTTTTTTAAAAAAAAATATGACTATTTTTTTTTCTTAAAACTAAATTAACACAATAAAAACTTAAACTAAATTAACACAAAATATTATTAAACTTCATACATTGCTAACAAAAATCCAATAAAACTTAAATAAAAACAATATTTTTAAGTTACAAACTTTTTTGTATTATTTTTATGAATTATGTATGTTTTATTATCCTTCAAAATTTTTACATTTGGTGAGACATCTTCTATGACTTCGTATGGTCCTAAATAAGTCTTATCTAACTTATCTCCTACTTGATTTTTAATTAATACTAAATCTCCTTTATTATATTTTATTGAATTAATAGTTTTGTCAAGATTTATTTTTCTTAATTGTTTATTAAATAACAAATTGTTTCTTGCTTCAGCTTGTGCTCTTTGAAGTCTGTACTTAAGTTCTAATGGATAAGAATCAGGATTATATAAGGGATCAACATATGAATTTTGTTCTATGTTAGATGGCAACTTACAATGTTTACCAAATACTAATTCAAATGGAGTGTATTTTGTCTCAGAGTGAACTGTAGTGTTAAATGAAAAGCACCAGAATGGAAGCCAACTGCTCCAATCTGTTTTATTATTATCACACTGAATCCTAAGATAAGCTCCTAGAACCTTATGAGTATTTTCCAAACCTCCAAGAGTCTCATGATGGTAAGCTGTTGAATGCAGTTTTTTTATATGCAATAATTGGCAAATTTCAGTAAATACTGATGACATAAACTCTGTTCCCTGATCTGTTATTATTTCTGTAGGGATTCCATATCTCAGAATAAAATTATTTACAAATGATCGCGCTACTGAAACTGTATCCTTCTTTTCTAAGGGATAAGCTTCAACATATTTAGTCAGATCACATTGTAACGTCAGAATATACTTATAATTAAAATTATCTACATCTAATGGACCCATTAAATCTAAACTAACTCTCTCAAAAGCAGTGGATGCCGTGGATGTGATAACCATTGGCTCCTTCGTATGTCTATTGGAATGCTTTTGAATCTGACAACTTTTACATTTCTTTACGTATTCTGATACGTCGTTGGTCATTCCTGGCCAATAATAATACTTCCTAATATTATTTAACATTCTGTTTACCCCGCGTGGCCACTCGTGGGTAACAGGTGGAAGTCATTTAGGATCACAGTCTTTGTGTCTTTGTCAGTAATTCTTGTCACATCTTTAATAACAAGTAACTTGGGAAAATCTTTCAAATGGCTTATTTCCTTTATAAAGTTGTTTACAAATTGTTCATAGTGCTTGATTTTAATTATTACGAGCTCGTTTATTTTGATTTGCTTGCAAAAACGTTGTAATTCTCTCGTTAACACACTTACGGTAGACAACGATTGAGAAATAATAAACATTGCTGATTTTTCAGGCACGAATTTGCAATTACCATTATCACTAGTAAAATGTTTACATTTTTCTATTTGTTTTAATGTATTTTTATTACAAAATAGAATCAATTCAACGCTGTCAATAGGTCGTTTGAGGATTTCCACTACTTTAGGTTGATCAGGCCTTGGAGTAGAGGATACCTCCGTAGTCATGTTATTGTTGTCATAGTCAGTACGTAACCTACGAGCCTGTGCTCTTGTCATGACCGATACTACATGCTGTTGCATTTCCTTTAAGCTGTTGGATGTAATAGGTATCCGGCTCAATGCATCTGCAGCTGCGTTGTGCCGTCCTGGGACATAGCTGATTTCAAAATCGTACTCCTCAAGATATAATCTAAACTTAGTTAAGCGGCTTGAAGGATCGGTCATATTAAATAAATAAATCAACGGCTTATGGTCAGTTTTAATATAAAACTTTTTCCCATATAAATAAGGTCTAAAATGTCGAACTGCCCAAACAATAGCAAGTAGTTCTAACTCAATCACAGGGTACCGCGTCTCAGCTGGTTTCAAGTTACGGCTGGCATACGCGACTACCTTGCCATTGCTATTAGACATTACGGCGCCTAATCCAAGTTTTGATGCGTCAGTTTGTAGCGTAAAAGTATTTTTGTCACTAAAGTCTGGATAGTCAAGTACAGTCGGACTAATGAGTATCTCTTTTAACTTATAAAATGCTCTCTCGCATTCGTCACTCCACACAAACGGTACGTTTTTCTTACATAACGCATTCAAAGGATAGGCTATTTCTGCAAATTTTGGAATGAAACGTCTATAATAGTTAGCGAATGCAACAAATCTCTTGACTTCGTCTACATTCTGTGGGACAGGGTATTTTTGCAGGCATGTTACCTTTGATGGGTCGGGAAATATACCTTCTGAAGTGATTTTGTGACCTAAATAAACTATTTCCTTACGCAAAAATTCACATTTTAATGGATTTAATTTCAAATTTACTTTTCGTAAACATTCCAAAATTTTTATGAGATTCTTGTTGTGCATTTCAAGACAGTTACCTACGACAATACAATCGTCCTGATAGAGGAAACATGATTTATAATTTAACCCTGACATTGCTATAGTCATAAGACGTGCAAAGGCACTGGGGGATGTCTTTAATCCCATTGGACATCGTTTCATTTGATACTGCTTGTCTGTTGTAAATGCAGTATATTTTCTAGATTTTTCGTCTAATGACAATTGATAATAACCTTGACTGAGATCTAATTTTGAAAAATAAATGTTATTTGATAGTGAATCTAGGATCTCAGTGATGTTAGGTAACGGAAACTTATCATCCTGTATCCTATTATTGAGTTGGCGATAATCTACTACAAGTCTCCATTTCCTTTCTCCTGACCTATCTGTCTTTTTAGGTACTAATAAAATAGGACTTGACCACTCTGAAATAGACTCTTCTATAATATCATTTTTAATCATCTCATTTATTTGTTTTTGTACCTCGCCTTTCAATGCTTTTGGCAATCGATAAGGCTTGACATATGATGGAGACGCGTTTTCCTTAAGTTGGATTGAATGTTTTATTAAATTAGTTGTTGTGAGCGTATCTCCTGATAAGTGAAAAACATCTGCATACTTGGCACATATGTTCTCAATGCTTCTTTGCTCCTCTTTATTCAGGTATGTATGTAGTTGCAAAGTAGTGAGCAAAGTTCTAACTCTATCAACCGATGAACAATCGTCATCAAACTTACAAACATAAAATTTATCTAGACAACTAATAGTCAATTCTGAAATGTTTATACTAACTGAACTATCTGTTGTATTTAATATCCTAACAGGAATAAGTCCATTATGTGGCTTCGATATTACACCCGCTGAGTACACGCCTTTATGAATTTCCTTTGACAAAATGACGCAATCACAATTTTGTGACGTCGGGATGTATCTGATGACTTCGCAACGGGGTGGAATTGTAAACGTATTTTTATTAACACTAACACTAACAGACTCGTTTTGGGATTCTAAAGTCAGTGTACCATCTTTGTAGTTTAATATCGCGTTATATCGCTCGAAAAAATCCTGACCGAGTATACCTTCTGCGGCGCAAGATAAATGTTCAAAAATGTAGAATTTCTGTTGAAAATTCACATGATTAATTATAATATTTAAATAAATATATCCCATAGACTCTAAATTACCACTAATTCCTTTTATAACTATCTTATCCTGTTTTACTAAATTCATTAAATTCCTATGTCGCGACAACCATTCATACTTAAGTACACATAAACTAGCTCCACTATCGATTAATAAATTAAGATCAATATTACTATTTTTAAGTTGACACTGAATTACACAAAAATTACTATAACTAAAAATAGAATGAGTACCCTGTTTAGGTGCGAAAAAACTCTAAATTGTCATAATTATTTGCGTCATCGTTGCGCAAGTTGTCTTGGACATTGGACTCTTGCGTGTTATGCTGCACACGCTGATAACGCATCGGACGTCGGCGAAAATGCTGACGCTGGCGCTGATCGCCTGAGTGTTTACCTCGATTCACGATATGTGAAGTTCTTTGACCTGTGCTATTTTCATAATAATTATAATTACGATTTAGATTTTTCTTATTGTTATAAAAATGGCTATCTCCTCGGCCTCGGAAACTTCTGTAGTTTCCGCGTTTAACATTGTGGTTAGCTCTAAATTGCATAACCTGCTCTTGTGGGTGGAAAGACATAGATTGCTCGTCTACCGCAGCTGTAACAGCTTCAGATAAGGACGCAAATTGTCGCGAGGCAATGATGGTGCTGAGCCGTTTGTCGGCCAAACCATCGCTAAACCTTTTAATTGCAGTCTTCTCATTGAGAGGACGCAATACCTCATATGCATCGCGCTTCTCGTTAGCCTGAGCAATCGTGAGATTTACGAACAACTCCTCAATCTCAGAACCAAATTTTTCTATAGTCCTACGACCTTGAGTAGCTCTAAATAATTGGGTTTGTAATGCTACAGCCGATTTTTTCGGTAACAAATAAACGCGAATATCTCCTACCAAACTTTCAATATTAGCATACGTAGCTTTAAGGCGCAGTTTTGCACTAGGTGAGAGACGTGTCTTTAATACGAAATCTATTAATTTACTTTTACTGTCATCATTGATGAGCGAACTATAAAGAAGAATACCATCGATAAGTTGATTTGTCACCTGCTCCTGGCCATTCATTACCGGCAACAGGGAAATTGCAGTTTTAATATCAAATGCGTCTGACATTTTTGTAGCACAATTAGAATATTCTATCAAATCTTTAGAACTAGTTTGACTACTACTATCTCTCAAAGAAAATAAACTCTTTATTTTCTTAAAATTATGCTGTATCTCATCAACTAACGTTTGGAAAATCTCACAAGATTTTGTATCTAATTTCTGATCTTGTACTTCTTTATTCAGCTGAGTCAAAATACACTCCAATTTACTATATTCTTTTTCAGCTTCCTCTAGTTTCTTAAAACCTAAATCTTCTGTACGCCTATTTGGACCAAGTTTTACTACATATTCTCTTAAATATTTTAACTTAGCATGTAGGTCTCGCAATTGCTGTGACATAATTTCCTTAAACTGAATATACAGTAATTCCGCATGACTTTAAACTAAACATATAAAACAGAACATTACAATAACGTAAAAAAAAATACAACAGCAGAGCAAAAACTTACATAGCAGTAGGTTCGTATATACTGTCAACGTATATGTAGGTCATGACGTCTCACGTAGCGCAGGTGAATGAACTCCTCAACATTGGACTCGAACTGACTCCCAGCTGCTCCACCTCGGACCCGTACAATTTATCTCCCGGCGCCCTGCATATCCTCTCATCATAAGGCTTGAGCACTCTCCCGGCTCCCGGCAGCAACACCCTTTTCTGTCTTCTTATATTGTTTTGTCGCTTCATCCAAATCAAGCTTCTGTGAGGGTTTTCTATCTGCTGTAGTTTGAAAATATTCTTTCTTCTTATTTCTCGTCTTCACAACTCCTATTCTTCATAATTGTATTTCTTCATAATTTATCCAGCTACTTTCGTATTTTACGTATGTTGCAAAATTTTAACTGCTGGCTAAGGGTCGCCATGTATTGGAGTGATGTAGGCAAAATAAAAGAGAACTGTTCAAGTCGACAATTCGTGTAATAATGTCATAATTTAGTGTGTGCAGTTACAAATATAAGGTGAGGCGAGCTGCACACTACACCGGAAACGTATGTAACTTTAATAGCTGTTACCGAAAAACATAATAAAAACCGATTCTGAACACTTCGGCTCTTACCGAATCCGACGCCCTCGGGTCAGCTGATCAGCTGATAGGCCGAGATATGAGAAATTTTCATTTCGCCCAAAACCGAAACTGAGACCGGAAACGTATGTAACTTTAATAGCTGTTACCGAAAAACATAATAAAAACCGATTCTGAACACTTCGGCTCTTACCGAATCTGACGGCCTCGGGTCAGCTGATCAGCTGATAGGCCGAGATATGAGAAATTTTCATTTCGCCCAAAACCGAAACTGAGACCGGAAACGTATGTAACTTTAATAGCTGTTACCGAAAAACATAATAAAAACCGATTCTGAACACTTCGGCTCTTACCGAATCCGACGCCCTCGGGTCAGCTGATCAGCTGATAGGCCGAGATATGAGAAATTTTCATTTCGCCCAAAACCGAAACTGAGACCGGAAACGTATGTAACTTTAATAGCTGTTACCGAAAAACATAATAAAAACCGATTCTGAACACTTCGGCTCTTACCGAATCTGACGGCCTCGGGTCAGCTGATCAGCTGATAGGCCGAGATATGAGAAATTTTCATTTCGCCCAAAACCGAAACTGAGACCGGAAACGTATGTAACTTTAATAGCTGTTACCGAAAAACATAATAAAAACCGATTCTGAACACTTCGGCTCTTACCGAATCCGACGCCCTCGGGTCAGCTGATCAGCTGATAGGCCGAGATATGAGAAATTTTCATTTCGCCCAAAACCGAAACTGAGACCGGAAACGTATGTAACTTTAATAGCTGTTACCGAAAAACATAATAAAAACCGATTCCGAACACTTCGGCTCAAATCCAATCCGACGCCCTCGGGTCAGCTGATCAGCTGATAAGCCGAAATATGAGAAATTTTCATTTCGCCCAAAACCGAAACTGAGACCGGAAACGTATGTAACTTTAATAGCTGTTACCGAAAAACATAATAAAAACCGATTCCGAACACTTCGGCTCAAATCCAATCCGACGCCCTCGGGTCAGCTGATCAGCTGATAAGCCGAAATATGAGAAATTTTCATTTCGCCCAAAACCGAAACTGAGACCGGAAACGTATGTAACTTTAATAGCTGTTACCGAAAAACATAATAAAAACCGATTCTGAACACTTCGGCTCAAATCCAATCCGACGCCCTCGGGTCAGCTGATCAGCTGATAGGCCGAGATATGAGAAATTTTCATTTCACCCAAAACCGAAACTGAGACCGGAAACGTATGTAACTTTAATAGCTGTTACCGAAAAACATAATAAAAACCGATTCTGAACACTTCGGCTCTTACCGAATCTGACGGCCTCGGGTCAGCTGATCAGCTGATAGGCCGAGATATGAGAAATTTTCATTTCGCCCAAAACCGAAACTGAGACCGGAAACGTATGTAACTTTAATAGCTGTTACCGAAAAACATAATAAAAACCGATTCTGAACACTTCGGCTCTTACCGAATCTGACGGCCTCGGGTCAGCTGATCAGCTGATAGGCCGAGATATGAGAAATTTTCATTTCGCCCAAAACCGAAACTGAGACCGGAAACGTATGTAACTTTAATAGCTGTTACCGAAAAACATAATAAAAACCGATTCCGAACACTTCGGCTCAAATCCAATCCGACGCCCTCGGGTCAGCTGATCAGCTGATAAGCCGAAATATGAGAAATTTTCATTTCGCCCAAAACCGAAACTGAGACCGGAAACGTATGTAACTTTAATAGCTGTTACCGAAAAACATAATAAAAACCGATTCTGAACACTTCGGCTCTTACCGAATCCGACGCCCTCGGGTCAGCTGATCAGCTGATAGGCCGAGATATGAGAAATTTTCATTTCGCCCAAAACCGAAACTGAGACCGGAAACGTATGTAACTTTAATAGCTGTTACCGAAAAACATAATAAAAACCGATTCTGAACACTTCGGCTCAAATCCAATCCGACGCCCTCGGGTCAGCTGATCAGCTGATAGGCCGAGATATGAGAAATTTTCATTTCGCCCAAAACCGAAACTGAGACCGGAAACGTATGTAACTTTAATAGCTGTTACCGAAAAACATAATAAAAACCGATTCTGAACACTTCGGCTCTTACCGAATCCGACGCCCTCGGGTCAGCTGATCAGCTGATAGGCCGAGATATGAGAAATTTTCATTTCGCCCAAAACCGAAACTGAGACCGGAAACGTATGTAACTTTAATAGCTGTTACCGAAAAACATAATAAAACCGATTCTGAACACTTCGGCTCTTACCGAATCTGACGGCCTCGGGTCAGCTGATCAGCTGATAGGCCGAGATATGAGAAATTTTCATTTCGCCCAAAACCGAAACTGAGACCGGAAACGTATGTAACTTTAATAGCTGTTACCGAAAAACATAATAAAAACCGATTCTGAACACTTCGGCTCTTACTGAATGTGACGGCCTCGGGTCAGCTGATCAGCTGATAGGCCGAGATATGAGAAATTTTCATTTCGCCCAAAACCGAAACTGAGACCGGAAACGTATGTAACTTTAATAGCTGTTACCGAAAAACATAATAAAAACCAATTCCGAACACTTCGGCTCAAATCCAATCCGACGCCCTCGGGTCAGCTGATCAGCTGATAGGCCGAGATATGAGAAATTTTCATTTCGCCCAAAACCGAAACTGAGACCGGAAACGTATGTAACTTTAATAGCTGTTACCGAAAAACATAATAAAAACCGATTCTGAACACTTCGGCTCTTACCGAATCCGACGCCCTCGGGTCAGCTGATCAGCTGATAGGCCGAGATATGAAAAATTTTCATTTCGCCCAAAACCGAAACTGAGACCGGAAACGTATGTAACTTTAATAGCTGTTACCGAAAAACATAATAAAAACCGATTCCGAACACTTCGGCTCAAATCCAATCCGACGCCCTCGGGTCAGCTGATCAGCTGATAGGCCGAGATATGAGAAATTTTCATTTCGCCCAAAACCGAAACTGAGACCGGAAACGTATGTAACTTTAATAGCTGTTACCGAAAAACATAATAAAAACCGATTCTGAACACTTCGGCTCTTACCGAATCTGACGGCCTCGGGTCAGCTGATCAGCTGATAGGCCGAGATATGAGAAATTTTCATTTCGCCCAAAACCGAAACTGAGACCGGAAACGTATGTAACTTTAATAGCTGTTACCGAAAAACATAATAAAAACCGATTCTGAACACTTCGGCTCTTACCGAATCCGACGCCCTCGGGTCAGCTGATCAGCTGATAGGCCGAGATATGAGAAATTTTCATTTCGCCCAAAACCGAAACTGAGACCGGAAACGTATGTAACTTTAATAGCTGTTACCGAAAAACATAATAAAAACCGATTCCGAACACTTCGGCTCAAATCCAATCCGACGCCCTCGGGTCAGCTGATCAGCTGATAAGCCGAAATATGAGAAATTTTCATTTCGCCCAAAACCGAAACTGAGACCGGAAACGTATGTAACTTTAATAGCTGTTACCGAAAAACATAATAAAAACCGATTCTGAACACTTCGGCTCAAATCCAATCCGACGCCCTCGGGTCAGCTGATCAGCTGATAGGCCGAGATATGAGAAATTTTCATTTCACCCAAAACCGAAACTGAGACCGGAAACGTATGTAACTTTAATAGCTGTTACCGAAAAACATAATAAAAACCGATTCTGAACACTTCGGCTCTTACCGAATCTGACGGCCTCGGGTCAGCTGATCAGCTGATAGGCCGAGATATGAGAAATTTTCATTTCGCCCAAAACCGAAACTGAGACCGGAAACGTATGTAACTTTAATAGCTGTTACCGAAAAACATAATAAAAACCGATTCTGAACACTTCGGCTCTTACCGAATCTGACGGCCTCGGGTCAGCTGATCAGCTGATAGGCCGAGATATGAGAAATTTTCATTTCGCCCAAAACCGAAACTGAGACCGGAAACGTATGTAACTTTAATAGCTGTTACCGAAAAACATAATAAAAACCGATTCCGAACACTTCGGCTCAAATCCAATCCGACGCCCTCGGGTCAGCTGATCAGCTGATAAGCCGAAATATGAGAAATTTTCATTTCGCCCAAAACCGAAACTGAGACCGGAAACGTATGTAACTTTAATAGCTGTTACCGAAAAACATAATAAAAACCGATTCTGAACACTTCGGCTCTTACCGAATCCGACGCCCTCGGGTCAGCTGATCAGCTGATAGGCCGAGATATGAGAAATTTTCATTTCGCCCAAAACCGAAACTGAGACCGGAAACGTATGTAACTTTAATAGCTGTTACCGAAAAACATAATAAAAACCGATTCTGAACACTTCGGCTCAAATCCAATCCGACGCCCTCGGGTCAGCTGATCAGCTGATAGGCCGAGATATGAGAAATTTTCATTTCGCCCAAAACCGAAACTGAGACCGGAAACGTATGTAACTTTAATAGCTGTTACCGAAAAACATAATAAAAACCGATTCCGAACACTTCGGCTCAAATCCAATCCGACGCCCTCGGGTCAGCTGATCAGCTGATAGGCCGAGATATGAGAAATTTTCATTTCGCCCAAAACCGAAACTGAGACCGGAAACGTATGTAACTTTAATAGCTGTTACCGAAAAACATAATAAAAACCGATTCTGAACACTTCGGCTCTTACCGAATCCGACGCCCTCGGGTCAGCTGATCAGCTGATAGGCCGAGATATGAGAAATTTTCATTTCGCCCAAAACCGAAACTGAGACCGGAAACGTATGTAACTTTAATAGCTGTTACCGAAAAACATAATAAAAACCAATTCCGAACACTTCGGCTCAAATCCAATCCGACGCCCTCGGGTCAGCTGATCAGCTGATAGGCCGAGATATGAGAAATTTTCATTTCGCCCAAAACCGAAACTGAGACCGGAAACGTATGTAACTTTAATAGCTGTTACCGAAAAACATAATAAAAACCGATTCTGAACACTTCGGCTCTTACCGAATCCGACGCCCTCGGGTCAGCTGATCAGCTGATAGGCCGAGATATGAAAAATTTTCATTTCGCCCAAAACCGAAACTGAGACCGGAAACGTATGTAACTTTAATAGCTGTTACCGAAAAACATAATAAAAACCGATTCCGAACACTTCGGCTCAAATCCAATCCGACGCCCTCGGGTCAGCTGATCAGCTGATAGGCCGAGATATGAGAAATTTTCATTTCGCCCAAAACCGAAACTGAGACCGGAAACGTATGTTACTTTAATAGCTGTTACCGAAAAACATAATAAAAACCGATTCCGAACACTTCGGTTCAGACTGAATCCGACGCCCTCGGGTCAGCTGATCAGCTGATAGGCCGAGATATGAGAAATTTTCATTTCGCCCAAAACCGAAACTGAGACCGGAAACGTATGTAACTTTAATAGCTGTTACCGAAAAACATAATAAAAACCGATTCTGAACACTTCGGCTCTTACCGAATCTGACGGCCTCGGGTCAGCTGATCAGCTGATAGGCCGAGATATGAGAAATTTTCATTTCGCCCAAAACCGAAACTGAGACCGGAAACGTATGTAACTTTAATAGCTGTTACCGAAAAACATAATAAAAACCGATTCTGAACACTTCGGCTCAAATCCAATCCGACACCCTCGGGTCAGCTGATCAGCTGATAGGCCGAGATATGAGAAATTTTCATTTCGCCCAAAACCGAAACTGAGACCGGAAACGTATGTAACTTTAATAGCTGTTACCGAAAAACATAATAAAAACCGATTCTGAACACTTCGGCTCTTACCGAATCTGACGGCCTCGGGTCAGCTGATCAGCTGATAGGCCGAGATATGAGAAATTTTCATTTCGCCCAAAACCGAAACTGAGACCGGAAACGTATGTAACTTTAATAGCTGTTACCGAAAAACATAATAAAAACCAATTCCGAACACTTCGGCTCAAATCCAATCCGACGCCCTCGGGTCAGCTGATCAGCTGATAGGCCGAGATATGAGAAATTTTCATTTCGCCCAAAACCGAAACTGAGACCGGAAACGTATGTAACTTTAATAGCTGTTACCGAAAAACATAATAAAAACCGATTCTGAACACTTCGGCTCTTACCGAATCCGACGCCCTCGGGTCAGCTGATCAGCTGATAGGCCGAGATATGAAAAATTTTCATTTCGCCCAAAACCGAAACTGAGACCGGAAACGTATGTAACTTTAATAGCTGTTACCGAAAAACATAATAAAAACCGATTCCGAACACTTCGGCTCAAATCCAATCCGACGCCCTCGGGTCAGCTGATCAGCTGATAGGCCGAGATATGAGAAATTTTCATTTCGCCCAAAACCGAAACTGAGACCGGAAACGTATGTAACTTTAATAGCTGTTACCGAAAAACATAATAAAAACCGATTCTGAACACTTCGGCTCTTACCGAATCTGACGCCCTCGGGTCAGCTGATCAGCTGATAGGCCGAGATATGAGAAATTTTCATTTCGCCCAAAACCGAAACTGAGACCGGAAACGTATGTAACATTAATAGCTGTTACCGAAAAACATAATAAAAACCAATTCCGAACACTTCGGCTCAAATCCAATCCGACGCCCTCGGGTCAGCTGATCAGCTGATAAGCCGAGATATGAGAAATTTTCATTTCGCCCAAAACCGAAACTGAGACCGGAAACGTATGTAACTTTAATAGCTGTTACCGAAAAACATAATAAAAACCGATTCTGAACACTTCGGCTCAAATCCAATCCGACACCCTCGGGTCAGCTGATCAGCTGATAGGCCGAGATATGAGAAATTTTCATTTCGCGCAAAACCGAAACTGAGACCGGAAACGTATGTAACTTTAATAGCTGTTACCGAAAAACATAATAAAAACCGATTCCGAACACTTCGGCTCAAATCCAATCCGACGCCCTCGGGTCAGCTGATCAGCTGATAGGCCGAGATATGAGAAATTTTCATTTCGCCCAAAACCGAAACTGAGACCGGAAACGTATGTAACTTTAATAGCTGTTACCGAAAAACATAATAAAAACCGATTCCGAACACTTCGGCTCTTACCGAATCTGACGCCCTCGGGTCAGCTGATCAGCTGATAGGCCGAGATATGAGAAATTTTCATTTCGCCCAAAACCGAAACTGAGACCGGAAACGTATGTAACTTTAATAGCTGTTACCGAAAAACATAATAAAAACCGATTCCGAACACTTCGGCTCAAATCCAATCCGACGCCCTCGGGTCAGCTGATCAGTTGATAAGCCGAGATATGAGAAATTTTCATTTCGCCCAAAACCGAAACTGAGACCGGAAACGTATGTAACTTTAATAGCTGTTACCGAAAAACATAATAAAAACCGATTCTGAACACTTCGGCTCAAATCCAATCCGACACCCTCGGGTCAGCTGATCAGCTGATAGGCCGAGATATGAGAAATTTTCATTTCGCCCAAAACCGAAACTGAAACCGGAAACGTATGTAACTTTAATAGCTGTTACCGAAAAACATAATAAAAACCGATTCCGAACACTTCGGCTCAAATCCAATCCGACGCCCTCGGGTCAGCTGATCAGTTGATAAGCCGAGATATGAGAAATTTTCATTTCGCCCAAAACCGAAACTGAGACCGGAAACGTATGTAACTTTAATAGCTGTTACCGAAAAACATAATAAAAACCGATTCTGAACACTTCGGCTCAAATCCAATCCGACACCCTCGGGTCAGCTGATCAGCTGATAGGCCGAGATATGAGAAATTTTCATTTCGCCCAAAACCGAAACTGAAACCGGAAACGTATGTAACTTTAATAGCTGTTACCGAAAAACATAATAAAAACCGATTCTGAACACTTCGGCTCTTACCGAATCTGACGCCCTCGGGTCAGCTGATCAGCTGATAGGCCGAGATATGAGAAATTTTCATTTCGCCCAAAACCGAAACTGAGACCGGAAACGTATGTAACTTTAATAGCTGTTACCGAAAAACATAATAAAAACCGATTCTGAACACTTCGGCTCAAATCCAATCCGACACCCTCGGGTCAGCAGATCAGCTGATAGGCCGAGATATGAGAAATTTTCATTTCGCGCAAAACCGAAACTGAGACCGGAAACGTATGTAACTTTAATAGCTGTTACCGAAAAATACTATTAATATATATTTGTTTAATATATACATAAATGGGCTGATTGATGAACTCAGCAGCTCCAATGTTGGCTGCTCTATTGACGGAGTTTTAGTCAACAATTTCAGCTACGCAGATGACATGGTGCTGCTGGGGCCATCAATCAGCGCAATGAGAAAACTCGTGTCACTATGTGAGTCATACGCAGTGTCCCATGGGCTTAAATATAATGTCCATAAAAGTGAATTGTTAGTCATTCATGGGACAAATAAAGCGTTATCGGTGATCCCGACAATAAAGCTAAATGGAGAACCTCTAAAACAGGTATCTCAATTCAAATACTTGGGCCATATAATTACCGAAGATCTCATGGATGATGCTGACATTGAAAGGGAACGTAGGGCGTTGGCGGTCCGATGTAATATGTTAGCCCGTAGGTTTGCACGTTGCACAGACGATGTAAAAATCACACTTTTTAAAGCGTACTGCCAATCTTTTTACACGTGCAGCCTATGGGTGAGATATACGCAGAGGGTCTACAACGCCCTACGTATCCAATATAATAATGCTTTCAGGATACTGTTGGGACTCCCGCGCTACTGTAGCGCATCTACTATGTTTGCAGCTGCACATACGGATGATTTCTACGCCATTATGCGTAAGAGAGTTGCATCTATGATGGGCAGAGTGCGTGGGAGTCCTAACACTATTATGAGGGTTATGGCTGAAAAACCAGACAGCCCTATATTGAAGCACTGGGTAAACACTCATTTGTTTACCAGGTGCTTTATGTCGAAAAGAATGTGTGTGTAAAATTTTTAATTTTTGGTTTATTTATATTATGTTTATTGTATTATTGTATGTATTCTTATTTCAATTTTATTTATTTGTTCTCTTTGTATTATTTTTATTTTATTTTGGTTTTAATTCCTCTTAAAATATGGATAAATTATTGTAAAATGTTTAATCCGAAATAAAAAGTTTGAATTGAATTGAATTGAAAAACATAATAAAAACCGATTCCGAACACTTCGGCTCAAATCCAATCCGACGCCCTCGGGTCAGCTGATCAGCTGATAGGCCGAGATATGAGAAATTTTCATTTCGCCCAAAACCGAAACTGAGACCGGAAACGTATGTAACTTTAATAGCTGTTACCGAAAAACATAATAAAAACCGATTCCGAACACTTCGGCTCTTACCGAATGTTACGCCCTCGGGTCAGCTGATCAGCTGATAGGCCGAGATATGAGAAATTTTCATTTCGCCCAAAACCGAAACTGAGACCGGAAACGTATGTAACTTTAATAGCTGTTACCGAAAAACATAATAAAAACTGATTCTGAACACTTCGGCTCAAATCCAATCCGACGCCCTCGGGTCAGCTGATCAGCTGATAGGCCGAGATATGAGAAATTTTCATTTAGCCCAAAACCGAAACTGAGACCGGAAACGTATGTAACTTTAATAGCTGTTACCGAAAAACATAATAAAAACCGATTCCGAACACTTCGGCTCTTACCGAATCTGACGCCCTCGGGTCAGCTGATCAGCTGATAGGCCGAGATATGAGAAATTTTCATTTCGCCCAAAACCGAAACTGAGACCGGAAACGTATGTAACTTTAATAGCTGTTACCGAAAAACATAATAAAAACCGATTCTGAACACTTCGGCTCTTACCGAATCTGACGGCCTCGGGTCAGCTGATCAGCTGATAGGCCGAGATATGAGAAATTTTCATTTCGCCCAAAACCGAAACTGAGACCGGAAACGTATGTAACTTTAATAGCTGTTACCGAAAAACATAATAAAAACCAATTCCGAACACTTCGGCTCAAATCCAATCCGACGCCCTCGGGTCAGCTGATCAGCTGATAAGCCGAGATATGAGAAATTTTCATTTCGCCCAAAACCGAAACTGAGACCGGAAACGTATGTAACTTTAATAGCTGTTACCGAAAAACATAATAAAAACCGATTCTGAACACTTCGGCTCAAATCCAATCCGACACCCTCGGGTCAGCAGATCAGCTGATAGGCCGAGATATGAGAAATTTTCATTTCGCGCAAAACCGAAACTGAGACCGGAAACGTATGTAACTTTAATAGCTGTTACCGAAAAACATAATAAAAACCGATTCCGAACACTTCGGCTCAAATCCAATCCGACGCCCTCGGGTCAGCTGATCAGCTGATAGGCCGAGATATGAGAAATTTTCATTTCGCCCAAAACCGAAACTGAGACCGGAAACGTATGTAACTTTAATAGCTGTTACCGAAAAACATAATAAAAACCGATTCCGAACACTTCGGCTCTTACCGAATGTTACGCCCTCGGGTCAGCTGATCAGCTGATAGGCCGAGATATGAGAAATTTTCATTTCGCCCAAAACCGAAACTGAGACCGGAAACGTATGTAACTTTAATAGCTGTTACCGAAAAACATAATAAAAACTGATTCTGAACACTTCGGCTCAAATCCAATCCGACGCCCTCGGGTCAGCTGATCAGCTGATAGGCCGAGATATGAGAAATTTTCATTTCGCCCAAAACCGAAACTGAGACCGGAAACGTATGTAACTTTAATAGCTGTTACCGAAAAACATAATAAAAACCGATTCCGAACACTTCGGCTCTTACCGAATCTGACGCCCTCGGGTCAGCTGATCAGCTGATAGGCCGAGATATGACAAATTTTCATTTCGCCCAAAACCGAAACTGAGACCGGAAACGTATGTAACTTTAATAGCTGTTACCGAAAAACATAATAAAAACCGATTCTGAACACTTCGGCTCTTACCGAATCTGACGGCCTCGGGTCAGCTGATCAGCTGATAGGCCGAGATATGAGAAATTTTCATTTCGCCCAAAACCGAAACTGAGACCGGAAACGTATGTAACTTTAATAGCTGTTACCGAAAAACATAATAAAAACCGATTCCGAACACTTCGGCTCTTACCGAATCTGACGCCCTCGGGTCAGCTGATCAGCTGATAGGCCGAGATATGAGAAATTTTCATTTCGCCCAAAACCGAAACTGAGACCGGAAACGTATGTAACTTTAATAGCTGTTACCGAAAAACATAATAAAAACCGATTCTGAACACTTCGGCTCTTACCGAATCTGACGCCCTCGGGTCAGCTGATCAGCTGATAGGCCGAGATATGAGAAATTTTCATTTCGCCCAAAACCGAAACTGAGACCGGAAACGTATGTAACTTTAATAGCTGTTACCGAAAAACATAATAAAATCCGATTCCGAACACTTCGGCTCAAATCCAATCCGACGCCCTCGGGTCAGCTGATCAGCTGATAGGCCAAGATATGAGAAATTTTCATTTCGCCCAAAACCGAAACTGAGACCGGAAACGTATGTAACTTTAATAGCTGTTACCGAAAAACATAATAAAAACCGATTCTGAACACTTGGCTCTTACCGAATCCGACGCCCTCGGGTCAGCTGATCAGCTGATAGGCCGAGATATGAGAAATTTTCATTTCGCCCAAAACCGAAACTGAGACCGGAAACGTATGTAACTTTAATAGCTGTTACCGAAAAACATAATAAAAACCGATTCTGAACACTTCGGCTCAAATCCAATCCGACACCCTCGGGTCAGCTGATCAGCTGATAGGCCGAGATATGAGAAATTTTCATTTCGCGCAAAACCGAAACTGAGACCGGAAACGTATGTAACTTTAATAGCTGTTACCGAAAAACATAATAAAAACCGATTCCGAACACTTCGGCTCAAATCCAATCTAACGCCCTCGGGTCAGCTGATCAGCTGATAGGCCGAGATATGAGAAATTTTCATTTCGCCCAAAACCGAAACTGAGACCGGAAACGTATGTAACTTTAATAGCTGTTACCGAAAAACATAATAAAAACCGATTCTGAACACTTCGGCTCTTACCGAATCTGACGCCCTAGGGTCAGCTGATCAGCTGATAGGCCGAGATATGAGAAATTTTCATTTCGCCCAAAACCGAAACTGAGACCGGAAACGTATGTAACTTTAATAGCTGTTACCGAAAAACATAATAAAAACCGATTCTGAACACTTCGGCTCTTACCGAATCTGACGCCCTCGGGTCAGCTGATCAGCTGATAGGCCGAGATATGAGAAATTTTCATTTCGCCCAAAACCGAAACTGAGACCGGAAACGTATGTAACTTTAATAGCTGTTACCGAAAAACATAATAAAAACCGATTCTGAACACTTCGGCTCTTACCGAATCTGACGCCCTCGGGTCAGCTGATCAGCTGATAGGCCGAGATATGAGAAATTTTCATTTCGCCCAAAACCGAAACTGAGACCGGAAACGTATGTAACATTAATAGCTGTTACCGAAAAACATAATAAAAACCAATTCCGAACACTTCGGCTCAAATCCAATCCGACGCCCTCGGGTCAGCTGATCAGCTGATAAGCCGAGATATGAGAAATTTTCATTTCGCCCAAAACCGAAACTGAGACCGGAAACGTATGTAACTTTAATAGCTGTTACCGAAAAACATAATAAAAACCGATTCTGAACACTTCGGCTCAAATCCAATCCGACACCCTCGGGTCAGCTGATCAGCTGATAGGCCGAGATATGAGAAATTTTCATTTCGCGCAAAACCGAAACTGAGACCGGAAACGTATGTAACTTTAATAGCTGTTACCGAAAAACATAATAAAAACCGATTCCGAACACTTCGGCTCAAATCCAATCCGACGCCCTCGGGTCAGCTGATCAGCTGATAGGCCGAGATATGAGAAATTTTCATTTCGCCCAAAACCGAAACTGAGACCGGAAACGTATGTAACTTTAATAGCTGTTACCGAAAAACATAATAAAAACCGATTCCGAACACTTCGGCTCTTACCGAATCTGACGCCCTCGGGTCAGCTGATCAGCTGATAGGCCGAGATATGAGAAATTTTCATTTCGCCCAAAACCGAAACTGAGACCGGAAACGTATGTAACTTTAATAGCTGTTACCGAAAAACATAATAAAAACCGATTCCGAACACTTCGGCTCAAATCCAATCCGACGCCCTCGGGTCAGCTGATCAGTTGATAAGCCGAGATATGAGAAATTTTCATTTCGCCCAAAACCGAAACTGAGACCGGAAACGTATGTAACTTTAATAGCTGTTACCGAAAAACATAATAAAAACCGATTCTGAACACTTCGGCTCAAATCCAATCCGACACCCTCGGGTCAGCTGATCAGCTGATAGGCCGAGATATGAGAAATTTTCATTTCGCCCAAAACCGAAACTGAAACCGGAAACGTATGTAACTTTAATAGCTGTTACCGAAAAACATAATAAAAACCGATTCTGAACACTTCGGCTCTTACCGAATCTGACGCCCTCGGGTCAGCTGATCAGCTGATAGGCCGAGATATGAGAAATTTTCATTTCGCCCAAAACCGAAACTGAGACCGGAAACGTATGTAACTTTAATAGCTGTTACCGAAAAACATAATAAAAGCAATTCCGAACACTTCGGCTCAAATCCAATCCGACGCCCTCGGGTCAGCTGATCAGCTGATAAGCCGAGATATGAGAAATTTTCATTTCGCCCAAAACCGAAACTGAGACCGGAAACGTATGTAACTTTAATAGCTGTTACCGAAAAACATAATAAAAACCGATTCTGAACACTTCGGCTCAAATCCAATCCGACACCCTCGGGTCAGCTGATCAGCTGATAGGCCGAGATATGAGAAATTTTCATTTCGCGCAAAACCGAAACTGAGACCGGAAACGTATGTAACTTTAATAGCTGTTACCGAAAAACATAATAAAAACCGATTCCGAACACTTCGGCTCAAATCCAATCCGACGCCCTCGGGTCAGCTGATCAGCTGATAGGCCGAGATATGAGAAATTTTCATTTCGCCCAAAACCGAAACTGAGACCGGAAACGTATGTAACTTTAATAGCTGTTACCGAAAAACATAATAAAAACCGATTCCGAACACTTCGGCTCTTACCGAATCTGACGCCCTCGGGTCAGCTGATCAGCTGATAGGCCGAGATATGAGAAATTTTCATTTCGCCCAAAACCGAAACTGAGACCGGAAACGTATGTAACTTTAATAGCTGTTACCGAAAAACATAATAAAAACCGATTCCGAACACTTCGGCTCAAATCCAATCCGACGCCCTCGGGTCAGCTGATCAGTTGATAAGCCGAGATATGAGAAATTTTCATTTCGCCCAAAACCGAAACTGAGACCGGAAACGTATGTAACTTTAATAGCTGTTACCGAAAAACATAATAAAAACCGATTCTGAACACTTCGGCTCAAATCCAATCCGACACCCTCGGGTCAGCTGATCAGCTGATAGGCCGAGATATGAGAAATTTTCATTTCGCCCAAAACCGAAACTGAAACCGGAAACGTATGTAACTTTAATAGCTGTTACCGAAAAACATAATAAAAACCGATTCTGAACACTTCGGCTCTTACCGAATCTGACGCCCTCGGGTCAGCTGATCAGCTGATAGGCCGAGATATGAGAAATTTTCATTTCGCCCAAAACCGAAACTGAGACCGGAAACGTATGTAACTTTAATAGCTGTTACCGAAAAACATAATAAAAGCAATTCCGAACACTTCGGCTCAAATCCAATCCGACGCCCTCGGGTCAGCTGATCAGCTGATAAGCCGAGATATGAGAAATTTTCATTTCGCCCAAAACCGAAACTGAGACCGGAAACGTATGTAACTTTAATAGCTGTTACCGAAAAACATAATAAAAACCGATTCTGAACACTTCGGCTCAAATCCAATCCGACACCCTCGGGTCAGCTGATCAGCTGATAGGCCGAGATATGAGAAATTTTCATTTCGCGCAAAACCGAAACTGAGACCGGAAACGTATGTAACTTTAATAGCTGTTACCGAAAAACATAATAAAAACCGATTCCGAACACTTCGGCTCAAATCCAATCCGACGCCCTCGGGTCAGCTGATCAGCTGATAGGCCGAGATATGAGAAATTTTCATTTCGCCCAAAACCGAAACTGAGACCGGAAACGTATGTAACTTTAATAGCTGTTACCGAAAAACATAATAAAAACCGATTCCGAACACTTCGGCTCTTACCGAATGTTACGCCCTCGGGTCAGCTGATCAGCTGATAGGCCGAGATATGAGAAATTTTCATTTCGCCCAAAACCGAAACTGAGACCGGAAACGTATGTAACTTTAATAGCTGTTACCGAAAAACATAATAAAAACCGATTCTGAACACTTCGGCTCAAATCCAATCCGACGCCCTCGGGTCAGCTGATCAGCTGATAGGCCGAGATATGAGAAATTTTCATTTCGCCCAAAACCGAAACTGAGACCGGAAACGTATGTAACTTTAATAGCTGTTACCGAAAAACATAATAAAAACCGATTCCGAACACTTCGGCTCTTACCGAATCTGACGCCCTCGGGTCAGCTGATCAGCTGATAGGCCGAGATATGAGAAATTTTCATTTCGCCCAAAACCGAAACTGAGACCGGAAACGATGTAACTTTAATAGCTGTTACCGAAAAACATAATAAAAACCGATTCCAAACACTTCGGCTCAAATCCAATCCGATGCCCTCGGGTCAGCTGATCAGCTGATAGGCCGAGATATGACAAATTTTCATTTCGCCCAAAACCGAAACTGAGACCGGAAACGTATGTAACTTTAATAGCTGTTACCGAAAAACATAATAAAAACCGATTCTGAACACTTCGGCTCTTACCGAATCTGACGGCCTCGGGTCAGCTGATCAGCTGATAGGCCGAGATATGAGAAATTTTCATTTCGCCCAAAACCGAAACTGAGACCGGAAACGTATGTAACTTTAATAGCTGTTACCGAAAAACATAATAAAAACCGATTCCGAACACTTCGGCTCTTACCGAATCTGACGCCCTCGGGTCAGCTGATCAGCTGATAGGCCGAGATATGAGAAATTTTCATTTCGCCCAAAACCGAAACTGAGACCGGAAACGTATGTAACTTTAATAGCTGTTACCGAAAAACATAATAAAAACCGATTCTGAACACTTCGGCTCTTACCGAATCTGACGCCCTCGGGTCAGCTGATCAGCTGATAGGCCGAGATATGAGAAATTTTCATTTCGCCCAAAACCGAAACTGAGACCGGAAACGTATGTAACTTTAATAGCTGTTACCGAAAAACATAATAAAATTCGATTCCGAACACTTCGGCTCAAATCCAATCCGACGCCCTCGGGTCAGCTGATCAGCTGATAGGCCAAGATATGAGAAATTTTCATTTCGCCCAAAAACGAAAGTGAGACCGGAAACGTATGTAACTTTAATAGCTGTTACCGAAAAACATAATAAAAACCGATTCTGAACACTTGGCTCTTACCGAATCCGACGCCCTCGGGTCAGCTGATCAGCTGATAGGCCGAGATATGAGAAATTTTCATTTCGCCCAAAACCGAAACTGAGACCGGAAACGTATGTAACTTAAATAGCTGTTACCGAAAAACATAATAAAAACCGATTCTGAACACTTCGGCTCAAATCCAATCCGACACCCTCGGGTCAGCTGATCAGCTGATAGGCCGAGATATGAGAAATTTTCATTTCGCGCAAAACCGAAACTGAGACCGGAAACGTATGTAACTTTAATAGCTGTTACCGAAAAACATAATAAAAACCGATTCCGAACACTTCGGCTCAAATCCAATCCAACGCCCTCGGGTCAGCTGATCAGCTGATAGGCCGAGATATGAGAAATTTTCATTTCGCCCAAAACCGAAACTGAGACCGGAAACGTATGTAACTTTAATAGCTGTTACCGAAAAACATAATAAAAACCGATTCTGAACACTTCGGCTCTTACCGAATCTGACGCCCTAGGGTCAGCTGATCAGCTGATAGGCCGAGATATGAGAAATTTTCATTTCGCCCAAAACCGAAACTGAGACCGGAAACGTATGTAACTTTAATAGCTGTTACCGAAAAACATAATAAAAACCGATTCTGAACACTTCGGCTCTTACCGAATCTGACGCCCTCGGGTCAGCTGATCAGCTGATAGGCCGAGATATGAGAAATTTTCATTTCGCCCAAAACCGAAACTGAGACCGGAAACGTATGTAACTTTAATAGCTGTTACCGAAAAACATAATAAAAACCGATTCCGAACACTTCGGCTCAAATCCAATCCGACGCCCTCGGGTCAGCTGATCAGCTGATAGGCCGAGATATGAGAAATTTTCATTTCGCCCAAAACCGAAACTGAGACCGGAAACGTATGTAACTTTAATAGCTGTTACCGAAAAACATAATAAAAACCGATTCCGAACACTTCGGCTCTTACCGAATCTTACGCCCTCGGGTCAGCTGATCAGCTGATAGGCCGAGATATGAGAAATTTTCATTTCGCCCAAAACCGAAACTGAGACCGGAAACGTATGTAACTTTAATAGCTGTTACCGAAAAACATAATAAAAACCGATTCCGAACACTTCGGCTCTTACCGAATCTTACGCCCTCGGGTCAGCTGATCAGCTGATAGGCCGAGATATGAGAAATTTTCATTTCGCCCAAAACCGAAACTGAGACCGGAAACGTATGTAACTTTAATAGCTGTTACCGAAAAACATAATAAAAACCGATTCTGAACACTTCGGCTCAAATCCAATCCGACGCCCTCGGATCAGCTGATCAGCTGATAGGCCGAGATATGAGAAATTTTCATTTCGCCCAAAACCGAAACTGAGACCGGAAACGTATGTAACTTTAATAGCTGTTACCGAAAAACATAATAAAAACCGATTCCGAACACTTCGGCTCTTACCGAATCTGACGCCCTCGGGTCAGCTGATCAGCTGATAGGCCGAGATATGAGAAATTTTCATTTCGCCCAAAACCGAAACTGAGACCGGAAACGTATGTAACTTTAATAGCTGTTACCGAAAAACATAATAAAAACCGATTCCGAACACTTCGGCTCTTACCGAATCTGACGCCCTCGGGTCAGCTGATCAGCTGATAGGCCGAGATATGAGAAATTTTCATTTCGCCCAAAACCGAAACTGAGACCGGAAACGTATGTAACTTTAATAGCTGTTACCGAAAAACATAATAAAAACCGATTCTGAACACTTCGGCTCTTACCGAATCTGACGCCCTCGGGTCAGCTGATCAGCTGATAGGCCGAGATATGAGAAATTTTCATTTCGCCCAAAACCGAAACTGAGACCGGAAACGTATGTAACTTTAATAGCTGTTACCGAAAAACATAATAAAATTCGATTCCGAACACTTCGGCTCAAATCCAATCCGACGCCCTCGGGTCAGCTGATCAGCTGATAGGCCAAGATATGAGAAATTTTCATTTCGCCCAAAACCGAAACTGAGACCGGAAACGTATGTAACTTTAATAGCTGTTACCGAAAAACATAATAAAAACCGATTCTGAACACTTGGCTCTTACCGAATCCGACGCCCTCGGGTCAGCTGATCAGCTGATAGGCCGAGATATGAGAAATTTTCATTTCGCCCAAAACCGAAACTGAGACCGGAAACGTATGTAACTTAAATAGCTGTTACCGAAAAACATAATAAAAACCGATTCTGAACACTTCGGCTCAAATCCAATCCGACACCCTCGGGTCAGCTGATCAGCTGATAGGCCGAGATATGAGAAATTTTCATTTCGCGCAAAACCGAAACTGAGACCGGAAACGTATGTAACTTTAATAGCTGTTACCGAAAAACATAATAAAAACCGATTCCGAACACTTCGGCTCAAATCCAATCCAACGCCCTCGGGTCAGCTGATCAGCTGATAGGCCGAGATATGAGAAATTTTCATTTCGCCCAAAACCGAAACTGAGACCGGAAACGTATGTAACTTTAATAGCTGTTACCGAAAAACATAATAAAAACCGATTCTGAACACTTCGGCTCTTACCGAATCTGACGCCCTAGGGTCAGCTGATCAGCTGATAGGCCGAGATATGAGAAATTTTCATTTCGCCCAAAACCGAAACTGAGACCGGAAACGTATGTAACTTTAATAGCTGTTACCGAAAAACATAATAAAAACCGATTCTGAACACTTCGGCTCTTACCGAATCTGACGCCCTCGGGTCAGCTGATCAGCTGATAGGCCGAGATATGAGAAATTTTCATTTCGCCCAAAACCGAAACTGAGACCGGAAACGTATGTAACTTTAATAGCTGTTACCGAAAAACATAATAAAAACCGATTCCGAACACTTCGGCTCAAATCCAATCCGACGCCCTCGGGTCAGCTGATCAGCTGATAGGCCGAGATATGAGAAATTTTCATTTCGCCCAAAACCGAAACTGAGACCGGAAACGTATGTAACTTTAATAGCTGTTACCGAAAAACATAATAAAAACCGATTCCGAACACTTCGGCTCTTACCGAATCTTACGCCCTCGGGTCAGCTGATCAGCTGATAGGCCGAGATATGAGAAATTTTCATTTCGCCCAAAACCGAAACTGAGACCGGAAACGTATGTAACTTTAATAGCTGTTACCGAAAAACATAATAAAAACCGATTCTGAACACTTCGGCTCAAATCCAATCCGACGCCCTCGGGTCAGCTGATCAGCTGATAGGCCGAGATATGAGAAATTTTCATTTCGCCCAAAACCGAAACTGAGACCGGAAACGTATGTAACTTTAATAGCTGTTACCGAAAAACATAATAAAAACCGATTCTGAACACTTCGGCTCAAATCCAATCCGACGCCCTCGGGTCAGCTGATCAGCTGATAGGCCGAGATATGAGAAATTTTCATTTCGCCCAAAACCGAAACTGAGACCGGAAACGTATGTAACTTTAATAGCTGTTACCGAAAAACATAATAAAAACCGATTCCGAACACTTCGGCTCTTACCGAATCTGACGCCCTCGGGTCAGCTGATCAGCTGATAGGCCGAGATATGAGAAATTTTCATTTCGCCCAAAACCGAAACTGAGACCGGAAACGTATGTAACTTTAATAGCTGTTACCGAAAAACATAATAAAAACCGATTCCAAACACTTCGGCTCAAATCCAATCCGACGCCCTCGGGTCAGCTGATCAGCTGATAGGCCGAGATATGAGAAATTTTCATTTCGCCCAAAACCGAAACTGAGACCGGAAACGTATGTAACTTTAATAGCTGTTACCGAAAAACATAATAAAAACCGATTCTGAACACTTCGGCTCTTACCGAATCTGACGGCCTCGGGTCAGCTGATCAGCTGATAGGCCGAGATATGAGAAATTTTCATTTCGCCCAAAACCGAAACTGAGACCGGAAACGTATGTAACTTTAATAGCTGTTACCGAAAAACATAATAAAATTCGATTCCGAACACTTCGGCTCAAATCCAATCCGACGCCCTCGGGTCAGCTGATCAGCTGATAGGCCGAGATATGAGGAATTTTCATTTCGCCCAAAACCGAAACTGAGACCGGAAACGTATGTAACTTTAATAGCTGTTACCGAAAAACATAATAAAAACCGATTCCGAACACTTCGGCTCTTACCGAATGTTACGCCCTCGGGTCAGCTGATCAGCTGATAGGCCGAGATATGAGAAATTTTCATTTCGCCCAAAACCGAAACTGAGACCGGAAACGTATGTAACTTTAATAGCTGTTACCGAAAAACATAATAAAAACCGATTCTGAACACTTCGGCTCAAATCCAATCCGACGCCCTCGGGTCAGCTGATCAGCTGATAGGCCGAGATATGAGAAATTTTCATTTCGCCCAAAACCGAAACTGAGACCGGAAACGTATGTAACTTTAATAGCTGTTACCGAAAAACATAATAAAAACCGATTCCGAACACTTCGGCTCTTACCGAATCTGACGCCCTCGGGTCAGCTGATCAGCTGATAGGCCGAGATATGAGAAATTTTCATTTCGCCCAAAACCGAAACTGAGACCGGAAACGATGTAACTTTAATAGCTGTTACCGAAAAACATAATAAAAACCGATTCCAAACACTTCGGCTCAAATCCAATCCGATGCCCTCGGGTCAGCTGATCAGCTGATAGGCCGAGATATGACAAATTTTCATTTCGCCCAAAACCGAAACTGAGACCGGAAACGTATGTAACTTTAATAGCTGTTACCGAAAAACATAATAAAAACCGATTCTGAACACTTCGGCTCTTACCGAATCTGACGGCCTCGGGTCAGCTGATCAGCTGATAGGCCGAGATATGAGAAATTTTCATTTCGCCCAAAACCGAAACTGAGACCGGAAACGTATGTAACTTTAATAGCTGTTACCGAAAAACATAATAAAAACCGATTCCGAACACTTCGGCTCTTACCGAATCTGACGCCCTCGGGTCAGCTGATCAGCTGATAGGCCGAGATATGAGAAATTTTCATTTCGCCCAAAACCGAAACTGAGACCGGAAACGTATGTAACTTTAATAGCTGTTACCGAAAAACATAATAAAAACCGATTCTGAACACTTCGGCTCTTACCGAATCTGACGCCCTCGGGTCAGCTGATCAGCTGATAGGCCGAGATATGAGAAATTTTCATTTCGCCCAAAACCGAAACTGAGACCGGAAACGTATGTAACTTTAATAGCTGTTACCGAAAAACATAATAAAATTCGATTCCGAACACTTCGGCTCAAATCCAATCCGACGCCCTCGGGTCAGCTGATCAGCTGATAGGCCAAGATATGAGAAATTTTCATTTCGCCCAAAACCGAAACTGAGACCGGAAACGTATGTAACTTTAATAGCTGTTACCGAAAAACATAATAAAAACCGATTCTGAACACTTGGCTCTTACCGAATCCGACGCCCTCGGGTCAGCTGATCAGCTGATAGGCCGAGATATGAGAAATTTTCATTTCGCCCAAAACCGAAACTGAGACCGGAAACGTATGTAACTTAAATAGCTGTTACCGAAAAACATAATAAAAACCGATTCTGAACACTTCGGCTCAAATCCAATCCGACACCCTCGGGTCAGCTGATCAGCTGATAGGCCGAGATATGAGAAATTTTCATTTCGCGCAAAACCGAAACTGAGACCGGAAACGTATGTAACTTTAATAGCTGTTACCGAAAAACATAATAAAAACCGATTCCGAACACTTCGGCTCAAATCCAATCCAACGCCCTCGGGTCAGCTGATCAGCTGATAGGCCGAGATATGAGAAATTTTCATTTCGCCCAAAACCGAAACTGAGACCGGAAACGTATGTAACTTTAATAGCTGTTACCGAAAAACATAATAAAAACCGATTCTGAACACTTCGGCTCTTACCGAATCTGACGCCCTAGGGTCAGCTGATCAGCTGATAGGCCGAGATATGAGAAATTTTCATTTCGCCCAAAACCGAAACTGAGACCGGAAACGTATGTAACTTTAATAGCTGTTACCGAAAAACATAATAAAAACCGATTCTGAACACTTCGGCTCTTACCGAATCTGACGCCCTCGGGTCAGCTGATCAGCTGATAGGCCGAGATATGAGAAATTTTCATTTCGCCCAAAACCGAAACTGAGACCGGAAACGTATGTAACTTTAATAGCTGTTACCGAAAAACATAATAAAAACCGATTCCGAACACTTCGGCTCAAATCCAATCCGACGCCCTCGGGTCAGCTGATCAGCTGATAGGCCGAGATATGAGAAATTTTCATTTCGCCCAAAACCGAAACTGAGACCGGAAACGTATGTAACTTTAATAGCTGTTACCGAAAAACATAATAAAAACCGATTCCGAACACTTCGGCTCTTACCGAATCTTACGCCCTCGGGTCAGCTGATCAGCTGATAGGCCGAGATATGAGAAATTTTCATTTCGCCCAAAACCGAAACTGAGACCGGAAACGTATGTAACTTTAATAGCTGTTACCGAAAAACATAATAAAAACCGATTCTGAACACTTCGGCTCAAATCCAATCCGACGCCCTCGGGTCAGCTGATCAGCTGATAGGCCGAGATATGAGAAATTTTCATTTCGCCCAAAACCGAAACTGAGACCGGAAACGTATGTAACTTTAATAGCTGTTACCGAAAAACATAATAAAAACCGATTCCGAACACTTCGGCTCTTACCGAATCTTACGCCCTCGGGTCAGCTGATCAGCTGATAGGCCGAGATATGAGAAATTTTCATTTCGCCCAAAACCGAAACTGAGACCGGAAACGTATGTAACTTTAATAGCTGTTACCGAAAAACATAATAAAAACCGATTCTGAACACTTCGGCTCAAATCCAATCCGACGCCCTCGGGTCAGCTGATCAGCTGATAGGCCGAGATATGAGAAATTTTCATTTCGCCCAAAACCGAAACTGAGACCGGAAACGTATGTAACTTTAATAGCTGTTACCGAAAAACATAATAAAAACCGATTCCGAACACTTCGGCTCTTACCGAATCTGACGCCCTCGGGTCAGCTGATCAGCTGATAGGCCGAGATATGAGAAATTTTCATTTCGCCCAAAACCGAAACTGAGACCGGAAACGTATGTAACTTTAATAGCTGTTACCGAAAAACATAATAAAAACCGATTCCAAACACTTCGGCTCAAATCCAATCCGACGCCCTCGGGTCAGCTGATCAGCTGATAGGCCGAGATATGAGAAATTTTTATTTCGCCCAAAACCGAAACTGAGACCGGAAACGTATGTAACTTTAATAGCTGTTACCGAAAAACATAATAAAAACCGATTCTGAACACTTCGGCTCTTACCGAATCTGACGGCCTCGGGTCAGCTGATCAGCTGATAGGCCGAGATATGAGAAATTTTCATTTCGCCCAAAACCGAAACTGAGACCGGAAACGTATGTAACTTTAATAGCTGTTACCGAAAAACATAATAAAAACCGATTCCGAACACTTCGGCTCTTACCGAATCTGACGCCCTCGGGTCAGCTGATCAGCTGATAGGCCGAGATATGAGAAATTTTCATTTCGCCCAAAACCGAAACTGAGACCGGAAACGTATGTAACTTTAATAGCTGTTACCGAAAAACATAATAAAAACCGATTCTGAACACTTCGGCTCTTACCGAATCTGACGCCCTCGGGTCAGCTGATCAGCTGATAGGCCGAGATATGAGAAATTTTCATTTCGCCCAAAACCGAAACTGAGACCGGAAACGTATGTAACTTTAATAGCTGTTACCGAAAAACATAATAAAAACCGATTCCGAACACTTCGGCTCAAATCCAATCCGACGCCCTCGGGTCAGCTGATCAGCTGATAGGCCGAGATATGAGAAATTTTCATTTCGCCCAAAACCGAAACTGAGACCGGAAACGTATGTAACTTTAATAGCTGTTACCGAAAAACATAATAAAAACCGATTCCGAACACTTCGGCTCTTACCGAATCTTACGCCCTCGGGTCAGCTGATCAGCTGATAGGCCGAGATATGAGAAATTTTCATTTCGCCCAAAACCGAAACTGAGACCGGAAACGTATGTAACTTTAATAGCTGTTACCGAAAAACATAATAAAAACCGATTCTGAACACTTCGGCTCAAATCCAATCCGACGCCCTCGGGTCAGCTGATCAGCTGATAGGCCGAGATATGAGAAATTTTCATTTCGCCCAAAACCGAAACTGAGACCGGAAACGTATGTAACTTTAATAGCTGTTACCGAAAAACATAATAAAAACCGATTCTGAACACTTCGGCTCAAATCCAATCCGACGCCCTCGGGTCAGCTGATCAGCTGATAGGCCGAGATATGAGAAATTTTCATTTCGCCCAAAACCGAAACTGAGACCGGAAACGTATGTAACTTTAATAGCTGTTACCGAAAAACATAATAAAAACCGATTCCGAACACTTCGGCTCTTACCGAATCTGACGCCCTCGGGTCAGCTGATCAGCTGATAGGCCGAGATATGAGAAATTTTCATTTCGCCCAAAACCGAAACTGAGACCGGAAACGTATGTAACTTTAATAGCTGTTACCGAAAAACATAATAAAAACCGATTCCAAACACTTCGGCTCAAATCCAATCCGACGCCCTCGGGTCAGCTGATCAGCTGATAGGCCGAGATATGAGAAATTTTCATTTCGCCCAAAACCGAAACTGAGACCGGAAACGTATGTAACTTTAATAGCTGTTACCGAAAAACATAATAAAAACCGATTCTGAACACTTCGGCCCTTACCGAATCTGACGGCCTCGGGTCAGCTGATCAGCTGATAGGCCGAGATATGAGAAATTTTCATTTCGCCCAAAACCGAAACTGAGACCGGAAACGTATGTAACTTTAATAGCTGTTACCGAAAAACATAATAAAATTCGATTCCGAACACTTCGGCTCAAATCCAATCCGACGCCCTCGGGTCAGCTGATCAGCTGATAGGCCGAGATATGAGAAATTTTCATTTCGCCCAAAACCGAAACTGAGACCGGAAACGTATGTAACTTTAATAGCTGTTACCGAAAAACATAATAAAAACCGATTCTGAACACTTCGGCTCAAATCCAATCCGACGCCCTCGGGTCAGCTGATCAGCTGATAGGCCGAGATATGAGAAATTTTCATTTCGCCCAAAACCGAAACTGAGACCGGAAACGTATGTAACTTTAATAGCTGTTACCGAAAAACATAATAAAAACCGATTCCGAACACTTCGGCTCTTACCGAATGTTACGCCCTCGGGTCAGCTGATCAGCTGATAGGCCGAGATATGAGAAATTTTCATTTCGCCCAAAACCGAAACTGAGACCGGAAACGTATGTAACTTTAATAGCTGTTACCGAAAAACATAATAAAAACCGATTCTGAACACTTCGGCTCAAATCCAATCCGACGCCCTCGGGTCAGCTGATCAGCTGATAGGCCGAGATATGAGAAATTTTCATTTCGCCCAAAACCGAAACTGAGACCGGAAACGTATGTAACTTTAATAGCTGTTACCGAAAAACATAATAAAAACCGATTCCGAACACTTCGGCTCTTACCGAATCTGACGCCCTCGGGTCAGCTGATCAGCTGATAGGCCGAGATATGAGAAATTTTCATTTCGCCAAAAACCGAAACTGAGACCGGAAACGTATGTAACTTTAATAGCTGTTACCGAAAAACATAATAAAAACCGATTCCAAACACTTCGGCTCAAATCCAATCCGACGCCCTCGGGTCAGCTGATCAGCTGATAGGCCGAGATATGAGAAATTTTCATTTCGCCCAAAACCGAAACTGAGACCGGAAACGTATGTAACTTTAATAGCTGTTACCGAAAAACATAATAAAAACCGATTCTGAACACTTCGGCTCTTACCGAATCTGACGGCCTCGGGTCAGCTGATCAGCTGATAGGCCGAGATATGAGAAATTTTCATTTCGCCCAAAACCGAAACTGAGACCGGAAACGTATGTAACTTTAATAGCTGTTACCGAAAAACATAATAAAAACCGATTCCGAACACTTCGGCTCTTACCGAATCTGACGCCCTCGGGTCAGCTGATCAGCTGATAGGCCGAGATATGAGAAATTTTCATTTCGCCCAAAACCGAAACTGAGACCGGAAACGTATGTAACTTTAATAGCTGTTACCGAAAAACATAATAAAAACCGATTCTGAACACTTCGGCTCTTACCGAATCTGACGCCCTCGGGTCAGCTGATCAGCTGATAGGCCGAGATATGAGAAATTTTCATTTCGCCCAAAACCGAAACTGAGACCGGAAACGTATGTAACTTTAATAGCTGTTACCGAAAAACATAATAAAAACCGATTCCGAACACTTCGGCTCAAATCCAATCCGACGCCCTCGGGTCAGCTGATCAGCTGATAGGCCGAGATATGAGAAATTTTCATTTCGCCCAAAACCGAAACTGAGACCGGAAACGTATGTAACTTTAATAGCTGTTACCGAAAAACATAATAAAAACCGATTCCGAACACTTCGGCTCTTACCGAATCTTACGCCCTCGGGTCAGCTGATCAGCTGATAGGCCGAGATATGAGAAATTTTCATTTCGCCCAAAACCGAAACTGAGACCGGAAACGTATGTAACTTTAATAGCTGTTACCGAAAAACATAATAAAAACCGATTCTGAACACTTCGGCTCAAATCCAATCCGACGCCCTCGGGTCAGCTGATCAGCTGATAGGCCGAGATATGAGAAATTTTCATTTCGCCCAAAACCGAAACTGAGACCGGAAACGTATGTAACTTTAATAGCTGTTACCGAAAAACATAATAAAAACCGATTCTGAACACTTCGGCTCAAATCCAATCCGACGCCCTCGGGTCAGCTGATCAGCTGATAGGCCGAGATATGAGAAATTTTCATTTCGCCCAAAACCGAAACTGAGACCGGAAACGTATGTAACTTTAATAGCTGTTACCGAAAAACATAATAAAAACCGATTCCGAACACTTCGGCTCTTACCGAATCTGACGCCCTCGGGTCAGCTGATCAGCTGATAGGCCGAGATATGAGAAATTTTCATTTCGCCCAAAACCGAAACTGAGACCGGAAACGTATGTAACTTTAATAGCTGTTACCGAAAAACATAATAAAAACCGATTCCAAACACTTCGGCTCAAATCCAATCCGACGCCCTCGGGTCAGCTGATCAGCTGATAGGCCGAGATATGAGAAATTTTCATTTCGCCCAAAACCGAAACTGAGACCGGAAACGTATGTAACTTTAATAGCTGTTACCGAAAAACATAATAAAAACCGATTCTGAACACTTCGGCCCTTACCGAATCTGACGGCCTCGGGTCAGCTGATCAGCTGATAGGCCGAGATATGAGAAATTTTCATTTCGCCCAAAACCGAAACTGAGACCGGAAACGTATGTAACTTTAATAGCTGTTACCGAAAAACATAATAAAATTCGATTCCGAACACTTCGGCTCAAATCCAATCCGACGCCCTCGGGTCAGCTGATCAGCTGATAGGCCGAGATATGAGAAATTTTCATTTCGCCCAAAACCGAAACTGAGACCGGAAACGTATGTAACTTTAATAGCTGTTACCGAAAAACATAATAAAAACCGATTCTGAACACTTCGGCTCAAATCCAATCCGACGCCCTCGGGTCAGCTGATCAGCTGATAGGCCGAGATATGAGAAATTTTCATTTCGCCCAAAACCGAAACTGAGACCGGAAACGTATGTAACTTTAATAGCTGTTACCGAAAAACATAATAAAAACCGATTCCGAACACTTCGGCTCTTACCGAATGTTACGCCCTCGGGTCAGCTGATCAGCTGATAGGCCGAGATATGAGAAATTTTCATTTCGCCCAAAACCGAAACTGAGACCGGAAACGTATGTAACTTTAATAGCTGTTACCGAAAAACATAATAAAAACCGATTCTGAACACTTCGGCTCAAATCCAATCCGACGCCCTCGGGTCAGCTGATCAGCTGATAGGCCGAGATATGAGAAATTTTCATTTCGCCCAAAACCGAAACTGAGACCGGAAACGTATGTAACTTTAATAGCTGTTACCGAAAAACATAATAAAAACCGATTCCGAACACTTCGGCTCTTACCGAATCTGACGCCCTCGGGTCAGCTGATCAGCTGATAGGCCGAGATATGAGAAATTTTCATTTCGCCAAAAACCGAAACTGAGACCGGAAACGTATGTAACTTTAATAGCTGTTACCGAAAAACATAATAAAAACCGATTCCAAACACTTCGGCTCAAATCCAATCCGACGCCCTCGGGTCAGCTGATCAGCTGATAGGCCGAGATATGAGAAATTTTCATTTCGCCCAAAACCGAAACTGAGACCGGAAACGTATGTAACTTTAATAGCTGTTACCGAAAAACATAATAAAAACCGATTCTGAACACTTCGGCTCTTACCGAATCTGACGGCCTCGGGTCAGCTGATCAGCTGATAGGCCGAGATATGAGAAATTTTCATTTCGCCCAAAACCGAAACTGAGACCGGAAACGTATGTAACTTTAATAGCTGTTACCGAAAAACATAATAAAAACCGATTCCGAACACTTCGGCTCTTACCGAATCTGACGCCCTCGGGTCAGCTGATCAGCTGATAGGCCGAGATATGAGAAATTTTCATTTCGCCCAAAACCGAAACTGAGACCGGAAACGTATGTAACTTTAATAGCTGTTACCGAAAAACATAATAAAAACCGATTCTGAACACTTCGGCTCTTACCGAATCTGACGCCCTCGGGTCAGCTGATCAGCTGATAGGCCGAGATATGAGAAATTTTCATTTCGCCCAAAACCGAAACTGAGACCGGAAACGTATGTAACTTTAATAGCTGTTACCGAAAAACATAATAAAATTCGATTCCGAACACTTCGGCTCAAATCCAATCCGACGCCCTCGGGTCAGCTGATCAGCTGATAGGCCAAGATATGAGAAATTTTCATTTCGCCCAAAACCGAAACTGAGACCGGAAACGTATGTAACTTTAATAGCTGTTACCGAAAAACATAATAAAAACCGATTCTGAACACTTGGCTCTTACCGAATCCGACGCCCTCGGGTCAGCTGATCAGCTGATAGGCCGAGATATGAGAAATTTTCATTTCGCCCAAAACCGAAACTGAGACCGGAAACGTATGTAACTTAAATAGCTGTTACCGAAAAACATAATAAAAACCGATTCTGAACACTTCGGCTCAAATCCAATCCGACACCCTCGGGTCAGCTGATCAGCTGATAGGCCGAGATATGAGAAATTTTCATTTCGCGCAAAACCGAAACTGAGACCGGAAACGTATGTAACTTTAATAGCTGTTACCGAAAAACATAATAAAAACCGATTCCGAACACTTCGGCTCAAATCCAATCCAACGCCCTCGGGTCAGCTGATCAGCTGATAGGCCGAGATATGAGAAATTTTCATTTCGCCCAAAACCGAAACTGAGACCGGAAACGTATGTAACTTTAATAGCTGTTACCGAAAAACATAATAAAAACCGATTCTGAACACTTCGGCTCTTACCGAATCTGACGCCCTAGGGTCAGCTGATCAGCTGATAGGCCGAGATATGAGAAATTTTCATTTCGCCCAAAACCGAAACTGAGACCGGAAACGTATGTAACTTTAATAGCTGTTACCGAAAAACATAATAAAAACCGATTCTGAACACTTCGGCTCTTACCGAATCTGACGCCCTCGGGTCAGCTGATCAGCTGATAGGCCGAGATATGAGAAATTTTCATTTCGCCCAAAACCGAAACTGAGACCGGAAACGTATGTAACTTTAATAGCTGTTACCGAAAAACATAATAAAAACCGATTCCGAACACTTCGGCTCAAATCCAATCCGACGCCCTCGGGTCAGCTGATCAGCTGATAGGCCGAGATATGAGAAATTTTCATTTCGCCCAAAACCGAAACTGAGACCGGAAACGTATGTAACTTTAATAGCTGTTACCGAAAAACATAATAAAAACCGATTCCGAACACTTCGGCTCTTACCGAATCTTACGCCCTCGGGTCAGCTGATCAGCTGATAGGCCGAGATATGAGAAATTTTCATTTCGCCCAAAACCGAAACTGAGACCGGAAACGTATGTAACTTTAACAGCTGTTACCGAAAAACATAATAAAAACCGATTCTGAACACTTCGGCTCAAATCCAATCCGACGCCCTCGGGTCAGCTGATCAGCTGATAGGCCGAGATATGAGAAATTTTCATTTCGCCCAAAACCGAAACTGAGACCGGAAACGTATGTAACTTTAATAGCTGTTACCGAAAAACATAATAAAAACCGATTCCGAACACTTCGGCTCTTACCGAATCTTACGCCCTCGGGTCAGCTGATCAGCTGATAGGCCGAGATATGAGAAATTTTCATTTCGCCCAAAACCGAAACTGAGACCGGAAACGTATGTAACTTTAATAGCTGTTACCGAAAAACATAATAAAAACCGATTCTGAACACTTCGGCTCAAATCCAATCCGACGCCCTCGGGTCAGCTGATCAGCTGATAGGCCGAGATATGAGAAATTTTCATTTCGCCCAAAACCGAAACTGAGACCGGAAACGTATGTAACTTTAATAGCTGTTACCGAAAAACATAATAAAAACCGATTCCGAACACTTCGGCTCTTACCGAATCTGACGCCCTCGGGTCAGCTGATCAGCTGATAGGCCGAGATATGAGAAATTTTCATTTCGCCAAAAACCGAAACTGAGACCGGAAACGTATGTAACTTTAATAGCTGTTACCGAAAAACATAATAAAAACCGATTCCAAACACTTCGGCTCAAATCCAATCCGACGCCCTCGGGTCAGCTGATCAGCTGATAGGCCGAGATATGAGAAATTTTCATTTCGCCCAAAACCGAAACTGAGACCGGAAACGTATGTAACTTTAATAGCTGTTACCGAAAAACATAATAAAAACCGATTCTGAACACTTCGGCTCTTACCGAATCTGACGGCCTCGGGTCAGCTGATCAGCTGATAGGCCGAGATATGAGAAATTTTCATTTCGCCCAAAACCGAAACTGAGACCGGAAACGTATGTAACTTTAATAGCTGTTACCGAAAAACATAATAAAAACCGATTCCGAACACTTCGGCTCTTACCGAATCTGACGCCCTCGGGTCAGCTGATCAGCTGATAGGCCGAGATATGAGAAATTTTCATTTCGCCCAAAACCGAAACTGAGACCGGAAACGTATGTAACTTTAATAGCTGTTACCGAAAAACATAATAAAAACCGATTCTGAACACTTCGGCTCTTACCGAATCTGACGCCCTCGGGTCAGCTGATCAGCTGATAGGCCGAGATATGAGAAATTTTCATTTCGCCCAAAACCGAAACTGAGACCGGAAACGTATGTAACTTTAATAGCTGTTACCGAAAAACATAATAAAATCCGATTCCGAACACTTCGGCTCAAATCCAATCCGACGCCCTCGGGTCAGCTGATCAGCTGATAGGCCGAGATATGAGAAATTTTCATTTCGCGCAAAACCGAAACTGAGACCGGAAACGTATGTAACTTTAATAGCTGTTACCGAAAAACATAATAAAAACCGATTCCGAACACTTCGGCTCAAATCCAATCCAACGCCCTCGGGTCAGCTGATCAGCTGATAGGCCGAGATATGAGAAATTTTCATTTCGCCCAAAACCGAAACTGAGACCGGAAACGTATGTAACTTTAATAGCTGTTACCGAAAAACATAATAAAAACCGATTCTGAACACTTCGGCTCTTACCGAATCTGACGCCCTCGGGTCAGCTGATCAGCTGATAGGCCGAGATATGAGAAATTTTCATTTCGCCCAAAACCGAAACTGAGACCGGAAACGTATGTAACTTTAATAGCTGTTACCGAAAAACATAATAAAATCCGATTCCGAACACTTCGGCTCAAATCCAATCCGACGCCCTCGGGTCAGCTGATCAGCTGATAGGCCGAGATATGAGAAATTTTCATTTCGCCCAAAACCGAAACTGAGACCGGAAACGTATGTAACTTTAATAGCTGTTACCGAAAAACATAATAAAAACCGATTCTGAACACTTCGGCTCTTACCGAATCTGACGGCCTCGGGTCAGCTGATCAGCTGATAGGCCGAGATATGAGAAATTTTCATTTCGCCCAAAACCGAAACTGAGACCGGAAACGTATGTAACTTTAATAGCTGTTACCGAAAAACATAATAAAAACCGATTCCGAACACTTCGGCTCTTACCGAATCTGACGCCCTCGGGTCAGCTGATCAGCTGATAGGCCGAGATATGAGAAATTTTCATTTCGCCCAAAACCGAAACTGAGACCGGAAACGTATGTAACTTTAATAGCTGTTACCGAAAAACATAATAAAAACCGATTCTGAACACTTCGGCTCTTACCGAATCTGACGCCCTCGGGTCAGCTGATCAGCTGATAGGCCGAGATATGAGAAATTTTCATTTCGCCCAAAACCGAAACTGAGACCGGAAACGTTTGTTACTTTAATAGCTGTTACCGAAAAACATAATAAAAACCGATTCTGAACACTTGGCTCTTACCGAATCCGACGCCCTCGGGTCAGCTGATCAGCTGATAGGCCGAGATATGAGAAATTTTCATTTCGCCCAAAACCGAAACTGAGACCGGAAACGTATGTAACTTTAATAGCTGTTACCGAAAAACTTAATAAAAACCGATTCTGAACACTTCGGCTCTTACCGAATCTGACGCCCTCGGGTCAGCTGATCAGCTGATAGGCCGAGATATGAGAAATTTTCATTTCGCCCAAAACCGAAACTGAGACCGGAAACGTATGTAACTTTAATAGCTGTTACCGAAAAACATAATAAAAACCGATTCTGAACACTTCGGCTCTTACCGAATCTGACGCCCTCGGGTCAGCTGATCAGCTGATAGGCCGAGATATGAGAAATTTTCATTTCGCCCAAAACCGAAACTGAGACCGGAAACGTATGTAACTTTAATAGCTGTTACCGAAAAACATAATAAAATCCGATTCCGAACACTTCGGCTCAAATCCAATCCGACGCCCTCGGGTCAGCTGATCAGCTGATAGGCCGAGATATGAGAAATTTTCATTTCGCCCAAAACCGAAACTGAGACCGGAAACGTATGTAACTTTAATAGCTGTTACCGAAAAACATAATAAAAACCGATTCTGAACACTTGGCTCTTACCGAATCCGACGCCCTCGGGTCAGCTGATCAGCTGATAGGCCGAGATATGAGAAATTTTCATTTCGCCCAAAACCGAAACTGAGACCGGAAACGTATGTAACTTTAATAGCTGTTACCGAAAAACATAATAAAAACCGATTCTGAACACTTGGCTCTTACCGAATCCGACGCCCTCGGGTCAGCTGATCAGCTGATAGGCCGAGATATGAGAAATTTTCATTTCGCCCAAAACCGAAACTGAGACCGGAAACGTATGTAACTTTAATAGCTGTTACCGAAAAACATAATAAAAACCGATTCTGAACACTTCGGCTCTTACCGAATCTGACGCCCTCGGGTCAGCTGATCAGCTGATAGGCCGAGATATGAGAAATTTTCATTTCGCCCAAAACCGAAACTGAGACCGGAAACGTTTGTTACTTTAATAGCTGTTACCGAAAAACATAATAAAAACCGATTCTGAACACTTGGCTCTTACCGAATCCGACGCCCTCGGGTCAGCTGATCAGCTGATAGGCCGAGATATGAGAAATTTTCATTTCGCCCAAAACCGAAACTGAGACCGGAAACGTATGTAACTTTAATAGCTGTTACCGAAAAACTTAATAAAAACCGATTCTGAACACTTCGGCTCTTACCGAATCTGACGCCCTCGGGTCAGCTGATCAGCTGATAGGCCGAGATATGAGAAATTTTCATTTCGCCCAAAACCGAAACTGAGACCGGAAACGTATGTAACTTTAATAGCTGTTACCGAAAAACATAATAAAAACCGATTCTGAACACTTGGCTCTTACCGAATCCGACGCCCTCGGGTCAGCTGATCAGCTGATAGGCCGAGATATGAGAAATTTTCATTTCGCCCAAAACCGAAACTGAGACCGGAAACGTATGTAACTTTAATAGCTGTTACCGAAAAACATAATAAAAACCGATTCCGAACACTTCGGCTCTTACCGAATCTTACGCCCTCGGGTCAGCTGATCAGCTGATAGGCCGAGATATGAGAAATTTTCATTTCGCCCAAAACCGAAACTGAGACCGGAAACGTATGTAACTTTAATAGCTGTTACCGAAAAACATAATAAAAACCGATTCTGAACACTTCGGCTCTTACCGAATCTGACGCCCTCGGGTCAGCTGATCAGCTGATAGGCCGAGATATGAGAAATTTTCATTTCGCCCAAAACCGAAACTGAGACCGGAAACGTATGTAACTTTAATAGCTGTTACCGAAAAACATAATAAAAACCGATTCCGAACACTTCGGCTCAAATCCAATCCGACGCCCTCGGGTCAGCTGATCAGCTGATAGGCCGAGATATGAGAAATTTTCATTTCGCCCAAAACCGAAACTGAGACCGGAAACGTATGTAACTTTAATAGCTGTTACCGAAAAACATAATAAAAACCGATTCCGAACACTTCGGCTCTTACCGAATCTTACGCCCTCGGGTCAGCTGATCAGCTGATAGGCCGAGATATGAGAAATTTTCATTTCGCCCAAAACCGAAACTGAGACCGGAAACGTTTGTTACTTTAATAGCTGTTACCGAAAAACATAATAAAAACCGATTCTGAACACTTGGCTCTTACCGAATCCGACGCCCTCGGGTCAGCTGATCAGCTGATAGGCCGAGATATGAGAAATTTTCATTTCGCCCAAAACCGAAACTGAGACCGGAAACGTATGTAACTTTAATAGCTGTTACCGAAAAACATAATAAAAACCGATTCTGAACACTTCGGCTCTTACCGAATCTGACGGCCTCGGGTCAGCTGATCAGCTGATAGGCCGAGATATGAGAAATTTTCATTTCGCCCAAAACCGAAACTGAGACCGGAAACGTATGTAACTTTAATAGCTGTTACCGAAAAACATAATAAAAACCGATTCCGAACACTTCGGCTCTTACCGAATCTTACGCCCTCGGGTCAGCTGATCAGCTGATAGGCCGAGATATGAGAAATTTTCATTTCGCCCAAAACCGAAACTGAGACCGGAAACGTATGTAACTTTAATAGCTGTTACCGAAAAACATAATAAAAACCGATTCTGAACACTTCGGCTCAGACTGAATCCGACGCCCTCGGGTCAGCTGATCAGCTGATAGGCCGAGATATGAGAAATTTTCATTTCGCCCAAAACCGAAACTGAGACCGGAAACGTATGTAACTTTAAAAGCTGTTACCGAAAAACATAATAAAAACCGATTCTTAACACTTCGGCTCTTACCGAATCTGACGCACTCGGGTCAGCTGATCAGCTGATAGGCCGAGATATGAGAAATTTTCATTTCGCCCAAAACCGAAACTGAGACCGGAAACGTATGTAACTTTAATAGCTGTTACCGAAAAACATAATAAAAACCGATTCCGAACACTTCGGCTCTTACCGAATCTTACGCCCTCGGGTCAGCTGATCAGCTGATAGGCCGAGATATGAGAAATTTTCATTTCGCCCAAAACCGAAACTGAGACCGGAAACGTATGTAACTTTAATAGCTGTTACCGAAAAACATAATAAAAACCGATTCTGAACACTTCGGCTCAGACTGAATCCGACGCCCTCGGGTCAGCTGATCAGCTGATAGGCCGAGATATGAGAAATTTTCATTTCGCCCAAAACCGAAACTGAGACCGGAAACGTATGTAACTTTAAAAGCTGTTACCGAAAAACATAATAAAAACCGATTCTGAACACTTCGGCTCTTACCGAATCTGACGCACTCGGGTCAGCTGATCAGCTGATAGGCCGAGATATGAGAAATTTTCATTTCGCCCAAAACCGAAACTGAGACCGGAAACGTATGTAACTTTAATAGCTGTTACCGAAAAACATAATAAAAACCGATTCTGAACACTTCGGCTCTTACCGAATCTGACGGCCTCGGGTCAGCTGATCAGCTGATAGGCCGAGATATGAGAAATTTTCATTTCGCCCAAAACCGAAACTGAGACCGGAAACGTATGTAACTTTAATAGCTGTTACCGAAAAACATAATAAAAACCGATTCCAAACACTTCGGCTCAAATCCAATCCGACGCCCTCGGGTCAGCTGATGAGCTGATAAGCCGAGATATGAGAAATTTTCATTTCGCCCAAAACCGAAACTGAGACCGGAAACGTATGTAACTTTAATAGCTGTTACCGAAAAACATAATAAAAACCGATTCTGAACACTTCGGCTCAAATCCAATCCGACACCCTCGGGTCAGCTGATCAGCTGATAGGCCGAGATATGAGAAATTTTCATTTCGCCCAAAACCGAAACTGAGACCGGAAACGTATGTAACTTTAATAGCTGTTACCGAAAAACATAATAAAAATCGATTCCGAACACTTCGGCTCTTACCGAATCTGACGCCCTCGGGTCAGCTGATCAGCTGATAGGCCGAGATATGAGAAATTTTCATTTCGCCCAAAACCGAAACTGAGACCGGAAACGTATGTAACTTTAATAGCTGTTACCGAAAAACATAATAAAAACCGATTCCGAACACTTCGGCTCAAATCCAATCCGACGCCCTCGGGTCAGCTGATCAGCTGATAGGCCGAGATATGAGAAATTTTCATTTCGCCCAAAACCGAAACTGAGACCGGAAACGTATGTAACTTTAATAGCTGTTACCGAAAAACATAATAAAAACCGATTCCGAACACTTCGGCTCTTACCGAATCTGACGCCCTCGGGTCAGCTGATCAGCTGATAAGCCGAGATATGAGAAATTTTCATTTCGCCCAAAACCGAAACTGAGACCGGAAACGTATGTAACTTTAATAGCTGTTACCGAAAAACATAATAAAAACCGATTCTGAACACTTCGGCTCAAATCCAATCCGACACCCTCGGGTCAGCTGATCAGCTGATAGGCCGAGATATGAGAAATTTTCATTTCGCCCAAAACCGAAACTGAGACCGGAAACGTATGTAACTTTAATAGCTGTTACCGAAAAACATAATAAAAACCGTTTCCGAACACTTCGGCTCTTACCGAATCTGACGCCCTCGGGTCAGCTGATCAGCTGATAGGCCGAGATATGAGAAATTTTCATTTCACCCAAAACCGAAACTGAGACCGGAAACGTATGTAACTTTAATAGCTGTTACCGAAAAACATAATAAAAACCTTTTCCAAACACTTCGGCTCAAATCCAATCCGACGCCCTCGGGTCAGCTGATCAGCTGATAAGCCGAGATATGAGAAATTTTCATTTCGCCCAAAACCGAAACTGAGACCGGAAACGTATGTAACTTTAATAGCTGTTACCGAAAAACATAATAAAAACCGATTCTGAACACTTCGGCTCAAATCCAATCCGACACCCTCGGGTCAGCTGATCAGCTGATAGGCCGAGATATGAGAAATTTTCATTTCGCCCAAAACCGAAACTGAGACCGGAAACGTATGTAACTTTAATAGCTGTTACTGAAAAACATAATAAAAACCGATTCCGAACACTTCGGCTCTTACCGAATCTGACGCCCTCGGGTCAGCTGATCAGCTGATAGGCCGAGATATGAGAAATTTTCATTTCGCCCAAAACCGAAACTGAGACCGGAAACGTATGTAACTTTAATAGCTGTTACCGAAAAACATAATAAAAACCGATTCCAAACACTTCGGCTCAAATCCAATCCGACGCCCTCGGGTCAGCTGATCAGCTGATAGGCCGAGATATGAGAAATTTTCATTTCGCCCAAAACCGAAACTGAGACCGGAAACGTATGTAACTTTAATAGCTGTTACCGAAAAACATAATAAAAACCGATTCTGAACACTTCGGCTCAAATCCAATCCGACACCCTCGGGTCAGCTGATCAGCTGATAGGCCGAGATATGAGAAATTTTCATTTCGCCCAAAACCGAAACTGAGACCGGAAACGTATGTAACTTTAATAGCTGTTACCGAAAAACATAATAAAAACCGATTCCGAACACTTCGGCTCTTACCGAATCTGACGCCCTCGGGTCAGCTGATCAGCTGATAGGCCGAGATATGAGAATTTTTCATTTCGCCCAAAACCGAAACTGAGACCGGAAACGTATGTAACTTTAATAGCTGTTACCGAAAAACATAATAAAAACCGATTCCAAACACTTCGGCTCAAATCCAATCCGACGCCCTCGGGTCAGCTGATCAGCTGATAAGCCGAGATATGAGAAATTTTCATTTCGCCCAAAACCGAAACTGAGACCGGAAACGTATGTAACTTTAATAGCTGTTACCGAAAAACATAATAAAAACCGATTCTGAACACTTCGGCTCAAATCCAATCCGACACCCTCGGGTCAGCTGATCAGCTGATAGGCCGAGATATGAGAAATTTTCATTTCGCCCAAAACCGAAACTGAGACCGGAAACGTATGTAACTTTAATAGCTGTTACTGAAAAACATAATAAAAACCGATTCCGAACACTTCGGCTCTTACCGAATCTGACGCCCTCGGGTCAGCTGATCAGCTGATAGGCCGAGATATGAGAAATTTTCATTTCGCCCAAAACCGAAACTGAGACCGGAAACGTATGTAACTTTAATAGCTGTTACCGAAAAACATAATAAAAACCGATTCCAAACACTTCGGCTCAAATCCAATCCGACGCCCTCGGGTCAGCTGATCAGCTGATAGGCCGAGATATGAGAAATTTTCATTTCGCCCAAAACCGAAACTGAGACCGGAAACGTATGTAACTTTAATAGCTGTTACCGAAAAACATAATAAAAACCGATTCTGAACACTTCGGCTCTTACCGAATCTGACGCCCTCGGGTCAGCTGATCAGCTGATAGGCCGAGATATGAGAAATTTTCATTTCGCCCAAAACCGAAACTGAGACCGGAAACGTATGTAACTTTAATAGCTGTTACCGAAAAACATAATAAAAACCGATTCCAAACACTTCGGCTCAAATCCAATCCGACGCCCTCGGGTCAGCTGATCAGCTGATAGGCCGAGATATGAGAAATTTTCATTTCGCCCAAAACCGAAACTGAGACCGGAAACGTATGTAACTTTAATAGCTGTTACCGAAAAACATAATTAAAACCGATTCTGAACACTTCGGCTCTTACCGAATCTGACGGCCTCGGGTCAGCTGATCAGCTGATAGGCCGAGATATGAGAAATTTTCATTTCGCCCAAAACCGAAACTGAGACCGGAAACGTATGTAACTTTAATAGCTGTTACCGAAAAACATAATAAAAACCGATTCTGAACACTTCGGCTCTTACCGAATCTGACGCCCTCAGGTCAGCTGATCAGCTGATAGGCCGAGATATGAGAAATTTTCATTTCGCCCAAAACCGAAACTGAGACCGGAAACGTATGTAACTTTAATAGCTGTTACCGAAAAACATAATAAAAACCGACTCTGAACACTTCGGCTCAAATCCAATCCGACGCCCTCGGGTCAGCTGATCAGCTGATAGGCCGAGATATGAGAAATTTTCATTTCGCCCAAAACCGAAACTGAGACCGGAAACGTATGTAACTTTAATAGCTGTTACCGAAAAACATAATAAAAACCGATTCTGAACACTTCGGCTCTTACCGAATCTGACGCCCTCGGGTCAGCTGATCAGCTGATAGGCCGAGATATGAGAAATTTTCATTTCGCCCAAAACCGAAACAGAGACCGGAAACGTATGTAACTTTAATAGCTGTTACCGAAAAACATAATAAAAACCGATTCTGAACACTTCGGCTCTTACCGAATCTGACGCCCTCGGGTCAGCTGATCAGCTGATAGGCCGAGATATGAGAAATTTTCATTTCGCCCAAAACCGAAACTGAGACCGGAAACGTATGTAACTTTAATAGCTGTTACCGAAAAACATAATAAAAACCGATTCTGAACACTTCGGCTCTTACCGAATCTGACGCCCTCGGGTCAGCTGATCAGCTGATAGGCCGAGATATGAGAAATTTTCATTTCACCCAAAACCGAAACTGAGACCGGAAACGTATGTAACTTTAATAGCTGTTACCGAAAAACATAATAAAAACCGATTCTGAACACTTCGGCTCTTACCGAATCTGACGCCCTCGGGTCAGCTGATCAGCTGATAGGCCGAGATATGAGAAATTTTCATTTCGCCCAAAACCGAAACTGAGACCGGAAACGTATGTAACTTTAATAGCTGTTACCGAAAAACATAATAAAAACCGATTCTGAACACTTCGGCTCTTACCGAATCTGACGCCCTCGGGTCAGCTGATCAGCTGATAGGCCGAGATATGAGAAATTTTCATTTCGCCCAAAACCGAAACTGAGACCGGAAACGTATGTAACTTTAATAGCTGTTACCGAAAAACATAATAAAAACCGATTCTGAACACTTCGGCTCTTACCGAATCCGACGCCCTCGGGTCAGCTGATCAGCTGATAGGCCGAGATATGAGAAATTTTCATTTCGCCCAAAACCGAAACTGAGACCGGAAACGTATGTAACTTTAATAGCTGTTACCGAAAAACATAATAAAAACCGATTCTGAACATTTCGGCTCTTACCGAATCTGACGCCCTCGGGTCAGCTGATCAGCTGATAGGCCGAGATATGAGAAATTTTCATTTCGCCCAAAACCGAAACTGAGACCGGAAACGTATGTAACTTTAATAGCTGTTACCGAAAAACATAATAAAAACCGATTCTGAACACTTCGGCTCAAATCCAATCCGACGCCCTCGGGTCAGCTGATCAGCTGATAGGCTGAGATATGAGAAATTTTCATTTCGCCCAAAACCGAAACTGAGACCGGAAACGTATGTAACTTTAATAGCTGTTACCGAAAAACATAATAAAAACCGATTCTGAACACTTGGCTCTTACCGAATCCGACGCCCTCGGGTCAGCTGATCAGCTGATAGGCCGAGATATGAGAAATTTTCATTTCGCCCAAAACCGAAACTGAGACCGGAAACGTATGTAACTTTAATAGCTGTTACCGAAAAACATAATAAAAACCGATTCTGAACACTTGGCTCTTACCGAATCCGACGCCCTCGGGTCAGCTGATCAGCTGATAGGCCGAGATATGAGAAATTTTCATTTCGCCCAAAACCGAAACTGAGACCGGAAACGTATGTAACTTTAATAGCTGTTACCGAAAAACATAATAAAAACCGATTCTGAACACTTCGGCTCAAATCCAATCCGACGCCCTCGGGTCAGCTGATCAGCTGATAGGCCGAGATATGAGAAATTTTCATTTCGCCCAAAACCGAAACTGAGACCGGAAACGTATGTAACTTTAATAGCTGTTACCGAAAAACATAATAAAAAACGATTCTGAACACTTCGGCTCAAATGCAATCCGACGCCCTCGGGTCAGCTGATCAGCTGATAGGCCGAGATATGAGAAATTTTCATTTCGCCCAAAACCGAAACTGAGACCGGAAACGTATGTAACTTTAATAGCTGTTACCGAAAAACATAATAAAAACCGATTCCGAACACTTCGGCTCAAATCCAATCCGACGCCCTCGGGTCAGCTGATCAGCTGATAGGCCGAGATATGAGAAATTTTCATTTCGCCCAAAACCGAAACTGAGACCGGAAACGTATGTAACTTTAATAGCTGTTACCGAAAAACATAATAAAAACCGATTCCGAACACTTCGGCTCTTACCGAATCTTACGCCCTCGGGTCAGCTGATCAGCTGATAGGCCGAGATATGAGAAATTTTCATTTCGCCCAAAACCGAAACTGAGACCGGAAACGTTTGTTACTTTAATAGCTGTTACCGAAAAACATAATAAAAACCGATTCTGAACACTTGGCTCTTACCGAATCCGACGCCCTCGGGTCAGCTGATCAGCTGATAGGCCGAGATATGAGAAATTTTCATTTCGCCCAAAACCGAAACTGAGACCGGAAACGTATGTAACTTTAATAGCTGTTACCGAAAAACATAATAAAAACCGATTCTGAACACTTCGGCTCTTACCGAATCTGACGGCCTCGGGTCAGCTGATCAGCTGATAGGCCGAGATATGAGAAATTTTCATTTCGCCCAAAACCGAAACTGAGACCGGAAACGTATGTAACTTTAATAGCTGTTACCGAAAAACATAATAAAAACCGATTCCGAACACTTCGGCTCTTACCGAATCTTACGCCCTCGGGTCAGCTGATCAGCTGATAGGCCGAGATATGAGAAATTTTCATTTCGCCCAAAACCGAAACTGAGACCGGAAACGTATGTAACTTTAATAGCTGTTACCGAAAAACATAATAAAAACCGATTCTGAACACTTCGGCTCAGACTGAATCCGACGCCCTCGGGTCAGCTGATCAGCTGATAGGCCGAGATATGAGAAATTTTCATTTCGCCCAAAACCGAAACTGAGACCGGAAACGTATGTAACTTTAAAAGCTGTTACCGAAAAACATAATAAAAACCGATTCTTAACACTTCGGCTCTTACCGAATCTGACGCACTCGGGTCAGCTGATCAGCTGATAGGCCGAGATATGAGAAATTTTCATTTCGCCCAAAACCGAAACTGAGACCGGAAACGTATGTAACTTTAATAGCTGTTACCGAAAAACATAATAAAAACCGATTCCGAACACTTCGGCTCTTACCGAATCTTACGCCCTCGGGTCAGCTGATCAGCTGATAGGCCGAGATATGAGAAATTTTCATTTCGCCCAAAACCGAAACTGAGACCGGAAACGTATGTAACTTTAATAGCTGTTACCGAAAAACATAATAAAAACCGATTCTGAACACTTCGGCTCAGACTGAATCCGACGCCCTCGGGTCAGCTGATCAGCTGATAGGCCGAGATATGAGAAATTTTCATTTCGCCCAAAACCGAAACTGAGACCGGAAACGTATGTAACTTTAAAAGCTGTTACCGAAAAACATAATAAAAACCGATTCTGAACACTTCGGCTCTTACCGAATCTGACGCACTCGGGTCAGCTGATCAGCTGATAGGCCGAGATATGAGAAATTTTCATTTCGCCCAAAACCGAAACTGAGACCGGAAACGTATGTAACTTTAATAGCTGTTACCGAAAAACATAATAAAAACCGATTCTGAACACTTCGGCTCTTACCGAATCTGACGGCCTCGGGTCAGCTGATCAGCTGATAGGCCGAGATATGAGAAATTTTCATTTCGCCCAAAACCGAAACTGAGACCGGAAACGTATGTAACTTTAATAGCTGTTACCGAAAAACATAATAAAAACCGATTCCAAACACTTCGGCTCAAATCCAATCCGACGCCCTCGGGTCAGCTGATGAGCTGATAAGCCGAGATATGAGAAATTTTCATTTCGCCCAAAACCGAAACTGAGACCGGAAACGTATGTAACTTTAATAGCTGTTACCGAAAAACATAATAAAAACCGATTCTGAACACTTCGGCTCAAATCCAATCCGACACCCTCGGGTCAGCTGATCAGCTGATAGGCCGAGATATGAGAAATTTTCATTTCGCCCAAAACCGAAACTGAGACCGGAAACGTATGTAACTTTAATAGCTGTTACCGAAAAACATAATAAAAATCGATTCCGAACACTTCGGCTCTTACCGAATCTGACGCCCTCGGGTCAGCTGATCAGCTGATAGGCCGAGATATGAGAAATTTTCATTTCGCCCAAAACCGAAACTGAGACCGGAAACGTATGTAACTTTAATAGCTGTTACCGAAAAACATAATAAAAACCGATTCCGAACACTTCGGCTCAAATCCAATCCGACGCCCTCGGGTCAGCTGATCAGCTGATAGGCCGAGATATGAGAAATTTTCATTTCGCCCAAAACCGAAACTGAGACCGGAAACGTATGTAACTTTAATAGCTGTTACCGAAAAACATAATAAAAACCGATTCCGAACACTTCGGCTCTTACCGAATCTGACGCCCTCGGGTCAGCTGATCAGCTGATAAGCCGAGATATGAGAAATTTTCATTTCGCCCAAAACCGAAACTGAGACCGGAAACGTATGTAACTTTAATAGCTGTTACCGAAAAACATAATAAAAACCGATTCTGAACACTTCGGCTCAAATCCAATCCGACACCCTCGGGTCAGCTGATCAGCTGATAGGCCGAGATATGAGAAATTTTCATTTCGCCCAAAACCGAAACTGAGACCGGAAACGTATGTAACTTTAATAGCTGTTACCGAAAAACATAATAAAAACCGTTTCCGAACACTTCGGCTCTTACCGAATCTGACGCCCTCGGGTCAGCTGATCAGCTGATAGGCCGAGATATGAGAAATTTTCATTTCACCCAAAACCGAAACTGAGACCGGAAACGTATGTAACTTTAATAGCTGTTACCGAAAAACATAATAAAAACCTTTTCCAAACACTTCGGCTCAAATCCAATCCGACGCCCTCGGGTCAGCTGATCAGCTGATAAGCCGAGATATGAGAAATTTTCATTTCGCCCAAAACCGAAACTGAGACCGGAAACGTATGTAACTTTAATAGCTGTTACCGAAAAACATAATAAAAACCGATTCTGAACACTTCGGCTCAAATCCAATCCGACACCCTCGGGTCAGCTGATCAGCTGATAGGCCGAGATATGAGAAATTTTCATTTCGCCCAAAACCGAAACTGAGACCGGAAACGTATGTAACTTTAATAGCTGTTACTGAAAAACATAATAAAAACCGATTCCGAACACTTCGGCTCTTACCGAATCTGACGCCCTCGGGTCAGCTGATCAGCTGATAGGCCGAGATATGAGAAATTTTCATTTCGCCCAAAACCGAAACTGAGACCGGAAACGTATGTAACTTTAATAGCTGTTACCGAAAAACATAATAAAAACCGATTCCAAACACTTCGGCTCAAATCCAATCCGACGCCCTCGGGTCAGCTGATCAGCTGATAGGCCGAGATATGAGAAATTTTCATTTCGCCCAAAACCGAAACTGAGACCGGAAACGTATGTAACTTTAATAGCTGTTACCGAAAAACATAATAAAAACCGATTCTGAACACTTCGGCTCAAATCCAATCCGACACCCTCGGGTCAGCTGATCAGCTGATAGGCCGAGATATGAGAAATTTTCATTTCGCCCAAAACCGAAACTGAGACCGGAAACGTATGTAACTTTAATAGCTGTTACCGAAAAACATAATAAAAACCGATTCCGAACACTTCGGCTCTTACCGAATCTGACGCCCTCGGGTCAGCTGATCAGCTGATAGGCCGAGATATGAGAATTTTTCATTTCGCCCAAAACCGAAACTGAGACCGGAAACGTATGTAACTTTAATAGCTGTTACCGAAAAACATAATAAAAACCGATTCCAAACACTTCGGCTCAAATCCAATCCGACGCCCTCGGGTCAGCTGATCAGCTGATAAGCCGAGATATGAGAAATTTTCATTTCGCCCAAAACCGAAACTGAGACCGGAAACGTATGTAACTTTAATAGCTGTTACCGAAAAACATAATAAAAACCGATTCTGAACACTTCGGCTCAAATCCAATCCGACACCCTCGGGTCAGCTGATCAGCTGATAGGCCGAGATATGAGAAATTTTCATTTCGCCCAAAACCGAAACTGAGACCGGAAACGTATGTAACTTTAATAGCTGTTACTGAAAAACATAATAAAAACCGATTCCGAACACTTCGGCTCTTACCGAATCTGACGCCCTCGGGTCAGCTGATCAGCTGATAGGCCGAGATATGAGAAATTTTCATTTCGCCCAAAACCGAAACTGAGACCGGAAACGTATGTAACTTTAATAGCTGTTACCGAAAAACATAATAAAAACCGATTCCAAACACTTCGGCTCAAATCCAATCCGACGCCCTCGGGTCAGCTGATCAGCTGATAGGCCGAGATATGAGAAATTTTCATTTCGCCCAAAACCGAAACTGAGACCGGAAACGTATGTAACTTTAATAGCTGTTACCGAAAAACATAATAAAAACCGATTCTGAACACTTCGGCTCTTACCGAATCTGACGCCCTCGGGTCAGCTGATCAGCTGATAGGCCGAGATATGAGAAATTTTCATTTCGCCCAAAACCGAAACTGAGACCGGAAACGTATGTAACTTTAATAGCTGTTACCGAAAAACATAATAAAAACCGATTCCAAACACTTCGGCTCAAATCCAATCCGACGCCCTCGGGTCAGCTGATCAGCTGATAGGCCGAGATATGAGAAATTTTCATTTCGCCCAAAACCGAAACTGAGACCGGAAACGTATGTAACTTTAATAGCTGTTACCGAAAAACATAATTAAAACCGATTCTGAACACTTCGGCTCTTACCGAATCTGACGGCCTCGGGTCAGCTGATCAGCTGATAGGCCGAGATATGAGAAATTTTCATTTCGCCCAAAACCGAAACTGAGACCGGAAACGTATGTAACTTTAATAGCTGTTACCGAAAAACATAATAAAAACCGATTCTGAACACTTCGGCTCTTACCGAATCTGACGCCCTCAGGTCAGCTGATCAGCTGATAGGCCGAGATATGAGAAATTTTCATTTCGCCCAAAACCGAAACTGAGACCGGAAACGTATGTAACTTTAATAGCTGTTACCGAAAAACATAATAAAAACCGACTCTGAACACTTCGGCTCAAATCCAATCCGACGCCCTCGGGTCAGCTGATCAGCTGATAGGCCGAGATATGAGAAATTTTCATTTCGCCCAAAACCGAAACTGAGACCGGAAACGTATGTAACTTTAATAGCTGTTACCGAAAAACATAATAAAAACCGATTCTGAACACTTCGGCTCTTACCGAATCTGACGCCCTCGGGTCAGCTGATCAGCTGATAGGCCGAGATATGAGAAATTTTCATTTCGCCCAAAACCGAAACAGAGACCGGAAACGTATGTAACTTTAATAGCTGTTACCGAAAAACATAATAAAAACCGATTCTGAACACTTCGGCTCTTACCGAATCTGACGCCCTCGGGTCAGCTGATCAGCTGATAGGCCGAGATATGAGAAATTTTCATTTCGCCCAAAACCGAAACTGAGACCGGAAACGTATGTAACTTTAATAGCTGTTACCGAAAAACATAATAAAAACCGATTCTGAACACTTCGGCTCTTACCGAATCTGACGCCCTCGGGTCAGCTGATCAGCTGATAGGCCGAGATATGAGAAATTTTCATTTCACCCAAAACCGAAACTGAGACCGGAAACGTATGTAACTTTAATAGCTGTTACCGAAAAACATAATAAAAACCGATTCTGAACACTTCGGCTCTTACCGAATCTGACGCCCTCGGGTCAGCTGATCAGCTGATAGGCCGAGATATGAGAAATTTTCATTTCGCCCAAAACCGAAACTGAGACCGGAAACGTATGTAACTTTAATAGCTGTTACCGAAAAACATAATAAAAACCGATTCTGAACACTTCGGCTCTTACCGAATCTGACGCCCTCGGGTCAGCTGATCAGCTGATAGGCCGAGATATGAGAAATTTTCATTTCGCCCAAAACCGAAACTGAGACCGGAAACGTATGTAACTTTAATAGCTGTTACCGAAAAACATAATAAAAACCGATTCTGAACACTTCGGCTCTTACCGAATCCGACGCCCTCGGGTCAGCTGATCAGCTGATAGGCCGAGATATGAGAAATTTTCATTTCGCCCAAAACCGAAACTGAGACCGGAAACGTATGTAACTTTAATAGCTGTTACCGAAAAACATAATAAAAACCGATTCTGAACATTTCGGCTCTTACCGAATCTGACGCCCTCGGGTCAGCTGATCAGCTGATAGGCCGAGATATGAGAAATTTTCATTTCGCCCAAAACCGAAACTGAGACCGGAAACGTATGTAACTTTAATAGCTGTTACCGAAAAACATAATAAAAACCGATTCTGAACACTTCGGCTCAAATCCAATCCGACGCCCTCGGGTCAGCTGATCAGCTGATAGGCTGAGATATGAGAAATTTTCATTTCGCCCAAAACCGAAACTGAGACCGGAAACGTATGTAACTTTAATAGCTGTTACCGAAAAACATAATAAAAACCGATTCTGAACACTTGGCTCTTACCGAATCCGACGCCCTCGGGTCAGCTGATCAGCTGATAGGCCGAGATATGAGAAATTTTCATTTCGCCCAAAACCGAAACTGAGACCGGAAACGTATGTAACTTTAATAGCTGTTACCGAAAAACATAATAAAAACCGATTCTGAACACTTGGCTCTTACCGAATCCGACGCCCTCGGGTCAGCTGATCAGCTGATAGGCCGAGATATGAGAAATTTTCATTTCGCCCAAAACCGAAACTGAGACCGGAAACGTATGTAACTTTAATAGCTGTTACCGAAAAACATAATAAAAACCGATTCTGAACACTTCGGCTCAAATCCAATCCGACGCCCTCGGGTCAGCTGATCAGCTGATAGGCCGAGATATGAGAAATTTTCATTTCGCCCAAAACCGAAACTGAGACCGGAAACGTATGTAACTTTAATAGCTGTTACCGAAAAACATAATAAAAAACGATTCTGAACACTTCGGCTCAAATGCAATCCGACGCCCTCGGGTCAGCTGATCAGCTGATAGGCCGAGATATGAGAAATTTTCATTTCGCCCAAAACCGAAACTGAGACCGGAAACGTATGTAACTTTAATAGCTGTTACCGAAAAACATAATAAAAACCGATTCCGAACACTTCGGCTCAAATCCAATCCGACGCCCTCGGGTCAGCTGATCAGCTGATAGGCCGAGATATGAGAAATTTTCATTTCGCCCAAAACCGAAACTGAGACCGGAAACGTATGTAACTTTAATAGCTGTTACCGAAAAACATAATAAAAACCGATTCCGAACACTTCGGCTCTTACCGAATCTGACGCCCTCGGGTCAGCTGATCAGCTGATAGGCCGAGATATGAGAAATTTTCATTTCGCCCAAAACCGAAACTGAGACCGGAAACGTATGTAACTTTAATAGCTGTTACCGAAAAACATAATAAAAACCGATTCTGAACACTTCGGCTCAAATCCAATCCGACACCCTCGGGTCAGCTGATCAGCTGATAGGCCGAGATATGAGAAATTTTCATTTCGCCCTAAACCGAAACTGAGACCGGAAACGTATGTAACTTTAATAGCTGTTACCGAAAAACATAATAAAAACCGATTCCGAACACTTCGGCTCTTACCGAATCTGACGCCCTCGGGTCAGCTGATCAGCTGATAGGCCGAGATATGAGAAATTTTCATTTCGCCCAAAACCGAAACTGAGACCGGAAACGTATGTAACTTTAATAGCTGTTACCGAAAAACATAATAAAAACCGATTCCAAACACTTCGGCTCAAATCCAATCCGACACCCTCGGGTCAGCTGATCAGCTGATAGGCCGAGATATGAGAAATTTTCATTTCGCCCAAAACCGAAACTGAGACCGGAAACGTATGTAACTTTAATAGCTGTTACTGAAAAACATAATAAAAACCGATTCCGAACACTTCGGCTCTTACCGAATCTGACGCCCTCGGGTCAGCTGATCAGCTGATAGGCCGAGATATGAGAAATTTTCATTTCGCCCAAAACCGAAACTGAGACCGGAAACGTATGTAACTTTAATAGCTGTTACCGAAAAACATAATAAAAACCGACTCTGAACACTTCGGCTCAAATCCAATCCGACGCCCTCGGGTCAGCTGATCAGCTGATAGGCCGAGATATGAGAAATTTTCATTTCGCCCAAAACCGAAACTGAGACCGGAAACGTATGTAACTTTAATAGCTGTTACCGAAAAACATAATAAAAACCGATTCCAAACACTTCGGCTCAAATCCAATCCGACGCCCTCGGGTCAGCTGATCAGCTGATAGGCCGAGATATGAGAAATTTTCATTTCGCCCAAAACCGAAACTGAGACCGGAAACGTATGTAACTTTAATAGCTGTTACCGAAAAACATAATAAAAACCGATTCTGAACACTTCGGCTCTTACCTAATCTGACGCCCTCGGGTCAGCTGATCAGCTGATAGGCCGAGATATGAGAAATTTTCATTTCGCCCAAAACCGAAACTGAGACCGGAAACGTATGTAACTTTAATAGCTGTTACCGAAAAACATAATAAAAACCGATTCTGAACACTTCGGCTCTTACCGAATCCGACGCCCTCGGGTCAGCTGATCAGCTGATAGGCCGAGATATGAGAAATTTTCATTTCGCCCAAAACCGAAACTGAGACCGGAAACGTATGTAACTTTAATAGCTGTTACCGAAAAACATAATAAAAACCGATTCCAAACACTTCGGCTCAAATCCAATCCGACGCCCTCGGGTCAGCTGATCAGCTGATAGGCCGAGATATGAGAAATTTTCATTTCGCCCAAAACCGAAACTGAGACCGGAAACGTATGTAACTTTAATAGCTGTTACCGAAAAACATAATAAAAACCGATTCCAAACACTTCGGCTCTTACCGAATCTGACGGCCTCGGGTCAGCTGATCAGCTGATAGGCCGAGATATGAGAAATTTTCATTTCGCCCAAAACCGAAACTGAGACCGGAAACGTATGTAACTTTAATAGCTGTTACCGAAAAACATAATAAAAACCGATTCTGAACACTTCGGCTCTTACCGAATCCGACGCCCTCGGGTCAGCTGATCAGCTGATAGGCCGAGATATGAGAAATTTTCATTTCGCCCAAAACCGAAACTGAGACCGGAAACGTATGTTACTTTAATAGCTGTTACCGAAAAACATAATAAAAACCGATTCTGAACACTTCGGCTCTTACCGAATCTGACGCCCTCGGGTCAGCTGATCAGCTGATAGGCCGAGATATGAGAAATTTTCATTTCGCCCAAAACCGAAACTGAGACCGGAAACGTATGTAACTTTAATAGCTGTTACCGAAAAACATAATAAAAACCGATTCTGAACACTTCGGCTCAAATCCAATCCGACGCCCTCGGGTCAGCTGATCAGCTGATAGGCCGAGATATGAGAAATTTTCATTTCGCCCAAAACCGAAACTGAGACCGGAAACGTATGTAACTTTAATAGCTGTTACCGAAAAACATAATAAAAACCGATTCCGAACACTTGGCTCTTACCGAATCCGACGCCCTCGGGTCAGCTGATCAGCTGATAGGCCGAGATATGAGAAATTTTCATTTCGCCCAAAACCGAAACTGAGACCGGAAACGTATGTAACTTTAATAGCTGTTACCGAAAAACATAATAAAAACCGATTCTGAACACTTCGGCTCAAATCCAATCCGACGCCCTCGGGTCAGCTGATCAGCTGATAGGCCGAGATATGAGAAATTTTCATTTCGCCCAAAACCGAAACTGAGACCGGAAACGTATGTAACTTTAATAGCTGTTACCGAAAAACATAATAAAAAACGATTCTGAACACTTCGGATCAAATCCAATCCGACGCCCTCGGGTCAGCTGATCAGCTGATAGGCCGAGATATGAGAAATTTTCATTTCGCCCAAAACCGAAACTGAGACCGGAAACGTATGTAACTTTAATAGCTGTTACCGAAAAACATTATAAAAACCGATTCTGAACACTTCGGCTCAAATCCAATCCGACGCCGTCGGGTCAGCTGATCAGCTTATAGGCCGAGATATGAGAAATTTTCATTTCGCCCAAAACCGAAACTGAGACCGGAAACGTATGTAACTTTAATAGCTGTTACCAAAAAACATAATGAAAACCGATTCTGAACACTTGGCTCTTACCGAATCCGACGCCCTCGGGTCAGCTGATCAGCTGATAGGCCGAGATATGAGAAATTTTCATTTCGCCCAAAACCGAAACTGAGACCGGAAACGTATGTAACTTTAATAGCTGTTACCGAAAAACATAATAAAAACCGATTCTGAACACTTGGCTCTTACCGAATCCGACGCCCTCGGGTCAGCTGATCAGCTGATAGGCCGAGATATGAGAAATTTTCATTTCGCCCAAAACCGAAACTGAGACCGGAAACGTATGTAACTTTAATAGCTGTTACCGAAAAACATAATAAAAACCGATTCTGAACACTTCGGCTCAAATCCAATCCGACGCCCTCGGGTCAGCTGATCAGCTGATAGGCCGAGATATGAGAAATTTTCATTTCGCCCAAAACCGAAACTGAGACCGGAAACGTATGTAACTTTAATAGCTGTTACCGAAAAACATAATAAAAAATGATTCTGAACACTTCGGCTCAAATCCAATCCGACGCCCTCGGGTCAGCTGATCAGCTGATAGGCCGAGATATGAGAAATTTTCATTTCGCCCAAAACCGAAACTGAGACCGGAAACGTATGTAACTTTAATAGCTGTTACCGAAAAACATAATAAAATCCGATTCTGAACACTTCGGCTCTTACCGAATCTGACGCCCTCGGGTCAGCTGATCAGCTGATAGGCCGAGATATGAGAAATTTTCATTTCGCCCAAAACCGAAACTGAGACCGGAAACGTATGTAACTTTAATAGCTGTTACCGAAAAACAATAAAAACCGATTCCGAACACTTCGGCTCTTACCGAATCTGACGCCCTCGGGTCAGCTGATCAGCTGATAGGCCGAGATATGAGAAATTTTCATTTCGCCCAAAACCGAAACTGAGACCGGAAACGTATGTAACTTTAATAGCTGTTACCGAAAAACATAATAAAAACCGATTCCGAACCCTTCGGCTCTTACCGAATCTGACGCCCTCGGGTCAGCTGATCAGCTGATAGGCCGAGATATGAGAAATTTTCATTTCGCCCAAAACCGAAACTGAGACCGGAAACGTATGTAACTTTAATAGCTGTTACCGAAAAACATAATAAAAACTGATACTGAACACTTCGGCTCAAATCCAATCCGACGCCCTCGGGTCAGCTGATCAGCTGATAGGCCGAGATATGAGAAATTTTCATTTCGCCCAAAACCGAAACTGAGACCGGAAACGTATCTAACTTTAATAGCTGTTACCGAAAAACATAATAAAAACCGATTCTGAACACTTGGCTCTTACCGAATCCGACGCCCTCGGGTCAGCTGATCAGCTGATAGGCCGAGATATGAGAAATTTTCATTTCGCCCAAAACCGAAACTGAGACCGGAAACGTATGTAACTTTAATAGCTGTTACCGAAAAACATAATAAAAACCGATTCTGAACACTTCGGCTCTTACCGAATCTGACGCCCTCGGGTCAGCTGATCAGCTGATAGGCCGAGATATGAGAAATTTTCATTTCGCCCAAAACCGAAACTGAGACCGGAAACGTATGTAACTTTAATAGCTGTTACCGAAAAACATAATAAAAACCGATTCTGAACACTTCGGCTCTTACCGAATCCGACGCCCTCGGGTCAGCTGATCAGCTGATAGGCCGAGATATGAGAAATTTTCATTTCGCCCAAAACCGAAACTGAGACCGGAAACGTATGTAACTTTAATAGCTGTTACCGAAAAACATAATAAAAACCGATTCTGAACACTTCGGCTCTTACCGAATCTGACGCCCTCGGGTCAGCTGATCAGCTGATAGGCCGAGATATGAGAAATTTTCATTTCGCCCAAAACCGAAACTGAGACCGGAAACGTATGTAACTTTAATAGCTGTTACCGAAAAACATAATAAAAACCGATTCTGAACACTTCGGCTCTTACCGAATCTGACGCCCTCGGGTCAGCTGATCAGCTGATAGGCCGAGATATGAGAAATTTTCATTTCGCCCAAAACCGAAACTGAGACCGGAAACGTATGTAACTTTAATAGCTGTTACCGAAAAACATAATAAAAACCGATTCTGAACACTTGGCTCTTACCGAATCCGACGCCCTCGGGTCAGCTGATCAGCTGATAGGCCGAGATATGAGAAATTTTCATTTCGCCCAAAACCGAAACTGAGACCGGAAACGTATGTAACTTTAATAGCTGTTACCGAAAAACATAATAAAAACCGATTCTGAACACTTCGGCTCAAATCCAATCCGACGCCCTCGGGTCAGCTGATCAGCTGATAGGCCGAGATATGAGAAATTTTCATTTCGCCCAAAACCGAAACTGAGACCGGAAACGTATGTAACTTTAATAGCTGTTACCGAAAAACATAATAAAATCCGATTCTGAACACTTCGGCTCTTACCGAATCTGACGCCCTCGGGTCAGCTGATCAGCTGATAGGCCGAGATATGAGAAATTTTCATTTCGCCCAAAACCGAAACTGAGACCGGAAACGTATGTAACTTTAATAGCTGTTACCGAAAAACATAATAAAAACCGATTCTGAACACTTCGGCTCTTACCGAATCTGACGCCCTCGGGTCAGCTGATCAGCTGATAGGCCGAGATATGAGAAATTTTCATTTCGCCCAAAACCGAAACTGAGACCGGAAACGTATGTAACTTTAATAGCTGTTACCGAAAAACATAATAAAAACCGATTCTGAACACTTGGCTCTTACCGAATCCGACGCCCTCGGGTCAGCTGATCAGCTGATAGGCCGAGATATGAGAAATTTTCATTTCGCCCAAAACCGAAACTGAGACCGGAAACGTATGTAACTTTAATAGCTGTTACCGAAAAACATAATAAAAACCGATTCTGAACACTTCGGCTCAAATCCAATCCGACGCCCTCGGGTCAGCTGATCAGCTGATAGGCCGAGATATGAGAAATTTTCATTTCGCCCAAAACCGAAACTGAGACCGGAAACGTATGTAACTTTAATAGCTGTTACCGAAAAACATAATAAAAAACGATTCTGAACACTTCGGCTCAAATCCAATCCGACGCCCTCGGGTCAGCTGATCAGCTGATAGGCCGAGATATGAGAAATTTTCATTTCGCCCAAAACCGAAACTGAGACCGGAAACGTATGTAACTTTAATAGCTGTTACCGAAAAACATTATAAAAACCGATTCTGAACACTTCGGCTCAAATCCAATCCGACGCCCTCGGGTCAGCTGATCAGCTGATAGGCCGAGATATGAGAAATTTTCATTTCGCCCAAAACCGAAACTGAGACCGGAAACGTATGTAACTTTAATAGCTGTTACCGAAAAACATAATGAAAACCGATTCTGAACACTTGGCTCTTACCGAATCCGACGCCCTCGGGTCAGCTGATCAGCTGATAGGCCGAGATATGAGAAATTTTCATTTCGCCCAAAACCGAAACTGAGACCGAGATGGGATTAAGCGAAAATAACAGAAGATTGAATAGGTAAACTAAGATTTTATTTATATTCAAGTTAGCCAGTACAACAGTCAAGACAAGAGAGGTATTGTACGCAGTGTTGCCAATATCAGGGCATAGACAGTAGTTCTAACTAGTGAGCTATTGAGACAACTATGTCAATTTACATTGTTTGGTTTATATGTACTAGTTCTAACACCTGCCCTTAAACTAAACAATCTGTAAACCAAGATTAATTACACAATTAAAATGTTTGTCTTTACTTAAACATTTAGTAAGGACATCTGCTGGCATATTTTCAGTAGATAAGTATTTTAACATTACAACTTTATCTTCTACAATTTGTCGTACAAAATGATGTTTTATATCAATGTGTTTACTACGGCTATGGTTAACATGACTTTTACAAATGCTTTGTGCTGACTGACTATCATTGAACAAAGTTACTGATAAATGTTTACCCAGACATTCGTAAAGAAAGCTTTTAAGAAATTTAGCCTCCTTTGCTCCCTCACACAATGCCATGTATTCAGCTTCGGTGCTTGATAGGGCCACAGTTCTTTGTTTGCGGCTTTCCCATGACACTGCTGAATTTCCTACTTTAAATACATAACCAGTATATGAGCGACGGTCTAGCTGATTAGACGCCCAATCCGCATCTACATATCCTGTAACACTTAATGAGGATTTTTCATATACTATGTTATAATTGATAGTCCCTTTTAGATATCGCAATACACGTTTGGCCGCTTTCCAGTGTGTATCGGAATGACAATTATTAAATTGGCTGAGTAAGCTTGCTGCATGCATAATATCTGGTCTAGTACAAATGGCTATGTACATAATACTTCCCACTAGACTTCTAAACTTGGAATCCATATCAGTTTGGTCTCCTTTCTCAAGTTTTATGCCACACTCCAGAGGTGTACTAACAGGCTTACAATCAGTCATATTAAATTGATCTAATACCTTCTGTATGTAGTTTTTCTGATCCAATGTGATTTGATTTTGTCTTTGATTTAATCTCATTCCTAATACATGTGTAGCTCGGCCAAGATCTTTTGTTTCAAACTTTTTCATCAGTTTCTCCTTGAGTGCTTTCTTTTCTGGTGTATCTTTACTTATAAGTAAAATGTCATCGACATACAACGCTAATATTATAATATTTCCTGAGTTGTCAGATTTAATGTAAACACAAGGCTCACTGAGTGTTTTTCTAAACTGAAGATCTTTCAAGGCATTATCTATCTTGTCATACCATGCCTTTGAGGCTTGCTTAAGCCCATATATAGCTTTATGAAGTTTAAATACATGGTCTTCTTTACCATTTATCTTGTATCCATTTGGCTGTTGCATGTAAACAGTCTCTTGCAAATCACCGTTTAAGAAAGCTGTTTTTACATCTATATGATCAATGTGTAAGTTTAGATTTACTGCCAGGGCAATCAATGTACGTATAGTAGAATATCGTACCACAGGTGAGTAGGTTTCCTGGTAGTCAATCCCGTATTCCTGGGTATAACCTTTTGCTACAAGGCGTGCTTTATACCGAAGTAACTGACCTTCTGGTCCTCGTTTCTTCTTGAAAATCCACTTACAGCGCACAGCCTTCTTTCCTTCAGGCAGTAATGTCAAACTCCAAGCCTTATTTTTCTCAAATGATCTATATTCATCTTCAATAGCTTCCCTCCAGTGTTCCTTTTCAGGTCCTGATAATGCTTCCTCAATTGTCTGTGGTTCTCCATCATGACTTGTTGCTTTCATTATAATTACAGCATTCACACTTTCATCAATATCTTCATAATAACTAGAATGTTCATCTTGAGTCATGTCTGGATTCCATGTGACATCATTGGGGTCATCTACAGAGTTGGAGTCAGAAACACTTGAATTAGTTGTGATCGAGTCAGATAAAGAAGTAGTAGTAGGCAAAGGATTGACATCGTTATCATCATTTGTTCTTACAACATTTTCTATTTCATTATTAAAATTTATTTGACAATTAGTAGTAGTATTATTCTGATTTAATTTTAAGTCTTTATACAACATTCCTTCTAAGAAGCACACATCTCTAGATTTCATAAATTTGGAAGGATTTTGAGGATCAATTAGTCTGTATCCTTTTGACTCATTACAATATCCTACAAAAATGTATTGTTTACTCTTTGCATCTAGTTTCTTACGCCTCTCATCGGGGATCATTGCATAAGCAACACAGCCAAATATTCTCAAATTTGATAAATTAACTTTACAACCAGACCATTTTTCTTCAGGTGTGGTTCCTCTTACCGCTTTAGTTGGTGATTTATTCTTGATAAAGATTGCTGTATTCAAAGCCTCGGCCCAGAATCTTTGGTCCATCCCTGCATCCTGTAGCATACATCGTCCGGCCTCCATAATTGTGCGATTTGCCCTTTCCGCAACTCCATTCTGTTGTGGAGAGTAGGGTACAGTCGTCTGGTGCACGATGCCATGCTCTTGAAGGAATTTCTGGAAATGTTTATTCACATATTCACGACCATTGTCTGTTCTTATCATCTTTATTTTCAAATTAGTTTGATTTTCTACAAAACATTTAAAGATTTTGAATACAGATAGAACTTCATCTTTACTTTTAATAAAATAACCAAATGTCATCCTAGTATAGTCATCTATAAATGTTAATAGATACTTGGCACCACTAAATGAGGAAACTGACATAGGCCCACATAAATCAGAATGTATGAGACCTAATTTCTCAGTGGCTCGATTAAAGGATTGTTTTGGGAATGGTAATCTGCTCTGCTTCCCTTCAATACATGCTGCACAGGGATTATTTTTACTATTAGTGTAATTAATTCCATTTGCCATACCTTGTTTCAGTAAATGCATACTTCGCCTGTTTAGGTGTCCGAGTCTCCGATGCCAAATCTCCTGTGATTGGTTCGCTTCACACAAATTCACAGCTTCTGCGCGTCCCTCATCCATGGACTCCACCAAAGTCACTGTTTGACATGTCGCAGTCAGCTCATGACCATTTGTTGATTGTTGACTCACTGTGTCCAGTTCATAAACACCATTCACCTTTGTAGCACTTGCAACTGACATTTTTCCATAGTAAATATTACACTTTTCAGTGTCAAAATGAACTTCAAGTCCCTTAGAAGCTATTTTGCCTACAGAAATAAGGTTTGTTGACAGTCCCGGCACAAAAATAACCTCATTTAATTTTGTAACTTGAGTTTGTCCCTCCAACAATAATTCCACCTCACCATGACCTTCACTATGCATTTTCTGATTATTAGCAACTGTAACTAACCGCGGAGTGTCCACAACATAGTTTTTCAATAGATTTTTGTTGTTTGTCATGTGACAAGTAGCACCGGAATCGACATACCAGGCATTCGAGTCAATGTTGATAGCTAGCGCTGTCAATAATGTTCCGTTCCATGCTTTCTCACACTTTTCACTTTCACCCCGTTTATTAATATTTTTATTGTTAGTTTTAGTTGGACAGTTTTTAGCAAAGTGATTTGGTTTCTTGCAAATGAAGCACTTTGGATGTTTGTTGAACCTTTTTGTAGAAGACTTGTTTGTAAACATCGCACCTTCGCTCTTGTCAAAGTCTCTACGTAAATTTTCCTGCAATAATTTACTTTTCACTGTTTCACTGCACAATTTAATGTTCGAATTTTCTAAAGCCATGATAAGCGGATCATAGTCTGGTGGTAAACCGCTTAGCATTAACACTGACAGAAAATCATCTTCTAATGGAGCGTTTATATCTCGTAATTGCTGATCCAAGTCCGTGATTCTCAAGATATACGCTTCCATGTCACTAAATTGTTCCAATTTCAATCCAAATAACGTGCGTAAAAGTCCAAGACGACGACACAGTCCCCTGTCTTCATAGGCTGTCTTTAGGTTGTTCCATGCTTCGTAACCAGTGGTAGCATTTCTAACGTGGGAAAAAGACGAGGGTTGAACCATCAAACATATCTTTGCGAGTGCCCGTAGTTGTTTGCGGTTGTCATTGACCTTGGGAACACCCGGTGCAGATTCTTCGATACAATCCCATAAATCTTCATGGACTAAATACATCCGCATCATGAACTTCCAATTTCCGTAGTTAGATATTCCACTAAGCTTCTCGAAATTGATTGTAATTCCGGAACTTGTTGCTGTTGAAGAAGATGGCGCCGACTCTGGCACCGCGTCTTTACGCGACATCGCGTCTGTTTTGTATTTTTACGATTTTGGAGGTAAAACTTTAACACACTCTTATTTATCGCGTATTCTGGGCCCATAACCTGATGGGATTAAGCGAAAATAACAGAAGATTGAATAGGTAAACTAAGATTTTATTTATATTCAAGTTAGCCAGTACAACAGTCAAGACAAGAGAGGTATTGTACGCAGTGTTGCCAATATCAGGGCATAGACAGTAGTTCTAACTAGTGAGCTATTGAGACAACTATGTCAATTTACATTGTTTGGTTTATATGTACTAGTTCTAACAGAAACGTATGTAACTTTAATAGCTGTTACCGAAAAACATAAAAAAACCGATTCTGAACACTTCGGCTCAAATCCAATCCGACGCCCTCGGGTCAGCTGATCAGCTGATAGGCCGAGATATGAGAAATTTTCATTTCGCCCAAAACCGAAACTGAGACCGGAAACGTATGTAACTTTAATAGCTGTTACCGAAAAACATAATAAAAAACGATTCTGAACACTTCGGCTCAAATCCAATCCGACGCCCTCGGGTCAGCTGATCAGCTGATAGGCCGAGATATGAGAAATTTTCATTTCGCCCAAAACCGAAACTGAGACCGGAAACGTATGTAACTTTAATAGCTGTTACCGAAAAACATAATAAAAACCGATTCTGAACACTTCGGCTCTTACCGAATCTGACGGCCTCGGGTCAGCTGATCAGCTGATAGGCCGAGATATGAGAAATTTTCATTTCGCCCAAAACCGAAACTGAGACCGGAAACGTATGTAACTTTAATAGCTGTTACCGAAAAACATAATAAAATCCGATTCTGAACACTTCGGCTCTTACCGAATCTGACGCCCTCGGGTCAGCTGATCAGCTGATAGGCCGAGATATGAGAAATTTTCATTTCGCCCAAAACCGAAACTGAGACCGGAAACGTATGTAACTTTAATAGCTGTTACCGAAAAACAATAAAAACCGATTCCGAACACTTCGGCTCTTACCGAATCTGACGCCCTCGGGTCAGCTGATCAGCTGATAGGCCGAGATATGAGAAATTTTCATTTCACCCAAAACCGAAACTGAGACCGGAAACGTATGTAACTTTAATAGCTGTTACCGAAAAACATAATAAAAACCGATTCCGAACCCTTCGGCTCTTACCGAATCTGACGCCCTCGGGTCAGCTGATCAGCTGATAGGCCGAGATATGAGAAATTTTCATTTCGCCCAAAACCGAAACTGAGACCGGAAACGTATGTAACTTTAATAGCTGTTACCGAAAAACATAATAAAAACCGATACTGAACACTTCGGCTCAAATCCAATCCGACGCCCTCGGGTCAGCTTATCAGCTGATAGGCCGAGATATGAGAAATTTTCATTTCGCCCAAAACCGAAACTGAGACCGGAAACGTATGTAACTTTAATAGCTGTTACCGAAAAACATAATAAAAACCGATTCTGACCACTTGGCTCTTACCGAATCCGACGCCCTCGGGTCAGCTGATCAGCTGATAGGCCGAGATATGAGAAATTTTCATTTCGCCCAAAACCGAAACTGAGACCGGAAACGTATGTAACTTTAATAGCTGTTACCGAAAAACATAATAAAAACCGATTCTGAACACTTCGGCTCTTACCGAATCTGACGGCCTCGGGTCAGCTGATCAGCTGATAGGCCGAGATATGAGAAATTTTCATTTCGCCCAAAACCGAAACTGAGACCGGAAACGTATGTAACTTTAATAGCTGTTACCGAAAAACATAATAAAAACCGATTCCGAACACTTCGGCTCAAATCCAATCCGACGCCCTCGGGTCAGCTGATCAGCTGATAGGCCGAGATATGAGAAATTTTCATTTTGCCCAAAACCGAAACTGAGACCGGAAACGTATGTAACTTTAATAGCTGTTACCGAAAAACATAATAAAAACCGATTCCGAACACTTCGGCTCTTACCGAATCTGACGCCCTCGGGTCAGCTGATCAGCTGATAGGCCGAGATATGAGAAATTTTCATTTCGCCCAAAACCGAAACTGAGACCGGAAACGTATGTAACTTTAATAGCTGTTACCGAAAAACATAATGAAAACCGATTCTGAACACTTGGCTCTTACCGAATCCGACGCCCTCGGGTCAGCTGATCAGCTGATAGGCCGAGATATGAGAAATTTTCATTTCGCCCAAAACCGAAACTGAGACCGGAAACGTATGTAACTTTAATAGCTGTTACCGAAAAACATAATGAAAACCGATTCTGAACACTTGGCTCTTACCGAATCCGACGCCCTCGGGTCAGCTGATCAGCTGATAGGCCGAGATATGAGAAATTTTCATTTCGCCCAAAACCGAAACTGAGACCGGAAACGTATGTAACTTTAATAGCTGTTACCGAAAAACATAATAAAAACCGATTCTGAACACTTGGCTCTTACCGAATCCGACGCCCTCGGGTCAGCTGATCAGCTGATAGGCCGAGATATGAGAAATTTTCATTTCGCCCAAAACCGAAACTGAGACCGGAAACGTATGTAACTTTAATAGCTGTTACCGAAAAACATAATAAAATCCGATTCTGAACACTTCGGCTCTTACCGAATCTGACGCCCTCGGGTCAGCTGATCAGCTGATAGGCCGAGATATGAGAAATTTTCATTTCGCCCAAAACCGAAACTGAGACCGGAAACGTATGTAACTTTAATAGCTGTTACCGAAAAACATAATAAAAACCGATTATGAACACTTCGGCTCTTACCGAATCTGACGCCCTCGGGTCAGCTGATCAGCTGATAGGCCGAGATATGAGAAATTTTCATTTCGCCCAAAACCGAAACTGAGACCGGAAACGTATGTAACTTTAATAGCTGTTACCGAAAAACATAATAAAAACCGATTCTGAACACTTGGCTCTTACCGAATCCGACGCCCTCGGGTCAGCTGATCAGCTGATAGGCCGAGATATGAGAAATTTTCATTTCGCCCAAAACCGAAACTGAGACCGGAAACGTATGTAACTTTAATAGCTGTTACCGAAAAACATAATAAAAACCGATTCTGAACACTTCGGCTCAAATCCAATCCGACGCCCTCGGGTCAGCTGATCAGCTGATAGGCCGAGATATGAGAAATTTTCATTTCGCCCAAAACCGAAACTGAGACCGGAAACGTATGTAACTTTAATAGCTGTTACCGAAAAACATAATAAAAAACGATTCTGAACACTTCGGCTCAAATCCAATCCGACGCCCTCGGGTCAGCTGATCAGCTGATAGGCCGAGATATGAGAAATTTTCATTTCGCCCAAAACCGAAACTGAGACCGGAAACGTATGTAACTTTAATAGCTGTTACCGAAAAACATTATAAAAACCGATTCTGAACACTTCGGCTCAAATCCAATCCGACGCCCTCGGGTCAGCTGATCAGCTGATAGGCCGAGATATGAGAAATTTTCATTTCGCCCAAAACCGAAACTGAGACCGGAAACGTATGTAACTTTAATAGCTGTTACCGAAAAACATAATGAAAACCGATTCTGAACACTTGGCTCTTACCGAATCCGACGCCCTCGGGTCAGCTGATCAGCTGATAGGCCGAGATATGAGAAATTTTCATTTCGCCCAAAACCGAAACTGAGACCGGAAACGTATGTAACTTTAATAGCTGTTACCGAAAAACATAAAAAAAACCGATTCTGAACACTTCGGCTCAAATCCAATCCGACGCCCTCGGGTCAGCTGATCAGCTGATAGGCCGAGATATGAGAAATTTTCATTTCGCCCAAAACCGAAACTGAGACCGGAAACGTATGTAACTTTAATAGCTGTTACCGAAAAACATAATAAAAACCGATTCTGAACACTTCGGCTCTTACCGAATCTGACGCCCTCGGGTCAGCTGATCAGCTGATAGGCCGAGATATGAGAAATTTTCATTTCGCCCAAAACCGAAACTGAGACCGGAAACGTATGTAACTTTAATAGCTGTTACCGAAAAACATAATAAAAACCGATTCCAAACACTTCGGCTCAAATCCAATCCGACGCCCTCGGGTCAGCTGATCAGCTGATAGGCCGAGATATGAGAAATTTTCATTTCGCCCAAAACCGAAACTGAGACCGGAAACGTATGTAACTTTAATAGCTGTTACCGAAAAACATAATTAAAACCGATTCTGAACACTTCGGCTCTTACCGAATCTGACGGCCTCGGGTCAGCTGATCAGCTGATAGGCCGAGATATGAGAAATTTTCATTTCGCCCAAAACCGAAACTGAGACCGGAAACGTATGTAACTTTAATAGCTGTTACCGAAAAACATAATAAAAACCGACTCTGAACACTTCGGCTCAAATCCAATCCGACGCCCTCGGGTCAGCTGATCAGCTGATAGGCCGAGATATGAGAAATTTTCATTTCGCCCAAAACCGAAACTGAGACCGGAAACGTATGTAACTTTAATAGCTGTTACCGAAAAACATAATAAAAACCGACTCTGAACACTTCGGCTCAAATCCAATCCGACGCCCTCGGGTCAGCTGTTCAGCTGATAGGCCGAGATATGAGAAATTTTCATTTCGCCCAAAACCGAAACTGAGACCGGAAACGTATGTAACTTTAATAGCTGTTACCGAAAAACATAATAAAAACCGATTCTGAACACTTCGGCTCTTACCGAATCTGACGCCCTCGGGTCAGCTGATCAGCTGATAGGCCGAGATATGAGAAATTTTCATTTCGCCCAAAACCGAAACTGAGACCGGAAACGTATGTAACTTTAATAGCTGTTACCGAAAAACATAATAAAAACCGATTCCAAACACTTCGGCTCAAATCCAATCCGACGCCCTCGGGTCAGCTGATCAGCTGATAGGCCGAGATATGAGAAATTTTCATTTCGCCCAAAACCGAAACTGAGACCGGAAACGTATGTAACTTTAATAGCTGTTACCGAAAAACATAATAAAAACCGATTCTGAACACTTCGGCTCAAATCCAATCCGACGCCCTCGGGTCAGCTGATCAGCTGATAGGCCGAGATATGAGAAATTTTCATTTCGCCCAAAACCGAAACTGAGACCGGAAACGTATGTAACTTTAATAGCTGTTACCGAAAAACATAATAAAAAACGATTCTGAACACTTCGGCTCAAATCCAATCCGACGCCCTCGGGTCAGCTGATCAGCTGATAGGCCGAGATATGAGAAATTTTCATTTCGCCCAAAACCGAAACTGAGACCGGAAACGTATGTAACTTTAATAGCTGTTACCGAAAAACATTATAAAAACCGATTCTGAACACTTCGGCTCAAATCCAATCCGACGCCCTCGGGTCAGCTGATCAGCTGATAGGCCGAGATATGAGAAATTTTCATTTCGCCCAAAACCGAAACTGAGACCGGAAACGTATGTAACTTTAATAGCTGTTACCGAAAAACATAATGAAAACCGATTCTGAACACTTGGCTCTTACCGAATCCGACGCCCTCGGGTCAGCTGATCAGCTGATAGGCCGAGATATGAGAAATTTTCATTTCGCCCAAAACCGAAACTGAGACCGGAAACGTATGTAACTTTAATAGCTGTTACCGAAAAACATAAAAAAAACCGATTCTGAACACTTCGGCTCAAATCCAATCCGACGCCCTCGGGTCAGCTGATCAGCTGATAGGCCGAGATATGAGAAATTTTCATTTCGCCCAAAACCGAAACTGAGACCGGAAACGTATGTAACTTTAATAGCTGTTACCGAAAAACATAATAAAAAACGATTCTGAACACTTCGGCTCAAATCCAATCCGACGCCCTCGGGTCAGCTGATCAGCTGATAGGCCGAGATATGAGAAATTTTCATTTCGCCCAAAACCGAAACTGAGACCGGAAACGTATGTAACTTTAATAGCTGTTACCGAAAAACATAATAAAAAACGATTCTGAACACTTCGGCTCAAATCCAATCCGACGCCCTCGGGTCAGCTGATCAGCTGATAGGCCGAGATATGAGAAATTTTCATTTCGCCCAAAACCGAAACTGAGACCGGAAACGTATGTAACTTTAATAGCTGTTACCGAAAAACATAATAAAATCCGATTCTGAACACTTCGGCTCTTGCCGAATCTGACGCCCTCGGGTCAGCTGATCAGCTGATAGGCCGAGATATGAGAAATTTTCATTTCGCCCAAAACCGAAACTGAGACCGGAAACGTATGTAACTTTAATAGCTGTTACCGAAAAACAATAAAAACCGATTCCGAACACTTCGGCTCTTACCGAATCTGACGCCCTCGGGTCAGCTGATCAGCTGATAGGCCGAGATATGAGAAATTTTCATTTCGCCCAAAACCGAAACTGAGACCGGAAACGTATGTAACTTTAATAGCTGTTACCGAAAAACATAATAAAAACCGATTCCGAACCCTTCGGCTCTTACCGAATCTGACGCCCTCGGGTCAGCTGATCAGCTGATAGGCCGAGATATGAGAAATTTTCATTTCGCCCAAAACCGAAACTGAGACCGGAAACGTATGTAACTTTAATAGCTGTTACCGAAAAACATAATAAAAACCGATACTGAACACTTCGGCTCAAATCCAATCCGACGCCCTCGGGTCAGCTGATCAGCTGATAGGCCGAGATATGAGAAATTTTCATTTCGCCCAAAACCGAAACTGAGACCGGAAACGTATCTAACTTTAATAGCTGTTACCGAAAAACATAATAAAAACCGATTCTGAACACTTCGGCTCAAATCCAATCCGACGCCCTCGGGTCAGCTGATCAGCTGATAGGCCGAGATATGAGAAATTTTCATTTCGCCCAAAACCGAAACTGAGACCGGAAACGTATGTAACTTTAATAGCTGTTACCGAAAAACATAATAAAATCCGATTCTGAACACTTCGGCTCTTACCGAATCTGACGCCCTCGGGTCAGCTGATCAGCTGATAGGCCGAGATATGAGAAATTTTCATTTCGCCCAAAACCGAAACTGAGACCGGAAACGTATGTAACTTTAATAGCTGTTACCGAAAAACATAATAAAATCCGATTCTGAACACTTCAGCTCTTACCGAATCTGACGCCCTCGGGTCAGCTGATCAGCTGATAGGCCGAGATATGAGAAATTTTCATTTCGCCCAAAACCGAAACTGAGACCGGAAACGTATGTAACTTTAATAGCTGTTACCGAAAAACATAATAAAAACCGATTCTGAACACTTGGCTCTTACCGAATCCGACGCTCTCGGGTCAGCTGATCAGCTGATAGGCCGAGATATGAGAAATTTTCATTTCGCCCAAAACCGAAACTGAGACCGGAAACGTATGTAACTTTAATAGCTGTTACCGAAAAACATAATAAAAACCGATTCTGAACACTTCGGCTCAAATCCAATCCGACGCCCTCGGGTCAGCTGATCAGCTGATAGGCCGAGATATGAGAAATTTTCATTTCGCCCAAAACCGAAACTGAGACCGGAAACGTATGTAACTTTAATAGCTGTTACCGAAAAACATAATAAAAACCGATACTGAACACTTCGGCTCAAATCCAATCCGACGCCCTCGGGTCAGCTTATCAGCTGATAGGCCGAGATATGAGAAATTTTCATTTCGCCCAAAACCGAAACTGAGACCGGAAACGTATGTAACTTTAATAGCTGTTACCGAAAAACATAATAAAAACCGATTCTGAACACTTGGCTCTTACCGAATCCGACGCCCTCGGGTCAGCTGATCAGCTGATAGGCCGAGATATGAGAAATTTTCATTTCGCCCAAAACCGAAACTGAGACCGGAAACGTATGTAACTTTAATAGCTGTTACCGAAAAACATAATAAAATCCGATTCTGAACACTTCGGCTCTTACCGAATCTGACGCCCTCGGGTCAGCTGATCAGCTGATAGGCCGTGTTCGAGCACCTCACTGATGATCTACATTCATAACTCATTCAAATCTAATACTCGTACATTCTTCCATACGTTCTTTACATTCATTCGTTACTCGCTCATCAACCGTCACGGCAAAAGCTTGTTTAATATTCTGCTGCAATATGTAATTTAATTTAATTTCTATATTTAATAAACGCCTATCAAAAATTTGGAGTCAGATTATCATTCATCGAATCCTGGGTCGAAACATGGTGACCACGACGTGATCTAGCGAAATTAAGAAGATTCTGCGCAGCTATCGGCATATTTCAAATTGCATCGTCATTGACGGAAGCGGACTTTGTACTCGACGCACATTGAAATTTGAAATACGTTGCCCAGCCGTTGAATTCCATCTTCAGTTTGGACATCTTTGAAGAATCAAATCTACAAAGGGAATGGTTCTGGATATCTATCCAGCAGAACCGCATGATTATCTTTGTTTTGTGGAAGAAGTTTTGTGAGCAGTAGTTATTGAAGTCGTTCAAACGCCATTTTCAAAGAGGTCAACCCGCAGACAGCTTGTAGCCCAGCCGGTCAGCTTATTTGTGAAGAAGGAGCGCCGCAGCCACGGTTAAGCCAGGGAAGTGATCCATCCTTTAATTCCTATATTACGTTCCATATTTCTTGTCCCCTATAATTCTGAACATTCTGCTAATTTCTTAATCAGTTATTATTTTAAAAGAACGTCAAGTATTTTAAACAAGCCGAATACATAAATAAAATATAATCTTAAATCATCAAACAAGTCGCAAGCCGTGCAGCTCATTGTTGTTTACAGCCACGTGCGCATGCGCCCATTGCCAATACAAAGCTTAATCACACACATTTCTAACGATCTTCGTTCTATAAGCACGTATTGGTTGTATAGACTATAAAATATTCAATACTTTTATTAAAAATTAACCTCACTAGTTTATAGGTTAGTGCATTGCTTAATCGCTAATTCATCTTACTTCCTTATGTTCAACTTATACCAGCTATAAATTTCTTATATACAATTAACGCTTATTTAATTACGCATTCCAGTGCATTTTGTGTGAATAAGGTGCGTCCTTGAAAAACGAACCGGTTGATACTCGATGTCCATTGTTTCAATCGGAGCGAGATCTATCGCCGACCAGCTGATTTATGCCGTTACCTGTGATCTTGAAATATCGACGCATACGCTGGATTGCATTTAAGTATATTTTTATTCATAAATCTTGTTATTGTGTTCGATTGTGTATTGCTGAATTTTAACTATGTCGCATACAAGTGCAAGTGATGTGCGTAGTAAATCACCTGTTGATGGGGTTAAACTTCAAGTTCCTACAGCTAGTCATTCAAAATATGATTTAAGGGATTTGATTATAAAGCGTAGTTCAGTCAAAGGTCGCGTAACTAAGTTTAAGAATTTTTTAAACGAAGTAACTTCGTTAGAAAATCCTACTGATGCTGCAGTGCTAACTTTAGTTAATAGGTACGAAAGGTTTCGTGAATTGTTCATTTATTTTGAAGATCTGCAATCAGACATAGAATTAATGAACTCCTCTGAGTTAGAAAGCGAGCTCGACATTAGAGATACTATAGAAGGTGATTTTAGTTCCCTGATTGCAAAGGCTAAATTATTCATAGATGCTAAGCTTCCGAAACCTAGTAGTAGCCCTGATTCTACTCATTCTTCACATATTTCTGCTCAACACTGCAATAATAAACATGTGGGTTTTAAATTGCCTTTGATTAAGATAGCAAAATTTAATGGGGATTTCTTTAAATGGATGGAATTCCGTGATACATTTACTTCTTTAGTTCACAACAATAAGATAATTGAACCTATACACAAGTTTCATTACTTGAACTCTTACCTTGAGGGAGAGGCTTCCAGTGTCATCAGCAATCTGTCTGTTTGTTCTGCAAATTATGAGGACGCCTGGAATCTCCTCTGTGAGAGATACAACAATATAAAGCTGTTAAAAAGAAATCATTTTAATTCATTGTGTAGTTTTCCATCTACTTCTCGAGATTCTGCAAAGTCTCTGCGACTTTTAATAGACCATGTCTCTAAGAACTTACGTGCCTTGAAGACTCTGGGTGAGCCTACAGAGTCGTGGGATGGTCTGGTTGTCCATTTGGTCTCGGCGAAACTCGACGGCAGTACTAAGTTCAGGTGGGAGGAACATACAAATACAACGGAAAAATCTCCTACATTAAGTGAATTATTTCAATTTCTCAAGAATCGAGCTAATATTTTAGAGTCTGTTCAAAGTAATAAGTCTTATTCAAAAGGTGAAACAAATTCTTCTTCTTCTTATAAAAGTGATAAGTCTCACACTAAGTCTTTTGCAATTTCAGCCGATGCTTCTTCATCTTCTGACGTGTGCATCCTGTGCAAGGGTAGTCATCGTTTGTACGATTGTGCATCTTTCTTGGCCAAGTCACCAGCAGATCGAGCCTCGGAGGTGATGAGATTGAAGCTGTGCCTGAATTGTTTGCGTAAGGGACACTCATCGCGCCAATGCAGGTCAGGCCTATGTTCTACTTGCAATAAACGACACAACACCTTGTTGCATCGGGAACCGTCTCAGTCGGTGGACAGATCAAATGTTCACACGTCTGCATCATCAAGTGAGAGCACAAATGAGCCAGCTCACGACGATAAAGATGCTACTGACAATGTAGTCAGCATGTCGGTTAAAGCCAATCAAAGCGTTTTGCTTTCAACAGCTGTGATCAATGTTTTTAATCCAGTCACGAATCAATACACAACTATTCGAGCTCTGCTAGACAGCGGGAGTCAATCTTCTTTAATCACGGACAGTTTGAGAAATAAACTTCAGTTGACTCCTCAGCCAATCCAGGTCGATGTTGTAGGTATAGGAAATGTGTCTGCTTCTCATTCACTACAGAGATGTGTAGTTCAAGTAAAATCAAAATACAATGATTTTAAAGCAAGTGTGTCATGTTTGGTATTGCCTCAGTTAACAGGCAATTTACCTACGAAAACATTTGATATTTCACAAATTAATTTACCACATAATATTAAATTAGCCGATCCTACATTCAACCAGAGCGCTAAAGTTGACATGTTGATAGGAGTTGATTTGTTTTGGTCGGTCATAGAGGGTGAACAAATATCTCTTGGTCCCAATCAACCTATCATGCGCAAGTCTAAGTTAGGTTGGATTTTGGCAGGCCCATTGTATGTTCAAGATACTGGTAAGCGGCAAAATTATGCCATAAAGTGTAATCATGTTGCCGTTGATTCAGATAGTTTTATATCAAATGAATTATTAGACAAAAGGTTATCCAAGTTCTGGGAATTAGAACCAATTCCTCAGTCAAACAATATTGAAACTGAAGAGGAGATCGCATGTGAGAATCATTTTGTTGCTAATACTTCCAGAAATGATGAAGGCAGGTTTATTGTTAAGTTGCCCCTTCACACTGAACCTGACTGTCTAGGCAATTCATTCATATTGGCTAAAAGGCAATTTTATGCGTTGGAAAAACGTTTTAAAAATAATCCTGTTCTCAAAAATATGTATTCAAATTTTATTCAGGAGTATTCTGATCTAGGGCATTTATCAGAGTCTAATGTTTTAATTCCCGAGCAGTCTTACTTCATTCCGCACCATGCAGTGTTACGACCAACTAGCGAGTCTACAAAATTGCGTGTTGTATTCAATGGTAGTGCACCTACAACATCAGGATATTCCATTAATGATCTACAATTAACCGGTCCAACTATACAAGATTCATTGTTAAATATTCTAATTAGATTTCGCCAATACGCCTATGTTTTATCAGGCGATATAGAAAAAATGTACAGGCAGGTACTCATTCACGAGGATCACCGAAACTTGCAATTAATTTTATGGCGTGATAGTGATACTGAGCCATTAAAATCACTTAGATTGAATACAGTGACGTATGGGTACACTAGTTCTAGCTTTCTAAGCACTCGCTGTTTATGGCAATTGGGCGAGGAAACCAGTGACCTCAAAATAAGAACCATAATACAAAATGATTTTCTTGTAGATGATTTGCTGACAGGTTGCGATAGTGAATCTGAATTAATTCAAATTAGGGACGCGATAGAAGATGTTTTGTCAACTGGTTGTTTTACTTTACGTAAATATCGCTCAAACTCACGCTCGTTAATTTTAGAATCCCAAAACGTACAACGCAATTTGATAATCAGCTCTTCATCACACACGTTAGGAGTGGGGTGGAATCCTAATGAAGATTACATTCATTTTCCCACAAACTATAAAAATAGAAATGACATCCCCACCAAGAGGTCCATATTATCTGATTCGTGTAAAGTTTTCGATCCTCTTGGTCTGTTGAGTTTATTCACAATTAAACCTAAAATATTAATTCAAAAATTATGGTTGCAAAAAATCGACTGGGATGAACCAGTGCCTAACGATATACTTCAATCGTGGCAAGCTTTCGTAAATAATATGTCTAATATTCATAATCTATTCATTCCCCGTCATGTGTTATGTAACAATCCGGTTTCAATAGAATTACATTGTTTTTGTGACGCGTCTACGACGGCCTATGCCGCATGTGTTTACTTGAGATCAGTGGATAGTCAGGGTGACGTCACAGTGCGATTGTTGTGTGCCAAGGCTCGTGTCGCGTCAGTGAAACCGACCACGGTGCCCAGGCTTGAGTTGTGTGCGTGCTTGCTGGGAGCTCAGCTCGCCGCAGCCGCCTGTCGCGCACTGCGATGTGTTATCACTAAAAAGATATTTTGGTCTGACTCATCCATCGCGCTAGCATGGTTGGAGGCTAGATACGATAAATTGAAAACGTTTGTAGCTAACCGAGTATGCAGTATTTTAGAGCTTACTAAAGACGCGGAATGGCGTCACGTATCTACCAAACTCAACCCGGCAGATTTAGCATCGCGGGGAGTTGATGCAAATAAAATAGAAAACTTAGGTTTATGGTGGAACGGTCCTTCGTTTTTACGTCAACGTAACACTTTTTGGCCTGCAAATAACAAAACTACAAAAAATATTAGTGAACTACCTGAGGTAAAATCAAATGTTTGTATAAATAAAGATAAAAATAAATTCATCGATTTCGATAAATATTCTACGTTTTCTAGATTGCAACGTTCCTTTGCTTTTGTGCTTCGGTTCGTTCATAATTGTAAGAAACCTAATTATAAACACACAGGTGTATTACAGCCTGAAGAACTTAAAGTTTCATTAGAAGAGCTAGTGCGTCTTGCTCAAGAAGAACTTTATAGTTCAGAATTGAAAATGCTTCGTTCTCAAGGGGTACTGAGCCCCAAAAATCCATTGTTAGCTTTAAGTCCCTTTTTAGATAGTAAAAATATTATGAGAGTTGGAGGACGACTAAAGTATTCTTCTTATTCATTTGAAAAGCGTCATCCAATGTTATTGCATGCCAAGCATAGACTTGTGAAATTATTGTTTCAGCATGAGCACTTACGTCTTCTCCATGCTGGTCCGCAGCTACTTCTAGCATCAATTCGTGAATATGTCTGGCCTATTGCTGGCAGAGATCTTGCGCGAACCACTGCGAGACAATGCATTGTTTGTAGAAAGGCTAGCGGGAATACGTTAACTCCTATGATGGGTTCGTTACCAGAACAGCGTGTAAATCCCGACTTCCCATTTGCTAGTACTGGGGTCGATTTTGCTGGACCATTTTTAATAACTGATAGGAAAGGGAGGGGATGTAAAATTACAAAATGTTATCTTTGTATTTTTGTGTGTCTCCGCTATAAATGTTTACATCTCGAAGCTGTTAGTGAGCTATCGAAAGATGCTTTTATGCTTTGTTTGCGACGCTTTATCTCTCGCAGAGGAAAACCTGCTGAAATATTTTGCGACAATGGCCGCAATTTTGTTGCTGCGAATAAGGAAATTCAAGACTTGATCTCTAGGCATGCTGATGATATTGAGGGCTTTACTTCGAGTGAGGGTATCAAGTTTAAATTTCAACCAGCGTATGCGCCGCATTTCGGAGGTTTATGGGAAGCTGGCGTAAAATCTGAAAAGTTTTACTTAAAAAGGGTTTTAGGTAATGCACATTTGACGTTCGAGGAGTTAGCCACTTTGTTCAGTCAAATCGAAGCTATCCTCAACAGCCGCCCCTTATATCCCTTATCCTCCAGTCCTGATGACCTTCAGTCCTTAACCCCGGGTCACTTCCTGATCGGACGACCGCTAACTTCAATGCCATCTCTTAATTTGGAAAACTTGAATTTCAACAGACTGGACCGTTTCCAGCGACTGGAACAGCTGCGACAAGGCTTTTGGAGACGCTGGCAGCTAGAGTACCTGGCTGAGCTGCAACAGAGGCAGAAATGGAGAGTGCCCACTCGACCGCTACAAGCTGGCGATTTAGTATTGCTGAAAGAAGAAAATGCTCCACCCATGTCCTGGAAATTAGGCCGTATTCAATCTCTGTTCCCAGGCAAAGACGGAGTGGTTCGAGTTGCCGAAGTCAAGACAACGTCCGGCACCTACCGAAGAGGTGTGAAGTATCTATGTCCCCTGCTAGATGCCACAGAGGATTCTTCATTGGAAACCGAGATTTCCAAGGCCCCGGAGGATGTTCGAGCACCTCACTGATGATCTACATTCATAACTCATTCAAATCTAATACTCGTACATTCTTCCATACGTTCTTTACATTCATTCGTTACTCGCTCATCAACCGTCACGGCAAAAGCTTGTTTAATATTCTGCTGCAATATGTAATTTAATTTAATTTCTATATTTAATAAACGCCTATCAAAAATTTGGAGTCAGATTATCATTCATCGAATCCTGGGTCGAAACAGCCGAGATATGAGAAATTTTCATTTCGCCCAAAACCGAAACTGAGACCGGAAACGTATGTAACTTTAATAGCTGTTACCGAAAAACAATAAAAACCGATTCCGAACACTTCGGCTCTTACCGAATCTGACGCCCTCGGGTCAGCTGATCAGCTGATAGGCCGAGATATGAGAAATTTTCATTTCGCCCAAAACCGAAACTGAGACCGGAAACGTATGTAACTTTAATAGCTGTTACCGAAAAACATAATAAAAACCGATTCCGAACCCTTCGGCTCTTACCGAATCTGACGCCCTCGGGTCAGCTGATCAGCTGATAGGCCGAGATATGAGAAATTTTCATTTCGCCCAAAACCGAAACTGAGACCGGAAACGTATGTAACTTTAATAGCTGTTACCGAAAAACATAATAAAAACCGATACTGAACACTTCGGCTCAAATCCAATCCGACGCCCTCGGGTCAGCTGATCAGCTGATAGGCCGAGATATGAGAAATTTTCATTTCGCCCAAAACCGAAACTGAGACCGGAAACGTATCTAACTTTAATAGCTGTTACCGAAAAACATAATAAAAACCGATTCTGAACACTTCGGCTCAAATCCAATCCGACGCCCTCGGGTCAGCTGATCAGCTGATAGGCCGAGATATGAGAAATTTTCATTTCGCCCAAAACCGAAACTGAGACCGGAAACGTATGTAACTTTAATAGCTGTTACCGAAAAACATAATAAAATCCGATTCTGAACACTTCGGCTCTTACCGAATCTGACGCCCTCGGGTCAGCTGATCAGCTGATAGGCCGAGATATGAGAAATTTTCATTTCGCCCAAAACCGAAACTGAGACCGGAAACGTATGTAACTTTAATAGCTGTTACCGAAAAACATAATAAAATCCGATTCTGAACACTTCAGCTCTTACCGAATCTGACGCCCTCGGGTCAGCTGATCAGCTGATAGGCCGAGATATGAGAAATTTTCATTTCGCCCAAAACCGAAACTGAGACCGGAAACGTATGTAACTTTAATAGCTGTTACCGAAAAACATAATAAAAACCGATTCTGAACACTTGGCTCTTACCGAATCCGACGCTCTCGGGTCAGCTGATCAGCTGATAGGCCGAGATATGAGAAATTTTCATTTCGCCCAAAACCGAAACTGAGACCGGAAACGTATGTAACTTTAATAGCTGTTACCGAAAAACATAATAAAAACCGATTCTGAACACTTCGGCTCAAATCCAATCCGACGCCCTCGGGTCAGCTGATCAGCTGATAGGCCGAGATATGAGAAATTTTCATTTCGCCCAAAACCGAAACTGAGACCGGAAACGTATGTAACTTTAATAGCTGTTACCGAAAAACATAATAAAAACCGATACTGAACACTTCGGCTCAAATCCAATCCGACGCCCTCGGGTCAGCTTATCAGCTGATAGGCCGAGATATGAGAAATTTTCATTTCGCCCAAAACCGAAACTGAGACCGGAAACGTATGTAACTTTAATAGCTGTTACCGAAAAACATAATAAAAACCGATTCTGAACACTTGGCTCTTACCGAATCCGACGCCCTCGGGTCAGCTGATCAGCTGATAGGCCGAGATATGAGAAATTTTCATTTCGCCCAAAACCGAAACTGAGACCGGAAACGTATGTAACTTTAATAGCTGTTACCGAAAAACATAATAAAAACCGATTCTGAACACTTCGGCTCTTACCGAATCTGACGGCCTCGGGTCAGCTGATCAGCTGATAGGCCGAGATATGAGAAATTTTCATTTCGCCCAAAACCGAAACTGAGACCGGAAACGTATGTAACTTTAATAGCTGTTACCGAAAAACATAATAAAAACCGATTCCAAACACTTCGGCTCAAATCCAATCCGACGCCCTCGGGTCAGCTGATCAGCTGATAGGCCGAGATATGAGAAATTTTCATTTCGCCCAAAACCGAAACTGAGACCGGAAACGTATGTAACTTTAATAGCTGTTACCGAAAAACATAATAAAAACCGATTCCGAACACTTCGGCTCAAATCCAATCCGACGCCCTCGGGTCAGCTGATCAGCTGATAGGCCGAGATATGAGAAATTTTCATTTTGCCCAAAACCGAAACTGAGACCGGAAACGTATGTAACTTTAATAGCTGTTACCGAAAAACATAATAAAAACCGATTCCGAACACTTCGGCTCTTACCGAATCTGACGCCCTCGGGTCAGCTGATCAGCTGATAGGCCGAGATATGAGAAATTTTCATTTCGCCCAAAACCGAAACTGAGACCGGAAACGTATGTAACTTTAATAGCTGTTACCGAAAAACATAATAAAAACCGATTCCGAACACTTCGGCTCAAATCCAATCCGACGCCCTCGGGTCAGCTGATCAGCTGATAAGCCGAGATATGAGAAATTTTCATTTCGCCCAAAACCGAAACTGAGACCGGAAACGTATGTAACTTTAATAGCTGTTACCGAAAAACATAATAAAAACCGATTCTGAACACTTCGGCTCAAATCCAATCCGACACCCTCGGGTCAGCTGATCAGCTGATAGGCCGAGATATGAGAAATTTTCATTTCGCCCAAAACCGAAACTGAGACCGGAAACGTATGTAACTTTAATAGCTGTTACCGAAAAACATAATAAAAACCGACTCTGAACACTTCGGCTCAAATCCAATCCGACGCCCTCGGGTCAGCTGATCAGCTGATAGGCCGAGATATGAGAAATTTTCATTTCGCCCAAAACCGAAACTGAGACCGGAAACGTATGTAACTTTAATAGCTGTTACCGAAAAACATAATAAAAACCGATTCTGAACACTTGGCTCTTACCGAATCCGACGCCCTCGGGTCAGCTGATCAGCTGATAGGCCGAGATATGAGAAATTTTCATTTCGCCCAAAACCGAAACTGAGACCGGAAACGTATGTAACTTTAATAGCTGTTACCGAAAAACATAATAAAAACCGATTCTGAACACTTCGGCTCAAATCCAATCCGACGCCCTCGGGTCAGCTGATCAGCTGATAGGCCGAGATATGAGAAATTTTCATTTTGCCCAGAACCGAAACTGAGACCGGAAACGTATGTAACTTTAATAGCTGTTACCGAAAAACATAATAAAAACCGATTCTGAACACTTCGGCTCAAATCCAATCCGACGCCCTCGGGTCAGCTGATCAGCTGATAAGCCGAGATATGAGAAATTTTCATTTCGCCCAAAACCGAAACTGAGACCGGAAACGTATGTAACTTTAATAGCTGTTACCGAAAAACATAATAAAAACCGATTCTGAACACTTCGGCTCAAATCCAATCCGACACCCTCGGGTCAGCTGATCAGCTGATAGGCCGAGATATGAGAAATTTTCATTTCGCCCAAAACCGAAACTGAGACCGGAAACGTATGTAACTTTAATAGCTGTTACCGAAAAACATAATAAAAACCGACTCTGAACACTTCGGCTCAAATCCAATCCGACGCCCTCGGGTCAGCTGATCAGCTGATAGGCCGAGATATGAGAAATTTTCATTTCGCCCAAAACCGAAACTGAGACCGGAAACGTATGTAACTTTAATAGCTGTTACCGAAAAACATAATAAAAACCGATTCTGAACACTTGGCTCTTACCGAATCCGACGCCCTCGGGTCAGCTGATCAGCTGATAGGCCGAGATATGAGAAATTTTCATTTCGCCCAAAACCGAAACTGAGACCGGAAACGTATGTAACTTTAATAGCTGTTACCGAAAAACATAATAAAAACCGATTCTGAACACTTCGGCTCAAATCCAATCCGACGCCCTCGGGTCAGCTGATCAGCTGATAGGCCGAGATATGAGAAATTTTCATTTTGCCCAGAACCGAAACTGAGACCGGAAACGTATGTAACTTTAATAGCTGTTACCGAAAAACATAATAAAAACCGATTCTGAACACTTCGGCTCAAATCCAATCCGACGCCCTCGGGTCAGCTGATCAGCTGATAGGCCGAGATATGAGAAATTTTCATTTCGCCCAAAACCGAAACTGAGACCGGAAACGTATGTAACTTTAATAGCTGTTACCGAAAAACATAATAAAAACCGATTCCAAACACTTCGGCTCAAATCCAATCCGACGCCCTCGGGTCAGCTGATCAGCTGATAGGCCGAGATATGAGAAATTTTCATTTCGCCCAAAACCGAAACTGAGACCGGAAACGTATGTAACTTTAATAGCTGTTACCGAAAAACATAATAAAAACCGATTCCGAACACTTCGGCTCAAATCCAATCCGACGCCCTCGGGTCAGCTGATCAGCTGATAGGCCGAGATATGAGAAATTTTCATTTTGCCCAAAACCGAAACTGAGACCGGAAACGTATGTAACTTTAATAGCTGTTACCGAAAAACATAATAAAAACCGATTCCGAACACTTCGGCTCTTACCGAATCTGACGCCCTCGGGTCAGCTGATCAGCTGATAGGCCGAGATATGAGAAATTTTCATTTCGCCCAAAACCGAAACTGAGACCGGAAACGTATGTAACTTTAATAGCTGTTCCCGAAAAACATAATAAAAACCGATTCCGAACACTTCGGCTCAAATCCAATCCGACGCCCTCGGGTCAGCTGATCAGCTGATAAGCCGAGATATGAGAAATTTTCATTTCGCCCAAAACCGAAACTGAGACCGGAAACGTATGTAACTTTAATAGCTGTTACCGAAAAACATAATAAAAACCGACTCTGAACACTTCGGCTCAAATCCAATCCGACGCCCTCGGGTCAGCTGATCAGCTGATAGGCCGAGATATGAGAAATTTTCATTTCGCCCAAAACCGAAACTGAGACCGGAAACGTATGTAACTTTAATAGCTGTTACCGAAAAACATAATAAAAACCGATTCTGAACACTTGGCTCTTACCGAATCCGACGCCCTCGGGTCAGCTGATCAGCTGATAGGCCGAGATATGAGAAATTTTCATTTCGCCCAAAACCGAAACTGAGACCGGAAACGTATGTAACTTTAATAGCTGTTACCGAAAAACATAATAAAAACCGATTCTGAACACTTCGGCTCAAATCCAATCCGACGCCCTCGGGTCAGCTGATCAGCTGATAGGCCGAGATATGAGAAATTTTCATTTTGCCCAGAACCGAAACTGAGACCGGAAACGTATGTAACTTTAATAGCTGTTACCGAAAAACATAATAAAAACCGATTCTGAACACTTCGGCTCAAATCCAATCCGACGCCCTCGGGTCAGCTGATCAGCTGATAAGCCGAGATATGAGAAATTTTCATTTCGCCCAAAACCGAAACTGAGACCGGAAACGTATGTAACTTTAATAGCTGTTACCGAAAAACATAATAAAAACCGATTCTGAACACTTCGGCTCAAATCCAATCCGACACCCTCGGGTCAGCTGATCAGCTGATAGGCCGAGATATGAGAAATTTTCATTTCGCCCAAAACCGAAACTGAGACCGGAAACGTATGTAACTTTAATAGCTGTTACCGAAAAACATAATAAAAACCGACTCTGAACACTTCGGCTCAAATCCAATCCGACGCCCTCGGGTCAGCTGATCAGCTGATAGGCCGAGATATGAGAAATTTTCATTTCGCCCAAAACCGAAACTGAGACCGGAAACGTATGTAACTTTAATAGCTGTTACCGAAAAACATAATAAAAACCGATTCTGAACACTTGGCTCTTACCGAATCCGACGCCCTCGGGTCAGCTGATCAGCTGATAGGCCGAGATATGAGAAATTTTCATTTCGCCCAAAACCGAAACTGAGACCGGAAACGTATGTAACTTTAATAGCTGTTACCGAAAAACATAATAAAAACCGATTCTGAACACTTCGGCTCAAATCCAATCCGACGCCCTCGGGTCAGCTGATCAGCTGATAGGCCGAGATATGAGAAATTTTCATTTTGCCCAGAACCGAAACTGAGACCGGAAACGTATGTAACTTTAATAGCTGTTACCGAAAAACATAATAAAAACCGATTCTGAACACTTCGGCTCAAATCCAATCCGACGCCCTCGGGTCAGCTGATCAGCTGATAGGCCGAGATATGAGAAATTTTCATTTCGCCCAAAACCGAAACTGAGACCGGAAACGTATGTAACTTTAATAGCTGTTACCGAAAAACATAATAAAAACCGATTCTGAACACTTCGGCTCTTACCGAATCTGACGCCCTCGGGTCAGCTGATCAGCTGATAGGCCGAGATATGAGAAATTTTCATTTCGCCCAAAACCGAAACTGAGACCGGAAACGTATGTAACTTTAATAGCTGTTACCGAAAAACAATAAAAACCGATTCCGAACACTTCGGCTCTTACCGAATCTGACGCCCTCGGGTCAGCTGATCAGCTGATAGGCCGAGATATGAGAAATTTTCATTTCGCCCAAAACCGAAACTGAGACCGGAAACGTATGTAACTTTAATAGCTGTTACCGAAAAACATAATAAAAATCGATTCTGAACACTTCGGCTTGGACTGAATCCGACGCCCTCGGATCAGCTGATAGGCCGAGATATGAGAAATTTTCATTTCGCCCAAAACCGAAACTGAGACCGGAAACGTATGTAACTTTTGTTAGAATTAGTTTCATAAACACATTCCAATCTGTCAATACTGTCACTATTGTGACAAGGTGAAACGTCATTTGATTTTGACAACTCTCTTACATCCTCGACTTGCTGGCTGCCATGTTCTGTATTCTTTGCTCTAGTAATAAATCTTTTATAAACCAAGATATCATTTATTTTTAAACCCATAATCCATCAGGTTATGGGCCCAGGACTGCAACTACGCGCTATCAATTATTTATTTCATCTTCGTGAACTAAAAATATTTCAAAATTTCTTGGCACGTGCAAGATGTCCGCCGCCGCCGCAGGTTCGTCGGCGCACACGCAATTATGCTCGATAGAAAAGCTGAGAGGTATTGACAATTACATAAATTGGAAATTTATGATGAAGATGGTACTTGTACATGAAGATCTCTGGGACTGCATAGAAGAAGGTACGTTAGATGATAAGGATTATACAAAAAAAATCACAAAAAGCGTTGGCAAAGATATGTTTGTCGGTACACTCTAGTGTAATTCCCTATGTACGTAATGCTAAAGATGCTCGGGAAGCGTGGCAAAACCTATGCAAGGCATATGAAGACCGAGGTTTATGTCGGAGGTTGGGGCTATTGCGATCACTGTTCAGTACAAAATTATGCGATCATGGCAACATGGACAGCTACCTCGTAAAACTCTCGGAACTAGCACAACAATTAACAGACATAGGTGCACCATTAGACGACGAGTTCTTGGCTGTTATTATATTAAGTGGGTTATCAACTGACTATGATCCCCTTATTATGGCACTGGAGAATTCGAATCTAAAATTGTCCAGTGATACTGTTAAAGGAAAATTGTTACAAGAATATGAACGTCGTGATGGCAAAAGTGCCAGCGGGGATGCATCAGCACTAGCAGCAGCGCGGAAACAGCCTAAATGTTTTAGGTGTAAGAAGACTGGACACTTAATTAGGGACTGTACCAAGGGCTACAAGAAGATAATAAAAGAGAAGATAAACAAAGATTCCCCGAAGGCGCTTCTTACAGCATTGTCGGCTAACATTCAACATGATGTTTGGTATGTGGATAGTGGTGCGACCAGTCACATGTGCAACAATAAGGAAATAATGTGTGACTTTGTTGACAAAAAACCATCACAAGTGAGTGTAGCAAATGGTGAAAAATTGTGGACAGCAGGCACAGGTAATGTGTTTGTCAGTATGCAAGGTTGTGTAAGGACTATAAAAGATGTTTACTATGTACCCAATCTTTCAGCAAATTTATTATCTGTGAGCACATTGGTGGTCAAAGGGTATAAAGTAGTCTTTAATAAATATAAATGTATAATATCTGATGATGAGGAAGTTCTTGCAACCGCGTCTCTTAAGAATGGTGTCTATCAGTTGGATGTTGTTGATCAGCCTCTGTGTTTAGAGGTAAGCAATAATACTGTTTCTTTCTCAGCTATAACTGGTGCTCAATCAAATTTAAGTGTATCGTGTGACGGTAAAGTATCAGAGGAGTCTCAGGAGACATGGCACCGTCGTCTTGGTCACTTGAACTCTAGGAGCATGACACTGATGATGAAAAAAGGTATGGTCACAGGAATTAAATATAATTCAACTATTTTTAATCCATGTACTGCGTGAATTGAAGGCAAACAAACTAGGTTACCTTTTCCAAAGAAATCTTATACTAGAGCAACTGTAGTTTTAGGCCTGATACACACAGACTTGTGTGGACCAATGCCATGTGCTTCTTTTAGTGGTGCAAGATATATTCTTACCTTTATTGATGATTTTACAAGGAAAACATTTGTTTACTTCTTAAAAACAAAAGATGAAGTATATGAGATTTTTAAGAATTTTAAAGCAATGGTTGAAAATGAAACTAATCATAAAATTAAAATTCTAAGAAGTGACAATGGTGGTGAATTTGTTAATTCCAGATTAGAAGCATTCCTGAAGCAGCATGGAATCAAGCATCACACAACAGTCCCTTATTCCCCCCAGCAAAATGGAGTAGCTGAAAGGGCAAATAGGACCATTCTTGAGAAGACTAGGTGCATGTTGAGAGATGCTGGGCTCCCTGACAAATTTTGGGCTGAAGCGGTCAATACAGCTGTTTATCTGAAGAACCGAACACCAACCAAAGCTGTAGTTGGATTTGTTCCTGAGGAGAAATGGAGCAATAAAAAGGTGAACGTAAACCATTTACGAATTTTTGGTTGTCTAGCTTATGTTGTAACACAAAATCAAAAAGGTAAACTAGATTCAAAATCTAAACAACATATTTTTGTTGGTTATTGTGATAATACGAAAGGATACAGGCTATTAGATCCTTCAAATTCTTTTAAGTGCATCAAAGCAAGAGATGTTATATTCTTGGAGAAGTGTTTCAATGAAATTAGGTCAAATGATGATAAACAATGCTCTGTGTTTGTTGATCTCCCTACAAATGTAAATTTTGAGGAGACTGTAAATAAGGAAATAATTCCTCTGGAAAAACTAACAACACAGACACAACACACTGGTGGACTATCTGAGCCATCTACTGTGACACCAGAAATGTCTGATGACCGAGTAGTTGAGGACAGACATGGCAGACATAGCACAATCACAGTAAATGACTCAGAGAGTGAGATTGACTCTTTTGAAACAGATAATCCCGATGATCCTAATTATATTCCAGGAGATTCAAGCTTAGAAAACATGACTTCGGACTCGTCAGAATATGAAGAAAGTGAAGCAGTTCTTCAATCTATGCTGTTGGTTAAGAAATTATGCAGCGACAGCGAGGAACCAGAGAGTGTGCAGGAAGCTATGAATAGCCCAGATGCAGCTGGTTGGAAGAAAGCCATGTCAGATGAGTATGACTCTTTTAATAATAATAATTGTTGGACTCTTATAGAGAGACCAAAAGGTCAGAAACCTATTAAATGTAGATGGGTTTTCAAGAGAAAAACAGGGTTGAATGGTGAGCTATTGAAGTATAAGGCTCGTCTTGTAGCCAAGGGTTACACTCAAAGATATGGAGAAAATTATGAGGAAACATTCTCCCCTGTGGTAAGACACTCAACAATTAGAACTCTATTTGCTATAGCTGCAGAATATGATCTAAATATTGAACATCTTGATGTAAAAACCGCATTTTTAAATGGTGATCTTGTTGAAAACGTATATATGGAACAACCAGAGGGTTTCCAAATAAAAGGTAAAGAACATATGGTCTATAAACTAAATAAGGCAATTTATGGTCTTAAACAAGCTTCAAAAATGTGGTATGATAAAATAAACAATGTTTTACTGAACAAAATGGGTTTCAGAAAAACATCATCAGAGCCTTGTGTTTATTTTTGGAAAACAGAAAACGAAATAATAATTATTGCTCTTTATGTCGATGACATTTTGTTATTTTCTATTAAAAATTCAATTATTACGAATAAAATAAAGAATGACTTGATGAATGAGTTTGAAATGAGAGATTTAGGGCCCATTCATCACATTCTAGGGATGAGAGTTTGTAAAAGTAAAAATAAAGTAACTCTTGATCAATCTGCATATATTTTAAAGGTTTTAGAAAAAATCCAAATGACAGATTGTAAACCTGTATGTACACCAATGGAAAAGGGAATGAAACTACCAATAGGTAAAAAGGAAGATAAATTTGGTTATCGTAATTTAATTGGTTGTCTTATGTATATTGCAGTGTGTAGTAGGCCTGACATCGCTCATGCTGTAAGTGTTCTTAGTCAGTTCAATACAGCTTATTCTGAAGTCCACTGGAAGGCTGCAAAACGGGTTCTGCGCTATCTTAAAGGTACATTAAACCATTGTCTAATCTTTGAAAAAGGGGGATTGCATGTAACAGCATATGTAGATGCAGATTGGGCTGGAAACGAAATTGACCGTAAGTCTTATACTGGGTTTGCTTTTAAGATTGGTAATTCTCTGATATCTTGGGAAAGCCGTAAGCAGAAAACAGTTGCTCTTTCCAGCACAGAGGCTGAATATATGGCACTATCCGACGCTTGTAAAGAGGCGTTATTTGTTCGTAATTTCTTGTCTGAATTGTTGGAAGAAAATTGTGAAATTATAATGTATAATGACAATCAATCTGCTCAAAAACTAACCAGTAATTCCATGTTTCATCGTAGAACAAAACATATAGATATTAGACATCATTTCATCAGAGAAATTATAAATAAAAACATAATAATTGTTAAATATTTACCATCTGACTTAATGATTGCAGATATATTAACAAAACCTTTAACTAAAGAAAAACATTGTCAATTTGTGAAAGATTTATGTTTATTTAACCTGTAATCTTCTTAATATAGGTTGTTATTTTAACATTATTGAAATGTCAATAACACAAAATTGTAACATTATTACATTATAGAATGTCTTGTTTAATTATTAAGTTTTTGATGTATGTAATAATAAACTGAAGCTAATGTTACACTAGTTAAGTATGTCAGTTAGAACAGTGTTTTATTTTTATGTTGTTAAATTAGTTATACATAGGAAGAGGTTGTTGTTATTTTTTTAATGTAACAGTGCTAAAATATATAGCGACTATATATTAAGGGCCAGCTTATATTTGAACTATTATTATTCAGATTGTATTGGTTTAAGGGCCAGTGTTAGAATTAGTTTCATAAACACAACTCAATCTGTCAATACTGTCACTATTGTGACAAGGTGAAACGTCATTTGATTTTGACAACTCTCTTACATCCTCGACTTGCTGGCTGCCATGTTCTGTATTCTTTGCTCTAGTAATAAATCTTTTATAAACCAAGATATCATTTATTTTTAAACCCATAATCCATCAACTTTAATAGCTGTTACCGAAAAACATAATAAAAACCGATTCTGAACACTTCGGCTCGGACTGAATCCGACGCCCTCGGATCAGCTGATAGGCCGAGATATGAGAAATTTTCATTTCGCCCAAAACCGAAACTGAGACCCGAAACGTATGTAACTTTAATAGCTGTTACCGAAAAACATAATAAAAACCGATTCTGAACACTTCGGCTCTTACCGAATCTGACGCCCTCGGGTCAGCTGATCAGCTGATAGGCCGAGATATGAGAACTTTTCATTTCGCCCAAAACCGAAACTGAGACCGGAAACGTATGTAACTTTAATAGCTGTTACCGAAAAACATAATAAAAACCGATTCTGAACACTTCGGCTCAAATCCAATCCGACGCCCTCGGGTCAGCTGATCAGCTGATAGGCCGAGATATGAGAAATTTTCATTTCGCCCAAAACCGAAACTGAGACCGGAAACGTATGTAACTTTAATAGCTGTTACCGAAAAACATAATAAAAACCGATTCCGAACACTTCGGCTCTTACCGAATCTGACGCCCTCGGGTCAGCTGATCAGCTGATAGGCCGAGATATGAGAAATTTTCATTTCGCCCAAAACCGAAACTGAGACCGGAAACGTATGTAACTTTAATAGCTGTTACCGAAAAACATAATAAAAACCGATTCTGAACACTTCGGCTCAAATCCAATCCGACGCCCTCGGGTCAGCTGATCAGCTGATAGGCCGAGATATGAAAAATTTTCATTTCGCCCGAAACCGAAACTGAGACCGGAAACGTATGTAACTTTAATAGCTGTTACCGAAAAACATAATAAAAACCGATTCTGAACACTTCGGCTCAAATCCAATCCGACGCCCTCGGGTCAGCTGATCAGCTGATAGGCCGAGATATGAAAAATTTTCATTTCGCCCAAAACCGAAACTGAGACCGGAAACGTATGTAACTTTAATAGCTGTTACCGAAAAACATAATAAAAACCGATTCTGAACACTTCGGCTCTTACCGAATCTGACGCCCTCGGGTCAGCTGATCAGCTGATAGGCCGAGATATGAGAAATTTTCATTTCGCCCAAAACCGAAACTGAGACCGGAAACGTATGTAACTTTAATAGCTTGTAGGGACACAGTTCATTGTAAACTGAGACGTACTGCTGACGCAGGAGTTTAGCGTACAGGCGCGCGGTGGTATTAGCGCGGCGCAGCAGTCGTCTCCCCGCACCCAATCAGTTAGGTCGAAATGTAGTTTATAATTAATAGTTATGTAATCTGGTACCAGTAAAGTAAATATATATTATCCATCATGTGTCCCTCATTGAAGAGCATCCAGCAATACATAACCTACCCCCACATTGGTGACCCTCGACAACGAACACGCAACTTTCTGTGCATGGAATTTCTGCACATGAACAACGTGGCAACGTGGCACGGGCGCACGCGCGCATGGCAGCGTGGCATAGAAGTACGCGCATGTGCGGCGTGGCAGCCACGAGGCATCTCTTCAGGCAATATGGAGGTAACCTGAACACGCAAACCATGGGAGACGACTCGCCCTTTTTGCATCCGCCAAGGGGGCTTAAGACCTAACTGCATACGACTCATAATAACGGGAAACACAGGACATTGGCTACGGAAGATCTGCTATGAAGAATACAATTGCGTCGGAGATTTACCGGGACGAGAAACGGTGGCATTTCGGTGGTCGGTGCATACCGTATGAAGGCGTAAGGCGTATCCACCTTGGGGGTGAGGACAGATTCCGCACCAAGACGGCGATGACGCAGCATACCCGGACGGCAATGGATGGCATGGTACACCCGGTGGCACTCTTATTGTACAGTGCGCGCGAGGTTTGCGTACCACACGGACAGCGAGAAAGACTCCCGCTCAGTGTTGGATGGAGCAGCCTGCCACATTCCACGCAGAAGGAATGAATTCCTGCAGACCTGCATCTTCGTACGAACAGCGAGCTCAGTCAGCGTCATACGAAGAGCAAGATTGTCAGTGCAGTGCTTTTAGTGATTTACGTGTCATGTCCTGATGGTTATATTCGTTGATAACATTTGTAATACGTTTCTTTGTAATGTTAATTAATTGTTTTTGTAATCTGTATTAGCTCAGTGTATTTGTTTCACAATTCCCAGTATCAACCGCAGTCATCATATTTTGTCAAGTTAGCATTGTGAGAACTTGCGCTCACGAACATGATACTTGTTTATGATAACGTGCTTTGTTATACATTGTAATCTAGAGTCTAGAGTCAGATAATTTTGTAATTGTTTTTGTGTTAGTATTTTAATGTAAAATTTTCTTTTTAAAATTTTAGGGGGAAGTTATGTAGGGACACAGTTCATTGTAAACTGAGACGTACTGCTGACGCAGGAGTTTAGCGTACAGGCGCGCGGTGGTATTAGCGCGGCGCAGCAGTCGTCTCCCCGCACCCAATCAGTTAGGTCGAAATTAGTTTATAGACAATATGTAATCTGGTACCAGTCAGTAAAAGTATATTATACCTATCATGTGTCCCTCATTGAAGTACAATCAGCAACACATAACCCTACCCCCACAAGCTGTTACCGAAAAACATAATAAAAACCGATTCCGAACACTTCGGCTCAAATCCAATCCGACGCCCTCGGGTCAGCTGATCAGCTGATAAGCCGAGATATGAGAAATTTTCATTTCGCCCAAAACCGAAACTGAGACCGGAAACGTATGTAACTTTAATAGCTGTTACCGAAAAACATAATAAAAACCGATTCTGAACACTTCGGCTCTTACCGAATCTGACGCCCTCGGGTCAGCTGATCAGCTGATAGGCCGAGATATGAGAAATTTTCATTTCGCCCAAAACCGAAACTGAGACCGGAAACGTATGTAACTTTGATAGCTGTTACCGAAAAACATAATAAAAACCGATTCTGAACACTTCGGCTCAAATCCAATCCGACGCCCTCGGGTCAGCTGATCAGCTGATAGGCCGAGATATGAAAAATTTTCATTTCGCCCAAAACCGAAACTGAGACCGGAAACGTATGTAACTTTAATAGCTGTTACCGAAAAACATAATAAAAACCGATTCTGAACACTTCGGCTCAAATCCAATCCGACGCCCTCGGGTCAGCTGATCAGCTGATAGGCCGAGATATGAGAAATTTTCATTTCGCCCAAAACCGAAACTGAGACCGGAAACGTATGTAACTTTAATAGCTGTTACCGAAAAACATAATAAAAACCGATTCTGAACACTTCGGCTCTTACCGAATCTGACGCCCTCGGGTCAGCTGATCAGCTGATAGGCCGAGATATGAGAAATTTTCATTTCGCCCAAAACCGAAACTGAGACCGGAAACGTATGTGACTTTAATAGCTGTTACCAAAAAACATAATAAAAACCGATTCCGAACACTACGGCTCTTACCGAATCTGACGCCCTCGGGTCAGCTGATCAGCTGATAGGCCGAGATATGAGAAATTTTCATTTCGCCCAAAACCGAAACTGAGACCGGAAACGTGTGTAACTTTAATAGCTGTTACCGAAAAACATAATAAAAACCGATTCCGAACACTTCGGCTCAAATCCAATCCGACGCCCTCGGGTCAGCTGATCAGCTGATAAGCCGAGATATGAGAAATTTTCATTTCGCCCAAAACCGAAACTGAGACCGGAAACGTATGTAACTTTAATAGCTGTTACCGAAAAACATAATAAAAACCGATTCTGAACACTTCGGCTCTTACCGAATCTGACGCCCTCGGGTCAGCTGATCAGCTGATAGGCCGAGATATGAGAAATTTTCATTTCGCCCAAAACCGAAACTGAGACCGGAAACGTATGTAACTTTGATAGCTGTTACCGAAAAACATAATAAAAACCGATTCTGAACACTTCGGCTCAAATCCAATCCGACGCCCTCGGGTCAGCTGATCAGCTGATAGGCCGAGATATGAAAAATTTTCATTTCGCCCAAAACCGAAACTGAGACCGGAAACGTATGTAACTTTAATAGCTGTTACCGAAAAACATAATAAAAACCGATTCTGAACACTTCGGCTCAAATCCAATCCGACGCCCTCGGGTCAGCTGATCAGCTGATAGGCCGAGATATGAGAAATTTTCATTTCGCCCAAAACCGAAACTGAGACCGGAAACGTATGTAACTTTAATAGCTGTTACCGAAAAACATAATAAAAACCTATTCCGAACACTTCGGCTCAAATCCAATCCGACGCCCTCGGGTCAGCTGATCAGCTGATAGGCCGAGATATGAGAAATTTTCATTTCGCCCAAAACCGAAACTGAGACCGGAAACGTATGTGACTTTAATAGCTGTTACCGAAAAACATAATAAAAACCGATTCCGAACACTTCGGCTCTTACCGAATCTGACGCCCTCGGGTCAGCTGATCAGCTGATAGGCCGAGATATGAGAAATTTTCATTTCGCCCAAAACCGAAACTGAGACCGGAAACGTGTGTAACTTTAATAGCTGTTACCGAAAAACATAATAAAAACCGATTCCGAACACTTCAGCTCAAATCCAATCCGACGCCCTCGGGTCAGCTGATCAGCTGATAGGCCGAGATATGAGAAATTTTCATTTCGCCCAAAACCGAAACTGAGACCGGAAACGTATGTAACTTTAATAGCTGTTACCGAAAAACATAATAAAAACCGACTCTGAACACTTCGGCTCAAATCCAATCCGACGCCCTCGGGTCAGCTGATCAGCTGATAGGCCGAGATATGAGAAATTTTCATTTCGCCCAAAACCGAAACTGAGACCGGAAACGTATGTAACTTTAATAGCTGTTACCGAAAAACATAATAAAAACCGATTCTGAACACTTGGCTCTTACCGAATCCGACGCCCTCGGGTCAGCTGATCAGCTGATAGGCCGAGATATGAGAAATTCTCATTTCGCCCAAAACCGAAACTGAGACCGGAAACGTATGTAACTTTAATAGCTGTTACCGAAAAACATAATAAAAACCGATTCTGAACACTTCGGCTCTTACCGAATCCGACGCCCTCGGGTCAGCTGATCAGCTGATAGGCCGAGATATGAGAAATTTTCATTTCACCCAAAACCGAAACTGAGACCGGAAACGTATGTAACTTTAATAGCTGTTACCGAAAAACATAATAAAAACCGATTCCGAACACTTCGGCTCTTACCGAATCTGACCTCCTCGGGTCAGCTGATCAGCTGATAGGCCGAGATATGAGAAATTTTCATTTCGCCCAAAACCGAAACTGAGACCGGAAACGTATGTAACTTTAATAGCTGTTACCGAAAAACATAATAAAAACCGATTCTGAACACTTCGGCTCTTACCGAATCCGACGCCCTCGGGTCAGCTGATCAGCTGATAGGCCGAGATATGAGAAATTTTCATTTCGCCCAAAACCGAAACTGATACCGGAAACGTATGTAACTTTAATAGCTGTTACCGAAAAACATAATAAAAACCGATTCCGAACCCTTCGGCTCTTACCGAATCTGACGCCCTCGGGTCAGCTGATCAGCTGATAGGCCGAGATATGAGAAATTTTAATTTCGCCCAAAACCGAAACTGAGACCGGAAACGTATGTAACTTTAATAGCTGTTACCGAAAAACATAATAAAAACCGATTCTGAACACTTCGGCTCTTACCGAATCCGACGCCCTCGGGTCAGCTGATCAGCTGATAGGCCGAGATATGAGAAATTTTCATTTCGCCCAAAACCGAAACTGAGACCGGAAACGTATGTAACTTTAATAGCTGTTACCGAAAAACATAATAAAAACCGATTCTGAACACTTCGGCTCTTACCGAATCTGACGCCCTCGGGTCAGCTGATCAGCTGATAGGCCGAGATATGAGAAATTCTCATTTCGCCCAAAACCGAAACTGAGACCGGAAACGTATGTAACTTTAATAGCTGTTACCGAAAAACATAATTAAAACCGATTCCGAACACTTCGGCTCAGACTGAATCCGACGCCCTCGGGTCAGCTGATCAGCTGATAGGCCGAGATATGAGAAATTTTCATTTCGCCCAAAACCGAAACTGAGACCGGAAACGTATGTAACTTTAATAGCTGTTACCGAAAAACATAATAAAAACCGATTCTGAACACTTCGGCTCAAATCCAATCCGACGCCCTCGGGTCAGCTGATCAGCTGATAGGCCGAGATATGAGAAATTTTCATTTCGCCCAAAACCGAAACTGAGACCGGAAACGTATGTAACTTTAATAGCTGTTACCGAAAAACATAATAAAAACCGATTCTGAACACTTCGGCTCAAATCCAATCCGACGCCCTCGGGTCAGCTGATCAGCTGATAGGCCGAGATATGAGAAATTTTCATTTCGCCCAAAACCGAAACTGAGACCGGAAACGTATGTAACTTTAATAGCTGTTACCGAAAAACATAATAAAAACCGATTCTGAACACTTCGGCTCTTACCGAATCTGACGCCCTCGGGTCAGCTGATCAGCTGATAGGCCGAGATATGAGAAATTTTCATTTCGCCCAAAACCGAAACTGAGACCGGAATTGTAGGTAGATTATCATATAGGTTAAATAAGCTTCACAAAAAGTTATTCTATAAACCTTTAATCTTAATAGTCAAAGCGTTTCTTGTGAGTTTTCCGTTTGAGATAAAAAAGAAGGAGGTTATCAATTCGGATGTTTGTATTTTTTTTTATGTTTTTTAGCGCATAACTCTGTCGCTTGCCAACGTGTTTGAAATATATATTTTTTTCTTTTATACTTCCCAAATGGTCCCATGATAAGGAAACCAAGATCTGATGATGGCATCCCCGAGAAGTCCAGGGCAATTTTCGAAAATCCTCGGGGCAAATAGTGCGTTTGTTAATTTTTCATTTAGTATTTTAAAGCACTACAATTTTTAGGGTTCCGTAGCCAAATGGCAAAAACGGAACCCTTATAGATTCGTCATGTCTGTCTGTCTGTCTGTCCGTCTGTCTGTCTGTCCGTCCGTATGTCACAGCCATTTTTTTCCGAAACTATAAGAACTATACTGTTGAAATTTGGTAAGTAGATGTATTCTGTGAACCGCTTTAAGATTTTGACATAAAAATAGAAAAAAAGTAATAAATTTTGGGGGTCCCCATACTTAGAACTGAAACTCAAAAATTTTTTTTTTCATCAAACCCATACGTGTGAGGTATCTATGGATAGGTCTTCAAAAATGATATTGAGGTTTCTAATATCATTTTTTTCTAAACTGAATAGTTTGCGCGACAGGCACTTCCAAAGTGGTAAAATGTGTGTCCCCCCCCTGTAACTTCTAAAATAAGAGAATGATAAAACTAAAAAAAATATATGGTATAGACTACCATGCAAACTTCAATTGAAAATTAGTTTGAACGAGATCTAGTTAGTAGTTTTTAAGTAATCAGCAATTTTCCTGTACAAACAAACTTAATTATGCGGTCGGAAAAAAACAAGATAATTAATTGCGACTTTATTGCGTATTTTTTCTTTCCAATGGTCGGAACCCTCGGTGCGCGAGTCCGACTCGCACTTGGCCGGTTTTTTAAAGGTCAATCTTATGATGGAGCAAAAATACAATCGAGGGAACTCCTTAACGATTGATAGCAGTTACCTTGTGTTTGGGCTTGATTAATTTGTATTGATGAGAACTTTACATCTAGAGAAGTTGTGACCGTCATAACGGGTCTGATGATGAAGACGAAGGACAGTTAAGGGAACTCCTCAACGATTTACAGTTACCTTGTGTTTGGACTTAATTAATTTATATTGATGAGAACTTAGCATCCATATGGGTTATAAGTGCCATTCCAGGTCTGGTGATGGACACCATAGACATTCGAGGGGGTTCTAACAACACCTGAAAGTTTCTAACAGTGCAAATCTGATGCCTGGGTTCAAAGATAGGCACCTCGTGAATGTAGCGGGAATTAGCTGGATGCGAGATGCGTGGCAGTGGATTTCGTTTCAGTTTCAGTTCAACGCCGTTTTCTCATACGAGAAGCATATTTACCTGGCCTACCCATATTTTATATAAGATTAAAAATATGTCACTAAAAACATACAAATATTTTTTTTTTGCAAAATAAAAAACCGACTTCAAAAAACCCGAAAGCACTAAAAAGTTAAAAATAATACTGAAACCTACCTATATTAATAAACCTTACCTAATCTACGATTAACCTATAATAAAATTTATCATTTTTTTGGAGTCGGTGCCAAGCTAAGTAATGAAACGACTGGTAATTCCAGAGTATTATGCCGTTCCGGCACCGACTCCAAAAAATTGTTAAATTGATAAATATGTAACATTGTCACCGTGTTTTTTTTTTTAAAAATCGGTCCAGCAGTTTTTTCAGTCATGTTCAATTCGTAACGTAACGTAAATCGTAAGTTAAATCAAACATCAGTTGCTATGACACTAGTAGACTTAAAAATACATTACGCAATAATACATCCCACACTGCAGTATATAGCAATAGTTTTTTTTTGTATGGACATGAAAAAATATACAATAAGTTACACATAGATATTAAGAATGCACCTTAAAGGAAAACCTAAAAGACTTCCTGATTAACAAGGCATATAACTCTGTTACAGAATTCTCTGATTTTGATTAACATCTTTAACATTCTGTACACTTTGTACAGTTTGCAATAAAGAATTTGAATTTGATTGATTTTACATAAAACAATCCATGACTTTTGTCAAAAAGCGGTATGTATCTGTAATTTATTTCTTCATTATGTACATAGAACCACAATGGTTTTAACAGTCTATTATCTTTCACCTTCTTTATATTCATTCTTGTAACAAGATTTGATGTTATGTTCTTTTGTATATAAATCTCGTGTGTTTTTGAAAATAATAGACTGCGTACGCGAGCTACTCCGGCCCGCCCGGCCGCGTGCAACGGGGGCGTGATAGAGAGCGCGGTGGACTGCGCGGTAATCTGCACGTCGTATTACATTACGCAGCGCGCTAATTTAGTCTCCTCCACTTTATGAGCGCAGTTTCCATGCGATGTGCATTTATTGTGCTGCTGCTTTACCCTTACCGGTTTGTTCTCCCGCAATGCATATAATAAATAAATTAACAGAAAGAAACAAAACATGTTACAAATATTCCATAGTCTTTAACAAATAACGACTTAAATTTAGCATTTAATTATTTTCACGAATCACTTTGCCTTTTCAATAATCTATGTTTCCCAAGAAGAAAGATAAAATTAAGTACCAATAATAAAAGAAAACAGACCTGGATAACCAAAGATCTAAAACAAAGTTGTGAAACAAAACGGTATTTGCGCTTTCAATATTATAACAGCAAAAATGTAAGCAATAAAACTAAATACATTAAATACTCAAAGATTTTACAGAAATGTATATACTCATCAAAAAAGAATGCTTACATCTTTATAAACCAAAGTGAAAACAAATGTAAAGCTGTTTGGAGAGTACCTAATAAAAGATGAAATCGTGGATAACATACATAGGGATAGCATTGAAAATATTCAAATTGATAGCACGGTAGTTTCAGAACCTACAGAAATAGCAACAGTTTTCAATAACCACTATATTAGTAATTCTTCTAGTAAATGTACAACATTAAACTGTAACGAATATTCAATAGTCCATTCGATGTTCCTTAAACCAGTGTCCGGAAATGAAATTAGAGAGGTGATTATGTCATTAAACAACACAAATTCCGAAGGTTACGACGAGATTAATACAAAAATTATTAAAGCATGCGCTAAAGAACTAGTTGAAATCTTATTATATTTAATTAATTTATCATTCTCAACTGGCACTTTTCCCGAAGCACTGAAGCGGTCAATTGTTAAGCCCCTTTATAAAACCGGTGAGAAGTCAGACGTTAACAACTACCGCCCAATTACTCTAATACCTATTTTATCAAAAATATTTGAAAAGTGCATGTATAAAAGATTAATTGAATTCTGTAATAAACTTAATGTTATAAACAAGGAACAGTTTGGCTTTCAAAAAAATAAATCCACAACGTTGGCAATCTTTAGTCTAATTAAAATAATTTTAACGAATATTAATGATAATCATTATACTACAGGGTTGTTCTTTGATTTATCTAAGGCCTTCGATCTTGTTTCTCATGACTTACTACTGCAGAAATTAGAATCAATGGGCATTAGAGGAGTTACACTCAAATGGTTATTGTCTATCTAAAAGATAGACAACAATGTGTGGCCATTACAAGAATGGATAAAAATAATGATATGACATTGCACTATTCTGAATTCAAATGTAACAAATATGGCGTCCCATAAGGAAGCATATTAGGCCCTATTTTACTCCTTTTATTTATAAATCCTATAATTAATATAACTAATCATAAATGTATTTTATTCGCGGATGACATATATATTATTGTGACATCTGATAAGAAAACAAATACAATTAATAACCATGAGACTGAAATTAATAACGTGATTGAGAGACTAATTGAATGGCTAAATAAAAATAATCTAAATATATATAAAACTCAAAGGTGACTGACTGATTGACTGACTGACATAGTGATCTATCAACGCACAGCCCAAACCACTGGAGGGATCGGGCTGAAATTTGGCATGCAGATAGATGCTATGACGTAGGCATCCGCTAAGAAAGAATTTTGATAAATTCTACCCCTAAGGGGGTGAAAAAGGGGAGCAAATTTTGTATGAAACTCGGTCATTTTTTAAATCACGCGGGCGAAGCCGCTGGCGGGAAGCTAGTCTATCTATAAATTTAAAAAAGTCTGTTTATATACAATTTAATAAATCAAATGCAAAATACAAAATTAAAATGAATATACATAGAATAAAAGAAGTTACACAAACAAAATTTCTAGGCGTAACTCTGGATCAAGATATTAACTGGAAAGCACACGTTGATACAGTTTCCAAAAGAATTAATAAGTTTGTATATGCACTGAAACAGATCAGAAACATAACGAACATTAAAACGTCAATTACTACGTATCATGCATATGTTGAATCCGTACTACGTTATGGCTTAATTATGTGGGGTAATAGCACCGATCAAAATAGAGCATTTGTCGCACAGAAAAAATGCATAAGAGCGATATATGGACTTCAACCCGACGAATCTTGTATACCGATATTCAAAAAACTTGATTTGTTACCGTTGCCGTCCCTTTATATTCTAGAAATTTGTATGTTTGTGCGAAGGCACATGGAGCTGTTCACTAAAGCCAGCGATATTCAATCTCGAAGACGTCGCGACCCCAACAGGCTCGCGTTAGATGTTTTGCCAAGGCTTGCAAAATATAATAAAAGCTGCATGTTTATGTGTGTCCGGATATATAATAAGATTCCAAATGAATTCAAATAATTAAATTCAAGATTATTTAAAATTAAATTATACAAAATGGTTGTCTGCTAATAGTTTTTACAGTGTCAAGGAGTTCCTAGAACATAACATCCGATGATTATAGTAGTTGTATTGTTTTTTGTATGTAAAATTTGCATTTTTACAAAATAGTGTATGAAGCAAAACTTGTATGTTTTTCAATTATGTTTACATTACCACCTTGTATACCATGTTTTATGCAAATAAATTATATTCTTATTCTTATATTCTTAAATGTATTATTTTTATAACGTGTTTTTGATATAAGGATGTTGTGGAGGTTAGACCGACTCATATGCCGTGACGCCAAGCGGCATGCCGTCAGGACCCCTCCGCGTCCCTGTTTGAGGCTCGCGTTATTTATATCTAGCGCCCAGATAAAGTGGCTGTCAGTGTAACATTATTCCGGAGGACCGCTTGCCGCAACTTATTGTAGGAAGCTCATGATCATAAATCGTTAAAATTTTGTTTCATCTAACCAGACTGTGTTGGTTCCAGATGGACTAGTATTGTTATCAAACTATGTCAATATTCAACGAACATCACCAAGATACTTGCCACTTGTGTCGGTGCGTTTTTTTTCTTTTATTTACTTTGCCAATGGTTAATTTCACAGCCCTCTCTTTAACAAAACGCCTTTACCCTATCCATAAGAATTCGTCAACACTGTGACAGTTGCGCTATATTGAGACAAGTTTTAACATAATTTTCATACCTACAGTCCCACCTGTCCGCTACATTACTAGTCTCTGCCGCTACCATCGCTAGAACGCTGTTGGAGCTGGCCCTCAACCCGCGCACAAGGGATGCACACCTTTTGTGTGTAGAAATAATCCACTTGCGCTTCAGCAAACATCCCTGATGCACTACAAAAACAAGGCAGAAGGAATTTTTGGTATATCCAGCTCTGAAAAGAGTAAACTTCACCATTTTTGATCATCTCGCAAATCCGCGAGCCAGCATGTTCGCTCTCGCTGACAATACCCTACATTCCATATTTTTCTCATTAAGTTCTAAAATGTAATCTGGTATTTTATTACAACACTCTCAGTTCAGAGGGAACCATATAGCGTAGGTACCCGGATAAAAAATAATTTTCTCTTCAGACCAATTTTGGTCACGGCGGCTAATTTCAATGAAGGCTTTCCAGGTACACAGCACAAGCGCTTGCGCAGACACTTGTGCACTCTCTTGTGAGTCTCGTGCTAGCTGCGATTCGATGCAGTCGTGTTGCTGACGCGTTAATTTTACACAAATTGTTTTAGCGCGGCGCAAGCCGTTGCTAGTCTTTTTTAATCGCCATGAGTGAACAACTTGTGGCGAATGAACTGCTGGCGTTCCTGCAGCAGAAGCTGGATGTGATGGACGAGGTGTCCGCTATCCAGATCTGCGCAACAAACTTCAGCGAGGATGACGTCGCTGCTTCCAAGCAGCTCCTGTACCGGTTGCTCAACAAGAGTGACCAGATGGTGTCCCGCCGGCGTGACGGGACGAAGAAAAGTATACAAGACATTATCACGCTGCTAAAGGAGACCGATCCGGACGACGTGCCGACGTTTGTGACGAAGGATCTGAATAAGCTTCCGCCCGTCACCTTCGACCACGTCGACGTTACAAGCCTATTGAAGGACATCGTCTTTCTGAAGGCAAGTCTTGCGGATGTGCAGAAAAAGTTAGATGCATCCCAAATTACTGTCGCCGATTTGCGTAGCGAACTCAACGAGTTGCGTAAATCGGCAACGGTAACTGGGTCACCGGCGGGTGCATCGTACGTAAACATGCGGCGCGGAGCGTGCCTCGATGTATCGGGTGCAAGTTTCGCGTCAGCAGTTTTGTCGCCATCGCCGCTGTCACCGCCTAATGCTGAGCCGGCACAGTGCGCGCCTCGCGCGCCCCGCTGCCCCGCCTCCGTCCCTGCGGGTCCTCCCCTCACCGCCGCTCGACCAGTAGACAAGCTGCTTGATTCTGCAGCCTCGACGAAACATCAAGGTGTTCGTCGAGATTACGCCGGCGTCGCTAAAAGCACAATTGGTGCTACAAAGAAGCCCGTGCCCGTAAAGGGGCCAAATCGGGCTGATGATGATGGGTTCGAGACGGTGCAAAGGAGGAAGCGCCGTCAGCGAACAAACAAGAATCGCTGCGGTACGGCTCCTGTGGAGCATAATATAAAAATCCGTGCCGCCAAGCCGAACACCCCGTTGTACATCTCCCGCCTACACTACACCACTAAGGCGGAGGACATCGTGGAGTACGTGCGTCAGAAGCTGAAGTACGCCCCGAGAGTGCAGCTGCTGGAGTCGCGCCATAACGTCAACTTCAAGGCGTTCGTGGTGCGAATACCAACCTGTTTCCTGCACCTCGTGTTGGACGAGAACTTCTGGCCACAGGACGTGGTGTTTCGTCGCTTCCGCGGACAAGACCCACAAGACCGCACAGTGACATAGTGCATAGGAAGTGATACTAATATAGATTTAAGTTTCTATATACTAACAAGTTTTGTATATAATATACACTAATATTATAAAGAGGAAAACTTTGTTTGTTTGTTTGTTTGTAATGAATAGGCTCAAAAACTATTGGACCGATTTAAAAAATTCTTTCACCATTCGAAAGCTACATTATCCACGAGTAACATAGGCTATGTTTATTTCTAGAAATAACTAGGGATCCCTACTAAAACTTGAATAAAGTAACCCAAAGTGTAAAAAAAATTTCCACGCGGGCGAAGCCGCGGACGGAAAGCTAGTTATATATATGTTAGTCTATAAGGTATCTATGGGCCATTGTAGCCTGAAAATAAAGGATTTTGATTGATTTGATTTGATTGATATTCCCTCACTCACATAGTCCCATAAGTCGGCAATCCAAATTGGTTCAGTTGTTTTACTGTAAAAAGCGTAAAAAACAACAAACAAGTCATTATCGCTTTTATAATATTACTAAAGATAGTACCCACTGCGACTAGACACTTCAGTTATGATTCCTAAGCGGCAATGGAAGAAGATTAAATGAACAGGGTGCCGGTGTTCACACAGCGCACACACACGGCACTGTTGGACCCGCGTGCCATACGAAGCGGACGAGACGGGTGCCGGGGCCGACACAGACACTTGACGATGTTGCACAGGGCATATGACCACACTCGCAGGTACACCTCTATAATATATCAATCTTTATAGGTCGCAACTACTACTCAACTCGAATATGGAATAACTGATGAATATGGAATAAAAGTTAGTTGGTGCAAGACATAATTATCATCACTGATTCGCGTGGATTCTATAAACGACTTCCACAACTACTGCTACACTTTAATTAACACTGATTATAAGGAGCTTGCGCCGTTTGTCGGATTGTCTTGGAACTCCACCAGTATATCAGTATAGCCGGGTATTGATTCATTACCAATCCTAAGTTCGAACTTGTTGCCAACGATACAGCCATTGGTATACCAAATAAACTAGACCATTAAACAATGTAAGTACACGTTTTTAAGGGGAGCAGCATCTGCTTCTATCTCCAACATGATCAATTTTGAATGTTACCACAACGTAATATTGAGTGTGTTTAATGTGTTCTAGATATTAGGCAGCTTATTAACTTCCACAAATGTATAGCGAGGGTTTCTCGAAACTAGTAACATTGACTAAACCGGTGGCTAATCGCACAGCTGCAAGCAAGCAACAACAATTACCGTGGTTAGGCGTGTTGCAAAGAGCGCACGTGCCGCGCCAGAGCGAGCCGAGAGCGAGCCGCCCGCCAGTGGTAAACGCATCATGTGCCGCACGCCTTATTTAATTCTAATGCTTGGAACTTGAGGCGAGACGCGCAACGGCACAACTTCACCAGCGCTGGTGAGCAGCGCGCACCAACTTACTGCTTTGATGACTTTCAACATTATCATATGGGAGCAAATATGAAAGATATAATTTACTTAAGAACAAGATATGGTTTAGCATTACTAAATGCGACTACTATTCTTAGTAGATTAATTGCGTTTTACTAAAGTAACTGCGCCGTACCTACACAGTAGAAATAATGTACCAAATACAGTATGGAAACTTAGATGAAATGGTTAAATTGAGCCACTAAGCTGAGCGATTTGCACCGTTCAGTCAAGCGCGCGCTTTGATGTTCACGAATTTAGTTTATAATGACAGTTTATTGCATTGTATATGACTGCTTGAACTCCACTTCTTCAAAACCGTTTTTCAAACTAATGATGTTGAAAGTTAAGATTGATTTATTGGTAAGATCAATATAAGAAACCTATGTCTATTTAATGATTTTAATGTTCGTAAGTACGGATTTAAGGGTACCTACATTTTGTAGTTTTTGACGCTCTGTGTAATCTTTAAAACATATTTTATTCTTATTAATCTATTTTACATTAAATTATAAACTTGTTGATTATAGTACTCTATTCAATTGTGATACCCCCTAATATATGTTGTGATAATTTCAAAACTTTATATTCACTAGACTAAGTGACAACCCTAACGCTTTATCAGTTTGTATTGTGTGTATTTATCGCCGCAAAAACGGCGAGTTGTCATGCTGTAATATTATTTCTACTGTGGTACCTAATAGGTACGTAAGTGTCTTTATATAGACTGGACATGGACTCTCTAGATCACAATCAACTTCTAGACAAGAGCCTATATACGCATCGCGCGGCCCTCCCGACCCTGCCCATTCTGATTTTTAATCTTGAATCCATCTATCAAGACAACTGCCAAGCTGAACATTAGATCTCGTGAGCCCCCAACTGATCGTATCGGCGGTGAGTAGCAAATTTTCACCACTTACGTAAGCACGCTGTGTACGTAGTAGACACATAAAAGGTTATATTTGATTTGAACGTACGTTTCACGAATTAATGTCTCCAGTACCGAGAAGTAATTCGCTTTATATTAGCAATCAAAGCATATTGTCTACCGTCTGTGCCATCTCAGCGTCTCCAAAAGCAACGTAAACTCGCTGAGCTCATAAACAATGTTATAACACCACAGTTTATGTACCATACAAACACTACACTTCTTAAATTTGTCGCCATCGCACGCACACATGCGCTAAACGTATTTATGCGAATTCTAAGGGAAGTAGGAGGACACACTGTGTCTCGTTCTTCGAATACCTTGTAAACCCGAGCTATGCGAGTGTGTGTGTGCGGACGGGGCGACATGCTCTCTGTGGGCGGCTCACAATGGCACAGTCGCCTCTCGACGCGATACTATTATATTCTTTCTCGTTTCATCTGAAATGACTCGCGCTCTCGACGTATAATTAATTGCACTCCAACTTAACGCGAGAGAGAGAGAGGGGATGGATCACTCCATGTAATGAGAGGAATTCTTCCACAAGCTCGTATTTACATTTGGAGATTACATTTCAGTGTCTGGGCTTTGTGAGCTATGCTTGTATACTCGTGACTGGGGATTACAGATCGAGTTCAGTCAAGTAAGTAACATACTTCTATAAATGCCATTATTTCTTGCAGTCGCAAATATTGAACGATTATCAAAACATTCAACTGCGGCAAAGAACTACATTAAGTGAGAAGATAGAAATTACGAATATTTATATAACGGGGAAGAGGGACTCTCTCTCTCTCGTTATCAAACATGGTAAGCGTATTTCTCGTGAGCGCACGATGAGAAGTGTTGACGCACTGTCTGACCGCTCCACAGCGAATCTTCTACAGTCCCGGTCGGCTGCTACGTCATAGTCTCTGTTAGTGCTGCACCCGACTGAATTGAATGAGCATGCAGGTCACATCCGTATGCGAGGGGCAGGTACCAAATAGTAGGCACAATACTAACAATGTATTATGCAATAGTTAAATATAAACAAAACTAGCTTTTTCCCGCGGTTTCACCCTCATCCCGACGATACTACTTCGCGCACCCAAATAAAAAGTAAACTATGTGATATTCTATATTATATTGCAAATGCCATCCAAATCAATTTACCTAGTAGTGTAAATACGAAGTTCAGACATCTGGGACAATTTAGTATTCGTAAATTGAAAGTTGATGCAGTCTTGTATTCCTGTCACAATTGTAAATATTATCCCGCCGAGTGCCAAAATCTGGTCAAGTCATAGAAATATAAATTTTATTATATCTATGGGTCAAGTAGAGGGGTATTAGTATCTTTATTATTTTGTTTTTATTACTTTCTTTTAAAAATATAAGAAATCAAGAAGATCTTTCACTACTTATGTACTTTCATCGTTTGCTCAATATTTTTAACATAACTCCGACCGACGTATGTAGGTGTACTCAGTCAGTAACTAACAGTTACATTGTACCTATATTCATCCTCACGCACTTTTGCTATAGTAATATTAGTAGGATGACCTTAAAAGAAAAGCGGACTAAATAAATGAAAATTAAAAGATATTTCGAAAAGACTGTCAGTACCAGCTGAATAATAAGTTTAAACAAAGTCGATAATACAAAGTATTAAAAAGTTTTTCTTTATGGATCTTTATTATTCTTTCAAACAAAAAAGCGCTCTTGAATTTTACAATTCCTCCAAGTTTTGCATTTTGTAATCTATTGCATAAAATTTGCGTCAATCTTTACTTCTTTACCTGAGTAGGTAGCTGGCCACCTGCACGTGAGTAGTGGGAGCGGGCGTGGCACCTCTCCGATGTAATGTCGCACGGCTGTCGCGGCGAGCCGGCGCACGGCGCCGTCTGCCTCCGCAATAACTCCGAATGATGATAACGCGAATACCGCGCGTAATGAAAGCGACGCAGCACTTCAACTTTACAGCCTATTACCGAAGGCAACCCTGGGAAGGTACTCTAATGTAACAGGTACATCCTGTATGAAATAAAAAACCAGCTATAGATCAACCAAAACATATATTTGTGTGTGAAATAATTGCGACGGGAAGTGATAAAACAGTATCTCTGTGCATATAATTTGCTGTAGATATATTTATTTAGTTGTGTTTACACTTTATTTGACGTGTTTCTGGGACCAGAGTAGAGAGAAAATGTAAAGTTTATTAGGATCGTCAGTATAATTTAGTTTCCAGTTATTGACACAAGTTAGTTTGTTAGGAGCTCCACATATTCGTACCACTGAGGACCAGGTAACAGGGTAATTTATCAAACAGCACAATAATGACAATGTCACTAAAAGCTGTTGGTGGGCGTTATGACTTCCATATAACGTTTGTATTTCTATAGCTTCTGTGTCACTCGACAGTCGATCGCTAGGCACCTGCAAATATGATCTGGACATTATGAAAATTAGATACGACTTGGATACGGTCACAATAATGGTTCCTCCTCACGCGTCCGTTATGTGAGAATGTGTTCAGTGTGTGAGGGATGGCTCGGTGATGTAGTTACGAGTTGGGCTCGCCGGCTCTCTCTGACACGTGTTACGCTTGTTTGTCTTCCTGAATACCGGATTAGAAAACTGTTCGCAAACACGGTTACAGGTGACTGGCTGTGTTTGTATAGGAATATACCCGGGTGCCGCAGTAGGACCCAACAACCCTGAGAGGTAGTTAGTTTGAAGTTTTCAGAATGGTGAAAACATTGAGACACTCTTAAGAACAAAGATGTACGCAGTTAGGCATACAATGTAACTGAATTACAAATATTTATAAACTAGAAGTTTTCTAAAATATGCAAAAAATGTTTTGCGTCTTCCTAGTCAAAATAACTTAAGGCGCCACTCCGCCTCGTTGGTTCCGCATCGATTCTGTCGGCGCCTACTGCCGATCCTAACGTTCTATACACTGCCTCACTGCATTGCTTGTGTAAATCACATTTTATAAAAGACATGAAAATTATTTAAAATTAGTTTTCCGTCAGCGGCTTAGCCCGCCCCCTTTTCACCCTCTTGGGTAGAATTTCGAAAAATCCTTTTTTATCGGCCTACGTTATACAAAGAACACACTTTCCAAGTTTCAGGTCTCTATGACAAGCAGTTTAGGCTGTGCGTTTATCCGTCAGTCATTCAGGACAAATCATTTTATATGTATAGAAGATGTATTAACATTCATCATAATCACGTTAAATGTCTTTAAACTAAGATATTAGTTAGTTAGCACGTCGGTGCACCCACCACTCTTACTGATCTGATGGGGACAGTTCACTTTATGTATAATGCTTTGGATTAAGGTTAAGTGAAGCCAAGAGACGAAAAAAGAGAAACGACAATATTTCTGACACGCGGTGGACTGGCGCGACGTTTTGTTGACAACAACTAGTTCTTAAGTAATACATATGAACCGCCAGAGTACTGATACAGTCCATGCCCTCCCGACCCTAGCTCGACGAGCCGGCCCGCGAGCTGAGCTAATAGCTTTAAAACCCCGATTATCATAATCATATATATATTCTGATCCAGCCTGTCCCTTGCTGTTCTCCCCCAGCGACGCCCTAAGCCGAGGCCCGTACCCCACTAGGGGGTGCCCTTAGCGTGTAGTCGCTTAGTTTTGTAAGTCAAGCCCTGGCTGGAGGCCTTAAATTCATTTAAGGCACTTCACAGGCAAGCCCGGTTAAGCAGTCGACAACCTTCTAGGTTGACCTGCGAGATGCCATTCAAAAAAAAAAAGTACTGAGACAGTGCCCCTCCGACATAGCACATGCAGTGCGCGACACTTGGCAGGGCGCGCGTAGCTCGCGTTGCCTTGTCTCATTGTACGCAGCCCATTACGCGGCCGGCCGCCTACTTACACGCCGCGCTTAATGCCCGACTCGGCCCCGTTAGCTGCTTCATATGCCTTTAAATTTGTTTATTGGCCACTATATTTGTGGTTTTGTAACTAATGTTCACTTTATGTTAGTGTATGGGTGTAACTTTATCGCCTCGATTTCAAAGCTTTAGACTGTGAGCCACGAACAGATTTTGATGACCAATCGCCTCCGGGACGAAAACTAGTAAGATGCTTAAGCATCATACGAGTTTTCGCCCGGGAGGAAATCATTGACGAAATTTGCGCTTAGCTTGCAGTCTACTTGTATTAAGAGATATTTTTTGTATACATACGAGTACATTGCGCGGTCAATATATCAGATTTCGGTCATTGAGCTAATACTGTCAAAAGTATGTCGATATTGGCGCCAATAACGCCAGACGAACATGTTAGTGTGAAAAGAATAATCTTTTATAATACTAACGTGTCCGTGTAGTAAAAGCTAGCTCTGATAAAAGTTTTTTTATAAATGGTTCTTCGATATATTTTCTCTGTGTTAAATTATCATATAATTGTGCACCTATGCTGCTAGTTCTCTGTAAAATCTCTCGTAAATAAACACAGGAAGTGGACTTCAGGTGAAACAATTATTTATACTAAATGGCACTAACCCATGTATGTCGACAGCTACGTTGAGTTGCTAAGGAAATGAATATATCTGCCGATGAGCAGAACAAAGAAGCCAATAGAGCCGACACGAACCGGATTGTCGGCAGCCGCCGGACGACACGCCCGGCGCACCGGACACCCCGGCAGCCGGCAGCGAGTGTGACGTGTTCATTAAATATACTAACGACCAGTGCTTTGATATTTCTTTGCGTTTACTTTAAAAGTAATGATTTTGCAGACTTAGGCATGATGTCCTAATGTCGAGAAGCCCAGTCACTTCTCTAAACCTAGTTCTAAATACAAAATGAAAAATATCACAACACAACTATCACCAAGCGGGTGATGTGATGACATCTTAATTTTACATTATTGAGTAAAATACAAACTTTCATGGCCTTCTGAATTGCAATATTCTTATGTGGGCTCATAGTTTAAAATTTACGGAACTTTCATCACTACCCCACCACCACATTTACTTCTCAAAGAGGTGAAGTGACAGGCAAATATTAAAACAAGAAACATGAAGCTGAGCCAGCAGCAGCAGTGGTCGGTGGTTATATGGATTTGTTTGGTCACTAAATTGTAGTGGTACACATATGTAGTTTAGTTTTTCTGGGAAGAAACACAAACCTGTAATATGCCAGAAGTGTACTGTAGTATTAAACAATTCAGGTCTTCTCATTAAAGTTTTCTTTACGACAAATCATAAAAGTAGAATAAGAAACCGACTGTTACATTTAAATACTGCACGCCAGTGCTAGGTGTTAGCAGAAGTGTCTCCACGTTCATTGCACACCAGCCAGTACAAGAATGAACCGCCCGCCACGCAGCGCCAAGCCGCTCGCTAGCCGCTGCACCACACTACACGCGCTCTATATTATACATTCCCCGCGCAATGAGTGTTAAAACTCTCACTTGCTTAATCACAATAACATGATACAAACTATGTAGAGAATTAATTACAACGTGGTGGTGTGTTTTCTAAAACAATTAGTCCTACGGCTCGGAGTGAGCTAATTAGGCGCCTCTCGTTGTGCTCATTACTTTAATAGCGCCAAGATTAATTACACTAAAACGCGTCGCTGGGACACGGTAGTATGACGCTACATAGTATGACGTCGCCTGTGACGTCACCACACCCTGCTCGTCCGCCTGCATAGTACTTCGAAGCTCCATTGTTATAGATTCTCTTGTACATATTATATTTGACACTTTAAAATCTCTTGAAGCACGTTGCATAAAGTGTACATTATATAGCAAAGTTAGTTTCCGCACATTCACTAACTCACCTACGCGAGTGAGCGTATTGTGCAGTCCTTGCAGCACCACACAATCTGTCGAGACATCCCGGTGGCTCGTGACGTCAGCACTGTGTCGTAGTACCGGCGGCCTGTTGTAACAGCGCATTCAAATATCGAGTCCGGGGCTCCGTCAAACATAAACTCTTTATTGTATAAAGCTCAGCACGGCTCAGAGCAGCCACAGCCTGCACCTGCGCGGGGCAGTTTCGTTCAATTTCACTAATTGAACGTGCACGTGGAACTGTTGTCGTTGTGCGCCTGTTAACAATTCACTCGCCAGAGGGCGTCGCTCTAAAGGTGACATTTTTCCGTGCAATTAGCTAATGGCAGACTATCTGTAGTGTGCCTCACAGTACGCGACCAGCGTCGAGCGTGATGGAGCGGATTATTATGGCAAAAAATGATGGTTCATGCGAACCATCATTTTTTATAACTGTTCCAAATTTCAAGTCAATAGCACGAGTAGTTCCTGAAATAATCGGCTGTGACAGACGGACAGACAAACAGACGAAGTGAAACCATAAGGTTTCCTTTTTACCATTTTTGGTACGGAACCCTAAAAAACCCTTTTAGATTCTTATATATTATCTATATACTATTTGCAAGTTAGCTCATATTGTCATTGTATATTATGCTGCAGACCAGTAGGTACTGCTGACGTTTCAAAGTAAAGCGTGTACATTGTACACGCTTTACTTTGAAACGTATAAATCAATACATACATCATACATCATCAAAACTGACAGACTGACTGACTACATATAAAATAATAACATAATAAAGTAATTAAAAATATGATAAACTAGTGAACTTATGGGTCGCCCTGGCTTCGCATGGGTCTTGATGATAAGGGATATCACGACAACGACAGGATAGCTTAGTACTAACTTAGTAAGCTAATGATAGTGACATGACAATATCGGGGTCAGTGAAAGGGAACGTTTCGGTTTGTGAAACACAGAGCAGAAAATCGACGAAATGTCCCCTTGATAGATCATGACATGTGTATAAGCATTATCTCCCTACAGGGTTTTCTGCTTTGCCCAAACTAACTAATGTAGAATTCTATTACGATAATTATGAGCATACATTCGTGAGGCAGCACATACGAGTAACTAATACAAGCCACCAAAAGTCCCTTCAGTGTTCCGTGTAATACGCCACACACGCGTAAGACGCCAACATTCATACCGACACCCAGACTGATACCGACGCCTACACTGATACCGACGCCTGGACTGATACCAACACCAACACTGATACCGACACCCAGACTGATACCGATGCCGAGACTGATACCGACACCTACACTGATACCGACGCCAACATTGATACCGACGCCAACATTGATACCGACGCTTAGACTAATACCGACGCCTACACTGATACCGACGCCTGGACTGATACCAACGCCAACACTGATACCGACACCCAGACTGATACCGATGCCGAGACTGATACCGGCACCTACACAGATACCGACGCCAACATTGATACCGACGCCAACATTGATACCGACGCCAACATTGATACCGACGCCAATATTGATACCGACGCTTAGACTGATACCGACGCCCAGACTGATATCGACGCCAACAATGATACCGATGCCCACATTGATACCGACGCTAACACTGACACCGACGCCAACATTGATACCGACGCCAACATTAATACCGACGCAAACATTGATACTGACGCTAACATTGATACCGAAGCCTGGACTGATACCGACGCCAACATTGATACCGATGCCAACATTGATACCGACGCCAACATTGATACCGACGCCAACATTGATACCGACGCCTAAACTGATACCGACGCCCAGACTGATACCGACGGCCGGACTGATACCGACGCCAATACTGACACCGACGCTTAGACTGATACCGACGCCCAGACCGATATCGACGCCAATATTAGTACGCGCCCCCGGAATACAAAGGGCTGAGGAAGGAACATGGATGGGTTTTAGTTAGTGAGAGTCTGACACTCCCTTCCGTCCCACCCGTGGCGGGAGGGTATATTTGATGATTACCCATCAGAAAAAAAGGGTAGAGACGGCCCTGAACAGGTTAGTTAAAATGTAGGGGTAAAATCTTGAGAAACTGTTAAACACGTATAATTTTATTTTATTTTATCGAATTAAAAATATATTTTACCCCATAAAAATATTCTAGCCTTATTTCTTACACTTAAGATTAAAAATTTAAAAAACCTGCCAAGTGCGAGTTGGACTCGCACACCGAAGATGATTTTACGACCGCATAATTAAGTTTGTTTGAAAAGGAAAATTACTGATTACTCAAAAACTGCTATACTTTGAATAATAGTTTTTTTTTTCCTATAAATCAAGACCTTTCACGTATGATACCTCACATGACCTAGTACCTATAGGTATTTTAAAATTTTAAACCCCAACTTTTTCCGTGAAAGCAATATGATTTTTCAAATTTTTTCATTTGCAATATATACAATGAACAATCGTTCTTTATAATTGTTCCAAAATATCAAGTCGATAGCATGAATAGTTTCTGAAATAATTAGCTGTGATAGACGGACAGAGAGACAGACAGACGACGTGAAACCATAAGGGTTCCTTTTTACTATTTTAAGACGGAACCCTAAAAATCCTTTATTTTTACTTGCTAAGGCATAAAAGGAACCTACTGTCCAAGTTTCGTTTTGGTTCTGTGTTGATGAGTCAGTGAATCAGTTCTCTCTTTATATATAAATAGTACTAATTTTAATGCTAATTGTTGTCATTTATCACATTATTCGTTTAAAATGAATGAACAGATTTCTAATGACATTATTTAAAGATAATATTTTTTACCCGATAAGGGGGGTTAGACAAGTGGCAAAAACGCTATAGAAACGCTATAGAATTGAAAAAAAATTAAACCGACTTCCAAAAAAAAACTGAAAAGTAAAAAATAATTTTTATTTAAACGCTTTACGACCAAAACATCGCTCTAGAAGTCGGTGTCTTGTAAGTTACTATTGTTAGTATTTCGCCACCGACTTCGAAAGCGATGTTTTGGTCGTAAAGCGTTTAAATAAAAATTATTTTTTACTTTTCAGTTTTTTTTTGGAAGTCGGTTTAATTTTTTTGTAAAAAGTTTTTTTTATTTTTTCGCTTTTCAGTGTCGCGGTCTTGCTATCTTAACAAAATAAACACACCACTTTTTTAGGTTGTAATAAGCGTAAATAACGAAATCATCTAAGTATTTGGCATATCAGCAAGTAGAGATAAATCGTTATTTTTGATATATTTATAAAACGGCTGAACCGGTAGTGATAAAATTTCAATGGGACCACACGGGAAGCACCAGCTTTCAAATAAAAAAAGAATCATGAAAATCGGTTCACCCAGTCGCAAGTTATGAGGTAACAAACATAAAAAAAAAAAAAAAAAAAAAAAAAAACGAATTGATAACCTCCTCTTTTTTTTGAAGTCGGTTAAAAACAAAATGTATGAGAATGACATATAGCTAGTCGTAAACGAATGTCATTCCCATACATTTTGTTTTCTATCGCCATATGTTATTGTTGCCGACAGTGAGCGCCCGCTGCCAGTGCGACGAGCCCCACGCGAGCTTTTATAATTGCGAGCGACTACCCGCGCACAAGTCGCTCAGCGCTTCATTCTTTAATCTTAATAATGCACCAGAACGCTCTGCAGTGACGCACGCCCAACACAGCCCGGCTGTCCGTCTGTCTGTCATGGCGCACATCGCTCTCACAGCTGCCTCCTTTGTCGTGTGCGTGTGCCCCATCAAGTGCAGAAAGCCGACCCCTTTATTTAAATGATATTTTTAATGCTACTGAGCACTTAGGTTAGTAGCTACTAACATGTTACAGTTTTGAACAAAGTATTGTGTATTTGCGCCGATAATGTTAAGTGCTAAAAAACTTAATACTATTATATCCTTACTCATAAACTATAATTCTGAATCTTGTAGTGCTCGCCAAATTACGGTTACTAGATAAGACAGTAATTATGTTTGATATACTGATATAGATTACAGTCATTGTATCACTACTAAACACGCCGGCGTCTGATCCGCCCGCATCCCTCGCAATCAGTCCCGCGGTACAAATAAACTTGAACTAATACTTACATCGCGACTGTTGTCTGGGTTGCTAGCGATTACACGATATAGGACTGGCTTAGAACGCGTCGAATATACAGACGTGATATCAGTTGGCAATGTATTGCAAGGGACACTGCATTCAATATCGACCCCCACTATAGAATATCGACAGGCGATTACCAGATTATACTGCGGTGCAAGTTATGAGTGACACTAGATCATTGAAAAGTGTTTGGTGATTGGTGGATATCTCCAAATTATAATTGTTCTGTGAAGCTAAGTTTCCATGAAAAAATTGATAGTAAGTTGCCGATAGCCCGGCTATCATATCGAGGGGTAACTGGCTATTTGGTTTAAGCGACATTTTTTGGTGATATTTGGAATCAGCGCTTTGGAAAAAATAGGGTTCCGTAAGATATTTGGGTTTTTCGAACACAAGGTATAAGAAATCAACCAGAAAAGTTACTTTTTTTGCGTACGCTACTAATCTCAGGAACTACTGGTCCGATTTGAAAATTCTTTCAGTGTTAGATAGCCCATTTATTGAAGAAGGCTATAGGCTATATTTCAGCACGCTAAAACCAATAGGAGCGGAGCACCACTATTCCACGCGGACGAAGTCGCGGGCAGTAGCTAGTATTTAATATAATAATAGGTAAATTAACCCAGAAAGCAAACCAGATAAAATTGCAAATTCATTTGTCAAAGTGAATTAGTTCCCATGTGAGGCAAGCAGCCCCGCGCGCGCCGCGGCACAGGCCGGCTCTCGCCCGACACGATAAGTCATTTTGAAATTGCTCCGTAAACATATCGCATACTAGCTCCCCCACACGACGTGCCGCGCCCGCCAATACTAAGCCAAACGAGCCCTCCAATAGTCTCAAAGGTTCCAGAAACGGTGTTTGTGAACAGACTGTAACACATAAATGCTTTTTGGACTGGATTTGACTAATTTAGGAGGAGGTTCTCAATTCCACTGTATTTTTTTATGTTTGTTACCTCAGTACTTTAGACTTTTGTTGATTCTTTTTTTATTTGAAAGCTGGTGCATCCCGTGTGATCCCATATAATACTTAGCGCATACGCCACGTACTTAGATAATTTGATGATTTAAGCTTATTTCACCCGAAATTTATACTGATATGATAATAAATAAGATCGAGTCATTTAAAACGGAAAAATAATTTAAAAAAAACTTTACAGAAAAACCGACTTCCAAAAACACTGAAAAGAGAAAAATCAATTTTATTTAAACGCTTGTCAACCAAACCATCGCTCTAGAAGTCGGTGGATATAAAATAAGTAAACTCTTACCAAGAACGCCTGACGACAAACAAAATAATTGCTCTTCAGTTTAATTAGACGTCATTTCATGTTTTATCAGTAACCGAATTAAAACTACCCTTTTGGTAGTTTGTTGATATTTTTAGATTAAAAGTACAATATGAACAGACAAACAGAAAATGTATTTTTTACTAATATTGGATTTTTCCCATGTCAGTCACGTTGAACTCTATCTATGTTCAAAGTTTTAAAGCTCTAGCTTGTTTGGAAGTACCCGATATTTTTGATGATCTATCAGTCAGGGAGTGAGTCAGTCAGTGTGTAATGAAAGTTGCGATTTTCGGTTACCTATGACTTGGCATTTTACCTTAATCAATGAAATTAAGAATACAGCTACATGTAGATAACCTTACTATGCCTGTAAAAGTGAGCCGTCTCACCTTATTGGTTTCAGTGGCTGAAAATAGCTCAAATCGTTTCATGTTAAGAGCGCGCGGCCGTTTTTTGTTTTGTTTTGCGGGAAATTGGATTTTAGCTTTAAATTGAACACGATTCACATTTTACCGTGAAGGTACCATAGATAAACAGATTCGCTTTGGCATATTTTTTTAATTTTGCTTTTATCCTGTGTTATCGATGCGTTCACGAACATTCACGTCAGATGCTCGAACACGGCACGGCAAGTACCTCGAGATCAAACATTCAGTAGAATCGAACCTGCCGCACGCAATCACTCAGCCACTTTGCGAGCTCTCTGTTTGTACTTAAACTAAATTCATACGACTAATTTATTATTAGTACTACCTAATGCCTGCTACGATACTATGAAATGGCTACGAAACGTAGCTCGTAGCACTAAGTTTTGTAGCCAGTGTGAAGTAGCAGAGCTTTGGTGCCATAGATATAATAAATAAGTTTGGTGCAGTCAAGCAGAATCTCGATGCTCCGAAATTTAATTGGCATAATCTTCTTTTAACGTATATTTTTAAGGCAGAAAAATTATTTAATAATCATTGTTTGGCAGAACGTTTGTATGTCCGAATTTGTAATTAGTCCCATATATATTTCATCAAAATTATCGGTTCAGTAAATTTATAAATACATTAAATAAACGGTTTATGGGTATCTGACCTACACGTAGAGGATTTACAACAAAAGTGATGATTAGGTCTTATATACTCTACACGAACTCATGCTGATAGAAAGAAAAAAGAAAGAGTTTGTATTATAATTTCATCTAGAACCCGCGTTTCCATAAGTGTCTGTAATGAATGTAAAAAATATATTAAACTAGTTTATCGCTCAACCCTTAATATAGATAAATGTCTCTTATCTTTCAAATAAAGCCGAGACACTATACGATAAGAATTCTTTTGTCTTTACAGATTCCAGTATACTTAGGTACAGTGCGATATACGCCGATGGACAATTTAATATCTGTATCTCCAGAGAAGCGCTGTGATACAGATCATGGCCAATTAACGCGTTGTCATCCGCTGGGATTGCGAGACAGTCGCCGTGTGGGGGCGAGTGCGGCTCGCTCACTCGCAAACATCAGTGTATAGTACAAACAGCGAATAAACCGATCACCGTTCGTCGCCGGCCCGACGCGACCGACGCTTCACGGCGCCGGGCACAGAGCGCCGGGGATAGTGCGTCGGGCACGGAACGTCGGGCACTATACTGCACTTCTTGGGGGGATTGCACTGCTGAGTGCCAGAGAGAAAAGAGAAATGTGTTCGAGTCGTAGAGTTGTTTTGGCGACGGGAATCGGAAATAACATTGTGAGTGGTTATCAATGCTCATGCCTTCTCTGTATGAGAAGAAGCCCATGTCCAGCAGTGGGACAATATATAGGCTGATGATGAATCGATATATTGCGCAAAATTTACAAAACATCCGCTTCCTGTGACGATCATTAATGGCGATACGGGGATGACGTCATTACCTGGGAGCCGATATCCTGCCAACTATTATGTCGTAATATAATATGAAGTAGGTACAGCGGCTATGTACAGCAGCGGGTGTTGACCCGCGCGGCGATAATGCTTTGTACAGTTGGCATATTACGTAGTGAGTAGATGATGTGGCCAATAAAGAACCGGCATACACGAACATCTGTAGGGAAAAAGTCAAATGTTATATTTCCATAGAATACAAATATTCCTCACCTTATATAGCACAAGCACATAAAAAAATAATACTATTGAGTTAACAGGAAGCTCGATTTCAATTTGATGAACTTGGCCATTATCAACAGTTTTAACACAAAAACGTAACAACAGCCGCTGACGACGCAACAGGCGCGGCTATCTACTGGCTGTGGTAACGATTACCATCCACACGATGAGAAGATTCTTCTACTAAACAATTAACGTCATATCAACTTACGTTTTCATTTACTAGAATAAAAATATGAAAACTGAAGACTTTATACTTTTAGCTGTAGTTTGTGTTTGTTTAGTGAAGGGCGGGCGTTTTGGGGGCTGTCTTTTGTAAATTTGACGTTCAAAAAGTGCTGATTTTCAGCCTAATTTGAATAAATGACTTTTGAATTTTGAATTTTAGCGCGCAACCTCTCGGAGCGCTCCATTAAATGCTAGTATTTGATAACAAGTGAACCGGCAATAAAACCGGTGAAACCCTTTACTGAGCCAATTATATTCAAATCGGGAGTCGGTCGACCTGGATATTCGATACGTCTGGCGAGGCTCGTCTGCCAATAATCGATTGAGATGTACGGTAGCCAGGAACAGGACACTCGCTAATACAATACAGCTACGGGACAACTCCGAGCTTTCGCTAACATCTCACTATAAACTGAGTTAATTTAAGTTTTATTGACTTCTAGGAATCGATATTGTTTCTCTGTAGAGCATCCATAATAATACTAACTCTCCGCCAGCGGCTTCGCCCGCGTGGTCTATACGAATTTAAATAAAAAAAAATTTGAAGTCGTTTTTTGTTTTGCAAAAAAAATTAAATATTTGTAAGTTTTTAGTGACATATTTTTAAACTTATAATCTTATAAAATATGGGTAAAGATGCTTCTCGTATGAGAAAACGGCGTTGAACTGAAACTGAAACGAAATCCACTGCCGCGCATCTCGCATCCAGCGAATTCCCGCTACATTCACAAGGTGCCTGCCATCTTTGAACCCAGGCATCAGATTTGCAGTGTTAGAAACTTTCAGGTGTTGTTAGAACCACCTCGAATGTCTATGGTCTCCATCACCAGACCTGGAATGGCACTTATAACCCATATGGATGCTAAGTTCTCATCAATATATATTAAGCCCAAACACAAGTTAACTGCTGTAAATCGTTAAGGAGTTCCCGTAACTATCCTTCGTCTTCATCATAAGACCCCTTATGACAGTCACAACTCATCTAGGTATAAATTTCTCATCAATACAAATTAATCAAGCCTAAACACAAGGTAACTGCTGTAAATCGTTGAGGAGTTTCCTCGACTGTACTTTGGCTCCATCATCAGATTGACTCCAGACCTTCATAAAATTGTAGTGCTTTAAAATACTTAATGAAAAAATTAATAAACGCACTAGTTGCCCCTAGGATTTTCGAAAATTGCTCTGGACTTCTCTGGGATGCCATCATCAGATCTTGGTTTCCTTATCATGGGACCATTTGGGAAGTATACCCTTTCCAACAAAAAAAGAATTTTTCAAATCGGTTGGCAAGCGACGGAGTTATGCGCAAACAAACATAAAAAAAATACAAACATCCGAATTGATAACCTCCTTCTTCTTTTTTAGAAGTCGGTTAAAAATAACAGAGTTTCATACAAACTGTGCTCCCTTTCATGCAAAGAACAGACTCTCCAAGTGTCAGGTCTCTACGATCGGCGGTTTAGCCTATGTGTTGATCCGTCAGTCATTCAGGACAAAACATTTTATATGTAGATATAGATTGTGTATAATTTAATGTGTACGATAATTTTATATTGATAATGTATAACGTTGGTTCTTAAAACCTAATAGACAGATATGTGTCGCTGGGGATAACCCAGATTAAGATTTTTGGAAAGGAATACCATTATATTTTATTCGCATGCAGATTTAAAATATCTTAGTATTCATACATTACCATGTTTTTCGTTGAAATATTCTGCCAAAAAACGTATAGGCATTAAGATAGTTCTCGGGTAAAATGGATGCGATAGAGGGATAGAGGGTACAGCAATATTAGTTGCTGTATGGTGTCAATAGTCAACATGTATTGCGTTATTGCAAATACATAAGTCAGCGATATGATGTGGTGAAAATATTATTGTCAATATTTTAATTTTTATACGATAACTTGAACTTTTAAATTCTAGTTCACTTCACTATGCTGTACTAATTATGTAACCAAACACCTGTAAATACCGTGTCTCTGCAAATAAAGATTCTCATTCTTATTCTTACTGCTAGTAATCCCTGACCCGCCGCTCCGCCGCCTGGTTCGCCAGTGTCAATTTTAAAAATTTTAAAAAGAAATAGTCCCTACAAAAAATAGCTTTGCTTTTTTTTAAGCACATCCTACCACCTTCCTGTGATGAGATAGTTTTTTTTTTTATATTTCCTGTATTTTTTTTAATTAACATTATTAATTAAAGGCAAAGTAAACGCGTTTACTAAATTTATTTTAAACGAATTCATCAATTTTTAAGTAAGCCTAAAGTAAATAAAATTAAAACTTAAATTCAGGAATTCTCACGCTATGTGTATGTGTATGCTCCGTAGTGATTTCGATTCACGTCTGATGTTGAATGTGATCTAAAAGTATTTTTATTCGCACGACAGAAAATTTCACAATAGTGACGAAGAAACGATTTTCCTTCCAGACGGTCCAAGTCGCAAAGCTTTGACTTTGAGACGATACACATACAGCACGCACTGATAGGCCAGTGCTTTTAGCCTCTAAAAACGGTAAAAGTGTCACATTATCACAAGTACACAATGACTGCTGGTACCCAGAGGAGTATCATGATTTTTTTAAGGATTCGATACTCGACCCTTCTAGTTTCGCCCTGTCAGTCTGTCTTTCCGCGACATAGCTAGACTTTCATAATACTAGAAAGTTGAAATTTAGTATGGATATATACATATATGTATGAAATATTTTTTTGGATACCTCCAATACACGTAAAGTGAGGATAGATATTTTTTACCCGTGTAGGTATTCTGTTGTGTGAGATATCGGTAGACAGTTCTTTTAAAAATGAAGTAGGTGTGTGAAGATTATTTTCCAATTTAGAGAGCCGTTTGCGAAATATCAAGCTTTAAAGTACATATTTTTGTTATGTTAGCGCCACCGGGGGAGACCTTTAACTTCTGAATGACTGCTCCTAGGTTAATAAAAAAATTACAGTCGTAGTTTATATAATTAATTAAAAGAAAATTGACAAAGTATAGTGTTTTATAATTATTATGGATTGGTGTTTACGTCGATAAGGTAGTTTATTGCTTGTGTAGTTTAGACACAGTAAAACGACGTGTGGACACTTTGATTGTTTATTCGTAACTAATTTTTTAAATGCTAATGGACTGTATCGAACATAGGGTATACATAGATATAGATCTAACTAGGCATAGCTACTGTCATTAGTTGCTATGCGCTTAGACATTCCGCCCACCAAAGGATCTATCCTTTTAGTAAGCTAATATAACAAAAAATAACAACAATTAGTTGAATGATGTGTGTAAGTGCCTTAATGGCAAATGAAAACAAAACAAAGTCACATCAATACAACTAGCATAATAGAAATGATAAGGATAATTAAAGGTAAGTACATAACTAAGGTAAGTATATAAATATGTAGGTAGAACATGAACATGGTATGCAACTATAGATAGGCGGGTAAAATACAATTTGACAAATGAAAATTGACATTGATATAGAACAATAATCTTTACTACAACCACATAAAGACGCAATGTCTAACCTAATTAGCTAATGTGGGTACAAAAAACAGGTAAGTATTTGCATTGTATTCATAGCTCCTAACCGCCCACCGTGCGATATTATTTTAATGAGTTAGTTACCTACTTATGTAGTTATATGTATAGGCAGCATATTAAGAAGCGAGGAATGCTCGCTATTGACAAAGGTAAGTACTTATGATACATTTACATAACTAAGTTTAGATATTACAATACATTATTTGAGATATATGAATTCAAGTATGAATCACGGGTTAACTAAAGAAAACATGAAATTACACATTATTGAATAGTTATAGAACACATTAATTAGTACATTTAAGTAAAGCGTAACACAAATTTATGAGTAAGTAGTGACGGCGCTGACGCCATGGCCCCGGGTTCGAGTCCCGGCTAAACTTACATGTAATTTTTTTTTATTTTTACTTAATACCATACTAGTTTTATATAAAATAAATAAATTAAAATGAACTTTGTCTAGGTAATATACTTAACTTACTGACGGGTCGTTTATAGACCCCGTTTTTACATTTGATTGTCACAACACGAGTGATACCATCTGGGCCCACATGTTTTTGAATTATTTTGCCCAATACCCATTTGCTAGGAGGAATATTATCTTCCTTTAGAATTACTATGTCATCGATTTCTGGTTCAGATTGTTTTGTATTCCACTTATATCTTTGGTTTAAGATTACGAGATATTCTTTGTACCACCTGTTCCAGAAATCGTTGACCATTTTTTGTGTAAGCCTCCATCTATCTAAACTCGAAATATTACAGTTTGTATAATTTTCATCACTTAAGTTTAACAAAGGTTCACCAATCAAAAAGTGACCGGGTGTTAGTGGAAGGGGGTCATTGGGGTCATCACTTAAGACCGTTATGGGCCGCGAATTTAAACATGCTTCGACTTGAGCTAGTACTGTGGCTAGCTCTTCATAAGTAAGGGTAGCATCTCCAATGACTTTCTTAAGATGAGTCTTGGTACTACGCACGCCAGCCTCCCACAGGCCACCAAAATTGGGTGCATGAGGGGGTATGAAATGCCATGTAGTACGTTCTAGGACCAACGACTCTGCTATTTCACCAGGAATGGAAGACTTCGCATTGTTGAACATGTCTCTGAGCTGTTTATCTGCACCCACAAAATTAGTGCCGTTGTCACTGTAAATATCGTGGCAATGTCCTCGTCTCGACGTGAAGCGCCGGAATGCCGCAATGAATGCCTTAGCGGTCATGTCGGTGACAGGTTCCAGATGTATGGCACGTGTTACCATACAGATAAACAAGCATATATATCCCTTGTACGACTTAGCTCCTCTGCCTGGTGAGAAACGAATGTTGATGGGACCTGCGTAGTCCACACCAGCTGATTTAAAAGCCCGTTCGGCCTTTACTCTCACGTCAGGTAACTGACCCATCAGTTGCGTGGTATTCTTCTTAGAATACCTAATACAAGTAACACACTCACGGTATATTTTCTTTGTTAGGTTTCTAGCCTGTAAGACCCAGTATTTTGACCTCAAATAATTGAGCATCACTAGAGGTCCACCATGTATTGTCCGTATGTGAGCATCCTTAATTATTAATTTACTAAGATGGCTCTTAGCAGGTAAAATTATTTGGTGCTGTGTATCAAATGCCATTTAAGATTTTTGAATACGCCCGCCAACTCTTAGTATTCCATTATTGTCTATAATGGGACAAAGGTTGCGAAGTTTACTTCTTTTCAACACGTAACCGCGAGACTTTAACTGCTTTATATCCTGGTCAAATTCAACAGATTGCACTTGTTTAATACAGTTATTTAAAGTTTCTGTTAATTCCTTTGGCGTAATAAATTTAGAAAAATGTTCACGTTTAACTTTAGGTAATTTAAAATTAAGAAACCGTCTGCAATATGAAATTACTCTTAGCATTTTTGATAAACTAGAAAATCTTGTCCAAATTAATTCTTCTTCGGTGTTATGAATAGTAGTTAAAGATCTCATACGTTTTTCCTCTTGCGTATCTTCGATTTTAGGAACACTGATACTCATATTTAGGTTCGACAACCAAACTGGTCCATTCCACCATAGTGAATGGTTCAACAATTCTGAACCTTGTAAGCCCCGTGACGCACAGTCGGCAGGGTTCATATCTGTAGATACGTGCCTCCATTGCTCGAAATCTACAGTGTTTAATATGTCTGATACGCGGTTGCTCACGAAGGTGCTCCACCTGCATGGTCCACCCTTTAACCAGGCTAGTACAATCGTAGAGTCAGTCCACGCAAATAACTTAGTTTTAGGTACACACAGCACTTGAGATGTTTCTAAAATCAGTTTAGCTGCTAATGCCGCACCGCAGAGTTCCAATCTAGGAATTGAGATTTGTTTCTCGACTGGAGCCACCTTTGTTTTGGACGTTATTAGATTAACGTACACTCGTTCTTTATCTATGACTCGCATATACACTGCTGCTCCATATGCGGCTTGTGATGCATCTGCGAAGACGTGCAACTCAATACTTGATGCGTTACTGTAATGTAGCCATCGTGGTATGCTGAGGCCATTGATGTGTGCTAAATCCTCACGATATCGGCTCCATTCTGCTAGTAAAACACCATCAATAGGCTCATCCCATTCGACTCCTGTCTTCCACAATTTCTGCATGATCATTTTTGCAATTACTACTACAGGAGCTATCCAACCCAATGGATCATATAGCTTGGCTATTTCGGAAAGAATATGTCTTTTAGTTACAGGTTGTTTAGGCTCCGGCAAGTTGACCGTGTATTCAAAACTATCGGTTTCTCGATTCCAGCTGACGCCTAATACCTTAACAACACTATTGACCTTTAAAGGTAACTCATGATCTTCACACTTATTTTTTCCGATGTATTGTAAAACAGCTTCACTGTTACTACTCCATTTTTGTAGTTGAAATCCCCCCGAGTTCATTAGATTGTTCATCTCGTTATAAATATTCATAGCTTGTTCCTCAGTCTCACAGCCCGATAGTAAATCATCCATGTAGTAATCAGTTTTTGTTATTTGTGCAGCAATAGGATAATTCGATTTCTCCTCATTGGCAAGTGTTTGTAAAGATTTCACGGCAAGATACGGTGCACACGCTGTGCCAAAGGTCAATCTTAAAAGTTTGAATGATTTAATAGGCTCTTGGGGTGATAACCTCCACAATAATCTCTGGTAATCTGTATCTTTATCTGCTACACGAACCATTCTGTACATTTTAATTATATCTGCCGTAATACAGATTTTGTGAGCTCTCCATCTCATTAATATATGCCGTAAATCTTGTTGAAGTTGAGGTCCAATACACAAGTTATCATTTAAAGAAAAGTTATTAGAACCTTTGCAAGAAGCGTCGAAGACTACACGAAGCTTTGTAGTTGACTTGTCCTCTCGAACCACGGCGTGGTGAGGTAGATAGACGGCTGTAGGCTTATCAATTTCTGAAGCATTAACCTCGACCATATGATTTAAACTAATATATTCATCCATTACTTTGTGGTACTCCTCTCGAAGCGTAGGATTTTTTGATATTTTTTTCTCTAAAAACTCAAATCTTTTAGTGGCTATCTCCCTTAATCCACCATATTGACATTCTGGATCTTCGTTTTGAAATGGTAGTCTTACCACAAACCTTCCTTCTTCGTCTCGCGCTGTCGTGGCATCATAAAATGCTTCACACTTTTCTTCTTCTTTTGAAAATTTCTTTTTTATGTTGTTTGGTTCCCTCTCTATTTCCCAAAATTGTCTCAGTAGCTCATCGTCTTTTACCTGTGCATGCAGGTTTGTGATGTGTTTCCTTGCTGACGTAGTTTCTTGTGTCATCCTGCCAGATACCACCCACCCTAGGATTGTATTTTGTGCCACTAAATTTCCCTCAGGGTGCTTGATAATACCATCTAACAGTAAGTCACCATAAACCTCAGCTCCAAGTAAAATATCTATTTTACCTGATGTTGTGAATACTGGATCTGCCAACTCCAGTTCTTGAAGCTCTAACCAATCGGGAAATCTAAGATTACTGGTGGGCAACAGTGTTGTTAGCGTACGAAGTACATACGCATTTACTCTAATTGACTCATTGGGATGGTGGCGGGATTTCACGCAGAGTGAAACCATATATTTGATCTTCGTTTGCCCCTCTCCCACACCGGACACCCAACCACTCACTGATTTACGTGTAAGATTTAGTAATTGAACAGTGGCTTCAGATATAAATGACGCTTGTGAGCCTTGGTCGAGTAAGGCCCTAATGATATGTTTACAACCATTCTTACTATTAACTAACACTTTAGCAGTAGCTAATAACACAGTATTTGTTTGTATATGCTCACTAGAAAAATTAGACACAATATGCGCTTCATTAGACGAAGGAGTGGACTTACCTGCCAACGTCTCACGAACGGTACCTGTAGACGTGTTTGACCCCTCATTAGACTTCTCGGTGTTTTGCTCTCGTTCGAAGTGTAGAAGGGAGTGATGCCGTCGTCCACATCGTCTGCAGCACGCTGACTGTCGACACTTGTTCACCGAATGCGACGGCGCGAGGCAGTTGAAACAAAGTTTATTCTTCTTTACAGTCTCTTGTCTTTCTTTGGTAGACATATCGGCGAATGTTTTGCAATGGTAGATGTAATGCTCGCTTCCACATAGTACACATTTCACTTCGCGCTCTTTTCCGTCCTTGGTAATATTCGCATGAAAAGCCTTAGGTTTAGCTGCCGGTTTCGGTTGCGACGTTTTTGTCTTGCTAGTCTCGATCATCTCTAAAGATCTGAACCTAGACTCTAGAAAGTTTCTTAAATCTTGCCAAGTGGGTAGATCGCTTTTGTTCGCACTTATTTGTTGTTCCCATAGCCTTAATGTTTCTGGATCGAGCTTAGACACGATAAGATAGTTGATAATCAAGTCCCATTTGTCGGTCTCCACGTCTAAGTTTTTCAAGGCTTTTAAACATGTCGAAGTTGTGTCTACCATATGCCTTATACAACTCGCTGACTCAGTATGTATAGATTTTTGTGCAAAAAGAACTCTCAAAATGGCGTTGCAATTATATCTCTTGTTGTTATAGCGTAGTATTAACTCGTTCCAAGCGTCGGCGTAGTTTGCGTCCGTCGTAGTATAATTGCGTATTATCAATTCTGGTTCTCCTATTAGATTACTTTTCAAATAATGCAGCTTCTGTACTGGAGACAGTTTCGTATTCTTATGGATGAGAGAAGTAAATAAGTCATAAAATGTCTGCCACTCCTCGTATTTGCCGCTGAATGTGGGTATTTTGATTTTTGGCAATTTAATTTCATTACTGTCCGAGGCGGAGGAGGATGACCTTTGACCTTCAGTAGTACTAGGAATTGAAGCTTGTCCTGCTGCATCCAAGAATGGCTGAAGAGCCTCTTTCATAGCCGACTTATATTGCACGTACAATTCTTGAAACACATCGTATGTCTTTTCCTTAAAGTACGGATTTTTTCTTTGCTCGTCACTGGTAATGCTCAATATAATACTTTTGTGTCCGTCCTTAAAGTTAGTCCAAAGCTCTTCAAGCATTTCTATCCTCGTTTCCAAATAAGGTCTTTTAATCCTATCCTTAGGTGTCTTTTTGTAGTTCTTCTCCGCATTTTTTAAGCTTTCCAATAGTTCAACTTGATAACCCAGAAGATCTTCCATCATAATATTCGTACGATTAGCTTTATACGCTATAAAACTCGATATTCAAGCGTTTTTTCTTTGTAAGAAGTGTAATGTCCACAAGTAGCGGGTATGCTGCACTTTTTTAACTAGCACTTATAGTAGGTTTTTACTCGTATCCGATCACGCACTGAATATTATAAGCACTTAGTTATTGTTCATGTTTTTGAAATAGTTTAACAAAGTCACAGGTCAGCCACTAATACTGCAATAAAAAACTTCTATTGAATCCTTATCGCTTTCTTTGTTCTCGCGATGCGCTCGTCCACCGCAGGTAGGCGACAATATCCGGTTCGAAATAGGACCATATGTTTACGTCGATAAGGTAGTTTATTGCTTGTGTAGTTTAGACACAGTAAAACGACGTGTGGACACTTTGATTGTTTATTCGTAACTAATTTTTTAAATGCTAATGGACTGTATCGAACATAGGGTATACATAGATATAGATCTAACTAGGCATAGCTACTGTCATTAGTTGCTATGCGCTTAGACAATTGGCCTATAAGCTGCTGTACTGAATACTACCAATAGGTGTGCACGGGTAAACGTATGCTCGACCAAGTGATTGTGATATTAACTGAACGTCAATAATCGGTAAACCGTCAGCAATTTATCGAATTCCTTTGAGTCAGTCATCACTTGAACATATGCAGATAATGCATAACAAACACATTGTGCATATCCAGTCGCACGTAACTAATACGATTGCATGGCCGGGTGTCCTGACTCCTGATCGATCGTGAGCACTGTGAGCGAGCGGCAGCGCGCTCGGCCCGGTGACCTGACTCGAAGCCGCGCACTCGAAATATTGCTCCTACATGCGATTTATGACTGAATTGGACGTGCCGATGCATCGAACTACTTTAGAAACACGCTGCTCGGCAGAAAAATAAAGATAATTATTGTTATCCATTTGGATAAGGCAATGTTTTTTTCTTCTTTAGGAATAATAGTCCTACCTATACCTTTTTTAGGGATTGACCTTGAATTGACTCTGGACATCAAATGACTCCTCCCGCTGTGGACAGAGTGTCAGACTCTAACTGACTAAAACTCATACATGTTATTTCCTTCGCACTTTTCAAAAAAGTCTAATATTTTATTTTATTTCAGATAGGCCTTTGCGGCAGGCTTTTATGAAAAATCACACTAGTTGCATGGTTCCAAAGAGTAGGTCCTATAGAGAAGAACCGGTAAGAAACTCCATGGATACTCTTTTCAAAAAAGTAATGGTGTTCACAATAACTCTGTTATAATAATATTAGTATAAGCTAAGAAAATTATATAATACAAGGTATGCTACTCAGTTGTGTAAACCAAAAACTGAAGAAAACAAAAAAAAAGACAATTAAAGGAGTTTAAGATGAAAATGTACTCTAGTGTCATATTATAGGGCTGTTCAATAGTAGCCAGGGAAGCCACACATGCAGAAACAGGTTAGCACCATACATCTCTATCGTCAACCTAGTCTTGGATTTTATAGTAAGCTTTTTTAATTACGGTACTTTTGACAACGTTTTTAATTTTTTTATTCATAAGATCAGTTACTTATTTAGGTAGCTTGAATCGGACACAATTCCCTAGAAACGATTTATTTGATTTAGTTAATCAAAATTTTGGGACTACTATTATTATGCTTATTCCTGATATCTAAGCTATGAATGTCACTTTTAACTCCAAAGTGTTCCAAATTTTTACGAACAAAAATTATATTTTCTAGTTTGCAAAGAGACGGCAACGTGAGTATATTAATTTCTTTAAACAGTTCTTTGAGTGAATCGCGGGGACCCGTATCATAAATGGCAATGCTCTTTTCTGAAGGATAAAAATGGAATTTACGTCAGCCGCTGCCCCCCACAGTCGAATACCATAGGTCATTAAACTGTGGAAATAAGAAAAGTAAACGAGCCTAGCTGTAGCAACGTCCGTAAGCTGTCTTATTTTTCTAACTGCGAAAGCAACAGAAGCTAGTTTGCTTGATAGAGCGAGCACCCCATTGCAATTTACAGTCAATGATAAATATGGTAATGCCCAGGAAACCAGCGTCATTAACTACTTCTAATTTGTTATTGTCAAACATAATGTTGTATCCTACTAGAGTTACAGAATTTAAGAGCGTTTACGCTGTCCATGCGCAAAAACAGTAATTTCAAACGTGTTTAATACCATCAACCAGTTGTACTACAAATATGTTAGTTACCAATAACTTTAGGAAATTTCACTGTTTAAATAGTTAGTTAAGAAAATATTTCGATTTATAGAGTATTTATGAATTCTATCAAGATAACTGATCAGAGGTTTTCTTAATTTCCCCATACAGCGTATGTTTCGATGCCTAAAACTCATGAAAATACAGGGAAACGTAGTTTAAAAAAAATAATAATCAATTACTTAAATCGTCAAGTAAATAGTTAGTTGAAAATAGTTTCCGATTTAGCGATCAAACAACAAGAAATTAAAAGTCAAATAATGACAAATATCCAGAAATTCAGATGATTTTTTCATCGATATATCTTCTTTAATTTTTTATCATAATGGCTTTTTATTATAGAATAAAGTCTTCTTTAAAACATCTGCTTTGAAATTTTAAATAATTTAGTGTAATTATTTTTCTATGAATATTTGAAATCTATTATAAAACACTGCGCGCAAATCAATTCAAATCAGACCGCCACGAGGCTTTCCAGAGTGAGGACGTGTCGCTCGATGCTCTGCTCTGACCTGCGTTGACCTTTGCCGTGCGTACAAGGATAGCGGACGTTTATAGTGTGATAGAAAAGTCTTGCTACTTTGGTAAGTAAAATATTTTATTATTATTTTCGATGATACCCTTTTTAGTGACAACAAATTATATTTCAGACGTAATGGGAAACAAAACCAAGTTATTTTTAGCGAAAAAACGACAACGCAAAAATGACGAAAATATGGAAAAGCAAGTGCTAAAAGGTTGGTATATCTATGTTATACTAATTCAACGATCGGCTTCGGCACCCGGTTATAACACATATTTTCGCATATTGGGGGTAATGTAATATGGGTTTTTTACTTGAAATAAATGATTATTTATTCGAATTAATACTAATTATACTATATAGAATAGAATAGAATAGAATATTCTTTATTATGTACACCACTTTTAAACTTAAAACTAAGAATATAATTAAGGTAGGTGACACAATGGGCGGTCTTATCGCTAAAAGCGATCTCTTACAGACAACCTTTGGATGGACTGAAGACAGGAGGAAAAACCAAACAGCAGGTAGTCCAAGGTGTACTCTTACTTATATATATATATATATATATAATAGTAATATAATATCTATACAACTAAATATAATATATAAATATAAATATATAAACCTAATACATATAAATATAAATATATACATAGATACAACAATACACATTATACATATAAAATATATATATATATATGAATACAATTTTATAGAAGCAGCAATTCTTAAAGGCAATGTTAGGGGGAAAGGTAGTGGTTTTTTACCATATTTTTGAAAACTGCTAGCGATTGAGCCTGTCTTATCGATACGGGCAATGCATTCCATAACCTTACAGCTTGTATAGTAAAAGATTTATCAAAGAAGCTGGTGGAATGCATTGCCATCTCTAGCCTCAAGTTCTCTGATGACCTTAGATATTTCGTATGTGTGTCATGAAGGAACTATATCTATTATATATATATATTATATTATATCTATATATTATAGATGTTAGTATAATTAGTTTAACCTAATCACGTATTCGACAAACAGTTTTCTTGGTAAGGCAAATATTTTTGATTTGTGTCGTGATGCATGAATACACTATTAGATCACCTGAGCAAGGTTTTATTTCGGTAAGGCCTGTCAGTCAGGACAATTGAAACTTTATTTCCATGTCATAAATGTCTCATAACGAGCCTTCGTGAGATAAACCTACTTTTATTTTTTACCTACCATACATATAACTATAATATATAACTGTATTTAAAATCGAGTTGTAATAAATGTAAATAACATACTAATAAAAGAATCCCACTACTAAATGCAAAAAAACGAGTTTATGTTGCTTTAAAATGGACAATGGCTTGGGCTAAAAATAAAATAATTATAATGAATCCTGCCAGATATCAAGATATAGCCCAAAAATCAGTCCTGAAAAAACAGTATTTACTTCATCAACTTTCGGCTTATATCTCGATATTTATAGGACAGACAAAATATTGTTTTTGAGAAGATCTTTCAGCCCAATCAAATGGCAAGCTTGTAATCAAACTATTATTTATGAATTCTCTTTTCCTAAGCGTGTTTTATTTACAAAATTTTCTTTTATTTAATTACAGTAAAAGCTCTTTATTCGCGGGGTATATGTTCCATAAATATGCCGCGAATACAGAAACCGTGAATACGGAATGGTAATTTATATGGAATTATAGGGGAAACGTTCGTAGGTGACAAAAAAAAACAAATACATAAAAAAATAATTTAATTGAAGTTTTTGAACATTTTAATTAATTTCTCATTTCTTTTAGTTGACATTATAAACTAGGAAGAGTGCAGTAGACGTGTTACTCGATCACAATTTTTGTAACGAATGTAAAGACGAAACAATAAAACACGCAAAGCGGCTTTTACTATAAACGGAACAACAACATTTAAAAATATACTTTATTCATTGAGATATAAGGTTGCTTTCATTCTGTTTGTTTACATTCTCAAAAACACCGATCGCGGCGAAGGCGGCTCGTGTCAAAGGCCTCTGCAATATCATTTAACAACATTCTTTAGGCAAATTTGTAATAAGATCTATTTTACTTTTTTATTAGTCCATTTGACAAGGATATTGGGTTGGATACCTATTGGAATAATTTTATTATTATGTATGTACTTATTAGATCCGCGAATAAAAAAAATTTTAGTCGCGAATATAGAAATTGGGTCGCAATTTTTTAATCCGCGAATAGTGAAAACGCGAATAAAGGAAGCGCGAATAAGGAGCTTTTACTGTACTGCTTTCTTTCAGATAACAAGGCTTGTGCGCTTACTGGTATATGGTTTAACTTCAGGCAATGTAAAAAAAAATCAAGTGATGAATAAATTATGGCAAGAGTTGAGTGTGAACACCAAAATGAAGAAGAGGTACTTTGAACGCTTTTTTAAAACAGTTTGTTTTACTTTTCACGTTTATATAGGCGATCACACTGTTTTAAATATGTTATAGGAACACTTCCTTGGTCCATCTGTCTGTTTATCACTCTATCAAGCTTGGGAATCAAAACCTATGGTTACTTATTGTAAGAAAAACTAATTCAAAAATTGTAAAAAGAAGGCAAAAAATTTGAAACTTTTAAAAGAAAATAATAAACATAAGTAGATTCGTATAAAGTGTTTTATTTTAATAAAATTAAAACAAGTAAATTAATAAAAAAAATAAAAAAACTCGACTGCGATTATAATTTTAAATACCTACCCTATAGTGTCACTGTCACGATCAAGACAAATTAATGACACTTAATATACATATATATAAACACATATATACGTACGCTCTAAAAACATAACCCTCTTGTCGCAATCGGTAAAAAAACATATATCTATAAATCATTACTATTAGAAAGGTTCAATAAATTATTGCAGAATTTAGTTATGTCTAAATTTCGATCTATAAATTCATGTTTATTTATTTATTGCACCATGTTGTTTACACTTGCAATATTATTACTGACTACTTATTTTATGTACTTACTCGCATCCGTTAATTTTTTTTTCTAAAATAATTCACTCTATGGATCAAAATGGGTATGTTTGCCTATAGCGCGAGAGAACGCGCCAGCGCTACGCACACAGTCACATTCGCTTCTATGTGAGTAAAACTTGCGTTAAAATACCTATACTTGACATCGTGCGCTATGCGTAAACGCTCTTAATGCATTTTGTATTGGAGGAATTCAGTGGCAAATAATATTTGCAGCAAACCAGTTCGATAGAGTAACTAAACTATCTTTAACATGTACGGGACTAGAGTTCTGTCTATTGATTTTGACAACAAGAGAAGTGTCATCGGCTAACAAGATAATATTCGATCGGTCATGTAAACTAGGAACAAAAAGGGACCCAGTATTGACCCTTGCGGCACGCCCATTTTGACTAGGGTCCCAGATGACGTGGAACCCCTTTGTATTCCGGAGCCAAAGCAACTCTTTCGTACGATCCCGTAGCCCAAAGTAATATATACCCTGATCTATTTGATTAAGGGCCGATTTTTCAATTGTCTTATAACTTTTATCTGATGAATAAATATGTCAGTTTGATAGGTTTTGTGAAGAAAATATGTCAAACTGTGACATTTATTCTTTGGATAAAAGTTATCTGACAATTGAAAAATCGGCCCAAAGACAAAGTTTATTTAGATAATATTATATAGTATATATTACGTTAGTGTCTACATTACAGAATCGCAAGTAGGTTACTTACCTTAAGCCTTCTAACTTTGCTCACTTTTGACGAGGCAATATATTATTATATCCTTACTTATATATATATATATATTGTATTTATTAAAAGACTACAACTAATCAGTCTAATGAATGTATCAAAACGAGCTATCGCGCAATACGGGAATGTATAGCCAATTAGCGTTCTTGTGAACGTATCGTGAGCGCACATCGGTATTGTATCTAGTGGCGTACACCTCTCAAGCATCCGGGCCACGAACTCAATCAGAGGATCAATCAGGCGCCGCCATGACGCCATGAGGAGCGCAGCCACCGCACTCCTGAGTGACGAGCTTGTGGCGCGCGAGACGTGGGCTGTCAGACAGTTCGCTCCCAGCGGCGTATCATGTGTGATTGCGTAGTCTGTCTCCAAAACTCACCAACTCACCACTCATCTATATGTAATTTTAATAGAACCATTTTGGAATCCTCGCACAGAAAAAAAATGCAAATCTGAAATATGATGGAACTATGCCCGAACAAAATTAAAAAAAATACATCCGAATTGATAACCTCCTCTTTTTGAAGTCGTTTAAAATGGGTACCTATAAATTATCCTCTACAACATTGTAACCTGAATTATGTCCGCCCTGATAGAGATCTATATCACAATTCTTAGGTAAGGAATGAGAGGATCTGCTGTGACCCTTAATCACAGTACTGAAGGATAAACTTCGGTTCGACCTTGACAGTAATTGGCTTCACGCCATGCTGAGTTTTAAAGGTATCCATGTTGATGAGACTTCCAATTTCACGGGCGACGCTCACTGGCGCCCAACGTGGGACGCCCGGCATTACCACCTGAACTATTTGTGGTAATTGAACTCACGCTCATTGAATTACCACGTAACAAAGGTGAGGCCTACCGCTTCGAAATAAATATGATAAAATCTAAAGGCATTAATTAGATTTCCTCATCCATTGTTTGAAATAAATATTATAGTTTAGGTTTTTTATTTAGGTTTCTCGGTTTAATTTTTGCAAAAACGGTTTTTCTTCACTTTTGAGTTTTTTTTGTTTATTGCATGATAACATTTGGAGTAAAGAATTCTAAATTGTAGCAAAACCTAAACGCCAAAATAAAAAAGGCTATGAGACATTAAACAATGCCAGCTTTTCGTTTATGGGTCTGTTAAAACTGGATGCTTTTAATTTCATTACGTCAGCAGCAAGCCTCACAATCCCTGAAATGAAATGCATATCTGTGCAGAAATACAGAGTAAGGAGGAATCAGTTTTCATAATTCATTTTTATTCAGTAAAATATTATGATTTGAACTTTTACGAAAAAGTTAAATATTTTTACATTACCCATATACCCAAAGTATGTTTATAAGGTATTATATATATAATTTTTTTTTTTCTTTTTGAACAAATTTGCTATATAGTTGGATGAAAGTGGTGGTCATACGCTGTGTGTATAGCGGGCGAGTGCTATAAGTCGGAGCGTTCGCGCATTAGGTGTCGACGGGTAAGGCGACGCTCGCGGCGGAATCCGGAGAGATTACTGTAAGCCGCTGGTTCCACTCCGCTACACCGCGCCTTCACACCACTCGCCACAATAGCCAGGGCCGCTACACGCAATACACACAAGCTCTTATGAATCACTCGACATACTTACTTATACTTTTTATATGATACTCGCACCAAAGCTAAGTTTATAAAAAATATAATATTTGTCGTACATTCTCATTTAATTCCATCATCGCCTGAGTCCTCTTCCATAAAGGAGGCCTTTTTCTTCGGGATTTGTGTTGGGAAAAGGCTAGGCAGATTATGATATTGTTGATATTTTTATCCGCGCGGCATGGTACGTACGTCGCAGAGTTACTGGCGGCCGGCCAGCTCTCCCTTGTGACCAATTACCTTGCATATCATAAATGCGCGACTTGATCATTATTTTTATAGTTGTAAACGCTTTTATTTTGGATAAGGAATATTATGTTGATAAAAACACCTTTGCAAATTATACATAATTCTAGAACATAAAAAAAATATTATGATGTCGCGGATTTTTTTTTTAATTCCGTCATACCGACATTTTTTGCTTAACTCGCGCACATGGATTATCTAACATTATTTTTCAATTTGAACCTGGGGCTGTACCACCGCGTGTTTTTGCAATCACATTTCAAGTTTGAGAGTGTGACACAGCTACTAACATCGTATAGCTCTGTCTCTTTTTCATAACGAAAATAATGATGTTTTGGCACGTCATGGTAAGGCCCCTGTAGTTCCTAAGATTATCGCTTTCAATCAAACAACTCTTCAGCTTTATAATACGAGTATTAGTTGTAGTCATAGATTGCATGTATGTAAGTATTTCACTACTGTTTGCTATATTGGTTGTAGTAGTGTTGCAGTAGCTGTAATGTTCGGCCGGCCGCCACCCTGCACCGCTCGCTGCCGAGTAAAGAACAAAAAGCGAAATGAGATAACACAGAAGCATAAAATGCTAATGGCGGATACACAGTTCGTGTGTCGTGGCGGGCTTGTTGTTTTACGATAAACATAATTATATTGCGGCATTGCACTCCTCCTATCTGTTACACATTAGGGCATTATTTTCTGAAATTGTTACAACAGCAAGGTTCGACTAGCGTGTAACAAATATATTATTTTTATTTTATTCATTAGAGACTAAAACAGGTACCTACATGTTAAAGTTTTTTACATTATAAACATTATTTCGTCAATTAATACAAATCGCCTTATCTACAGGATAGAGGCAAAAACATAATATTAGTAAATATTGAAAAAAATAATAATACCCAAACATCGAATCCTAAACGGCTCTCCAGTGAAATTCAAAATGGGCACAAAAGTCGTTCAATAAATAAGTGAGGTGCACACACCTTGGAAGCGACAACTTTTCTCATTTCCCACGCGTCACCGGAAGAGGGTAGTGCCGCCCAAGGGGAGAGAGGTGATACAGGACGTCGTTAGTGTAAGACCGGTCAGCTTTGTCCCTCCTCATGCAAGGGTAACAGACTCCCGCTAACTCGCTCACACACATCTGTTGTCAATTGTGGATGACGAAGCAGAAAGCAATAGCGCCTAGTGTGCCGTATTGATGCACGGCGGCATGTAGGAGTAGCTCTCGCCAGAGCCGGCTCGGCACGCGTTGTGACAACGCGCCCAGTATATTTATATTTATAGTTAACCGCATACATTACGCGGAGTACTTTGTTGAAGACGTCATAGTTGCAAGCTACATAAACTTCACGACAGCTACATTCCACCGCGTTTTACAGCAAACCGTGACACCACAGTGCATACTACTGACTGACTGGCCGACTATGTGCGCCCTTGACGTCCTTTGTGCGCACACCGCGCTCCGGTCACGTCACTCGACGACTCTCCACTTAAAGGCTTTTAAGTTCTCTGAAAATTGATATGAAAATGCTTTGAGTACTACATATTAGTATCTGAAAGAGGAAAAATGGAAGGAAATGGAGGAGGTGTCAAAAAATAATTTCTACAAGGAGCAACTCATTTATTTATTTTGTTTGTAGTAGCTTAGGTCTCAATTTATGGCTTAAATATATACAAAAAACCGGCCAAGTGTGAGTTGGACTCGCGCACCGAGGGTTCCGACCATTGGAAAGAAAAAATACGCAATAAAGTCGCAATTATCTTGTTTTTTTCCGACCGCATAATTAAGTTTGTTTGTAGAGGAAAATTGCTGATTACTTAAAAACTACCTGCTAGATCTCGTTCAAACCAATTTTCGATGGAAGTTTGCATGCTACATCATATATTTTTTTAGTTTTATCATTCTCTTATTTTAGAAGTAACGGGGGGGGGGGACACATATTTTACCACTTTGGAAGTGCCTCTCGCGCAAACTATTCAGTTTAGAAAAAAAAATTATTAGAAACCTCAATATCATTTTTGAAGACCTATCCATAGATACCCAATACGTATGGGTTTGATGAAAAAAAAAATTTTGAGTTTCAGTTCTAAGTATGTGACCCCAAAATTTAAAGCTTTTTTTCTATTTTTGTGTCAAAATCTTAAAGTGGTTCACAGAATACATCTACTTACCAAATTTCAACAGTATAGTTCTTATAGTTTCGGAAAAAAATGGCTGTGACATACGGACGGACAGACAGACAGACATGACGAATCTATAAGGGTTCCGTTTTTGCCATTTGGCTACGGAACCCTAAAAATAGTATCAGTTATGATAAATAGTTTATTGTATGAACGCCATGAGCGGCTACAAGAAATGCTAGTACCTACAAACAGTGTACGTGTAATGCATGTGTGGTAGCTGTGTATGTCACGCACTACTGCTTTGTAAAACATTCGTTTCATATTGGATTGTCTTAAATTGGATTAATTTCTTTCTCACTCATGTACATGTGAGTACTATGTAACTATTTACATAATTTTAAGCGTTCTTAGTCTGGCAGTTGAGAGTATGTCATGCTCGCTAAAAAGTCTCGCTGATGGTGGCGCGTGTATTGGATCGCTTGATTCCCTTCAAAATGGTTGAGTTCAGCGGTGCTGATGCACGCGTCATGTTCGTGAACGGGCGCTGTCAGTCGGGACTGGTCATCTCGAAATTGCCATAATTTGCATTTTAGTTGTACTTTAATAACATTAGATACGATTCAGATAACCTGTACATTGTTCTCACATCTTTTTTATACCAAATGTAAAACAAATATTGTAAACTATAACACGTTGAAAAAGAGTAACCATGGAGTTTCTTGCTCGTTCTTCTCCATAGGAATCTACGCTTTGGAACGAGCAAATAGCTTCAATTTTTCTTTTTTTTGACTAACGGACTGACTCTTAATTATTTGACAATTGAAAAGTGCCTGTAAATGGTCTAATTTAAATAAATGTTTTGAATTTTGACTAGTCGAGCGCGGTTCACTTGTGTACCAAATGTGCAATGTGCTCGTATTGTTTGGCGGAGTACTGTGTCAGCAGATACCGGCGATGGAACCACTTCAAAACACTATAAATTGAAAAATAACTAATACATCGATCTAGAAGTCAGTGTGTATTTTCGCCACCGACTTATAGGACAATGTATTAGATTTTTTTTCAAATTATAGCATTTTGAAGTCGATTCTGTTTTTGCAAAGCAGATTTTTATTTTTTCTTTTTCAGCGGGCCGGTTTGTAATTCATCTAAATTATAATATCCTAATGTCTACTGCTTATTACTATAATAAGGGCGTACCTTATACCTCTGCTTTCTCCTTTAGAGTTTAGAGGCGTGATGTTATGTTATGGAATAGTGAAAGCAATACATAGGCGTGCGATTGCAGCAATCGCAAGTCCTTTGCTGTTAGTAATTGAATAATTCCATTGTCTATCATTACTATGCAATATACATATATTATTATAAAGAAAATGTCATCTTAATCATCTGTGGGTAACTAACAGTTGTAGTTAAACATATACTTGTATGACGGGGCAGCGGTGAGCGCCGCGCGGTGCAAATGACATGAAAAATGAAACAAATAATAACTGTTGCTCCTGTGAGGGGCGATGTTTGCGCTCAAACCAACTTTATTTACTTTGCACAAACAAAGAGAAATTACCCTCATCGTATGTGTTTATGACAGTTTTATTAACAACAGTAATATTGGACCATTTTGTAAAATATTAATCACCGCTGGATAAAGATATATTTTGTATCCATTATACCTATGTAGTGTAGAGTATTCTACCGTGGTGTCATGGTAGCGAATACGGCAGAATATTTTCTTGTGCACGCTTTTTCCGTTCAAGTTCTAATTTTTTGGGTTTCGTAGTCGACAAGGAACGCTTCTAGTATCGCCATGTCCGTCTGTCTGTCTGTATGTATATCAGTGGCATAGCTCAGAGGTTTTTAGTATTAGAAAATTAAAATTTGGTATGGATATGCATATAGATCACGCCGACAAAGTAGTAAAATCAAATTCACCTTAAAGATTTATTTTTTTAAGGTAAATATTTTGTTTCTCGTGTTGTCATTTTGTGGGGTATCGTCGGATGGGTTCTTTAAATTAGAAAGCAGGTATGTGAAGATCATTTTTAAATTTTCCTAACCGTTTGCGAAATGTCATGATTTAAAGTGCATGTTTTTGTTCGGTTCGAGCGTCCCCCTCTAACATATGAATCCTCCCAGATTTGTGAAAAAATCACCGATATAGCATAATAACGAAGATTACAGATATACAGTCGACTAACTAAAACCTATCTAGTGTAAACTTGTGACATCGACGTTTATTTGATCAGTGTAGCTATTGAATTGTTATCAACGTTTATAAGCGAAAGAAAAATATCGTGGTGTGCTCATCCGTGCGGCGCGCGAGGCGCTGCCGGCTCCCTCCGCTTATTATTGTATTACATAGTGTTGAGAGCGAGCATTTCATTCTTGTTGCCGATCGATTGTAATGCGTGCTCACACGATCACCCAAGCGCTTAATTCGATTGTTAACTTTAGTTAATACATTAATTTTCTGACATATGTTTAATTTAATTCACGAGTAAACATAGCAAATTGGAAAAAAAGGGAATGAATAACCATTACATTCACAACAATGTGATCATTGTCTGTTGTATTTGTTCATATTTTAGCGATTATGGTATAACATTTTATCGATTGTAGTAACTATACCCAATAAGCAGCCAAACTATACTTATTATATTATTTAGCCCGCATGTCGCACGGTCACACATCGCTCGTCACCCCGTGTACGCCACGCTCGGTTGTGTAAGCAGTAGCTCAGCGGTGCGACGTTACGCGCGGGGCTGCGACAGCCGTCGAGAGGATCCGGCGGTTCCGTCTCGAGGAACTGTGAGTGTGGGTCACCTGTGGGATAAAAACTTCAGGCGAGAGGCGTCGACGATAATGTATCTGGGACTGAAAGGGCCACGGGTGGTTCGTCGTCCGTTAAGAGCCAGGCCCGGATTAACTTAATTAATATTCGTATTCCACGCGCGCCTCAAAGAGACGTCAGCAAAAGTGACGGGGCCCTCCCCCAGGGCCGTGGCCTGCCGGGGCTGCGGGGTGTTTGAAAGAGTTACCGTGACCCTGGAAATTAAAGGGATGGGTGGGTTTTACTCAGTAAGAGTAACATTCCCTTCCGCCCCACCCACGGCGGGACGAGTCATTTGATTTCCAAGCTGAAAAAAAAGCTGTCTGACGTCACGACTTCTTCCTGTAAAAAATTGACTCCAATGTGAAATACTACATTTGACATAAGAAAGTTGTTTCACTCCTAGAGAAGTGTTAATGAACTTTTAGCCATTACAAAACAGGCCCGGTAACATCATTTATTTTGAAAATGTCAATTTTTATCTAGCGAGATCTTTAGGTACCATTAGCCCTTAACATAGGTCTAGAATACCTACTAATTAAGAATTATTGTTAACAGACATAAAACACACGGAGATTTTACAAGTTACACACAAACACGTACGTGTTGTACGTAATCTCTCACAACAGCACACACACGTCCATGCAACATAACATGTCAGGTAAAATTAATCAATTGTATGATTATACAGAAGAAAAATAAATAGGCCTTTGCCCAGCAGTGGGCATGAGTGCTGACTCATTGAAATATAAAACTATAAGTAATAAAGTTACGGTCATTTTCACATAGGCAAACCTTAGTACTAATATAAACCGCTAGTAATGTCAGCGAGTACAGCCGCGTGAATAGGCACTAGCTTCACTCACTTCCGCGAGCTCCTCCCTCCCCTAGGCTGCTCGCTCTATTTTTATTTTTACTACCATTTCATTCATTAATGAACACAAAGAATGAACTAAAAACATGACGTACACAACAGGTAGCAGGTTTACAAGCAATGAATGGCGTCGACTCGCCAGCTCCCACTGCCGCTAAATATAATTAGTCAGATGCTCTCACGCTGCGGCCCGCAGAACATCTGTATTCACTGCCGCACTCGAACGTGTTTGCCAGGCTCTGCGCGAATAAAAAAGCTCTTAATTATGTGATATTTTTATATAAAATGGAAAAGTGAAGAAAACGTAAGAAAACATTGGGTGTATCTTATTTTAAGTCGTCGAAAAGAATGTAGTGAATTTCACAGTTTATTAAAGAACTAAATAACCCTTTCCTTAGAGTCGGGTAATGAAGTGGGAACACTAGCGTCGCAAAAGCGGTGCTAGTGCTCAGTGTAGACTGCGCGGTCGCTGCGCTAATGTGGTGTTCCTGAAAATATTTTAAAATAAGTTTTATGTAATTATAATTTGGGTAAATTACAATATTCTGTGAGAGAACGCGCTGAATCCGCGCGAATAGAAAACGCATCCGTGGCGGCGTCGGCGCGCCCTCAGACTGTTAGCGAATAGTCGCGCGACGCGTGGCCGACTGCTGTTATACAACGCCAAGTGTGCTAGGCTAGGGAGAGGTGAAGCTATATATAAATAAGCTATATAAGCTAAACGTAAATAAGCATTATACGAGTATGATAGGAGGTCGAGCCTATCGCTAACATCCATATACTGCGCACAACTCCAGACTCTACTGATAAGTTCCGAACATTTTGACGACCCGATAATCACTCAGAAATCTCGGTTCGGTCACGCCGCGCTCATGCGACCAACCAACACACCACCTACTCAAAAGTAAATTAAACACCGCATAGAACAAAGATTGATCAAAATTATATTGGCTTCAAAAATATGACCTTTTTACACGATTTCCCACTAAAAGAAATGTTTTTTTAAATGACTTAATATTTTTTTCAAATCCTAACTTTAATTTACTTTTTAGGGTTCCGTAGTCCGACAAGGAACCCTTATAGTTTCGCCATGTCCGTCTGTCTGTCTGTCTGTCTGTCCGCGGCATAGCTCCGAGGTTCTTGATACTAGAAAGCTGAAATTTGGTATGGATATGTATTTTGATCACGCCGAGAAAGTGGTAAAATAAAATTTTGAAAAATATTTTTTTTTAGGGTAGCTCCCAAACATGTAAAGTGGGGATGAATATTTTTTTTCTCGCGTACCTCTCCGTGTGGGGTATCGTTAGATAGGTCTTTCAAAAATATTATGGGTGTGTGAAGACCATTTTTTGGTTAAGCGAGCCATTTGCGAAATATCTAGCTTTTCAGTGCAAATTTTTGGTCGATACGAGTTACCCCCCCTCTAACTTTTGAATGGCTGTATCTAGAAATGTGAAAAAAATCACAGACATAGCACATGTAATGAAATTACAAGGAAAACTATCACAGCTAAGTAGGCTTAAACGGTTACAGAGTTATAGTCGACTAACTAACTCCTACTACGGAACCCTACTGCGCGTGGCCCGACACGCACTTGGCCGGTTTTTTAATTAAGAATGTGAGTCTGTTAAGCTTTTAAAATAGGATTGCTGAGCCGACTTTATGAAATTTGCTATGGAGATAGATGGAAGTCTCACGGTTTTATCTGGGTTTTTATGCGGGTACGTGAAGTAGTAAGAGCGTGGGCGACATTGCAGGAAATAGCTAGTATATCTACATACAAACGTGTCAGGACAGTTCGTTTTATTGTTCAGTGAGTGCAGCGCTGTGGGCGCTCGGCGGCGCTAGCGGCTCATTAATATCTTGTTAATGAACCAGAGGCGGTCCAAGCTCGCTGTCTCTTCCCCGCACGACGTACTGACATCCGGTTATAGATAATAATGTGGTACAGGCATGCATAGCTTCAATGCCGAGGAATAAATTAACAGTGAAAATATGTGCTAACACTTGTGAAGGCTTCGGTAGCGGCGACTGTGGCCGCGCGGCACACACTCGGCGGCGACGTGCGCCGCGGCTTCATGTTCATTACTTGCCTCTTGTGTTGGCAGGAGTGAGGTCTGGCCTGTATTGTGCTGTTGTCGGCTCCGGGCGGCGCGGACACAGCGATCTGTCTCTCTCTTTTATCTTTACCTGTACTTAGTATAAAACTAAGTAATTTTCCATAATTTCTGTTTCTCCGCGTATAAGTTCCAAACTTAATTTTGATATAGTTATCTTATTTTGAAAAGTTTATTACTTACTAACTTCCAGCCAGCGGCTTCGCCCGCGATATTTTAGCTAATGGATACAAAAACTTGACAAATTACATACTAAAACCTTCCTCATTAATCTATTAAAAAAACCGCATCAATATCCGTTGCGTAGTTTTAAAGATTTAAACATACATAGGATATAGGGACAGAGAAAGCGACTTTGTTTTATACTATGTAGTGATACTACTGTATAAAACACGCAGGGTACGTGACTAACACCACATGACAATTGCACCCGTACGGAGCCGAGGCCGCGAGACCAGCAGGCGGGCACTGCGCGCCGCTGCTTGTATCACGACAACGTCTTCAATTATTTTGTCACATCCTATGTAGGATCGGCAATCCTACACATTACTTACATGCAAGTTGATTTATTTTATAAGTAATTTTAGTTAATAAACACATTCGTATTCAAAGTCCTATCGTATTTGTTTCGTAATGTTTATAAGTCTCTCTATAGGCTTTGTAAGTCCGCTAGAAAACAATCGGCTCAGAACAGAGGAGCCTCCACGCCACAGTCATATCGTTTGCTTAGATGTCAGCACCTAAGCAAACGACAGTGAGCTCACACAAGCGTGACTGAAATGATCTATACACGACAAGTGCTTAACTTTCTACAAATATTAAGTACCGTCGTATATTTAGTAGCAGCACGCGCCCGAGGGTCCCCACCCAATAATGAAGTCGTCGTGACATTTTGTAAGGGGCCTACGACGTGCGCCGCCCGGCCTAGTGTTTCCCTGACGGCTGCACACCATTCAGCCTCTCGTTAAAATTATAAAATAAAAACTCCATAGCGCCTTTATGCAAAATATTAAAAAATAACTAAAGAAGAATAGTGTGACGAGCGCGAGCGGTCGCGGGCGGTCGCGAGGGGGGGGGGCGCTCGTGCAGTGTCTGCACTGTATCATCTCGGTTTCATTTTCTTTTCATCAAGGTATCTTCACGCTCGAGGGACGACGTCTCCGAGTGAGCCCCATCCCGCCCCCGCGCCCCCCGCGCCCCCCGCGCCCCCCGCGCCCCCTACCGCACGCTTTCCACCCGTCTGCCTTCTCATTTTGATAAATGTTTTAAATTTTTTTCAAGTTTGTTAGTGCTGCAGTGAAATAAGAGAACACTTGAACACGCTGCCGACGGCGAGCCCGCGCAGACTCCGCGCCGCCTCTGCGCCGACACCGCGCCGACACACAGCACGCCTCCTGCCGTCTTCAAATTTAAATATTTGTATAATAAAAAAGCGTATTTATGAGCTTCATTTTATTAAAATATATAATTGAAGACATCACGACGGGCGACTAATTTAACAGATGGTATGACTAATTAAATACCTAATTTATACATCAGAATATTGCTCATGATACAATTAGTGGATACAGGATGTGACGATGTGAGCTTATAATATGTCAGTAAGCGGCTCCACAGAACAAATATCACGCGAATGTGTACTGTACTAGCTATTCACTAGCTGTTTGTTTAGAACATAATTTTCATACGAAATTTCATCCAAATCGGTTCAGCCGTTTTGAAGTGAGAACGTAACAGACACAGCTAAATTGGCATGTATAATACATATTAGGATACAGTTATGTCGTATGCCGCATGTCGAGCCGCGCGCCGCGTATGCCGCATGTCGAGCCGCGCGCTAAACATACATCAATAAATCGGTAAAGCCTACTTAGCCGTGATAGTTTTCCTTTTAATGCTGTTGCTGTGAATTTTTGTAAGCTTAATATTTTTCAAACGGTTACGGGTCTGTTAGGTTCGAGCCCCCCCCTCTAAGTTTTGAATAAAAAAAAATCTCCACGTAATTACGTAATTATACTACCTACATCGAGATTGTAGGTAGGCTTTTTAGGTAGGCTTTACCCGCTACAGAGTTATAGTCGACCAACTAAAACGTATAACGAAACCCTATTGCGCGTGGCCCGGTACGCACGTCACCGGTGTACTTATCATGAATATTGCACTTGACAATAGCACCCCCTCACCTCCGAAGTTTATGAAGTGGATAATGTGGAGTATGTACCTAATCCGGGTTTACAGACATTTGCTTTTTTTTATTTGATAAGGGTTTGCTCTAGACCCTAGCCTTGGTCACAAGTGACACAGATGAAATTAGTCAGCAAAGTCGTTTTGTTTGTTTGTTACGCTGTCACGGCACGGTTTGAACAGATTTTGTTGTTTTGGTTACGGAGATACATCCTGTGGGCAACTTTCTTCCGGGTCCGTTACGTGGTTCCCTCGTTTTGTATAAAGCTGGTATTTGCAACCTAACGTTGTACGTGCTGCTGGGGAGCTTGTTGCGCCACTTCATCTTCCCAGCAACAACACATTAGAAGTGGTGAACGGCATTTTGGGGGCTGTCATTTAAACACTTGACGTTAACAATAGTGCCGATTTCCAGCCTATTTTGTTTTTATTTTCAAATTAAAATACGATATAACAAAGTTACTGTGTCTCTTTGTTGTCTGTATCCCGGTTTATTACCATTCAGGTGCTAGCGAGCTTTCGAAGTTTTACGAAACTACGCACCAAATACGACATGTTCTGTCACCTGAAGAAATGTCAACCAAGTGAGAAACTCAAACTATAGTAGTGGGTTTTTTTTTTTTTTTTTTTTTTTTTTTATTTTTTTTTTTTATTATTGATAGGTTCGCGTTTGACCACTATCTCACCTGAATAATTAACGCAATGAATGTTTCAATTAACGCGATAAGTAACCCTATACGGTATCCTTGTTGTACCTGACCTCGAAGCCAGTCGGGACTGGTCAGTTTCTAGCTGCTATGGCAATCAGTTTAGGCTTCTCCTACTTTGCTTTTCAGTTTTTTTTCTTTTCTCTACACATATACATAGATCTACATGATCCTCACGTTAAACGACTACTTGTAACAAGAACAATTGTTTTTAAAAGAGTATCCATGGAGTTTCTTGCCGGTTCTTCTCCATAGGACCCACTTATTGGAACCGTGCACCTAGTTTCTAGGTTTGACGTTTTATAAGAACCTGTAATTGGTCTACATAAAATAAAAACCTTTTGACTTTGACCTTGACTCCAACTGTCACAAAATATATTTGATAAACATAATTATCACAGTGGTAGTCCTAAAAAAAATATAAAAAATAATTCGCACAGGAGAAGCTCCGGGGTTGTTTTCACAAATGATAAACAATTTAAAAGACTGTTAAAGATGACACTATTTTGACTGATCCCATACTCGTTGGCACAAATACCGAATGTTGCGGTCACGTAGCAGCGTAGCGTCGTAACAGTGTATGGAGTGAGAATATCGCTCATTTGGAGAAACATCGACGTAAATGTATATTTTCCAAAATATATGAGTTAAATATTACAAAGTAGGTACTGCAGTAAGTGTATTTACGTTAGAAAAAACAAAAAAAAAAAAAAAAATTTTTAGTCGATTTATCGGTAAACCAGGAGTCTTCATAACGATACGGTAACTAATGACAAAATAGATAATTCTATTAATATACTAGCTTCTGCCAGCGACTTCGTCCGCGTGGAATAGTGGTGCTCCGCTCCTATTGGTCTTAGCGTGATGATATATAGCCTATAGCCTTCCTCGATAAATGGACTATCTAACACTGAAAGAATTATTTAAATCGGACCAGCGGTTCCTGAGATTAGCGCGTTTAAACAAAATGACAACATTTCCCTTCACTGCTCTGCTCCTATTGATTGTAGCGTGATGAAAAGTATACTATAACCAGCTCAGGAGTATGACAAATAATTGTACCAAGTTTCGTTAAAATCGGTCGAGTAGTTTTTGTTTCTATAGAGTTTATACAGACAGACAGACAGACAGACAGACAGACAGACGGACAGACAGACAGACAGATAGACAGACAGACAAAAATTTTACTGATTGCATTTTTGGCATCAGTATCGATCCCTAATCACCCCCTGATAGTTATTTTGGAAATATATTTCATGTACAGAATTGACCTCTCTACAGATTTATTATAAGTATAGATTAGCTCTACTGTAAAATTTTAAAATTAGCAGTTACGTCGATGTTTCTCCAAATGAGCGATATGATGTATTAATGGTTATTGTCATTGACTCCCTAAGATCAAGCATCGTAGCGGCGTAGCATCGTAGCGGCGTAGCATCGTAGCGGCGTAGCATTAGTAGTATGGCAGCAGCGTACCGTCGTAGCATCCGTAGAAAAATATTTTTTTATCAAACTTATATGAGCGCCGGCCGAGACAAAAGAATAATTAAATCATTTAACAGGCAATATCATGTCACAATTGTGGGTAATCACCCGCGCAGGCAGGGGGCTCGCGTGCGGCCGGCGGCGCCGCGCGGCACTCGCCGCTCGGGCCCGCACAGCGCGCGACGTGCCGAGCGCGCCGCAACTCCGCGCGGACAAGTTGCGTGTGCTGGTGTTGACAGTAATTGTGCCTACAGCTCGAGTGTGTCATGTCGTAGATTGCTCATTGGATTGAATTGCTTTCACAGTAAGTTAACTAATTAACATAGATGTTAAAAATGGCTTAAACAGAGACAACATTAAACTTCAATTTAAAAAACCCAGGGTAGTTTATCATTGGCCACAAAAATATATCAGGAATCAAATGCGTATTGCAATTAATTGCTGACTGTTATAATTATATTGGGTTTTATAAAATCACTCGCCCTTTCATTCAGTCAGGTCATTTTTATTACAATAAAAACTGCATTGAAATCGATTCACAATTGAACGATACCACAGACAGACACACAGTATCTGTGTCAACGTGTGAATACATCCTTTTGAATACCCAGATTAACAAATATGCATTTAAAAATTTAATTTTTTTTTCCAAATTTTTTATCAATCACAAAAACAACGTCTTATTTTAATAAAAGCATCAAGTACGACACACCGCGAGCTACAAGTACCACACACAAGTCTGCACAACTATATCGTGTTGTGGGCCACCCTCGCGGCACTGCTAGTGAGTGCTAGTGGAAGAGAACAAAACAAACTAAAAGTATAAGTTTCATAACACCTGTTGTAGTATCAAGTTCAGTACTCGCGGCTACAAATTAAAGTAAGTAAAGTTCCGCGGCACAGGCCGATACCTGGCGCGTCATGCACACGACGGAGCACAAGGCGGTGAGCACAGTTCCCTTCTAGTTCTCCCACTAGCTATTGTCACACATGTGTATAATTACTCTATCAGTAACCGTGACCAACAGCTTCCACTTGCTTTTACATACTCATACAAGAATGCTTTTATCCTATCAAGAACACAACATTTCTACTCTGTAATTCCACACATTACAGAGTAAAAATGTTGTGTTTTTCTTATGGATAAAGAAAGTTATCTAATGGATAAAGAAATTCGATTAATTTAAATAATTTGTTCATTAATATACGACTGTAGAATCGCACCGTATAGTTGTATTGTTATGAATGGTTTTATATCTTAATTTTATTTTTCAGTTTATGAAATAGTTAATTTAATGTAATTTTAAATGAATCGCCCCGACTATCACATGAGCATACAACCTATTATGATAGTCTAGTATATTATCAAGTAAAAAGTAATGTATTTACCTTCACCATTAGCCGTAGGAACACAACCTGTATAAAGTTTATGGACCATCATTACATCTGAAGAGACATTAGCTGTCAGGTGATAACTTGGACATACCACAAACTGCAGATTATGTTTATTATATCAAACATTATACTTTCACACGCTACTACTTATCCCACATCACTTCAGATTAATCAAAACATACAACCGCCATATAAATAGAATAGAATAGAATATTCTTTATTATGTACACCAAAAGAAAAACATATGACATTGGAAAGTTAGTTACATAGGGTGACACAATGGGCGGTTTTATAAAACACTGGATAGGAACTTTTTTGCTGAAACGCTTATGGAGTACATCGCTCCAGAAGTCGGTGTCTCTAGGTTATTCTTAGGAAGTATTTTTTTCTTTTCAGTGTTTTAGAGGTCGGTAAAATATTAATTCCTAAAAATTTTTATGTTTTGCTTTTACGTATTTTGTTGTGTGTGCTTGCCGCGGCCGGCCCGTGGGAAGACCAGTCATATTATATCCATGCCTCGATAAGTATATTAGGCTATTGGTCTCAGACATAATTTGGTTTACTTGACTGTTTTTATGGGTAGCCAGTTAGTCTTACAGTTTTACATAGCATCTGTGTTCAAGTACTGGTAGCTTTTTTTTTCGGGGGGAAATCCTCATGGACGAACCCGGCCTGGGGAGGCCGGGAACAGTGCCGGACTCTTATCGGTTAAAACCACCCCGGTGTCGCTTCTCGCACGTGGGCAAGGGGCCGCGGGAATCCAGATTCGTCCACAGCAAGTACTGGTAGCCTCGGGTAACGTACTAATATTGAACCGGTCCCAAGGAAGTCGGAAGATGACCAGGCTACATACGCTACGTATTTATCTGTGACGCTTTCACGGTGAAACGGGTGAACCAATTTAGATACAATATGGTACGGAGGTAGACCCCGCTAGCTAATAACTGAGGAGACGGTTATAGGCTACTTTTTATTCAGGTTTGTTTAGTTATGATTTTCTCGGGACGCGGGAGAAACCGCGGGACATAGCTAGTATATAAATAAATTAATAAACAGTATCAGCCTGTAGTAGCCTGGTTTGTTTTCATTAAAAAAACATTGCCCCATAGCAGGAATATCTGTTGTATCGTGGTTGCGTTTACAAACATATATAGCTCCTGCCCGCGACTTATCACACATTGTCCGCTCCTATTGGTCTTAGGGGGATGATATATAACCTATAGCCTTCCTCGAGAAATGGGCTATCTAACATTTTTGAGATTAGCGCATTCAAGCAAACAAACAAACTCTTCATCTTCACATATATTAGTATAGATTACACTTGCACAAACACTCATTCAGAATGATTTTACTCGCCCCGTGCGAGAATCAAACTTACAAACAGCAAGCATGCATCGATCACCGTGTAGTCCAACCATGCTACGGGGAGCCCAGCGGCCCGTCGCATGATGCTGATCCGCAAATATGCGCGTGGTTGTATACAAATACTCAATACACAGTCAGACATGACAGACTCGTGTAATAGTGAAAACGTAGTTTCACAGTTAAAAGTGACATTCACAATATTATTACACGTAATAAACATAAAATAGTAGTTCCAAAATTTAGACTCACTAAGTCACATAAATCATTCTTAGGGAACTGTGTACGCTTTTATAACAAGCTGCCTGAATGTATCCTTGATCTTACAGATAAAAAGTTTAATAATATTGTCAAATTAACACTTATAAAAAGAGCCTATTATAAAATCCAGGACTTCATTGACGACAAGGATGCGTGGCGTTAACAACTTATTATCTGCACAGGTGGCCTCCCTGGCGACCAGAAAACTACATGAAACATTACATATTGCTAAATTTAAACTTAATTATTTCATTTTTTTGTTGTATAGCATCATTTGAATTGTATAACTTTCTCAGAGATAACCTGTACTGTAAAAAGACAATTGTAAACATTTCCTATTGAAAAGAGTGTCTATGGAGTTTCTTGCCGGTTCTTCTCCATAAGACCCACTCCTTGGAACCGTGCAACTAACTTGACGTTTCATAAGTGTCTGCAAAGACCTATTTGAAATAAAAACATTTGAATTTTGAATTTTGAAATATTGAAACTAACTATGCACTGTATGGACATAAATAAGAAAACTCAAACTTAAAAGCATAAAACACGATAACATCCAGACCGTGGTCGTTTACCGCTGTTACTATTTAAGCTGGCCTGAAAGAGCTTGCGACCACGACACCTATATTTTCATGATTTTTCATTCGAGTGTCAGTTTTAAATTATATTGGTATTCAATTTTTGGCTCAAAGGATATTGGTGTAATATTTTAATTCAGCCCATTCATTTGATACCCAACACAGCACATTTTGATCCTTGTTTTGTTAAACTGTTGTTGGGCAATAAAATCAAACATTTGCTCAGAATAGCCACCTGCAGCGTGCGTGCGGTGCGCCCACTTACGGCAGGTTACTAATCGCTGAGTGACATATAACACAGAGCTAGCGGGTCCCTCTGCCAGTCAGTGGGTCCGCGCTGTGCTGCGCTCCCCGCCCCCCGCCCCCCGCCCCCCGCCGCTTGCTGGAACATTATGAGCAAGTTAGTTAAGAGTTCCACTTGTCTGATAACATGACTACGGATAACTTCATATTTGGAGCGCGCCAACGACGCTCTAAACTTTGTCTTTGATGTGACGTATTCTTATGACAATGTTTGTGAATTAGAATAGTTATTACAACATACACCCGCGCTCGAGCAACCCGCCGCGCAAACATTTACAAACACCTTTTTGGTAATTATATATCTGGTCCGCTTGGGATTTAAACATTATATTGGGGCCATAGAATCTGAGTTACCGTCCTCTATGTCGCCATATTATTATAAGTAGGCGGTAAGTCGACTCCACGCGTCACCTAAACGTTGGCCTATTTTATTTACAGAATCAGCATTGCCATGCCATTGTAACTTATTAGCAATTATTTAAGATTTATTTTGTTCTTTACTTGGTTTGTGGTGAGAAAATAAACGATTTATTATTTATTATTCCCGTTGACGGCGATATGGACAACCACTTTGATGCTTAGCTTGTCTTTTAGAGACTTGCCGCCTTATTCATAATAATATATTTTTGAACCTAATTAACATAAAATATTTTTAACAAAAAAAAAAAAGTTTATTGCTTCAACTTAAATAACTTATTCTAGTTTCAATGAGGAGAATCCTTTTAAGCAAATAGATTGCTTGTGTTAGGATGCTCCGCCCTTCCCCAGATTATACATCTGTTATTTAGTACTTATTTCTAGAAATAACTAGGGATCCCTACTAAAACTTGAATAAAGTAACCCAAAGTGTAAAAAAAATGTCCACGCGGGCGAAGCCGCGGACGGAAAGCTAGTATTAAATAAAATGAACAAAAGCTTTTTAAAGGCAGAAACGCGCTGGGATGTGTGTAATGTGTGTGGTGGTGTGGGGTAGAGTATGTGTGTGCGTGGTGGGTGAGAGTTAAGTGTAGGAGTGAGGGTTGTAGCTACACATTCATTTACACACACATATTAAAATAATTAACAAACATTATTTTGACTTGACAGATAAGGACAAGCAAGCAAATCATGGTGGCCTAGGAGTTAAGGCACCTGACTCTCATGTATGATTGTGTGGATTCGAAACCTGGCAAGTGGCTTTTCTGAAGTGTATGTACGTTCTAAGTATATCTTAGAGTCACTGACTAATGATGAAGGAAAAACATCTTCATGAGACATGGACTTAAAAAGTCTGAAATCGCCGATCCTCCTTGAGTAAGCGTGGTGCATCGATGCTCATGCCTTCTCTGTATGAGAAGAGGCCGGTGCCCAGCAGTGGAATAATATATGGGCTAATGATGATGATAAGATTAAAATAGTTCATAGCTAAAAGAGGCGTGTAGGATGAATGACGTTATTATAAATATTTTTTTTGTAGATTAATGTTTTGTGAATAATATAAATAAAAATATAAAACGCCATAATTATGTATGTTTCACCGTTGCATCTACATAAAGGGTAAATTTTCTAAATACAGAGCCAATTTTGATAAATATATTAAAAATTAATTAATTTATTAGTGTCCGGCTGGCATGTGACGAATGTAATGCCCAATTAACCGCATATCCCGACATGGGAAGAAACTGAACTGAATAGTCCTGCCGTGCCAGCCTGTCGTGGCCTCATGTCCTTATGAAGCAGGAAATAGCACCACAATTCTGTACATCTTATTCTATTTAATCTGCTACGAGCGCTACGGAGTGCTACGAGTGCTGCTAGTGCTACGACTCTACGCGCCACTACGTAGCGTACGTGGAGCAGCTGGAAGCACGCCCGCTTCTTAAAGCGCTACACACTCGAGTTTCAGCATCATAATACTGTGCTTTCCTTGTAATTATGTATCATGCAAGGAATGCTTTGTGCTTTTTTTTAATAAACTTTGTTCAAATATTAAAATTTTCCAATATTGATCCATACAAATATCAAATACATAAAATGATTTCATTTAAATTAATGTATAGTCGGATCATTCCACCCGATCATGCGTACAGAGCAATTAACCACAACGAATGAAATAATCACCATCACAGCTGACTGCATGCTCCATCATTCAGCTTATAAATGACCCGATAATCTTTATTAATATTTATAACAAAGTCGTGTTAGTTACACCATTTATAACACAAAAACGGCTAATGATTCCTAATTTCAGTAGCATAATTATTTATTATTCTTATGTTTTTATTATTGTATATAAAATAAAAGAACGGCTGGACCAATTTTTATGATTTTTAGACTTGTTTTCATCCGGCATAAGATAATAATCGGAAAAAAATCCCACAGAAGAATGCCGTATGATATAATACAGTGAAAATAGGCAAAATACGCTAACCTGGTTGTAGGAACATCGGTCATCTGATTATCTTACCGGCAAAGGCAGCAGAGCCACAGATTACTAAATAGTTCGGCAGAGCTCAGCTTGCTCGCGAGCACCTCCCGCGACCCCGTAGATCTCAAGTGTGCGGTCGGTGAAGTCTACAGTCATAACTATGATTAGCATAATATTGCACTTGGCTCGTTTATTGACAGTTATGTTTTTGGTGGGATATCGTTACTTTTTATCAATATATTTATTATTGATCAAAAGTGATCAATAATAAATATACTACCTACTACTTATATATTTTTTTCTTTTTTAATACGCTTTTATTAGCTTCAGACGTATGTACGTTAGTATGTAACGGAATCTTTGAACATGATTTTGACCCCATTCAAAACGTCGTAAGACCGCGAGCCACGAACAGATTTTGATGCCCAACAACCTCCCGGGCGAAAACTTGTAAGATAGTTAAGATAGTTTTATTATGAAGCCAGGTGAACGTCAGCTGCGGCTTGGTTTATGGCATAAGCAGCGGTGGTCTCCCAAACGTGTAGAAAAAATATTTTTTTCAGTCATTTCCTCCCGAATCAAATGTCTATCTAAAAGAAAAAAAATCGTCGGCCGAAAATTTGCGCGTACCTTTATATCGGATTATGGCATACTTTTAAGGACCAATGACAATTCATTAAAAACAAAAAAAATGAAAAAAAAATAATAGTTCAAAAATGTAAAAAAAAGCTTTTATAGAAAATCCAACTAAAAAAATAATTCAAATTTATTTCCTATTTTTTAGTTGGATTTTCTATAAAAAAGTATTTTTTTAGTTTTTTTAAACTATTATTTATTTTCCTGCTTCTACGCTGATATACTACTCTGTCAAGAAAGTAACGGGAAAAGATCAATATTATACAAAATGTTTGTTATTCATCCAAATTTATTTTATCACCTTCAAAATAAGTTCCTTCAGAAATGATACACTTACGCCAACGAATAATCCAATCATCAAAACATTTTTTAAACGCTGTTTCCGGAATTGAGTTCAGTTCTCGCCGCGAATTCTCCTTTATGTCTTCTACTGATTGAAAACGGGTGCCACGAAGTGGTAATTTGAGTTTAGGAAAAAGAAAGAAGTCGGCTGAAGCCATATCTGGTGAATATGGTGGTGGCTCGATGGTATTTGTTGAGTGTTTGGACAAAAATTCGTTCACAATGATGGCCTTGTGCGAAGGCGCATTATCGTGGTGCAAAATCCAAGAATTTTCTTTCCACAAATCTGGCCGTTTTCGTCAAATTTGCTTTATTAAATGCCGCATAACGCTTAAATAATATTCTTTATTTGCCGTTTGACCTTTCAGCAAGAATTCCGAGTTGAATGAGGATTTTCAGTCACTATTTCCTTGACATTTGCGATGTTAACTTCAGTTGCAGACGTTGATGGCCTACCAGAGCGAGGCAAATCTTCCATCACATCTCGACCGCTTTTGAACGCTTTGTACCACTCATAAGCACGTGTTTTTGATAAAGTCGATTCACCGTAAGCCTTCTGTAACATTTTCAGTGACTCCAAACACGAAATTCCATTGGCGATGCAAAATTTAAGACAAACTCTTTGTTCGATTTTTTTTTCCATAATGAAATTCGCTAAACACTCTAGATATGATATAACTAAAAACAGCACTGTATGTAATATAAATAACGGATGCAACTCAAACTCCGCGCCAAAATGGAATACAGTTGTGCCCATCTAACAGCAACAAAAAAAACAAAAATTTGAATTTGGAACCATAAACAAATCATCCATTCCCGATACTTTCTTGACTGAATGTATGTAGGTAGGTAAAAGTACAATTAGAATAAATAAGGTGCCGCCCATGCAGATACTTATGTGCCGCAGACCAAGTGTGTTTGAGACGTACACGAAATCATAGCGCGATCGATCAGATTTATTGCAAAAGTTTTAGTTTAACTTCCCTAGATGGCGTTGGGGTCGAATTAGATCGCGCTATGGTTTGGTTACCGCTGTTTAGGTAAGTCATGTTGATATTTTAAATTTTTTGTGAGCCTCGAATTTAATAGTAATTTTAATATATGTTCAGTTGTGTATATAACGGCTTATATTATTTACTAATCCTCGCCAAGTATATTACGGACCCTCGGTTATATACATGGTCCTTCGAACCGGGTCGGTCGGGAGTGTTTGTGGTGGTCTCCAGTGGTGGTAGAGATTACCACCCTTCGCGTCAATACTGGGCAGTGGATCGCTGTCCAGAGCAGCCCCTTCAGCGGGTACCAGGTGAGAGGTGCCCAGGAGTTGGAACCGGTTGGAGCGAGCAGCCAGGAGTCAGGCGTGGAGACGCCGACTTGGTAGCAACGACCGGAGGAACGACGCGAAGGAGGTGAAGTCAAGCAGGCAGAGGGCGCCACTGGTGTGGAGCAGTACTACGCTTCGCTTGTGTTATTGTGTGGTGCAGTGTATGTTAAGTGCGAAATCGTCAGTGAGTGAATTTTGCAGGATAACCGTGAGTACATTTTCCTACCTTTGTTATCAGGAAGAACAGAATCTCAATATTAAATATTGAACTTTAATTATTTAGTTGTTTTGGTTAGTTTAGGACTTGTAGTAGTTTTAAGAGAAAAGTGGTTTTGACGGGGAACCTATGCCCGATTTTGGTCCCAAGTAAATTTTCTGAGACTTGTAAATTTTTTACCTTGAAATTGTTTTGTTTGGGTAAATTTGCATTATTAGAACTTGTAAAATTGTGTCAAAATGGAATATTTCTGTAATACACAAGAGGAATGGAAATTCCTCTAAAATGCGCAAGGCAAGGTCAAACTTAAAGAAATCTCCTAGAGATCGGTTAACCCCTGCATATTTAGAAACTCGTCTTGAAAATTTAGAACAGTTATGGAATTCATTCACAACCACTCATAAAGAAATATTAAGTACAATAAAGAAATCTGAATTTGTTGGTTCGAGTTATTATCAAAATGGTCTTTATGATGAGGTTGAAGAATTTTATGTTGAATTTAAATGCGAATTGAAAGAATTATTGTGTAATAAAAAATTAAATGAATCATGTGCGGATTCTAAAGCTTGTTGTCATTCGGAAAAAAGTGTCAGCAGAGTTAAGTTGCCTGAAATAAAAATTCCATCATTTTCGGGTAAATATTCTGAATGGCAAACATTCAGAGATTTATTTATCGGGTTGGTGCACGAGAACAAGTCTCTAGATGATGCACAACGATTCTTTTATCTAAAAGGGCTTTTGTGCGGGGAAGCTGAGCTTTTGTTGCGAAATATTAAGGTTACGTCAGACAATTATAAAATTGCCTGGTCTAAATTAGACAAAATGTATAATAATAAACGGTTTCTGGCAAATGGCATAATAAAAAGATTACTCGGTCAAAAGAATTTATCTTCTGAATCGGCTAGCGAAATAAAAAGGCTTCTTACTACGACGTCAGAATGTCTAGAGTCGATTGGTAATTTAGGGGTGGATGTATCTTCTTGGGATCTTATTGTGATTCACGTAATTAGTGCAAAATTAGATAGAGAGACTAGAAAGAGTTGGGAACTCAAGGTTGCGTCAGACTCAAGTGACGAGCTACCAACATTTGATCAATTTTCGGAATATTTAAATAGTCGCTTCAGAGGTTTGGAACATTTAGACAAAGTAGACGGCAAAGATAGACATCCACCCCCAAAGGGGACTCAATCGTTTCATGTGGTAAAAGACAAAAGGTTAATAACGTGTACATTTTGTTCTGCCGACCATAGGATAACGTCTTGTCCTAAATTTTGTAAAGAGTCAGTTGAAGCTCGTCGTAATTTCGCTCAGGAAAATAATTTGTGTTTTGTTTGTTTACTCAATAACTACTCTGCGAAATATTGCAAAAACACTCTCAGGTGCCAGGTGTGTAAACGCCGCCACCATTCTTTGTTGCACCCAGCAGGTGTTTCTGGGTCTGATATTGGTGAAGATAGGAGTACGGTTCACGAGGAAAAGTCATCAGCTGTTTTAGCGGTGATGAAGGACGTTACTAAAACTAGTAACGCTGAAGTGACCGCGCAAGCGGAGGGGTCTAGTAAGCCAATGGTCTCATGTGTTTCGACAGGAATTAGTCGGAAAACGGTTTTATTAACCACCGCTTTGATTAAAGCGGAGTCGAAAGACGGATCATATCGGGTAGTTAGGGCTTTGCTAGATCAAGGATCTCAGGGTTCTTTCGTTACTGAATCCACGGTCCAATATTTGGGCTTAAATAAAATGCCATCAAGGCAAATTGTTATAGGTGTAGGCGGAGATAAAAGCGCTACTGCCAAGTACAGCGTAGTTCTTAAATTAAAGTCTAGAATGGATCCGTCCGTCGAGATAAAGGTTAATGCTTTCGTACTGAAGTCGGTCGCAGCTCTTCTCCCAGCTACGAAAGTAACCAGGATAGATTTGACCGATGATGATTAGGCTGATCCAGAATACTACAGGCCTAATAAAATCGACGTTTTATTAGGTGCTGAGGTGTATAGCCAAGTCATCCAGGAGGGCATTAAGAGAAATATCGGTGGGACTTTATTAGCGCAAGACACTAAATTAGGGTGGATATTGTCGGGCACCTTTGAAGTAGACCGGTCAAGTGATCCATCACATATTACAGTGATGCATGCAAGTCTTGAAACTGATGATATGCTTAAAAGATTCTGGGAACTAGAAGCAGAACCGTCTAGAAGAAAAATGCTAACGGAGGAAGAAAATAAATGCGAAAAAATATTTGCAGCTACGACGAACCGGGATAGTAATGGTCGATATATAGTAAGACTACCTTTACGTCATGTTGACCCAGCCAGCGAAGTTGGTGAGACAAGAGGGATTGCTGAAAAAAGATTAAAGTCGTTAGAAGTAAAATTCAGGAAAAATAACAAATTTAAAGAAGATTATACAAAGGTTATCAAGGAGTATTTACAGTTGAACCACATGAAAAGGGTGCCAGAAGAGAGAAGAAATAATCAAAAGGCAATCTACTTACCTCACCACGCAGTTGTCAGGGAAGATAAGGAAACGTCGAAGGTGCGCGTCGTATTTGATGCGTCCTGCAAAGGAACTAAGGGCATGTCACTGAATGACAATTTATTAGTGGGCCCTACGTTGCAGGCGGAACTCCGTCATACGATTATGCGATGAAGAACCCATCGAATATGTCTCGTAGCGGACATCGTTAAAATGTACCGTCAAATCTTAGTACACAGGAAAGATATAATATTACAACGTATTCTCTGGAGAGACGATACTGAAAAAGAAATAGAAGAATATGAATTAGAAACAGTGACTTTCGGCACGGCTTCAGCTCCCTATTTGGCTGTACGGTGTCTACAACAGTTGGCGTCCGATGAGTGTTCCGATGAACCTGGAATAGCTAAGATTATCTTAAATGATTTCTATATGGATGACGTTATGACTGGAGCTGAAAATGTAGAAGACTGTTTAAAGATTTACACTCAGTTAAGTGAAGTATTAAACAAAGGAGGTTTTCCATTACAGAAATGGAGAAGTAATAGTCAGAAGTTATTAGAAAAAATAAGGGATGAGAAAGAAACTACGGAAGAGCTAAAGATACAAATGGATAATATTACAAAAATACTTGGACTTACCTGGAACTCGAACGAAGATGTCTTTCAGTACTCTGTAGAACTCCAGCCGCTGACAGCACCTCTAACGAAAAGAAAAATAATTTCTGAAATTTCACGGTTGTTTGATCCGCTAGGTTGGTTGGCGCCTAGTATTATTTTAGCTAAAATATTCATTCAAAAATTGTGGCTTGCAGGATTAGAATGGGATCAAGCAATTCCAAATAATTTAATAAAAAAAAACTGAAAAGTAAAAAATAATTTTATTTAAACGCTTTACGACCAAAACATCGCTCTAGAAGTCGGTGTCTTGTAAGTTACTATTGTTAGTATTTCGCCACCGACTTCGAAAGCGATGTTTTGGTCGTAAAGCGTTTAAATAAAATTATTTTTTACTTTTCAGTTTTTTTTGGAAGTCGGTTTTATTTTTTTGTAAAAAGTTTTTATTTTTTCGCTTTTCAGTGTCTCGGTCTTGCTATCTTAACAAAATAAACACACCACTTTTTTTTTAGGTTGTAATAAGCGTAAACAACCAAATCATCTAAGTATTTGGCATATCAGCAGGTAGAGATAAATCGTTATTTTTGATATATTTATAAAACGGCTGAACCGGTAGTGATAAAATTTATATGGGACCACCTGGAAAGTATACCCTACCAAATAAAAAAACAATTTTGCAAATCGGTCCAGGCGTCTTCGAGTAATCGGTGAACATACATAAAAAATAAAAAAAAAAAAAGATCCCGACGAATTGAGAACCTCCTCCTTTTTTTTGAAGTCGGTTAAAGAATGGTTGACTTACCATGATAGTTTAACTTTCTTGATGAATATTAGAATTCCCCGATGGTTGCACCATGAAGCTAATAATGTGGAAGCTGAACTGCATGGATTCTCAGATGCGTCTAAAATGGCGTATTCAGCAGTTATATACCTTAGGGTGGTAGATCACAAGGGAGATATTCATCTTTCATTAGTCACGTCAAAAACAAAGGTGTCGCCCATTCGACAGGTTTCTATTCCTCGACTAGAGCTTTGTGGTGCAGCTCTACTTGCAAAAGTGATGGTGGAGGTTGGTGAAGTTTTAAATATCCAAAAAACCAATTGGCATGCGTGGACAGACAGTGAAGTGGTACTAGCTTGGCTTAGTAGTCACCCAAGTCGTTGGAAGACTTTTGTGGCCAATCGGGTTTCCGATATTTTGAACATCATAGATACACAACACTGGTCTCACGTAGCATCAAAACAGAATCCTGCGGATTGTGCATCTCGCGGTGTCTCACCTGCTGAACTTGAATCTACTTCGATATGGTGGAATGGTCCGGATTTTTTAAGACAGCGGGTAATTGAATACAAAAAACCGAAACATCTAGTTACTTACTTAGAAGAAGTGAAGGTACACACGACTACGTTTGAAGAAGATTTTGGGGTCAAGTTTTCATCTCTAAGCAGATTGGTCAGAGTAATAGCCTATTGCCGAAGGTTCTTAAGTTTAAGGAAATCAGAAAAACCAAAATATAACACAAGATATTTATCTAAATCGGAACTTGAGGATGCATTAGAGATCTGTATTAAAAAATGTCAGAAAGAGTTTTCACAAGAAATGGAGGAATTTAAGAACAGTAATAAAGAAAAGAAAAAGGGTAACTTAAAATCATTGAACGCTTTCCTTGATTCTAAAGGAATTATAAGAGTTGGTGGGCGTCTTGACATGGCCCAACTAAGTTATGATCGGGTACATCCAATTCTTATACCAAGGGAGTCTTTCTTCACGGGTCTTTTGATTGCTGAGGCACATAACAAGACGATGCATGGCGGTCCACAGCTAATGATAACATATTTAAGATCAAAATATTGGGTTATCGGCGTTAAGCTGTTGGTGAAAAAATATGTTAGAGGTTGCGTTAAATGCGTTAGATATTCTTCCAAAGCCAGGACTCAATTAATGGGACAGTTACCATCATCACGTTTTACCCCAAATAAACCATTTCTGTGTAGCGGAGTGGATTATGCTGGACCTATAAACGTTAGGGTATCCAAAGGTCGTGGAAACAAATCATATAAGGGTTATATTGCCTTGTTTATATGTATGTCTACTCGAGCAGTCCATTTAGAGACTGTTAGTGAGATGAGTACTGAAGGCTTCTTGGCTGCTTTCAAGAGATTTGTGGCACGGCGCGGTCGGTGTGCTAAGATATATAGTGACAATGGCACAAATTTCGTGGGGGCAGCACGCGAGTTACTTTACTTATTTAATGAAGAGAAGAACAACTTCAATCCGGAACTAGCAGAGTACCTAGGTAATAATGGCACAGAATGGCACTTTATTCCGCCTCATGCTCCGAATTTTGGAGGTTTGTGGGAGGCAGGAATAAAGTCGACCAAGTACCACTTAAAAAGGGTAATTGGAAATACAACTCTGACTTACGAAGAGATGGCTACCGTGTTGGCTCAAATTGAGGCTTGCCTCAACTCGAGGCCATTATCTTATGTAGAGGACCAAGGTAAATGTACCATTTTAACGCCTGGTCATTTTTTGATAGGAGAGCCACCTGTTCTAGTCCCGGATTCAAATTACGAGAAATCTAATGTAGGTACTTTAAAGAGGTGGCAGCTTCATCAGCGGATGATGCAAGATTTTTGGCGACGTTGGTCTCAAGATTATTTGCAACAATTTTTACAACGGCATAAATGGGCCCATAGAAATCCAGAACCATCTGTTGGGGAAATAGTTTTAGTCAAGGAGGATAATATGCCTCCCGGCAAGTGGTTGATGGGTAAAATAGAGCAGGGGCATCCTGGTCCAGACGGAATTACTCGGGTGGTTACCATACGCACGAAGGCTTCGATTATTAAGAGACCAACTTCAAAATTATGTGTATTACCAATTTGCCAGTAACCAAATTACTTGGATAAGTTTTTTTGTTAAAGGTTTTTTTATTATTTGTGAGTTAAAATATATTTAACTAATTTGTGTGAAAAATTGTTTAAGATACTAAAATAATTACTTTTAAAATTATTTGTATATTTATAGTTGTATCTATTGTGTTAATATCCCACCACTAAGGACATAAATGGTTAGATAACTGTATTTTCAGTAGATTATCGATATAGAGCACATTTGGCAAGGTGGGCGGATGAAGGACATTTCTTCAATATGTCCTTGGTGGGCGGTATGTTTGAGACGTACACGAAATCATAGCGCGATCGATCAGATTTATTGCAAAAGTTTTAGTTTAACTTCCCTAGATGGCGTTGGGGTCGAATTAGATCGCGCTATGGTTTCGTTACCGCTGTTTAGGTAAGTCATGTTGATATTTTAATTTTTTTGTGAGCCTCGAATTTAATAGTAATTTTAATATATGTTCAGTTGTGTATATAACGGCTTATATTATTTACTAATCCTCGCCAAGTATATTACGGACCCTCGGTTATATACAAAGTGTTTTCCGACGATCTGCATTTCCACTAGCTTCTAGTTCATAATAAAATATGCTGATGAATCCTTAATTAAGTGAACTTTTTTTCGGATGGGAAATCATCAAATGACTCCCCCCGCCGTTAGTGTCTAAAACCCATCCATGTTCCTTCCTCATGCTCTTTTTATTCCGGGGGCTCTTTATTTAAAATTTTGGTTCTTCATAAACACACTGTAACACACGGCTGTGCGTCGCCCGTTCCTTTTACTTAGAGTTCGGCTGACCACTGTGCAGCGTGTCTAGATTGAGTGTTATGTGTGCGCAGGCGATGTGGTGCGGCGCGACGCGGCGCGCGGCAGCCCGCTCGCCGCTACTGCCGCTCATGCTGTCGCTGCTCGTTGCGCCGCGTGAGTATTAGCCGAGCACTGCCACGCAACTTGTGCACTATTGCTTTATTCGTAACTAGCTTCTGCCCGCGACTTCGTCCGCGTGGAATAGTGGTGCTCCGCTCCTATTGGTTTTAGCGTGATGAAATATAGCCTATAGCCTTCTTCAATAAATGGGCTATCTAACAATGAAAGAATTTTCAAATCGGACCAGTAGTTCCTGAGATTAGTAGCGTACGCAAAAAAAAAGTAACTTTTCTAATTGATTTCTTACACCTTGTGTCCGAAAAACCCAAATATCTTACGGAACCCTATTATTTTCCAAAATAAAATTTAGCCTATGTTACTCGTGGATAATGTAGCTTTCGAATGGTGAAAGAATTTTTAAAATCGGTCCAGTAGTTTTTGAGGCTATTCATTACAAACAAACAAACAAACAAAGTTTTCCTCTTTATAATATTAGTGTAGATATATCATTTTTGCCTATAGTTTTTGACCCTCGACGCAACGACGGGGTGTTATAATAATAAGTTTGAGGTGTCTGCGTGTGTGTCTGTCCGTGGCATCGTAGCTCTCGAATGGATGAACCGGTTTTATTTTATTATTTTTTTGTCTGAAAGGTGAGTTAGTCGGGATTGTTAAGTCGTATATTTCATAAAAATTTACAATGTGTTGAAAAATATATTTAAAAAAACCGAAAAGCACTAAAAGTTAAAAATTAGGGTTTTTAAGTCGGTTTTTTTATTTGTAAGTATTTAGTGACACATTTTTAATCTTATAAAATATGGGTAGGCCAGGTAAAAATGCTTCTCGTATGAGAAAACGGCGTTGAACTGAAACTGAAACGAAATCTACTGCCGCGCATCTCGCAGAAAAGAAACTTTCAGGTGTTGTTAGAACCCCCTCGAATGTCTATGGACTCCATCACCAGACCAGGAATGGCACCTATAACCCATATGGATGCTAAGTTCTCATCAATATAAATTAATTAAGTGCAAACACAAGGTAACTGCTGTAAATCGTTGAGGAGTTCCCTTAACTGTCCTTCGTCTTCATCATCAGACCCCTTATGACAGTCACAACCCATCTAGGTGTAAATTTCTCATCAATACAAAATAATAAAGCCAAACACAAGGTAACTGCTGTAAATCGTTGAGGAGTTCCCTCGACTGTACTTTGGCTCCATCATCAGATTGACTCCAGACCTTCATAAAATTATGGTGCTTTAAAATACTTAATGAAAAAAAAAAATGCACTAGTTGCCTCTAGGATTTTCGAAAATTACCCTGGACTTCTCTGGGATGCCATCATCAGATCTTAGTTTCCTTATCATGGGAGCATTTGGAAAGTATACCCTTTCCAACAAAAAAAGATTTTTTCAAATCGGTTGGCAAGCGACAGAGTTATGCGCGAACAAACTTAAAAAAAATACAAACATCCGAATTGATAACCTTCTTCTTTTTTAGAAGTCGGTTAAAAATAACATTATACAATGCAATTAAATTTAGAAATATAATAAAAACAATAACAGTAAATTGTAAAAATAAATAAGACTCATACAGCCGGTTGCATCCAAAAATATGCGGTTACTTTATACTTTCTAACTGTCAAATGGAGCATAAAATAGAATAATTTTGCTATTATCTTGTGTGTTTCCTCTAAATATGTATGATATTTGTTGATATATTTATTATATCTATGTATTGAAATCATAAAAAAAATTATTAAAAGAATGTTAATTATTGATATCATGTTTTGTAATATTCGTAAAAGTATAAATGATAAAAAGTTTGGTGCAACCGGCTGTTAATGTTCTTAGCTACATAAGTGTTTGATGAAAATCGATCCAAGATGGCCGCCGCCACAAAATGGCAGATTACTTAATTTTTCACAAATCCCTCAATATGAGTATCACATAAAAGGGCTTGACTAGTAGAATAATGTACACTATATTGAAAGGGAATGAGGAATATTAACTAACGAAAACATTGACAGCTAATTAATTAAATTATTATTTTTTGACGAATAAACACCTGGTTAAACACCAAATTAGGTGAATCTTAAGACGCAGGAAAACAAATCAAAAAAATAAGGAGTGCCTACAAAAAGCTATGAAAAAATAGTCACAAATAGAATAAAAAAGGTATAAACGTGAAACCCTATAAAACGAAAATAATAACCTTGAAATTATGACCCTACGTAAGTACGAATGATTTTATTTTGATTAAATGTTGTCACGTCGCGGGACCTCTCTAAACGCAACGTTGCTCTTCACGGAACAAACAGACAAGCGGCCGACTTACCTGTATCACAAACTCAGCTGGATCGCAAGCCCAACACAATATGCAATAAGGCAGTGCTCGCAGCAGCTATCCGCAGGTCGCACAGGACCGCGGCCTTCAGAGGTAGTCCCAGGTGCTACACAATGTTGGAACAACATTCCGCCGCCGATAAGAAATATGAAAACTCTTGGTACCTCCAGAAACCACCGATTTTCTCAGGAACGGGAGGACCTAACAAATTGCAGGTGCAGGCATTTATACCAAAAACTACCTAACCCACCAGAAGTACCTTATATGTTTTGGGTCGAGAACCTATAATATGGTAGTTCCCGTTGACCTAGAATCATGAAATTTGACAAAAGCAAGGTACAGTACAAAAAATATTAAATAATCCAAACAATTAAAAAAGTTGAAAATTATTATAGATAATGGTACGGAACCCTTCGTGCGCGACTCGCACTTGGCCGGTTTTTTAATATCTATATATCTAACTGTAACAAAGAAGCGTCAACAAACTTAACTGAATTACACATTTGAGGACTATTCGGTGAGCCGGCGGCGAGGCAAGTTCTACAAAGTAGCGCCGGCCGGTCCGCTGGCGACGCGGCCGGTCTCTCCCGGCCGCCAAACGACGACTTTTTTTAGGTCAAATGGTTTTAAAACTGAAGTTGCGCTGTTAGACTTTTAAGTGGTTTAAAGTTAGTCTTTGTTTGTGCGCAGAGTCCCGCCGCCACTTGGACTTGCATCTTGGGATACATTTCTATAAGTGTTATCGAAAGAAGTTAAATTATAAGAGATCAAATAAATGGCAATGATAAGTTTGTACTTTTGCGTATGTTTCGAACTATAATTAGGAAACTGTATCAAACGCTAGTACCAAAGTACCTAGGTACTCAAAACACATATAGACCGCAAAACGGCGGTAGACCATTATATCGCTCTCGTTGAAAAGCTAAATAAATAAGGTACTCAACACACAACTATATCGTTTGTATATAAAATTGCATTGCTGGTAAAACGGTGAGACATGTGGAACACTTAAATATTAACATCTTGTAAAATACCGTGTTTCTAGTATAATAAATTAGTATTTGTATTACTCGCGGCACAGCGGCCGGCGCGGAGCTGGCGATGCTCGGGCCGGCGCTGGTGCGCGAGCCGCCGCCGCGCGTGCAGTACGCGGCGCGCGCCGGCGTGCGCCTGCAGTGCGCGGCGCGCGCCGACCCGCCGCCGCACGTCTCGTGGCTGGCCGACGACGGCAGCACGCTGCAAGACCTGCCCGGCCACAGGTACGGCTTCACCACCCTCGCCATGTTAACGACTCCGACTACTACACCGTATCCCGTATCGTACCATGACCGGCTAGGAACGTATCTGGCAGAAAAAGATTCTTTATTTTGAAGAGGATGAGACTATGCCCAGCAAACCGCTTCGTCACCGACCGACACTGGAGCGTTCCATGACCAGACCGCGAGCAATTCGTCGGCAACAATATTTTCTACGTGATACGTTAAGATGACGACAACCGCCAATGACCTTGAGCAAATGGGTGGAGCTTGAGCTCCCCCCCCCCGTGACCCCGCAATGCACACTACACGGTTGTCATTTTATATTTTGAAGAACTTTGACGGGTGACCATAATATTATGTAGAGTATCCAATTTTTATAATAAGTTAAGCGTGATGACTGGGATGACGAAACGCCGTTTGACAGGAATTAACTTATTTTTTAGTTAAGTTAAGAGAATTTTGTGCCAACAGAATTAGCACCATTATAACATAACATGATAGAATTTTAATTTTGGCGACTATCTCGAATCTAAATGTAAAATTTAAATGAGGAATGCAATATTCTCGTTTTGAATACGTAAAGTATTAAAAGAAATACATATTTAAATCCTAGAGTACATTTAATTATTTAGTAAGTCAATAACAAAATATATTTGTCCTGCCAAATTTAGATACACCCATTTTAGATTATGACAGATTATGGATGATTTGGTTTGAAAACACGTTATTCACATCAAAAAAATATTTTATCCGCATGTAGTGCCTTTTCAATGTAATAATTATAATTCACCAGTCATCTTATCATAAATATAATAATTTATTTACATCGTAATGTGCTCGCTCTGAGTGACAGCGTCTACCCGTGACAGTGGTCACAGACGTACTGCCCCCGTCGCCCGGTGGAGCCCCTCCGTAATTTCAACTCACCGTTTTGACAAAAACACAAAAAATTACGTAAATGTACGATTTAAAAAAAATGCGTATATATGAAGACAGATAATTAACTTTTCTATAAAATGGTATAATGGCTTGATAAATTCTATGTAAAACTCATTTTTTCTTCTGACCTAACTTGCTAAATGTATAATTATCAAGCATATGCTCTAGTTTAGTATATATACTTTTCAAATCATGAAAGCAAGTGGTTAAAGCGTAATCATTAGCTTTAAAGGGGTCAGAGTCGTATATCGCCGCCTTAAATAAAAAAAATATAATATGAAAGAACGAATCATATCCCATAAACTGAAAAAACTGGTTCTGACTGGAGACCACGGCTTGGCAAACTCGGTTGAGGATCAGGCGACATGGCAAACGTTCGAAGAAGCCTATATCGAACAATAGACCAACATAACATAATATGCTGAGGATAGTCCGTTTCATGGCTCCGTGCCTGATATGTTCATAGCACGGTCATGGCATAGTACCGTGAAGAGGGAAGACACCTATAACTTCTCTTCTTATCATGTGGCCAGCAGGTTCACTAACTAAGCGTCAGAACTTTCTCTTATCCGCCTTTGACAAGAAACCTGAACTTATGAAATGTTCAAAGACTGAACAGTAATAAAAACATCTGTACCAAAGATTGTCAATACAAAAGTGCCTCAAGTTCTTTAAATGTATTAATTACCATAATACTGTCAATACAGTTTATAATCTTACTTGTAAGATTTTAACCTGATGAAAAATTGTGAACTGTAATTTTTTTTTACAATATTACGTATTAATATTCGACAGTTGCCTTATCTAGCCGTGTCAAAACGAAGAAATATTTACCTTTTTCAGAGTGACTACGGTAATACTTTTGTTATTCTACAGTAAATTGTTCTTTATCAACAATAACTGGTATTTCAACGTTTTGTAGAAGACCAGTATCCGACATTGACAAAAACACAAAAACAAACGTGTACACAAACAGCGTTTACGTACACCGTGTCCGACTAGTGAGCGATAGACAAACTAAGGCACATGATATTTAACTGTTCAGCGTGGTTAGAGTTTTGGCGATGACATATTATAGACATATAATATTTTCTTATTTCCGTTGTCTACAGGTAGGTGGAACAAAAATGATTTCATCCATTTAAAAAAATATATTTATGTCGTATTTATTTTTGGTAATTTTAATAGATAAAATCTAGGAAAAGTTTATTTCTAAACTAGCTTCTGCCAGCGACTTCGTCCGCGTGGAATAGTGGTGCTCCGCTCCTATTGGTCTTAGTGTGATGATATATAGCCTATAGCCTTCCTCGTTGAATGGACTATCTAACACGGAAAGAATTATTTAAATCGGAGCAGCGGTTCCTGAGATTAGCGCGTTTAAACAAAATGACAACATTTCCCTTCACTGCTCTGCTCCTATTGATTGTAGCGTGATGAAAAGTATACTATAACCAGCTCAGGGGTATGACAAATAATTGTACCAAGTTTCGTTAAAATCCGTCGAGTAGTTTTTGTTTCTATAGAGTTTATACAGACAGACAGACAGACAGACAGACAGACGGACAGACAGACAAAAATTTTACTAATTGCATTTTTGGCATCAGTATCGATCCCTAATCACCCCCTGATAGTTATTTTGGAAATATATTTCATGTACAGAATTGACCTCTCTACAGATTTATTATAAGTATAGAAGAAGATTTAATAAATGCTTAGTAAGTGCTAATGACGAATTTTAATTGTGTAACAACAATGGTGAGTGCATATTACTATTTTTTTTCCATGTAATATTGTAATTATTATTCAAAAGCTCGAAGCAAAACCGCTAACGTTTACCAAATGTAAAACCTCAAAAAATATTAATCTTATGTATTGTGTATCCCTGTAGACGAATATACAGCAACGGCACTCTGGAGATTTTGCCGACGAGCGCATACAAGGCCGCGGCGAGCACGACAGTACGCTGCCGCGCCGCCAACGCGCACGGCGTGGCGCTGTCGCGGGACGTCGCGCTCATGCCAGGTAGTATCGCGAGCACTACACGCGAGCCCGCAGCCGGGGAGCGCTGAGTGACCCAGTGCGGCCTGTGCAGTGGCGGACGTGGGCTGGGAGGCGGTGGCCAGCGCGGCCGCGGCGGCGGCGGGCGGGGTGGCGGCCGTGTCGTGCGCGGCCACGCGCGACGCTGCGCTGGTGCACGCCGCGCTGTGGTACCGCGGGGACGCCGTGCTGCACGTCGACCCGCCGTCGCTAGGTATCCGCCGCTATAACCCTGATTTTGAATTGGATTTCAATTTTGATTTCACTATTCTACATGATGAGAATCTTGTAAAAGCCGGGAAAGAGATTTGAATCCAGTATCTCGTATTTTCTTGGTAAATTACATTTTTGGTAGTTTTAAGCATAAGATAACAAAACAAAATCTAAATCAACTAAGCAAATAAATAACTATACAATTACTGTGAATACAAAACAATAATGAAAGTTAAACAAAGTCAACAAAAAAAAGACGCAGTAGAAATAATGATACAGTCTACTAACTCGCCGGTTTAACGGCGATGACGCTTCAAGAAAACGTTAGGGTTGTCACTCTTTCTACTGAATAAAAAGTTTTGAAATTATTACAACATTTATTAGGTATATACAACAGGTATCACACTCGAATAGAGGACTAAAATCTACAAGTTTATCGTATGATATAAAATAGAGTAACAAAAATAATCGTAAGTATTGTAATTATGTTAATAAAGCTTTAAAACATATTGTCGTTGTGATGTTATTCTTATTCTGATTATAAATTCGTCTTCAAAGATCACACAGAATCCCATATAGCAATTTTGAAAGCAGTTGGTCCGAAAACCAAAATTCAATTCAGCGCAGCCTTACATTGTAGAGCGATGCGAGTAGTTGCAGTAGTGTGCGGCTGTGTGCAGAGTCGCGCTACCTGGCGGCGGGCAACACGCTGCTGATCCGCGACGTGCGCGCCAGCGACGCGGGCGCCTACAGCTGCCTGGCGCGCCACGCGCTCTCCGCCGCCACCAGGCGCGCGCGCCCCGCGCTGCTCTCCGTCACCAGTGAGTGCCCGCCGCGCTCCCCGCCGCGCTCCCCCGCCCGCGCTCTGCCGCACTCACCCGCATCCTGTGCAGGCGCGTCGTCGTCGTCGGCGCCCCGGCTGGTGGCGGCGGGCGGCGAGCTCAGCGTGCCGGCCGGCCAGCTCGTGTGCCTGCCGTGCGTCGCGTCCGACCACCCCGCGCCGCAATACACGTAACTTACACAAACTCTTTAACGGTTTACATAATTAATACGGTTTGCATTATTTGAACAATGACTCGCCGATATACATAATGCGCCATGTGTTGAATGTTGTTCGCCACGGTTACCATAGTATATATTTTGCACGCACTGACGTTTCACGGACTAGCCAGCTCAGCCAATATACTACTCTTTTAAAATCATGGTTTTAATAAAGACACAGGCCCGCAGATCATCTTGAGGCGAACGACAGGGGGTAGCGAACTCGCGGGCCTAGGAAAGTACCGAAAAGTCACCATTCCCCATCTTCGTTCTGGCCTCGCCTTGATTGGCCATCCAGAGTAGAGTCGCTAGAGCAGAGATAAAAACTCTGTTCGGAAGGTAAGACCTCAGTAAGGGGTCAGTGGGCCTATGGTGCCGGCCCCTCAAGGAGAAAACGGTCTGAGTCTAAAGTCCACTAAAGCATCTTCAACTTTGCTTTAGCCACCCACATCCCCGTTTTCCGCTTGTTGACTGTTTCTAAGGGACCCTAAAAATACCTTAATTTAACTTAGTTAACGCATTTAAATTTCAGTGTCAGCCAAGTACAAAAAAACAAATATTATGTTTCTTTTTTATTAATGACACTGAACTTTTTACATGATACACTACTTCATACATGCTTGCAATCTTACCGCGTGTCAATAGAACAGTTCTTCGTAATAGCCTGGAAAGCGAGTGATATAAACTATTTATTGCAAGTATTTTATATGGCTGTTTTTGTTATACTATGTCACATTGCTGAAGTAGGGAAGTAGCCTGCACCTTGGGGACTGGCAATATGCCTCGCAACTACTTTCTAAAACCTGATTGATGTTAATGAAAAATAACCGGGTACGTCAGTTATGCGTTAATCTCCACTTTACATATACCTAGTAGAACAGTAGTTGTCGGCGTAGTATCAGCCTGTTGAGAAACCTGTCAGATCCGAAACGAGTGTATGTGTCCCAATCACACGACTAAATAATATAAGAAACAAAAAATATTCATGATAGCAAACATATACATTTATCATTGACATTGAAATGCCCATATTCGTGCTTCAAATTACTGCATTTCCCTAAAATTTATATTTTTTTATAAATTAGCACAATTAAGCACATCAGCGGTATTTTAGTATTCACATCAGCGGAATTTCAGTAATTTTATGAAAAACTATAAAAAAAATCACTTTAAATTGAATTATTTTACCGTAAATAAGTAGAATCCGATCTCAATACGTAGGTAATAATATTTTCGCCGGTCGGACAGAGTTTCCTTAACATAATGTATACTCGTGCCAAATGACAGCTTTATAGTCTCTGAGCTAAGCCAAATCCTAAACCTTAAAAAATACGGACAGGCGATGCGACACAGTGAGTCGGGGGAGACGGGGGTGAGTGAAAACGTCGGACGCTTTAATACTTAAATATGTTCTAAATTTTAGATATTCCTTGCACCACTATACCAATTTGGTCATTGCCGACAGTCGTAAAAAATTGGCACTTGAAACACATTTAAATCCTTTAATTATTCGCCAATTTTCAGTCCTGTAACTGGCATTCTCTATTCTATCTCATTTCAAAAAATATTTCGAGATGAGCAACCAATGTGTCCCTGGAAGCACAAGAGCCAAACTACTGAAGTTTGTATGTGGGCAGATGGTACCGCGAGCGCGAGGGCCGCCTGCACCCGGCGGGCGCGGCCGACGGCTGGGCCTGGGGCGGCGGCGCGGCGCAGTGCGTGCGCGCCGGGCCCGCCGCCGCCGGCCTGTGGATCTGCAAGGCGTACAACGTGTTCGGCGACGCCACCGCGCACACCACGCTGCATGTCCAGGACTCGCTCACCGTCGCCATCTCGCCCACCGTGCTCGTGAGCGCACTCCGCATATCTGCATCTCACTTTATATAATGATACTCTACGGAACCACTCCTCGCTCTTCCATTTAAAAGCTAAGGGCTCCGCTTATCCCATGCATTACGAAAGTTGTGGTAATGATCCTAGACAGGTATGAGGTGTGCGAAGTCCGACTAGTTCTTCACAATTTCACATTTATGATACTGCAAACTTTTGCGATCGGTTGTTGGGACATTTTGTGCGAGAAATGTAGTCTTAGATTAAATTACATACAACAATGAACACAATAATGCATGTACCTATGCACCGCAGGTGGCCGACACGGGCAGCACGGTGCGGTTCAACTGCAGCGCGTCAGAGCCGCGCGCGGCGCTGGCGTGGCTGCACGACGGCGCGCCGGCGGGCGCGGGCGCGGCGCTCACGCTGCACGGCGTGACGCGCGCGCACCGCGGCGTGTACCAGTGCGTGGCGCGCCACGCGACCGACTCCGCGCAGGCCGCTGCGGAGCTGCGCCTCGGGGGTAAGCAGGGGATATGATCCCATTAGATTACTTCAAACTTCTCCACAGGCCACATCTAAACAAACCAACACAACGTTGGAGTGGCGTCCAATGATCTACAATATTAACAAATACCTATAAAGCCGCAAAAAGGTGATATTGTGACAAAATGAAGTACAAGGTGGAGCTACGTAGGTACTGGGTGGTGTCGGACAAGGGGGAGGCAGAGCAGATAGAACACAATCAATCTCCATGTAGTATCGTCTGAATTGGAATCGGAATCAATCAGCGAACGACGTCAGTAGGAACTTCCTCGCACCCATTGTGTGCGCCCCGGCCACACACAGGGACACTGCGTGGGGCTACTCGCGCCGGGGTGGAGACGATCAACAGCTTAATTGTCTCCAGTGTTGATATGTCTGTAGGTTAACATCATAGCACAAAGAAAAAAATATAGAAATACAAAATGGCTGCTTGAAATTATGCGAAATCACGAAATATTGAACAACAAGTCATACACCCGTGTGCTAGAGACATCGTTACTCAGAAGTAAATGGGCGAATCCAAAGGATGACAATGGGGCCTTATTACCAAGACTCTTATAGGCCGTATATATAGGGCCGAGTCTACTTTATCATTTATCTACATGCATGATTTGGTCCTGTGCGGGGTGCAAGGTTGAGCAGTATCCAAAGTAAAGGAGTATCAGTTGTTGAATGATTGTTTATTAGAGTTACCAAATGTTCTTAATCTAAATTGTTGTTAACTAAGTTAAAATGTTAATGTTAAATGTTGCGAATGCACCCGGACCGTTCGGTGGTTAGAAATGCACTGAAGCTTTAAGTTAACATGACAATATATGTAAAATGACAATACAATAAGAAATGCTGTGTTGGCAAGGTGTTCGGTAGCGTTTAGACCGAACAGGTCCGAACTGGTCCTTCTAAGTATTTGTTATTTATTTAACGATTTAAAAAAAATAGGAGGTTATCAATTCCACCCGTATATCTATGTAATATTGCTAGAACTCTATAATAGTCGAATTGAGCTTCTAAAGACATGTGTTACATTTCACAAGTACCTACAACAACAATTTCTGTAAATAAAAGTCGTTGAACGATAAAGGCTGGTGCAGTGTGGTGACTCAGAGCGTTGTGCGCAGACGCGGCGCCGGAGCTGCTCTACACGTTCATCGAGCAGGCGCTGCGAGCGGGCGGCGCTGTGTCGCTCCGCTGCGCCGCCACCGCCGCGCCGCCGCCGCGCTTCGCCTGGCTGCTGGACGACCAGCCGCTCGACCACTACCGCGCGCACCACCGGTACCGCCACCCGAGCCGCGCACTTATACTACGCCTTAATTGCGGCTCCTGCATAATTATATATATATATGTTACTCCATAAGCAAACATTGTTAACTTTAAGGATAATTCCTTGTAGATACTTTATAAGCGAAGAAACATCGGTGAACGGTGACGTGGTTTCCACGTTGAACATGAGCGCGGTGGCGGCGGCAGACGGCGGGCGCTACACGTGTCGCGCGCACAACCCGCTGGGCCAGGCACAGCACTCCGCGCGACTCAATATATACGGTACGAGCGGTGCGACGCGCTGCCCTCCGACATTCATGTTCGCTATGCTTTGTTCAAACAATCTGTTATAGCAGTCTGTGCAAGACAAACCTAAAAGCGGCTTACACAATTCACGAGCAGACTTGACAGAAGGCCGGTCATATGGTATCAAAGTAAATAAATAAATATTATTTCATTAATTCAGTGGGTCTAGCACGAAGGCCTAGACTTTCGAAAAGTATTTGTTTCGAAAGCGAATTTTGATTGGAATAATTAAACTCATTTCTTACGTATTTTTTTTAATTGATGACTTTAATCATATCTTTGAATGCTGCAATTGTTACTTATGCATTTGAAATGTAAACTTTGCTTTGGTATGGTTGTATTTATGATTCAAAAAGCGTTCATGATAGGCCCACGTGTCTTAATGAGCGGACGACGATGTAACATGTAGTAAATTGTAGGTCTCTATTTGTATATTATAATATCATTGGTGCTAGCTTATTGTTTAACGTTGCAGGGCCACCGTCGATCCGCGCTCTGGGCCCGGTGCGCGTGGTGGCCGGCGCCAACGCTACCATCTACTGCCCCTACGCCGGATATCCGATCAGGTCCATAGAGGTGCATTTTCTTAGGATGATTCCTATAATATATTAGTGTTAGGCAAATGGACACATTAAATACTTTCTTATTTAATTTACCAGATGAGAATAGTTTTTGATGCATTTTTTTTTTCAAATATTCCTTTGGTATCTTCAATAATTTGGCAAAAACACTATGTACGGATGGCCCCTGACAAGACTGTGACTACCGACTAACTGAAATTGCTGTTGATGCGCAATGAGAGCCCTGAACCTTTTTTTCGAATGGGAAATAACAAATGATGTCGCCGTGGACAGGGCGGGGGGAGTGTCAGACTCTTACTGACTAAAACCGATCGGTTTTCCTTCCTCAGCCCTTTTTTTCCGGGGGCGCGGTAACTCTTTCGAACATCCCGCAGCCCCGGCAGGATATAGCCCGGACGGCCCCGTCATCGTCTGATGCTAACAGCTCTTTGAGGCGCGCGCGGGTCATGACCGCGCCGTCACGGGCCTGGTCCTTAACGAACAGCGAGCCACCCATAGCTCACCGTCCTCAGGCCCGCGACTACGTTGTCGGGAGTTGTCTTATGGCTCCCGGCCAAAGTGGTGACATTCGGGCATGTCCTCTCGCCCGATGTGCAGGAACCTCCCAAAGCTTCCGTGCACTGAAGACCTGCTTCAGGCGGTAGGTCAGGACGCCGTGGCGTCTCCCAAGCCACTTCTCAAAGAGGGGACTTATTGCCGATTGTGGCATGCCCTGCGCTAGATTGTAACAGTCGCTCTCTCTATTCCGTCATGAGATCGCGCTGGAGCTCTGTCCACCGTTTCACGATTTGTCGTAACAGCAGAGTTTGTCCCCAGCGTCACTCATGCAAACTCCCGCCTTCAGGTCTCACACCGGCAATCCGGCAAGGAGGCCTAGGGGCCCAGGTGCCACTAGGCGGTATGACTCACACAGCCTCTACTCGCCTCAGCGTCTCACTGAACCCGCCCATACCGGGGCACCGCCCCCATCACACGGTCTTACATCCGGGCCTCCGAGCTGCATTGCACTCCCGCCGAAACTCAGCCAACCAAGAGCCTTCGTCTCTCTACTATAGTTCTGGCCGCCGTCACGGGGCAACTAACTGTAATGGTTCTTCAAAGTCAGGACGTAAGGTGCCTGTGACGCCTGGTAGGCCAGGATACCCAAACTGGTCCACATTCAGGGATGCCCTGAGCTTTTCGGCCAGAACGACAGGGTCCGGGGGCCGCTAGCTGCACCGGGGATCTCCAAAATATGGGTCCCAGTTGCCGGTCACACTGAAGCGGAGGCCTCCGGCGATACTGGGCTCGCCGAGGTCCACCGCCTCCCTCGCCTTTGCGAGCACGTCGTGGTAGGTGATGCCCTTGTGAGCTGCATCCGGCTGCAGCGTGACTGCTATAGTCGCTTTGGCCCCGAGGCCGTCCTGCTTCCCGCTAGTGGGGAGCGCAAGACGATACCCTCCAGAACGGGAGCCCTGAACCTAAAGTATAGTTTGTGTTACGAATCAGTTCCATATCATGGTGGCGGCGCGGTGCGGGCGTGGCGCTGGGTGGTGCGGGCCGCGTGAGCGCGCGCGGTGCGGAGCTGCGACTGGCCCCCGCGCTGCCGGCCGACGCGGGCCCCTACGCCTGCGCTGTGGCTGCGCCCGCTGGTCCCGCCGCGCGGAGAGACATCGACATACAAGTCCGCAGTCAGTACACATACATCACTTACTCCTTTTTCCTAAAAAGTAAAAAAGCGATTTTTTATAATAGTTGTTAAATTGGTTGACCATTATTATAACAAATTGTAAAACAACCACTAGCTGTAAAACTAAGGTATTTTTTTTTCTAGATCCGCCGAAGATTTCACCATTTATATTTTCATCGGAACTTACTGAGGGCAGCTCAGTGCAAGTGTTGTGCGGAGTGTCGTCCGGAGACAAGCCCATGTACTTCACGTGGCTGAAAGATGGCGCCCCGCTACCGTCCAACCTACAGGTACTGCTCAAGTCCAACCGTGGACTTGTTAGCGTTAGCGAAACTTCGGTAAGGCAAAAGTAATGAATCTTTGATTCTAAATTATTTCTTTGCCTGCGCTTTACTGCAAACCCTGGGCGCTACCCATCTGGCTAATATTAAGATTCCGTATCAAAAATGGTAAAAAAGAAACGTGTAAAAAAGCCGGCCAAGTGCGTGTCGGGCTACGCGCAGTAGGGTTCCGTAGTAGGTCTTAGTTAATGGACTATAACTCTGTAAACAGTTAAGCCTACTTAGCCCTGATAGTTTTTTTTAAGTTCTAGGGATAGTCATTCAAAAGTTAGAGGGGGAGGAATGCTCGTATCGAGGAAAAATTTACACTTAAAAGCTAGACATTTCGCAAATGACTCCCTTAACCAAAAAATGGTATTTGCACACCTGTAATATTTTTAAAAGACCTATCTAACGATACTCCACACGAAGGTATACGCGAGAAAAAAAATATTCATCCCCACTTTGCCTGTATGAGAGCTATCCTTAAAAAAATCTTTTTCATAATTTTATTTTACCACTTTGTCAACGTGATCAATATACATGTCTATACTAAATTTCAGCTTTCTAGTACTAAGAACGTCTGAGCTATGCCGCGTACAGATAGATAGACAGACGGACATGCAATGGTTCCTTGTCGGACTACGGAACCCTAAAAAAGTGCGAAAAATGAAAATTAAATAAAAACTGAAAAAAAAAAACGGCAGGGGGGTTAGACAAACGCTAGTAAAATAGAAAACAAAATGTATGGGAATGACATTCGTTTACGACTAGCTATCTGTCATTCCCATACATTTTGTTTTCTTTTCTACTAGCGTTTTTGCCACTTGTCTAACCCCCCAGGAGTCTATATCATGTTGAGTACTTGCTATAAACGAATAATAAAGGTAGTCAGAAGCAAGAAAGTGCACACTTCTTATACTTATGGATTCTAGTTTACGAATTCGCAAAGGAATTGAGACACTATCAAAAGCCGTTGCAAATCTAGAAATGTACCTATGCATTTTCTATGCAGTCAAGATTCCCAGCTATATTAGTAACCAAGTCCTCCACTGCCTTAATGATTTACGACATTACGAGTTTATTGCGCATATTTTTCTTTCCAGTTCGAAACCTTCGATGCGCGAGTCCGACTCGCACTTGTCCGGTTATTTTTTATCTTGCTTTAGCTCTTTTTATATATGGTTAGTGCCGATTAATATTGAACTATCATAATAGTCTTCAGCTATAGTACGGTTCACGTACAGGCAAATTGCAAACGCCGCAATCTACTTTTGACCACTCGTTTTAGTTAGTTTATAATTATAATAATTTAGTTGACCAATAGCTGCCGTAGCGCTTTAACCGCGAATTAGCATCCAACTGACTCACATGTAACTTTTCACGAATAAACTAAATCATCGTAAAGTCTGTGATTTTCGTGAACTCACATCTACTAACTCAACTACAAATAACTGCCTACCTCTGATCCATACAGCTATCATTAATTTATAACGGTAATAAGCCAGTATATTACAGGTAAGAATATACTTAAAAAAAACTGCTAGTAGCTACACCAATTTCAAACAAGTTATTGTTGTGATTTTAAAGATAGAAGAAAAGAGCCTGAACGAGTTCTCCTTGCTGATGTTCTCGGACCTGACGGCGCGGCACAGCGGCCAGTACACATGCCGCGTGTCCAACCACGCCGCCACCGTCAACTACACCGCCGCACTCAGCGTCAAGGGTGAGTGTGCGCGAGTCGCCGCGAGCCGCGCTGCCTGCCTCACGTGACGTGTTGCCTTGTCGCCGCAGTTGCGCCGGCGTGGGCCACGGAGCCCCTGGACGCGGCAGTGCTGCTCGGAGCGCCGCTGCTGCTGGACTGCGCAGCCAGGGGATACCCCACGCCCTCCATCATGTGGTACAGGAGTATCGGTCAGTAACATCATTATCATCATCATTGCGTTTCAATCTCGGACCTTACTTCACGGTAGGTATGTTCCTACCAGCAAGCCGTTTGTTTCAGGCGAGGGAGCACTAGGCGTTGAGAATGGGGAGCAGTGGGAGCAGGTTGGGGCAGGCGAGTGGAGTGCGGCAGATGGCGTACGCGCACGCAACGGCTCTCTAGCAGCCGGCGCGGCTGCACGCGCGCACCAAGGCCTGTACCGCTGCGTGGCTGACAACGGAGTGGGGCCGTCGTTAATCAAGCACGTGAACGTCACTGTGCACGGTAGCAAATGATCGCCACCGTCTTCAATAATGCTTTCTTTCTCCCTATTTTACATCAACTTTTGTTTGCTTAGTTTGTACAACCCAATTAACGGGTAAAACGGTACCCCTTGGTAAGACTGGTTGTCAGATTTTCTGGCTTCTGACTACCCGTAACGACTGTCAAAGATGTACAAATGACAACCGGGACCAACAGCTTAACGTGCTTTCCGAGGCACGGAGGAGTCTCTCTATGACAAAGATGGTCATCCATCCACGGACCGACCGCGCCAAGCGTAGCTTAACCTTTGATCGGTCGAACCGTGCGGCTGTTACTTAGCCACGAGCTCCTCATAATGTTCATATTATGATTTAAATTTAACATTAGGAACATATTGTATGTATATCAATGTTGAAATGTAAGATTCCCTAGTGTGAGATATGTTTAGAGCCGGCGCACTTGGAGGGCTCCGGCGGCAACTGGTCGTGCGTGCGCGGACAGGCCGCGGCGCTGTCGTGCCTGGCGCTGGGCGACGCGCCGCTGCACGTGCACTGGACGCACCGCGGCGCGCGCCTCGACCTCTCCTCCTACAGGTCACTCTCACCTTACGACTAACTATTATCTGTGCGAATAAATTACGGCTTCTCTGTAAGGTTAGTTCGTACGTGTGGGTGCTACGCGGGAGAAGTACCTCTTATAACTTACGAACATATATCACACAAGTGGAGTTCTGTGCTTACAGCGGTAATAATTATCTAAACCAAACTGTTACCTTCATAGAATGTTGTCGTGATCATGGAGCTACTTCTGAAGGACGAATATGATAAATATAGTAGTCGGCACGTAACTTGGCCAGAATTGTAAGTAGTTTATCTCTTTTCTTTAACTATCTTCTACATATAAATGTTTAAAAGTAAATTAATACAATAGACGATAGTGAAATAACAAGCATTGAAAGTGTTACTTTTGGATTGCACGGGGTGCACATGCGCAAACTTGTTTCAATTACGTTAAAATCTGGCCAAGTTATTTGCCGGCAACTATACGCGTCACTGAATACTAAAGGCCAAGTAAAATCTAAATGTAAAATACTTAAGGTAGTAGTATTCTCTAGTCATATCATCCTCGACCTATATCCTATCTCTGGGGTAAAGGTCTCTTCTCATACAAACGGCATGAGCATTGATCACCATGCTTGCTCTAGGAAAATTTTACACTTTCAAGTTTCCTCCAAGATTCCTCACGATATTTTCCTTCATTGTTAGTTAATAGTAGAGTCTAAGATACACTTAAAAAGCATATGTAACCTTAAAAAAGTCACATTGGTGCTTGCCAGGTTTTGAACACACCGAGTATGTGAACACGAGATGCAGGCTGCACCTATGCACGGATGTGTGCGGATCACCTGCATCAAACAGGTGCCAAAAGGCCACCACGGTGTTCATCATTTCGTTTTTTAGACAGCTAGTATAACATTAATGGAAAAAGAATTCAGTTAATTAGAAGCGTGCGTCATTTGAAGCACTCCGCTATATACATGGAGCGCGCAGGTGGACGGTGACGGAGGCCCGCGCGGGCGCCGGCGTGCGCTCCACGCTGCAGCTGCGCGCCGCCGAGCGCGCCGACGCCGGCGAGTACCGCTGCCACGCGCACAACCAGTACGGCCGCAGCGAGCAGCTGCACCGGCTGCATGTCGAGGGTACCTACTGCGCTTGCGATCGATCTAGCCTCGCCAGCGCTCGCAGTATCACTGAGTCATTTGCGCTGCACAGAGCCGCCAGAGGCGCCGCGGCGGCTGCGGCTGGGCGGCGTGGGCGCGCGCTGGGTGCGGCTGGTGTGGGCGGCGGCCGGCGGCCTGGCCTACTCCGCGCGCTACACGCCCCTGCACGCGCTGCCCGCCGCCGAGCGCTCCACCGCCGTCAACCTCACCGTGCACTCGGACGATGACAGGTGAACATTTACCCATTGCAACTATCACAACTGCTGTCATACTGCCCCCTCGGTTATGCCACATTGTGGCGTTCTAGTAGTGTCCCTTTTACTTTTCTGTAGATTTATGTTTTTATAGAATAGACGCGGACGGTCTGCACACGTTATCTGCGAAGCTAGACGGGCTGCGGCCGGCCGCCGCGTACTCGCTGCGCCTGACTGCAGCTAACCACGTGGGACTGTCGCCGCACTCTGAACCTCTGATGTTTACCACGTTAGAAGAAGGTAACACTTTATCGTTTTTAGGGTTCCGTAGTCAACAAAGAATCTTTACAGCTTCGCCATGCCCTATGGTATGCTATGCCCCCATGCTATGCCGCGGACAGACAGACGTCTGTCTGTTCTGAAGTGTGGAATAGAATGAATTCAATGGAAAGCGCATTTTTTTTTAGCTTATAATTATCCCGCTCTTATGTATAAAAAGAGGCCCTTTTCATACATGGAACGCATGGGCATTGATCACCATGGAATAACATCTACACATTATGACTTGAAAGCGCTTACTTTTAACAAATTCGTAACTTAATTCTTGAAGCCGTTAAGGGGAAAGATATTATAATGTGATATCAATCAAAAAATAAATGAAAATTAAATACCAATCTCAAAAAAAAAACAAAAATATGTGGGATTTGAACTCGATGTAACTGATTCGCAAGATCATTAATAAAGCCCCTCCACTACAGTGCTCGTTGACATTGCAGGTAAAATTGACGTTCTAATACAACGTGTTTTCAATTTTAATTACTGCTTATCCTCTTTAGAAACGGGCGTGATGATTTTCATGTCAAAGATAATAGCGAAAATGCATATAGGTAACTATAAAAACTTGATAGGTCATCCCATTACAAACTTATTTCAATACCTCACTGCTCATTCCCCATAATATTTAGTGTGATGATTTGTAGCCTAAAACTTGAACCGATTCATAGCAAACATCTTTGGTGAATTTCAAGTAAAACTGTTCAGACCTTTTGGCGTAAAGCTAAAACAGATTTTTTTTCTTACAAACTAAAAATCATAATTTTTCACCCTTGGGCTAAAATCTTGAAAAACTGTGAAACACGTGTTTAATTATTTTCATTTTAGAGTGTCCCTACAAAATTTGAGTTTAATCGAATAAGAAATAAAACTTACTCCATACAAACTTTCAACCCTATTTTAATATGCTTAGGGTCGGAATTTCCAAAAATCCTTTCTTATTACTTGTCTAGGACATAAAAGGTACCTCCTGTCCAAATTTCATTACTCTAGGTCCAGCCATTTCGGCTCCGCGTTGATGAGTCAGTCATTCAGTGTATGAGGTTGTCATTTTATATAATAGTATAGATGATTTGTGGCCTAAAGCTTGGTCTGATTCATAATAAACATTTTTGGTGAATTTCAAGTTAAACTTTTCAGACGTTTTGGCGTAAAGTTTAAACAGATTTTTTTTCTTACAAACTTAAAATCTTCATTGTTCACCCTAGGGCTAAAATCTTGAAAAACTGTGAAACACGTGTCTAATTATTTTCATTTTACAGTGTTTCTACAAAATTTGAGTTTAATCGGATCAAAAATAAAACTTACTCCATACAAACTTTCAACCCCATTTTAATACACTTAAGATTGGAATTTTCAAAAATCCCTTGTTATTACTTGTCTAGGAAATAAAAGGCACCCCCTGTCCAAATTTCATTGCTCTAGGTCCAGCCGTTTTGGCTCTGCGTTGATGAGTCAGTCATTCAGTGTATGAGGTTGTCATTTTATATAATAGTATAGATGGTGATGACAATAAAATAATCCTGAGATTGATAGTTTATGAGAAAAACCGTAGTAACTAAGAAAACAGATGATACTTTGCTCAATTATTTTTGATATTTAAATTGATTTTTTTTATTTTTGAAAAGAAGGGGATCTGCCTTGTATGGCATAGATTATTATGTATTTTTTTCGAAGCATTTTCGATAAAAATTACGGAGAAAAAACGTTTTAATGTAACACAAATTACAGCCAATTCACATATATCGCCGCCTTAAATGACCGCTGTTGCAGTCGTCGCCGCCACCGAAACCTCTCGAACTCGGTCGCAGCGCCTGACTTCGGAAACGCTTGGTGGCAGCAAATAGCTTATGGGTACTACTTGGACTGTTGAGTAAAACATTCGTATTGGGAATCATATCTATTTTATTTTGAAGCCCATATTTATAGACACTTACATTCTATTGGCTGACCAGCTGCCTTAGAAATATGAACAGCCAATCAGCGTTTAGCACGCTTCATAAAAACTAGTGGCGGTCAGTGAGCCGCTTAGTAGTTTGTAGGCGATCTACGTGGGAGCATGTCCGATGATAACGCATCGCGCAGAAGCGAAGCTATATATACGGCCGAATGGCTTAGCAGCGTTCAGTCATATGCTGTTAGAAGCACCCTGCGAAAGGTCATGTAGAAAAAAAAATTGCAGCGTTCAGTGTAGGTCCGCGCGTCGCGCGGGTCTCTCCTTATGCTTAACATTGCATGCCTGACTCCCACAGCAAAAATAAATGTTTATATTGTCCACAGCTCCGACTGCATCTCCGCAGAATGTTAAAGTGAGAGCGGCTAATCCCGGTGAGCTCCACGTGTCGTGGTCGGTAAGTAGGCACGCTAAGCTGGCTGTCGCCTGCAGTAAAACATTACAAATTGATAACTGACACTTCGTTCTAAAAGTCCGTGTCTCCTATTAGGTATTGTTTTGTATGTACATATTTTCGCCACCGACTTCTAGAACGATGTATAAGTTATTTCAATTTGTAGTATTTTTGAAGTTGGTGCTATTTTTGCAGAAATGTTTTTTTTTCTCGCTTGTCAGTGGATCGGTTTGTAATTTATCTAAATTACAATAACTTAATGTCTACTGTTCATTACCAAGAGTATACTCTCTATACCTACCTCTGCTTTCTCTTTTAGAGCTTAGAGGCGTGATATTGTATGTTATGGAATGGTGGAAACAATACCTACATAGAAATGCGATTGCAGCAATCGCGGATCCTCTGCTTTTACTAATTGAAGAATTCCATTGTCTATCTCTAGAGATCTTCATCAGATCCTAATATAATATATTAAACTAAAACCTTCCTTGAAACAAAAAGAAAACAACCCCATCCAAATCAGATCCGTAGTTTTTAAGAAAATCGCGGACATATGTACAGTACGGTTCTGTATTCGACCCAAACGTACGTTTGTATGTCCGCAATTTTCTAGTTGTTTTGTTTTAGGTTTCCGTAGTCGATAGGGAATCTTATAGTTTCGCCATGTCCGTCTGTCTGCAGCATAGCACAGAGGTTTTTTGTACAAGAAAGTTGAAAGGTGGTACAGATATGTTACCAGCCAAACCCGATTTCAGGACAAACTAGTTTTGCCTAGTCTAAACTAGTTCTTCCTATACGCGATACGATTAACTAGTATAGCCTAGTCCAAACTAATTTGTCCTAAGCCCGATAGGATAAACCAGTTTAGGCTAGTTCAAACTAATTGTAATTGACCAATCGCCACGCGCTATCATTAATGTAGGATCTGTATTTTGCCGATTTTTTTTTTATTTTACTAAAGTACTTAAAATAGTGTAATAAATAAACCCTGATTAAAAAAAAACATGTATCTTAATAACTTTCGGAAATAATTACATAAACATTGTCGGAAGTAATGCAGGCGTCCGGTCAAAAATGTAGGTAGGTACTTTGCAGCAATGTTAGCCGCGCGACGCGAGTGAGCGAGCGCGCCGATCTGCCAGTTACTGTGTTAATGTAATTGTTTTATTAAGACGACGACTACCGCCAATGACCTTGAGCAAATGGGCGGAGCTTGAGCTTCCCCCCCGCGACCCCGCAATGCACACCGCACGGTTGTCATTTTATATTTTGAAGAACTTTGACGGGTGACCATAATATTATGTAGAGATTCTAAGGACAGTCGCATATTGTATTTTGATATGCATGTCTAAGATATAAAAATCGAAATACAAATAACATCTGCCTGAGTAATACTTCGAAACACTAATTTTAAATTTCCAACCCTCACTGCATATCTACTTCGTTTGCCAGAAAAGCAAAAATATTTTCAATTTCTTTAATCTGCAAAACATGTTTATCGATCTAAATTGTTACAAGTTTCAAGAAAAAATTCTGAGAACTAGCATTCTTGAATTAATCCGCTGTGAAAGATGGACAGACAGACAGACAAAATCGCACCATAGGAGTTAATTTTTAGGCCATATTGGTGTCCACTCATCTTCACTTGTATAGGAAAATCGTATTAGTTTTGTAAGGAGAGCCTGGAAGCCAGTTAATTAGTCCGACATTTCTGATCCATCTGTAAAGTGTCCGACCAAACCTTTGGTATCAGCTTTGGCCAAACCACCAGCTTTGGTTAAAATTGGCCTAAGTTTTGACAGCAACAGAACCGAAATTGAATAATCTATTACGTTTAAAGACCTAAAAGTGAGTGAGACTGTATTACAAATGATGTTAATATTTTAAATAAGCTGCAGGTAGTTTTATTTATATTATTAAATTGATACACCGAACATATTAGTAAAAAGTCATTGGGGCTTCTTTGCTAAGGCACCTGCATCTCATTTATGAGTATGCAGATTCGAACTTCGAAACCTAGAAATTACCAATCTGACTATTCCAAAGTTTTACATGCACTTTTTTTAGTATAACTTAGACACCATTGACTAACGGTGAAGGAAAACATCGTGAGGAAACCTGGACTACACGGTCTGAAATCACCAATCAACCATAAAAAGCGTGATAATTAATGCTAATGCATGTCTATGTCATACCCAAAAGTGGGATAGTAAAGATTCCGATTATGATCAGGATCTTTTAAATTTTTACCTATCATGAACAATGGAATATCACCCGTTTTGGGCCCAATTATGAAAGTGCCGCAAAGCAAAAAATCAATGCAAAACTAAATGTGCTAAATTCGGATATAGACTTTGTCTGAATGAGAATTAGCTGTTAAATTTTCAAGCACCAAATCTGTACGACCCTTTTCCACGGTTTCATGCATTTTTTAAGAAATAAAGTAATGGAAAAAAATCCTACCATTGTATGGCATTTCAATAATCTTTTATAAAGATGCAATATCGATTTTTGACTTTGAAATCATTTATAATTACCGATTTAAATATTTTTGATCTTTATCTTTTTACCTTATATTACTAATATAAGGTTTTTTATAATATATTTTATCAGAAAAACTCACCGCAAAAATCGACAGATTTTTTTATAAAAAGATTATTAAATGGACATGCAGTAGCTCAATTTTCATTTAGTTTTGTTATTACAATTCATCGGAATTCAAACATAACCTTGGAATTGGAAAATGGTCGAAATACCATATTAAGAAAAGCATTTAAGAGAAAAATGCACGGAGGTCTAATTATTTCAGAATGTTTGTTTTACAAACTACGGAGAGTTTTATTTAAATTTAATTCGTATACCAAAAGATGTCGAAGAAAACATAAAAAAATATTAGAATATGCATCAAACCTTCATATCAAGCCCTTTTATAATTATGATAACGTAGAAACTACACTTTGTAATTTTAATCCCCATTTTTCCTCGAAAGTAATAGGTAGTATTTTTCTACTTTATCCATTTGCGATATATTTCAACAATTATTCCAAATCGATAAGGCTAGTTATTCCTGAAGTAATTATTAGCTCTGACAGACAAAGTCGCATCCCATAAGGGTTACTTTTTAACATTTTGGTTCGGAACCTTAAATATACTATTTGAATATATCTTTTCTAAGGGTTACGCAACAAAAAAAAAATATTCATCCCCATTTCACGTGTTCGGGAGCTCCACTAAATTATTTAATTTTTTTATTTATTTTTACCACTTTTTCGGCGTGATCAATACACATATCTATAATAAATTTCAGCTTTCCAGTACCAAGAGCCTCTGAGCTATGCCGCGAACAGACAGACAGACGGACATTGCGAAACTATAAGGGTTCCTTGTCGGACTACGGAATCCTAAAAATAAAACTAATGTAACCAATCCAAAATAGGAAAATGGTCTAGCTAAAATAGTCAGACAATACAACACATTTTACAATCATTTTACAATACTCTTTTAATAGCGTAAGCTTATTTTTTTATCATATTCTGCATTTTTTTTCAAATTCGTCTCGTAGCAAAGAAATTCGAACCCAAATTCACGTGTTTAGAAAAATATTTTCATTGGTAATAATTTAGAATAGCGCCACCTTGTTACCCATGGATAAACCGTTTTATTTACAAACCATTAAGTTTTGTTCTAAGATATGATCCCATGCCCTGACTTATAGCTACTATTTCTATAAATTCCAAACTATTAGGAAATATTATAACATAACATGAAAGAATTTTAATTTTACGACTATCTCCGACCTACATGTAAAATTTAAATGAGGTATGCAATAATCTCGTTTTGAATACGCAAAGTATTAAAAGAAATACATATTTAAATTCTAAAGTACATTTAATTATTTAGTAAGTCAATAACAAAATATATTTGTCCTGCCAAATTTAGATACACACATTTTAGATTATGACAGATTATGGATTATTTGGTTTGAAAACACGTTATTCACATCAAAAAAATATTTTATCCGCATGTAGTGCCTTTTCAATGTAATAATTATAATTCACCAGTCATCTTATCACAAATATAATAATTTATTTACATCGTAATGTGCTCGCTCTGAGTGACAGCGTCTACCCGTGACAGTGGTCACAGACGTACTGCCCCCGTCGCCCGGTGGAGCCCCTCCGTAATTTCAACTCAACGTTTTGACAAAAGCACAAAAATTGACGTAAATGTACGATTTAAAAAAAATATACGTATACAAAAAGACAGATAATTAACTTTTCTATAAAATGGTACAGGTTTCATTAAAATCCGCTTGATAAATTCTATGTAAAACTCAGTTTTTCTTCTGCGTTAGACCCAACTTTATGATTTTTTTATACAATGTTATAAATACATAATTAAAAAAAACGGTATACAAAATTATCAAGCATATGCTCTAGTTTAGTATATATACTTTTCAAATCATGAAAGCAAGTCGTTAAAGCGTATTCATTAGCTTTAAAGGGGCCAAAGTCGTATATCGCCGCCTTATTGAACTACTATTTATACAACTAATTTCATTGTTATAGATTCACAAATATTGTTAGTCCATTTATTAACTTCGTATCTGCCAGATCCGACGTTAATGACCGTAGATGATGAAAATTGTACTGTCGGATCTACCACATCCTACCTTATTGATTGCACACCGTATAATTAATTTTGTTGGATCTACCACATCCGATGTTAATGAACGGACATGATAAAAATCATACAGTCGCATCTGCCATATTCGACTTTATTACTGGTTTATTTTAGATAGAACGTTACCAGACCTAACAGATAACTCACTTTTTAGGTTTCCGTAGTCGACAAGGAACCTTTATAGTTTGCCATGTCCATCCGTCTGTCTGTCTGTCTATCTGTCCACGTCATAGGTCAGACGTTTTTGGTACTAGATAACTGAAATTTAGTATAGATATAGATATTATGTATATTGATCACGCCGACAAAGTGGTAAAATAAAATTGTTTTTTTTTATGGTGGCTCTCAAACACGTAAAGTGCGCGCGTACGAGCCCCCCCCCCCTCTAACTTTTGAATGACTGTCCTTAGGAATGTGAAAAAAATCACATACGTAGCACATGTTATGAACTTACAAGGAAAACTATCTAGGTAGGCTAGGTAGTCTTAACCGGTTACAGAGTTATAGTCAACTAATAAGACCTACTACGTTAGTTTTATTGAATGCTAATTATCATACTATTTTTGGTTTTAAGGTACATTTCGAGAGTCACCTGTACCTGTTGATGCAGAACATAAAAACCATGTTTTATTTTGGTGATACCGGCCAAGGGAAAATTCTTACCCAATTTAAAATTATTAGTAAAAATATAGCGCTATCAATAAAACTAGATTTTGTCCTTGAAATTGTTTAAAAAGGGCAATGATGCATCTGTTGTTGTAGATATCCATTGGCCGTGGTGACTACTTGATAATCAGGAGGGTTGCGGCTTATGAGCCACCTACTAACATCCAAATGTGTGTTAAATGTTTAAATATTGCATTTTATTGTTTCCAATTTAAGATTATTATTAAAAAGTAAATGATGAATTAATAAGTTGCTATTTATCATGTCATGATTTACTTAAAAAATGGAAATTTCCATTAATTGGTATCATTATCACTAACAATGACATTTCAAGATGGTGGATAGCGTTAGTTCACCTGTCAGCCACGTTCATAAATCCGTAGTATCCGTTAAAGGTCCGCATTGAGAGAGATACATAGCACAATAAACAATATTCAACATTTATTGGAAAAAACACTATAATTATAATTTTGATCATGAAAAGTAGGTATTAGGACATCATAAAATAAAGAGACACCGCTGTGATGTTTCAACTACCCATCAGTTAGACGGGGTAGTATACCGTATCTTTTCTTTTTTGTAGTATACGAAAAGAACCAAGACATCATAAAATGAAAGAGACACCGCAACGTAGGTATTTGTAAAGGAGACATCGCTGTGATTTTTCAACTACCCATCCACCAGTTACTTTGTAATAATACCACGTAACATACCAGGGTTTCATAAAGTTGCAGAAGTCCTCACTGATATAGCAGAACAATTCTACCAAGTTTTGTGTGTAGGTTGCGCCTGATATCTATCATATGATCTCAGTATGCATATCATCGACTACCTATGGAACCTCCACAACCCAGTTACCGGGTAACACGATAGGTACCTCTTGGTAAGACTGGTTGGCAGACTTTCTTGCTTCTGACTACCCTTGACGACTGTCAAAGATCTACAAATGACAACGGGGACCAACGGCTTCACGTGCTTTCCGAGGCACGGAGGAGTCTCGCTATGACATAGATGGTCACCCATCCACGGTTGGACCGCGCCAAGCGCAGCTTAACCTTTGTCCGTGCGGCTGTTACTTAGCCTACAATTTTCGCGATTCATACTATTGCACGTAATGTTACAATAAATAGGTATTATGGTCCCCTTAACGTTATGTAGGTATTAGTTGATTCCAATTAATTTGCCTGTATAAACTTACTAGCTTCCCGCCAGCGGCCTCGCTCGCAATATTTTAGCTAATGGATACAAAAACTTGACAAATTATATACTAAAACCTTCCTCATTAATCACTCTATCTATTAAAAAAACCGCATCAAAATCCGTTTGCGTAGTTTTAAAGATTTAAGCATACATAGGGATATAGGGACAGAGAAAGCGACTTTGTTTTAAACTAAGTAGTGATACCTAATGCAATTTGGTTTTAAATGATTTGTCCCCACAAAATGATGTAAGTGTCAGATCCAACATAATTTACTACATTTTATCCATCAATAAGGGAGGGTCTGCCACATCCGACTCACTGTCTAAATCTCCGTCCAATCAAAAAAGTCCGATATACCACATCCGACGTATAATAGTAAAATATATCCATGTAAAATGGCTTCATGTGTCATTTTGACCACTATCTATACTTATAATAAATCTGTAGATAGGTCAATTCTGTACATGAAATATATTTCCAAAATAACTATCAGGGGGTGATTAGGGATCGATACTGATGCCAAAAATGCAATCAGTAAAATTTTTGTCTGTCTGTCTGTCTGTCTGTCTGTCTGTCTGTATAAACTCTATAGAAACAAAAACTACTCGACGGATTTTAACGAAACTTGGTACAATTATTTGTCATACTCCTGAGGTGGTTATAGTATACTTTTCATCACGCTACAATCAATAGGAGCAGAGCAGTGAAGGGCAATGTTGTCATTTTGTTTAAACGCGCTAATCTCAGGAACCGCTGGTCCGATTTGAAAAAATCTTTCAGTGTTAGATAGTCCATTTATCGAGGAAGGCTATAGGCTTTATATCATCACGCTAAGACCAATAGGAGCGGAGCACCACTATTCCACGCGGACGAAGTCGCTGGCAGAAGCTAGTTTAAAAAAAAACAGATAATCTATTTCATTAGCTAGATGCGTAATAGTATATCTCACACCCATTTAAAATTTCATAATTGTATGACTTAAGATAATAGTTTTATTGTACTTTTTAACTTTAAACTGCTCTCCTGTAAAGTTGCAGATTTGTAGATCCTGCATTAATGATAGGGCGTGGCGCAATGGTCGTTTTTGTTAACTAAATAATGAATAAATAACGAACTTCAAAGGAAAACTATCAGTTAACAAAAGTTACAGAGTTATAGACTAGTCGACCAACTAAAACGTATTACGGAACTATTGCGCGTGGCCCGAGACGCACTTGGCCGGTTTTTTTGAAGTTGGTTAAAACATACAGATATTGTTCCTTAAGTCGATGAGTTAAGGTTGATTTTAAATTGGTATAAGATGGTAAGCAAAACGAACGTGTTGTCAGGTCAAGAATTTTACTCATACTAATTAGCTATAGATACAAGGTAGATCATTGGACAGCTGTGCAATATACCTACATAAACGCATACATATATGTAGTAAGAAACTTAGAATCTTAACATACCGCCCACCAAAAGGGGTATGACCCTTTTCATGTAATTTATAAGTATCTAACAAGCTAGTACATAAACTGAGGACTGGTAAGTATTAAATAATCTATCTACTACAAATTATACAATAAGAAAGGATCTCAAGTTTCAATTCCTTATTCCTAATAGATACAAAGTGAAAATTTACTCCAATAAAAAAAAACAAAATTACATGCAATGAATTTAAATTTTTAACATGAACTTTACCCATCACTAGTTTGACAATTTCAGTAAGTACAGTCTTCATCAAAAGATAGTGATAACTTTGAAACAGTCTAAACAAGTAGTATATAAATTTAATATTAAGTTAGGTATAAAACATATCTATCCTTTAAAGAAATTTTAAATAAAATAGGTTCATTATGAAATGCATTTAAATAAATCTTTTGCTGTTGACTTTACTTGCAGTGAACAATTTTAGATTATACAATGTATTTATTCAGTGTACTTTATCAATGGACACAGTTTGGATATACATCGCTTTGTCACATTAGAACCACTTTTGACACTATACACTCGCGTCACACCGTCGTGGCCGGGATGTTTCTCCATAATGCGTCCCAGTAACCATTTTCCAGGTGGAAGGTTAGGTTGTTTGATCAAGACAATATCATTGATTTGGAATTCTTCTTCCTGTTTCATCCACTTTGGTCTTTGTTGTAGTTTTGTAAGATATTCAACTTGCCACCTGTGCCAAAAGTCATTTAGTAGTTTTTGTGTGAATTTCCATCGCGTCAAATGGTTGATATTGACATCTTTTAGGTCTGGAGAGGGTACGGTTATCGGAGCTTCCCCTAATAAGAAATGGCCGGGTGTAAGTGGGTCTATATTTTCTGTATCAGTGTCGTCTATGGGATTCAAGGGTCGTGAATTCATACAAGATTCAATTTGGCAAAGCAAAGTTGCCATTTCCTCATATGTCAGATGTTTTGTTATAACTCTCTTCAGGTGATATTTTAGTGATTTTACACCGGCTTCCCACAAACCGCCAAAGTTGGGGCTATAGGCCGGTATAAAGTGCCATTGAGTTCCGTCACGTGACAATATGTCTGCCACTTCTTCTTTGAGGTCCAGTTGGGCTGCGTTCCATGCTTCTACTAATTCTTTGTTTGCAGCGACGAAATTACGGCCCTGATCGCTATACATATGAGCACAGCGTCCTCTTCGGCCAACAAATCTTTTGAAGGAACCGATGAATGCCTCGGAAGTAAGGTCTCCCACAAGTTCTAAATGAACTGCCTTTGTACACATGCAGACAAAGATTGCCACATATGCCTTGTTTGTCTTCACGCCACGACCTTTTGACATCAGAACATCATACGGTCCGGAGAAGTCCACGCCGCTGTGTAGAAAGGGTCGTGCTGGTGTTACTCGTACACTTGGAAGATCACCCATTATCTGTTGTTTCGGTCTGGTTGCAATTCTCATACAAACCAGGCATTTTCTGATGTAAGTCCTTACAAGTGATTTAGATTTCAAGATCCAGAACCGTGAGCGGATATAACATTGAACGAGCTGGGCACCGCCATGAATGGTTCTCTGGTGTGCATCAGCAACGACCAGGTAAGTAAAACTATTCTTGTTGTGTAATATAATAGGATGCTTGCAGTTCTCGCTGACGTTCGCATTACGCAGTCTACCGCCCACCCTCAGGAAACCATCTTTGTCCAAGTAAGGATTTAACGATTTTATATCACTACATTTTTTTACATGTTTGTATTTCTTTAGAGCATCTATTTCTTCTTCAAAACTTTCCTTCTGTGATTTAAGTATACAAATTTTTAATGCTTTATCTAATTCTTGTGTAGTAATTGCTTTTGTTTCTGGTATCCTTTTCTTTGAGTTTAAAATCTTATGCTGTGAACTATTATTGTTTGTAATTCTTCTAAAGTTTCAAAATTTTCAAAATTTAAAAATTCTTTTGATTTCAGATCATCAGGAACGCTCAGGTAAGTTGTTATTGTCTTCCGCATTTCTAAATCTGTTTTCATATTTTCAGGTCTTTTTAATTCTATTTTTGTTTCAGATAACCACTGCGGTCCATGCCACCATAGCTGATTTTCTCTCAATTGTGTAACTGTTGAGCCTCGTGAAGCGATGTCCGCCGGGTTATGTTCAGACTTGACGTGGTACCATTGGCTGTTGTTAATGTTATCTTGGATTTCCACTACGCGGTTGGCAACAAAGGGCTTCCAACGGTGTGGATCTCCTATAAGCCAAGCTAAGGTGACTGTCGAATCTGTCCATGCGTAGACCTGTGTAAGTGGAATTCTCATTGCTCTGGCCACATGACTTAGTAACTTTGATAGCAGTACAGCCGCGCATAGCTCAAGCCGAGGTATTGATACTTGTTTGACAGGAGCTACTCTTGATTTTGCAGCCACTATAATCGTCTTGATAGTTCCATCAGCTTGGAGTACTCTACAGTAGACTACTGCAGCCATAGCGTGCATCGACGCGTCACTGAAGCCATGCAGTGTTATATTATTTTTGTTTTTACTGAATGTGTTCAACCATCTTTGGATTTTTATTGTGTGTAGATTATGTAAGTCTTGTCTCATGTCATGCCATTGTTTTTCTAGGTCTTCGCTTATTTCATCATCCCATCCAATGCCTTGTAACCATAATTTCTGTATAAGTATTTTGATCATTACTACAACTGGAGCAATCCATCCAAGAGGATCGAATAATCGCTGTAAGTCAGACAAAATTGATCGTTTTGTATAGAAGGTTGGAGATGATGGTAACGTTAATTTGTAGTGGAACTCATCATTTTTTAAATTCCAGGATATGCCGAGAGTTTTTACTGTGCTGTCGATTGTGAGATCTACAGTTGCTTTAGAAGATCTATTCTTGGGGTCGATAGATTTCATGAAGTCTGTGTTATTTGAACACCACTTCTGTAATTTGAATTTGCCCTTCTCTAGTATACCTTGAAGTTGTGTACTGGCTTCTACGGCTTCTTCAACTACATCAGCCCCTGACATGACATCGTCAACATAAAAATCTTCGCGTATTATTCTGGCTGCAAGAGGATACCTTTCTCCTTCGTCATCAGCAAGTTGCATCAATGTCTTCACAGCAAGGTATGGCGCTGACGCTGTGCCAAATGTGACTGTCAGTAGCCTGTAATGCTTTACTTCGTCGGCGGCGTTCTGTCTCCACAATATTCTCTGATAGTTGGTGTCTTCATTTGCTACAAGTATCATCCTGTACATTTTCTCTATGTCACTCGCGAAGCAAACGCTGTGCATGCGCCATCTTATTAGAATGCTTCTTAGGTCTTCTTGCAGCTGTGGACCGACAAGCAGCTCGTCGTTAAGTGAGATTTGGTTTGAGCCCTTTGCAGATGCATCAAAGACAACGCGTGTTTTAGAAGTCTCTTTGTCTTCTCGGACGACGGCATGGTGAGGCAAATAAACGGATTTTAGTGATATTTGGTCTTTTGGAACTTCCTCCATATGTCCCAACTTCAAATATTCTTCAATTACGTCTGTATAGGCTTTCTTAAAATATGGTGATTTTTTAAATCGTTTTTCAAGTTGTTCTAATCTTCTCATAGCTATTTCTTGTGTGTTACCATGAGAAGATTGAATGTTTTGAGTTTTAAATGGTAACTTGACTATATATCTTCCCTCACTATTTCTTTCGTGTGTATTTTTATATATTTCTTCGCATAGCGCTTCATTTTTAGTGTGTTTTCTCTTTGTGTCATCATCTATTTCCCACAGTAATTTAAGCATGCTATCTGCTTCTATGTTGTGATGCAATACTAACATTGATTCATCTGATTTTAAATGATCGTCTACTTTGCCAAATAAAATCCAACCCAGTGTAGTTTTTTGCGCGCATGGTGAGCCGGGTGGACCCTTGATGACGTCATTTTGTAAAATTTGAGAATATTCATCAACTCCTAAAAGGATATCAATTGACGCTGATATGTAGTATCTGGGATCTGCCAATGTGAGTCCTTTCAGATGAGACCAGTTGTTAGAAGGAAGTGATTTTGTTGGTATGTGAGTAGTCAGTTGTTTAGATACGATGTAAGCCTTAACTTTCATTCTGAATTCTTCATATCTTGACTGTATTTCGACCTGAACTACTTGATTAAGCTTGAACTTCATAGATCCCACTCCTACGACATTAGCTTGTGTTGAGTATCTTTTAGCATTCAGTGCTTGGGCTGCTCGTTCTGTGATAAAACAGCCTTGTGATCCTGGATCTATGAGCGCTCTCAAGACAGTAGTGTGTCCGTCTTCACCTCTCGCTGTAACTACTGCTGTTGCTAATAAAGTGATACCACTTCTTGAATTTTGTGTAATTGTATTTACTTGAATCTCTGTATCTTCTTCTCTTGTATCTTCTGTCACATGTAATGACACTTTTGATGTCTCCTTTGTAGTTTCTGTGACAGCCCTTGGGGTATGAAGCAGAGTGTGGTGACGTTTGCGACATTTTTGGCATGAGGTAGCTACCCGACAACTTTTGATTGTATGACCAGGAACCAGGCAGTTGTAACAAATGAAAGCAGTTTTGACAAACTCTGAACGCTGCGCTGGGTCCATTTTTCCAAAATTCTTACAGTGATACAATGCATGATTTTCTTTACAGAGTGGACAGTTCCTCTCAGCCGTAGTTAAATGGTAAGTACGTTCTTTTATTGCAGGTTTTTCCTTCGATGTGGACGTGAACGGCGTAATCAACTCAAGTGTGCGAAATCTAGATTGTAAAAATTCCTTCAGTGATGACAGCTTCGGCAACTCATCTCCTTCTTCTCTAGTGACATACTCCTCCCACTCTTTATGTGTGCTTGGATCTAGTTTTTGTACAACCAGGAATATAATCAAGGGGTCCCATGATTCAATATCGAGGTCCAAGTTCTTCAAGCTGTTTAAGCACTCGCATGTAGTGTCATGAAGTAATTTAATGTTACTAGCAGACTGTATTTGAGATTTTCTTTGGTTAAATAACCGCTTAAGCAATGACGTTACAATTACTCGTTTATTGTCATAGCGGTTTTTCAATGTTTCCCAAGCTAATGCATAGTTTTTATCCGTAACTTGTATTGATTTCAATAGATTTTCAGCTTCTCCCGTTACACTAATCTTCAAATAGTGAAGCTTTTGTACATTGTTCAATGTTGAATTTCTATCCACGAGTGATAGGAACAAATCCTGGAAGGTAGGCCATTCTTCGTATGTGCCGGAGAATGTTTTTAGTTGAATGTTTGGCAATTTGACGTGTGCTTGTTGACCTATCGACATTGGTGGTAACGTGGATTCAGTACTTACTATTTTCGGTTCTTTACGTTCATCCAACATGTCCATAATATCAGCTTTGATTTCCATTATTTTTTCCTCACATTTCGAATATTCATCATTGGAAAAGTATTCAATGTCGTTTCGGTTCGCTTTAGGTACTAAACGCAATAACTGCTGGTTAGCATTCCGAAATAAATTCCAATAATCATCGAAACATTTCAACTTAACCTCCAAATAACCCTTGGTCAAGCGCGCTTTCGGACTTTTCTTGAAGTTTATTAACGCTTTGTTAATAAGTAGGTAATTATCTTCTAACTCGCTAAGCACTTGTGCGACCGTTGGTTCCATGGCTATAACTTTATGATTTCACGAAGTTTACACGTAAAAGTATCTGCACTTAGTTCACACACCGGTATTACACGTTATTTAGTATCACTAGTCTGTTAATTTCACTCCAATCTGTCCAAAATCAGCACTGTATTTTATATTTAAGGCAATGAAAGTTATTTGTAATTTGCATTCACTAATGAGTTCTAATATCCACTATGATTTTTGCAAGTCATTAGCACACAACCGATTCTTTTGTTCTCCTTATCGCTGGCTCGGGATCCGGCTCGAAGGACCACTATGTTCCTTAAGTCGATGAGTTAAGGTTGATTTTAAATTGGTATAAGATGGTAAGCAAAACGAACGTGTTGTCAGGTCAAGAATTTTACTCATACTAATTAGCTATAGATACAAGGTAGATCATTGGACAGCTGTGCAATATACCTACATAAACGCATACATATATGTAGTAAGAAACTTAGAATCTTAACAGATATTAAAAACATGCATACATACATACTTACGGGTCGAATACAGAACCTACTTTTTTTAAGTCGGTTACAAAAATAGGCATGATGCACTAACAGGCGCCGCCTCAAGACAGCTGGAACGGCGAGCTGCTGGGGTACGTGGTGTCGTGGCGCGAGCTGGGCCGGCTCCACGAGGACGCGGGCGAGCCGCGCGCCGGCAGCGCCAGCGCGGCGGGCTGGAGCAGCGCCGACCTCACGCTGGCCGGGCTGCGCTCGTTCGCCCGCTACGCGCTCAGCCTGCGCGCCTACAACCGCGCCGGCGCCGGCCCGCACTCGCCCACCGTGTACGCCACCACGGCGGACGGAGGTGAGTGCGCGACGGGCCCCGGCCACTGCGCGGGCGAGGGCCGACCGCTGAGCGAGTGCGTGCTGCGCAGTGCCGGACGAGGCGCCGGGCGCGGTGGCGTGCGAGGCGCTGTCGGCGCGCTCGCTGCGGGTGCGCTGGGCGCCGCTGTCGGCCGCGCACACGCACGCGCTGCGCGGCTATGAGCTGCATTACGCGCCGCTGCACTTCGCTACGCGTGAGTGAAACTACTGAGGCTAACCACTACATACACTTGTTACACCGACCAAACTGCTTAATCGAAGAGAGTGCGCATACAATCGATCCGATCCCTAACGAATTATTTTCATATTCTATAGCTTGTAAGCAAGTGCCAGATTACGTATTGAAAACTGTCATACATTTCATTCAATACATACTAATGTTAAGGCTAGCTGCATACATACCTAACCACCTAACTTATAACCGAGTCAAAAAAGAGGAGGATCTTAATCGAACATCAGTTGTAGGTATATTAAATGTATACGGAAATCGGTATTGGCGAGATCTCGCAGTATTGTTATTCATAAACTCGCGGGATCTCGCTTGAACCCCAATCGAAATGCAATCAAATTGCATTCCCTAGTACCGCCGAAATGTTCGGTTAATCACACACAAGGTACCTAGGTACTCTGGACATACAACTAAATATAATATGTAGGTACCACTAAAAGTTTTATGTAGCGAGTGTCTGTGTGTTGTGTAAACAGGTATGGGAAATTTAATTGTAACACGAGAAAAGTGTCGCGACATAGGCATCATGCGAGTAAAGACTACAGTCATGGTGGCATCACAATAAATTACTGAACTGTGAACAAAATTAAAAAAAAACACATTTCTTTCGCAATTACTGTCGCAATGTACCTTCCCTAATGTATACCTATTATATAAATTATTTAAAATAATATTAACGACGCTTAAAACCACATTTACCCAAATGTGTATTGGTCAGCTTGGAGTGCGGCGCAGACGGCGCGCGCGGGCCCGGGCGGCGAGGCCACGCTGCAGGGGCTGCGCGCCGCCACCAACTACTCCGTGTGGGTGCGCGCGCGGGCCGACGCCGGCCTGGGGCCGCCCGCGCCACCCGTCTACTGCGCCACCGCCGACGACGGTCAGTGTCCACTCGCCCGGCCCGCCCGGCCCGCCCGGCCCCCGACACCGAGTGACCGCGCTCCCTGTCCGCAGTGCCGGAGCCGGTGCAGCACGTGCGCGCGCTCGCGGCCAGCGCGACCTCCGTGCGCGTCACGTGGCTGGCGCCTGCTGCCGCCGGCCACCTCACGCACTACACGCTCTACACGCGGGAGCTCGGCAAGTTCGTCGAATGCTCGTCAATGCTTTAAAGCTATGTCACCCTCTCACTACACTGGTTAATAGCTTTGATGTGCTAAAGAGTGGGCGGTGAGTGGGCGCAGCGCGTAGATGTGGAGGCGACAGAAGGCGGGGCGCTCGGCGAGCAGGAGGAAGTGTGGCGCGAGGTCCGCGGGCTGCGGGAGCGCACCGTATATGAGTTCTGGGTGCGCGCCGCCACGGCCGCCGGCGCCAGCCCGCCCAGCCGGCCCGTCAATGCTGCACCGGCACCAGCACGTACGTCGCACTCGCACCTCACCCGCATCACTTACTCATTTGTACACCCAACAGCTATGTTCAACGAGCCATGCACGCAGTAGCTTACCATAATTTGGAACACCTCAAAACAGGCACTACGTTAATTCGGGAAATTCCAACCAATCTTCAGAAAAGATCCTACCAATTCCATTAACTAAACCTACAGTGTTGGCCAGAATATCGTCGTTCAGCCGGGTGGTGATCGCAGCGTTTGGTTCGCGTGTTCGCCTGCGCTGCTCTGCAATGGGCGCGCCACCTCTGCGCTGGCGCTGGTCACCACTGTCCAGCACGTACACTATAACAGATGACGGGGACCTCATTGTACATAGTAAGGCGCATGCATTAACGTTAACCATGTCAACTGCCCGGTATCGTATGGCAAGGTTACGGGCGTTGGCGAATATTGAGCTTTGTGTTCAGAGGTGGACGCGGCATCGGGCGGCAACTACACGTGCGCGGTGAGCAACGCGCTGGGCTCGGACGCGCTGAGCGTGACGCTGAGCGTGCGCGCGCCGCCCGCGCCGCCCGCGCCCCGCCTGCGCGCCGCGGCCGCGCACTCGCTACTGCTGGCCTGGGACGCGCCGCACGACGGCGGGGCCCACATACTTGGTAACTGCATCACCGATACCAAATAATACTATACTACCAAATACTACCGATATTTTTCCTTATAACTTCGTAATTCTACGTAATCCATGCACATGAAAGAAAGAAAGAACTCATGAGGAGCTCGTAGCTAAGTAACAGCCGCACGGATCAAACGATCAAAGGTTAAGCTGCGCTTAGCGCGGTCGGTCCGTGGATGTGTGACCATCTATGTCATAGCGAGGCTCCCCCGAGCCTCGGAAAGCACGTTAAGCAAGTTAAGCTGTTGGTCCCGGTTGTCATTTGTAGATCTTTGACAATCGTTACGGGTAGTCAGAAGCCAGAAAGTCTGACAACCAGTCTTACCAAGGGGTATCTTGTTACCCGGTAACTGGGTTGTGGAGGTCAGATAGGCAGTCGCTCCATGTAAAACACAAGTACTCAGCTGCATCCGGTTTAGGCTGGAAGCCGACTCCAACATAGTTAGGAAAAAGCTAGGCAGATGATGATGAAAGAAAGAAAGAACATTTATTTCGCCATGTTATGGTAGGATACACAGTGTGGTGGTCGGGTGGGGCGGAGGGGGCGGAGGGAGAGGCGCGGGCGCGGCGCCTGCCGGCCGCGGACACGTCGCTGCGGCTGTCGCGGCTGGCGTGCGGCGCGCACTACCGCGTCACGCTGCAAGCGCACAACGCCGTGGGCACGTCGCCGCACTCGGCGCCGCTGGCCGCGCGCACCAGGGGCGACAGTGAGTCTTTTTTACTTTTAGTATCGGATTAAATAATCTGAAAAGTTAGACACAAGCATGTCCCAATGCAATCGGTAGCTAGGCAGATTTCGGTTAGCGTCGATGCTTGGTGTTTATTACTGCTGTCTGAGAGCGTATACTGTGCATAGAGGCTAAGCCGCCGCCGGGCAAGGAGTTCGTATGGGCCAACAGCACTACGCTGCGCTTCAACCTGCTGGCGTGGGGCGGGCGCTGCCCCGTGACGGCCTGGGCGCTGGCCGTGCGGCCCGCCGGCGCCGGCGCCTGGCGCCCGCTGCCCACCGACGGGGAGACTGCCGAGGTAGGCCGCGCTAGCCGGCGCCGCTCGCGCGCACGAGCAGTGCTCGGCAGCACGTGACCGCCCTGTGTGCAGGCGGGCGGCTTGCGGCCGGGCGCGTGGTACGAGGTCCGCGTGGAGGCGCGCTCGCCCGCCGGCGACACCACGGCGCTGTACCGCGCCGCCACGCACACGCTCACTGGAGGTGCCACAGCTTTCATTTTCTATCTTATCTATCCAAACATTCAATATTATTATTCATACATTTAAAGATAATCCAATTTAAAAAAATAAAAAAAAATCTGTACATTCGGAATAAGACATTGCAATAATTTTTAGAAATGTCTATTAATTTTAACGTGCAACACTACAAAAGCGCAAAGTTTATTTTAAAACAATTAAATAATATACTAGGACAAAATGTTTATTTCATTAAAATCAGTTGCCTGTAACAGTTATAGACATTTGGATGACGGTGGGTGTAAAAATATGAAAGCTATGAAACTTGTGTGGTGAGTAGCAGAGATGAGTAGATATCAATCTTATGTAATGTTTCTTATTTATTAATTTACTCAGGCAACATGTATATCTATATCTATACAATTATATAAAATGACAACCTCATACACTGAATGACTCGCTGACTCATCAACGCAGAGCCGAAACGGCTGGACCTAGAGTAATGAAATTTGGACAGGAGGTGCCTTTTATTTCATAGACAAGTAATAAGAAGGGATTTTTGAAAATTCCAACCTTAAGTATATTAAAATAGGGTTGAAAGTTTGTATGGAGTAAGTTTTATTCAAATTCAAATGTTTATATTTCAAATAGGTCTTTGCAGACACTTATGAAACGTCAAGCTAGTTGCATGGTTCCAAGGAGTGGATTTTATCATCTTTAAAGCACTACAATTTTATGAAGGTCTGGAGTCAATCTGATGATGGAGCTAAAGTACAGTCGAGGGAACTCCTCAACGATTTACAGCAGTTACCTTGTGTTTGGGCTTGATTAATTTTTATTGATGAGAACTTTACACCTAGATGGGTTGTGACTGTCATAAGGGGTCTGATGATGAAGACGAAGGATAGTTAAGGGAACTCCTCAACGATTTACAGCAGTTACCTTGTGTTTGGACTTAATTAATTTATATTGATGAGAACTTAGCATCCATATGGGTTATAAGTGCCATTCCAGGTCTGGTGATGGACACCATAGACATTCGAGGGGGTTCTTATAACACCTGTAAGTTTCTAACAGTGCAAATCTGATGCCTGGGTTCAAAGATAGGCACCTCGTGAATGTAGCGGGAATTAGCTGGATGCGAGATGCGCGGCAGTGGATTTCGTTTCAGTTACACTTCAACGCCGTTTTCTCATACGAGAAGCATCTTTACCTGGCCAACCCATATTTTATAAGATTAAAAATATGTCACTAAAAGCTTACAAATAAAAAACTTTTTTGCATAAAAAAAAACGACTTCAAAAAACCCGAAAAGTACTAAAAAGTTAAAAATAATACTGAAGCCTACCTATATTAATAAACCTAACCTAATCTACGATTAAACTATAATAAAATTTAACAACTTTTTGGAGTCGGTGCCAAGCTAAGTAATGAAACGACTGGTAATTCCAGAGTATTTTGCCGTTCTAGTAGAGATTAGGTTACTTTTACGTGCTTTTCGGGTTTTTTGAAGTCGGTTTTTTAGTATATTACAACGCGCACACGAGCGAAGCCGCAGGCATAGCAAGTTTTAAATATAATGAAAAACATGCAGAGCGCATAGGCGAGCCGGTGGAGCTGCCGGCTGCGGCGCGCGGACTGCCGGCGGGCGGCCCGGGGGGAGGCGCGGGGGGCGGGGCGGCAAGTGCCGGCGCGGGCTCGGCGCTGTGGCGCGCCGGCCTAGCGCCCGCGCTGCTCGGTGGGGGGCTCGCCGCGCTGCTGGCTGCGCTCGCAGGTAGTGGGAGCTCGCCTCTGCCATAACACCACCCTCTCCTATTCAAAAGTCATAAAATACATTTTGCTTTCTAAATGTGTAGGACTGGTGGTGGCTCGGCGGCGGCAGACGGCGTCGTGCCTGCGACGAGATTGCTCGCTGCACCAAGCGTGTCAGCCGCACCCACAACTATACACAACAGAGCCGAGCAAACGGAACGGCAAAACCCTAACTCCACCCGATGGTGAGTGTCGCTTGAAAATGCTATTACCAGAGATGTTGCTTCATAAGGGGGGTGACTGCGAGTGTGACCCTCCGACTTCTCCTGATGTGACCAACTGCACTCCCTCAAACAATATTACATACATTTTATAACATTATAGAGAAAATAAAATGCAACAATTTGTTAAGTTTTTGTTGCTCTTTTACATAAAAACCTTAACCGTTTAGTAGAAACGGATTTGGATGAAATTTGGTACGTGTAGGTAATTCATGGTCATGCAAATTTGTTTAGTGTATAACTTTTTTGCATAGTGTATAACTTTATGCATAGTGTATAACGTTTATACACAGTGTATAACGTTTATCCATAGTGTATAACCTTTGCATACAGTGTATAACCTAATAATATTGAACTAATTACCTCTAAGATGGTACCTACTATTTATAGTTTCTATGCAGGATTTATCATCACTTACACCTCAAAAACTACAGCCATATCCATAACTGCTGGCTGTAGTGTGTACTAACGCTAACAGTACAGGTTGTCGATATACAGCGGTAGGTGAGCTGCACGAGATCAGTCCGTACGCGACGTTCAGCATGGCGAGTGGCGCGGGCGGCACGGGGGGCGCGGGGGCCGCGGCCGCGGGCGACAGCGGGGCGCCGGGGGGCGGCGCGGCGGGCTGCGCGCTGCACCTGCGCACGTTCGGGCGCGCCGAGCCACTCGACCTGGCTGCGCCGCCGCCCCGCCCCAACCTGCTGTCTCACACGCCAGGTATCAATTAATGCTCGTTCCATGTTGCACGTTACGTGAAAAAACAACATCACTTTATACAAATTAGGCAAAAAATCATCTCTTTTTAAACATCAAAAACGCCCACCCTTGATCACTTCCTATGTGTTTTTACTGGGAAAAAGAAGTAGCGCAACAACCTCAAGCAACACAAGTCCCGTCATAGTTGAATAACAATTACTCTATACAATAATACATATATTGACAAGGTTATAATAATAATATATTATAATTACATTAATAGCCGGTTGCATCAGAAAAATATGGGATTTTTTTAACTGCACCTCTATTTAGAAATTTAAGCAAACAAAACTCTCCACTAATAAACCTACTGCATATCAAATAAATGACTGTAGGTAGGTACTACAAAATAACTACTTGATTACCTAAACATGTTGTATAAAAAAATGTTTAAAATTCATCAAAATCTGATGGCTTTTTTATCTAATTTTACAAACAATATTACTCACCGTAAAACAAAAATACTGATTTGCACACAAAAATACTGATTTGCACACAAATTATTGCAATCTGGACTTTAGGGCACCCCGACTCGGACAGGTTAGGTTAGAATAGCCCCCGCCATCCCCTTCGTGGTTATTTTTTTATAAACCACCTAGAAGTAGGAGCCCCGCGTGGCGGGGCTCCGTCGACCAAGCCCACCCTCGACCAGTGAACTTTGATTAGATAAATATGACTGATAGTCATTCAGTCAAACAGTTAAGCTTTAAAGATCTAACAGTATAGTATAAATTGATTTATTTGGTGAGCAAATTTAGTGTGCAATTCAGTATTTTTGGTGGTAATTTCGAATATTTTGATTGAAAAAAAGGGGATTTACAGTTAACGCATTAAATACCACCCAAAAAATATTACTCAAGAACTGTCATTCAATATCTGTCAAAATGGAGGATAAAATTGAATAATTTTGCTATTATTTTATATTTTCGTCTTAATATTTATGATGTATGTTTATTTAATTGTTATATCTATGTATTTATAACATAAAACATAATATTAAAAGTGTTCTTATTACTGATAATATCATGTTTTGTGATCTTCATCAAAGTATAAAGTACTATATCTATAAATGATAAAAAGTTTGATGCAACCGACAGTAAAAGTGATTTAAGCAATTTTTCCGTGCGTTGGCTTGCACACACTCCCTTAAATACCTATTACAGCCAAGAACTCAAGCTTTGTAAAGTAAATTAAATTATTTGTATAGACATGCAAGTACAGCCTCCATTTGGTGATAACAGAGAAAAAAGAGATAAAAGACAAAAGACATGCCTACATGTGCAAGGTTTCGTTGTTACAGAGTACATACAGAGTGATGTTTTAGTTTTAGGTACATACATATTTATGTATACTCTGTGTGTCAGAGTACGGGCGGTCACGCGACAGTGACTCGGAGTCGAGCGGGTCGCCGTGCGCCGCGTGCGCCGCCGAGCTGTACCGCCTGCCCGCCGCGCACCTGTCCGGTGAGCCCCTCTCGCGCCGCGGTGTGTACGCCCCCGAGAGCCGCGCACTGACTCGCGTGTGTGCCGCAGACACATTGCCGGCGGTGGAGTCCAGCGCTGAGGACTCGGTGTACGCGGTGGGGGCACCGGGGACTCGAGCCGCGCCAGGAGCCCGGGCCGCGCCGGGGGCCCGGCTCGTGCAAGGCCGCCCGGCGCCACGCGCGCGCCGCCGCCGCGACCACGCGCGCCACGCTGACCCCCCCACCGTCAGGTGACAGTGCACTACTCGCACACATCATGACACTTCTATTACTACTCTCATCTCATCACAAATGTATATCCCGAAAACTATATTTAAAGTGTGAAGTTTCTGTGTAACTTTTAATTGACACATAAAATGGCACATTATTATGCAACTGTATACCTAACGTCCGAACACATCATCAGAATAGTAAACCAGCATTTTTTCTTTTCAATGAAGCCACCGTTTTTAAGAAGAAGACGATATAGAGGACCGTTAGACTCGGTAATATACTTAATAGAACTGCCTCGACTAGTGACCCAGGACGTGACCCCAGCATGGCTTGTGCTTGTTAACTACAGTGCAGCGCAGAGCGGTGCATGCAGACTGCTGACTGCATGAGAGCGGCTCCCTTCCCCCGCCTCGGCCGGCTCATGCCGCGTGTAGCTACCTGTAGTACGTTAGTAGCGCAGGTTGAACGCGCCGCTCGTCAGATACCTAGTCTCCCGTCGGCATCGGCCCCCTGGCTGGCTACTCTGAAACTGTAATAAATATAACTTATAGTATCACAATCCTTGATTTTTAAAATTTGGTAAAAACTAAAACAGTGACATTTTTAACAGAAAAATCTTGAACACGTATTTTCAGCTTTAATTTTAGATAAAGAGAACTGTTGAAGTAGTTTATGATAAAGATCTGAGATGATGTACTAATGGTTCATTTTGGAAAGGAATGGCTATACTAAGTCCTCCGGGCTTACACGTTCAGCCGGTTGTAGCAAACTTTTTATCATTTTATACTTTTACGAATATCAAAAAACATGATATCAATAATTAGCATACGTATTGCTGTATTCGATAAGACTGGATTTTGTGCTCGAAATATTTAGGGTAGGGCAATGATGATTTGCGATGCCTCTGTTATTGTAGATGTCCACCGACCTCGGCTTGTGAGCCACCTTCTAACATCCAAATGAGTGTTAAATGTTTAAATATTATTTATTGTTTCCAATTATAATTATGGCGTAAATGGTGAATCAATAAATTGCTATTTATCATGTCATGTTTTAATTGCAAATTTCCATTAATTGGTATCATAAACATTGACATTCCAAGATGACAATGATACTTCCAGTTTTCACCACATTGATGTAGATCCATGTCAGACTATAGCCAAATTATAGTTCGACATGGATCTATAATTATGAATGTGGTGAAAATCAGGACTATTATTTCATCATTTACGTCACAATAATAATTTAAAATTGAAAATAATAAAATGTAATATTTAAAAAATTTACACTCATTTGGAATTTAATAGGTGGCTCCACAAGCTGAGACACACCAGATTATTAAGAAGACACCACGGCCAATGGATATCTACAACACTAGAGACATCGCAGATCATCATTGTCCTATCGTATTTTGAGAACAAAATCTAGTCTTATCGAATACAGCTATATTTTAACATATAGTTAGGTAAAAGATTTCCCTTGGCCGGTATCACCAAAAATGACATTTCAAGATGGTGGTTAATTTTAGTTCACCTGTCAGCCACAACCATAAATAGCCATGTCGTCGGACTAATCTTCCGTTTTGCAGATCTTCAATAACAGATTTTCTGTTTCATGTTTACGTAACCGCATATTTTTTTAGTGCAACCGGATGTTAGTGTACCAATTCCTTTTCAAAATGAATCGTTTTGTTCACGGCTGTCGATATACATGATTACTAATAATTCGACGTATATCCAGCAGGAGGTAATAAAGCAAATACTGCAATTTTAGATTTAACAGGGATTTTTTGATCATTGTATGCTATAACCTATATGATTCGGAGTAAGTCACATAGTTCAATCTGTATATATAAGAAACTTTTGTTAGAATAATCCACCCACCAAAACTATATAGTACTTTGGTAGAAAAAAAAATGTGCAAATCAGTGCCGCAATAGATTCCGCTGCGGGCGACAATTGCACAAGTAGGTGGCTGTATGGGATAGCACGTGACTTGTGCTATGGCCCCGCCCGGTAGTCCCAGAGCTGTAGCTGCCAGTAGCAGTAGCGCTCGGCCGCGCCGCCCGGCCGCCCAGCTCGGCCGCGCCGCCCGGCCGCCCCGCTCGGCCGCGCCGCTCGGCCGTCCCGCTCGGCCGCACGCTCAACGGCCGCGTGTTGCAGGTACCCGGCGGCGCGCGCGCGCACCGGCCCGCTGTAAGCGCCGCGCATGCGCACCGCCCACCCGCTGTACATATTGAGTTAGCTGTAAGCATTCCCTTGTCATACCACTCACCTAATGTTTATTAAAAAAAGTGAAATGAGTTTTATCATATTGTTTTACTTCACTAAGTTGCCTCACTTCAATACGTCTGTTGGACTAGATAAACTACATATTATTATTAAATATTCTTTAATAATAATATGTAGTTTATAATTAATATATTTAAACTCATAGGTATTGTAATTACTAAGCGGTCTACACACCAACGCCACCGCGCCGCCGTCACAGCCGCAGCCCCGTGACTTCTGTCGGAGATCTTATTTAATAGAATCATCAGCTTTCCGCCCGCAGCTTCGCCCAACACACCATAACTTTAGCTGTTTAGTTTTTTCTATAGTGTATGTTGTATGTTTTAGGTAAGGTTTATTAATTGAGTTAAAGAAACAAAAATATTATTGAGGCTTTATGTCTTATGTAACCTGAAATGCACATACGTTGTGCTGCAGCTTGTTACAATGAAGTTTTAGGGCGCGTAAAAAGCACTTAGGGGATGATTTCAGATCTATCTTTTTGATCTTATTTGAAACCGGCTGAAAACTATGTTTATTAGATAAGGTTCATTTACATTGCGCCGGCTTGCATTCGTTATGAGTATTGTACTCATTATGTACTAGGGCTAACTAGGGGATTTGATGCAATCTTTACTGAATCTGAAACTGAATTTATTTTATTCCCCTTTTTTTGACCGATTGAAAGCTGCATTATCTGCAAATAACATAATATGCTATATTTTATTTTTAAATAAAAAATAAATCCTTACAAAAAATTCAATAATGTGAACCAAGGTATCAAAAATGTTAGGGCACGCCGCAATCGCGGCGGTAGGGGGACCTACCTCTTTGAGGAGTCGCTAGGGAGACGCCACGGCATCCTCACCTACTGCCTGACGCAGGTCCTCACCGGGCACGGAAGCTTCGGGAGGTTCGTCAACAAAATCAAGCGGGAGGTAACGGCCCGGTGACACCAATGCGTAGATCGCCCGGACGACTCGGTGGAGCATACCGTGCAAGTATGCCCCACTTGGGCGGAGCACCGCCGTGTCCTCGTAGGGGTGATCGGCGGCGGCGACCTCTCGCGTCCGGCCCTGGTTCAGGCCATGGTCCGAAGCGAGAGGGAATGGGAGGCCGTCACCTCCTTTTGCAAAGCAGTAATGCTGGAAAAGGAGGTGACGGAACGCGTGAGGGAGCGCCAACAGCCGCAGGAGACGCCACGGGCGTCGAAAGCTGCGATACGCGCGCCTAAAAGAGCTGTCAGCAAAAGTGGCAAGTCCCTCCTCCAGAGCCATAGCCTCCCAGCGCTGCGGGATGTTTGAAAGAGTTACCGTGCCTCCGGCACACAAAGGGCTGAGAAAGAAGCATGGATGGGTTTTAGTCAGTAAGAATCTAACTTTCCTAAATGACCCCTCATTTGATGATTTCCCAACCGAAAAAAAAATAATATTAAAAATGTTCTTATAGAAGTTAAAGTTAGTAAAATCATTTGGCGTGCACTACGAAATCTATCGATGATTTATAACAACACACGGAAAAGAGAAAAAAAAATAATTTTTAAATGCTTGTCATACATTATACATTATCCACGAGTAACATAGGCTAAATTTTATTTTGGAAAAAATTAAGGTTCCGTAAGATATTTGGGTTTTTCGGACACACGGTGTAAGAAATCAACCAGAAAAGTTACTTTTTTTGCGTACGCTACTAATCTCAGGAATTACTGGTCCGATTTGAAAATTCTTTCAGTGTTAGATAACCCATTTATTGAAGAAGGCTATAGGCTATATTTCATCACGCTAAAACCAATAGGAACAGAGCACCACTATTCCACGCGGACGAAGTCGCGGGCAGAAGCTAGTCTGTGATAAAAATGTTTATATGTAACTAGTGATAAGAAAGGCCTAGTAAGAGTATATATACAACTTCTTAGAGTTATTTTAGGTTCTCTATCATGGATATATCATTGGTGGTAACAAACACTATTATACGATAAATTTGCTCTATATCAGCTCTTGTATGAGCTTTTATATCACTGATTAGTTTTACCGGTGCCTTACATATCATCAGTGATAATTCAGCAATTCGGGAGCAATTTTATATTATATTATATAGATTATAACTCTATTTAGTCCTATATATATTATGTTTCTCGCACAGATTTTTTACCACTTATTTGCTCTATTTCCACTTTATGGAAACTGATTTACAACTGTGTTGTATAAAATGATCGAGTAAACGTTCCTATCACCAATTATTATCACTACCAGGCTGTATATCCTTATACAGCTAAATAATGTTACTGATCACCAATATACAGCAAGGCTAAGACAGGCAGTCACCGAGTTGCTTATATATGGCGTATATAACACTGTTTAGTGTTAAACCTTAATTTTATATCACCAAATTGCTTGCTGGGCAGGTTTTAAACAATGTTTGTACTACATTGAATTATTGTTAATCAATGAAATATTAAAGTACGAACTAATAAAACATCAGTCATTATTTATTTTTTTATTCAAGAAAATCATCATGACGTACGGTGCCTTACACACAGTGACACTCAAAGTTAGAAACGGGTTTCTCCTTTACATACTTCCTACAAACAGGTTTAAATTTTTGAGATGTTTGCTATACAAGTAGTCGGTCTGATTATAGTGAAATTCACGATTATTATGTTTAAAAAGCCATTAAATCTACAGTTAGCAACATGGCTAGAGATTGAGAGGTGACTATGCGGCCAATGAGATACCGTAGCGTAATGCGCACACATAGAATGATCTACTTTGTCTGCCGAAGCACCGCGTAAAAAGTGTATGACGACTTTATTATCTGGAAAAATAAAACAAAAGTGTAAGAATCTATATAATTATTCAAATGAACTTAAAGATTTATTTTGAACAACCTTAAAAGAAAGTGTTTACGGCTGTTTCTATACTGTGAGAGGAACAGACCTTGACGAAGGTGTCGAGCGAGAGCGGGATGACGCGGCCGGCGGCGGGGCGCAGCGGCCGCTTGGCGCGCTCCATGACCAGCACCAGCGAGCGCCGGAACGACAGCCGCGCGCGCCGCCACTCCATGCTGTAGATCGACTGCGACACGCGCTCGCTCTGCCCAGTGCCCAGTCAACACAACCACACACTCATTACATAATATATCTTTGACCGACTTAAAAAAGGAGGTTCTGTATTCGACCTGTATCAATAACTACAGATCCTATTTCGATGGTTTTTTGGAACGAAGTCCCTTATCGCGCGTTGCGGAAGGGGACTAGATGGAAAAAATTAAGACCAAAAGTTGTAACGACACTTTTGGCTGAGATCTATGCAATTTTAACCTTTATTATCACTGTAATCTATAGGTACTTATAATAAATCTGTAGAGAGGTCAATTCTGTACATGAAATATATTTCCAAAATAACTATCAGGGGGTGATTAGGGATCGATACTGATGCCAAAAATGCAATCAGTAAATTTTTTGTCTGTCTGTCTGTCTGTCTGTCCGTCTGTCTGTCTGTCTGTCTGTCTGTCTGTCTGTCTGTTTAAACTCTATAGAAACAAAAACTACTCGACGGATTTTAACGAAACTTGGTACAATTATTTGTCATACTCCTGAGCTGGTTATAGTATACTTTTCACCATGCTACAATCAATAGGAGCAGAGCAGTGAAGGGAAATGTTGTCATTTTGTTTAAACGCGCTAATCTCAGTAACCGCTGGTCCGATTTGAAAAAATCTTTCAGTGTTAGATAGTCCATTTATCGAGGAAGGCTATAGGCTATATCATCACGCTAAGACCAATAGGAGCGGAGCACCACTTTTCCACGCGGACGAAGTCGCTGGCAGAAGCTAGTAGACAATATTTTCTATAAATCATTAATGATCATATTTTGAATCCAAACTCTTTGGAACATTATTTTTTCTTTTTCAAAACCATGTTCGAACGAATTCTTTCGATTATAAAATTACAGCGTCAAAAATTCACTCATAATTGGTTGTCAAATAATTATTTCTATGAGAATAAATAGTAGATTGTTACACAAGGGATGAAAGTGACCTATTTAGGCCCGAGATGTAGTAGCGAGGGCGCTAATAGTTCGAGGGCCTACATTTGCGTATTTTTTCTTTCCAATGGTCGGAACCCTCGGTGCGCGAGTCCGACTCGCACTTGGCCGGTTTTTTTTTTCTGTGGCATTACATATTACGCTTTCACCGTAAAACAGCTAAACCCATTAGGATAAAATTTGGTTCGGAGATAGATGGGACCCTGGAGTTATAGAATATTTTTATCCAGATGCGTTAAGTAGGGTTCCCTTGGGATGCGTGTGAAACCGCAGGGAAAAGCTAGTGTTTCATATTACCTCGTCAGTGACCTCATTCCCATAGTAACAGTACAGGAACAACTCCGTCAGGATGCAGCTGATGAACAGAGCCATCGATGCGAACTCTACGCTTAGCACGTTCAACTAAATATGTACAAACAAGAGAATTTTATTTTATGTATAATCCCCGATGATAGCATGTCACCAGTTTAACGTGACTACAGACACACGAGACCAGACCAATGAGCCAGTTATTGCTGATATTGCATTATGTTCTTTTTTCGGAGCGACTGCCTATCTGACCTCCACAACCCAGTTACTGGGTAATACGATACCCCTTTTTTTTTCTTTTTTTTTTCGGGGGGAAATCCTCATGGACGAACCCGGCCTGGGGAGGCCGGAAACAGTGCCGGACTCTTACCGGCTAAAACCACCCCGGTGTCGCTTCTCGCACGTGGGCGCGGGGCCGCGGGAATCCAGATTCGTCCGCAGCCCCGCACTGGTGCCGGCCCGTCCTGCCGGGCCTCGTCTCCTGCATGGGGTAGTGAGGTGTCCTACCCCGTGCATCACCTTGGGGGCGCGCGTGGACACAGACGCGCGCCGCCGGCTCGGGTCCTATCATGGGGGGCGGGGACTTAATACAATACCCCTTGGTCAACAAGAATTTGAAATAATTCATCATCATCATCATCAGCCTATATACTGTCCCACTGCTGGGCACAGGCCTCTTCTCACACAGAGAAGGGCATGAGCATTGATCACCACGCTTACTCAAGGCGGATTGGTGATTTCAGACTTTTTAAGTCCAGGTTTTCTCACGATGTTTTTCTTCACCGTTAGTCAGTGGTATCTAAGATACACTTAGAAAGTACATATGACTTTAGAAAAATCACATTGGTACTTGCCAGGTTTCGAACCCGCACACTCATACACGAGAGGCAGGTGCCTTAACCACTAGGCCACCACGACTTGAAATAATTATTTTACACTTTTAAGGATTGTTGTTTTTAAACGTTTAATCCTTAGTAATCTGCATCTCGCCCGAGTAACAGAAACTAGCAGCACTTACGCTAACAATTTTGTAGGCAGCCATGCACAGGATCCAACCGCCGATCCCGAACTGAATTAAGATAGCCGTGCCGAAAATGTTTTGCAGCATCTTAGCAGTCCTGCACAACATACACACGTACAGTTATTACTAAGCAGCACAACGCTAAAATAAGATGATAAACGCTCGTAATGGCATCGTACTCAGTGATCTTCTCGTAGTGCACCAGGCACTCCCGGAACAGCGCCATGAGCGCGGCGTCGTACGGCACGGCCGGCGCTCGCTGCGTGGCGGCCGCCGCACGTTGTGGCAGGCACTCGAAGTTCATTCTGCAACAACAATACAACAGCTTCTGCCTATTTGTTGTTCCATTACTGAGCTTCTCTTCCCAAACAGAGAAGGCTCTTACATTTTGTTCAGGTAGGTCATTATACAAACAGGTTTCTACGCGATTAGTGGTATCTAAGATAAAAAAACCCCGCCAAATACGATTCGGGCTTACCATTATATCTATATCCATGAAGTTTCTTACTGGTTTTCTTAACAGGGTTCTTCCGATTGTTTGTAAAGGAAAATTGATCAAAAGTGTCAATTTTGGAATCGAACATTTTATTCACGTCTAATATTAAGGTTCATGTCTATTAATCTTAATAATTTGAAAATATTATAGATTACAGTCACGGATTGCGCCGTGGGATCTGAAGGCGGGTGTCCTCGCGTGCCTATACGAGTGGCACGCGGGGGCCCAACACCGGGGCGAAACTCTTATTTCTTATTTACGTAAATGACCTTCCACGTGCACTCAAACATAATTGTGTCCTATTCGCAGACGACACAACCATAATTTTGGACTGCAAAAATATAGTTACTTTTAAAACAGAAATATCTAAAACATTAGAAGATGTCATAAAATGGCTAGAAATAAACAAATTAAAAATAAACATAGAGAAAACAAAACTAATCAACTTTAAAACTTATAAGAGTAAAAACACTGAACTAAATATTAGCTACAACAATTCTGAAATCAAACAAATACATAGTGCAAAATTTTTAGGTATTATTCTCGACACGCATCTATCATGGAAAGAACATGTCAATAGCTTATGCATAAAAATAAACAAGTTTGTTTTCGCACTTAGTAAGGTAAAAGACGTGACAAGCAGACATACCTCTATTATGGTATATCATGCTTACATATGCTCCATCATCCGGTACGGCATAGTGATCTGGGGAAATTCTTGTGACATTGCTAGAGTGTTCATAGCACAGAAAAAATGCATTCGAGCATTGTACGGCATGGGCTGGTCAGAATCATGCAAACCAATCTTCAAGTCAAAAAATCTACTAACCGTACCGTGCATATATATCTACGAAATAGCTAAATTTGTTAAATACCACAGTAATCTTTTTGCATCCAACGACAACACATTTAAACGCAAAATTAACCACCTTCCTCTAAAAATGCCTGTACCGAAACTTGAACTGTTTAGGAAAAACTGTACCTATATGGCACCTTTAATATATAATTCTCTACCCAAGGGAATGACCGACCTACCGTATAATAAGTTCTGTAGTGCCTTGCGGAAGTGGTTAATTCAGGAGAGTTTTTACAGTGTAAAAGACTTTTTGAACAAAAGCACGTGCCGATTTGGTGCCCACTGAAATCCTTTATTCTCGTGACTTGTTTTCTAATAATAATTAAAATATTTGTTATAATTATAATTAAACCAATTGTGATAATATTGTATAAGCTAGATGTAGTAATTCGAATTCCATTAGTATATAATTCAATTTATAAAAATTAGTGTAAATATTTTGCATATCCGTAATGAGGGTGGAATATGTTCAGTACTATACCTACATAAACTTAACATCCTATGTACCACCATATTTTCAGCAAATAAATGATTTATTATTATTATTTCGACATTCATTTATTCATTTTACATATATTTACATTTCTAAATATTAAATTATAAATATATATAAAAAAAACATTTAAAAATATAAAAATAGTACACCACCGGCAACGGGAACATGGTCCAAGCTACCGGCGGTCAGGACCCCAGAGAGAGAAACCTCCTGACTATGCGTGCCGTATCCAGTAATACCGCTTTCTGTATCAAGCGCTTGATCCAACCATCTAACGAGAGCCTCTTTAGATGTAGATCGAGGCTCTTGGCTATCAAACCATTGGCTGAAACGACTATCGGCACAATGACTGCAGAGTCCACATGCCACATGTCAACAACCTCGTGAGCCAAATCAAGATATTTAATTTCTTTTTCTTTTTCAGCTTTCACGAGGTTCTCATCATGGGGCACAGTGATGTCAACAATCATTGTGCGGCGCTCTAATCGATCTATCACCACTATATCAGGCTTGTTAGCAATAACAGTCCGATCAGTGATGATAGATCGATCCCAGTACAATGTGATATGACCATTTTCGAGAACTGGGTCGGGCACATACTTATAGTACGGTACCTCCAATTCCACAAGATTATATTTCAAGGCAAGCTGCTGATGTATTATCCTGGCTACAAGGTTATGCCTGTGCAAGTATTCACCATTAGCAAGATGAGAACAACCAGAGATGATATGTCGGATAGATTCACCAGGACGGCGACATGCCCGACATATGTCCACCGTACCATCCTTCACAATATACCTTCTATAGTTGTTGGTCATCATTACTTCGTCCATAATTGCACATACAAAACCTTCGGTTTCCCCAAAGAGGTCACCGTTGCGTAGCCAGGCCACAGACGCTTTAAAATCTACATCGGGCCCATGAAGAGCCCGATAAAAGCGCCCGTGAAGCTCCTTGCTTTGCCATATTGCCTTGCGATCATTGGTATCGACCACTACTGGTTTGCGCCAGTTCTCTTTATTTAAGAAGAGCGGGGTCAGTCCTTTGTCTACTGCAACCACGTCTCGGTGCATCCCCACGTCAGCATTGAGAAAATAATCCCTGAGGTTGCACACCTCACGATTGTGGAGGGTTTTGTTTTTTTTTGTTTTTTTTGTTTTTTTTTGTTTTGTTTTGTTTTTTTGTTTTGTGTTTTTTATTATTATTATTATTATTATAACTCCGTGGACGGAGCACCAGCGCGATCTCATGGCGGAATGGAGGAAGCGACAATCGCAACCCAGTGTGCACACACACAATCAACACAATCGTGGCAAAGAGTCCCCCCTTTAAAGAGTGGCTAGGCAGACGCCACGGCAGCGTCCTGACCCACCGCTTGACGCAAGTCTTCGCTTTGGGAGGTTCCTGCACATAATCGAATGAGAAGAAGCGCCCAGGTGTCATGATCGCCCGGAGGATACCGTGGAGTATACGGTGGAGGTCTGTCCCGTTTGGGCGGAGGACCGCCGTGTTCTCAAAGGGGCGATCGGCGGCGGGGACCTCTCGCATCCGCGCCTGGTACGAACCATGAACTGCAGGAAGAGGGAATGAGAAGCCGTCACCCTCTTCTGCGAAGCAATCATGCTGGAGAAGGAGGAAGCGGGTCGCGTGAGGGAGGGATAGACCTCACGCTCCAGTCGCCGCGGGAGACACCACGAGCATTGGGAGCCGCCGAGATGACTCCTGGCCACCGTAGGCGCGGACCTGCGGATGGCGAGCTATGGGTGGTTCGATGTCCAGTAAGGACCAAGCCCGTGTCGATGGAGCGTTCGTCTTCCCCGTACGCCTCAATGAGATGTCAGCAGAAGTGACGAAGCCCTCTCTATAGGGCCGTAGCCTGCCGGAGCTATTCGAAACAGTTACCGCGCCCCCGGAACGCAAAGGGCTAAGAAAGAACAAGGATGGATTTTAGTCAGTAAGAGTCTGACACTCCCTACCACCCCACCCACGATGCTGGGAGGAGTCATTTGATAACTTCCCATGCGAAAAAAAACCCTTTCATAATACCTTATCAGACTTAGTTTAGTAAAGACACTCTCACACTTTACAATTTAAAGCCCCACATTTATAACCGACTTCAAAAAAAGGAGGTTTTGTATTCAACGTTTGTATGTCCGCAATATTTTCTAAAACCTAACCACCAAGCAGATCCGAGTTGGATGGGTTTTTCGTTATTTAAAGTACTACTTTTAGTATACAGTATATTAGGATCTTTGGAGATTATGGAACTCTTCAATTACTTACAGCAAAGGACCCGCGATTGCTGCGATTATAGGGATATGTATTTTTTTCATACGCCTCCAAACTTTAAATCAGAATCAGAATCAGAATAAATTTTATTTCACTAGTTTTATATATAAATGTTACATGTCACTTACAAATATTCATTTTACAAATACTGGTCTCATTTTGTCCGCGGGATGGGATCTTTTGAAACCTATCCTAGTAGTTTCCTCGTATACTAGTGTTTATATAAAACTCGAAGATAAAGATAAAGTAAGGGGGATTAACCCCGGCGCTTAGCCACTTGTCCAAACTTTAAAGGCGAAAGCAAATGTATAGAATACACCTGTATTCTATACATTGATGAGCACTAGACGTTAGAACATTGTGAATTACAATTACAATTGCCAGTTTTTTCGTCGTGTCTTTGTGTTGGTAAACCTCGGGCCAACAGCCGTGACGAAACTTAAATAACCTACTCTTTTTTTACGGAGAGAAATCGTCATGAAGGATGGCCTGGAGAGGTGCCGGACTTTTACCGGCTATAACCACCCCGGTGTCACTTCTCGCACGTGAGCGCGGGGCCGCGGGGATCCAAATTCTTCCGCAGAAATAACCTACTCTGTGTTAACTCGGAGCATCAGTTCGCGTCACTCAACACCGATAATGACTGACGACAACAATATCCACTGCTGTAGACTGTCAACTAATTAAGCACTACATTTATTGAAGTTAAATATTTACTTAGCATACAAAAAAACCGGCCAAGTGCGAGTTGAACTCGCGCTTTTTTTTTGTGTATGGCATTTCGCAGGTCAACCTACAAGGTTGTCGAAATGAATTTAGGGCGTCCAGCCAGGGCTTAACTTACAAAACTAAGCGACTACACGCTAAGGGCACCCCCTAGTGGGGTACGGACGTCGGCTTAGGGCGTCCCTGGGGGAGGACAGCAAGGGACAGGCTGGATCAGAATATATAATGATTATTATAATCGGGAATTTTAAAGCTATTAGCTCAACTCGCGGGCTGGCTCGGCGAGCTAGGGTCGGGAGGGCATGGACAAGGTCGTCGCGACGGACCTCGGCGGCGAGGTCGATACGAACGTGGTCTGTGTTTGTATAGAGTGCTAGTGGACCTACTGCTCTCTTGGAAGAGGGTTATAGGGTCATCGGGTATGGTGAGAGTATGCCTCGGGCGGCGAATTTTACTGATTTGGGAGGATGCGTATCCGGCGGCCGATAGATGAAATCGCGCATCGAGGATTTTGACCTTTGGAAAAAATAGTATACGCAACAAAGTCGCAATCTTCTTTGTTATCACTCGTTTATTTATAAAGGAAAATTGCTGATTACATAAAAACTGCGATACTTAGAATCATAGTTTCCTGTAATATTTAGGTTAATGTCTATCAATCCTAGTAGTTCAGATTTTTTCCTTCTCAAAATCGGAAATTCATAGACATAAAAAAAAACCTAATTATGCGGTCGAAAAAAACAAGAAAATTTCGACTTTATTGCATCTTATATTCCTTCTAAAGATCGGAACCCTCGGTGCGTGCTCATGCACTTATATTACGTGGTCGTACTTGGCCGTTTTTTTATTTAAAACTCCGCTTCACCTCACTTTTTCAACTAAAGATATATTATTTTTCAACTGTTTTATTCGCAATACCAAGAACATTTTTAATTATCGTCGTCTGCCTAGCCTTTTCCCAACTACGGGAGTGGGGAGTGGCTTCCAATCTTAGCCGGATGCAGCTGAGTACCAGTGTTTTACATGGAGCGACTGCCTATCTGACCTCCACAACCCGTTGTACCGGGTAACACGATATCCCTTGGTCAGACTTTCTGGCTTCTTCCGTAACGACTGTTAAAGATCTACAAATGACAACCGGCACCAACAGCGTAACGTGCTTTCCGAGGTACGGAGGAGTCTTTCTATGACATAGATGGTCACTCATGCACGACCGACCATGCTAAACGCAGCTTAACCTTTGATCGGTCGATCCGTGCGGCTGTTACTTAGCTACGAGCTCCTCTCTCCTCTCATCTTCTCCTCAACATTATTAAAATTATATTTTCTCATATTTATTTATAACTCTTCTTAATTTGAAGTCGATATTATTAGTTATATAGGTCTTGAGATAATCAGCTCTAACAATACAGGATTAAAATATATATAAAATATTTTGTGCGTATTTTAAATATTTTGTTTTTTTAAGTCGGTTAACAAATATACAGTTCAATATGCAATCTTATCGCTAAAAGGGATTTTTACTTACCGTAGTATTCTGAGCTGCGTTTTGCATTGATTGAGCACTGTGGCCATAAACGCGTCCATAGTCGTATTCGCGATGCCTACCAGCGTGGTCACGTAGTAAGAATATGCAAGCACCAAGACGAACCTGAAACCAACTTGGGTCACACACAACAACAGTTAAATTTAATGATAATCTTCCACTTGTCACTAACATCGTTGATTGATTATAGTCGACACTAATCCAGAAGGGGAACTCGACGGGCAGTCCTTGTAAGCGGTACATGACGGGGAACGTGATCCACAGCGTACAGGTGACGACGGCACAGCCGGAGTAGGCGCGCACGAAGCGCGAGGCGCGCGCGCCCGTCGCGTGCAGCAGCCGACGGTGCGCCTCCACGTCCTGGTTGTACAGCGGATCTGCGACAGACATACTCTCAGGATGCGGCCACGCGGCCCCAGCCCGGCCCCTGTTACCCGCACGCACCTTCCAGCCCGCACAGCATCTCATCTATCTGCTCCGCTTTTATGTGGAACACAAGTTGCTTTGCAATAGACGTGATGTGACACAGGAGCAAAAACATCACTCGCGCTAGCTTGTCCATATCTTGCTGCACCTACCAATATCAAATGAGAAAATGAAAACTTAAGACTATTGCAACATAGTATTAGTATTTTTGATTGAGATTGCTAGATTAGGGTCGATTTTCACTTGACGTGCACCTGATACGCATACACGCATTCTTGCAGCAGGTAGACTGTGGTGAGTGCGAGCGTGAAAGCGCGGTAGAGCGCGTGCAGCGAGCCGAGCCGCGAGGAGCGCGCGCTGCCCGCCAGCCGGCAGTAGCCGCACCAGCGCAGGAACCGCAAGTGCGTGGCCACGCTGTACGACGACAGAGACCTACACGATAACATTTTCTTTGAACGATTCAAGACACACGTTGTCTTCAATAAAATGAAATTTTGACGACATGCGGCCTGTGTAACACGGTATGTAATGACGGAGATAAATGTAACAGTATAACTGAGTAATACAACTGTAGCTTCAGGTTAACTTCTCACTGCTAAACTACTTACTCTAGCTGATGGTAGAGTACTGGACCGTATGCATTACACAGTAGACCCAACAGAGCGAGCGGGACATAGTGTCATGGCTCGAGTTTAGTCAATTGGTCGTCAAAATGTGGTCCACATTGCAGTAAGCATGTATAAAGTAGTTGGAATATTCTGAGCTAGTGAATTAGCTACGAATTCTGTCAAAAGAATCGACAAGAATACTGAAATGAGCTCTTAGGGAAAAAGCATCTACAATTTTCAGTCGGATGCTGCTATGCTGGACTTGTCGTCAATTGACGCAGTACTACAAAATATAATCATTATAAGAGTAAGAACAAAGAAAACATATCTTAACAATTCGAACATTTTGAAATCCGTGTAGGCAGCGTTGGCACTGAAATTCCGATCACAAATCCGACAGCGTTCTGTTTCAGTAATGAGTTAATTATAGAGGGGCTGTAATTATAACGTCGATCACGTCAATAGATTAATAACAGAGTATTAGTGGTCGCAGACACGTGGTGCCGCCCCCTCGCGTGCGCCGTCGTCCTACGCCGCACTGATTCACGGTAATGACTTATTCGTCGAAAGAATATGTCATTTAGGCATTAATTATTCAATAAATTAGCTAGTTGGTATTTATTTACTATATTAGCAGGCAAAAATAACCCGTCATCGTCATCTGCATAGCGTTTTCCCAATTATGTTGGGGTCGGCCTCCAGCCTCGGCCTAACTGGATACAGCTGAGCGGGAGGGAGCAGGAGTGGATGGACTGCCTATCTGACTTCTATAACCCAGTTACCGGAAACCACTACTCGTAAATACTGTCAAAAGTTTACAGATAACGTGCTTTTCGAGGCCCGGGGGAGTCTCGGTACTACATAGATGGTCACCCATCTGAGGACCAACCGAGCCCAGCGTGACCCGTGTGGTTTATACTTAGCCACTAGGTCAAAAAAAACTAAGCTTTCATATAGCGCGGTAGCTTCCATACAAGTAAAGGGGGGATAATTTTATTTTCTCATGTATCCCGTCGTGTGAGGTATCATTGGATAGGTCTTTCAAAAATAAAGCAAGTGTGTGAAAACCATTTTTCGATTTAGGGATCCGTATGCGATATCTAGCTTTAAAGTGCAATTTTATGTTGGATACAAGCGCCAACTAACCCCCCCCCCCCTAAACTTTTGAATGGCTGTCCTTAGAAATGTAACAAAAAATCACAGACGTAGCCCATATAATGAACTTGCAAGGAAAATCATCACGCCATCACGGCTAATTAGGCTTAACCGGTTACAGAGTTATAGTCATAAATAAGGAGATATACGCCCGGTAGACGAGGCTTCCGGCGACCGGGACCGCAATTAACTGATCCGCGGTGTGAGTCGCCGGATGGATTTAATTTAAATATTTTTCTTCCGGCGACTGGGACCACTCATAAAATATAAGGTTCAAATCAAAAATAGTACAGTCAGACAAAAAAATCTTCAGTGCACTCTATAATATATATTAAAAGAATCAAATGGACATTGAACATTTGAAATGTTGCGTCACGAAAAGTACTAGGACATCATAGAATGAAAGAGACCGCAGTGTTGTTTCAACTACCCGCCCGTATATAATGTAAATAAAATGCGCACGGAATACGCGGGTCTCGCCAAGGTTAAGAAGCAAACTACTTGAGCGGGCCCGCGTATTCGTCGGTTAGTTGCAGTCGTCAGCCAATCAACACTTAGCGAAGTAAAGAAGTGCGAAACCCTGGTATGTTACGCGGCATTATTACAAAGTAACTGGTGGGTAGTTGAAACATCACAGCGGTGTCTCTTTCATTTTATGCTGTCCTAGTAACTTCACTAGCGGGATGGGAACAACAGAATTAGGTGCAACCTACACATCCCGTCTTTCGATCTCACTATGTTGGTAGAATTGAATAGTTCCGTTATCCGAATGCGGACGGAACTTCTGCAACCTTATGAAGCCCTGGTATGTTACGTGGCATTTACAAAGTAACGGGTGGGGAAAGTTTTACATTATGTACGGGTGGGTAGTTGAAACAACACTGCGGTCTCTTTCATTCTATGATGTCCTAGTACTTTTCGTGACGCAACATTTCAAATGTTCAATGTCCATTTGATTCTTTTAATATATATTATAGAGTGCACTGAAGATTTTTTTGTCTGACTGTACTATTTTTGATTTGAACCTCATATTTTATGAGTGGTCCCAGTCGCCGGAAGAAAAATATTTAAATTAAATCCATCCGGCGACTCACACCGCGGATCAGTTAATTGCGGTCCCGGTCGCCGGAAGCCTCGGTAGACGAAATGTATCGGAAACCTATGTCTCCAGCTTGTCCCCACCACACGGCAACCACTACACACGCAGTTCAGTAAAGGCAATAGATACGCAGTCGCGCACACACCCTCATATCTTCAATCTGAATGAACTACATAATACTAACCTTATTACCCAATTTATTTTATATACCTATACGGTGGTGACTGTCTAAATCAGAATGTTATCGATTTTTCCATTTATTATTGTAAATTTTTTTTGGTCGTCCTGAAAATAAAATAAATAATAAAGCATGTCCAGAAAATTCATATATTTTTGCACGACTGCAGTGCGAGCACCGATCTTCGATAGATAAATTTTTCGAGTCGAAATATGTATGTCGAATACATACCGAATCGATAAGTGCATCCGTAGCATGAAACTCAATTCGAGATCTTTATCGACTCGTTAGCGTATCGACATCTTATCGACATATTTATATGGCAACATTGAATAAAATACAAATCATTCACTATCATTCACTCGCATGTAATTTATTTTTTTATAATTATTTAATTATTCACGACTTAAGCTATTTTATTTGACAGAATTATAATAAAACACTGTAAATTCGACTAGTATTTTAAATAGAATATTTTTTTCTCACGCTCCGCCCTCTATGCAGATGTAATACTTTCATATATAGTCTGTATAATCTGTGGCAACAAAAATAATTCTTGTTTATTTGGGAACTTATATCACTATCAATATAAATATAAGATATCTTATTCAAAATCTGATGTCCGTAAATAACTCAATTGCGTTTCTGTAAGTAATTAAAGTTTTATTGGTTTTACAAAAGATTGGGTTATAAAGTAAGTGCTTATAAATACCACTGCTTTACAAAATATTACTTTACCTGTAAGTAATTAAAGAAACAACATTCAAAGCTATTCATTTCACGAATATAGTTAAATTCAAATTTCAAATTCAAAAGTCATTTATTCAAATTAGGCTGAAAATCAGCACTTTTTGAACGTCAAATTTACAAAAGACAACCCCCAAAACACCCGCTCTTCACCACTTCCTATGTGTTTTTGCTGGGAAGAAGAAGTGGCGCAACAAACTCCCCAGCAACACATCTGTCTGTAAGGTTTGAAGAACCGTTTATACAATATTAATTAAAGAAAAATAGGCAATTATCATATTTAACATAATTAATTATTGTAGTAAATAATTTTGCCACATGTTGGCTAGCACACACCTTTATACCTATAACAAGTAAATACTCAAGCATTTAATTAGTATTAGAAAATATTTAACTGTAAAATGTAAAAATTAATAAATCTATAGCCTCCATTTGTTAAATAAAGGGCGTACCCACCTACATGTGCAGATTTTGTTGTAACTGTAAATGTACAACACGACCATGGTAAACTAGGACTACAGTATTTCTTTTTCCAGTAAGGCTAATAAATAAGGAACTATTATGACAAAAAAAATGTATCAGCAAGACGACCAGGTACCGCAAGCAGCACCCGTTCACGAGTATAACGCGAGGACCAGCCATCACCCCCTTCGCCATTTTTGAGGGAAGGAGGCAACCCGACCCCCGACGCTACCGCAAGCCATGCCGTCTAAGGGAGCATGACGTACTTGCTGCTAGTCAAACAAAAATAGTAACTACAGCTTGGCAAAAAAGTCTAGAAACGGAACTATTTTTTTTTATTTCTGGCAGCCCCTGGCAATTGGTTATTTGACTGTATTTTTTTTATTAGAAATACATAACTAATTACCGAAAAGATTAACAACAGTGAAAATACGAATGTATTATCTTATAAAACGGCCTAGTTATAAGCATTTAAAAAGTCATTGCTAGAAAAAGAGAGCACGATGCAATTATGACGTCATTATGTCAAAACGCTGTATAACTCGACATTTCCTAGAACAAATTATGTTTCGCGTGACAAGGATAGAGAATTCCCCTTCCAAAAACTTTAAAAGCATGGATGTTATTTATTTTAACATTAATTTAATTTATTTTTCGACACTTCGTTTTGTTTCTATGGAATCTTTTAATGAAACAGCATTTTAGTACATTTTAGTTGGTGGTCAAATACCTAATTAATGTCGTTCTGTTTATATACTCTGTGGTTCTGTGTCGTTCGATGTAAACAAAGTTCGCGAGTTACTTATTTTTTTATTTCGACCATGAAAACGGCAATAAAACTACGTTATAATAAATAAAACCATTCAGAGTTACTAGCAAGGAAACAATTCATAAGGTTTATAGGCGATATCTGGTCAAACATGAGGCTGAAACTCTTCTTTCCGATCTCGACGATATTTACCAAAGTACCGCCATAATGACAGGTATGTAAGAGTTTGTTTTGTTGTATCAAGTGTTAATTTATGATCTCTATTTTGTTTTGAATTGCTTGAATACGAAATAAGTGAAATTTTGAACCATAAACATCGAGCATATAGGTTATGTTTACGTTTTGTCTTTGACACTTTGGTATAGCGCGACTAGATTAATATTGATACTTGAGTGGCTTGAGCCTTGATACTCTGCAATATGTAAATTCGATTTCTACATAACTTTATCTATGAGTGTGATCACAAGATAATTATAATACTTGTTATAACTAACATTTAAAAATAAAAAAAATAAAATAGATAGGTACCGTAAACTTTTTACGTTTAATATTGATAGAGGTTTAATCAATTTTTTTATCTTTATAGGAAGCACCGAACGTGCATTTCAATCTATAACCGAGTAGGAGTTCAAAAGAATTCATGCTAGCATGTTAACAAAATAGAAAAGGAGTATTATGAATTTATGAGAGGGCTCGTACTTGGACATAAAACGTTTAGGAATCAATCTCCAACATGATAGCGCAGTGCTTTTGAATCTGAGTGTGACTCAGATGAGTTTATGGCTAGCTCTAGCCAAGACATGGATGTGGCGGGCGTGGAACATTTAGAGGAAGATTTATTGAAATCAAATATAATAATGCTATATTCATACGCCTTTTTTTTACCCCAAAAAAAAATTGAAAACACAGGAGTGCTTTGCTGCATTATTAGCACAGAATACATAATAGTACAAGTACAGGAGATCCACTTTGAAAAGTCATCTAAAGAAATATAGACTTTAGCTAAGATACGATTAAGTTCAATTCAGATCGCGCAGCGCGTAATTACCTACGCTTATAGTTGCCTAAAAGTTGCGTCTCTTTCTAGCGCGTAACTCTTACCTTTTCTGACGAAAACAGGGTTGTCTCCTTTTAAAAAATAAATGAATCTAAATACTGAATTACCATTTTTGTAGTACTCTAGAGAACAAATGACTTTCAAAATAAAAACGTAAGGTAGGTGTTAACAGTACTTTAATTCTAATACATTTGTGCATACATACCTACTTACGTTTTCGATACCTTCACGAAAAGAGACACAGGCCTTATATTACTCAAATAATGTTGAATTACGCCGCCTTACTATTAATAACTTTGTCAACAAAAGACGTTTCAAATCGTATCACACGGTCACCGGAATGACTTACGATGCAAACAGATTAGTCCGGGAGCCCGTTCCTAAAAACTTACGAATAATTGAAACGAACAAATGAAGTAGATACGTATGTGGGAAATCAAACACCAGATTTTATCACTAATCACTTTAATCTTTAATTAAAACTAATTTTAACAAAATCTTCCGTCCTAACGTCTTTTATTCGTCTTTCTACCTCCCAATCTCCTATCTCTCCCTCACACACCGTCTCTCTCGCTCACACACTCAGTCAACTAATCGAACACCCAGTCTTTTCATCCCCACATTCGGCCGTCCTGGAATTTGTCTGCCCTCAGACAATTAACAATTTACAATACTGACAAAACCTATCATCAAACAATAAACGACATATTTAAAATATTACAAACAACTTGTACCTTAATTAACAACTTAACCTTACAACTTTTAGCAATATATTCAGGACTATAACTCTAGGAACTATAATAAGTAGACTCATACTTATACACCAGAGAAACGTAAATTAGGGGGAACATAATGTCTGTACCATCCGCAGAAACACTATAATAGTAAGTTAAATTAAATCAGTACCCATCTGTAATACTCATGCAGCAGACTCAGGCCGAATTCTCCATATCCGATAACACATCGTGATTAGGTACACTAGGCCATGGTTTCATGGAATCAGCTGCGCTTGACGTCTTGTTAGGTCCTTCTGCCGAAGAATCTACTTTTGCTACATCATATCTATCAACGCTCTTCACCTTGGTGACCCGATAAGGGCCTAGGTACTTAGGTCTTAGCTTCATACCTACTCCGAATTGTGTACGCCGAATGGCTACTAGATCTCCAACTTGATAAACTCGACTTTTCTTCCTTCCTTTATTAAAGTTATGTTTGTTCTCTTCTTGGACTTTCAGTATTTGCTCTTTCGCCTTTATTCGCAGCTCTTCTCGATTGTTCATGTAAATGTCGCGATTCTCTTGTTGAATCAAACTCAACATCTCGGGATCAGTTTGTAGTCTCATTTTAGTGCCAATGAGTAACTCATAGGGTGCAGCATTGACACTCCTCTGATATGTGCTATTCAGTGCTTGTTGCAACCGACTAACATGCTTGTACCAATTTCCTGGTTGTTCTATGCACAACTTTGTCAAGACTGAAATAATCACTCTGTGGATTCTTTCCACTTGACCGTTTCCCCTAGGGATACCTGTAGTAATAGTAATATGCTCAATTTTTTCATCTTGACAATAGCTACTGAAGTCTCCACCGGTGAATGCCGTACCTCGATCAGTAATAATTCGTTTAGGATTACCAAACACTTGTTGATGAATCTGTAGTTTTGTTATCACTTCGCGGCTGGTTGTGCTTTTTGTAGGAAATATCCATGTAAATTTTGTAAATGCATCAATGACCGTCAGGATATGGTTGTATTGTTTTTTCGTCTCGGTCATTGGTCCGATATGATCTATGTGCAAGGTATCTAATGGGATTTCTCCCTTTTCAATGGGCGATAGAAATCCCTCTTGTTTTCCAGCTTTACGGCTTGCCAACAAACAAGGTATGCAGGTCTGAATATATTCTTCGACTTTCCTATCCAAATTCTTAATGTAATAGTCTTTTATTAGTAATTCCACAGTTTTTTTCTTACCAAAATGTCCATTTCCATGTGCACTACGAATCATTTCTATCTCCATACTCTTTGGTACAACCAGTCGATGGTCAGGGCCTTTGAACAAGATACCATTCTCTAGCCAATAGTCGTCATATGGTTTATCTTTTATAATTTCAATTATTGCTTTCAATGTAGGATCTTTGGATTGATTATCTTTCAGTTTCTTGTGTAAGTCTGAAGTGACTACAGCTACATATGGGTATCTACTCAGTGCATCAGCATGTCGCATCTGGCTTCCTGTTCTGTGCTCAATCGTAAAGGTGTACTCCTGAAGTATCATGATCCACCGGGCGACCTTTGTTGAGGAAGCCATATCTCGCTTCTCCAGCGTCATCTGAAATGCCTTACAATCTGTAATTATCTTGAACTTTATTCCGAGTAAATATTTCCTGAATTTTTTTATTCCTTCTATCACCGCTAGTGCTTCCAGCTCATAGCTGGACCACCGGCTTTCAGCATCTGAGGTTTTCCTACTCATAAAATAGACTGGATGCAGGCATCCATCATCACTCCGTTGCATTAGAATAGCCGCATATGCAACCTTCGAGGCATCAGTGTGTAGTTCAGTGTACAACATAGGATTGTATATCTTAAGTATTGGATTACTAGACAGCTTCTCTTTCAATGTTTCAAATGCAACTCTTTGTTCTTGATTGAACACAAAACTACCATCTTTTCTAAGTAAATCAGTCAGAGGTTTTGCAATTAAAGAATAATTTTGGATGAACTTACGGAAATATGACGTCAGTCCAATGAAACTTTGTAGTTGCTTAATGTTCCTAGGCTCAGGGAACTTTTTCACCGCATCAGTCTTTTCAGGTGAAGGTTTTACTTGGCCATTTTCAATGATGTGACCTAAATACTCCACTTTTCTTACCACCAGTTGTGACTTCTTCCAATTGATCTCCAGTCCATATTGCGATGCAACATCCAAAACCTCTTTCAATCTGTCTACAGCCTCCTGTTCACTCTGAGCTGGAATTAGGAGATCGTCTATGAAAATAAGCACAATATGCCTAGAAATCAATTCACGGTAAATAACAGTGATAAATCTTGTAAATACTTTAGGACAGACTGACAAACCAAATGGTGCCTTCAGAAATTCATACTGTCCATTATGTGTGACAAATGCAGTGTACTTTACGGAATCTTCATGCACGGGTACATGAAAGTATGCATTTTTTAAATCAATTGTACAAAACACCTTAGCCGCTGTCAGTTTGTCAATGTGGTCATCAATAATCGGCAATGGATATTCATCCTTTACCATCTTCCTATTTATTAATCTATAATCTACACAGATTCGGACAGCTCCGTCTTTCTTTCGCGTCAACACTAAAGGACTTGCATATTCTGACCAACTCACCCTAACAATCCCGTCTTTCAACCACTGCTTGACCTGCCGTTCAACTTCTTCTTGTTCACTAATAGCTAACCGGCGTGGCCGCTGAGCTACTGGTATGTCATCTTTCAAAACAATATGTAACTGTACCGGAGAATCCTTTGTCTTCAATGGCTGGTACCCTTTCACAAGGTTCTTTACCTGTTGCTCGACCTGCTTGCTAACTTCACTACCTATTGTATAAGGAACATCTGTAAAATAACAAGATATTTTACCAACCCAATTCTCATTAGATGGTAGAAACATTATGTTTCCCTCTTTCATAAACAACGTAACATCTTTTAGAAACTCCTGTCCTATTATTACATTATACGGCATAGAGTCCTTAGGTACCACATGAAAGATCACGTCACAATAACTTTGCCCATCAATGACAATAGGGACAATGATTTTGCCCATGGATTTTACTTTCACTTGTCCAAGTCCGAACAACGAGAGATAATCACTTTCACATTTCGGTGAACCAATCATCCTGTAGAATTGTTCAGATATAAGGTTAACCTCACTACCGGTGTCGATTAACGCACGAGCCGTGTTATCCAATATTTTCACTAATTTGCGCGGTTTTCTTGACCAAACATCTTTGTTTACTTCGTCGCGATTGTTGCTCATGGTCATAACGTCAAACTTGCCACCTGTCAAAGTCGAAATTGTGTTCACGTCATAACTGTCATTCGTAGGTGACACTTCCGTGCTATCATCATCCGGAAAGTAGGAAAGGTCCGAACTGAACATCGTGCGTTTCGGTCCACTTGCAGCGCCCTCTTGTGCGCCCGATTTCATACCACTCGGCCGGAAAGAAGACTGTTGACGTCGTCCGGAACTCGCACCTGATTGGTCGTTAATAACACTGGTTCGTGATGTACTCGGCACTCGTTCGGGTATCTCCGCCGATTTGCATTGCGGTGCAATATGGCCGAAACCATTACAATTAAAACACTTTAGCCCAAGGTGCTTATGAGGGCATTCTTTCGAATGATGACTTTTTTCTCCACAGTTATAACTGTTGTAATTAAAAGATGGTTTGGAAGCTTCGTTGGTATTTATTTTATCAAAATATAAAGATTACAAAATATAACGTGCTGAATATGCAAAAACAAAAGAAGGAAGCAAGATTTCTAGAATCTTCCACAGACTCAATAAAGAGCAAGTTTGAACCACAGAGTAAAAATAACTAAAGCTATGGAACGCAAAATTTATAACTTCAACACTCTCTCCAAATTGTAGCGTTCTCCATCTTAGGACTTAAATAAAATATAACATTATGTACCTACCCAAACTTAAGATAGAATACAAGGTACATAACAAAATCAACACATTTAGTAGTTACCCCAACATTACAATATTATAGTAACAATATAGCATAATAATATAGACACAAAACAAAAACAAAGCATGTTACCTCTTAAATCTTAACTTAAAGTACAACAAACTTAAACTGACACAATAAGAATATTGCAGAGAACTAAGTTACAACTTACAAATGCCTATTTTAGTTCTTAAATATTCAAATTTACTTTTAGACAAAGGTTTTGTAAATATGTCAGCATTTTGTTCAATACTACAAATATATTTTAAATCAATTTCTTTTCCCTCATATTTTTCTTTTACAAACTTATATTTTATGTCTATGTGTTTGCATCTTTTATGATAATTTTCATTTTTTATGACTGAAATTGCACTTTGGTTGTCTATATAAAGAGTGATAGATTCTTGGTTATACTCATTTATATCCAACAAAAGTTTCTTCAACCAAATTATTTCCTTTGTTGCACTACATGAAGCCATAAATTCAGCTTCAGTTGTAGATAATGCTATACTTTGTTGACGCTGGCTGGCCCAAGTAATTGCAGCACCATTTTTCATGAATACATATCCTGTGATGGACCGCCTTGTTTCAATATCATTAGCATAATCAGAATCACTATAACCTTCTACTATATTCTGATTCTTTGGCGTGTAGTATAAACCATAGCTTTTAGTCTCTTTAAGATACTTCATTATTCTTTTAACGGCATTCCAGTGACTATGATCAAAACAATCAAGATATCTGCTTACTAAACTAACACCATACATAATGTCAGGACGACTGACTATAGCTAAGTGCATTAAAGAACCTACTGCTTCTCGGTATGGTATCTTCCTGTCTATTTCTGAAGGATTCTTTTCCAACTTAGTGTTTGGATCTACTGGTATACAGTTTCCATTGGCATTAGCCATATTAAATTTATTTAATAATTTCTCTATATATTTATTTTGATGTAAGAACATATAGTTTTCACCTCTTTCTATTTGAAGCCCAACAAAGTTTTTAGGTTCACATACTTTTATTTCAAAGTTTTCTTTCAAATCATTGATTACTTTATCTAATATCATTTGATCTTTTGAAATTATTAGTCCATCATCTACATATAGAATTAAATAAACTTTAGTTCCATTTAATTCACCAGTGTATACACACTTATCAGAGTGACTACTTGTGAAACCAAATTTCTTCAATACTGAATCAAATAGTTGTTTCCAACACCTAGGTGCTTGTTTTAATCCATATAGAGACCTTTTAAGTTTACAAACTAACCCGTCAGATGCATCTAAACCTTCTGGTGGAGTCATATATATATTTTCAGTTATATTTCCATAAAGAAAAGCAGTTTTGACATCAAACTGTGTCATTTTCAAATTATCTTGACACACTTTAGAAAGCATTACTCTTACCGCATCATATCTTACAGTTGGTGAAAAAGTCTCTGAGTAATTAACCTGATACTTCTGTGAACATCCCATGGCACAAAGTCTTGATTTGTATAGAGGTCCTGACAACTCATCTTTCACACGGAACACCCACTTACAACCAATTGGTTTTACTCCATCAGGTTTCTTCACAAGCTCCCAAGTCTCATTCTTTTTGTGTGCTTTCAATTCCTCTTGAATAGACAATTTCCACTTTTCTTTATCTGGACATGACAGTGCTTCACGGTAAGTATTTGGTGTGTCATTTAACTGCTGATCTCCACCTTGGCATCTAATTTTTGACGTTTTGTGTTATTTATGTGTACCATGACCTCGCATCCAAAGATTCTTAGGTGTTTCAAATTAGGCTTCTTCCCGGACCACATTTCCTCAGGGGTAGTGTATGATATTGATCTTGTTGGACATCTGTTTGTTATATATGCCGCTGTTGCTACTGCTTCTGCCCAATATGGTTTCTGGTGAAATCATCCACAAATGTCACGAAGTATTGCGCCCCGCCGACTGACTTCACTTCTAATGGTCCACAGACATCAGAATGTATGAGTTCAAGAACCTTTTTCGCACGGGAACCTTCTTTAGGAAACGGCAGCCGAAACTGTTTTCCTTCTTGACAATATTCACACACCATATTTAGCTTATTTTCACTAAGCTTTATGCCTTCTGTACATTTGGGAAGTTTATTTAGATCGGACAAGTTTAAGTGAGCCATTCTTTGATGCCATAAGTAGCTGTCACTTTTACTTGATTTACACATGTATGCTGGTATGCTACTTAAGTTCAAGCGATACATATTATTGTTTAATTCACAGGCTACAACTTCTTGTTTTGAGTTATTGAGTATTTTACAGCCATAATTGTTGAACTGTACGGAACACCCTTTCTTTGTCAGTTGACTCACGGAAAGAAGATTGCTTGCCAACTCTGGTACATATAACACATTGGTCACCTGTATGGTTTTTGTCTCTCCAGTGCTACTCATTACAGACAGGTCAATTTTTCCACAACTTTTAACCGGAAGCATTTTATCATTTGCGATACGGATGCTTGTAATCGGGGGTGATGATTCATCATACAGCCAGTCCTGCTTCATAGTCATGTGCATGGATGCTCCTGAATCAACAAACCAACTATTACTGTCATTTGCTGTTGCTGTGGCCGAGAATACTGCGACATATCCAGATTCTTTTCCTGTCTCCTTATTAGTGTCTCCCTTCTTCGTTCTGCACTTTTTCCCTACGTGACCATATTTATTGCACTTATAGCAACGTGGACCTTTGCTAAACTTTGATGTGTTTTCATGAACCTTTTGTTTATATTTATCATTTTTGTTTGCATATAATGCCACAGACCCGGAGCCCTTTATCTCTTGTAAGAGCTTAGTCTTGATAGAATCAGCTGTTATCGGCACACCAGAACTTTCTAGAGCCATTATCATAGGCTTATAAAGGTCGGGTAATCCAGCCAAAAGCAATGTACCCAGCCACTCATCATTTATGTCAAATGAAATGTTTCGGAGTTTGTGCGCCGATGTCATTATCCTATTTATGTAATCTTCTATATCTTGACAATTTTCTAAGGTAGTTGTGATCATATCTCTTAGTAATCCAACACGACGTGTTAACCCTTTATCGTCAAACGCCTTTTCTAAGTTGTTCCAAACTTCTTTTGCCGTTTTAGCCTCTTGAAGATGTATGTAATTCACAGAGTCGACCAATAATATAATTTTTGATTTTGCTTTCAGATCGAGTTTTGGGTCTACATGTTCACTTTTATTTTCGATGCAGCACCAGAGGTCTTCATGTTGCAAATAGGTTTGCACGGCAAACTTCCAAGTGTTATAGTTCGCTCGGCCTACTAATTTCTCTATCAGAGTCATTGTATTTGACGACATTTTAGTGGTAGCGATCTGGGCCCATAACCTGTTGTAATTAAAAGATGGTTTGGAAGCTTCGTTGGTATTTATTTTATCAAAATATAAAGATTACAAAATATAACGTGCTGAATATGCAAAAACAAAAGAAGGAAGCAAGATTTCTAGAATCTTCCACAGACTCAATAAAGAGCAAGTTTGAACCACAGAGTAAAAATAACTAAAGCTATGGAACGCAAAATTTATAACTTCAACAATAACACCTTATCACTTTAGCACTTTTTCCAGACGCATCGCTAACTGGCTGGCTTCGTACTTCTCGTCGTGATCTTGATTCCACACGCACTTTTTCTTTAAAGGTTTCGAAAATACGGAGTTTTTCTTTGAGATCCGGATATGTCGTCACTCCGTATAATATTAATTTATGCGCTTCTTCACCAGGAATTCCGTCGACTATATATTTAATTGCGACGTAATCGGGCATTTTTCCGCGCTTACCCAGTTCGCGCATGCTCAACATGTAATCGAGGTAGCTCTCATCATGGCGTTTCTTCCGGCTACTCATCAACTCATGAGCTGTTTTCTGATCCAACGTATCTGGAAATTCTTTAGTTATAGCATGCTTCAGCTCATCCCAAGACTTGAATGGTCGCTCCGACCTAAGCCACAGCGCCGCAGTCCCCGACAACGATCTTCTAGCGATTATTAATTGCTGTAGCGGCGTCCACTGGAATATCTCACTGTTATCCTCCATTTCTTGAACCCACTTTGTAACCGAGTAACTTTTCTCCCGGCCACTGAATTTTGGAATGATGTCGTCCGTAAAGTTCCCAAGCCCGGCTTGCATCAATGGGGACCCTCCACCATTCTTCTCGTTCGTCGCCATCGTAAGTCGTCTTCGTCTTTCGATCACTTTTCAAACAGTTCGTCGTAACCTGGGTCCGGGTAACTGGTAAGTGAGTGAGCACGTGCACCAGGTCGTGGTCGTCGTCTTACTAAATTTACTTTTTCCTGATTTCCCAACTTTCCACTTTGTGGGCGTGAATTGTGGGAAATCAAACACCAGATTTTATCACTAATCACTTTAATCTTTAATTAAAACTAATTTTAACAAAATCTTCCGTCCTAACGTCTTTTATTCGTCTTTCTACCTCTCAATCTCCTATCTCTCTCTCACACACCGTCTCTCTCGCTCACACACTCAGTCAACTAATCGAACACCCAGTCTTTTCATCCCCACACGTATATAATCAAAGGAACAAATCTTGCGCGTACGTCACTCACGGCTCGCGCTTGAGGCCCCAGTGACTAGCCGTCTCGGATAGGCCGCTGTGCGTAGGTACATTTTTGATACCTACACGGGGAGTGGGACAGGCCTGGTGCTTGTAAGTAATTTGTATTCAGTTACACGACGTGAATACATTGTTATTACATTTTATGATACTTACTGATTTTAATTACTTATAAAAATACAGCTTAGTATCAAGACGATAGGATGGTACGCTATACGGTCGCAGCGGGTTGCCACACGAACGGTAAAGTGGCGCCCCTATTAATTTCTACTCTTTTTTGCCAAGCTGTAATTAGTGCTGCAGTCACTAGTAAGCCAAAAACATATTGCAATACAATCATTATGAAACAATTAATGAAAGTACTATGTCATAATATAAACAACAACAAATAGTTATAAAAATAATGTCAATATAACAATAACTTCATTAAGCCGTCTTGCGTTTAACATAGCGACCAACTACTTTAATCATTCAAATAATCTGTAATGGTGCAATATGCCTTCTGGGAAAGGATAGATTTAACTTTTAATTTAAATGGCAATTCTAACAAAGATAAAGGAAGTTTATTATAAAAGCGTATACCTAGCCCCATAAATGACCCATGAACCTTGTGAAGTCTGTGAATAGGTACACACAGTTTGTGCTTGTTTCTTATATTTATACTGTGCACATCACTTTTTTTGGTGTAGAGGTGTAAATTCTGCCTAATGTATAATATATTGGCAAGCACGAATTGCGATGCCACAGTGAGAATTCCGATTTCTTTAAAAAGCTCCCTTAGTGAATGTCTACTACCTAACTGATATATTGCTCGAACAGCTCGCTTTTGAAGAGTAAGAAAGAAGTAGTCTCCTTTATAATTATCCTTCAGGTATTTTATTTAACAATAAAGTTTTCAAGATAACCTTCAAATCACACTGACGTGCGTAAAACAAAACTGTCATTAGTGTCATTCAAACCATCACTCATGCATACCTTCTTGGGAGGTTCCTGGATCGAATCAAGCGAGTGGTAATGTCGGGTGTCGACACTGTGAGGATCACCTGGAGGTCACGGTGGAACATACGGTGGAGGTCTGCCCCACTTGGGCGGCGGCGATCTCTCACTTTCGGCCCTGGTTCAAACCATGGTCCAAAGAGAGTGGGAATAGGAAGCAGTCACCTTCTAATGCTAACCAGTCAAGCTGGAAAAGGAGATAGCGGGTTGCGTGAGGGAGAGACAAATCTCACGCCCCAGCCACGTCATCAACATTTGGAGCCAGGAATCGACTCCAGGCCACTGTAGGTCCGGCCTGCAGACTTTCAGCAATAAGTGGCTAACCGTCCGGTAAGGATTAGGAGGGGCCTAATCAGCGGGAAGACCCGCTCTCGTGGTTCCTTTGCTATTAGTAATTGAAGAGTTCCATTGGTTATTTACGAAGAAATTCAACAGATCCCAATAATTGTATATATTGCACTAAAACCTTTCTTGAAAACTATGCATTTGAAGAACGACAACTCTCATCCAATTCAGATCAGTAGTTTTTGAGAAAATCGGGGACATACAAACACATGCATACCGGTCAAATACAGAACCACCTTTTTTGAAATCGGTTAAAAAACAAAGACTACCCACCCGTGCGAAGCCGGGGCGGGCCATTAGTAGCAATATATAATTCCTCAATCGACAATGTTATCGATAGCATAGTTATTTTTAACCAATTTCTAAAAAAGGAGGAGGTTATCAATTCGGATGTTTGTATTTTTTTTATGTTTGTTCGCGCATAACTCCGTTGCTTGCCAACCGATTTGAAAAAATCTTTTTTTATTGGAAAGGGTATACTTTCCAAATGGTCCCATGATAAGGAAACCAAGATCTGATAAAATGGCATCCCATAGAAGTCCAGGGGAATTTTCGAAAATCCTAGGGGCAATTATGCATTAGTGCGTTTGTTAATTTTTTAATTAATTATTTTAAAGCACTACAATTTTATGAAGGTCCGGAGTCAATCTGATGATGGAGTCAAAATCAGTCGAGGGAACTCCTCAACGATTTACAGCAGTAACCTTGTGTTTAGGCTTGATTAATTTGTATTGACGAAAAATTTACATCTATATGAGTTGTGACTGTCATTAGGGGTCTAATGATAAAGACAAAGGACAGTTAAGGGAACTCCTCAACGATTTACAGCAGTTACCTTGAGTTTGGACTTAATTCATTTATATTGATGCGGAATAATTTATATTGGATTCGTATGTCGATTTGTATGTGACATGATCACTTCGCTCATGTCGCGCTTCCACGGACAAGCCCTCTTGCCACTTCTCCTGTTTTTTATATTTCTATGGTTATGGTTATAGTAGAATAATTAAGACCTACTACGGAACCCTACTGCGCGTGGCCGATACGTACCTGGGCGTTCTTTTTTCATTATAATTGTGGCCAAACAATATACCTTAAGACCAATAGTATGAAAATACAGGAAGAAAAATATAGATAAAAAATAATCGGACAATTTTGTGGTTCACTTATCCGCTGATGCGTTTCGTTACTTCATTTTGTAAACGTACCAAAACGTAAAAATATTCTTTTTGTATTAAAGAAAGTTTTTTCCCCAGCACACTTTTTTTGTGAAACGATATGCGAACAAGAATTCAAAAAATATATTTATTTCAAACTTTTGGATTATTTTTTGTGTTTGGTTAGCTACTAGACAACCAAAGCTGAATGGCTGATATTTTTAACCGACGAAAAAAAACGGAGGAGGTTTGCAAGTCGACGCGTAATTTTTTTGTTTTTATACACGTTGTTTTCAGAGTTGTCACACAATAATATCACAGTGATATCCAAAATTATTTTCACTTTTTTGGTGACAAAAAAACAATTGTTTCTATGTAGTTCATTTATTAACTGGTAGAATAAAGGTCTTATGTCTATTCTCTAAATGAGTGATATCGCTTATTTTTCCCACACATAGCTTAATCCTTCTACTTAGTTTGTCGCAGGACTGCATAGAAACTGTAGGATGACTTCAAAATCTGAAAACCAAAAAAGAGAGATTGTACAACCACAACAATGTTCTCCAGACCGAATCTCGGTCTATCGCAGAAGCGGACTTCTGTAGAGCGAAAGGGATCCATCGGATTTTGAAAAATCGGCAGAGACATATTAGAGCTCTAGTATGCGCAGACACGGGTGCACTCTCAAAGTCCGGTAGTCGGCAACAATCACAATCGGGGCCAGATCAGCTGCACAGCTGACAACTTCACATGCTCTCCATGTCGTGACAACGCTCACCCTCACCGTGTCACCAATAGCACAATTGCATCTTAGCTTGGGCCGCACAAATCTAACCATCAGTAACTTGCTATTAATTATAATATTACTAGTTGTTTCCCGTTTGAACTACTTAGCGCACCTGGATAAAAGTAATTAGCTTATAACCGTCTCCAGGATCCTATCTGTCTCCACACCAAATTTTAATCAAATTGGTTCCGCGGTATTACCGTGAAAGAGTAACAGGTTGACAAACAAATAGGTAGGTACTGTAATTTCGATGTGGTTGAAACTAAAGGTAGAGCGAATACATTTTGTTTAAGCGGAAACTTTGACTGAAACTTTGACTGAAATTATGACAACGCAGTGGTCAAATTAGGAATCATTGATCTTTTTGGAGTTATTGCAAACCGAACCTTGCCTTTGGATTCCAAAGCTGCAATCATTTAAGAAACACTTGGCAGTTTGTGATGCATTTGAATCATCCAACATCTCTCTATCTCATCAAAACACTCGCAGTTTTTCTTATTTATTAAATTCAAGTAATGCATATAAAAATATTAACTCCTTGCTGCAACTAGTGCAACTACTTCAACCTTCATTGTTCTATACAACATAACAATCTAGGGGATTTGACTAGGCCAATTAGGCCTTGTTAAATCCCCTAGATTGTTAGATAGATAGAGAGTCAATACTCTCAACGGTAATTACGTTAACGCAAGTCGACCAATAGCATATAAGTTGTGGTGTGGTACACAAGCAGTACCTTGACGAAGGTGTCGAGCGAGAGCGGGATGACGCGGCCGGCGGCGGGACGCAGCGGCCGCTTGGCGCGCTCCATGACCAGCACCAGCGAGCGCCGGAACGACAGCCGCGCGCGCCGCCACTCCATGCTGTAGATCGACTGCGACACGCGCTCGCTCTGCCCAGTGCCCAGTCAACACAACCACACACTCATTAACTATCTTATTATTAACGTTAGGTACTCTTGTTTGAGACCAAAGAAGCCGCCACATACCTCCACTGTGACTTCATTCCCGTAATAGCAAAATATAAACAACTCTATAAGAATGCAGGTGATGAATAATGTTATGGATGCAAATTCGATGCTTAGCACGTCCAGCTGCAACAACATAATATCGGGAAAATAAATAAATATTATTGACTGCGATGCAATCATTCGACGTTCTTCGACACCCATGCTCACGCTGACTATCTTGTAGGCGGCCATGCACAGGATCCAGCCTCCCACAGCGAACTGCAGCAGCAGCGGCGCGGCGAACACCTCGTGCAGCTCCGCGCACATCCTGCGCACACGCGACAACTCGTCAAGCGGCCGCGTGCCGACCGCCTGCCTATTGACAGCTGCAAGTACTCGGCACTCACTCGGAGATCTTGTTGTAATGCACCAGACAATCGACGAATAACTTGTGTAGTGCCGTGTCGTAATTTTCTCCTGTTTCGATATGCAAGGCACCAGCTCTCTCCGGCAATGACTCAAAATTCATGCTGTAATACATACATATTAACACACATGATGGCCGTCTTTCCTGAAAGCTTGGTGGCACCCACGCGGGTGGCACCTCCCTGGCGGGGTGTAGGCGTCGCACGACACCCGCACCCCACCAGTTATGTTTAAGTCTCATGCTATGGAGCCGAGCCTATTGCGAGTAATCCGGTACAAATCAGGAATTAGGAAGGAAAAATTCTAAATTTGTAATAAGAAAATAAGCTCGGCAAGATTTCATATTATTGTTACTAGTGGCCCGCCCCGCTAAATAACGAACAAATTGCAGCATATTCATCTCAATGCCGACACATATCTCAAACACACCTATAAGCATACATAAATGCACATGCTCAAATCAAAACCTTATTTTTGGCTTTGTCGCAGTCGGGTAACATAGTAATATACTTTGAATCTACTTTGACACGGCTTGTTAAAATGCCAAATTAAATTAGTATCATACCGCAATATTCTCAGTTGAGTTTTACACTGATCTAGTATCGTGGCCATGAACGCGTCCATCGACGTGTTGCCGACCGCCACCAAGTTCGTGCAGTAGAACGAGTACAGCAGCACCAAGCCGAACCTGCACAGGCCGCGGGCGCCGAGTAAGTCCGCTAACAGTTTTTGCCCGACACCCAATTTGCCGGTTTTTTAAATTAAACCATGAATCATATAAATGCCTTACACAGCGTTGTGGTCATAATTAAAACCAATCCAAAATGGAAACTCGAATGAGATTCCTTGAATCCTGTTCAGCACGGGGAACACAATCCACAGCACGCAGGTGGCGACGGCGCATCCGGCGTACGTGCGCAGCAGCCGCGCCGCCCCGCGCGCCGTGCCGCGCAGCAGCGCGCCGCGCTCGCCCTCGCACTGGTTCAGCAGCGGCTCTGCAACACGCGTCACCTCGCACAGTCCGGCTGCAGGAGCCGCTCGCGCGGCCGCACTCACTCACCGTCCAGGCCAGCGATCAGTCGGTCGATGCGGTCCGCGTCCACGTGGAACGCGATTTGTTTAGCGACGCACGTCACGTGGCATAGCATCAGGAACATCACCTGTGACAACTTGTCCATGTCGCTCCTCTCCTGCACACACAGAATTCATAAAAATTATACTCAAGAGTTGTATCTCAATCTCACTCGTGATATGTTTTGGCATAGAATGACTTTGATCATATTATAAATACGTTGATATTATTATGAACGTCCGGGCTTCCGCCCCTCGTCCACATAATCAATTACAATCTGAAACCTTTCTGTCCCGAATTATCGATTCACCGGTATGAAGTAAGCAAATCCAAGTGGCGGTCACAGAGCTCCCCCAGTATCAGCAAGGAGGTTAGTGAGTACCGCTGCGGTGCTACGTCCACCGCTTAGTTACTGCATGCACGGTACACGCTAACACTTTTATTACAAACTAGTGGTCCGCCCCGGCTTCGCACGGGTAGGCAGTCTTTGTCTTTTAACCGACTTCAAAAAACGTGGTTCTGTATTTTTTTTATATATTTACCCGTATGTATGTGTTTTTATGTCCGCGATTATCTCAAAAACTACTGAACCGAATTGGATAGGAGTTTTCGTTCTTCAAAAGCATAGTCAAGTCAGTTTCAAGGAAGGTTTTTAGTATAATACTTTATAGTATATTGGGATCTGGATCTGGGTCATTTTTATACATAGAATGTATGAACATTAATCACCATGCTTACTAAAGTGGAATAACATCTACATAATATGATACTTTTAACAAATTCGTAACTTAATTCTTGAAGCCGCCTAAAGGTGAAAAATATTATGTGAAATTAACTAAAAGAAAAAGAAAATTGTGTATGCACCAAACTCAAAAAAAATCTAAAAATATGTGGGATTCGAACTTGACGTAACCGATTCGCATGATCATTAATACACCCTCCGCTACAGTGCTCTTTGACATTGAAGGTAAAATTGACGTTCTAATACAACGTCTTTTCAATTTTAATTACTGCTTATCTGCTTTAGAAACGGGCGTGATGATTTTCATGTCAAAGATTGTAATGATAGCGAAAATGCATAATTATAAAAACTTGTTAGGTCATCCCATTACAAACTTATTTCAATGCCTCACTGCTCATTCCCCATAATAATCAGCGTGATGATTTGTAGCCTAAAACTTGACCCGATTCATAAGAAACATTTTTGGTGAATTTCAAGTAAAACTGTTCAGACGTTTTCGCGTAAAGTTAAAACATATTTTTAATCTTACAAACTTAAAATTTGAATTTTTCACCCTAGGTCTAAAATATTGATAAACTGTGAAACACGTGTTTAATTATTTTCATTTTACAGTGTTTCTACACAATTTGAGTTTAATTGAATCAAAAATAAAACTTACTCCATACAAACTTTCAACCCTATTTTAGTATACTTAGGGTTGGAATTTTCAAAAATCCTTTCTTATTACTTGTCTAGGCAATAAAAGGCACCTCCTGTCCAAATTTCATTGCTCTAGGTCCAGCCGTTTCGGCTCTGCGTTGATGAGTCAGTCATTCAGTGTATGAGGTTGTCATTTTATATAATAGTATAGATTTTTCATGCCAGTAACTACTAGAAATTTAAATGCTCGGATTTTCTATTCTCGAGTGGATAGACATTACATGTATCTAAAAAGATGACGTGACCTGAGGAAATATAATTTTTCATCGGTATTAATATCTTTAAATTAATATATGTAATGTACATATAAAATTATTGCTTTGTCTGAATGCCTGACGGATCATCGGGCAGCCTTAACCGCTGATCGTAGAGACCTGAAACTTGGAGGATGGTTTCTTTGTATGACGTAGACAAAGTGGTTTAATTTTTATTGTATAGCTTCCATTCCTATACGTGGGGATGAATATTATTTTTCTCATGAATCTCGCCGTGTGAGGTATATATCATTGGATAGGTCATTCAAAAATTAAGCGCCTTTGAGAAAACCATTTATCGATTTAAGCTTTAAAGTATTATTCTTGTTAGATTCGAGCGTTAGAACTTCTGAATGGCTGTCCCTAGAAATGTGAAAAAAAAATCACAGACGTAGCATATGTAATGAAAGGAAATCTATCACGGAAAGTAAGCTTAACCGGTTATAGTCGACCAACTAAAAGGTATTACGGAACACTTTTGCGCGTGGTCCGACACGTACTTGGCCTTATAGGATTACTTTATTGTCTGTCTGTCTGTCTGTTAAGACCCTTTTGTCGGGAACGCGTTGAGGTATCGAGTTGAAATTAAAACAATAAACTCAGGTCTACAGTTGAAGCTGTGGAAAAACATTTTTTTAAGTTAACGTAAAAACAAGATGCGGCCGTTTATGCCGCAAAAACGTATATTTCGATACTCTCAAGGGAATCATATAGGGTATTTTTCGTTGACCTAGAAGTATGAAATTTAGCAAGGAATGCTTAGTCTTAGTCTTATACTACATACTTAAATATACTTATACTTTACTTTAGTCTTATACTACAAGTATAGGGAAAATCTGAAAACTGTACGTTTGTAATTAAATCATAAAAAAACAGTATCTTTATGCAAGGATCGGCGGTCCAAAGATTAATGAAAAGGGAGTTTTTTTTTTGCTTTTTCTTCTCCATACTGGACTACAACTACATTTTGGAATGGGCAACTAATATTTTTTTTCTACTTGCTAAAGTACATGACATGTTATAACATCTTATTGAAATAAATTATTTGAATTGAATTGAACCGAATTGAGTTAACCGTGTCATGTGGGGTATCGTATGACAGGGCTTCATTGGTACAAGCTTAAACAGATTTTTAATTATTTTTGTTTCGATTTATGACGAAGAATACTGACGACCCGGTTTGACTCTCCCTCACGCGGTCCGCCTTCTCCAGCACGACTGCTTCGCAGAAGGAGGCTTCCCATTCCTCTCGCTCCGGACCATGGCTTGAACCAGCGCCGGACGCGCGAGTGTAGTGGTGACACTCGGGCGTTTTCTCCCACGTGATTCGACGCAGGAACCTCCCGAAACTACCGTTTCCGGTGAGGACCTAAACGCCGTAGCGCCTCCCTAGCCTCTCCTCAAAGAGGGGTCTTATCGCCACGACAGTAGCGTGCCCTGCGATTGAGAGACTGCGACGAGATTTGAGTGCAACTTTGGTGCAAGGTGCTCACTAATCTATAAAATTTAACTTTATCTATATATATTAATAAAGTACATCAGGATACATTTATCGCAAATAGTAATTAATTTTGATGTGAAACCAAAAAAATATAATAGCCTCACATGAAACAATGTGTGAATATGGAACGAGCCTGGTAAGCATATATAGCTTGCAGCAAGACGTAGGTGGTGGTGGTGGCGAGCGCGAACACGTGGTAGCAGCGCAGCGCAGCGCGGAGCAGTCGCCCGCCCCCCGCGCCCCCCGCGCCCCCGTCGCCCCCCACGCTCACCGCGCGCAGGAAGCCCACGCGCCGCAGCGTGGCCACGTGCGGCGATACGCTGCGCGCGCACTCCGTCCTACCGCGTAATGTCCTGGTTTATACATGTACAATATAATCCTTCTTTAAAAGGTACAAGATATTATCATCCAAAAGTGGCCAAGCCTAAACAAACCTAGGTATATATATATAATAAGCCTATCGAGTTATTTATCACAATGACTTTGGGTGCCTACATAAACTGAAAACTGAACGTATCTGGCGGCAAATCACGTTTGCATAAATAGCATTATGAACTTAAAAATAATGCAATAATATTTTATTCAATTCTATAATATCCTTTAACCAAAGGTTTTCTTTTTAGTATGCAGTTTACCTCTGAGCCATTTAGTTAATAAATCTATTATGATTGTTGCGTGGAAACGACTTTTATTTAAGTAATGACTCACTTTTGTTCTGCTCGGCTTATATAGCTTGCAATATAATGAAACTTCTTCGAAACAATTCGTTGGTCGATAGATGACAATTATTTTGCAACTGTGACAGCCGCAAAGCATAAAATTATACGGTATTCTGCCTTTTGCTGTGGCTGACGGAATAATCTATAAAATATGCATAGTTTCGTTTTGTTTAAAAGTCAACAATGAATACCAACTGCAATCAACTGTCACACGACTTAATAGCGGACACTACAATGTATGGCAGTAATTACACACGTAGTATTTGTGTTTCGATTGTATATCTAATAACACAGGCTGCCACAAAGACATTCCGTATCGACCGTATTTTTATTTTTAACGAGAATAAAAATAGATATTTTGTATAGTATCACAAAACAATAGCGTACCCGTAGTAAACACGTTGGGGTCGATAGTTCTTAAATCAATTTGCAAAATTATGCAGGTTGGTCACTACAATTTTCGACTCCTCACCTCTGATCTTACTTTTGCACGACTTTTTGTGCAAATTTACGACAAAAGTTCTAAATTTACCCGTTCTAAATGTAGCCCGGAGCCAATTCAGCCCTTTAATATGACACAGATGTGGTTGCACAACATTTTACATCAATTTTACAACTCGATGGCAAGTTGTGCAAAACGAGATCGTGCAAAAAGTTTACCTGGCCCGTGTAAAAAGGGTGGGTGGGCGGGGTTTTTTTTTGCCGGTCTCAGATGCTATAGAAACGGGAGTGGTGTCAAAAGACGCAGCTCGTCAACAGCTATCTAACGATATGCCACACTATGGAAGTTGCTTTACAGATTTTGAAAAAAAGCTAAAAGAAACTTTTTTCTGTATGAAAATGGTCTACAAAGTATTTCTACACGAAAATTACTGAATCCCGGCGTCGCGAAAGATTCCATACGGCAATCCCAACAGGTAAGAGGCGTTTGAAAATTAATAAATTGACAGGATTAAAAAAAAATGCATATTTGTTATTTCTACTGAAAAAATCGTACCAATTTTTAAGTAATAGCCGGTTGCACCAAACATTATATCATTTAAAGCGTGTGTAAGTGAAAATAATTTCGCACTTAGAGGTCGCAACCAATGATGGGAACTATAATTATTTAAAACGGCCTGAACGTACGCTGTTATTTTTTTTAAATAGTCCACCTAAACCTTGAAACCTAACCACAGCTAACGTAACTTAAACAAACCTAAACTGTTTTTTTATTAATAGTCCACCTACCCTTTGAAAACCTAACTAAAGTGAACCTAACCACAACGAACCTAACTTAAACAAACCTAACCTTAATTTTTAATAGTCCACCTACCTTTGAATCCCTAACCACATTGAACCTAACCAGAGTGAACCTAACCACAATAAACCTAATCTTTATTTTTAATAGTTCACCTACCCTTTAAAAACCTAACTAAAGTGAAACTAACCACAGCGAACCTAACTAACACAAACCAAATATTTTTTTTAATAGTCCACCTACCCTTTGAAACCCTAACTAAAGTGAACCTAACCACAACGAACCTAACTTAAACAAACCAAAACTTTTGTTTATAATAGTCCACCTACCCTTTGAAAACCTAACTAAAGTGAACCTAACCACAACGAACCTAAACTTTTTTTTATTAATAGTCCACCTACCCTTTGAAAACCTAACTAAAGTGAACCTAACCACAGCGAACCTAACTTAAACAAACCTAACCTTTATTTATAATAGTCCACCTACCCTTTAAAAACCTAACTAAAGTGAACCTAACCACAACGAACCTAAACTTTTTTTTATTAATAGTCCACCTACCCTTTAAAAACCTAACTAAAGTAAACCTAACCACAGCGAACCTAACTTAAATAAACCTAACCTTTATTTATAATAGTCCACCTACCCTTTGAAAACCTAACTAAAGTGAACCTAACCACAACGAAACTAACTTAAACGAACCTAACCTTTATTTTTAATAGTCCACCTACCTTTGAATCCCTAACTAAAGTGAACCTAACCACAACGAACCTAACTTAAACAAACCTAAACTTTTTTTTTATTAATAGTCCACCTACCCTTTAAAAACCTAACTAAAGTAAACCTAACCACAGCGAACCTAACTTAAACAAACCTAACCTTTATTTTTAATAGTCCACCTACCCTTTGAATCCCTAACTAAAGTGAAACTAACCACAGTGAACCTAACCACAGCAAACCTAACCTTTATTTTTAATAGTCCACCTACCCTTTAAAAACCGGCCAAGTGCGTGTCGGGCCACGCGCAGTAGTAGTAGGAGTTAGTCGACTATAACTCTGTAACCGATTAAGCCAACTTAGCCGTGATAGTTTTCCTTGTAAGTTCATTATATGAACTACGTATGTTTTTTTTTTTTTTTTTTTTCACATTTCTTGGTACAACCATTCTAAAGTAAGAACTCGTATCGAACAAAAATTTGCACTGAAAAGTTGGATATTTCGCAAATGGCTCGCTTAGCCAAAAACTGGTCTTCACACACCCAAAATATATATAATTTTTTTTTTTTTTTTTTGAAAGACCTATCTAACGATACCCCACAAGGAGGAGTACGCGAGAAAAAAAAAAAATCTAAAATCTCAATTTCCTCAGGCTAGGTTTGCTCAGGTTAGGTTTGCTCAGGTTAGGTTTGCTCAGGTTAGGTTTGCTCAGGTTAGGTTTGCTCAGGTTAGGTTTGCTCAGGTTAGGTTTGCTCAGGTTAGGTTTGCTCAGGTTAGGTTTGCTCAGGTTAGGTTTGCTCAGGTTAGGTTTGCTCAGGTTAGGTTTGCTCAGGTTAGGTTAGGTTAGGTTAGGTTAGGTTAGGTTAGGTTAGGTTAGGTTAGGTTAGGTTAGGTTAGGTTAGGTTAGGTTAGGTTAGGTTAGGTTAGGTTAGGTTAGGTTAGGTTAGGTTAGGTTAGGTTTTTTTTTTTTATTGAATTTGTTGTTTTAATTTTTTAGGCAATTATTAGACTCATTTGTAATGTGGTTTCTTTGTTGCGGCAGCTTCTGCGATTTGATACATCGACTGCCGCAATAAATGGTTTTTATATCACTGTGTTTTAACACGGGGTATATTTATATATGTATATATTTAAACAGGATATATATGTATGTATATATTTAAATAAGAATATACATTAAGTAGATAAATATGTAATAGGCGGTTGCTCTTTAGGTGCCATTAAAGGCCTTGAGTTGACTAAATATGTGTTTTGTTAGTCCTGTGAAGCTTTCAAGGGCGTGCTCGTTTTGTGAAAGCTCCCGGATGTTGTAAGGATCGGTCTTCAATCGTTCGCATGTCATATCGTGCTGCATACGCTGCAGGGTGAATCTTGAGCACTCTGTGAGTAAATGCGAGATTGTTTGTTTGGTATCGTCGTTGCAGGGACAGCAGTCGTCTGTAGTTATGTGAAATCTGTGTAGGTATTCTTTGTGGAAGCCGTGATTTGTGAGTAATTGTGTCATATAAAAATGGGTTTCGCTCCTTTTCCGGAAATTCGCTATGTCTTTGAGGGTGGGAAAAATATCTTTTGTATGCTGTCCCTGTTCGCAGGAGGCATATCGTTCTTGCCACTTAAGTAGGTTCTCCTGTCTCAGCTTCAGTTTTACGTAGGAGATGGGAAATGAACTGTAGTCTGGCGCCTTGTGAAGCAAGGTCGCCAGTTTTGCTGCAGCGTCCGCGGCTTCGTTTCCCTCGTTGCCGTTGTGTGCCTTAACCCATTTTAGTGTGATAGTATGTCCTGTTTGACGATTTGTGTGTATTATTTTATGGATTTGAGTGACTATAGGATGAGTGTTACTTCTATCTTCTATTGCTAGCAAGGCTGATTGTGAGTCTGTGAATATGTGTGTATTTGTGTGTCTTTTGAGCGAGGCCCACTTACAGGCCTCCAGGATCGCTAGAAGTTCAGCCTGGAAGACTGAGCATGAGTTGTGTAATTTGTATTTCTTGGTGTTTGAAGGATTTGTTCCTCCTGGGTCAAAGCACACAAAGGCAGCTCCGGTGGCACCATCCTCCTGCTTACTTCCGTCCGTGTATATGCGGTGGTATTGGTTTGGCTGTGTTCGGATCTCTGGGTCTGTTGTGTGTCGTGAATTCAGGTGGATAGGATGAGTTTTTGATACTCGAAGTGCCGGGTGTAATAATTCGCGAATCGGCGTGGGGCGCTCCAGTTTGACGTCCTCCGGTAGAAAGTAAGTGGTACCGGTAAGGCGGGTCTGCTCAATTTGGTGGACCTCCTGAATTTTGAGATCAAGTGGCATGAACTGTGCCAGTGCCAGTGCAGCATTCGTTGAGACAGTTCGGAAGGCACGGATGGCCTTCAAAGCGAATCCTCGCTGCAGGCTGGCAAGTTGTTTGCGAGCAGTCTTTTTCAATGCCACTTGACCCCATACACCGGCGGCATACGTGATAATGGGCTCGATGACGTGAAGGTAGATGATCCTTGTGTTTTCCGGGTGCGTGCCCCAGGTTGGTCTAGCGTACAGACAAAGCTTATTAAAAATACGCGTAGCTTTGCCCAACACGTATCGGAGATGACTATTGAACAGGAGTCTTTCGTCCAGGATCACTCCTAACAGTTTGATTTCAGGCACAAACGACAAGCTCGTGCCATCCATTTGTAAGCGTACAGTCTTAGCCTTGGGTGTGAACGCTATGACCTGAGTTTTTGCTGGACCGAATGTGAGCTTGACTTGGTTGCCCCAGTCGCTAATCTGTCTAAGGACTGTGTTGGTGTTACTTTCTAGATCTTCGGGTTTTTGGGCAGTGACTATCAGCAGGACATCGTCCGCGAACGCCTGTATGTGGCAACCCCCAGGTAGTTTCATGTCCAGCAATTCTTCGAGTATTAAATTCCACAGAACAGGACCGCACGCCGAGCCTTGGATGCAGCCCTTGGTTAGCTCTTTACGAGCTCGAACCCCCGCGTGGTCCAGCGTAGCCGTCCTGTCCTGTACATAATTTTTGATAAGTCCGTAAATGTTTTTGGAGACTTCGAGTTTGGCTAAGCGCTGGAAGAGTGCAGGCCACCAGGCATTGTCAAACGCCGCCCTGATGTCCAATGAGACAGCGATCACCAGTTTTTTGCTCTCCTTTGCTTGTTGGACGTGTTTCAGAGCGGTGTGAATAGCCTGTGTGGTATTCATTTGTTGCCGGAAACCAAATTGGTTGGAACTTAATTTGTTTCCGGTTTCGGCGTGGTGGACAACTCTCTTTATGAAAAGCTTCTCCAGCAGTTTCCCAAAAACCGGTATGAGGCCTATGGGGCGAAAGGATTTTAGGTCAGTATAATCTTCTTTCCCCGGTTTGGGGATTATCTTGACATAAGCCTCTTTCCAAGCCTTGGGAAAATACTGGAGTGCGAGACACCTGTTCATTATGTCCGTGATAAGACGCGGATATATTCTGGCGAATTGCAGACATATATCGGAAGTGAGTCTGTCCATTCCGGGAGCTTTGTTGGGGGACATGTTTTTCAGCTGCTCGAGCACCTCCTCATCCGTGAACGGAAGATCATCAGGGGTGTTAATGGTGAAGCTTTGGTATTGGGTTCGTAGTTCCTGCTGTGTTGGTGTTTGGTCAGGTGTGTCGTCGGGGTAGAAGTGCCGGAGTAACTCGTTTGCCGTCTCCTCTGCATCCGTCGTGAACCTGTCTCCTATTTTAAGGGTGATGGGTGGTCTCCTTGGTGCAGTCTCCTTTAGCAGTCGGTTGGTCAGTGACCAGACGTTTTCTTTGGTTTGTAGCTCGCAGAACTTCCGGAAGTTAGCGGTAGATTCAGTCTTGAGTTCGTCACTGTACTGCTTCTTTTTGTTAAGTTGCTCTTCGAACAGAGACTCAAGGGGTTGGCCAGCTCTTTTAGCCGTGTGTATTCGCCGGTGAAGGTTAATCACTTCCGCCTTGAGCCTCTGCAGGTTGTCACTCCACCAAGGAGGTTTATGTTTGGCTTTACCACTTCTGACCGGCATGGTGTCTTTGCAGCAGTCTCTAATCAGGCAAGTTATTTGACCAATTAGAGACTCCAGCTGTTCGGTGTCCAGATTGCTGACGTCGGTTTCAAGGATGTCTGAGAGCGCTACTTCTTGCAACACGGCGTCCCTGAATGCTGCCCAGTCCGCTTTTTTGCTGTTGAACATGAAAGTTGATGTGTTGTTTGTTCTGGGTAATGTTGATTTCTGCGTGCTAATGCAGAATTCAACAGCATTGTGTTGTGACGTGGTGCAGCACTCGAGGTTCACCCTCCACCTGCTGACAGCGTCGAAAGTTAGGCCGGAAGCCAGCGTCACGTCGATAATCGACGATCTTTCGCGTCCGTGCGTCACTGTCTCAAATGTGGGCGTGTCGCCAGTGTTGCAGACGTACATATCGTTGGCGAGGGCGAGCTCCATCAGGTCGTTTCCCCTTTGGTTGGTTCTATCACTGCCCCACGCGGGGTGCCAACCGTTAAAGTCTCCCCCTAGTATGCATTTGTGACGCGATGTGGCTTTGAGGAAGCAGTCGATTGCTTCCAGTGTGGAGGATGTATCTTCTCTGGGTTCCACATAAGCAGAACCCAGGTACGTTTTTTGGTGGCCAGTTTGGAGCTGTACCACACATAAATTGGCAGTAGATAGACTGGATTCCCCCAACACCACACCGCGCCCCTGCTTTACAAATATGCATGCCTTCACGTTGGACCCTTTCGAGTATTGGTAGATGTCGATGCCCGAAATGGGCTTGACCTCTTTGCCAGAGCCTATATAAGGCTCAGACAGTAAGGCTATGTCGCATTGGCCATCGTAAAAATATTTAATAAATTCGTGTAGACTACTTTTTGATCTATCTATGTTACACTGTAAAATCTTGATTGGTTCTTTATCCATAATCGGTACGGTTGGTAATTTTGATTTTCATTGATTTCACACGGGGGCAGTTACTGGAGGTGGCCATATGTCCGACATCATGGGAGGAGTTAAATTTTGAGTTGTGGTTCTGGCAGTTGAGGCACTTGGGTGCACCCTTTTTCTCGCGCAGTGGACAGCTGTTAATGTCGTGTCCCACTGCAGAGCAGTAGGAGCAGTGAGTTTGTGTCACGGTGCATTTGGTTTTAATGTGTCCGAACTGCAGACACTTTCTACACTGAAGGTACGGGGAGAAGTCTTCGGCATGAACGCGCTGATAATCTACGCAGACTCGCCCCATGTCTACTATTTTCCGCCATACGGCGGGTTTGGCTATGAGGACGGCATTATATAATTTTGGGTTGCGGTTATTCCGCTTGAAGGCGAGCCGCAAGTCGTCGCTATCCGCCACAAGGGTGGAGAGTTCCTCATTTTGGCCGCGAATGACTTCGATGAGTTCCTCTGAAGGGGTGTCGAGTGAAATGCCCTTAAGGACAACCATTGGTTTCAGTTTTCTAGCCGGTTCCGCCGTCAACTGGGAGCTGTTTTCGAGTTTTTTAAGTGTCTCGTCGCGCTGTTTTTCAGTTTCGAATTCAACGCGCAGTTTGTTATTCGACACTGCCTGTATTCTTGATGGTGCGTAGGACGTGGTGCGGAAGCTGACAGCGTTTTTGAAGGACTGTACAACGTCCTGTCGTGTTTGGGACTCAGGATCCCCTTGTGGAGCAACGATAAGGGCGGGTCTGCTGGGTGGTGGTACCTTTGTCACTTGGCGCGGGGTAGCTGTGTTGGCAGCCTGCGCGTATGTCAAGGGTAAAGGTGCCGGTGTGAGTGGTTTTGCGATGGTGGCGAGGTGTTTGTTCAGCTCCTCGCGCACACAGGTGGCGATTTCCTGTCTCAGACTTCCGTCTTGGGACGCGGAGATCTCTTGGGGGACGGTAAAGGTTGGCAATTTTGCTGTGACGATCCGTATCTCGTTCGCTGCAGACGCAATGAGTCGCTTGTTAGAAGCGGTCACGCTCTTGCTTTCTGCGACGGCTGTCGCTATGCAGGCGGCGAGTTTGTTGATGGTGGTTATGCAGGACTCAGTGCAGATCGCCTCCGCGGCGGTCGCCGGAAGGGCGGACGCCGTATCTCCACTGGAAGGGGCCATTTCGGTGCTCGAAAAGGTTTGCACCGAAATGCCCGAAACGCCCACTTCAGGGCTCTCTGCACCGAAAACTAAAGCTCTGATCGAGGAGAGCGTCTTGGCACCGGTACGAGGAGACCTCTACGAGTCGGATTCCGTCGAGACCCCGATTTCGAAAAATTGGCCCAAAACACCCACCCTTTCCTATAGGTCAGTTCAAAAATGAACCACGGGTGGGTGGGTGGGGTCGATTTTGACGTTTTAGTGGAGCTATCGCGACGGGAGAGGTGTCGTTAGACGCGTCTCGGCGAGAGCTACAAAACTGTATATAATTTATAGGTGAGTTTAGTACAAATTTAAAAAGTTATATTCAAAAAACTGATTTTTTAAGCAAAAATTTAACAAAAGTGATGCAGAACTACGATCAAACAGCCAGAACTGCCGAATCCAAGAGACGCCAGGCGTACCGGACGACAGCCCCGACAGGTAAGTAAAGTTTTTGTACTAATTAGTAGCACTAATAAAATAATAAAAATGAAAAAGTGTAATTTTATTAAATTAATTTTTATGCAAACTAGATATGTGTTAAAATGGTAGTTATATGTAACTTAGATGCGTTTAAATGCTTTTAGGGTGTAGACAGAACTAATATAAGACGAATCACAAAGAAAACCGCATGAATTTACGATATTTTTCAAAAAAGTATCCGCGATGTATGGAGATGTTGTACGCCTAAGGTAAACTTTATGTATGTACCACGAAACAGTGTTTCGGGGCCAATTCACGTTTTAGTGGAGCTATCGCGACGGGAGAGGTGTCGTTAGACGCGTCTCGGCGAGAGCTACAAAACTGTATATAATTTATAGGTGAGTTTAGTACAAATTTAAAAAGTTATATTCAAAAAACTGATTTTTTAAGCAAAAATTTAACAAAAGTGATGCAGAACTACGATCAAACAGCCAGAACTGCCGAATCCAAGAGACGCCAGGCGTACCGGACGACAGCCCCGACAGGTAAGTAAAGTTTTTGTACTAATTAGTAGCACTAATAAAATAATAAAAATGAAAAAGTGTAATTTTATTAAATTAATTTTTATGCAAACTAGATATGTGTTAAAATGGTAGTTATATGTAACTTAGATGCGTTTAAATGCTTTTAGGGTGTAGACAGAACTAATATAAGACGAATCACAAAGAAAACCGCATGAATTTACGATATTTTTCAAAAAAGTATCCGCGATGTATGGAGATGTTGTACGCCTAAGGTAAACTTTATGTATGTACCACGAAACAGTGTTTCGGGGCCAATTCACGTTTTAGTGGAGCTATCGCGACGGGAGAGGTGTCGTTAGACGCGTCTCGGCGAGAGCTACAAAACTGTATATAATTTATAGGTGAGTTTAGTACAAATTTAAAAAGTTATATTCAAAAAACTGATTTTTTAAGCAAAAATTTAACAAAAGTGATGCAGAACTACGATCAAACAGCCAGAACTGCCGAATCCAAGAGACGCCAGGCGTACCGGACGACAGCCCCGACAGGTAAGTAAAGTTTTTGTACTAATTAGTAGCACTAATAAAATAATAAAAATGAAAAAGTGTAATTTTATTAAATTAATTTTTATGCAAACTAGATATGTGTTAAAATGGTAGTTATATGTAACTTAGATGCGTTTAAATGCTTTTAGGGTGTAGACAGAACTAATATAAGACGAATCACAAAGAAAACCGCATGAATTTACGATATTTTTCAAAAAAGTATCCGCGATGTATGGAGATGTTGTACGCCTAAGGTAAACTTTATGTATGTACCACGAAACAGTGTTTCGGGGCCAATTCACGTTTTAGTGGAGCTATCGCGACGGGAGAGGTGTCGTTAGACGCGTCTCGGCGAGAGCTACAAAACTGTATATAATTTATAGGTGAGTTTAGTACAAATTTAAAAAGTTATATTCAAAAAACTGATTTTTTAAGCAAAAATTTAACAAAAGTGATGCAGAACTACGATCAAACAGCCAGAACTGCCGAATCCAAGAGACGCCAGGCGTACCGGACGACAGCCCCGACAGGTAAGTAAAGTTTTTGTACTAATTAGTAGCACTAATAAAATAATAAAAATGAAAAAGTGTAATTTTATTAAATTAATTTTTATGCAAACTAGATATGTGTTAAAATGGTAGTTATATGTAACTTAGATGCGTTTAAATGCTTTTAGGGTGTAGACAGAACTAATATAAGACGAATCACAAAGAAAACCGCATGAATTTACGATATTTTTCAAAAAAGTATCCGCGATGTATGGAGATGTTGTACGCCTAAGGTAAACTTTATGTATGTACCACGAAACAGTGTTTCGGGGCCAATTCACGTTTTAGTGGAGCTATCGCGACGGGAGAGGTGTCGTTAGACGCGTCTCGGCGAGAGCTACAAAACTGTATATAATTTATAGGTGAGTTTAGTACAAATTTAAAAAGTTATATTCAAAAAACTGATTTTTTAAGCAAAAATTTAACAAAAGTGATGCAGAACTACGATCAAACAGCCAGAACTGCCGAATCCAAGAGACGCCAGGCGTACCGGACGACAGCCCCGACAGGTAAGTAAAGTTTTTGTACTAATTAGTAGCACTAATAAAATAATAAAAATGAAAAAGTGTAATTTTATTAAATTAATTTTTATGCAAACTAGATATGTGTTAAAATGGTAGTTATATGTAACTTAGATGCGTTTAAATGCTTTTAGGGTGTAGACAGAACTAATATAAGACGAATCACAAAGAAAACCGCATGAATTTACGATATTTTTCAAAAAAGTATCCGCGATGTATGGAGATGTTGTACGCCTAAGGTAAACTTTATGTATGTACCACGAAACAGTGTTTCGGGGCCAATTCACGTTTTAGTGGAGCTATCGCGACGGGAGAGGTGTCGTTAGACGCGTCTCGGCGAGAGCTACAAAACTGTATATAATTTATAGGTGAGTTTAGTACAAATTTAAAAAGTTATATTCAAAAAACTGATTTTTTAAGCAAAAATTTAACAAAAGTGATGCAGAACTACGATCAAACAGCCAGAACTGCCGAATCCAAGAGACGCCAGGCGTACCGGACGACAGCCCCGACAGGTAAGTAAAGTTTTTGTACTAATTAGTAGCACTAATAAAATAATAAAAATGAAAAAGTGTAATTTTATTAAATTAATTTTTATGCAAACTAGATATGTGTTAAAATGGTAGTTATATGTAACTTAGATGCGTTTAAATGCTTTTAGGGTGTAGACAGAACTAATATAAGACGAATCACAAAGAAAACCGCATGAATTTACGATATTTTTCAAAAAAGTATCCGCGATGTATGGAGATGTTGTACGCCTAAGGTAAACTTTATGTATGTACCACGAAACAGTGTTTCGGGGCCAATTCACGTTTTAGTGGAGCTATCGCGACGGGAGAGGTGTCGTTAGACGCGTCTCGGCGAGAGCTACAAAACTGTATATAATTTATAGGTGAGTTTAGTACAAATTTAAAAAGTTATATTCAAAAAACTGATTTTTTAAGCAAAAATTTAACAAAAGTGATGCAGAACTACGATCAAACAGCCAGAACTGCCGAATCCAAGAGACGCCAGGCGTACCGGACGACAGCCCCGACAGGTAAGTAAAGTTTTTGTACTAATTAGTAGCACTAATAAAATAATAAAAATGAAAAAGTGTAATTTTATTAAATTAATTTTTATGCAAACTAGATATGTGTTAAAATGGTAGTTATATGTAACTTAGATGCGTTTAAATGCTTTTAGGGTGTAGACAGAACTAATATAAGACGAATCACAAAGAAAACCGCATGAATTTACGATATTTTTCAAAAAAGTATCCGCGATGTATGGAGATGTTGTACGCCTAAGGTAAACTTTATGTATGTACCACGAAACAGTGTTTCGGGGCCAATTCACGTTTTAGTGGAGCTATCGCGACGGGAGAGGTGTCGTTAGACGCGTCTCGGCGAGAGCTACAAAACTGTATATAATTTATAGGTGAGTTTAGTACAAATTTAAAAAGTTATATTCAAAAAACTGATTTTTTAAGCAAAAATTTAACAAAAGTGATGCAGAACTACGATCAAACAGCCAGAACTGCCGAATCCAAGAGACGCCAGGCGTACCGGACGACAGCCCCGACAGGTAAGTAAAGTTTTTGTACTAATTAGTAGCACTAATAAAATAATAAAAATGAAAAAGTGTAATTTTATTAAATTAATTTTTATGCAAACTAGATATGTGTTAAAATGGTAGTTATATGTAACTTAGATGCGTTTAAATGCTTTTAGGGTGTAGACAGAACTAATATAAGACGAATCACAAAGAAAACCGCATGAATTTACGATATTTTTCAAAAAAGTATCCGCGATGTATGGAGATGTTGTACGCCTAAGGTAAACTTTATGTATGTACCACGAAACAGTGTTTCGGGGCCAATTCACGTTTTAGTGGAGCTATCGCGACGGGAGAGGTGTCGTTAGACGCGTCTCGGCGAGAGCTACAAAACTGTATATAATTTATAGGTGAGTTTAGTACAAATTTAAAAAGTTATATTCAAAAAACTGATTTTTTAAGCAAAAATTTAACAAAAGTGATGCAGAACTACGATCAAACAGCCAGAACTGCCGAATCCAAGAGACGCCAGGCGTACCGGACGACAGCCCCGACAGGTAAGTAAAGTTTTTGTACTAATTAGTAGCACTAATAAAATAATAAAAATGAAAAAGTGTAATTTTATTAAATTAATTTTTATGCAAACTAGATATGTGTTAAAATGGTAGTTATATGTAACTTAGATGCGTTTAAATGCTTTTAGGGTGTAGACAGAACTAATATAAGACGAATCACAAAGAAAACCGCATGAATTTACGATATTTTTCAAAAAAGTATCCGCGATGTATGGAGATGTTGTACGCCTAAGGTAAACTTTATGTATGTACCACGAAACAGTGTTTCGGGGCCAATTCACGTTTTAGTGGAGCTATCGCGACGGGAGAGGTGTCGTTAGACGCGTCTCGGCGAGAGCTACAAAACTGTATATAATTTATAGGTGAGTTTAGTACAAATTTAAAAAGTTATATTCAAAAAACTGATTTTTTAAGCAAAAATTTAACAAAAGTGATGCAGAACTACGATCAAACAGCCAGAACTGCCGAATCCAAGAGACGCCAGGCGTACCGGACGACAGCCCCGACAGGTAAGTAAAGTTTTTGTACTAATTAGTAGCACTAATAAAATAATAAAAATGAAAAAGTGTAATTTTATTAAATTAATTTTTATGCAAACTAGATATGTGTTAAAATGGTAGTTATATGTAACTTAGATGCGTTTAAATGCTTTTAGGGTGTAGACAGAACTAATATAAGACGAATCACAAAGAAAACCGCATGAATTTACGATATTTTTCAAAAAAGTATCCGCGATGTATGGAGATGTTGTACGCCTAAGGTAAACTTTATGTATGTACCACGAAACAGTGTTTCGGGGCCAATTCACGTTTTAGTGGAGCTATCGCGACGGGAGAGGTGTCGTTAGACGCGTCTCGGCGAGAGCTACAAAACTGTATATAATTTATAGGTGAGTTTAGTACAAATTTAAAAAGTTATATTCAAAAAACTGATTTTTTAAGCAAAAATTTAACAAAAGTGATGCAGAACTACGATCAAACAGCCAGAACTGCCGAATCCAAGAGACGCCAGGCGTACCGGACGACAGCCCCGACAGGTAAGTAAAGTTTTTGTACTAATTAGTAGCACTAATAAAATAATAAAAATGAAAAAGTGTAATTTTATTAAATTAATTTTTATGCAAACTAGATATGTGTTAAAATGGTAGTTATATGTAACTTAGATGCGTTTAAATGCTTTTAGGGTGTAGACAGAACTAATATAAGACGAATCACAAAGAAAACCGCATGAATTTACGATATTTTTCAAAAAAGTATCCGCGATGTATGGAGATGTTGTACGCCTAAGGTAAACTTTATGTATGTACCACGAAACAGTGTTTCGGGGCCAATTCACGTTTTAGTGGAGCTATCGCGACGGGAGAGGTGTCGTTAGACGCGTCTCGGCGAGAGCTACAAAACTGTATATAATTTATAGGTGAGTTTAGTACAAATTTAAAAAGTTATATTCAAAAAACTGATTTTTTAAGCAAAAATTTAACAAAAGTGATGCAGAACTACGATCAAACAGCCAGAACTGCCGAATCCAAGAGACGCCAGGCGTACCGGACGACAGCCCCGACAGGTAAGTAAAGTTTTTGTACTAATTAGTAGCACTAATAAAATAATAAAAATGAAAAAGTGTAATTTTATTAAATTAATTTTTATGCAAACTAGATATGTGTTAAAATGGTAGTTATATGTAACTTAGATGCGTTTAAATGCTTTTAGGGTGTAGACAGAACTAATATAAGACGAATCACAAAGAAAACCGCATGAATTTACGATATTTTTCAAAAAAGTATCCGCGATGTATGGAGATGTTGTACGCCTAAGGTAAACTTTATGTATGTACCACGAAACAGTGTTTCGGGGCCAATTCACGTTTTAGTGGAGCTATCGCGACGGGAGAGGTGTCGTTAGACGCGTCTCGGCGAGAGCTACAAAACTGTATATAATTTATAGGTGAGTTTAGTACAAATTTAAAAAGTTATATTCAAAAAACTGATTTTTTAAGCAAAAATTTAACAAAAGTGATGCAGAACTACGATCAAACAGCCAGAACTGCCGAATCCAAGAGACGCCAGGCGTACCGGACGACAGCCCCGACAGGTAAGTAAAGTTTTTGTACTAATTAGTAGCACTAATAAAATAATAAAAATGAAAAAGTGTAATTTTATTAAATTAATTTTTATGCAAACTAGATATGTGTTAAAATGGTAGTTATATGTAACTTAGATGCGTTTAAATGCTTTTAGGGTGTAGACAGAACTAATATAAGACGAATCACAAAGAAAACCGCATGAATTTACGATATTTTTCAAAAAAGTATCCGCGATGTATGGAGATGTTGTACGCCTAAGGTAAACTTTATGTATGTACCACGAAACAGTGTTTCGGGGCCAATTCACGTTTTAGTGGAGCTATCGCGACGGGAGAGGTGTCGTTAGACGCGTCTCGGCGAGAGCTACAAAACTGTATATAATTTATAGGTGAGTTTAGTACAAATTTAAAAAGTTATATTCAAAAAACTGATTTTTTAAGCAAAAATTTAACAAAAGTGATGCAGAACTACGATCAAACAGCCAGAACTGCCGAATCCAAGAGACGCCAGGCGTACCGGACGACAGCCCCGACAGGTAAGTAAAGTTTTTGTACTAATTAGTAGCACTAATAAAATAATAAAAATGAAAAAGTGTAATTTTATTAAATTAATTTTTATGCAAACTAGATATGTGTTAAAATGGTAGTTATATGTAACTTAGATGCGTTTAAATGCTTTTAGGGTGTAGACAGAACTAATATAAGACGAATCACAAAGAAAACCGCATGAATTTACGATATTTTTCAAAAAAGTATCCGCGATGTATGGAGATGTTGTACGCCTAAGGTAAACTTTATGTATGTACCACGAAACAGTGTTTCGGGGCCAATTCACGTTTTAGTGGAGCTATCGCGACGGGAGAGGTGTCGTTAGACGCGTCTCGGCGAGAGCTACAAAACTGTATATAATTTATAGGTGAGTTTAGTACAAATTTAAAAAGTTATATTCAAAAAACTGATTTTTTAAGCAAAAATTTAACAAAAGTGATGCAGAACTACGATCAAACAGCCAGAACTGCCGAATCCAAGAGACGCCAGGCGTACCGGACGACAGCCCCGACAGGTAAGTAAAGTTTTTGTACTAATTAGTAGCACTAATAAAATAATAAAAATGAAAAAGTGTAATTTTATTAAATTAATTTTTATGCAAACTAGATATGTGTTAAAATGGTAGTTATATGTAACTTAGATGCGTTTAAATGCTTTTAGGGTGTAGACAGAACTAATATAAGACGAATCACAAAGAAAACCGCATGAATTTACGATATTTTTCAAAAAAGTATCCGCGATGTATGGAGATGTTGTACGCCTAAGGTAAACTTTATGTATGTACCACGAAACAGTGTTTCGGGGCCAATTCACGTTTTAGTGGAGCTATCGCGACGGGAGAGGTGTCGTTAGACGCGTCTCGGCGAGAGCTACAAAACTGTATATAATTTATAGGTGAGTTTAGTACAAATTTAAAAAGTTATATTCAAAAAACTGATTTTTTAAGCAAAAATTTAACAAAAGTGATGCAGAACTACGATCAAACAGCCAGAACTGCCGAATCCAAGAGACGCCAGGCGTACCGGACGACAGCCCCGACAGGTAAGTAAAGTTTTTGTACTAATTAGTAGCACTAATAAAATAATAAAAATGAAAAAGTGTAATTTTATTAAATTAATTTTTATGCAAACTAGATATGTGTTAAAATGGTAGTTATATGTAACTTAGATGCGTTTAAATGCTTTTAGGGTGTAGACAGAACTAATATAAGACGAATCACAAAGAAAACCGCATGAATTTACGATATTTTTCAAAAAAGTATCCGCGATGTATGGAGATGTTGTACGCCTAAGGTAAACTTTATGTATGTACCACGAAACAGTGTTTCGGGGCCAATTCACGTTTTAGTGGAGCTATCGCGACGGGAGAGGTGTCGTTAGACGCGTCTCGGCGAGAGCTACAAAACTGTATATAATTTATAGGTGAGTTTAGTACAAATTTAAAAAGTTATATTCAAAAAACTGATTTTTTAAGCAAAAATTTAACAAAAGTGATGCAGAACTACGATCAAACAGCCAGAACTGCCGAATCCAAGAGACGCCAGGCGTACCGGACGACAGCCCCGACAGGTAAGTAAAGTTTTTGTACTAATTAGTAGCACTAATAAAATAATAAAAATGAAAAAGTGTAATTTTATTAAATTAATTTTTATGCAAACTAGATATGTGTTAAAATGGTAGTTATATGTAACTTAGATGCGTTTAAATGCTTTTAGGGTGTAGACAGAACTAATATAAGACGAATCACAAAGAAAACCGCATGAATTTACGATATTTTTCAAAAAAGTATCCGCGATGTATGGAGATGTTGTACGCCTAAGGTAAACTTTATGTATGTACCACGAAACAGTGTTTCGGGGCCAATTCACGTTTTAGTGGAGCTATCGCGACGGGAGAGGTGTCGTTAGACGCGTCTCGGCGAGAGCTACAAAACTGTATATAATTTATAGGTGAGTTTAGTACAAATTTAAAAAGTTATATTCAAAAAACTGATTTTTTAAGCAAAAATTTAACAAAAGTGATGCAGAACTACGATCAAACAGCCAGAACTGCCGAATCCAAGAGACGCCAGGCGTACCGGACGACAGCCCCGACAGGTAAGTAAAGTTTTTGTACTAATTAGTAGCACTAATAAAATAATAAAAATGAAAAAGTGTAATTTTATTAAATTAATTTTTATGCAAACTAGATATGTGTTAAAATGGTAGTTATATGTAACTTAGATGCGTTTAAATGCTTTTAGGGTGTAGACAGAACTAATATAAGACGAATCACAAAGAAAACCGCATGAATTTACGATATTTTTCAAAAAAGTATCCGCGATGTATGGAGATGTTGTACGCCTAAGGTAAACTTTATGTATGTACCACGAAACAGTGTTTCGGGGCCAATTCACGTTTTAGTGGAGCTATCGCGACGGGAGAGGTGTCGTTAGACGCGTCTCGGCGAGAGCTACAAAACTGTATATAATTTATAGGTGAGTTTAGTACAAATTTAAAAAGTTATATTCAAAAAACTGATTTTTTAAGCAAAAATTTAACAAAAGTGATGCAGAACTACGATCAAACAGCCAGAACTGCCGAATCCAAGAGACGCCAGGCGTACCGGACGACAGCCCCGACAGGTAAGTAAAGTTTTTGTACTAATTAGTAGCACTAATAAAATAATAAAAATGAAAAAGTGTAATTTTATTAAATTAATTTTTATGCAAACTAGATATGTGTTAAAATGGTAGTTATATGTAACTTAGATGCGTTTAAATGCTTTTAGGGTGTAGACAGAACTAATATAAGACGAATCACAAAGAAAACCGCATGAATTTACGATATTTTTCAAAAAAGTATCCGCGATGTATGGAGATGTTGTACGCCTAAGGTAAACTTTATGTATGTACCACGAAACAGTGTTTCGGGGCCAATTCACGTTTTAGTGGAGCTATCGCGACGGGAGAGGTGTCGTTAGACGCGTCTCGGCGAGAGCTACAAAACTGTATATAATTTATAGGTGAGTTTAGTACAAATTTAAAAAGTTATATTCAAAAAACTGATTTTTTAAGCAAAAATTTAACAAAAGTGATGCAGAACTACGATCAAACAGCCAGAACTGCCGAATCCAAGAGACGCCAGGCGTACCGGACGACAGCCCCGACAGGTAAGTAAAGTTTTTGTACTAATTAGTAGCACTAATAAAATAATAAAAATGAAAAAGTGTAATTTTATTAAATTAATTTTTATGCAAACTAGATATGTGTTAAAATGGTAGTTATATGTAACTTAGATGCGTTTAAATGCTTTTAGGGTGTAGACAGAACTAATATAAGACGAATCACAAAGAAAACCGCATGAATTTACGATATTTTTCAAAAAAGTATCCGCGATGTATGGAGATGTTGTACGCCTAAGGTAAACTTTATGTATGTACCACGAAACAGTGTTTCGGGGCCAATTCACGTTTTAGTGGAGCTATCGCGACGGGAGAGGTGTCGTTAGACGCGTCTCGGCGAGAGCTACAAAACTGTATATAATTTATAGGTGAGTTTAGTACAAATTTAAAAAGTTATATTCAAAAAACTGATTTTTTAAGCAAAAATTTAACAAAAGTGATGCAGAACTACGATCAAACAGCCAGAACTGCCGAATCCAAGAGACGCCAGGCGTACCGGACGACAGCCCCGACAGGTAAGTAAAGTTTTTGTACTAATTAGTAGCACTAATAAAATAATAAAAATGAAAAAGTGTAATTTTATTAAATTAATTTTTATGCAAACTAGATATGTGTTAAAATGGTAGTTATATGTAACTTAGATGCGTTTAAATGCTTTTAGGGTGTAGACAGAACTAATATAAGACGAATCACAAAGAAAACCGCATGAATTTACGATATTTTTCAAAAAAGTATCCGCGATGTATGGAGATGTTGTACGCCTAAGGTAAACTTTATGTATGTACCACGAAACAGTGTTTCGGGGCCAATTCACGTTTTAGTGGAGCTATCGCGACGGGAGAGGTGTCGTTAGACGCGTCTCGGCGAGAGCTACAAAACTGTATATAATTTATAGGTGAGTTTAGTACAAATTTAAAAAGTTATATTCAAAAAACTGATTTTTTAAGCAAAAATTTAACAAAAGTGATGCAGAACTACGATCAAACAGCCAGAACTGCCGAATCCAAGAGACGCCAGGCGTACCGGACGACAGCCCCGACAGGTAAGTAAAGTTTTTGTACTAATTAGTAGCACTAATAAAATAATAAAAATGAAAAAGTGTAATTTTATTAAATTAATTTTTATGCAAACTAGATATGTGTTAAAATGGTAGTTATATGTAACTTAGATGCGTTTAAATGCTTTTAGGGTGTAGACAGAACTAATATAAGACGAATCACAAAGAAAACCGCATGAATTTACGATATTTTTCAAAAAAGTATCCGCGATGTATGGAGATGTTGTACGCCTAAGGTAAACTTTATGTATGTACCACGAAACAGTGTTTCGGGGCCAATTCACGTTTTAGTGGAGCTATCGCGACGGGAGAGGTGTCGTTAGACGCGTCTCGGCGAGAGCTACAAAACTGTATATAATTTATAGGTGAGTTTAGTACAAATTTAAAAAGTTATATTCAAAAAACTGATTTTTTAAGCAAAAATTTAACAAAAGTGATGCAGAACTACGATCAAACAGCCAGAACTGCCGAATCCAAGAGACGCCAGGCGTACCGGACGACAGCCCCGACAGGTAAGTAAAGTTTTTGTACTAATTAGTAGCACTAATAAAATAATAAAAATGAAAAAGTGTAATTTTATTAAATTAATTTTTATGCAAACTAGATATGTGTTAAAATGGTAGTTATATGTAACTTAGATGCGTTTAAATGCTTTTAGGGTGTAGACAGAACTAATATAAGACGAATCACAAAGAAAACCGCATGAATTTACGATATTTTTCAAAAAAGTATCCGCGATGTATGGAGATGTTGTACGCCTAAGGTAAACTTTATGTATGTACCACGAAACAGTGTTTCGGGGCCAATTCACGTTTTAGTGGAGCTATCGCGACGGGAGAGGTGTCGTTAGACGCGTCTCGGCGAGAGCTACAAAACTGTATATAATTTATAGGTGAGTTTAGTACAAATTTAAAAAGTTATATTCAAAAAACTGATTTTTTAAGCAAAAATTTAACAAAAGTGATGCAGAACTACGATCAAACAGCCAGAACTGCCGAATCCAAGAGACGCCAGGCGTACCGGACGACAGCCCCGACAGGTAAGTAAAGTTTTTGTACTAATTAGTAGCACTAATAAAATAATAAAAATGAAAAAGTGTAATTTTATTAAATTAATTTTTATGCAAACTAGATATGTGTTAAAATGGTAGTTATATGTAACTTAGATGCGTTTAAATGCTTTTAGGGTGTAGACAGAACTAATATAAGACGAATCACAAAGAAAACCGCATGAATTTACGATATTTTTCAAAAAAGTATCCGCGATGTATGGAGATGTTGTACGCCTAAGGTAAACTTTATGTATGTACCACGAAACAGTGTTTCGGGGCCAATTCACGTTTTAGTGGAGCTATCGCGACGGGAGAGGTGTCGTTAGACGCGTCTCGGCGAGAGCTACAAAACTGTATATAATTTATAGGTGAGTTTAGTACAAATTTAAAAAGTTATATTCAAAAAACTGATTTTTTAAGCAAAAATTTAACAAAAGTGATGCAGAACTACGATCAAACAGCCAGAACTGCCGAATCCAAGAGACGCCAGGCGTACCGGACGACAGCCCCGACAGGTAAGTAAAGTTTTTGTACTAATTAGTAGCACTAATAAAATAATAAAAATGAAAAAGTGTAATTTTATTAAATTAATTTTTATGCAAACTAGATATGTGTTAAAATGGTAGTTATATGTAACTTAGATGCGTTTAAATGCTTTTAGGGTGTAGACAGAACTAATATAAGACGAATCACAAAGAAAACCGCATGAATTTACGATATTTTTCAAAAAAGTATCCGCGATGTATGGAGATGTTGTACGCCTAAGGTAAACTTTATGTATGTACCACGAAACAGTGTTTCGGGGCCAATTCACGTTTTAGTGGAGCTATCGCGACGGGAGAGGTGTCGTTAGACGCGTCTCGGCGAGAGCTACAAAACTGTATATAATTTATAGGTGAGTTTAGTACAAATTTAAAAAGTTATATTCAAAAAACTGATTTTTTAAGCAAAAATTTAACAAAAGTGATGCAGAACTACGATCAAACAGCCAGAACTGCCGAATCCAAGAGACGCCAGGCGTACCGGACGACAGCCCCGACAGGTAAGTAAAGTTTTTGTACTAATTAGTAGCACTAATAAAATAATAAAAATGAAAAAGTGTAATTTTATTAAATTAATTTTTATGCAAACTAGATATGTGTTAAAATGGTAGTTATATGTAACTTAGATGCGTTTAAATGCTTTTAGGGTGTAGACAGAACTAATATAAGACGAATCACAAAGAAAACCGCATGAATTTACGATATTTTTCAAAAAAGTATCCGCGATGTATGGAGATGTTGTACGCCTAAGGTAAACTTTATGTATGTACCACGAAACAGTGTTTCGGGGCCAATTCACGTTTTAGTGGAGCTATCGCGACGGGAGAGGTGTCGTTAGACGCGTCTCGGCGAGAGCTACAAAACTGTATATAATTTATAGGTGAGTTTAGTACAAATTTAAAAAGTTATATTCAAAAAACTGATTTTTTAAGCAAAAATTTAACAAAAGTGATGCAGAACTACGATCAAACAGCCAGAACTGCCGAATCCAAGAGACGCCAGGCGTACCGGACGACAGCCCCGACAGGTAAGTAAAGTTTTTGTACTAATTAGTAGCACTAATAAAATAATAAAAATGAAAAAGTGTAATTTTATTAAATTAATTTTTATGCAAACTAGATATGTGTTAAAATGGTAGTTATATGTAACTTAGATGCGTTTAAATGCTTTTAGGGTGTAGACAGAACTAATATAAGACGAATCACAAAGAAAACCGCATGAATTTACGATATTTTTCAAAAAAGTATCCGCGATGTATGGAGATGTTGTACGCCTAAGGTAAACTTTATGTATGTACCACGAAACAGTGTTTCGGGGCCAATTCACGTTTTAGTGGAGCTATCGCGACGGGAGAGGTGTCGTTAGACGCGTCTCGGCGAGAGCTACAAAACTGTATATAATTTATAGGTGAGTTTAGTACAAATTTAAAAAGTTATATTCAAAAAACTGATTTTTTAAGCAAAAATTTAACAAAAGTGATGCAGAACTACGATCAAACAGCCAGAACTGCCGAATCCAAGAGACGCCAGGCGTACCGGACGACAGCCCCGACAGGTAAGTAAAGTTTTTGTACTAATTAGTAGCACTAATAAAATAATAAAAATGAAAAAGTGTAATTTTATTAAATTAATTTTTATGCAAACTAGATATGTGTTAAAATGGTAGTTATATGTAACTTAGATGCGTTTAAATGCTTTTAGGGTGTAGACAGAACTAATATAAGACGAATCACAAAGAAAACCGCATGAATTTACGATATTTTTCAAAAAAGTATCCGCGATGTATGGAGATGTTGTACGCCTAAGGTAAACTTTATGTATGTACCACGAAACAGTGTTTCGGGGCCAATTCACGTTTTAGTGGAGCTATCGCGACGGGAGAGGTGTCGTTAGACGCGTCTCGGCGAGAGCTACAAAACTGTATATAATTTATAGGTGAGTTTAGTACAAATTTAAAAAGTTATATTCAAAAAACTGATTTTTTAAGCAAAAATTTAACAAAAGTGATGCAGAACTACGATCAAACAGCCAGAACTGCCGAATCCAAGAGACGCCAGGCGTACCGGACGACAGCCCCGACAGGTAAGTAAAGTTTTTGTACTAATTAGTAGCACTAATAAAATAATAAAAATGAAAAAGTGTAATTTTATTAAATTAATTTTTATGCAAACTAGATATGTGTTAAAATGGTAGTTATATGTAACTTAGATGCGTTTAAATGCTTTTAGGGTGTAGACAGAACTAATATAAGACGAATCACAAAGAAAACCGCATGAATTTACGATATTTTTCAAAAAAGTATCCGCGATGTATGGAGATGTTGTACGCCTAAGGTAAACTTTATGTATGTACCACGAAACAGTGTTTCGGGGCCAATTCACGTTTTAGTGGAGCTATCGCGACGGGAGAGGTGTCGTTAGACGCGTCTCGGCGAGAGCTACAAAACTGTATATAATTTATAGGTGAGTTTAGTACAAATTTAAAAAGTTATATTCAAAAAACTGATTTTTTAAGCAAAAATTTAACAAAAGTGATGCAGAACTACGATCAAACAGCCAGAACTGCCGAATCCAAGAGACGCCAGGCGTACCGGACGACAGCCCCGACAGGTAAGTAAAGTTTTTGTACTAATTAGTAGCACTAATAAAATAATAAAAATGAAAAAGTGTAATTTTATTAAATTAATTTTTATGCAAACTAGATATGTGTTAAAATGGTAGTTATATGTAACTTAGATGCGTTTAAATGCTTTTAGGGTGTAGACAGAACTAATATAAGACGAATCACAAAGAAAACCGCATGAATTTACGATATTTTTCAAAAAAGTATCCGCGATGTATGGAGATGTTGTACGCCTAAGGTAAACTTTATGTATGTACCACGAAACAGTGTTTCGGGGCCAATTCACGTTTTAGTGGAGCTATCGCGACGGGAGAGGTGTCGTTAGACGCGTCTCGGCGAGAGCTACAAAACTGTATATAATTTATAGGTGAGTTTAGTACAAATTTAAAAAGTTATATTCAAAAAACTGATTTTTTAAGCAAAAATTTAACAAAAGTGATGCAGAACTACGATCAAACAGCCAGAACTGCCGAATCCAAGAGACGCCAGGCGTACCGGACGACAGCCCCGACAGGTAAGTAAAGTTTTTGTACTAATTAGTAGCACTAATAAAATAATAAAAATGAAAAAGTGTAATTTTATTAAATTAATTTTTATGCAAACTAGATATGTGTTAAAATGGTAGTTATATGTAACTTAGATGCGTTTAAATGCTTTTAGGGTGTAGACAGAACTAATATAAGACGAATCACAAAGAAAACCGCATGAATTTACGATATTTTTCAAAAAAGTATCCGCGATGTATGGAGATGTTGTACGCCTAAGGTAAACTTTATGTATGTACCACGAAACAGTGTTTCGGGGCCAATTCACGTTTTAGTGGAGCTATCGCGACGGGAGAGGTGTCGTTAGACGCGTCTCGGCGAGAGCTACAAAACTGTATATAATTTATAGGTGAGTTTAGTACAAATTTAAAAAGTTATATTCAAAAAACTGATTTTTTAAGCAAAAATTTAACAAAAGTGATGCAGAACTACGATCAAACAGCCAGAACTGCCGAATCCAAGAGACGCCAGGCGTACCGGACGACAGCCCCGACAGGTAAGTAAAGTTTTTGTACTAATTAGTAGCACTAATAAAATAATAAAAATGAAAAAGTGTAATTTTATTAAATTAATTTTTATGCAAACTAGATATGTGTTAAAATGGTAGTTATATGTAACTTAGATGCGTTTAAATGCTTTTAGGGTGTAGACAGAACTAATATAAGACGAATCACAAAGAAAACCGCATGAATTTACGATATTTTT